>OX380344.1:33087544-34452633 GCA_947425015.1 Pterostichus niger | reverse complement strand
GTACAATTGACATATTTGCAATTTACTTAGAATTATTTTTTTATTTTATATGTACAATTGACATATTTGCAATTTACTTAGAATTATTTTTTTATTTTATATGTACAATTGACATATTTGCAATTTACTTAGAATTATTTTTTTATTTTATATGTACAATTGACATATTTGCAATTTACTTAGAATTATTTTTTTATTTTATATGTACAATTGACATATTTGCAATTTACTTAGAATTATTTTTTTATTTTATATGTACAATTGACATATTTGCAATTTACTTAGAATTATTTTTTTATTTTATATGTACAATTGACATATTTGCAATTTACTTAGAATTATTTTTTTATTTTATATGTACAATTGACATATTTGCAATTTACTTAGAATTATTTTTTTATTTTATATGTACAATTGACATATTTGCAATTTACTTAGAATTATTTTTTTATTTTATATGTACAATTGACATATTTGCAATTTACTTAGAATTATTTTTTTATTTTATATGTACAATTGACATATTTGCAATTTACTTAGAATTATTTTTTTATTTTATATGTACAATTGACATATTTGCAATTTACTTAGAATTATTTTTTTATTTTATATGTACAATTGACATATTTGCAATTTACTTAGAATTATTTTTTTATTTTATATGTACAATTGACATATTTGCAATTTACTTAGAATTATTTTTTTATTTTATATGTACAATTGACATATTTGCAATTTACTTAGAATTATTTTTTTATTTTATATGTACAATTGACATATTTGCAATTTACTTAGAATTATTTTTTTATTTTATATGTACAATTGACATATTTGCAATTTACTTAGAATTATTTTTTTATTTTATATGTACAATTGACATATTTGCAATTTACTTAGAATTATTTTTTTATTTTATATGTACAATTGACATATTTGCAATTTACTTAGAATTATTTTTTTATTTTATATGTACAATTGACATATTTGCAATTTACTTAGAATTATTTTTTTATTTTATATGTACAATTGACATATTTGCAATTTACTTAGAATTATTTTTTTATTTTATATGTACAATTGACATATTTGCAATTTACTTAGAATTATTTTTTTATTTTATATGTACAATTGACATATTTGCAATTTACTTAGAATTATTTTTTTATTTTATATGTACAATTGACATATTTGCAATTTACTTAGAATTATTTTTTTATTTTATATGTACAATTGACATATTTGCAATTTACTTAGAATTATTTTTTTATTTTATATGTACAATTGACATATTTGCAATTTACTTAGAATTATTTTTTTATTTTATATGTACAATTGACATATTTGCAATTTACTTAGAATTATTTTTTTATTTTATATGTACAATTGACATATTTGCAATTTACTTAGAATTATTTTTTTATTTTATATGTACAATTGACATATTTGCAATTTACTTAGAATTATTTTTTTATTTTATATGTACAATTGACATATTTGCAATTTACTTAGAATTATTTTTTTATTTTATATGTACAATTGACATATTTGCAATTTACTTAGAATTATTTTTTTATTTTATATGTACAATTGACATATTTGCAATTTACTTAGAATTATTTTTTTATTTTATATGTACAATTGACATATTTGCAATTTACTTAGAATTATTTTTTTATTTTATATGTACAATTGACATATTTGCAATTTACTTAGAATTATTTTTTTATTTTATATGTACAATTGACATATTTGCAATTTACTTAGAATTATTTTTTTATTTTATATGTACAATTGACATATTTGCAATTTACTTAGAATTATTTTTTTATTTTATATGTACAATTGACATATTTGCAATTTACTTAGAATTATTTTTTTATTTTATATGTACAATTGACATATTTGCAATTTACTTAGAATTATTTTTTTATTTTATATGTACAATTGACATATTTGCAATTTACTTAGAATTATTTTTTTATTTTATATGTACAATTGACATATTTGCAATTTACTTAGAATTATTTTTTTATTTTATATGTACAATTGACATATTTGCAATTTACTTAGAATTATTTTTTTATTTTATATGTACAATTGACATATTTGCAATTTACTTAGAATTATTTTTTTATTTTATATGTACAATTGACATATTTGCAATTTACTTAGAATTATTTTTTTATTTTATATGTACAATTGACATATTTGCAATTTACTTAGAATTATTTTTTTATTTTATATGTACAATTGACATATTTGCAATTTACTTAGAATTATTTTTTTATTTTATATGTACAATTGACATATTTGCAATTTACTTAGAATTATTTTATTAAATATATGTGTGCGTTATTTATTTTATTAAATATATGTGTGCGTTATTTATTTTATTAAATATATGTGTGCGTTATTTATTTTATTAAATATATGTGTGCGTTATTTATTTTATTAAATATATGTGTGCGTTATTTATTTTATTAAATATATGTGTGCGTTATTTATTTTATTAAATATATGTGTGCGTTATTTATTTTATTAAATATATGTGTGCGTTATTTATTTTATTAAATATATGTGTGCGTTATTTATTTTATTAAATATATGTGTGCGTTATTTATTTTATTAAATATATGTGTGCGTTATTTATTTTATTAAATATATGTGTGCGTTATTTATTTTATTAAATATATGTGTGCGTTATTTATTTTATTAAATATATGTGTGCGTTATTTATTTTATTAAATATATGTGTGCGTTATTTATTTTATTAAATATATGTGTGCGTTATTTATTTTATTAAATATATGTGTGCGTTATTTATTTTATTAAATATATGTGTGCGTTATTTATTTTATTAAATATATGTGTGCGTTATTTATTTTATTAAATATATGTGTGCGTTATTTATTTTATTAAATATATGTGTGCGTTATTTATTTTATTAAATATATGTGTGCGTTATTTATTTTATTAAATATATGTGTGCGTTATTTATTTTATTAAATATATGTGTGCGTTATTTATTTTATTAAATATATGTGTGCGTTATTTATTTTATTAAATATATGTGTGCGTTATTTATTTTATTAAATATATGTGTGCGTTATTTATTTTATTAAATATATGTGTGCGTTATTTATTTTATTAAATATATGTGTGCGTTATTTATTTTATTAAATATATGTGTGCGTTATTTATTTTATTAAATATATGTGTGCGTTATTTATTTTATTAAATATATGTGTGCGTTATTTATTTTATTAAATATATGTGTGCGTTATTTATTTTATTAAATATATGTGTGCGTTATTTATTTTATTAAATATATGTGTGCGTTATTTATTTTATTAAATATATGTGTGCGTTATTTATTTTATTAAATATATGTGTGCGTTATTTATTTTATTAAATATATGTGTGCGTTATTTATTTTATTAAATATATGTGTGCGTTATTTATTTTATTAAATATATGTGTGCGTTATTTATTTTATTAAATATATGTGTGCGTTATTTATTTTATTAAATATATGTGTGCGTTATTTATTTTATTAAATATATGTGTGCGTTATTTATTTTATTAAATATATGTGTGCGTTATTTATTTTATTAAATATATGTGTGCGTTATTTATTTTATTAAATATATGTGTGCGTTATTTATTTTATTAAATATATGTGTGCGTTATTTATTTTATTAAATATATGTGTGCGTTATTTATTTTATTAAATATATGTGTGCGTTATTTATTTTATTAAATATATGTGTGCGTTATTTATTTTATTAAATATATGTGTGCGTTATTTATTTTATTAAATATATGTGTGCGTTATTTATTTTATTAAATATATGTGTGCGTTATTTATTTTATTAAATATATGTGTGCGTTATTTATTTTATTAAATATATGTGTGCGTTATTTATTTTATTAAATATATGTGTGCGTTATTTATTTTATTAAATATATGTGTGCGTTATTTATTTTATTAAATATATGTGTGCGTTATTTATTTTATTAAATATATGTGTGCGTTATTTATTTTATTAAATATATGTGTGCGTTATTTATTTTATTAAATATATGTGTGCGTTATTTATTTTATTAAATATATGTGTGCGTTATTTATTTTATTAAATATATGTGTGCGTTATTTATTTTATTAAATATATGTGTGCGTTATTTATTTTATTAAATATATGTGTGCGTTATTTATTTTATTAAATATATGTGTGCGTTATTTATTTTATTAAATATATGTGTGCGTTATTTATTTTATTAAATATATGTGTGCGTTATTTATTTTATTAAATATATGTGTGCGTTATTTATTTTATTAAATATATGTGTGCGTTATTTATTTTATTAAATATATGTGTGCGTTATTTATTTTATTAAATATATGTGTGCGTTATTTATTTTATTAAATATATGTGTGCGTTATTTATTTTATTAAATATATGTGTGCGTTATTTATTTTATTAAATATATGTGTGCGTTATTTATTTTATTAAATATATGTGTGCGTTATTTATTTTATTAAATATATGTGTGCGTTATTTATTTTATTAAATATATGTGTGCGTTATTTATTTTATTAAATATATGTGTGCGTTATTTATTTTATTAAATATATGTGTGCGTTATTTATTTTATTAAATATATGTGTGCGTTATTTATTTTATTAAATATATGTGTGCGTTATTTATTTTATTAAATATATGTGTGCGTTATTTATTTTATTAAATATATGTGTGCGTTATTTATTTTATTAAATATATGTGTGCGTTATTTATTTTATTAAATATATGTGTGCGTTATTTATTTTATTAAATATATGTGTGCGTTATTTATTTTATTAAATATATGTGTGCGTTATTTATTTTATTAAATATATGTGTGCGTTATTTATTTTATTAAATATATGTGTGCGTTATTTATTTTATTAAATATATGTGTGCGTTATTTATTTTATTAAATATATGTGTGCGTTATTTATTTTATTAAATATATGTGTGCGTTATTTATTTTATTAAATATATGTGTGCGTTATTTATTTTATTAAATATATGTGTGCGTTATTTATTTTATTAAATATATGTGTGCGTTATTTATTTTATTAAATATATGTGTGCGTTATTTATTTTATTAAATATATGTGTGCGTTATTTATTTTATTAAATATATGTGTGCGTTATTTATTTTATTAAATATATGTGTGCGTTATTTATTTTATTAAATATATGTGTGCGTTATTTATTTTATTAAATATATGTGTGCGTTATTTATTTTATTAAATATATGTGTGCGTTATTTATTTTATTAAATATATGTGTGCGTTATTTATTTTATTAAATATATGTGTGCGTTATTTATTTTATTAAATATATGTGTGCGTTATTTATTTTATTAAATATATGTGTGCGTTATTTATTTTATTAAATATATGTGTGCGTTATTTATTTTATTAAATATATGTGTGCGTTATTTATTTTATTAAATATATGTGTGCGTTATTTATTTTATTAAATATATGTGTGCGTTATTTATTTTATTAAATATATGTGTGCGTTATTTATTTTATTAAATATATGTGTGCGTTATTTATTTTATTAAATATATGTGTGCGTTATTTATTTTATTAAATATATGTGTGCGTTATTTATTTTATTAAATATATGTGTGCGTTATTTATTTTATTAAATATATGTGTGCGTTATTTATTTTATTAAATATATGTGTGCGTTATTTATTTTATTAAATATATGTGTGCGTTATTTATTTTATTAAATATATGTGTGCGTTATTTATTTTATTAAATATATGTGTGCGTTATTTATTTTATTAAATATATGTGTGCGTTATTTATTTTATTAAATATATGTGTGCGTTATTTATTTTATTAAATATATGTGTGCGTTATTTATTTTATTAAATATATGTGTGCGTTATTTATTTTATTAAATATATGTGTGCGTTATTTATTTTATTAAATATATGTGTGCGTTATTTATTTTATTAAATATATGTGTGCGTTATTTATTTTATTAAATATATGTGTGCGTTATTTATTTTATTAAATATATGTGTGCGTTATTTATTTTATTAAATATATGTGTGCGTTATTTATTTTATTAAATATATGTGTGCGTTATTTATTTTATTAAATATATGTGTGCGTTATTTATTTTATTAAATATATGTGTGCGTTATTTATTTTATTAAATATATGTGTGCGTTATTTATTTTATTAAATATATGTGTGCGTTATTTATTTTATTAAATATATGTGTGCGTTATTTATTTTATTAAATATATGTGTGCGTTATTTATTTTATTAAATATATGTGTGCGTTATTTATTTTATTAAATATATGTGTGCGTTATTTATTTTATTAAATATATGTGTGCGTTATTTATTTTATTAAATATATGTGTGCGTTATTTATTTTATTAAATATATGTGTGCGTTATTTATTTTATTAAATATATGTGTGCGTTATTTATTTTATTAAATATATGTGTGCGTTATTTATTTTATTAAATATATGTGTGCGTTATTTATTTTATTAAATATATGTGTGCGTTATTTATTTTATTAAATATATGTGTGCGTTATTTATTTTATTAAATATATGTGTGCGTTATTTATTTTATTAAATATATGTGTGCGTTATTTATTTTATTAAATATATAGGTATATATATTATTAAATATATAGGTATATATATTATTAAATATATAGGTATATATATTATTAAATATATAGGTATATATATTATTAAATATATAGGTATATATATTATTAAATATATAGGTATATACATATATATAGGTATATACATATATATATATACATATATATATACATATATATATACATATATATATACATATATATATATATATATATATATATATATATATATATATATATATATATATATATATATATATATATATATATATATATATATATACCTCTAAACCTCTAAATCTCTAAACCTCTAAATCTCTAAACCTCTAAATCTCTAAACCTCTAAACCTCTAAACTTTTAAATCTCTAAACCTCTAAACCTCTAAATCTCTAAACCTCTAAACTTCTAAACCTCTATATCTCTATACCTCTATACCTCTATACCTATATACCTATATACCTCTATACCTTTATACCTCTAATGTCTCTATACGTTAAACAAGTATGTAATCACATCAAACAATATTCAACATGAAAGAATATCTTATAGTCCAGCAGAATAATTCAGGCCAGTTATAGATAACTAAATTAATAGGCTTTTGCGTAAGACACCAGGTGTACGGAAAGTATATCTCAATTGTAAACAAATTATTCATAATTTATTTTCTCATTTTAATATACTGATTTATTTTATGAACTACAGACTTTTTAGACTAATTAAAATATAAATAAATGATATTATCACTTACATTTTTTCCTGAACGGTGTGATTCTACAAGTGAAGCGGTTGACAGCATGGGATCCAACAGCCAGCTCGACTCCCGGGACTGAATGCCGATTTCAGCAAAGTTGCGTAAACTGCAAGAGCTCAGAGAATACATATAAAATGTGGTCATTTATTTGCTACAGGAACATCATTTCAATTACAGTAGTTTATATATGTATATATATATATATATATATATATATATATACATATTGTAATAAGATGTATGTTTTCACAAACAACTTATTACAATATATGTTATTCTTAAAGAATAAATATGGTTTAAATAGAATTGTTGTAAATTATCTATTTAAAACATATTTATTATTGTTCTTACATTACTAAGTTACAATAATTTTATTTATTTATTTATTAAGTTTAAACAATAAAAACTATGTTTAAATTAATCAATTTGCAAGAACTCTATTTAAAACATATTTCTTCTTTAAGAATAAGGAATATTGTAATAAGATGTATGTATAACTTATTACAATGGGTACCCTATTTCTTATTCTTAAAGAATAAATACGATTTAAATAGAATTGTTGTAAATTATCTTCTTTTCTTACAATTTTCTTACATTAATAACTAATTGTCGATCTCGACTGACGTAGTTTCAAGAGAAGATGATAACAGCTTCAATGATGCTGCTCCAAGATGATGTTCCAAAGCTCCGGTGACGTTGTCCAGAATGGTGATGACACGGGTATGAATATCAATTGTTCCAAGATGATGCAGAGGCCGCAGGAGATGCCTGCAGCTCCGGTGATGTCCCTATCAACAAAAATATATTAGTAACATAAAATAGTTGGATTTGGATGATTAATGAATCTGAAACAGACACTCATAGTACATTCATAAACTTCTTGTTCTTCCAGTAGTTTTCAATGATGGTTTCTTTCTTCTTCCTACACTTACTCTATATTACCTAAGATTGTCAAACACTATCTTTGAATTGAATCTACGACAAAGCAAACGAGGCGTGCTTGTCAAATTAGCAAAAACGTTGAGCATATTCCGTGCCCACGACCTCTCGGTTCACCGCCTACCAACCTACCCGACTGCTGGGAAGATTTCGCAGTGCTCGAACAGTCGAATTATGTCTAGATGTCCCAATGACTCATTGGACAATATGGTTCCTGTGATTCGATAACTCGACCACCCAAGACATCGGCTTACATTTTCTAGCTGGTTTGAATAACTACCATACAGAAGAGCTTACGCAAGGGCCGCCCCACACGGTTCGCGAAACACTTCAAGACTTGCCTGGTGATGTATGTACACAGTATGTATGCTGGGGCCCCACGGAGTGCCAGCGTTTTGTGGTGGACAATACAAAATACACGATATCGACTCGTAAAGTTGAGGAAACATCAAACCCACGATAGATATCGATCTACACAATATCGATTCGTAAAATTGATAAATAGTAATAAATCAACTCCACGAAAAGTCTACACAGTTAGGATGGCCTCCTAATAAGGCAGAAACTAACTAACTAAATTAAATGTACGTAGTGAGTGAACAATAAAAAACACAATATCGACTCGGGGAGTTGATCTTATAGTATAACTATAAATCAAGCACACGATACGATATCGGTATATAGTTATGAAGGCCTTTAAATAAGGCAGACATTCAAAAAGTTAAATTACACGACGACAAACAATTGATTACACACTCACAACCAATGAATGACATGAAAGTTAATTTGAAACATACACAACATATACACATCTACACTTCAAATACAATATTTCTCATGTTACTGTTATTATTATTATAAATTATTATTGTTATTGTTATATTTTTATTTAGTATAAACAAAAGTAAAGTAATAACGCTTCTATAATTTTGCAATTTACTTTATCACACCAGATGTATGTGAAAGCTGTATCTCAATAAAATTGTAAACAAATTATTCATAATTTCTTTTCTCATTTTTTAGATTAATTAAAATATAAATAAACGACATTTTTACTCATCTTTTGTTCCTGAACTGTGTGAAGCAACTGGTGGACAGCGTGGACAACTTGGGCATGGCGCTCGACTTCCGGGACTGAATGCCGAATTCAGCTAATTTGCGTAAACTGCAAAACAGAATTTAAAATGAGCACCTATCATTAAAAATACTATACAATCTTTAAAAGTAATTTTTAATAATAATTTTTAAAAATTTAAAAGTAGGCAGGCATCAGTTTCATCTTTTTGTTGCTATGCGATTCAATATGTTGTTTAATAAACATTGATGTCAACGTGCTCGGTGTATAATTTTTCTTGGGAATTTTTGGTAATAAATTTACTTAAAATGAGTGACTCAGAGATTGATTCTGATATTGAAAATGGTGCAGAGGCTGCATGGGCTACACTGGTTCCAGGAAAATCAAAAAAATTGTATGAAGAAACTTACAACAAATTTGCCAGTTGGTGTACTTTTACTTTTACGCATAAACTGTCACTTTTAAGCCTAGTGCTTAAAAGTACTTCATTTAACAACGGAAATGACAATCGAAAAGTTGTTGTTATAATACGCTAGTATAAAAAAGACTTTTACGTAAGATACAGATGTATGGAAAGTAAACCAATTGTAAACAAATTATACAAAATGTTTATTCTCAATTTTATATACGATATGGATGATATCAGATAATTGCAATACATGTTTTACTTCTTTTTAACAAATCTGTACAAACCCTAACTTCGTGCAAATTTGGGAGTTTATATAGACTAATTAAAATATAAAAAATATCACTTATCTTTTTCCTTAACTGTATGATTCTGCAACAAGCGAAGCGGTAGACAGCGTACTCGAGAAGGAAGAAGAAGATTGCGACTTGGGCATGGAATAAAACTGTCGACTCGACGCTCAGAACTGAATGCCGAATTTAGCTTTTAAAATTAAGGAAGCCGTTAGGGCCGACCAGAAACTAATGAATGAATATTTAGATGTTCATAGACGTTGTCATTAAAGGACATTCCCTAAACAGTCCCTCTCTCTATTAATAATGTGTTTGTATTTGTACAATATATAAGTGTTTGTAAACCATATCTACCAATAAATGTTATTGCCAAATTTATAAAACTAAATACTAATTCTACTAACACATTATCATTAATTAACATTATTTAAATAGTTTTCTCCTTCATTTAATGAAATCATTTACAACATCATCCGCACCAGGTAACGCAGACACTACCGCAGCCTCGCTACCTTCAAACACTAACTGCGTGCGCGCATTTCCAATCATCAGGAGTCAAATAACCTCTCACCTCCATACATCAACATCTCATTCAAGCCGGGAGCCTTGCCATTCTTTACACGCAACATCATTCTCATCTGATTCATTCCACAATATAATTCATCATTCATTCATTCATTTATTTACTCAACAGACATATCTCTAACATCCTCATTATACACCCTCATTCACCAACTTTTATCCCGACGTATACGCGACACCCTCATATAAACTTCTCATGCTCGGATTTTCAGTTGAACCTTGAACTTCAGTATGAACATTTTTTTGTTTATAACTTGTCAAATTAATCTAGTACAGCTGAACCTAAACTGAATGTCAACATAATTTTATGGTGTTGTGTAATTTGGCATTCTGAGAAAATTATAATCATTACCTCAGTTTATATTCTGTCACAGGCAAAATAAGAAATATATTTATATACACATGATGGAAAATATGAAAAGAGCTGCAAATTTTTCCACCAATGAAGTTGAATTATTAATAGATTTAGTGAGAGTTAAAAACATGTATAGAATGAAAAAAACTGATAAAGTATTGTGTTAAGAAGAAGAAAAGTGTTGGGAGGAAATTTCTGCCTTATTTAATACTGTAGGGCCAAAATTTTAAAAGTTCTCTAGTCCAAAGATAAAATATTAATAATGTACAAGATTAAATTTAAATTTTACGTCAGGTACGTGTTCATTAAAATTCTAGCACAAGTTTAAATAATTTTAAAAAGAGAAAAATAATGGGGACAAACAATTAAAAATTGGTGCAAATTGGCAAAAGGAGGAATACGTAAAATTACAAATTAACTCAATAATAAATGAATTAAATTGTATATGAAATAGTAAATAGTAAAGTGTATATTGTAATATATTTCTAATGATACCCTTCTGACGGTTTTACTATATTTCTAATTATTTTAAGTCTTCTAACACGACCAAGTCGCTCAACAAAATTGTGACAAATAATTACGTCATATAAATGTCAGAATGTAGTGAAAAACCGAGCATCAATCATTCATCACACAGAATAAAATCAATCACTCTCTGTCCATTTTCACTCACATTCTCCTTTGTACACAATTGCGCTATTTTATATTAATTTAAAACAACATATTTATTACTGTTTTTAACCGACTTTTACCCAAATAATTTAAAAAGGGAATAATTTAAATGAGCACCGAAATCATTGTATCGTAAATAATCAATAAGAACTGTTAAATTATATTTTGATAGTCTGAAATAATTAAATGAATACTAAAAATAATAATTAGGCATAAAAAATACTAACTGATCTTTAAATATAATAGTAAATAAGCTTCATGGAAAATTAAATGCTAATATGGCAAATAGCAAATACAAATATTTGATATTTAAATTAATAAACAGATTAGCAAAGTCTAGTATTTTGGAAATCGAATATGAATTATTTAGAGCTGATATTTTGGTGCTGTATTAAATACAACCCACTTAAAACTAATAATTATCTTATATTGATGTTGGAGGCAGCGGTCTTGACGACATTCTGCGTTGACTTTGCAGACATCTTCGGATGTGTTTGAAGAGAAGCTGTTGATTCTGCTGCTGATGAATCTTCCCAGCATTTTGATGTAATCACCAACAGGAAACGTTGGTTTTCTTCATTCACCACCGCACCTAACAACAAAATATTATTAGAAACAAGTACAAATAATCCTTGAAAAACAATAAGTTTTCAATGATGGTGTCCTTCTTCTCCCTACCTACCCTATCTTACCTAAGTTTTTGCCAAAGACTAGCTAAGAATCTACAACAAAGCAACCGCGAAACGCTTACAGTATGTATGTTGGGCCCCACGGAGGGCCAGCGTTTTGTGGTGGATAATACAAAACATCCAATATCGACTCGTGAGGTTGATTACACATCAAACCCACGATAGATATCACAATATCAATTCGTAAAATTGATTTATGGAAATAAATCAACCCCACGATAGATATTGTTCTAACCAATTTCGATTCGTAAAACTCGAATGATTTACAACACTCACCTTCGGCTCGTGTTGCAAACTTCATTCTCTTGAGTAATAGCTTATATTACTTACTCATTGAATAATATACTATTTTTTGAATTTAGCAATTTACTTTTAAAACACTTTAAACAAATATTTCTCACATCTAACAATAAATTAAATTAAAAGACAGCAGATGTATGTCAAGGCTGTGTCTCAATAAAATTCTAAATAAATTATTAATAATTTCTTTTTTCTACGATTGCTATGAAAAGTTGACAATTACGCTCTCATTTGTCATCGTAAAGTTGAAGTTTTCTGTGGATCAATCGAAAAATATCTTTTTTGCGCGTCTCCAATGGCAACGCGCGAAAAAGACGTAAAATGCGCGCGTTTCCAATGGCAACGCGCGAAAAAGATATTAAATGTGCGTTTATTTCAATAGTTACCAGGGATACAAACAAAACAAAGTTGTCATATTGACAGTTGACAGAACGAATTTATTTTCAGTACGTATAAGTTTTTTAATAATTTTAAGATGCAATCGTAGAAAAAATTATGTGTGTATCACGAGCGTAAAGTGTCTTTGTTCCTCTTACACTATTGCAGCTCTCGCCTTCGGCTCGCGCTGCAATTACCGTGTTCGAGTAACAAAGAATTACTTTACGCTCTTAATACACAAATAACTATTTTCATTTTTTAGATTAATTAAAATATAAATAAAATTTGTACTTATCTTTTGTTCCTGAAGTGTGTTGAAGCAACCCGTGGACAGCGTGGACAGCGTGGCCATGGCGCTCGACTCCTGGGACTGAATGCCGCATTCAGATAATTTGCGTAAACTGCAGAACAGAATTTAAAATGAGCATCTATCATTAAAAATACTAAACGATCTTTAAAAGTAATTTTTAATATTAAACAATAGTAAATTAGCAAAATAAAATTATATGTTTAAACCAATTGTTAATATCACAAATAATTTTCACAGAACATCCACTCATCAGTCTTCGACAAACATTCTCAACCCAACACACCATCCTCGCTTCAGTAACGTTTATTTTAAAATTAATTCTTTTCTGGAGAGTTGATATTAAGGGATGATACTATGGTCAATAGATGAGAAATTGAATTTTGAAACCCGGTTAAGTGGTTATTAAATTGCAACTGTTTTTAAAATATGTTAAATTTGTAAATGTTTTATCTAAAGTTACGGAAAAACTGTCATTCATATTTTCTCTCAAAAAATTAATAAAATTAACCAGATTTACAAACAAAACTATAGGCAGTTCAAATTTTCAAACCTCTTCAAATTTAAAAGATGCACTCCATTTAAATATTGTAAAGAAAACTTTTAGAACCATATATTTGAAATATTTGAAACAATTACCCAAAAGCAATTTACTTTTAAAACGTTAAACAAATATTTATCACAACAAACAATAAATTAAATTAAAATATACCAGATGTATGGAAAGGCCGTGTCTCAATAAAATTGTAAACAAATTATTCATAATTTGTTTTCTCATTTCTATATGTGTTATGCATCTGATTTATTTTCATGGACTGCATACTGTTTAGACTAATTAAACTATAAATAAATGACGATTTTACTTATCTTTTGTTTCTGAACTGTGTGATTCTGCAACAGATGAAACAACCGGGAGACCGTAGACAACTTGGACATGGGGCTCGACTCCTGAGACTGAATGCTGAATTCAGCTAATTTGCGTAAACTGCAAAAAAGAATTTAAAATGAGCACATGTCATCAAAAATATTAAACGATCATGAAAAGTAATTTTTAATATCCAAGAACAGTAAATAAGCTTTTCGGAAAATCAAAACAACCAAATAAAATTATATGTTTAAACCAATTGTGAATATCACTAATAAATTTCACTGAACATCCATTCATCAGATTCATCCAAGAGTCAGTCTTCCACAAACTTTTTCATCCCAACACACTATCATCGCTTCAATAATGTTAATATGGTTAAATATAGTTAAAAAGATAGAGAATACAAAATTCAAAACCAATTTAAATTATCTTTACTGGTTTAAAAGTTAAAACATGACAATTTTACAAATCAAAGAATTTTTTCATAAATTGACTTTTTTTAAATGGCTAAGAACTTTTAAGAGTTGAATATATGGTCAAGTATAATTCAAAGGGTGGGAAATTGAAGTTTGAAACCCAGTACACTGATTACAAAAATACAGCCGTTTAAAACATGTCAAATTTGTAAATGTTGTTTCTAAAGTTATTGAAGAACTGTCATTCATATTTCCTATAAAATGAGCCATATTTACAAACAAAACTATAGGCAGCCCAAATTATCGCATAAAATACTAAACAATCTTTAAAAGTAATTTTTAACATTCTAGAATAGTAAATAAACTTCTCGGAAAATCAACAAAATAAAATTATATGTTTAAACAAAATTTAATAGGGTAGGTGGCTCAGTGGTATCGAGTCGGCCTGTGGATCTTGAGAACCCTGGTTCGATCTCCACAGCCGACAAACAATTTTCACCAATTTAAATCTACCCCTGTGGCTTCCCCTCCACTAATATCTTTGGGGACCGTGATTTGACGGCTGGTAACCGCATTTCACGCGAAGAAATATATCACTTACCGAGATCTGCTTAGGCAGAGTGCGACACCCAGTAATGGGTAAAAGGCGTGATGATATATTTATTTATTTATTTAAACAAATTGTGAATATCACTAATAATTTGCACAGAACATCCACGCATCAGTTTACCACAAACATTCTCATTCCAACACACCATCCTCACTTCAATATCGTTTATTTTTTAATTAATTACTTTCTGGAGGGTTGATATTAAGGTATGAAAATATGGTCAATAGATGAGGAATAGAATTTTGAAACCCGATTGACCCAAAAGCAATTTACTTTTAAAACGTTAAACAAATATTTTGATCCGGTTGACTGGTTAATAAATTACAACCGTTTTTAAAACATGTCAAATTTGTAAATATTTTATCTAAAGTTACAGAAAACTGTCGTTCATATTTTTTCTCAAAAAAAAATTAATAAAATTAGCCATATTTACACACAATCAATTATTAGCACTTATTTATAATATAATTTTATTTTATTAATAACTTTAACATAATCATCCACCCAGTGGCAGTGGCAACGAAAAATTTTGGACTGGGAAACATGGAAAATAGTTTTGTGATTTAAAAAAAAATTCTTTTTGTTTCATGATCAGCACGTCGTACAGAATATACCCTTTAATTTTTTGCTCTAAGTTGTGAAACAGCCTGTATATATATGTATAAAATATCAGCTAGCAAAGTAATGTATTACAGATGATAACGAAATTGAGAAACAGATTAGCAGACTCTAGTTATTTGGGTGAACCGATTATGAATAATTTAGGGCTGGAATTTTGGTGCTCGATTAAATACCACCCATTTAAAAATAATAATTTTCTTACATTCAAATTGCGAGCAGCGGACTTGACGACATTCTGCATTAACTTTGAAGAGAAAATGTTCGCTAAGATGATGATGTCCACGATGATACAGGCTCCGGTTATGTAAAAACACCAGCTGCAGAAGACCTTCGTTTTCTTCGTTGCCACAACTAACAAACACAACAAAAAATAATTAGAAACAATTACTAATAATATTTTGAAAATAGTAATTTAAATTGATTACGAGCTAAGGGGTAGTTTTATACCGGATAACAAAGTACACACAGCCGATTAACATGGAAAAACAATGCGTATTGCTCCCCAAATTATTTTAGAAGAAATTGTTTCAAGTAAATGTTGTAGAGCTTAAAAATATGTATTTAAATCAATAAACAATATTAATTTCGCATGCTTTATATAACTGCAAAAACTAGTCTTGAAAACCTATTACCTATTTATATGTAAATTCTCTTTTAAATATAAAAAGATAATTATTTTAAATGTTAACACGGGATGGCACAGTGGTAGAGTGCTAGCCTCTGGAAACAGAGGTCGTGGGTTCGAATCCGGGTCGGGTTGAGATTTTTCTCATCCAGCCTTGATCGGTATCCACTCCCGCATCCATTCCAAGTTGGGACATATTAACTTGGCATCCCCTAGCTATCGGGCACCGGCTAGGGGATGTAACAAGGGCTTGCGCGGGTTGGCTGTCAACACACATTACAGTAAGGTAAAACGTGGCAATTGTAAGGAACAATTAGTAGTGTGTGTTCCAAGAAGTCACCCTAGGGACATAACCAAAATGGTTCAAATCCCGAAACATATATACTATATACTATACTATTATTTTAAATGTTTAAATATTATTTCTGTCAGTTTCCTCAACGTTTAAAAATTCAATCAATTTAAATATTGTAAAGAAACCTTTTTAGAACTCATTTGTTAAATATTGGAAACAATTTATTCATATTCAACTTTTACTTCAAACATTAATCATTTTGGAAGACTTAATAATGAAAAATATAGTTAATTACCCTTAATACTAACTGACAATTTGTCACTAGCTAATAATAAACTATTTACTATAATTATTTTAAAGTGAAATTGAATTAATTTTATATATTCTCAACTAGATATTAAACAAATAACAAATGTATTTTAAAGATAGTTATTGTAAATTATCAATTTAAATAATTAAAAAATAAAACTTGCTTACATTGATGTTGAGAGAGGTGAACTTAATATTCGATCTCGGCATTGTTGACGTTATTGCAAGAGATGACATGGCACTGGCATAAACTCCAGCTGCTCCAATATGATGTTCCAAAGCTCCGGTTATATTGTCCGGAATGGCAGCAGCTGATATGAATTCCAGCTGCTCCATGATAATACTGAAGTTGCAGGAGATGCTTGCTGGTCCAGTGATGTCCCTATGAACATAAAAACAATGTATTAGTAATATAGAATAGTTGAAAAAATTAGAGAAAACATACATCAAGATATTTTGATGTTTAATTAATCTAAAACAGACAATCAAAATACATTCACAGACTTCTTGTTCTTCGAGTGGTTTTCAATGATGGTTTCTTTGTTGTCTATAAATATGAAGGCCTTTTAGCAAGGCAGAAATGTATTAAAGTGAAATGTCCGTAGTCACATCTTCACATGGCGACGTTTGTTTGGCAAGTGAATAAACACACTTCATGTTGTTACAGGCACGGCGCGACTAATTTGATTAGGTTCTAATTGGCTAGCCAAGACGTAACTACTGTTTACCTTGAAACATACAAGATAACAAATCTACACTTCAAATACAATATTTATCATTTTACTTTTAATATTATTATAAATAATTATTGTTATTGTTATATTTTTATTTATAAACACAAAATTAAAAAAATCACTTTGAAAACGTTATACAAATATTATTATTGTTATTATTATATTTTTATTTAGCATAAACAAAAGTAAAATAATAACGTTTCTATAATTTAGCAATTTATTTTTAAAACGTTAAACAAATATTTATCATATTAAATAATAATAACAGACTTTTACCCAAATAATTTAAAAAGGGAATAATTTAAATGAGCACCGAAATTATTTTATCCATAAAAACCGTGTGGCTGACCAAAAATAATTCAATGAATACTAAAAATAATAAATGAACATCAAAAATATTAAACGATCATAAAATATAATTTTTAATATCTACGAATAGTAAATAAGCTCCCCGGATTAAATTAAATGGCAATAGCAAAAATAAATATTTGGTGTTGAAATTGAGAAACAGATTAGCAGACTCTAGTTATTTGGGTGAACCGATTATGAATAATTTAGGGCTGGAATTTTGGTGCTCGATTAAATACCACCTATTTAAAAATAATAATTTTCTTACATTCAAATTGCGAGCAGCGGACTTGACGACATTCTGCATTAACTTTGAAGAGAAAATGTTCGCTAAGATGATGATGTCCACGATGATACAGGCTCCGGTTATGTAAAAACACCAGCTGCAGAAGACCTTGGTTTTCTTCGTTGCCACAACTAGCAAACACAACAAAAAATAATTAGAAACAATTACTAATAATATTTTGAAAATAGTAATTTAAATTGATTACGAGCTTATTTTTTTAGTAACCTCAAGGGGTAGTTTTATACCGGATAACAAAGTACACACAGCCGATTAACATGGAAAAACAATGCGTATTGCTCCCCAAATTATTTTAGAAGAAATTGTTTCAAGTAAATGTTGTAGAGCATAAAAATATGTATTTAAATCAATAAACAATATTAATTTCGCATGCTTTAATAATAATAATAATAATAATATATTTTATTTGTTTAAGAAAAATCTTATACAAAGGATTGGTAAACTAGCATTTGAATAACAATTTATATACATATTTCATATCATGATAGATTCTATATAATTTGAGAGTATAGTAATAGTAGTAATATAAAATTCATAATGTAAGGGCAAAAGCCCTAAGTTTTAGTGCAGTGTCTGTAAAATTATATAGATCATATATTTTCCCAATTGTAAGGTCGGCTAGCACCGAATTGTTCTCTTCAGTGTTATTTGAGGAAATGTATTTTAAAATAAATTCATTCCTCGGAGCGTTGTAAAATGGACAGCTGAACAGGAAGTGTTGTAGGTCATCCGGCTCGTGGGTGTTACAGATGAAACAGATTTCTTCTGGTTCGAATCTAAAAACAGAACCATTATGGTATAAGGTAGGAATTTTTGAGGATGAGGTTCGAATTTGACCTATTAATTTGAGGATTTTGTATGGGATATGTTTTTCAGTGAAGGGGTATGCGTAAATATAAGTTTTAAAATTGGGGTTGTAGGAAGAATTGGAGATGCGTTCCATATCTGTGCTGTAAAGGATTTGTTTATAGGAGTTGATTATGTTTGGGATGTCTGCTTTGATGGTCAAAAAGTTCTGCGTTTCCCATAGCCAAAGGAAATTGGATTTTTCTAGAATCAGTTGTATGCTTCTTGCCCAGTTGTATTTTACTTGTTTAGATTCTGGAATGGAGTCATCTTTGTTTAATTGTAAGAGTTTTTCGTAACAAATTTTCCCGTATCTGTTGTTGTCCATTAGTAATAATTTATACCACCAATTGAGTACATTTTTAACAATTGTTATCTCTAGCTTGTCCTGATGCGTTTCTCTCCTTACTATATAGTTTGGGGTTGATGTCTGCCACCCTAAGATGTTTTTGTAGTAGTTTACCTGACCTTTCTCAATTAAGTCTGCTTGATTAAATGCCCATACTTCTGACGCATAGAGAAGAGAGGGTACTAATAAGGAATTATAGAGTTTCTGCGTTGTCTCCCAGTAGTTTATTTTCTCTTTAATCATTATGTTCTTGATATTGCCAGTAATTTGTCTTGATTTGGTTATGAAATTTTCAGCATTTTTTTTGAAAAGTCCCGATGATGTAAAAGTTAATCCCAAGTACATGTATTCCTTTGTTAATAATATTTCTTTTCCTTGACATACGTACTTCATTCTCTGCTTTTTTGGCCTACCTATGTGGAAATGGATTATTTTGGTTTTATCGTGATTAATTTTCAATTTAAGGTTATTGCAATATTGTTCTAATGAACGAAGCTTCGCCTGTGCATCGATTGGTGAATTTGCTAGCAAGACTAAGTCGTCTGCATACTGAAGTGTTAGCACGTCTGTTCTGTGTGTTATAGAGATACCCTCCAGACCTTGTTCTCTGAGTTTTTCCTCTAAGTCTGAGATATATAGGGAAAATAGGAGAGGACTCGTGCATTCGCCCTGAAGTACACCTTTAGTAATAACAATTGGCTCACTTATTTCATTTTTTGTTTTAATACGTATAGTTGCCTCGTTATATAAGTTGCGAAGTAATCTGGTGATTTTACCACTTATTCCAGATTGAAAAATTTTTTCCCATAAGATATCATGAGGTACGGAGTCAAAGGCTTTTTGAAAGTCTACAAAAATTCCGTAGGTGCCCTCCTTGATTTTCATTATCCGAGATTGCACTATTGAGGTAAGTATGAACAGGTTGTCCGTGCAGGACCTTTTTTTGCGGAAGCCAGCCTGAGACTCTGGTAGTAAATTATTGCTTTCAACCCATGTTTGAAGTCTGGTGTTTATAATGTGTGTAAAAAGTTTCGTGATTGTATTGATAATAGCAATAGGTCTGTAATTGTTTGGGTCTCTTCGATCGCCTTTTTTATATAACATTGTGACTTTTATTTGCGTTAATTCTTCTGGAAGTCTTTCTTCTGTCAGGAATATGTTTAAAATATTTTGGAGATGTAGTTTTCCAGTTTCAGATAAGTTTCGAAGTTGTTCATTTATAATTGCGTCGATACCTGGAGATTTGTTTGATTTTAGGTTCTTCAGGGCTAAATTTATATCCGTGAGAGATATTTCATTGTCTAAATATGGATGTCGTACATCGCATGCTTTATATAACTGCAAAAACTAGTCTTGAAAACCTATTACCTATTTATATGTAAATTCTCTTTTAAATATAAAAAGATAATTATTTTAAATGTTTAAATATTATTTCTGTCAGTTTTCTCAACGTTTAAAAATTCAATCAATTTAAATATTGTAAAGAAACCTTTTTAGAACTCATTTGTTAAATATTGGAAACAATTTATTCATATTCAACTTCTACTTCAAACATTAATCATTTTGGAAGACTTAATAATGAAAAATACAAATAATAAATGTATTTTAAAGATAGTTATTGTAAATTATCAATTTAAATAATTAAAAAATTAAACTTGCTTACATTGATGTTGAGAGAGGTAAACTTAATATTCGATCTCGGCATTGTTGACGTTATTGCAAGAGATGACATGGCACTGGCATAAACTCCAGCTGCTCCAATATGATGTTCCAAAGCTCCGGTTATATTGTCCGGAATGGCAGCAGCTGATATGAATTCCAGCTGCTCCATGATAATACTGAAGTTGCAGGAGATGCTTGCTGGTCCAGTGATGTCCCTATGAACATAAAAACAATGTATTAGTAATATAGAATAGTTGAAAAAATTAGAGAAAACATACATCAAGATATTTTGATGTTTAATTAATCTAAAACAGACAATCAAAATACATTCACAGACTTCTCGTTCTTCGAGTGGTTTTCAATGATGGTTTCTTTGTTGTCTATAAATATGCAGGCCTTTTAGCAAGGCAGAAATGTATTAAAGTGAAATGTCCGTAGTCACATCTTCACATGGCGACGTTTGTTTGGCAAGTGAATAAACGCACTTCATAATATTTATTTCATGTTGTTACAGGCTCGGCGCGACTAATTTGATTAGGCTCTAATTGGCTAGCCAAGACGTAACTACTGTTTATCTTGAAACATACAAGATAACAAATCTACACTTCAAATACAATATTTATCATTTTACTTTTAATGTTATTATAAATAATTATTGTTATTGTTATATTTTTATTTATAAACACAAAATTAAAATAATAACTTTGAAAACGTTATACAAATATTATTATTGTTATTATTATATTTTTATTTAGCATAAACAAAAGTAAAATAATAACGTTTCTATAATTTAACAATTTATTTTTAAAACGTTAAACAAATATTTATCACAATTAAACAATACCAGAATACCAGAATGTCAACAACAATGGGGTCAAACCGTCGGCTCGACTCTCGGGACTGAATGCCAAATTTAGCCAAGTTGCGTAAACTTGCAACAAATCAGAGAATACAAGTTAGTGGATCTGAGAATTCGGATTCGATTCCCACAGCCGACAACGCAAACAGCACGTTACCAAGATGTGCAAGAATTTTATTACTTTAAATAAAAACAAATAACTTAAATTTCTTTTAGTTTTTGATATTTATCTCTTTACTATTCTATACTATTTTATAATTTACGTACCAGACTTTAAAGATTTCCTTGTAGCCCGGTAGACTACATTGGAGGCAGGCGTCTCCCAATGGAATACGAAGAACCCTTCCCGAATTCGTTTTAAACCTTCTAGGGTCTAGGTGACGCTGGTAGGGACTCCGTGACTCCAAGATGATATTCCAAGCTCCGGTGACGCTGTCCTGGACGATAATAGTTCCGGAGATGCTGGTTAGAACACCAGCTGTTCCAAGATGATGCTGAGGTCGCAGGAGATGCTTGCAGGTCCCGTGATGTTTCTATCAAAATAACAAGAAATAAACATACATATAGACATTTGTGATTCAGTCATTCGACCACCCGACGGATCGGCCGCCCCATTCTTACAAAACTTGCCTAATTATGTATGCAATATGTAGGGCCCCACGGCCTTCTAATAAGCAGACAAATTTAAGAGTACGTAGCCATCTTTACAATACGACGTTTGTTAGTTAAGTGAAAAAAAAAAACTCGTGCTCGTTGCATAATTGTCTAGTATCGACACAAGTAGCGTTCAAAAACTACTAGGATGGACAACTTGTATAATAAAATGTTTTTGTTATTTTTTTAACTTACAAACAAATAAAATAATTGTAATAAATGTATTGTGTTGAACAAATTTCTGATAAAAAGTTAAAATTTTAACGTCTCAAAAAGAAGCATTTACTTTTTAAATGAAATTAATATTTATAATATAAAAAGGATATGCCATGGTCATTTTTGATAAGTTTTTATTGAGAAGATGTTTTTCTAAAAACTTTCTTATGCAATAATCTGCTTTAATTTACCATGAAAATACAATTGTCATTTACATATATTCTTATCACATATGACATTTCTACGTATTAAATTCAAACAAAATGAATAAAAAATGTCTCGCTACGTCAATATGTATATTTAAAAGTTTCAAATTGAAAACAATTAATTACATGACCAAAGAATGAAATTTTAATGGTTTAATTTTAATATTTACAAGAACTACATAGGTATACATATTTCAGTTATTTTATTCACACTTCTTGTAAAACTAATTTGTTACTTACAAATATCCTAACCAATTTACAGTCATATAAATAAATGATAATGAATAAATATTTTAATATTAAAAAGGGTTTTACACTGAATGTAAACACTTTTTGTGATAAAAAAAGCAAATTGAGAGAATGGTTTAATAGAAAAATTGAACTTATTTTTAAATGAAAACAAAAATATATTTTATTCTTAAACTATTACAAGACTATTTGACACAATATTAGATTGAGTAAAAAAATTTAGATAGAAAACACAAAATAAAGGACACAAATATAAAAATTAGTCGAGTAGTATACCTAAATGTACGTCAAAATATTTGACATTCTTCATCGCGTCAAACAGCCTTGCTACAGAACTTTCAAAACTACTTGAACAAATTTCGTCATCAAAATCATTTCAAATAGTTTTGAAAATAGTTTCCTTAAATATTAAATTATGTTAACAGCCTTCCTTCAATAATTTCAATTACCATTTTTCGCCTGATGTACGGCATATGTTCTTGGGTGAATAAAATCTTAGCATTTCTTGTGATAAATTCTGCAAAAGTACAAGAAAATACACCGCAATCACTGCCATTCATTTGTCTAGGAATGTCCTTCATAATAATCTTACTCCAATCACCGGTATCGTATGCAGCCTTCTTTTTATCTTTGTATTCTTCCCGTAAATAATTCTCTAAAGCATTGAGACATTGCATATTTTTTCCCAACATACTATCATAATATCTTATCGATCTATCGCGAAAATCGATAATAGCCATACACCAATGGAATCCAAGATGTACAGGAACAACAATAATATCAAAAGAAAAAATATCGACACGTTTCGTCCAACGCCGTAAAGAAGAATATCCACTGGAAACGAGTTTCGGGTAAAAAAATGTGCTGAAAGAGTAAACCTTTGGAAGTTTCTCTTTCTGTGATCGTTCTTGAATCATGTTCACATAAAAGTTGATAACTTCATCGTTGAGCCATTCTTTCTCATTGAAAGTCTTCAGATCATGTGCGGTGATTCTTAAGTTGTATTTGTCGGCAAATAATCTGCTAGGATGTCGGGATTTTAACGCTTCGTTAATTTTGCTCTCTTGTTCTGCAGTAAAATCCGGGAAGTTGAGTTCATCTTCACTGGGGTATTCATCCAGAAGAACTACTTCCGAAATTTTACAGTTTTTCACTTGCACTTCAAGAAGAGTGTTGAAATTTTCTCGACTTGCGTGATTGAATAAGTCACGCTGTTTTCTTTTTTCGACTATTTCTTTTTCTAATTCTTTTTTCCTTTGGATACGCATCTCTTCACTACAACAAAATGAAAATCGATCAACATTTTAAAAATATAACCAGGTATAACAGGCCACATATTTTAATATTTATTTAGAACAATATTAAAACATTTTTTAACTGTATAATAAAATTAAAATATGGCTGTTTTAAAAAATGATCTCAAGAAATGTTTGAAAAGGTAAATGATTTAACGAACTGTTTGGTAAGATAGCTGTCCAATTTGAAAGATTTTTAGGAGTTAATGTCAGCTAGGAACTCTGTTAACATAAGTTATAAATATACTTACAATTTGGTAAGGTAATTAGGGTTCATAAACGGCTCGTTATCCAAAACCTTTTTGAATGAATTCACGGGTTCAAGTTTCTTTTTGCTGCCAACACTTTCAAGATCGGAATCATCTTTAATAACGATTGGATCATTGCTTTTAATGCTTTTATCATCAGTGAGATCGACTATAGGCAATGGTCTCTTATCTCTCAATATTTGAAGAATTTTTTTCGTTCTGCTCGAACTGCTGCCTTGATAATCAAATTTCGGTGCTGTATTTGGTGTGCTTGTGCTAATACTGCTGTTGCTGTAAGCCGCAGACGTTCTCGGAGAGTTTAGCAGCATATTTCGATAGAGTTGTTGTTCATCTAGTCGAATTGTTTGGTTTAAATCGCTGTGCGAGCCTGCATTTAGAAGCTTGCTACAGTTTTTCATTGTTCTTCTAGCTTCGAAGAAAACATTTTGTGGTGATGTGCTTCGATGTTTCGAACTTGAAGGTGCTAAACTGTTTCCATTAAACATGCCATATTTCCGTCGTGGTGTTATTTCTACGACGTCATCGTCATCAGACAAATCAATGATTTCCTGGTTTAATGTATTCATTGTAAGAGGCCTGATAGGCCGTCTTCCTGGTGGCCCTAGTTTATGAAAAGCTAGTTTAGATGTAGATGGGAAGTCTGACCACTCATCTATTATAAAAAGAAAAATTATTATTCGAAGCAAATTTAACGAGGAATCAAATCAGAATGGTATGTTATTTAAAAACGTCAAATATCTTGACATTGACAACAACAATGATTATGTCATCCATTATCAATGCATAGTAATCAGCAAGAATAAGCAACAAAATATCATATTTAAAATGAGGTTATGATAAAAAATTCAGAGCTTACCATAATGATTAGAACTCATTTTATTCTCATTCAATCTTCTTATCTTTGAATTATTTTCGTAATTATCTTGAATCAAGCTGTAATATAATTCAAATTATAAATGTTCTAAGAAATGTAAAACCAAATTTCTTACCGCCTCTTTCTGTTGTGAAGTAAATTTCGTTCCTCCGATGCACCAATGCCTAATAAACTGCTTATAAACTTTAAGAAATCTGCCATGGTATTACGCTTTTTTCTAAATATTGTAAAATGAAATGCATTTAACTAGGAATTGTTTATTTATGTTTATTGAAATATCGTCAAATAAACGTCACACGCCACAAACTTTTTGCAGAGATTGAGCTGAAGCATGATACACGCCACTAAGTAAAATAGTCCTACCTCTCATTAAAATAACGCGCTCTCAATGTTTATTATTTATATCATAAGCCAAACTTGTCCAATTTATATTGTATTTTATTTAGTATCTGTATATGTAAAAATAATGTAAATTTATTTTATCAAATTCATCAAAATTACATATTTTTTCCAAATTCTGCAAGCGTCTTTAATGAACGAATGTTATGTACGGTACGCAACAGCTTTTAGTGCTACTTTCAGTCAAAATATAGTTGTAGTTGTCAAATATGGTGACCACGAGTGAATTGTTTTGTCTGTCAACTTTAATTTGTTATTCAATAGTTAACAATTTAGAAAATGTCTAAACAAACTAAACGAAAGATCACAGTTGAAGTATCATCAAAAACTAACGATCAGCCAAAATCTCGGCCGTCTGTTTTCGAGCGGCTTGGCACAAAAGCAACTGCAAGTTCATCAGGACAAACAAATGATTATTGTAGGCACTGGGCGCAGAACGGTACATGTCCATACGGTAAAACTTGTAAATATGCCACAACTCACACATTAACAAGTCCATCGAAAAGAGCAGCTAAGAAGGATGAATCAAAAAAGCAGAATCGGAGTTCGAGTAAAGATGACCCGAATAAAAGATTACATTCTACAATAGTAAAAGCGCTCCGAAGCCCTGAGCCAGAATGGGAACAGTGGGATCAAACGGATTTAGAAGATGCTGATGCTGAAATGCTAGAAAAGCGCAGACAAGAATTGCAACGTGAACTTGAATTACAAATGAAAATGGAATCTAAATTAAGCAAAAAGAAGGAGAAAAAAGTGAAGAAAGGTAGCAGTTCTTCGTCTTCAAATTCATCAAGTAGTTCAAGTGACTCGAGTTCAAGTAGTGAAGAATCTAGTTCAACATCCAGTTCTACTTCCTTAGATTCACGTCGCCGAAAAACTAAACGTGCAAAAGCTAAAAGAGACAGTAGTTCATCCTCGGAACCTGACCGACGTAAAAAGAAGCTAACTTTAAAAAGTAACACACACAAACATTCTACGTCAAATTTAAAACTTGCTACAAGCATGAGTGATAACAATCGAGCAAAAAAAACTATTTCTCCAGCCCAAAAACCATCCATGGCTAAACCAATCAAATCACCATCCCCTCCAAGAAGCAGGCGTTTATCACAAACACCACCACTAAAACAAAAAACAACAACACCAGCAAAAAATATCAACAACCCGAAACCGGCATCTCGATCACCGCGACCATCTTCATCCGCAGATCGCAAAGAAAAACACCGCACACCATCACCAAAAGTTTCAGCAAGAGACAGAGAACGGGAACGAGAAAAAGAAAAAGAGCGCGAACGTGAAAAAGAGCGAGAAAAAGAAAAGGAACGTGAAAGAGAAAAGGAAAAAGAACGAGAACGTGAAAAAGAGAGAGAACGTGAAAAAGAAAGAGAACGAGAAAAGGAGCGCGAAAGAGAAAAAGAAAAAGCACGCGAACGAGAGAAAGAGAGAGAACGAGAGCATGGAAAAACTAAAACTAATTCTTCACGATCTCCAAAACGTGATATCCGCTCATCCAGAGACACTAAAAAAAAGGACTCGCCTGATTCTGCAAACTCACGTGACCGAAGCAAAACTTCTCCAAGTCGAGCTCGCGTTAACACCGGAAACAGCAGCAGCAGCAATAAGCGCGATACTTCAAATAAAAACTCACCATCAACATCAACTAAAGACGATCGTCGATCAGATCGAAGTCGAGACGACGATCGGAAAAAAGAAGATCGCGACCGTCGAGACGGAAAAGATCGTTCCCTAGAACGTCGAAAAGAATCAAAAAGAGATCATGAAGAACCCCGGGATCGAGACAGAGATAGAAACGATCGAGATTCAGACAGAAATAGAGATCGCGAACGTGATCGACGCATGACACGAGAAGAGAGAGAAGCAGCTCGAGAAAAAGAGCGCGAAGAAGCTTTAGCACGTTGTCAAGAGCGCCAGAGAGAAAGAGAGAGACTGAAAGAATTAGCAAAAAAAGAGCGAGAAATTCCGCCATTAATACACATGAACGCAAATCGCAGTCGAGATCGAGATCGAGATAGAAGTCGAGACAGAGGTTTAGACAAACCAACCGGAGACCGCGTCGAACGTTTACTTCCACTTCCAGCAGATCGAATCCCTGCTGCCCGCAAAGAACTCGATCGATCAACCGCTCGATCCCAAGACCGATCATCAAACAGATCAAACGATCGCGACCGAGACAGAAATTCAGACAGAAATCGAAATACAGCTCGAGGATCCGAACGTTCACTTGAACGTCGTGATCGATTAGAAAGAGATCCAGATCGATTAGAACGATCAAGTGATAGAGAACGTGGTCTAGACAGATCTGAAAACCGGAACTACGATCATAGATCCTACGACAGACCATCCGAGCAGCGCTATGATCGAGAGCACGACCGTGAAGCCAGAACAGACCGAGATTATCCACTTGCTTCTCGTAATCGGGAAGAAAGAAGACACGAGGATAAAAATTACGACAGTCCATACGATAGAAATCGTCGAGATGATCGCGCCTACATGGACATGGAACACGAACATTATGCAGAAAATCCGCGAGACGAAAGAAGAATTCCTCTTGAGCCACGTGATTATCCTGAAGATAGGAGACGACGAGAAGCTTGGGATAGCAGAGAAATAGATCCAGAACTTGAAATAGAGAATGAAAGAAGACGTGGATATGTTCGGGAAGATTCCCGCCCGCCTCCGTCTGTCAAAGGACGAGACTGGGAAAATCCAGAATATATGAATCGGGAATGGGATCGCGGGAGAAGACCTCCACATGATTGGGAAGGACATAGAGATGATTGGGAACCTGGTGATCATGCGTCGATTGACGAAGAATGGAGACATTATAATCGGTCAATGGATAGTTGGCCGTCGGAGGATCGTAGAAGATGGCCTGGGGAATTCACCGAGAGATCCGGACGATCTGGACCGAAAAGCACCAGCTCACACCGCGATGGTAAGATAACTTCTGCTTTCACATCATCTACATTTATAATTCTTGCCCAATCTTTCGTTCGCTCATCAAATCTTCAGTCACATCCATTCATTCATTTCAACCATACCTATCCAGTTATTCCTAGGTCGTCCACACAATTTCTCACCCTCGCTTCATCCACATTCATAATTCCTTTCATGTAATTCACAATCTCAATGTACGTAGATGAAGATATTCGAAGAAATCCTGATCAAAAACCACTAGAACATCTAGAACCAATCATTCACGATGAACCAAAGAAAGAAACTCTTCTTGGCAAGCGAATAGCAGAGCCATGCGACGAAGTCCCCGAGGTGAAGAAACCATGCATCATAGAAGACACCGCAGGTCTTGAAGATGCTCTGAGTGAAATCAGTGACGATGCAGATGAAATATTAAACAGAGAAGATGTAAGTATTTGAATTGCTAGATTTGCACATTGTAGTTAAGTTGGTTAGTGATAACTTTTGTCCGTAAAAACAGGTTGAAGAATTATTTTCTGATAACAACATTAATCCTGCTACAAGCTCCATTGTTCAACAGTTTAAAAATGAACATGAATTTGTAAGATTTCACTCAACTTATAAATGTTTAGTGTATTCTTGGTTTTATTTAATTATGCTTGCGCTTTTTTAATACCTCGACAAGTAAAGATACAAAAGCACGATATATTTTTATTGTTTTTAGTGATGCCTTGTATTAAGTGCGCGAAATGAGTGGTTTTTTCTTGCACGTGAGAATGTCATTTGTAGTCGAGACCGCTCTTAATACAAAAATAACTATTTTTAAATATTAGTCGCATGGTAAATGTAAAAATGATTCTTTTTTCACGACCCTACTAGAAAGTTAAATTTTCTCTCCTCAATAATTGTTTTTCGTCCCTAAGGAGAAAAAAGAACTAATTATTTCACTTTCTAATAGGGTAATGAAAAAAATTATTCAGGGTATATCACGGTTATGAGACACTTGTAGAATTATTTTTAAAATTGAGAAAAGAAGAAAATCATTCAAATAAAAGAGATCTTCTATCACTTTAATTTGAATGTTTTTCTTCTATTCTCAATAAATAATAAAGACAATAATTGTGGTGTTGCATATCTGTGAAACAGCCTGTATATAAATACAAAACAAAATGAAATTTCCAATCCTCAGGAGCCAATGGAACCATCAATCGACATTCCAGAAGAAGAAAAACGCCTGCCATTATCAACCAATCAAAACACTACAAACGCGCCAATAGAAAACGACCACGAACAAAAACCACAATCCCCTACACCAGGTTCACACGAATCAGCTCTCGACGAAGATGGCATCGACCACATGGACTTTGAAGAAATCTCAGATGAAGAACTAGAAGAAGAAGTTAAAGTAAAAGGTCTAGGTGATGCACTAGGAGTCGATTGGGCCAGTTTGGTCGCTGAATCTCGTCCTAGGACGAAACAGGACAAAGCCGGTTCCGCGAAACGTCGCTGGGAATATCAAAAAGTTTTAACAAGAATTGGAATTTCTCTTGAGATGGCGGGTGAAGAATTAGTCAAAGAAATATTACAAGCAAACAAAGATAACGAGAATAAAGAAAAGTCGGAGGAAGAATTATCTTCTGCAAACGACAAGCAAGAAATAAAACAAGAAGCTGAAGAAGTGAAGATTTCACATCCAGTTGCAGCTATTCAAGTTGCAATAAATGAAAAAATTCAAATTAGAAATAATCTCTTCTCTAGCGCTGGACCGTTTAAACGAGCGTTATCCGCTCGTCGAGATTTAGCCATTAGAAGACATTTGTGTAACTTGCCTATTGCAGAAACTGCAGATCGACCGAGAACTCCGGACCCGGAATTGTTTCGTTTAGCGGTGCAGTTGATGGAGAGAAGTTTGTAAAACTGTTTATTATTTTATGTGTTTTAGTGTTATTCTAAGTGATTAATTAGTGCAGAAATTAGACTGGTTCAATGTTCATACACTATCAAATATTATATTCATAGATTTTAAAATATTAATGTTTGTAAAATGTCTATGTCTTATTAGAACTTTACCATTAATCAGAAATAAAGAAATTGATTATCAACATTTATTCCGTACATTACACTTTAATTTCATTTAGATTCCATAATTCCTTCGTCATCTTAAATCATATCCAAGAAATTATTCCAGTTTTACCAAACTTATATCTGTTTCATCAATATGCTATTATGACAACTTCTCAAATTTCAATTAAGGTTTGATGTAATTGATCGCCATTTTGTTTCACGATTTATATTCTATAATTTAAGATTTTATTTTTGCTTATATTTTAGATTTAAGTTGAATAAAGATAGAATTACCTTCTCAATTTGAAGAAAATCATTCAAGTTCGTCGCCATTTTGTTCTACATTTTCTAGCTTATATTTAAATTCAAACAAATATAGAATTATTCCCAAATATTTGCGAAAATCGATGAGACCTTTTCAGAAAAGCGGTCCGCCATTTTGTTTAAGGTGACCAGTGTTGCCAAACTAAAATTTTAGTTCGTAGTAAATTGCAACATAATTTCGTAATAAAAGCACTTTGAAAATAATATGAATATCTATACAGATTTAATAGACAGGTACATTAAATAAATATGTCCGTCAGTACGGTGGTGTAGATAGCGATACGGAATTCGAATCCGGAGATCCCGAGTTCGAGTCTCACTCAAGCTAAAAATTATATGAACTACTACACTGCGGCTCGGTGAGTGCGGACCTTGTACTGTAATTTGGATTAAGTTCCACGAAAATTATTACAGATCGTCGCCTTTGTTTTACATTTACCACCGCTTATGTTTATGCCACACCCAGTGATGGGTAAAAGGCGTGATGATATATTTATTTATTTATGTTTCAATTTAAATAAAAGTGAAACTATTCTCAAACTATTGCAAAAATCGCTGAATCTGTTTCCGAAATATCTCACTGCCATTTTGTTCCAGACAAGTTAAACAAAGATCAAATTACCTTCCAAGTTTAACGAAAATCATTCAAGCCCGTCGCCATTTTGTTTTATAATTAGTAACACTTATATTTCAGTTCGAATAAAAATAAAACTATTCATAATTTTTGCGGAAATCGGTCAAATTATTTCCGAGATAGTCTGTTATTATTTTGTTTTACAGTTACCAGCGTTTATATTTCAATTTGAATGAAATATAGGACACCGGTAAATCCGTTTCCGAAATAGTTCGTAGACATCTCGAATCTAAAGAGCAGCGAGCTAATATTTGTAGTATATATTTTAATTTAAACGAAGATAAAAACACCATATAAATTTCATGAAAATCGGTCTAACCATTTTTTCGTCAAGAGATACTAAACAAACAAAAATTTCAATAATATTTATACGGCCTTGAATAAATGTATATAGATCATAAAATAAAAATAAATAAATATATCATCACGCCTTTTACCCATCACTGAGTGTGGCACTCTGCCTAAGCAGATCTCGGTAAGTGATATATTTTTTCGCGTGAAGTGTGGTTACCAGCCGTCAAATCACGGATATTAGTGGCGGAGGAGCCACAGGGGTAGATTTTTTTTAAATTGGTGAAAATGTTTGTCGGCTGTGGGGATCGAACCAGGGTCCTCAAGATCCACAGGTCGACTCGATACCACTGAGCCTCTTACCCCATAAAATGACTATTATTTAAATTACCGCATCTATAATTACAATTCCATCAACATCTAATCTCGGTTTTAATCAATTAATTTATTCATACATTCACCTATTTTCTCTTTATATCTGTTAATGATCGATCGTTTATCCTTTAATAACAATGATAAAAATTGAAGCACTTGATTAGAAAAAAAATCATGTCGCTTTGATCAGACATGGAAAAAATGTAAATTACTTGTCAAATCGGTTGATCTTATTGCGTCAAAATTATCCAAAATTTCACGTTTCAAAATTATGTGTAGTTAAATTTTGTGTTGATGTTGAAGAACAAAATTATAAATTCCACAAAATCGGTGAAATAATAAAAAAAATATGCCGCCCAAACAGGAACTGGACTTAAATCCTACTTCGTCCAAAACTACCAAAACAGAGAAACCTGTAGCAATCCCTGCAAAAGATGCAACTGCAGCAGCCGTTGGAAAAGATAAAAATGTTACATCTCCAGATAAAGGCAAAAAAGATGTTGAAGCTAAAGCCCCTGAAGACAAAACCAAGAAAGGAGTTGAAATAAAAGTCCCTGACGACAAAAGTAAAAAACCTGTCGAAGTAATTAAAGACCCAAAAGCTACAGTTATTAATGACGAACCAGTTGAAGAGGAACAGAAAGTAAAGAAAAAGAAACCGGAAAATTTAGGAATAGAGAATATGATGGCACAAGTTCAAAAAAACGCTATTCCAAATTGTAAGAAAGATAAAGTTGTAGTGGAACCGTACGACCCTCCAGATAAGCTATGGTGGCATCGGCAGACACTGGTTTTCGCGTAAGTACATATATTTCTTTATACTTTACAATCACTAAATAGTTTAGAAAGATTTCTATTATTTGCTACTCTGCACAACAGAAACTTAATCTTAATCACCCAGGCACAGTATTTTTTAAGTATAAGTTAATGTCAACGAAATGTCAAGAAAATAAATAAAAATAGTAAAAAAGAAGTTAAATTTCAAATAAAATAAATATATCATCACGCCTTTTATCCATTACTGGGCGTGGCACTCTGCCGTAGCAGGTAAGTGATATATTTCTTCGCGTGAAGTGCGGTTACCAGCCTTCAAATCACGGCCCCCAAAGATGTTAGTGGAGGAGGAGCCACAGGGGTAGATTTTAAATTGGTGAAAATTGTTTGTCAGCTGTGGGGATCGAACCAGGGTTCTAAAGATCCAGAGGCCGACTCGATACCACTGAGCCACCTAGCCCATTGAAGTTAAATTAAACCAATTAATTTACTTCCACAGTAAATAATATTTATTTATATGTTATAATGTTATACAGGGTGTTATGTAAATGTACCACCAATGCTTACATGGTAAATAAGAAGTAGTTTAAGATATATATATATATATATATATATATATATATATATATATATATATATATATATATATATATATATATATATATATATATATATATATATATATATATATATATATATATATATATATATATATATATATATATATATATATATATATATATATTCGACATCTCTGTCTGTCCAGTAAATATGTTAGAATTTTTGAAAAATCATGAGCATTCGCCGGGATTTGAACCCAGAACCTTTGATTTGTAACGAATTGACATATTGATGTCACTTTATATTTACTTAACAACTAAATTATAATGCACGAAAAATCATGAATATTTTTAGCTCAAGTGGTAGAGCTGTCACCTAGCGAGTAAAAGGTTCTGGGTTCAAATCCCGGCGAATGCTCATGATTTTTCAAAAATTCTAACGTAAATAAGAAGGATTGAAGCAGTATCAAACAATTTTTTGATCCTTGTCCGATATTTCATTATCGTGCAAAAGAGTTATTAAATGGATCAATTGCAACTTATTGCTAAAATTATTTTAAAAGTTTAAATCAAGTAGTTAATGTCTTATTTTCAGTATACTTGTCAATGTTAATTTTGACAGCAGTCACATCATTAAAACGTCGTGCGAGAGCTTGTCTACATCACAATGATGATTGATTTGAACATCTGTTGTAATTTCGTATTAACTTTTTAATAAATTTGTTTTTTATGAACTTATTTTGACTAATATGTTATGCCACTAATCTAAACTTCAAATTTGACAAGTAATTCAATTGTCAATAATCATGTTACTTGATTCCTGATTTGTTTCTCAAATAAAAGTAGCGATTTAATTGGACGAATTAAGAATCTTTCTGCATTTAAATGAAAGACTACAGAAGAAAAACGATAGTGAATTACTGATTCTTTTGCTCTCCTGACTTAGTAGTTTTAAGGGTTGGTTGTACATTTACATAGTACCCTCGTATATGCCATAAAATAAATAACATTGTTTCGAATTTGTTACTTTAAATACTCTTACTATTTATTTTTTCTGAAATAGTCAAGAAAATGCCTACTTTCCTGACGCATTTTAGTATGGAAAGTAAGTGTTTACCTGACTCAAATAAATAAACTAAATAACTAAAAAATTTAATAAGATTTTTATTTATTTTTATCAATAATATTAATACTAAATATACAATTGCTTAAATTACTAAAATGTATGACACTGGCGAATTTGAAGCTAAATTTATTGGAGATTCAGTAAATAAAATAAGCAAGTAGCACATTTGCTGACAAATTATTTTGCTTTTTTCATGGATACTCTTTATCATATCAGTCTTTGGACTTGCTAGGTAATAAATTTTCAACAGCCGCAGTTGCTTGATTTAAGATTTCAGGAGGAGTACTTGAAAATACCGCCTCATACTCATTTTCATCTATATTTTCCAACATTATAAAGAAATCTTCTCTGTCAACAATATTACTTTTGACACAAATATGTTCAATAGATTTTTCACATAAGATATTGTTTTCAACAACTTTTGTTATCACCTTGGATATGTAGTTTGCTGCCAATATGATTCTTACCAAAAAATTAAACATTTTGAAATATTTATTATTAATTATATTGATAAAATATAAATATGAACGATTTCAGAAAAAATAGTATACATAATACGTAACGAAAGTGTTTTACTTGACTCAGCGAATTAAAATACTCGGCCTAACGGCCTCGTACTTCAAACAACCGCTTCGTCAAGTAAAGCATCACTTTCCTGACTTATTATGTAATATACTATTGTTCTTATTCAAACCGGACATTTTCATGTTTTAAATAGTAAAAAAAGTGTTACTTTTCTCTAAACAAAGACACCTTTCATGATCAATATTTTTAAATAGTTATCTGTATAAATGTATTAAACCATTCGCCAAAAGTAGATAATTAACTTCCACCTACTAAGAATTTTACAAGAATCTTCAAGGTTATTTATTGTACCATCGGCACCTTGACATCATTAAGTTCTTTAACATTATTATAAATATAATAGCGTGATGGGAATAACGTTCTTGATAACACATTGTGCGCGGCATAGACGGGGATAAGTGAATATACACAACTAAGGGTTGCTAAGTTGCAACAACCCTAAAAAAACCTGGCGTGGAATACAAGCTCAAACGTGTCTATAGTGGCATTTGTGTGTCTAGTCTTGTGCTTATGCACACGATGAGAAATTGAGTGAAAAAGTGAATAATAGTTAAGTGTTGTATTAAAGTGATACTATCAGATGGTGTTGTAAATAATACATTACCTATTGGAGTGTGTATTCAACAAGTTATTGAAATTTTGCACTAAAATTTATGAATATTCTAAATATCACATTATTTGAAATATGGTGTAACCTGATTCTCAAACAAGTTTTGGATTAACTGATCTTATTCTAGTCAGATTATACAAATTAATCTTTAATACTTTTTGAAAATCAAATAGTAACAAGATTATAAAATAAAATAAATAAATATATTATCACGCCTTTTACTCATTACTGGGTGTGGCACTCTGCTTAAGCAGATCTCGGTAAGTGATATATTTTTTCGCGTGAAGTGCGGTTACCAGCCGTCCCCAAAGATATTAGTGGCGGGGGAGTCACAGGGGTAGATTTAAATTTGTGAAAATTGTTTGTAACAAGATTATATTGGAGTTTATTTAAATTCTTTTGAGAATATGGTTTTAGCTTAATTTGAATACTCAAAAATTCTGGATTAGCTAATTTTGAGAACTGCGCTGAAGAAGTTTAACATGCGAAATAAATTTTTCGTTGCCATTTAGAAATAAATGTATGGATGTGACTGAAAATTTGTTGCGTAAACGAAATATGAGATGAGCTTGTATGAAAGGAATTATGAATGAATTTTATAAGGATATGAATGTTTTTCGAAGATTAAGGATGGCTTAGAAATAAATGGATGGATAATGTTAAAAGATTACTGCATAAATGAAATGAAAGGAATTAGGAATGTTGATGAATCTAACGAATAAAAAATTTGCAATGAATGGTTTATTAGTTCGTGTTACTCCATCAAACATAGTTCTCATATTACTTTCCAAAAAAATAAAATAAACATATCATCACGCCTTCTACCCATTACTGGGTGTGGCACTCTGCCGAAGCAGATCTCGGTAAATGACATATTTATGCGCATGAAGTGAGGTTAACAGCCGTCAAATCACGCCTCCCAAAGTTGCTAGTGGAAGGGGAAACCACAGGGATAGTTTTAATATGATGAAAATTATTTGTCAGCTATGGGAATCGAACCCGGGTTCGCAAATTCACAGGTCGACTTGATACCACTAAGCTACCTACCCCATCACGCCACCCTTAAAATATTCTCTGAGCAATTTATTCATTAGATTCATCCTGCTACTAATCTGCATAATTTGAACTATAATTTCGATGCGATATTTTTTATTTGTTTGATAAACATAATTAATATCTATTAAGTATGGGGTAGGTGGCTCAGAGGTATCGAGTCGGCCTGTGGTTCTTGAGAACCCTAATTCGATCCCCACAGCCGACAAACAATTTTCACCAATTTAAATCTACCTCTGTGGCTCCTTCTCCTAACATCTTTGAGGGCCTTGATTTGACGGCTGGTAACCACACTTCACACGAAAAAATATATCAATTACCGAGATCTACTTAGGCGGAGTGCCACACCCATTAATGGGTAAAATGCGTGATGATATATTTATTTTATTTATTTATAAGATAAAAAAATCTATTCAATATTTTATTTAAAAAAATTACATTAATTAAACATATTTTTGAAGTGAAAATCTGTATACATTTGTAGATACTATAAATTATAACCGATACAATTTTTTAGTATTTTAGTCATGCATTTTTATATTTATTTCTCAATATCACGCTCATATAATTTTGCATTGTTATCTGGCTGCAACCTATTTATTTTAAATTCATTGCATCTAAAAATATGTTTGCTACTTTCATCTTCATATTTTGCAAGTAAAATATATGAAGAGAACTTGGCCCTATTACTATTCAAATAAGCATATTGATGTATTCGAAACTATTTTTATTGTTTTGTACTATTCGTGTTTATTTCTTTTTTAGAATAGAATTTTAGTATCGCGTGCAAATAATTTCATAAATATGGAAAGGTGAATAAACTTTCGTGAAAGAATATGCATATTGTGTGCAGTAGACGAACCAGGAAATTAAATAATGATAACCCAGATTCCTAGATAACAAGCGTGCTCATCCATAAATATTCTTGAATTTATAAGCAAATATTTTCTGGTTTATTGACAAAAATACATTAAAATACACATTCCGGGTGTTTATATTGCTGCTTAAACGACTTGAATATTTACTTTCACATTCTGCTATAAAACATTAGGAAATTATTTTTTTTCATGTTCCTGTCAGAAATTAATATTATTTTTATGACCTTAACCGAAAATAGGCTTTTCTTCCTTCATATGTGGGTCGAAAGTAGACCATTCTCGTTCAGCAGAAAGTAATACAAATTTTCTACTTCCGTTTTATTTCATTTATTTGAGTTAGGTAATGAACTGCATTATTTAACTAGTGAAATAATGAGGTAACATAGCAACACACAAAAATGGTAGACGAATTCTGATATGTTATTATTTTATTTTTTTAATTTATAACTGTCATTAATATGTCAAAATTTCATAATTTCAAAAACACTCTTTCGTATTTATTAGAATGGAAGTAGAAAAAATATTGTATGAAACTAGTATTACCTTACTTATGTGTTTACATAACTCGGCTACGCCTCGTTCTGCAAATTTCACATGCGTAACCTTCATTTCCTTACTAGTTTCATAAATAGCTATTACCAGTTAATTTTTATATTAGAATGCATTTTTACAACAAACAAATTCTAAGCTCGTAGAATACATGTTTCACTCACGCAAGCAGTTATATATTCAACTTATTACAAACTTCAAACATTTATTTAAATATTTAACGTGTTGGCAAGGTTCGTTTCGCTCTCGTTTTACACAAATAAACCCTAAAAGCTTGTATATTGCATTTTATACGAAAAATTAAACAAATAGTCAATTCGGACACGAGGAATTCAATGCCGTTGAGCTCATTTTCATATCTTGTTTAGTTTTGTTTAGATATAACGTCCGGAAAAGTGAAATTCTTCATATTCTTCAGATATTCAATTTTCCCGAGGCTATATCACAAAAACTACGCAAGCTATTGAGATGCGCGCAACGGCTTTGAATTTCTCGTGCTTCAGTTAATTTCAAAAAACAACACTTCGGGATTATACCATTGGATTCAGTGGGTCAAAATACATATGTAATCTTCGCCAAATATTTGTATTCTGGCATAGTATTTTCATGCATAGTTCTTGTAAATTCCTGGGTCGGGGGTCAATTAAAAATCTCGCTAGTGTGATTGTTTGAAGTAAAGTTATGATGCATCTATTTCTCAGTAAGAAACACAGATACATCTGTCTGTGTATAGCGGGTGGTAGGAAAGTAACTGTTTTCCCATATATCGTAAGAGTTTTATTAATTTTTATTTAAATGACATGAAAGAATGACCGTAGAAAAAATTATAATGAAGCGTCATTTTCTTCTACGTTATACAAATAGCTATTCTTCTATCAGTTGAGAGAAGAAAGTTTTCATCTCATCACACAAGTTATTCAATGGCCTTTCAACACGTGTATTACATATTATTTTTCCTATAATAATTTAGCATTTTACACTACAATAAATTATTTAATATTCAGTTTTTTTTTATTTTCTCAAATAATATCAAAGATTGTTGCGCATTTATTGCCGCTCTGTACTTTTTTTTTAGTATTTATGACAATCGAAAATAATAATGTAATTATTTTGATACTTGGGTGTAGAAAAGAATAACTTTCCGCACGCAAATTTGGTAGAAAATGTTATATTTTTCTTTTGTAAGTAAAGAAAGTAAAGCAATATCTATGGCAATCGGAAAGCAATGGTATAATTTGACATTAGTGACATCTGTCAAGACAATAATAAATCTTCTAATTTATTTTCTCAAGGTATAAAACAATCCTATATTCTGCTGTCAAGTATTCCAGAAAAATTATTTAAAACATTTTACTCTAAAAAAATATAAAGTAAACACTTGGCTATGTTTCACAAAATTCAGCCTCCAAGTCACCTTATGAGGGCATCGTCAGAGGCTGGCCAGCACAGTTAGTAACCATAGACGCGTTTCGCTCTTATTAGAACTCATCAGTATGGTATAACTCACTTCTTCACCTAGAACAAAGTTCACGTGAAGAAGCTGGTGACGAAGAACTGTGCCAGCAGAGAATAAGATCTCTAACAAATTGGTAAGATGACATGAGAAGTTCTGTGGAACTGGTCATGCCATCTACCGAAAAAAAGCTACGCAATAGCATTTTAAATAACAACAAAGACAAAATTAATTGTCATCCAACACTTGGTGAAACAAGGTTTAATAAAAAATATAAAGGAAACACTTGGCTATGTTTCACAAAATTTATTAATTAAACCTTGTTTCACCAAGTGTTGGATGACAATTAATTTTGTCTTTGTTGACATTTTACTCTATTATAATTTATAACCGATTGGCATTATTAATTTCATATTTATATTATTCAACTCATATGACGCATAGTTCGTTCATAAAAATTTTACACGCATGAATTCACTGGAAAAGCTAAATCATTTGGAAAATTATGCCTAGTGGAATGTATCATACGTAATTCATTGCTGCTGCACAGAACGAAACAGCAGAATATGCAAGTCAAATGTCACTTGTGACATGGCAATTATTGCTTTCTAATTAAAACTGTCGCTGTCTCGTTCCATTCTACCTTCGCTAATTATTATCGATTTAGCACACAAAATCATTTTATTTTATTTGCACTATTTCTAACATTGTAATGTTAATCAAGACGTCTCTCCCGTTTTTTTTTGTTTGGATCCCGTACTGCCACAAAGTCATAGATAACTATCTGTCAGATACATAACTTTGCGCTAGGTTTCACTAAACATTTATTCATCCTGCAATTAATCTTCGCCAAACATTTAATTTTTATTACATCCACATATAAGCTCGTCTTACCTTTTATTTACGCAACAAACCTTCATGAATTTTTACCAATATCAACATCATTATATTATATCGGCGGCTTACAAGAAAAAAAAGGCACTAGGTCAATTATTTTATGTTTTTACTTCCTTGTACGAAGTAAAGGAAGTATTGTAATCGCGAAAATTTTCGGTTCTCAGATTTCAACGGAAATAGGTGTTTTGGCCCTCCCTGAATCCATTTTGACTAATTTCGTCATGCCGTCTGTACGTACGTACGTACGTACGTATCTCGCATAACTCAAAAACGGTAAGCCGTAGAAAATTGAAACTTTATATTTAGGACTGTTATAACACCTAGTTGTGCACCTCCCTTTTTGGTCATTATACAACTACCGGAAGTGGTACTTTACTTGAAGCCTATAATAGATTTTCATGAAAAACTATATTCAAATATAATTTAAAACTTTCCAAATTTGATATATAAGACTACTATATCAATGGAAATAACATAATAGATTTTGGTTAAAATAGACTAACCGGAAGTGACACATTACATGAAGCTGCTAACAGTTTTCCTTGAAAAAAATGGTATTCTTTTAATTTTAGAAATAAATGCTGCAAATAAAAGTTTTAGAGAATTAAATTCTGCGTCTAGCACATTAAGAATTTTTAAATTAGCTTTTTGCATAAACGAGATATCTAAATTTAAATATTATATATTTTTAGATTTTAAAAAAAATTAAGTTTGCTATGGATTAGAACAAAAAATAAAAGATTTTATGTCAAATATGTGCAATTAAAAAAATATCTATAGTTTAATACGTGTACAAGGAAGTCATGTGGTGTCCACATCAGATATTTTAAATAATTATAAAAGTAAGACATTAATACAATTTTCAAGTTATGACATGTAAATAAATAAATAAATATATCATCACGCCTTTTACCCATCATTGGGTGTGGCACTCTGCCTAAGCAGATCTCGGTAAGTGATATATTTTTTTCGCGTGAAGTGCGGTTACCAGCCGTCAAATCACGGCCTCCAAAGATATTAGTGGTGGAGGAGCCACAGAGGTAGATTTTTTAAATTGGTGAAAATTGTTTGTCGGCTGTGGGGATCGAACCAGGGTTCTCAAGATCCACAGGCCGACTCGATACCACAGCCACCTACCCCATGACATGTCAGTTGTAGAAATATTACATGCAACCATTAAATTAAAAACACTTTTAATCAATAAACTGTGTAAACTCTAAATTGAAGTAGAAAAGATACAAATTCTTAAAATGTAATTTTCCAAAAGTAATATACTTTACTTAGTCCTTTTTCCTTGTAAGCCGAAAATAGTACAATTTATATTATAAATTGTACTATTTTTATCTATCTGATAGATTATTAATTACCTGTCATTATATCTTAGCATAACGAGCTCTAAACAAAGTTAAATTTATAAATAAGAATTAAACAAAGTCCAAAAATCATAATAAATATTCCGCATAATAAAATTAAAATTATCTATAACAAAAGTGCGAATTAAAAACACGAAATATGTCGGGAGACAAGAGAAATAATTTCTGGATGACCCTAAATCTGTTAGTGGGTATAGACTGGAAAAAGAGTTTAATAGAAGATGTGGAAGATTGGCTGGAAAGTGTGGAAGCTAAAAGACATTTATGGATTCCGGATACAAGCAGTGCATCTAAAACTAATTCAAACATTTCGTGTCAAAGTGCAAGATCCTCAGGATGTGATAGTGACAAGGCGTTCATTTTACAATTACCGAAAGTGGAATGCAGGTAAGTTATTTATTTTATTCATAGAAATATGATGGTGTTTGGTGAGATTGAGAAGAATGGATAAATGTCAGTTGAGATGTGCAATGGATGTCAAAAGGTGCGTGCATGAAAGGTGAGATAAGCTTGTATGAAAGAAATTATTAATATGGATGATTGACAAAGATTAAATGCAGGATAAACTAAATAAATAATAGTTATTTATGGTACAAGTGTGTTATATTACAAATAAGTCACGCAAGAAAAGTATTAGTCCACGAGGTCGCAGGCCGAGGGGAATAATTTTCTGAAGTGACTTATTTGTAATAACACACGAGTGGCATACGAAATTTTATACAACAACTACAATTAAAACATTAAAATATTTTTGACACAATTGTCTACATTTCAAATAATATTCTAGTTAGCCATACTTTCTTGTTTTGTTGTCTAGGTTACTCAAATTTTTTAAATAAACAAAGTTGAAAAAAGGTTGCAGCTGTAGTATTTGAAATGGAAGACGAGAGTTTTATTCCCGAAATAATCATTAAGGAAGCGGAAAAAGTGGTTGTTGATATTTTGCCAAAAAAGTCTAGAAGTTCCTATGAAAAAAAAATTCATATGTTTGAAGACTGGATGACAACTAGAAACGTCAAAGGTATGAATGAAAGTGTTTTTCATAGGAAGTTCTAGACTTTTTTGGTAAAACATCAACAACCGCTTCCTTAATGATTATTTCAGGAATAAAATTCTCGTCTTCCATTTCAAATACTACAGCTGCAACCTTTTTTAAACTTTGTTATATTTAAACTCAACAGTGAGTTACAAGTCATAATTGATGCGTGACTTATGAATTATAACTCATGTGTGACTTATAAATCACTTTACTAATCTAAAATGACAACAATAATGACTTTATAAGTAGTGGGTGTTGGATAAAAAAATATATCATCACTCCTTTTACCCATTATTAAGTGTGGCACTCTGCCGTAGTAGATCTCGATAAGTGATATATTTGATTGAAGATTTGATGCGTGCTACAGATGAGACAAGCTTATATGAAATAAATTATAAATGTGGACATTTGATGAAAATTAAATGCTGGAGAAAATAAATAAATATATCATCACTCCTTTTACCCATTATTAAGTGTGGCACTCTGTCCTTGCAGATCTCGTTTAGTGTTGTTTTTAAATAAAGATTTGGTGCGTGAACGAAAGATGAGACGAGCTTGTATGGAAGAAATTGTGAATGTGGATGAAGTATGGTACAACCAGTAAAAAAGTTTGGCGAAGAGTAAAAATGAATCTGATAAATAAATTGTTCAGTGAATGTTTCAAGGGTTCGTGTTACTTCTTTAACAGGACATATTATCTGGTATCACAAGCTATGTTCATGGTTTTAACATGTTAGAGATTGCTAAAACACCCAAAAACACTGCTTTTAAAACAAGCAAAAACAGAGCTTGTGCTACCAGCCATTGTGATGTTATGTTTGTATGTAAGTACCTATATAAAATTAATATTTTTTATTAGGATTTTACAGGATTGATTCAAAATGAAATTAGTTCTACATATAATTAAGCTTTAATTTAAAAGAGCTTGAGAGTACAAAATCTATATAATTTAAAATAAAAAATTATGTATGATTAAAATGGTTGATTACTGGTAAAAAAATTCGTTTTAAATATCGTAATATATAACAAAATTTGGAAAAGTACGACAGTGGAAATACACGAGGAGAAATCTTGAAAATACCGTAGTACAGTTCTCTGTTTGTGCGTCTTGTATTGATCAAAGAATTTGCCCACAAGATGTAGCTTTTCCTCGGATTCATATCCCGCCATATTCTAGTAAACATATTGCTTAGCAACCAAACACCGCTCGAATTTCGCGTGACATCATATAAATGTGTTGTCAACACTATAAAGTGGAATATTATAATATATTAAAGACGTTTATTACAGTGAGATATTATTATAATGACTTAAATGTATCGAAACCACAACATTTATTACATTCATTGTGAGTATTTCATTTACTATTATTTATTTTAAATCTAGATTGTTTTTATAACGTTTTCGAATCTTTTGTTTGTATATTTTATACGAAAATCTTTATAAAATACACGCTGGAATTGAGAGAAACAAATATTTATGTTATAGAATTATTAGGAGCTCATGAAATTGTAAAATAAATAAATACTGAAAAATAGCAATTTATACCCACATCTTTAACGAATTCAAAACTTATAACTCTTTGTTTATTACAATAATGTGTTGATTTGATTTACTAAATTAAGTTATTTTATTTATATGAAATGTTACATATTGCATACAATTGATGAAAAGTAAAATATATGTCCGTGTATTATCGACATATCATATATAAATATTACATGCTATACTTATTTTATAGCTAACAAATTTCGAAGCATTGTGTTATAAATAAAAATTTGTCATGAATTTTGTATACAGGCTGATTCAGGTTTCATGTAGTACTATACTAAATCATACATTTATGAGAAAAACAAATATTCGTAAAATAAAAGCGCAGCATGAATTCTACAAATTTAATTGTCGTTTATTGATAATACAGCTTTTTTTGTCTAATTTTCTGTGTAAAATAGGACAAACGAGAGTACATATACACTGTAATTTTTTTTGCTCTAGCTCTGATATGAAGTGGTGACATATACAGGGTGAGACTGGGAAGACGCCCCCCCCCCCCTTTAACTTTTTTATTATGAGTAATAGAAAAAAATGGTTCATATGAAAGTTTTATTATTTTAAATATACTATTTGATGGCAGATGTAGATATTTTTTATAAAGTCAGGTTTACAAGATACGACTATCAACTTTTATTTTTTAAATAGCAACCTATAATTATTTTACTAAAATAAAAACCGCCATTTTTTTCTCTTTTCAACGGTGTATTAGTTTTTATTAATGTATCTGAAAAAATTCGAGAAAAATAAGAAAATTGAGAAATATTAGAAATAATTTTTATACAAATATTATAGGTGGCTATGTGAAAATAAACAAAATGTAACAGTGTTATACAACTTAACAAACTAAAGCAACAAATTCAGTAACAAAAACAACTTAAAACAAATTATTTTCACATAGCCACCTATAATATTTATATAAAAATTATTTCTAGTATTTCTCAATTTTCTTCTTTTTCTCGAATTTTTTCAGATACATTAATAAAAACTAATACACCGTTGAAAAGAGAAAAAAATGGCGGTTTTTATTTTAGTAAAATAATTATAGGTTGCTATTTAAAAAATAAAAGTTGATAGTCGTATCTTGTAAACCTGACTTTATAAAAAATATCTACATCTGCCATCAAATAGTATATTTAAAATAATAAAACTTTCATATGAACCATTTTTTTCTATTACTCATAATAAAAAAGTTAAAGGGGGGGGGGCGTCTTCCCAGACTCACCCTATATATAAAATCTTCAAAAATTATGCTACCCTCACTTCTTCAGCATCTGTTTCTATTTAATTTATTTCCTTTCTATTTTAATAAAGAAAGATTTTATAATTAGAGTGAAGTTCTAATCCCGCAGGAAAATAATGTTAAACAATTCACGGTTACAATTTATTCCTATGAAAATCGTACAATTCTAATTAACAGCCAATAAAAACTTTGTAGTATTAAAAAAATATTAATTGAGCCCTTTGCATTATTCTGAAATAACTTGACTATTTTAAACAAAATATAAAACTTTAATTATTTGTACTTTTTGTGTTGGTATCGTTACGATTTTCTTACCGAATCTATTCTCGAAATTCATATCCGCTAAATTTTGTATCATGCATTCCAATAACGTAATCTGCACTCATGCAGATTAATTCATTGTTGGAATGCACTCAAATAAAATTTCCGGAGATTATAAGTGAAAGTAATTTAAATTAAATTGATGAACAATTTAGTAAACTACATCTTCGATTTCACAGAAATTTGTCTAAAATTATTTAATAGGGAAATAGAACTAGCCAAAAGATCTTGAATATTTTCGCATCATATATTTTTTCCGCCAAACATTTTCAAATCACTTTACATCTCTCTAAGTACTTAAAATAAAATTGATATTGCAATTTTGATTGATTTTTAGTTGACATAAGTTTCTCTAAAATAATATTATGCTAACTCATTGCATAAGATATATTAATTTGGTATTTAAATTATAACATGAAATATCGAACAATGTGCTATGTTAGTATGTAAGTAATGTATTTTAAATTTTATAGTAATTGCCTCTTTATTTTACCTATTTTAGTTACTGTTAAAATCAAGTTTAAAAATGTATGTTATACTTGTACCACATTTGTTTGCGCATTTGTTTCAGTTTGAAAATAATATCAGTTTATGATAACGTGTAAAATTAATTTTAGTATTTTTATGTGCAATCTTTTCTTGTAAAGTAATCAGAAAAGCAATGGTAGTTGAAAACTGAGAGGTAGATATTCAATCATCGTACTCATAAATATATTCGCTTTATTCGTCAAATATGAAATTCAATTCATTTCTTTGATAGCATTCAATTTATCTAAAACCGTTTGACATCACAAATGTGTATTGTAACAAAAAAAGTAAAAAAAAAATAGGTATCATCTAGCGAAGTTTGGTGATAGGTGACACGGCCTGGTACAGGCAAGCGTCGAACAGGCGTCGTCACAGACAAGTGAAGGTGCTAGTGCACCCTAAACCACGCCCAATTCCAGTGCGTGATTCATCCCCTACCGCCAGATAAGTAATTCAGTGGCTCAGCTCGCACTTTGCGAATAAGCACGCGATTATATGAAGACGAAACGAAACTCTATTTGGAGAAATTGAATTTTAAGTGATTCTTGATAAATGCTCTTTTAATTGGTATTCTTTTACCGACAAAATATTGACTAGTGGAGTTTGAGAGTTCCTCGAGTTGGTACCAAGCAATCAAATGATTTGTAAACAATTTTTAGCAAACCTGTCAAAGTTTTGATCATGCTATATGCCAATAAAGATAAACTGTTTACCTACCGTTTCTATCTAGACCTATATTTTGTACAAACAAAAATAGTTTTTTTTTGTAAATTGAAAGCGATAAATTTTTTTGCCGAGTGTATTTTTCTTTATTTTTAGATAATAGCCTACTACTTTATATCGTTTTGTTGATATTGAAGGAGAAAAGTGCTATAAAACCAGTGGTGTCTCAACAAACTAACTCACAACATTTTTATGGTGTTTTTTTATATTTTCTGCGTACTTTACAGTCTTTCGTTATATTTTATTAGTGTTGAAACATCCGATAAAATGGAGTAGCACTGAATAGATTCATCCTGCAATTAATTCCTATCCTGCTACCTCTCACCCTCATACATCTATTTCACCTATTTTTCATTTGACATTACTTTCATAACAACTCAGACCCAATTTTTCATTTCCGCAACCAACCCTCAAATATATCCATGCATTTATTCCTAGAGCATCCAAGTATTCTTTCACCCTCAAATTTACCATTCTTTCCTTCGATATACTCCTACATACATACATAATTAATAACACGCTGTATCCCATCAAATGAGGTAGCACGAACCCCTGAAACATTCTGAGAACATCATCCTCGTTTCAACCACATTCATGTTCCCTCCATATATGCTCATTTATTTTTCACATTCAGAATCTTTCATCACGCAATATACACAATTATCTCAAAATACATGCACCCACTTTCTTACAATATAAATAGTTACCTTTAATTATGAAAGGAAGATATTAATTAATATACTTGTAAATATCTAATTGCATTTTGCGCCCACATCCTCTATTGCGTCAGAAATTTACTTTTTAATTAAAAACACATAAATAAAATAGTTATTTATGTATTACAAGTGTAAAGTGATTCTTTATTACTCATACATAACATAACATCACGCTATATCCCATTAAATGGGGTAGCACGAACCCGTCAACATTCTCATCCTGACACACGATACTCGATTCGACCACATTAACACTTCCTCCATACAAACTCTTTCTTTTCTCACAACCAAAATCCATCAACACACAACAAACATTCATCCATTCGCTCCTGTACTCGAACTCGGTAATTGCAGCGCGAGCTGTAATAGTGTAAGAGGAACAAAGACACTTTATGCTCGGGAAACACATAATTTTTTCTACGATTTCATCTTAAAACTATTAAAAAACGTATACGTACTGAAAATAAATTCGTTTTGTCATCTGTTAATATGACAAGTTTCTGTTTTGTTTGTATTCCTGGTAACTATTGAAGTAAGCACGCATTCATGATCTTTTTTGCGGGTTGCCATTGAAAACTAAGTTATTTTTCGATTGCAATAACCCTTAAAATTTTAAAACTTATTGCAAACTTTGAACTTTTAAATTTTAAAAATATGTTCTAGTACAATGCATAAAACGTTTTACTTATAATAACAATCATATCCCGTTTGAAAAAATCTGTATTCAGCTCCCGAATCGCATTGAAAGACGCACCATAACGTTTTCAGTAGTATTTTTGAAATGTTCAATCATTGGCTTTTCAAAAAGATAAATAGTTTATTGTAGAAGAAAAATTTCTGCATTTTTGACATTAATATTTATAATTTTACTCTACGTGGAACTGAAAAAATGACAAAAATATGTATTGGTAATTTTCTTAAAGTCGTGAGCGCCATGAATTAACAAAACAAATGTACCAATTGAAAATTATTGTTTTTACCTATCAGTATTATAATAAATAACTTTTTAATGTATTAAATCGTCGTAAGTACGGTGGTGTGGATAGCAATATGGAATTAAATCCGGAGATCCCGAGTTCGAATCTCACTCAAGCTAAAAAAATTATATGAACTACCACACTGCGGGGCTCGGTGAGTGCGGACCCTGTACTGTAATTGGGATTAAAGTCCTGTTGTACAAAGTAACATTAAATAAATAAATAAATAAACAAAATAAACTCTGAATTAAAATCACATTTGTTTTGTTATTTCCATTGACCTCCTTTAGAATTTTGAAATTGCAAAATTGTTAGTACATTCTAAATATCTTTACAATAAATATCTGATGTGGACACCACATGACTTCCTTGTACACGTATTAAACTATAGATATTTTTTTAATTGCACATATTTGACATTAAATCTTGTATTTTTTGTTCTAATCCATAGCAAACTTAATTTTTTTTAAAATCAAAAAATATATAATATTTAAATTTACATATCTCGTTTATGCAAAAAGCTAATTTAAAAATTCTTAATGTGCTAGACGCAGAATTTAATTCTCTAAAACTTTTATTTGCAGCATTCATTTCTAAAATTAAAAGAATACCATTTTTTTCAAGGAAAACTGTTAGCAGCTTCATGTAATGTGCCACTTCCGGTTAGTCTATTTTAACCAAAATTTATTATGTTATTTCCATTGATATAGTAGTCTTATATACCAAATTTGGAAAGTTTTAAATTATATTTGAATATAGTTTTTCATGAAAATCTATTATAGGCTTCAAGTAAAGTACCACTTCCGGTAGTTGTATAATGACCAAAAAGGGAGGTGCACAACTAGATGTTATAACAGTCCTAAATATAAAATTTAAATTTTCTACGGCTTACCGTTTTTGAGTTATGCGAGATACATACGTACGTACAGACGTCACGACGAAATTAGTCAAAATGGACTCAGGGAGGGCCAAAATGCGTATTTCCACTGAAATCTGAGAACCGAAAATTTTCGCGATAACAATACTTCCTTTACTTCGTACAAGGAAGTAAAAATGAAATTTATTGCATGATTAAAAAACCACCGATTATTTTGAAGTGTATTATAGAAAATGATAATTTTTCCTTGACAGATGAGAGCGATTCTGGTGTCGCAAATAGAATTCTATATGGCGTGATCTGGGTGCTGTAACCCAATTAAACGTATGTTCCACCATCAATGATCTACAATTCAACATTGGCGTGGGAAATATATCGTGAGCGCCAACCTGTCTTTGTCAAGTGCGTGTCGTTTTCCGGATCCGGTCGAGTTATCGCGCCACCTAGACTGCCGGAAATAACAGCAGAGCTCGTCGCACGAAAAACGGAAAAATGCAATCCAATCGAATCTTCGATTTTACATATATAAAGAATACGATTGCGCGGGTACAAATACTTTTATATCGAAGTGAAAAGAATCTGTACCATTGTACGTAGACTTTCAAGTTGATGGTGGTTATTGTTGGGTGCTCTGGGACAATATGCAGCAAGTTTGTACGTAGGTACATAATACTTTTGCTTTTTGGAAACGTAGTTGCTTCATTAGTTGCTTAATTACTTTATCTTTCATTCTTCTATTATTTTAGAAAATATAAAATTGGTAGACAATTTACTTTTCTGCGATTTTAATTTGTCATGACTTTTTCTAAAATTATCTCTAGTTAGTGCATTAAAAATTACAGAAAATTTTCCTTGAAAATATATGTTACATGAATCTGTTTTGATTATAATTTGACAAAAAGGGATTAAAAAATTAAATGAATGCGGTTTCTTAAAGGCAACTACCGAATTTTCGAATGTAATATATTTATTAGACTATTTTCAGAACAAAAAGATCGACAACAAATTATATTTTTTTATCTAGATGATTCCTTATTTACATGTACAATTTGAACAATTTAAATGATTACAATTAAATACGCAATTATTATAATTAATATAGAAATTAATATTGAAATATGAAACATAAACAAATTTCGCAGTCCTACTTTTCAATGCGGATCTATGTAAAGAAAATTATTAATTAAGCCCTATTCATTGCTTTGATATAACTTGATTATTTTAAGCTAAATATAAAACCTGAATTACTTTACCTTTTTATGTTTGTGGCGTTACGATTTTCTTACCGAATCGGCCCTCGAGCATTAATCCGGAAAATTTTTGATCATGCAATCCAATCATATAATCTGTACTCTTGTAATACGTTGTTGAAATGCACTCAAAAAAAATTTCGGAAAGAATCAATGCTTTAGGGAGATAATAAGTGAAAATATTTTAAATAAAATTGATGCAAATTTAGTTAACTGCATCTTTGATTTGATATAAATGTGCCTAAAATTATTTGACAGGGAATTATTACTAGTCAAAAGATCTCTTTTGAATCATTTTTTTTTATTGAATACTTCAAATAAAATTGATATTGCACCTTTGACTGATAATCAATTTACAATAAGTTTCTCTAAAATAAGTTGACAGGTAAATATAAGTACTAAAAAATGGTATCGAGTCGGCCTGTGGATCTTGAGAACCCTGGTTCGATTCCCACAGCCGACAAACAATTTTCACCAATTTAAATCTACCTCTGTGGCTCCTTCTCCACTAACATCTTTGAGAGCCGTGATTTGACGGCTGGTAACCACACTTCACGCGAAAAATATATCACTTACCGAGATCTGCTTACGCAGAGTGCCACACCCAGTAATTGGTAAAAGGCGTGCTGATATATTTTTTTTTTATGGGGTAGGTGGCTCAGTGGTATCGAGTCGGCCTGTGGATCTTGAGAACCTTGGTTCGATCCCCACAGCCGACAAACAATTTTCACCAATTTAAAAAAAAATCTACCCCTGTGGCTCCTCCACCACTAATATCTTTGGAGGCCGTGATTTGACGGCCGGTAACCACACTTCACGCGAAAAATATATCACTTACCGAGATCTGCGTAGGCAGAGTGCCACACCCAGTAATTGGTAAAAGGCGTGCTGATATATTTATTTTATTTATTTATAAAAAATCTTAAACTTTCTAAGATACGTTTCTTTTGGTTCTAAATTATTTCAGAGTACAATACTTGTGTTCAAAAATTAATTCATGAAGTTTCTCTAAAATTAATTGTATAAGTTTGTTGATGAAAATATATTAATATTCTCTGAAAATGCCTTAGTATGTTTGTATTCTTGTAAATAGGGAAATAACTTATCCTTATTAATTAATTAAATTGATGTGTGTTCCAAAATGCTTTTTCGCAGCTGTAATAATGAATTTTTTTCATACGAGGTTTGATTTACAACTTCAGACAAAAAATGTAAAATATGCGAAATGTTGATCAAATTTCTAGTTTGATTTATTAATGGAGCATCAGTTTGTATGTTTGCATTATCTACGTTTTGTTAAAATGTTTCAAAAACAAAATGTATCCATAATAAACACATATTTTTACAGTCTTTACTTTCATTAAAAAAATTCTACTGACACATATATTTTATTTCTATATTATGAGAAGCATAATCTAAAATTTTCTTGTATAAATTAATCTTTTCAAAAGCTATTTTCTTAATAACTATGTCAATAGTTCAATTAAATAAAACTATCCTTGAATATTCTATTTTGATAAAATAACTTTCCTGGTTTTTATTTTTGATTAACAAAGGATTTCTTGAATGAAAGCAACCTCAGATTATGACGTCATGGTCATTATAATAAATGCTCATATTTATATACTGTCTATGTTTCTATATGTAAATTACAGTTCAGAAAAGCATTACAGATTCGAACCATCCGAATTTTTCTGTCATAAATTTAACTTTAAAATTATCTTCATTACTGTACGTTCAGTCGAAGTCATATGTTAAAAAATTACAGAATTTCTTTCCCTTCAACAATTTTTTAAATTGGATATGTAATGAATAAAGATTCCTGGATATCATTACCAATCCAGAAATGGAAAGAATATTTCTATTATTGAATATAATGCAAATATATTGAAGAACAGTTAAGGAAATATCATATTTATCGAATAATACTTTTGTGTTTCGATGAATGATTCGTATAATCTCAAGGACAAAACACTTGAACTTCATTCGGAATAACCTGGCATAACTATGTCACAAGAAAATCATTTACACAACAGTTTCTTAAAATCGAAATATGTATTTTTAAGATTTCCTTCATTTTATTTTCGTTGTACCAAATAAAAACGAAGTACATTGTAAGAGATTGATTAACTGTCGAGTTTTTATTTAATCCTTGTTTGTACAAGAATGGAAAAAGTGAGACAGTACTTCCCGAAGGTATTGTTTCATTTCCCAAGCCGAAGGCTAGGGATATAAAGTCCTGTGGGACGAATGACATTTTCTTTATGAGGAATGCATATAATTTTTTTCACTACCCTATTAGAAAGAGAAATATTATTCTCTTGATAGAATTCACTTGGAAGTTACTAATGTCAAATCATACCGTTGTTTTTCAGTTGCCATGGATATGGTTTTATTTTCTTTTCTTAGTATTTCATATTGTATCTTATTTCAATGTTTACAGTATTGATTTCAGCCACGAAAGTTAGTGTTTACGTACTAGCATTTTAATAAATAATAAAATACCTAAAAGATATTCATATGTATTGTGAGATATAGCATGTAATGAAACAACTGTACCGGGGTTCAATATTCATGCAGTTAAAAATATCAAATTTAAAAAAATATATATTTTATATAAATCAAAGGAGTTGTATTTGCAAATATATATCACGTTTCCTTGGTCACCATGTCAAATGACATTTCCCTCACTCAAATTAGTTGTGATAATAACCGTATTCCTTACTAGTGAGAAAAGTTATTTGATTTCATTATTAGTGAGGGAAATGGTTACTATTGCAACTAAATTGAGTTAGGAAAATGTCTTTTTCTACTTCCGTTAGGAAATCGACGTTTTATTTCACTTATTTGAGTTAGGTAATGAATTGCATTATTTAACTAGTGAAATAATGAGCTAACATAGCAATACAAAAAAAATAAGATATCTTGGTAGACGAATTCTGATGTGTTATTCTTTTATTTTTTGAATTTATAACTGTCATTAATATGTCAAAATTTCATCATTTCAAAAACGCTCTATCGTATTTATTAGAACGGAAGTAGAAAAAATGTTGTATGAAACTAGTAAGGAAATAAGGTTATTACCTTACTTATGTGTTTACATAATTTCACATGCGTCAGACAATAACCTTCATCTCTTTACTAGTTTCATAAATAGCTATTTTAAAACAAAGTTTTGAAAAACTTCTTTTTCGACCATATAGCGTAAACTATTCTTTCATAGAAAATATATCACGCCAGCCTCTGACGATGCCCTCATAAGGTGACTTGGAGGCTGAATTTTGTGAAACTTAGCCAAGTGTTTATTATTATTTTTTTTTGTTATATATCACTTTATTTTCTTAATTTGGGGAAGATATTGGTTCTGACAGGGTTGTAAACAAGGAAAAAAACTGTACCAATTCCATTTAAACGAGTATTTTTCAGTAGTTTTTCAGCAAGAAAGAACATAAGGAATATTTATTTTTTAGTCAACAAAATCTTTAATATTTAAGTGCCTGTAGTACAACCGGGTGTAAGACATTCTAAAATCAGTAAAAAGATAAAAAAATGCGTTTGAATGAAACAAAACAAAATCAAAACAATGTCGAAAGATACCCGACTCATACCTCAAATAATTTGTTTCTTATCAAGAGTGCGTTGACTGACGTCAAGCAACAAGCGCCAGGCGGCAGAACACGAAACTACCGCATCTAAGCATCTCGGAAGACGCGGAGGCGTCGTTTTATATAAAATATCTATCACATCGCGGCGGTAGTGTTGGCGACGCCGTCACTACCATGGGTGCACGTCACCAGAGGGGTGCGACAATCGGAAGTGTGGTATCACGGATGCTGCGGTCGGTGGGGAAACAGAGGGGTAGTATGAGCGGGGGATGCGCGGAGGTGGGCATTTTGTAGGCAACGACCGATCAGAATGAAGACTTCATTATCGACTATTTTGATTTTAGGTTGCGGAATTTTAATGAGTTATTTGCATACAGAAATACGTAGTTTGTAGTTTGTTTTAATAGACCCTATTTTTACCAAGTACTGACTATTTTAAATATATTAATACGTTTTCCATTAGTAAATGAGGAACTAGTAAATAAAGTCTGGTTTTCAGCCATTAAAATAGCACTCAAATGTCATAGTGATAAGAAAAAAGAATTTATAGAAAAATTTCCAAGCAGATTCATAAAACAGCCCCAATTTTAACTCCTTTTCTAATTTGTAAAAATTTTTACGCAGCTAAAATATTCAAAGTTTCTAATAAATGTATCCGTCTAGTAGCCGCGGTTTTATAAACGACAAAATAAATTATTTCTCAAGTAAATAAAATTAATTTATTCAAATGTCAGTCGAACGTTTGACATATGCCATAAAATAATGAAAATAGATTTGAATTTGTAACAGTTACTATGGAAGTAAATTTATTCTGCCTATATTAAAAATGAGATTTCATATAAATTCCATAATTTAAATTATAATTTCGATGCCCCAAAGTAATTTAAACTAACTCAAAGCAATTTAATTTTAATATAAAAAGTATGAGCCGTTGGCACTTGGTGAAACATTATGAATAAGAATAAAGAACGTAGACACTTGATGTAGTTTCACAAAATTTTGTGAAACTACATCAAGTGTCTACGTTTTTTATTCTTAATCTAATTGTATTATTAAAATAGCTTTAATACCAATAATGGTAATCCGGAATAAAAATAAAGTTAGTTACTACAAACTTAATCTTCTTTATGAATCTACTTGTAAATTTTAAAAATAAAATAAAAAACATGCAAAAATTGATCACAACTTACCAAATTTACGTAAGTCTAGTAGAAGCATGAACGGCTGCTCTCTGATCCCTAAAAAAAAAATTACATTTAATATTTAATAAATTGTTGTAATCTACATAAATTAAAGCATACATATATACACATATAACATGACGTAATAACCCCTTAAATAAGCTATATTCATTTATTCATAAAATTTCTTATTAAATTTCTGTTTTTTATTTACGCAATATTTAAAGTAATAAATAGTTATTGAACTTATTTTTGACTTATATATCTTCAATATGATATATAGAACAAAATTTAATAAAAAAAAATTGGGTCATGCATAACCAATTTTTTTTCATTCCTGCTGCCATCTTTGACGAGCTATATCTTCAAAACTACAAAAGATATTGTAATTCTGTTTACACTATTAAATTTTCCTTAATTTACTTAAACTAACAAAATAAAATTAAGTACAAAATTTTGCTCCAAACGGCAGTAAACCACATTTGAAGTATTCCTGCTGACAAGCTATAACTCTAATACTATGATAGATATTTCAATGCGGTTTTCGGCTTTCGGTTTATCGCTATTAACATTATATTTTGGCATAATGTAATTAAATTTGTTTTACTAATCTATTATCTTCTAAATTATTTTTTCTACTCCCGTTATTAAAATGCCATTTTCGTAACACATGCACAAGAAACACATTCTTATTCCCTAATTTTAGAGAGGGAAACACTGCTTTTCTCCTCTAGGGAAAGAAACATTATGTTTCACTCCCTAGGTAGCATGTTTCTCTCCCTAGAGACTACGATTATTAGCTGTTTACGGCGTTTCCTAGGTAACTAGTTACGCAACCCATATTTGACATTTATCCCGATAAGACGGTAATTTTTATGCACTTGTTATGAAAAATATGATATGCTTCACGGGAAGGCGCGATTATCCCTTGTGTGAAGTTGACAAACCTCACACGCGGGAATAATCGCTTGTTTCCCTCCCTTGATGCATAACATACTATTAACGTAGTAGTTTTCATAGCGCTAAATAACATCTAAATCACATGTTGACAAGCCGTGGCTTCGAACATTTTAGTGACAGTTTAAGATATTAAGTACGGGGTGTGAAGGTATCTGTCATTGTAACTTAACTTTATTTTTTAAGTAATTCATAAAATTTTACATCTTTTTGTTGTCTTTTTGCGATCGTAGAAAAAGTATAGCATGTGACTCGTTTTATAACTCTTTAGATACTCGTTTTTTATACACTTGTAATTAAAGCGATGTTAAAAAAATATACTATTATAGTAAAATAGTTGCAATAAATTTTCTATTCTTTTATTTCAAGAATTTTTTACTTCCTTGTACGAAGTAAAGGAAGTATTGTAATCGCGAAAATTTTCGGTTCTCAGATTTCAACGGAAATAGGTGTTTTGGCCCTCCCTGAATCCATTTTGACTAATTTCGTCATGCCGTCTGTACGTACGTATCTCGCATAACTCAAAAACGGTAAGCCGTAGAAAATTGAAACTTTATATTTAGGACTGTTATAACATCTAGTTGTGCACCTCCCTTTTTGGTCATTATACAACTACCGGAAGTGGTACTTTACTTGAAGCCTATAATAGATTTTCATGAAAAACTATATTCAAATATAATTTAAAACTTTCCAAATTTGATATATAAGACTACTATATCAATGGAAATAACATAATAGATTTTGGTTAAAATAGACTAACCGGAAGTGACACATTACATGAAGCTGCTAACAGTTTTCCTTGAAAAAAATGGTATTCTTTTAATTTTAGAAATAAATGCTGCAAATAAAAGTTTTAGAGAATTAAATTCTGCGTCTAGCACATTAAGAATTTTTAAATTAGCTTTTTGCATAAACGAGATATCTAAATTTAAATATTATATATTTTTTGATTTTTTTAAAAATTAAGTTTGCTATGGATTAGAACAAAAAATAAAAGATTTTATGTTAAATATGTGCAATTCATGTGGTGTCCACATCAGATATTCTCTTATATAATTTAAAAACTATTAATAGTAGAAAACATTTGATACCATATATTTAAGATATTTTGAAAAGGAAATGCTTGGTATACAAGAAGTCTTCACAATTAGAAATTCGAACATAGAACTAGTTTTGCGTCTTCTAGTGGCATGCAATGTAATTTACAAGTGCACTTTACTCAAGAGCTAGAACTATTGTAATGTGTGACTTCAAGCATTACATTCGCAGCTAAGAATGTAAGTGGAAAACGTAATAATTTACCAATACTGTCACTATGTTACAAACATCTTTCATACAAGTTTATCAGCTTGACATGTTATTCGGAAACTGGATTTAATAGAACGTCGAATACGTATCAGTTTAAAATAACATTGGGTTCACTTTTATGGGGTAGGTGGCTCAGTGGTGGATCTTGAGAACCCTGGTTTGATATCCTCACAGTCGACAAACAATTTTCATCAATTTAAATCTAACCCTGTGGCTCCCCCTCCACTAATATCTTTGGCTGGTAACCGCACTTCACGCGCAGAAATATATTACTTACCGAGATCTGCTTAGGCAGAGGGCCACACCCAGTAATGGGTAAATGGCGTGATTATATATTTATTTTATTTTTTATTTGATGATTTAGAAAAACATATTTTGCCTGACAGACACCATGTTTAGATACACAGGGTGTTTTTATACTTTAGAAAAAATTTAAGGGTATATACACGCCATTTCGAAATTATTTTTTAATTAATTTTTATTCATTACTGTAATTTATCAATTTAGTGGCAGTAATGTGCAATTTTTGCGAATTTGAGAAAAAAAAGCGTTATATTTCGTACATCAAATAATATATACTCTTTATTTTTCTACAATAATTTTGAAACAGCCTGTATTATATGAAGTACAATTTATACAACAGTTGAGTGAAAAATGTCATTATATTCTCGTGACAATTATCATACGAGCGTATAATGACTTATTTCACTTACTTATAATATAATATACAATTTTCCACAACAGGAGTAAAAGTTGGTTTTTAGGCTTTAAAATCGTGACAGAAATAATACATTTATAATAATAATTATAATTTTTTCCCGTTACTAATAACAATGGGCAAAAAAAGTACGTAAACATTTCCCTTACTAAATTTAGTTGTGATAATAACCGTTTTCCTCATTAGCAAGGAAAGTTATTTACTTCCATCACTAGTGAGGAAAACGGTTACTATCACTAAATTAAGTGAGAGAAATATCATTTTCACAAGTACCTAAATGTTGAAAAAATTATAAATATAAATAAATAAATATATCACCACGCCTTTTACCCATTACTGAGTGTGGCACTCTGCCTAAGCAGATCTCGGTAAGTGATATATTTCTGCGCGTGAAGTGCGGTTACCAGCCGTCAAATCACGGCCTTCAAAGATATTAGTGGAGGAGGAGCCACAGGTGTAAATTTTAAATTGGTGAAAATTGTTCGTTATTGGTATCTTGAGAACCCTGGTTCGATTCCCACAGCCGACAAAAAATAATTATAGTACTAATAAAATGTCCTCCTTTATATTTTGGTTTTGTTTTGTCTATTTCAAGGTTTTCATGTTCACATGTTATTAAACAATTGATTTTTCTAAAAACATGTTATATAGCACGTGTCTTTACTTTTATGTTAGCTATAAATATGAGACTCTTCGTGCATTTTTTAGCGTACTGCTAACTTTCCTTCTGTTACGATAAAATAAAAGAACTGTATATTTTTACCTCGTCAATAAACTATACATTTTTCACATAAATTCAATGATTATTAACTTTCAAAATGATGGGATTTATTTATTCACTTCGTTGCACAACAGAAAAATAATCTCAAGTACAGGGCAGACCAGCTACGGTTTAAATTAGAAATTGTCAAACGAAATTGTGTTTTTGGTTTGACTTGAATTTAATTCGCAAAAATAATTAATTTTCTGGTGATACTGGAAGTTTGTAAAAATTGCATTGGATTAATGTAATTGATTTAATTACAAAACCTTTCAATTTACAAATGAAATCATAATTAACGAGCTGGCATGAAAAAAGGGATGAAGAACATACATTAAATAGATTAAAAATTAACTTTTAATCAACTAACATAACTGCCATCCAATACAAAAATTCATGGCAACATACCTGAAAATTCATACAGCGCGTGGACGTGCTAAAAAAATTAACAGATATTTTCATTCCAACCGCAGTTTTCCAACAATTTTCACGATTTATTACTGCAAATATTTTATGGAAAATGTTATAATGTATTTGATTTTACAATTATCGAATATTAGTTACAAAATTCCTTCATTTTTTATGCAGATAACAAAATTAAGAAACTAAATTTAAAATATAGAAACAATTGTTTATAATGTTTGCGTTTATTGAAGTAAATTAAATTATGAAAATTAAAGAAAGTAAAATCATCAACATTTAAAATGGTAAACATTATTTTAAATTAGCACTTTAAGTCAGGAAAATTAAATAAACCAGTTTTTATAAAAAATATAAAGTAAACACTTGGCTATATTTCACAAAATTCACCTTATGAGGGCATCGTCAGAGGCTGGCCAGCACAGTTAGTAACCATAGACTTTATATTTTTTATTAAACCTTGTTTCACCAAGTGTTGGATGACAATTAATTTTGTCTTTGTTGTTATTTAAACCAGTTTTTGTTTGAATCGGATAAAATTCGAACATTTTTGATAGAAAAAGTATCAAAATATTTTGATATATTACAAACCGTTACGCTATGAGTAAAATGATTAGCAGGTTATCTTTCAGTAAGAATAATTAATCAAAACAAAATTTTCAGAATTTGTTTATTAACTACAGAGACATATTAGTTGATTGTTAAAGAGTTGATACAAATCGAATTAGTTCTACAAAACCCCGTCAGATAGAGTAAATTGACTCAAGGTGAATCAAAACAATAGAATTTCAGTTTCCTTGAGACTTCAGCACAAATCAGTTGTCCTGGATTTCTCGAACGAACATTTGCATTTTAAGTTGCTTTGCATTATTCGTATTGCAAATCGATTTCGTTCATACAGAGACATTTATCTTAGATCTGTTTCTTCGTACACTTTGCCGGATGTGAAACTCAAGTCGTGAAGTTGGCCCTGCCACTGAAGTAAGGTATTTTATCATTACGACTGTGAGACATTCATATTTTTATTTATTTATTTATTTATGTTACGCTGTACAACAGGAATTTAATCCCAATTACAATACAGGGTCCGCACTCACCGAGCCGCAGTGTGGTAGTTTTTATATAATTTTTAGCTTGAGTGCGATTCGAACTCGGGATCTCCGGATTCTAATTCCGTATCGCTATCTACACCACACCGGTTTTAAAAAGTTTTCACATCCGGAAATATACAATCTCAAAATTTTGAAAATATATTTAAAATACTTTAAAACACTTATTTAGATTACGACGCACGAAATATTTATTCTCTAAAGTCGTTTTATTTTTCGTAAATTTTAGACTGCGAAATTTGTTTCTAAAATAACTTGTGCATAATTTAAGTACGGAATTATCTAAATGTATTATTCATTTGTTTTTGTTTGGAATTCATAATTATTATGTTAATTTTATTTTAGTATATTATTTTAAAATTACTTAATTATTAATTGTAATATTTAAATTGTAGAATAGAACTAGGTTATTTGTATTCACTTCATTTGGAATAAAGCTTTTTTAGAATAATTAAATAATTATTGTATATAATAATGGGGACCGTTACCAGGCTGTAAAATATTTATTAATTATTTTAGTATAAAATCCGTCAAATATTATATAAGTTATATTTTGTATGCATCAAAAATGTTTGTATCAAATTGATTAGCAAGTAGCACGAACTGTTGAAACATTCAGTGAACGTTTACACCATTACATTCATCCTGCAGTTAATCTTCAGTATCATCCACATTTATAAATTATTTCATTTATCAAACCTTCAATCATATCCATCAATTCTAGAGCGCACACGCAATCTTTCACCATCTCATCTGACAATGATTCTTACTTCTAACACCATTCTTCTCAATCTCATTTCTTACATTTGTGCTTTAGTTTCAGACACCCAAAGATTCGTTCTAGACTGGAACGCCTGATGGGGTCAAACCTTGTGCGTCTCACAGACCGGAAGTATATGCTCAACCTCCATGACCGTATCCTGGAGGATTATATAAATTCTATGAACAAACGCATCGCGGCCAGAGAGGTATGTTTTATTCGATATTCAATGCTCGTATTTACAATTGACGTTATCGTGTCGTTTATAGAGTATGTATAGTAGTAATAAATTATTTTGAAAATAAAATATAAAATAAACACTTGGCTAAGTCTCACAAAATTCAGCCTCCAAGTCACCTTCTCTAACTGTGCTGGCCAGCCTCTGACGATGCCCTCATAAGGTGACTTGAAGGCTGAATTTTGTGAGACTTAGCCAAGTGTTTATTTTATATTTTATTAAACCTAGTTTCACCAAGTGAGCATTTAAAGACAATTAATTTTGTCTTTGTTGTTTTTTATTTAAATTGCTATTTCGTAGCTTTTGCTTTTTTCGGTAGATGGCATTACTGGTTCGATAGAACTTCTCATGTCATCTTGCCGTTCTTTAGAAATTTATTCTCTGCTGGCACAGTCCTTCGTCACCAGCTTCTTCACGTGAACTTTGTTCTAGGTGAAGAAGTAGGTTATATCATACTGATGAACTCTAATAATGCTGGCCAGCCTCTGACGATGACCTCATAAGGTGACTTGGAGGCTGAATTTTGTGAGACTTAGACAAGTGTTTATTTTGATATTTTATTATTGTTTATTTTATATTTTATTAAACCTAGTTTCACCAAGTGTGTGGACGACAATTAATTTTGTCTTTGTTGTTAATTATTTTGAACCTTTATAAGCGAATATTTTCCATTATTAAACGGTTTAAATTGTTTTAGAACAACAAATGATTTAAATAAAAGTGACAAAATTTAAATCTTTAGATTTGAAATAGTTTAATGGTTTAAATAAATAAAAACAAATCTAAAGTTTTACAGAAATATCAATAAATAAAATAAATATATCATCACGCCTTGTACCTATTATTGAGTGTGACAAGAAATGTATTTTTGTAAACATAATAATTAACAGATTTATAAGCAACAAATTTAAGAATTTAAATGAAATAAAGAAAGCCCTGGTGTTCCACAAGATGCAATTTTCTGCGGACACCTATTAAAATGTGAAACAAATTTTGGTTTCCAATGCAACTGAAATTTGTTCCAAAACTTATACATTAGAATTGCACGTGAAAAAATGACTTTTATTACAATATTTTGATTGGAAACATATAGATATTTACTGCAAAATATATAAAAATGTTATGTGTAGATAACTCTGTTACAAATACCTACTAACTTTATTTGCATTTATATTAAAACATAAAATATAAAAAGCATCAAAGCGTAAATATGAAATCTGCTGCAATAGTTAAATATGATTCAAAGGAAATCAGAACCAAACATGTAAAGTAACGAACACAATAAGCTCGCCATTATTTTACCACAAAGAATTTCCTTTGCAAAATGCAAGCTATCAGATTTTGGTTTTGATTTAAAAAGAAGATTTTTACTTATATTCAAAATGGTCAGTTGCTTCATTAAAAACAAACATATCAAAGTAATTCTGCATCCACATTTTATATAATAATCTCCATGGACAATGTATCTTTATTAAAATCGATCAAGAATTAATTAGTTTTACCTGATAGAAAAATATAACTACCTTAGAAATGGAATATTTTTCGGGGTATATGTATATACGTTGCTGTAAGGAGAGTATCAGATTCAGAATATTATTAGAAGAGTGCGTATAAGTCAGTTGAGATTGTATGGGCATGTGGAATATATATTGAATGAATAAAATTGTAAATTTTCTTTTGTTTGGCAATACTAATTTATAAAATATTAAAGTAATAATAATTATCTTAGTTCAAAGAAGAAGAGGCAACCTTTATTATGTTATTTTCACATTTTTTGTTGTTTATTTTCAAAGTTCTTGATTTGACATAGTTTGCTGTTATGAAAAGCAAATAAAAGATTGGTGAACCAGATGTATGTTGGTGAAATATTGCAAGGGCGATTTAAAATAATTATTTGTGTATTGAGAGCGTAAAGTGATTCTTTGTTACTCGAGCACGGTAATTGCAGCGAGAGCTGCAATAGTGTAAGAGGAACAAAGACACTTTACGCTCGTGATACACACATAATTTTTTCTACGATTGCATCTGAAATTATTAAAAAACGTACTTATACGTACTGAAAATAAAATCGTTCTATCAACTTTCAATATGACAAGTTTCTGTTTTCTTTGTATCCCTGGTAACTATTGAAATAAGAGCGTTGCCATTGGAAACGCGCGCATTTAACGTCTTTTTCACGCGTTGCCATTGGAAACGCGCGCATTTAACGTCTTTTTCACGCGTTGCCATTGGAAACGCGCGCATTTAACGTCTTTTTCACGCGTTGCCATTGGAGACGCGCAAAAAAGATATTTTTCGATTGTTCCACAGAAAACGTCAACTTTACGATAACAAATGAAAGCGTAATTGTCAACTTTTCATAGCAATCGTAGAAAAATAAATGAATGGATATGATTGAAGTTTTATTCCGTAAAAGAAAGATGAGGCGAGTTTGTAAGAAAGGAATTATAAATATGAATGGAGTGCCAAGCCAGGAATGTTAATTGCTGAATGAATCTAATGAACATATATTATCAAGAGTTGTGCTCTTCCATTTGATTTGACATAACTTGCTATTATGGAAAGTAATGTTAAATGAAAGATTGATGTTGGTGAAATTGAGGGTGAGAGATTGCGTGGATGATCAAGAAATAAATGAATGGATATAATTGAAGGTTTGTTACTTGAACGAAACATTTTGAGTGGAAGGAATAAATCGGTATGAAAATTATTATAAATGAAACGAAAGTGTTATGCCAAGATAAGATAATATAATGAATATATTTTAAATGAATGTTAATGGGTTCGTGCTACTCTATTTGTAAGTACAGATGTGATATTTAAATATGTATGTAAGTAAGGCGATACTGCCTTCATTTCTTATAGATTCGTTGTTAGAGAAGTGGGCGTAAGTGAAGATTTACGAAACAGGTGTACAGGAGCGAATGGATGAATGTTTGTTGCGTGATGATGGATTTTGGTTGTGAGAAAAGAAAGAGTTCGTATGGAGGAAGTGTTAATGTGGTCGAAACGAGTATCGTGTGTCAGGATGAGAATGTTGACGGGTTCGTGCTACCCCATTTAATGGGATATAGCGTTATGTTATGTATGTATGTATGTAAGTAATTGACATTGAGATAATAGATGAAAAACGTAGAGTTTACTCTTTGGAAAAATTCAAATATGATTCCATTATAGCAGATAAATTAGAAAAGCAACGAAAGTTATATATCATACAGTCCCTTTGCTACAAATACAAATTTATCAGTTATAACAGAACTAAAATGCAAAAGAATAATTTTAAGAAAATCTGAAAATCGGTAAAACGCCACTTCCACGAAAGGAAACCCGATTCCTTCCGATCAAACATCATAAATCTTAATAGCACAAAAACGTAAAATGAAAAAGCGCCAACCCTTGTTTGTGCTTGTGAAATTGAATGTACAAGACGATAAAAACCCGACTAAATTTCTAGTTAAAATATACGTGCTTACGATGCGAGGGCGGCTAACAGGCCCGGATTAAACGAAAAAGCATGAATTATAAATTAATACTTCACTGTTGAGCTGTTTACAATACTTGTACAAAATTCTATCTATATAGCACAGTCAGAACAAATTGACAGGTTCGAAATAGTACATTACATGTGAAGTTGGAGTTAAAAAAAAGTTCCGGTTTAGAAACGTACAGAACTTTTTGTCACACGTGCACCTCCCTTCAATGCCATTTTATTTGCTGAACAAATTTTCGTGGAGCAAAAAGAATCACGTCGCATGCTTAACCAAACTACACTCATTGACATGAAATTAGTCACTATGGCACCACGCTCATTTATCTTATTTTGTGACATTATTATCATTACAGTCTATTTTTAGTAATACAATTTTTACCGGTCAGAAACCAGGCGACAACGAAACCACCTGAAAAAGGGTATTTTCGTTCCAGAAACATGCATTCAAATAGTTATTTGTGTATTAAGAGCGTAAAGTGATTCTTTGTTATCCGAACACGGTAATTGAAGCGCGAGTTGCAATAGTGTAAGAGGAACAAAGACACTTTACGCTCGTGATACACACATAATTTTTCTATGATTACATCATAAAATTATTAAAAAACGTATAAATACTAAAAATAAATTCATTCTGTCAACTGTCAATATGACAAGTTTCTGTTTTGTTTGTATCCCTGGTAACTATTGAAATAAGTGAGCATTTAACATCTCAAATGGCAACGCGCGACAAAGATATTTTTTGATTGTTCCACAGAAAACGTCAACTTTACGATGACAAATGAGAGCGTAATTGTCAACATATCATAGCAATCGAAGAAAAAGGGGTTATTTGGGTACACGTGTAACAAAAAATAGATTTGCTGCAGTCAAACTTTCTCAAATTATCAATAAAAGTGAAATATCATTGCAATTAAAATCTGAATTCAACAAATACAGATAAAATATACAAGACTAATGATACATTTCTAAAATGAAATAACACAACGTTTTGCGCTAACAGAAACGTTCACATTTCATATGAAATAACATGTGATACGCATCAAATATTGCAATAGAATAATACAAATAAATATCCTTTTATGTCTAATAATGTAACAACCAAAATAAAATATAATTTCATAATGCGTAAAAGCTACTCACAATGTATGTCAACATGTCGCGGCTCATTTTACTGGTATACGATAAATTGTAAACACATTATTACGCTGTATTTATAAAACGTAGTTGTAAGAGGAATAAAGTGACCACATTTTCATTGAGACAAAGCGGGACAAATGGGATGAAATGAGAATTACAATTTAGTTATATATATTTTATTGTATACATTCGTATACTTGTACAAAAATGTATTTATTATTAATTATTGGTAACTATAAAAATATTTCTAAAATATCTGATGTGGACACCACATGACTTCCTTGTACACGTATTAAACTATAGATATTTTTTTAATTGCACATATTTGACATTAAATCTTTTATTTTTTGTTCTAATCCATAGCAAACTTAATTTTTAAAAAAATCAAAAAATATATAATATTTAAATTTAGATATCTCGTTTATGCAAAAAGCTAATTTAAAAATTCTTAATGTGCTAGACGCAGAATTTAATTCTCTAAAACTTTTATTTGCAGCATTTCTTTCTAAAATTAAAATAATACCATTTTTTTCAAGGAAAACTGTTAGCAGCTTCATGTAATGTGCCACTTCCGGTTAGTCTATTTTAACCAAAATCTATTATGTTATTTCCATTGATATAGTAGTCTTATATACCAAATTTGGAAAGTTTTAAATTATATTTGAATATAGTTTTTCATGAAAATCTATTATAGGCTTCAAGTAAAGTACCACTTCCGGTAGTTGTATAATGACCAAAAAGGGAGGTGCACAACTAGATGTTATAACAGTCCTAAATATAAAGTTTCAATTTTCTACGGCTTACCGTTTTTGAGTTATGCGAGATACGTACGTACGTACGTACGTACGTACGTTCATACGTACGTACAGACGGCATGACGAAATTAGTCAAAATGGATTCAGGGAGGGCCAAAACACCTATTTCCGTTGAAATCTGAGAACCGAAAATTTTCGCGATTACAATACTTCCTTTACTTCGTACAAGGAAGTAAAAATAATAATTTGAGCATCATGATATTTAATCAAATTAAATTTTTTATTTAAAAAAAATATGATTTTCTTTCACGGTCATAGTTTTGATCCGAGTGAGTACTTTGCAATAGATTCGGATCATTTATTAAAATGTCGTGAAATATTTCACATGAATTGGTCAAATTATATTTTACACTTTATAGATTTTAAAGTTTGAATGTTCGACTGCGTTTTTTCAGTTGTCCATATTTTATTGATACTAGAAAAAACACGTTCTGTTGCTGCATTTGTTCCTGGAAGGGAGAGCGCGAATTCTACAATTTTCAAAATATTTTGATAAGGAATATTATTCTGTTTAAAATGAAGAAGTAACTCCGTCCATTTTTTGTCTGTTTCCACATTTGCAGACAACCAAATAAGAAATGCAGATATTTTTTAAAAAGCGGGACATTTTTAAAAATCGGCGGGACGCGGGACAGTCCTCCAAAAAGCGGGACTGTCTCGCCAAAATCGGGACGTGTGGTCACTTTAAAGAGGAATGATGTAGGATAAGTGGATATTCAAGATCCATCGGTCTGTATTTTTTTTTTTACTCGATTATTTAAATATTAACGATTATTTCTTCATAAAAGTTTATTTTAAATTAAAATGCCCACATGCCTGCAGTACAAGATTTTCTACTGGGTGTTTCAGTTTTGCGCAATGATATGCAACATTATAATTTTTAAATAGAACATCCTATATATTTTTGCAAAATTTTATCTTGTAAACAATTTTTATTCATTATAGTCCTAAGATTATCTGTACAGAAACTATTTATGTTTTATTAATAAATAATCACATACAGAAAGTTACTTGTTTAAACAATTAGATTAGTTACTGTCTTAATAAATATTACTTGCTTCTGTAACTTACTTCATCAATTTTTCTTTGTTATAATTTATTTAGTATGTTTATGTAAAAATGAATTTTACAAAATACAAAGTAGTTAGCATGGTGTAACAAAGTGAAACAATTCAGAATTAGTTTTTGTTATAATTAGGATTTTTCACTATCAACTCAGCTTCGAAAGATACAGACAAATTAAATATTATCTTAAGTATCCTTTTTGTAAAGTTGACTTGACAGAGTTTTGGTTATCAAATTTATTAGTGCATATGTAATAATTTCAATATTCTTCGATCATGATTTATCGAGTTTATGGCTTCTCTGAATTGTCGCGCTTGTTAGCTATTATGTGATGACATATCTGGGTAAATTATTAGCTGTACGTTGGTCTGAGATAGCTTTTGATCCTTACATTTCATCCCTTAGAAGCGTCTGGTGTTTTTTATGTAAACTCGAGCGTGGGAACAGTTATCTCTAACCAAGTCAACGATTCCACCCTCTTACCCCTTGTCAGCACATCCCATGGAAAACAACAACAAATGTTTAGTGGTGTTTTAGCCTTTGGATTGTCAAGATCAGGGTTCGAAGATATATATCGATCGATATATATCATGATATTTATTTTGATATATATCGTCATATTTTTGCAATGATATATATCCATTATATAAAAATATCAAATAGTTTTTGTGATATAGCCTCCGGAGAAGTGAAATTTTTCGTATTTTTCAGTTTTTCTACTTTTCCGAGGCTATATCTCGAAAACTAAATGTGATATGAAAACGCGCTCAACGGCATTAATTTTCTCGTGCTTCAGTTAACTTATAAACATAGTTTCAGCGATTTTTATTTTTTATCAATTTTCCGCCAAAAAAATCTCAAAAAGCGGTTTTTTAACATTTTCTCGAAAACCAGAAGTCATATGCATTTGAAGATTGCACCACTGGATTCAGTGGGTCAAAATACATATGTATGTAAATTTTCGTTTTAATAATCCTACGATTAAGGATTTTTGGGAAAATTGAATTAAAATCTGAAAAAACCAAAGGGGTACCCCTTAGGAAATAATTAAAAATATTAAATTGCTTAAAATTGTATGAAAATTTGCTTATAAGTCAATTCGGACACGGGGAATTCAACGCCGTTGAGCGCATTTCCATATCTTGTTTAGTTTTTGAGATATAGCCTCCGGAAAAGTGAAATTTTTCGAATTTTTCAGTTTTTCTAAATGTGTACAAAAACTAAAATTAAAAAATAAATATCCAAAAAGTGATATTTATCTGATATATATCCTATATATCAGATATTTTGATATTTGTTATAAATATCATGATATTTACGAACCCTGGTCAAGATGTAGTCTTGCCATGCAGTAACTTTAGTTCATATGTTGTTGTTGTTTGCCATCTTTGATACAAATTGTTTAAATAGATATTTAATGTTTTCGCGTAATATTAATAACTTTTGTAATTTAATAATTTTGCTATATATTTTACCAATTTGTTGCCAAGTAATTAACTTAGTCACCCAGCTTTTACTTGCGCGTGTTAGAATGGTATATATTCTTGGTGAATTTTTCAAGATGAAAATTTCAAAGGTTTGTGCTATTCCATTTAATGGGACCTAGTTTGCTGATAGATAAGTGATTCGTCATTTTAATTTAGTCGCGTTAAAAAAGATTCCAAGTAACAGAAATAAATGTACTGAATTAAATTAATTATAAATATGAATGAATTTCTCTATTTAGCTTATTTATTTATTTATGTTACGCTGTACAACCGGAAATTAATCCCAATTACAGAACAGGGTCCGCATTCACCGAGCCGCAGTGCAGTAGTTTATATACTTTTAGCTTGAGTGAGATTCGAACTCGGGATCTCCGGATTCGAATTCCGTATCGCTATTCACCTCACCGCACTGACAGACAAATAATTTAATTCCTAAATACAACTCTGTGCCTTCTTCTATTTCCTGCTATTATCCCTACTAATATCCATGTGTTTATTCTTCCAGGCTCAAGAGCGAGACAGAGAGAAAGAATTAGTCCTTACGGGTAAAATCCCACTGGACAAAGCACCTATAGAAATGGCCAATCATCCCGTCCTCCTCATCAACAACTACTGCGAGAAATTGATCGCCGAACGACGAGCAAAGGTAACAACAAATTTAGTAGCTGTTTTAGGGGTTACGTGAATGGAAAACTAAAATTTTCTTGGAAAATTGATTTAGTATGTTTTATGATTGTTTTGAGTGTGACATCTGGAGACTATTCTTGGCGAGATTATGATCTCTTGGCACGCTAAATCTAGATTAGATTCTAGATAACATTCGCAAAACTTGAATTGTTCTAAACTTTAGACTCATAGTTTATAAATCATATATTGGATTTTGAGATATGATATTTTAAATATGTTGTTTGAGTACTGTAATATTAGAAATAGATATTTATTTTTGATGATCCGTTTTAGTCATGTTCTAGTTCTAAAGTATTTTTAAATTCAATATTTGTCGTCATTTTTCATTGCAAACGTTACTAGTTATTTTACAAATTCTTCAAATGCTACAAAATTTTTAGGTACCACGTATATATTGAATGAAATTAAAACAATTTTGATAGTTTTACACTAGTGAAATTAATAAGTGATAAATATTCACTGTAATTAAATTTCCTTCTTAACCAATAAACGTCAATTGAAAAAATATATATATATATATATCGAAATGTCAAATTCTACTTCTACAGAAGAAATTTTTGCTTGTTAATTTCGCATTTAAAATATAGCTCCTAATTAAATCCTTATGATTTTTACTTAAAATCTGAATGTTTGAATGTCAAATAAAGGTTTAATTATTTATATTTCGGTTTTGTTTAAAGCCATCTTCAGCTACAAAAAAATTAAAAAGTTATATTAAATAGAAAATAAAAAACAGTAAACTTACACTCTACACTCGCAAGGGTATCTTGAGATTTAAACAGATAATAATAATAATAATAAAAACTTACATAAGTGGCGGTGCGATAGGGAAACGATGAATAAGTGACGAACAAAAGGTCAAAATCTTAATTTTAATATTAAACGTAAAATCTTAATTTGAATATTATTCTAAGGGAAATAGAATGAATTAGTAAATTATAACGCCAGGATAATCAACAGCTTATTAATTTTGGAATTAAATTCAATTTGAATATATAAAGCTACAGTTAGTGAAATAAATTATTATAACAGGTAATTTGCTAATTAAACACTCATGTGTAAAGTTTTCTAACCTAAAATATAATTGTGTTTCAGTAGTGTAAAATTAATTTCCTGTTGTGCAGTGCAACAAATTAATAAATTAATTAACCATTGTATTTTCGTTGTGTGTGAATATGTAGAAGGCAATAATAAAACAGATCAATTTCCCAGTTTAATAAATTTAAAATGGCGAGACACAGTTTTTGCATATTATTATAAATTGAAATTTGAACTTGAGTCGAAATGTAACCGATCCAAATGTCATATTGACACGCCAAGACAACAAATTCAAATTTATAAAATTAATAATATAGCTTCATGTTACCCTGCACTTGTATTGTTAGAAATGTGATATTTGTTCAGAATTGTTCTTGGAATAGATTTTAATATGCAAGCGAAGTACTCATATATCAGTATTTCTCAAACTGTGAACCGCTGAAAGATTCGAAAAACTTCATCAACCATTTTATTTTCATATTTTTTTATAAATATATCATCACGCCTTTTACGCATAACTGGGTGTGATACTTTACCATAGCAGATCTCGATAAGTGATATATTTATGCAAGTCACAGCCCCCAAAGATGTTAGTTGAGGGAGAGCCACAAGGCAAATTTTAATGCGGGGACTTGAACCATTAAATCAATAACACTGAGCTACCTGCCCTATATATAATATAATAATACAGAAAATAAGAATAAGGAACACTTAATAACAACAAAATGATTTTATAACAAATATTCAAAATGACTCCCAGCCTCTTCAATTCATTTACTCTCGATATGACCACTTGATTTTTGTATGGAGCTACGTGAAAGATTTTGTTTGTAATGAACCAGTTAACACATTAAACGGACTGAAGAATAAAAATGAAGCAGCAATTGAATCTTTATCTGCTGACCAAATAGAAAGGGCAACTTATTCTGTTTCAAAACATTGTGCATAACGCATTGAAGAGACTGGGAGCCATTTTGAATATTTGTTATAAAATCATTTTGTTGTTATTATTTATGAAACATCAATCGTATCGATTACTGAAAGTCCGTATTTAAAATTGTTAATATTAAGGGAGCTATTGATCTCTTGCATTTTGTTTTATAGATCAAGGTCCCGAAGGTACATATCCCATTGTACCTCTACCTGGACGACACTCCCGATCCTCCACCAGGTCTGTCTATCATCGACGGTCACGTGTTCCGAAAAGCAGATGACTTGATCTGCATTCCACCAGATACACATCTTGCATTTACTGATGAAGTAGATGTTGAACGAGGATATATGTTCACGAATGATGAATTCGAGAAGAAACAGAAATATGAAAGTGACATAGTGAAGCAGCTGGCTTCAGTTGAGGTTTGTGATGTTCATTTTTCATTTTATTCAATTTACACACAAATAAGAACAAAAGATCGCGATTTTATCTAATAAATACGACTGAATAACTTTATTTTCCTAGGGAGTACTTGTCATTTTTATTTCCCTTGGTAAATAATGAAGCACATTCAGTAATGATTTTGATAAGAATAAAGTTAATATTATTTACCGATTGTACATTAACTAAAAGTAATTCCTCATATGTGAGTCGAAAGTTGGGTGTTCTTTCTCTAGGGAAAAAAGTAATTATTTTCCTATCTTATTTATTGTTTTAAATATTTATGTACCTATTCATTCATCATAAGTATTTTAAAAGTTATTCCCTTATTAGAAAGGAAAATATTCTTCTTTCAATTCAAAGAAAAAACTAATATTTTCCATCCCTGGGAAAAAAGGTAAATAATTTCTTTCTTAGGAAAGGAAAGTAATGACAACCAGATAATATGAGTAAAGAGAATAAGAAATCTCTACTAAATTTCTAATTTACTTCAGAAAATTTGACTTTTTGATAGGCTAGTGAAAAAATTATATTAGTCTTGGAGAAGAAATGTTTAACTTTCTTCTCTTGGTATACGAATAACTATTTTGTTTTTACATTAAGGGGTAAGGCCGCTCTAAAATTTTTTAAAAATGCATATTTTTTTATTTGCTTAAATTTTAGTTTAAACTAGGGTTGTGCATTTGACCAGTCAAATATTTTTCGGTCAATTGACCAAGAAACATTTAATAAAAATCACAATTAAAATTGTAATTTATTTATATAGTACTGTTTACTACATCCAATATTACTGAAAATGGAAAACCAACAACAAATAATAAACAAAACCACATCAAATTCAAAATAAAGGGGAAAATAAAGTAAAATGAAATAATATGTATTTATTTTATTTGTAAAGTAAAGTAAGCAAATTCTCCAGTACCCAAAATATCAAACTAGGTATATTCATGTAATAATAGTATGTAGCTATTTCTATTGAAAAACAGATGTCATGGCGGTTCCATTTAGATTATTTGACCGTTTTATTTGGCTGTCAAATATTTTTGGTCAATTGACCACGGCACAACCCTAGTTTAAACCCGTAGGAATAAAGGACAATTAATTTAAATGCCGCGCGGAAGTATTTCAGAGGGAAAAAAGCATATATCTATTAGTACTAGTATTTATATATTATATGACTCGAAACTTTAAACGTGTTTTTCTCGAAATCATATTTTCAAAATCGGGCGAAAAGAAATCCGAAATACTAATTGATGGATCGTGCTGAATCTTTTTATTTCTTATTCTAGATATAAAATACTCAAAAACTACGGGGTTTTTTTTTTAAGTGCTTCATTCGTTTTTTATGGTCGTTTTTACAGAAATTTAGTCCCAAATAATGAACTTTTTTTCAAACGTGCGCCATTTTGTTAAAAATCAAAATTTTCAAAATCCAGACCGTAGTTTTTTAGAGTATACATCAGAGATTAAGAAAACATATCCTTTTTTGATCCAGGTCTATTGCTGTTCCCGGAATGTTTTCGCCCGATTTGCCCTACGCGCCGAGAGGAGTCGCCATTTTTTTAAATTTCTGACGACAATTTAGAATATTTTCTTTTTAATAAAGTTTAAAGAGCACTAAATAAAGATCCAAAAACAGTTCTTAAGCAGCACGTTTAGATTTCGTTAAAAAAATCTTGAAAATGACACTTTTTTTCCTTGTCTAGAGTGGCCTTACCCCTTAAGCAAAAATTGTGTCGAAGATTAATTAGAAACTTTCGATTGATTTACCCTTAAAACAAAATCTTTTTTGTATCTAATTCTTCTGACAGGAACTGTTGAAAGTCTTGTCCTGTAGGAGTTAAAAGATCGCCAACTTTAACTCCTTTATAGATTATCCTTTAATTGGGAAACAGTTTAATTTGATAGCAGTAAATTAAATCTTGAAAGTTTATAACAGAGGAGGAAGTATTCAACGATCCTAAATAAAATTATCAATGCTGCAAACTGTAATAAACCTTTTAAACTTTTTTAACAAAGGAATTATTTCTTAAATAAAATCCAGGTCAAATCTGGAGAAAATATTAAAATTTGAATGATTAAACTTTTTACAATAAATATACCAATTGAATCGAAAACGAAAAATATTAATAATTAAAAATAATTATTAGCTTTCTGAACTTTTGGGCCTGACTGTAGGCGTTATTATTTTGTTTTGTTTTGATAACCTTTTATCCTTTCGATTATTTTGGATTAGATTACGTTTGTTCTTATTATTACGTTGCAAAAACAGACAGTAAGTTAAATTACGACAAACGAATAAATATAATTAAATCGTGACATTATTCTGCCATAAGCACATTTCTAATCAATCTTTTGTTGGAAAAGTAATTAACTTATTGTAATTAATTTTCATTGACAATTTAGACAATATAGTCATTTACAAGAGTTAATAATTATAGATTTATTTACTAACAACAATTAGAATAATTTCTCAATATTGTTGGTTGTCAGTTCAAAAATTGACATTTTTTAGTTAATTTGTTGCACCAAATTAGGGTAGCACGAACCCTTGAAACATTCATTACATTTATCCTGCAATTCATCATTCATCTCATGAGATATTATACATATTCATAATTCTTTTCATACAAGCTCGTTTCATCTTCCGTTCACGCAACAAACCTTCAATCCATCCATTTATTCCAAGGGATCCTAAAGACATGTTTTTTTTTGCAATCGTTTAAATTTAGAAAACTCGCATGCGGCTCGTTTTATAAACTTGGACAAGTGCGATAAAAGTCTTATAAAATAAGTTATTTATACTAATCTTTTTATTTTGCATATTTTATAAATTAAGATTTTAAACAAATCTAGGATATTTTAAACCGAGTCAATTTGTGCAATTGTTCAGACTTTGAGGTTACACTTTCAGTATGTAATCTGCTACAACTAACCGTCTAAAACAAAATGTTGTTTATTGTAATAAACAAAAAAAAACAAAAATATATCATCACGCCTTTTACCCATTACTGGGTGTGGCACTCTGCCTAAGCAGATCTCGGTAAGTGATATATTTTGTCGCGTGAAATGCGGTTACCAGCCGTCAAATCACGGCCCTCAAAGATATTAGTGGAGAGGGAGCCACAGGGGTAAATTTTTAAATTGGTGAAAATTGTTTGTCGACTGTGGGGATCGAACCAGGGTTCTCAAGATCCACAGGTCGACTCGATACCACTGAGCCATCTACCCCATATTTAATAAACGCTCTTTCGATACGTAACTGGGTTTCGTAATGACTTTCTTATCAGCGCAAAATAGAAAAAATAATTTTAAGCATTTACAATCACTGTACATTTTGTGAAATGTTTCTATTAAATATACATCTAATGTTTTAATTTAAATAATGTTTCTGTTGCAGACTGTTGAACAAATGTATATTCTTGCGGACGAAATAATAGGACCATTAAAGACAATAAAAGAGGTACAAATTGACGCGGAGAGTACGGCTACAACTTCTACAGTTCCAAAGTAAATAAATGTGGATACTTAACCAGTGTTTTGAAGCACAATGTATTTGTATAAAGTTGTATAGATTTATTTTTAATCTAATTTAGGTGATTGTAAATCTTTGTATTTGTTAATTGTGAATGTTATGTACCGTTTAATATGTATATTTATGTTCAATAAATAATAGGTATTAATATATGATTACTTTATTTTTTAAATAAGAAAATAAAAAGTAATTGGAGCTGGATACGTGCTAGAGAATTAGCATTACTTAATTACTACAGCAAAAGTAATTGTAATTCTAGACAAAACGAGTTTCTAAAATCTAGTTCAAGTTTCTAGCCAAAAGAAGTATAATGTAAAACAGGCTTAAAGAAAGATTTTTAAAATTAAACTTTTCAGTTTTGCCTAATTAAATAATACTGCATTACAAAAAACCAAAGATATATTTTTAATTTTTAAATACTTCAATCTTTACAAATTGCCTCCATCTTTAATACAAATTAATTACGTGTAATTAATTAAATATACTGTCGACTCATTTCTCATTTAATGACGTGTATTGATATCTCTTGTTCTCCAATTACAATTTTAATTCATATTGCTACATATTGCATATAAGCATGTATGCAAAGCAATATTAAATAGTCGGAGTATTTATTGATAAAATGTCAATGATTTATAAAAAAAAAACTGTATTTGCTCGAAGGTACACGTAATAATTACAGACACAAAGATTTTTAATTAAAACTTCTGTCTATTTCTACCTTCAATATTTTCTAGTTTTGTTTTAAAGATAATTATTTTGGTTTATTCATTATATTTGGGAATGAAATTTGATAGCATACCAATAAAATTATTAAAGTTAGTTTCCTCTAAACAGTTCAATATATACAGTAAATAAATATAATATTGGTAAATTATAATAATAATTATTAAAATAAAATAACTTACGTACTGAACTAGAAGAATTTTTACTTTGCCACTAAATAACACTATTAAAATTCACTGTTTATAAACAACACAATTTTATTCTCACCATTTCAACGGTTTGTGAAACACTAAACGAATAAACTTGCTACTAATTACGAGTAAACGTGTCATAATCTGTACGTCTGATAATTGTACATACCTTAATCATTTCGGTAGAGAGTGGGGGGCCTTAGGCTGACAACCATCAATAAATCTCGATCTGTAAATTCAAGAAAAAGAAATTAATATTATACAAAAATAAAAATTAAAACAATTTTTGGTTTACCATTCAGTGGAATATTTATTTAATTCGATGTATAAAGATCAAAACGTTAAATGGGATCCTCTACATTTATTTTTTTTTTGTAACTTTATCTAAATTGAAAACAGTGTATAGTTCTAAAAAGTCTGAATTGATATTCGTTAAGAAAATATGAATCTCAAACAGCGGAGCTCACATGTTGTCATCTACTTTATCATTTAGAAAAATATATAAATGAAGTTTAAATAACTTTCATGGCAAATAATTATGCATTGCTATCAGTTATTTGAGAAAGAAAAATAGTTATTTACGTATCAAGTGCAGAAAGATGGGTTTTTTTGAATGAGTGGTCCGTGAGTTAAAAAAAACCCCTTTCTGCACGAGTTGCGTACTCTATTTTTTCTACAACCATAAACCAAATTTTGATAAAAATAATAAAACAAATTTCAATAATTGTAACATCTCTGAAATTTTTTATTAATTTAGAAAGTTTAGAAAGATACCTGGTTTAATGTATCCATGACAACTGACAATGACAAGCAAACTCAATTATTTTGTTTATAACGAGGAAAAATTTCTCCGTGCTTTCAATTTAAAAAATGTTTGAATCGAGTGGCGAACACGTATTAGATTCTATAGACATTATAGAAGAAGCAAATGCTGCAACATTAAATTTGCTTCTAAATAAATCGAGAAAAAGGTTATGAAAAAGAACATGATTTGTTTATATTAAATTACTTTTCTGTACTAGTGCAGAAATAATTCACATTTTTTGCACTAGTGCAAAAATCTGTTACTTTCATAATAAAGTTCAAAAACGCCTACTTTTTTTAATGGTTGTAGCAAAATAAATCAACTGTACGATTATCTTAGTCAAAGCTTTGACTTTCTCTTCACCGATTTGTGTAAACCTAACCACGCAGTATTTAACAACCATTTTCTCTAAATAACATATAAATTAATTTAAAAATAATATATCATCACGTCATTTACCCATTACTGGGTGTGGAACTACTCCATAGCAGATCCCGCAAAATGATATATTTATACGCTTGATGTGCGGTTACCAGCTATCCGATTAAGGGCCCCCAGAGGGGCCAAAGGGGTAATTCTAATTTGGAGGAATGTTGATGGTCGGCTATGAGAATCAAACCAACTTTTTTTCAAGAATTAAATATAGACAATAATGTCATAAATAATTTGATAGTCCGTTTACATAATATATTATAAATTAGTAGTTAGTAGTAACGAGTAGTTAAATATCTATATTAAATATTTTTATTTGATTTAGTTGCGCATGCAATCATAGCAATTAAGATAAAATTTACGGTTCAGAGAAGAGGTCTTGGGTTCAAAACTTGCAAACTTTAATTTATATAAAAAAATACATTTGTGTCTAAGTCATTCGAATTCCACTATAAATTATAGGTCCTTATACTGTAGTTTGTTTTTTTTTGCTTCTAAAGAGGACATATATTGAAAATAAAAAAAATGATAGACTTTTTTGGAATTCAGTCAATTTTTTTATTTTTTATTATTAAGTCGACGTTTCGGCTAACACTTTACCATTCTTCAGGACTAATAATAATAATTAAGAAATAACATTCATCGAAAAATATAAATAATGATAGAAATATTTTTATAATATTATGATAATATATATTTTAAAATGTCAAAAATTATATTTGTAAATAATATTAATATCATTTCATAATTTAAAAACAGTCGAAATAAAAAATTTATATCCTTTTATTAAAAATAAAAATCTTTGTATATTTGTCTAACATTGCTATTTATTTATTTATTTATTTATGTTACTCTGTACAACAAGAATTTAATCCCAATTACAGTACAGGGTCCGCACTCACCGAGCCGCAGTGTGGTAGTTCATATAATTTTTAGCTTGAGTGAGATTCGAACTCGGGATCTCCAGATTCGAATTCCATATTGCTATCCACATCACCGTACTGACTATATTATGTTATGGAGAAAACTGTCATTATTATTTTGATTCATTTTATCATTATTTGTTAGACCATACAATGCATCGAAAAATAGACCAATCAGATTTTTTTAGTTATGCTGTATAACATTACAATGTGTTAAGCGTGTTTCTCGAAACAAATCTTTTCGTATTTCGGTCATCGACAATGAATCGTATCTATGGATATCAATAAACAAAAAAATGTTATTGACGTTTCTTTCAACAATACTTCTACTCGCAATATTATCTGTAAGAATTGTACATTTAATATTTCTTGTAATAAATAATCTGTTTAATACAGCTGATTGATTCATTGTAGTTTCGAAAATCACCTGAATATACAGTTTAAGGACTCGATATGTTACCTAAAAACACTGTTCTAATTACGGTGCCGTGTTACCTAGGAAACAAATCTCATCCTCTGAATATTCGGTCATTTTCGAAGCTCTTGATAATAATTTTGAGAAATGATTAATTTAGGATTAGGAGAACAGGATAAATAAGTATAACATATATTTTGAAAATAATAATGTATTGATTTAATAAAACAAAATCATAAAAATTTTAACAATTCATTGCAAGTCGTCATAATATCTGGGTAATTAAAGGTCGAAAAAAAAACCTAGTCAGTGTAAAGTATATCATTAGCGTGGTCGTCAAGCGATCAACCACCAACTAACAGCTGCTTAGTGCTGGTAGTGAGCAGTGTTGATCTCATTCTCGGTCTTGTGGAAAACAACAACATCCTCAACGTAAGAGTTGGGTACGAAGAAGGTGTGCTCATCATGGATCTGGCGATCGAAGGGGTAGCCGAAAGGCAGAGCATCAATGAAGCGAGTACCGCTTCCAACACCAGCAGATACAACATGGTCATAAGTATGCTTCGTTTGCTTGCTGTCTTCGCTGATGTACACGTAGAATTGGTAGACCTGGCCACCGACCTTGCCCTTGGGGAGGACGAAACGGCTGGGGAAACCACTGTGAGCTTCAGACATATCAAGATGGAATTCTTCTTGACCTTCACAAGCAGCCATGACGTGCTTGTACAATGCGCGGAAGCTAGTACGATCCTTGACGGTGTAACCCTGTTGAGAGTTACGCTCAATGACGGTCTTACCGGCCTGGAGAGTGTACTTGAACTTGTCGAATTGGACAAAGTTGACACGGTTCTCGTTCAGAGGAATTTCATGTCCTTGCTCATCGAACTTAGGTCCGAAGAAAACGCGGACAATAACATCTTGAGCTTTGTCGCTCTGTACATTGACCTTGTAAGTGAAAGGCTTGTGGGTAAGGCGGTATTGGCGAGCCCAGACTTGGAAGTTATCGTGTTCGTATTCTTGTTCATTGACGTACAAAGCGTTAGTGATCTCAAAATCGAATTTATCGAAATAGGTGACGAGTTTGTCGATCTCTACGTTCTCGATCTTGACGCCGGAGAATTGGAGCTGGCTGAAGGTGTAATGAGGTAAATGGCTCTTGTACTGCAAGAAGTAGTACGTGATGCGTTTGTAGAACTGGTAGAACATGGGGTCGCGGAGAGCGGTCTCGAAATGTTCCAAAGCGCTGGGGTTGACCTTGTAGTGATGGACTGGATGGGCAGAGTAACCAAGCACCTGGTGGGCGATCACTTGGAGGTAGCCGTAGAAACGGTTGTTGGGAGAGTCGGGGTTGGATTCAACGACGCGTCCAAGGATATCAAAACCGTCCTTTTCGTAGATGTTGATCTTCTTGCCTTCTTCAGTGTACACGAAACCGTGGTCAATAGCATCACGGATCCTTCTTTCGTAATCTTCAATGTGCTGGATCAAGAACTGGTTGTCTTCACCGGTGAAAGTGAAAGCCTGGTTGTGTGGGTTGTAACCAACGTGGGTGTAAGCGGGCCTGGAGGGGAACTCAAGACCGTTGGGGTAACGCATGGTAGATACGTATCCAGTCTTAATTGGCTCTTCCCAGTTGAAAGCATGCACGCTACCGTAGTCGTTAGACAAACGTTCCAAATAGTATCTAGCCAAAAGTTGTTGGTGGACGAAGTAGAAAAGTTCTCCACGTCTGTCGTTTTCCAGACCATATTTCTCACCTCCCATCCAGAAGGGATAGTCCAAATGGAAATTGTAATAGAAAGCGTTCATGCCAACATCTTCGGTGTAGTAAGCCATATCGTGTTGTTCGGGGTTGGCATTCAAGTACCATCCGGAGTAGTTGGCTTGGACGTAATATTTCTCCTGTTTGTCACCACCACCATGCTTCATCTTGTATTCATAAGCTTTGTCGATGACCTCGCTGTTGACGAAGAAGTAAGGATAGATTTCATAGATGGGAGGAAGAACGATTCCTTGGGTGTCTTCACGGTGGAGGACGGCCACATGCATGGCGTACACGAACATGCCTTCGTTGACATGTTCGCGGGCCCAGCAGGCGGTCTTGTAGAAGGTCTCGAAGTCCTTGGCGTAGTAGAGCACATGGAAGAGAGCGATTGCTTGTTCTCTGTGGGTTTCGTAGAAGATGGAGAATGCCTCTCCCTGGGGCAGGAGACCCTGCTTGTAGAAGTGGCAGAACTCCTTTACGTAGTGTACTTCAGAGTACTGTTCGTAGTGTTCTTCGATGTTGTAGGTCTTGGCGATCTCAGCTTGGTCCTTGTAGTAGTTGGATTGGAAGACAAACTTGAAGAGACGGAGAATGTCCTTCTGCTTTTCCAGGAAAGCCTTGTCAGCTAAACAAAGTACACAAATTATTATATTTGTTCATACATTTCATAATAAATTAAAATAATTTCATTTAGTCAAATTTTTGCAAGAAGAGCTTAACATTCAAATTCTGCCAGCTGCAGAACTAAAAGTAATTTTAAATTAGATTTAAATAAATTAAAGTAAAGTTACATCGCGTTAGTAAATGTTAACTTTTTATTATAGTTGCATAAAATAGTATAGTAATAAGAACTTTTTAAATTAAATAAATGTAATTGGTTCAAACATAATTATTTTGGTGGTCGATGAAAACCATACCGTTTAAATGTTTTAACAATTAATAAGATGCAAAATCATTAATTTTCTGTCACACTTGACAAATTATCTATCATAATTGACAACAAAAATTATCAGCGATTGTGGAAAATTTAGACATGCCCATTATTTGCCTTTTTATGTAAACACATGTAAATTTAATTAGTAAAATGTAACTAATTTTTAATTTGGAATGTACGGAATGTTCTGCTTACAAAAGTTTGACTGTATAATAGAAATATATAAAGTTAAAAATATAAATTTAATCAATAGACGTTTTAAATTTCAAAATTAAATACATAAAAAAACCAAGTTTTTTTTAAATATTTGTTCCAATATTAGAACTACAGAAAGAAATATATATATCATTGTCAGTAAAGTTTAATTGGAATACTCAATATAAAAATATATCAATTACATTTTAAAATTGAGTTCTGCAGACATAAATAATAATTTAAAATTTTTGAAAGAAGAATAAAATGTGTTACTTACCAACTTTGTATTGCTTTCCATACTGGTCGACCTGGTTAAGGGTCTTTTCGGCGTAAGCGAAGGCGCAGAGGCCCACTAAGAGCAGAGCAATGGTCGTCCTCATGGTTATGTTTTCAATAAGACACAAAAACCTTGAGTGTACCGATTCTAAGCCCACCGGTGGGTTTTATACTCAATTTTGTGACCTGAAATCCGTTTGTTATCTGACCTACGATTGTTTTTTGTTGTAAAAATTGCGAGTAACTATGTACGGAGATGATACACTACTATCTATTCTTTTCCTTTTTTGGTGATATCATTTTGGCAGTCATTTAGTTGCTAAGTAAAATATAAATTCTGTAAGAGATTATGAATTTATTTTTTATTGATTTTGTAAACTAGTCTACTTTAAATTTTAATTAATAAAACGTAAATTAACTAACTTATTAACTAGATATGTCCTTAAATTATATACCGGGTGTAAAATTGAAATATGTAACATAGGAAATACAATGGTATTTTTTAATAATATGTTTATTGCGCCCTATAATTAAATTAGACCAAAAGTATACACACAAAAATGTTAAGTATTAAAACTGCATCTAATGAGTAACTACTTGTTGATCAATTGTTTTTTATGCAAGAGTAACAAGCAAACAAAAAATGGATTTTATAAAGAAAATTATAGGTTTAATTTGACAAGTTTATTAAATAAATAAATAAAATTGCCTAACTGAAATTAATAATAACTTGTACTAAAACATGTGTTGTCATATTTTATTGAGAATTCACCACACGTCACTGTCAACCAATAGGATCACGAATTTGTTTGAAAATGAACCAATGAAATGTACATTTCGTCGGAAATTCATCACTAGTGAAATTTCATCGGAAATACCACTGTTATTAATATCCTTGGTTACGAATAAAATAAATGATATTTTCAATATTTTCATAAACGTCAATTTTGAATATTAAATGTACACTGAAAAAATGTAGAATTTTCATCACTGTGCAAATAAATACCTAACTTTTATTGTTAATTAACTCTTGTTTGGTAAATTCTCAAGCCGAATACAACTCGTAGTATGAAAATTCGCACTCGTTATGTTTCCATTTCCATAACAACTCATAATTTATGTTAAAATATTTTCAGCAATTTTCATACTACTTGTTATATTATATATGAAAATAATAATGACAATAAATGAATACCAATAATTATTTTGTTTCGTTGTTTTCCACAATATTCTCCAATTCCAAATTTTCTTTATAAAAGCCATTTTTCGTTTGCTTGTTTCTCTTGCACAAGAAATATTTTGGCAACAAGTAGATACTCATTAGAGGCAGTTTTTAATACTTAACATTTTTTGTATTTACACTTTTGGTCTAATTTAATTAGGGAAGCAACAATCATCATATTAAAACAATACCATTTTATTTCATATGTTACATATTTTAGTTCTACACCCTATATATATATTTTTTTATTAAGAAAATAAATTTTCTCTAATTTTCAGTAAATTTTGACTCTCCCGCCACTGACATATTTGGAGATCGTGATTAGACGGCTGGTAACCTCACTTCACGTGCATACATAATATCATTTATTGAGATATGCTACGGCAGAGTGCCACATCTAATAATGAGTGAAAAGCATGATGATATATTTAATTATTTTTCTCATTTTATTCTTTTCTATGAATATTAAATATGGTAAAATAATATTTGACATTCATTTTATATTGCAAACTTCACTAGGAAAATTAAAATTAATTATTTAAACTGTAAAATGTATGAACAAACAGAAAATCATTATTATGAAAATTGAAACAAAATTAAAATATTAATTATACTTAAAAAATATACACTTTTTTTAAAAGAAACAACAAATGATAAATGAAGGTTAATAAATTAAGCGATTAAAATATTTTGCTATCAATGTTTCGTAACAATTTTGTATATTATAAAAAAATTCGCAACACAATCATTTATTTTTATATATTACATACATAACATTACGCTAATCATCCGATTAAATGAGGTAGCACGTAAATATAAGACATTCATTGCACATTTATTCATTAAATTCGCCCTACAACTAATCGTACACAAACATTCCACCACATTAATTTCATCTACATTCACAATTCCTTTCATACAATCTCATCTCACCTTCAGCCAAATTCATCTATTTATACTTAGGGATCCTAGGTCGTTCATGCAATCTTTCACCCTCAATTTCTCCAACACACAATTTTTTTTCCACTTGAAATATTTCATTAATACGACTGGAATAAAATGATAGATAAATTATTAATTAGTTACATAAATTCCAGTCCTAACAAATGGTGTTGCACAAACCCTTGAAATATTAATTAACAGCAATTAATCTACGCCAAACATTTCTACCACATCTTCTACATTCATAATTTCTTATCGTGTTGAACCCACACTTCTTCCACATTCATAATTCCATTCCTAAAAGCTCATCGCATTTTCCTTTACGTAACAAACCTTCAATTATATTCATCCGATTTATTCCCAATCTCTCTCCTTCAATCTCACCAATCTTTCATTCAAAATACATTCCACATGTTCAAATCATCTCATCTAGTTTTTTTTTTTAAATAATGGAAATAATTATGCTTTCAGTTTTTATTATAAATTCTTATTGAGAATCCGGGTTTGATTCTCTGACAAACAATTTTTACCACGTTAAAATTACCCCTGTGGCTCTCCTTCAACTAACATGTTTGTGGGGCGTGATTAGACGGCTGGTGACTGCACTTTACGTGAACAAATTTATCACATACTAAGATCGGCTATGACGGAGTGCTATATCCAGTAATGGATAAAAGGCGTGATGATATATTTATTTATGCGATATTTTTTTATTAATTCGGTTGATAGAGAACTTTATCCGGAAATGTAAAAATATATTTAGCCTTAAAGTTATATTTAGCAATGCACCATATTCCGTTTTCCCAATTTATAAAAAGAAAAGAGTTAAGAAAAAGCTTCTACCTTAAAATAATTACAATTACGTCGTCTGTGGCAAGAAGACTTGTCCTGTCTATTAAACACATCTAATTAGCAAATCTAATTGTAGTCAGTCAGCAATTTAATTAGCATGCAAATTTTTACCATTGCAACAATTTACTCCAACGTTAATCTAGGGACATTTTACGCGTCAGCAGTTTCTCCTTTAGGAATTTTTTTACTAAAGTTTAACAACTTTCGTGACACCTCAAGCCACGTGCGGTAATGAATGTAATAAATTTGTGGAGCGGTGTGAATAAGGTGTTGTATTACTACGAGGGTGTCTTAGTGACGTGCTGGTATTATTGTTTGTGAATACCGGCGGTTAGTAGAGCCCAGACAACTAAAGTACTTATAAATCTTCTCGCGTCTAAATTAAATTTAGAACATTACTTATTTGTAGAGATGGGCGAATATCATCCGCGAATAGTCGAATGCCGCGAATATTGACATTATTCGATATTCGAGATTTTCGAATATTAACGTCAGTTTAGCGAACATTCGAATACCTCGAATATCGCGTTATATGTTGACCTCAATTTTTGATTAAGTTTTTCTTTATTATTTGTACAGAAACTTAAAGCTATTACAATACTTTGAAGTTATTAATAACAAAGATATTTTGTTTCAAAACCATGAAGACGTACCATATTTCAAATTTGTTTTTCGCCAACATCAGCCTGTACGTTTCAATGAAACGTACGGGCCGAAGAAAAAGACCTTAAATTTAAAGTTTTCGTCTTTTTGTTTTCTTTTTTGTTTGTACTTTTTATTTTAATTTTATTTTATCTTAACAATTTCATTCAAATAATGAAAAGGACATAATTAAATAATTATTAATAATAAATAAATTAACTTTTAGGAGTATTCGAATATTCGAGTCGGCCTGTGGATTTTGAGAACCCTGGTTTGATCCCCACAGCCGACAAACAATTTTCACCAATTTAAAAAAAAATCTACCCCTGTGGCTCCTCCACCACTAATATCTTTGGAGGCCGTGATTTGACGGCTGGTAACCGCACTTCACGCGAAAAAATATATCATTTACCGAGATCTGCTTAGGCAGAGTGCCACACTCAGTAATGGGTACAAGGCGTGATGATATATTTATTTATTTATTTATTTATATTCGAATTCGAGAAATTTGATATTCGCCCATCTCTACTTATTTGTTAACATTCAACAAAAGACTGAAATTTACTAAAAATATGATTCTGATTCTACTATAAATTGTTAGGAAATAAAAATTCAAGTTTCCTTTTAAAATTTTACCATTTCTTTTACTACCTCTTCATCAACATTTTTGAGGGTTCTGATTGACTAAATCAAAGCACACGAGATACTTATTTATCATTTGGTGATAGATTCCATCCTATTCCATGTTTCAAATACAAATTTATACAATGACAAACCCAATATTCAGAATTGTTTACTGGAAACAAATTTGCAAAATATTCAAATTTCTGTTTATAAACGACATCATCAATATTTATTTAAACTGTTATGTTAACTTTAACAATATTTCTGTTATACATTATGCCAACTATCGAGTTTTATAATCGAAGAACTGCTACGATCATCACGCCTTTTACCCATTACTGGGTGTGGCACTCTCCCGTAGCAGATCTTATGGTCCTCAAATATGTTAGTGAAGGGGTAGTCACAGGGGTGGTTTTGACATGGTGAAAATTGTTTGACAATCGAACTAGGGTTCTCAAATTCACAAACCGACTCGATACCACTAAACCACTTACTTAGGTTATAGTAGAATGTTATTTAAAGTAATATTGAACAACCGAGAAAAAAAGATAAAGGTTACTTAAAAATAAAATTGAAATATTTATTAACCTATTAACATGTTAGCTTTTCCTAATACTAGCAGTAGCAGTTCGTTACAATTTAAAAATAATAACAGGCAATAATCATAAGACCATTTCGATGTAAAACGAAATTTTCAACATTACACTTTCAGTTTAACCTTTGACATTTACTTTTACCTAAAAATTATGTTCAGGAGATAGTAGGCGGAATACCATGCTAACGCCATATTTCATACCATTCCGTTTTAGAACACTTTTGCGTTTACAAATTTCACCAAAAAAAAAACGACTTTTCATCCTTAGAAAAGAAATCAATTTCTAAATAAATAAATAAATATATCATCACGCCTTTTACCCATCACTGGGTGTGGTACTCTGCCTAAGCAGATCTCGGTAAGTTATATATTTTACCAGCCGTCATATCACGGCCCCCAAAGATATTACTGGAGGGGAAGCCACAGGAGTAGATTTAAATTGGTGAAAATTGTTTGTCGACTGTGGGGATCGAACCAGGGTTCTCAAGATCCACGGGCCGACTCGATACCACTGAGCCACCTACAGAAGGAAATTAAAGTCATGGCAAATGGAAAACAATAATAATTTGGTATTAGAGCTATTCTGATAACATTTTTGAGGGTCGGGATTTAATGACTGATAACCGTATAAATATCAGTTATAAAGATCTGCTATGGCAGAGTACCATATTCAGTAATGGGTTATTTTTACTTAATGAAGCTTGTAATAATTTAAAGGGTGCAGTACATATTTCTACAGTAACGATTTAGTAAATAAATAAAATAAATATATCATTACGCCTTTTACCCATTAATGGGTGTGAAACCCTGCTGTAGTAGATCTCGGTAAGTGATATATTTATGCGCATGAAGTGCGACTATCAGCTATCAAATTATATTATTTTAGGGGAAGCCACAGGAGTAGTTTTAATGTGGTGAAAATTCTCAAATCCACAGGCCGACTCGATACTGATCCACCTGCCCCGTAACGATTTAGAAGGGTACAAAACAGAATCCAACCACGTGCTTGCACAACAAAGAAGACCAATGTATCCTTTCGCCTTGTCCTGCCGCCCAAAGGTTCATCCACGATAAATCAGTCACCTGATTCCTCATTACTGGCGACAGGTTATTTAAAAGAATTTTATTCATAGACTAACTACGTAAACTTAGCATCAGATGTCGTCACTATCTCTTCTGCTTGTTTTAGTGTAATGGACCTCGAGAAGATAGCACACGTTCACATTTCTGAATTTGGGGTGATTCAGAAGGATAATGATCGCGGCGTTAATATGAAACGTTCACGAGTCACAGGACGTTGACTAAAGTGAAACTTAAATGACGTGTTGATCTAAACTGATCCGTGGAATTAATGATTATGAAACCTTAGATGTTTTGTACAATAAGGAGTTTTTTTACTTAAGTATTTCGCGGTGTTCCTTCGATGATCGCATGATGCTACAAGTTTTCATTAATTTGATATTGATACTTCGACTCTATTTGCACAAATTTAGACACAATATTTTCATAAAGAGAACTATAGTTTACACCACTTTCACTTGTAGCATTTTTCTCTAATACAGTCTTTCCTTAACCATGGCAAACTTCATTGAATTACGCTAACGCTTATTCTGGCCGTTTCAGTCCATCGTTCTAATAATATAATGAGTCCCATCATTCCGTGTCGGAACATAGGGGCCGGGCACACCGAGCCGCAGTTTTTACACTGCCGTACTGCCGGTTTCTTTAGTCAGATTATTTAAGGCGTATAAGTGCCTAGCTTATAGCGCCCGAGTATGCCTTAACACGCTCGGCCACCGCGCCTGCTTCCATCGTTCTACCACATAAAAATTTGTCGAGAGTTTTTTTTTACAGATTTGGTCTGTCAAGTATATAATAATAATAATGAGTCCCATAATTCCGTGTCGGAACATAGGGGCCGGGCACACCGAGCCGCAGTTTTTACACTGCCGTACTGCCGGTTTCTTTAGGCAGATTATTTAAGGCGTATAAGTGCCTAGCTTATAGCGCCCGAGTATGCCTTAACACGCTCGGCCACCGCGCCTGCTTCCATCGTTCTACCACATAAAAATTTGTCGAGAGTTTTTTTTTACAGATTTGGTCTGTCAAGTATATAATAATAATAATGAGTCCCATAATTCCGTGTCGGAACATAGGGGCCGGGCACACCGAGCCGCAGTTTTTACACTGCCGTACTGCCGGTTTCTTTAGTCAGATTATTTTAAGCGTATAAGTGACTAGCTTATAGCGCCCGAGTGTGATAAATACATGTAACTGTATTTTTATATTTTTACGACAAATCATACATTGTCGACAGGCGGATTCGAACTGACGAACCTTGGTTCGGGTGACGTCACAGCATGCTAAGAGATGTGCCTTAACACGCTCGGCCACCGCGCCTACAGGTCTGTCAAGTAAGGCCATCTAATGATTTTTATTTCAATTAAATGAAAGTGACCACGGTGTCAAGTTACAAAAATGACCTTAAAATATTTGAAAATTAAAGTAAAACAATCTTTAAATATTTAAAAATTTAAGTTTATATGCTAAAATGAAATACATTTAATGCAATTGCGTATTTTATTTATACAATATTACTAGGTTAGGTTACGTTAGTTACGATGTATCTCGTCAGAGGTTCTGTAAATTTGAAACAAGTCATTTTGATGACATATAAAATGGCATAATAAGCGTAGCGCAATACAATGAAGTTGGCCATGCTTTAACTTGAGGATCTTACAAATTCTCTTATTTATATTGGATTCTGGGGGTTATATCAATATTTACCACATTTATTGTAATCTGAAACTGAGCCATTTTAAATAATAGTTATTTGAGTATTAAGAGCGTAAAGTGATTATTTGTTATTCGAACACGGTAATAATGTAAGAGGATCACAGATACTTTACGCTCGTGATACACACATAATTTTTACTACGAATGCATCTTAAAGTTATTAAAAAACGTATACGTACTGAAAATAAATTCGTTCTGTCAACTGTCAATATGACAAGTTTCTGTTTTGTTTGTATCCCTGGTAACTATTGAAATAAGCACGCTATAAATATCTTTTTTGCGCTTCGCCATTGGAAACGCGCGCATTTAACATCTTTCTAAAGATATTTTTCGATTATTCCATAGAAAACGTCAACTTTACGATGAAAAATGAAAGCGTAATTGTCAACTTTTTATAGTAATCGTAGAAAAATAAATATATCCTCACGCTTTTTACCCATTACTGGGCACTCTACCGTTACAGATCTCAGTAAGTGATATATTTTTTCGCGAAAACTGTGGTTACAAGTCGTCAAATCACGGCCTTCAAAAATGTTAGTGGAGGGGGAGCCACAGGGGTAGTTTTAACGTTAAGGAATTGTAGGAATTGTACCCGGTTCTCAAATGAAACAGCATCTTTAAAATAAATAAATAAATAAATATATCATCACGCCTTTTATCCATTACTGGGTGTGGCACTCTGCCTAAGCAGATCTCGGTAAGTGATATATTTTTTCGCGTGAAGTGCGGTTACCAGCCGTCAAATCACGGCCCTCAAAGATATTAGTAGTAGATTTTTTTAAATTGGTGAAAATTGTTTGTCGGCTGTGGGTATCGAACCATGGTTCTCAAGATCCACAGGCCGACTCGATAACAGCATCTTTGTAAAGAAATTTTTTCCTGAAATATAAATAACTATTATGTGTGTATTGAAACTGTTGTTAATTATTTACCTAAGGCCCAGGAGGGTTTAAAGCAAGCTTGATTTTTGTGTAGTATCACTTCATATATCATTTGAAAAGTTTTTAGCTTCACAAAATAAAAACAAAAAACAAGACTAATGACGATATTCACGTCGTAATCAACGTAAACAACTTTTAGTTTCCGAACAATCACAAACATATTCTCATGTCAATAGATACGAAACAAAAGTATCTCAATTTGAATAAAAAGTACGCTTCACAAACAAATAGTTTATTCTCAGCATCCTTGTGCAGAACAAATGTCCACTTCGGACCCAACCAGGATGATATTACGATGCATCGGAACGACTGCGTCTGCCGTGACCCATATTGACAAGGCCGCAATGAATACACGACGATAGAACTTATATTTGTTTGGATGAGTATGCTTCGGATGCATGATCAATTCTCAATGGCGTCCCAAGAGACGAAAGTGGGTGAAATTACTGTGTTTTGACGCAGATAACTTTGAATGATGCAGGGCAATACTTTACTGGATGAATCTAAATTATAACACATAAAATTGTACGACACCAATTAACAGACAATAGAAACATGGTTACCAAGATACCATGAAAATTTCTTCAAAATCCTTCGTTTGTAACTTACATACCTACGCAAAATTAATAAGTGGAAATTGTTTTGCGACAAAAATGTCGTTTGACATTTATAAATTTATTTATATTGTCAATTTAATTGATTTGATACAAATTTTCATATATAATATAACAAGTAGTATGAAAATTGCTGAAAATATTTTGACATAAATTATGAGTTGTTATGTTTCCTATTTCCATAACAACGAATGTATATTTATGTCAAAATATTATCTGTCAATTTTCATACTATGAGTTGTATTCGGCTTGAGAATTTATCAAACAAGAGTTAATTAACAAGAATAGTTAGGTATTTATTTGCACATTATTAATTAGGTATTACAGTGATGAAAATTTTGATTATTAAATGTACACTGAACAAATGTAGAATTGACGTTTATGAAAATATTGAAAATATCATTTGTTCAATCCTGCTATTGAAACATGTTATTTCTAACTTGGATACAAACCTTGAAACCCATTGTTTTGTCCACTGAAGGTATTTCTATGGCAACGGGTGGGTGAAAGTAGTGAGCGAAAGTACTTTCAGCCACTTACTTGTCATTACCGAAAATAGGAATAAACTACAAGTTTTTTTGAAAATTATTTATTTATATGAAAGTGCACAGGGTGACTTACGCCAGACATGCCAGCAACTAAAAATGGATCCATCTCAGTTACAACATGTACATTTTTTGATTGCATCCACTCACGAAATTTTTTCATCTCTTTCAAATATCTTCCTTTTGATTTCTCAGGCAATAATTGAAACGTAGCGGCATCAGCTTCTTTTAAAATAATTTCTGGTATAGTAACATCGTCATATTCTTCCATTTTCTCAATTATTAATAATATTTTCACAATGCAACGGTAAATTATTTGACATTCGCAAATATTTATTTATATTTAAACAAACGAACCATAGCAACGCAATGGCCGTACAAATCTTAATATTTTTTAAATATTTTAATAGCAGAATTGAACAAAACGCTATACATCACTCGAGATGAAACGAATTCGCTCACTTATGTGCCTTTGAACACGAGGCGAAGCCGAGTGTTCAAAACTGACACATGCGTGAACGAAATTCTTAGTTTCTTCTCTTGTAATGTAATATACTATTAATTTAATCGTAACCAAGGATATTATTAATAGTGGTATTTCCAATATCAATTTCACTAGTGATGAATTTCCGACGAAATGTACATTTCATTGGTTCATTTTCAAACAAATTCGTGATCCTATTGGTTGACAGTGACGTGTGGTGAATTCTCATGGATATATTATTCTATCATAAGTTAAATATTTTAAGCAAAATATACAATCTAAATTATATTTACATTTTGTGTTGGTATCGTTTCGATTTTCTTACTGAATCTACCCTCGAACATTCATTTTTATCGTGCATTTCAATAACGAAAACAGTACTCATGTTCCACTCGTAAAGATGCAAAAAAAAATTCGGAAAGAAACAATGCTTTAGGGAGAGTAAAAGTGAAACTAATTAACAGTCAATAGAAACATTGTATTAAGTATATTTACCATAGTACCATAAAAATTTCTTAGAAATTTTTCATTATTTAACTATCCTAAACTATATTAATAAGTAGAAATTTTTTCGAATAAAAAATGTCAGTTTTTTTATATATTTATATATATGGGGAATTCTTTTTCAAATCGGACACCCCCTCTGCCCATTTCAAATTTAGGGAAAACATTGGTCAAGAAGTCTGGTTTTTGATACCGTTAGGTGTTTAAAAAAGAAAAAAAATTCTAACCTAACTAACCCCTAACTAAGTGAGGTATCTTGCAATAAAAAGCCATTTTTTAGTCAAAAATGACCGAAAAAATTATAATTCCTCAATAATTTTGACCAAAATACTCATTAAAAGTATTTTGGGGGTTGTTGAACAAGAATCCGATATCAGAATTCAAACTCTAAGTGGCGGATGCAAGATGGCGGATCTTAATTTCAAATTCCATCCAAATTCGCTGATTTCAACAAAATTTTGTAAACGGAAGTTTTTGAGGTCTCTGATAACGAATTTGAGTTCAGGTTTCAAAATCAAGATGGCGGATCCAAGATAGCGGACATTACTTATTTATCATTGAATTTATTCAAATTAACCGACTTAAAATTAGAATTTCTCAAAATTATTTCGGGTAATGATTTATAAGACTATAAGAAATCAGAAAAAGTAATAAAAAAAAATATTTTTTTGAAAATTCTAGACCGAAATAGTCCCTTAACAAAATTCAAAATAACGTTATTTGTAGATAGATTATTGGAATATCGATTATTCTTAGCTCTCTGCATTTACTAATTTTGGTTACAATGTCATACAATTGCTTGTAATTTTGTTTGAGTTCCATGGTTATCGCTACAAATAAGCAATTTTCAAAAATCTTTAAAATTTATTTTCTCGGTTATGAAATGCCACAAATAAAATATAATTAGTAGCTTACATGCAGAATTTTAAGCTTTACAACTTTTATTAGAAGCATTTTTGTCTAAAATCAATTGGGAAGCAACGCGCAAGGTTAAAACTGATTTCCCATGTTAAACGCCTATGGCCAGATTTTTAATTAACACCCTGTATATATAAATAAAATATTAATCCAGAGTTATTGGATGACGGCTTTAATGTAATCAAATAAAATAGAATTTTTGGTGACGATGTTTCGATGACTACTCTTAGTCCATAACCATTTTCAACAACTCAACTAAATTTGAGAGAAAAAACATATTTTTTTAAGAATTAAATTAAAATAATAAAACACATAAAGATCAAATAAATTTGGAGGATAGTACTTAAGACTTATTTTGACTCTGGGTACTAGTATTGTAAATCTTACTTTCTGGACTGAAATCACCCCTGTAAACATGGAAATACGATATAATTGTTTTTCGTTTAGATTGTAAAATAAAATAATACCTCTGAAAAGAAATTACTCACTTTCTTCTCTTGACAAATAACTATTATTAAAAAGTTGTTGAAATAATAATACGAGAACAAGACTTACTTACTTTTATTTAAGGGATTTTTCTCAAAAATAATTTAGAGTAAAATTACGACCATTCAAAATAAAACAGTAAATACTATTAGTAATTAAAAAATAAACAATAAATAAGTATATATTTCCATTATAAAAACCTAATTTAAAATCGAATTTTCCAATATAAACATGCGTAAAATAAATAAGAATTCCACCCAGAAGGTAATCTGATAAGAGATACATTATTATTCTACAGATTTAATTTTAGATTTTACTGTTGGTATATAAATGTAAGCTTCGTTTTTCCATTCATGTATTTTATATTTTTTTAGATATTTCTTGTTGTATTTTTTAAAATATATAGATCACTTTTATTTATATCATTTCCTCAAAAAGTATTTAGGATCGTTGGACAACCAAAACATAAACCATGTTTAATCAAACGTTTATTGGAACATTTTAAAGTAAAAATTCAGAAGAAATTGAATGAGCCACTACTTTCCATGTTGCAATAAATATATCGACATGCATTTACATCTGAATCTAGGAGAACGATTCTTACAAATAGCAAACTTAAATGTTGACAGAAGATATGTTTTATGCCAAAAACTTTTATACTCGTGTTTAATAAATTGGAGAAACTTTCTTCGAAATACATCTTATCCAAACTTATAACTGAAAAATGTCAAATATTATTTTTTTACATGTAGTAATGAATGAGTTTACTTGATAAAATATCGAGAAAAAATAGATAAATAAATAAATAAATAAATATATCATCACGCCTTTCACCCATTACTGAGTGTCAGGGTTCGAAGATATATATATCGATCGATATATATCATGATATTTATTTTGATATATATCGTCATATTTTTGCAATGATATATATCCATTATATAAAAATATCAAATAGTTTTTGTGATATAGCCTCCGGAAAAGTGAAATTTTTCGTATTATTCAATTTTTCTACTTTTCCGAGGCTATATCTCAAAAACTAAATGTGATATGAAAACGCGCTCAACGGCATTAATTTTCTCGTGCTTCAGTTAACTTATAAACATAGTTTCAGCGATTTTTATTTTTTTCAATTTTCCGCCAAAAAAAACGCAAAAAGCGGTTTTTTAACATTTTCTCGAAAACCAGAAGTCATATGCATTTGTAGATTGCACCACTGGATTCAGTGGGTCAAAATACATATGTATGTAAATTTTCGTTTTAATAATCCTACGATTAAGGATTTTTGGGAAAATTGAATTAAAATCTGAAAAACCCAAAGGGGTACCCCTTAGGAAATAATTAAAAATATTAAATTGCTTAAAATTGTGTGAAAATTTGCTTATAAGTCAATTCGGACACGGGGAATTCAACGCCGTTGAGCGCATTTCCATATCTTGTTTAGTTTTTGAGATATAGCCTCCGGAAAAGTGAAATTTTTCGAATTTTTCAGTTTTTCTACTTTTACGAGGCTATATCTCGAAAACTAAATGTGATATGAAAACGCGGTCAACGGTATTAATTTTCTCGTGCTTCAGTTAACTTATAAACATAGTTTCAGCGTTTTTATTTTTTTTCAATTTTCCGCCAAAAAAATCGCAAAAAGCGGTTTTTTAACATTTTCTCGAAAACCAGAAGTCATATGCATTTGTAGATTGCACCACTGGATTCAGTGGGTCAAAATACATATGTACGTAAATTTTCGTTTTAATAATCCTACGATTAAGGATTTTTGGGAAAATTGAATTAAAATCTGAAAAACCCAAAGGGGTACCCCTTAGGAAATAATTAAAAATATTAAATTGCTTAAAATTGTGTGAAAATTTGCTTATAAGTCAATTCGGACACGGGGAATTCAACGCCGTTGAGCGCATTTCCATATCTTGTTTAGTTTTTGAGATATAGCCTCCGGAAAAGTGAAATTTTTCGAATTTTTCAGTTTTTCTACTTTTACGAGGCTATATCTCGAAAACTAAATGTGATATGAAAACGCGGTCAACGGTATTAATTTTCTCGTGCTTCAGTTAACTTATAAACATAGTTTCAGCGTTTTTATTTTTTTTCAATTTTCCGCCAAAAAAATCGCAAAAAGCGGTTTTTTAACATTTTCTCGAAAACCAGAAGTCATATGCATTTGTAGATTGCACCACTGGATTCAGTGGGTCAAAATACATATGTACGTAAATTTTCGTTTTAATAATCCTACGATTAAGGATTTTTGGGAAAATTGAATTAAAATCTGAAAAACCCAAAGGGGTACCCCTTAGGAAATAATTTAAAATATTAAATTGCATAAAATTGTATGAAAATTTGCTTATAAGTCAATTCGGACACGGGGAATTCAACGCCGTTGAGCGCATTTGCATATCTTGTTTAGTTTTTGAGATATAGCCTCCGGAAAAGTGAAATTTTTCGAATTTTTCAGTTTTTCTACTATTCCGAGGCTATATCTCAAAAACTAAATGTGATATGAAAACGCGCTCAACGGCATTAATTTTCTCGTGCTTCAGTTAACTTATAGACAGGGTTCGAAGATATATATCCATTATATAAAAATATCAAATAGTCTATAATAAATTATTACTTTCATGATTACTTTCATAAATTCTGTTAAAATTATATTCTAAAGATAATTCTTACTTTACTAGCTTTTGACTAACTTCACATCAACGACATAAATCCAAATTGTGTGCCATTTGTGATGTCATTAACGGCAAAGTCGGAACCATTTCCAAAATTTTTATTTGGTACTCATTTTAGAAATACAAATCCTTTAATATGGTGGAAAAGTGTAACTATTAATGAGTCAGAGTGGCCAAATAAAAGTACATTTATTGAACTATGTGAACAGTTACACACTGCTGTAACAGCCACAGCAGAGCTGGAACGATATTTCTCCACTTGGCATTGTCCAATCTCAATTACGTAATCGTCTCGGTAACGACAAAGATTAGTTTTTATGTTTAAATATTTAAACCAAAAAGAAACTACAAAAAAAAACTAATTTAGATTGGATTTGGCCAAGTGAGTCTATCTGCAACGCTATGTTCAGGAAGTTCATCAGAAGATGATGATTTGCCCCTATTTAGGATATAGGATTATTTAAATATTCTTACTATTCTTAGTACTATATAATATTTGTGTATCCATTCAATGTATATTTACTTTTTTTCATTACCTATGTTAATTTTTTATTTAGGAGTAATAATTTATTTTGTATTTCCTATTGTGATAATAAATGTGTACAAAAACTAAAATTAAAAAATAAATATCCAAAAAGTGATATTTATCAGATATATATCCTATATATCAGATATTTTGATATTTATTATAAATATCATGATATTTACGAACCCTGCTGAGTGTGGCACTCTGCCTAAGCAGATCTCGGTAACTGATATATTTTTTCGCGTGAAGTGCGGTTACCGGCCGTCAAATCACGGCCTCCAAAGATATTAGTGGTGGAGGAGCCACAGGGGTAGATTTTTTTAAATTGGTGAAAATTGTTTGTCGACTGTGGGGATCGAATCAGGGTTCTCAAGATCCACAGGCCGACTCGATACCACTGAGCCACCTACTCCATTAATAGATAAATTAATTTATTAATGAATAGATCATATCGCATATACTCGTATAGTACCACAAGTAAAACAAATTATATTTTTGAGTTATGGCTGTAATGCATAATTTGAAACAATAGATATAATCTTGAGTTTCAGTTATAATGTATTATTAAATTTATAAATAAATCTAACAAAGTTATTTAATTTTAATCTTCAGTTAAAATATAAATTTCTCTTGTCTTTGAAAATGTTACTTTGCATTTACGGCAGAATTGAACTAGAGGTGTGGTATATGATTTGATTTATTTCTAGTTATAATGTATTATTAAATTTATAAATAAATCTAACAAAGTTATTTAATTTTAATCTTCAGTTAAAATATAAATTTCTCTTGTCTTTGAAAATGTTACTTTGCATTTACGGCAGAATTGAACTAGAGGTGTGGTATATGATTTGATTTATTTCTAATTAGAACAGAAAATATAAGATGCACAAATATTCTAGACCTTTTGACTAGTTTTATTTTCCTATCAAATCATTTTAAAGAAACTTATGTTTAAACAAAGATTAGTTTCTCTAACAGTTAGAAGTGTATAAAAAACGAGTATCTAAAAAGACCTCAACTTAAGACAACAAAAATAATGTAATGTTTTATGAATTATTTTAAAAGTTAGATTAAGTTACAATGAGAGATGCCTGAAGCTAACTTCACCCCGTGCCTAATATCTCAAGCCGTGATTAAAACGTTCAAAGTTACAGCCTATCAACATGTGATTAAGGACATGAAACATAATAATAAACAATTGCAAAATTAAGTGTTAATATATGTCTTTGAAAGATTTGTTATCCAAACTTTGCTTTAAAAAGTTAAAATATGAAAAATATTTTATTTTTAGATTTAGTAATAAATGAGTTTACTGAATGAAGCATCGAGCAAAATTAGGTCATATATGATTTGATTTATCTCTAATTAATCAAGTAAAAATTGCCATGTCATTAGCTAATCATGTAATGAACAAATGAACTATAATTGAATAAAGACAGAATGCAATTTAAGTATTACTCTATCAACGGGATGAAATATATTTTCCTCTGCTTTAATGACCCTCTTTTAATTATTTAATGCTTGACTTTATATATGGTTGTATTTAAATTAAGAAATTCAAATCATATTTATTTATTTTATGACATTTGAATGAATAAATTTTATTAACTTTGAAAGTAAATTAAATTGTAGTTTATAAAACCAGCCATAAAAGAAATTAAAAAAAAATGGAGTTAAAAATATCTTACTAGTTCCTTGATTTCTCAGAAGAGGTATTAATTTACTATAAACCTAAGAATACAAAAATATTTCTCTAGAGAATTTTAAAGATTTTTCATTTATTATTTTCATACAAAAAAAAAACTTTTGTTGTAACATTTTAGTCATATTACAGACAAACAAAAATAAAACTAGTATCTCAAGGAAAGGGTCGTGTGTTCAGATCTACCTAACTTCAACCAAAAAATACTGTTGCGCCAAAATGTGTCGGATTCTACTAGAAGCCACTGTAATTGGAATTAAGTTGCACAGGGAAGCATAAATATTTCACGCAACTGCTTGCGGAAGTTGGAGAATAAGCTGGTGAATGCGAAACGAAATTTGTAGCTCATAGAAAAGATTTATAAAATTTTACAATGTTTATAAAAAACTAATATATACTAATTAAAAGTTATTACTTGCCTTCGAAGTCTTCGTCGGGAATTAAATCCATTATTTCAAATTATTTATTTCTAGAAACTGTTGGCACTGACACTACTTATTTTTTCATCACAAGGATCACAACGTCAAGCTATAAATAAACTAATAAAGTAAGTTAATTTAAAAAACGCTGTGAGGGTGAAAATAAAACATTGTACGCATGCTTGCAATTAATTTTTACTGGACTCACTGGATTATACAAACTCACCAGCTCGCCCGTAAAAATTAATTTACTACGCGGGGACGTAAATAAGTAAATAACTATTATAAATTCCATTTGAACTACTTTTACGCTTTTCGCATCAGTATTAATCTGTCAAAAAATAATTACAGCAAGTATTAATATATTCTTTTAATTTATTTTTATGAAAATCATTTTTCTTTTACAAAAAATCATATAAAATGTGACTATTTATGAAATAACACTATTGGTTGGATTTAACTGTTTTAGATTATTCTTATTTATTTATTTACTTGAGATCATTATTAATTAAACAATATGCTATAAAAATTGTGGCATTTGTCAAAATTATTTTTTATTTTGCCACCGTAAAATCAATCTAATATCATTTAAAAATTTCTTGTAGAACATATAATGAAAGCATCATATTTTTTCACTCATTTTAGTTTGGTATCAAGCATCAATTGTCAAATTCATAAAAAAATTATTGCTTTACAAATAACTGTTAATTAAAAGTACTATTTAAAATTCTTTTTAATTGTGGTATGTTGAAATAAAGTTTCTTTAGAATATTTGATATTTCTTGCATCACTTGTCAATAAATTTATTGTGTAATTAAATTTTATTGATTAATTTGATTCTATGCACCGAAATAATTACGGAAAGGGGATAATATTTGTACGTCTTCGTATTTTCATAGTCTTCATTATCGTTTTACGGTCATTTACCCCCTTAGAAGGAAATATAGAAGCATGTACGAAATATGTAACAAAATTAAGCAAATTGGAGGTTTTTTTAGCACCATGTGCAACAAATGTGAAATTCATTTCGCAAAATCACTAAATACGCAGAATGATTTCAAATTGAAAAGATTACGCTTACAGTCCGTTGAATCCTGGTGTCAGGACATTCATTCTTCGAAAATGGTAATCAATAATTCTGACAGAAACTTGTATGAGTAACGTTTTCATTTCAAACCACCGATTTTGCGTAAACTGTTAATTATACTACTAACGACTCCTAAATGTTAATTGATGTAGATATTTCATGGAAACATGAAAATGTAATTTTCTATTTTCGATATAACATCTTTCAGTAAGTATACACTTCAGAAACGACATACAAATTACAATAATATGTATTTATAGTACAGATGGGCGAATATCATCCGCGAATAGTCGAATGCCACGAATATTGACATTATTCGATATTCGAGATTTTCGAATATTAACGTCAGTATAGCGAACATTCGAATACCTCGAATATCGCGCTATATGTTGACCTCAATTTTTGACTATGTTTTTCTTTATCATTTGTACATAAACTTAAAGCTATTACAATACTTTGAAGTTATTAATAACCAAGATATTTTGTTTGAAAACCACGAAGACGTACCATATTTCAAATTTGTTTTTCGCCAACATCAGCCCATACGTTTCACCTTAAATTTTAAGTTTTCGTCTTTTTCTTTTTTGTTTGTATTTTTTGTTTTAATTTTATTTTATCTTAACAATTTCATTCAAATAATGAAAAGGACATAGTTAAATAATTATTAATAATAAATAAATAAACTTTTTGGAGTATTCGAATATTCGAGTACCTCGAATATTCGAGATCTGATTAATATTCGTATTCGATATTCGAATTTGAGAAATTTGATATTCGCCCATCTCTAATTTTTACAAAATACTTGTTTTAACTAATAATCTAGTAAATATTACTTGCGAAATAAGTGAGTGTATGATAATAAGTAGATAATTAATCTAGTCTGGGATCTTGGAAACAATAATATTTTGAATATAATAATTCTGAGAAGGATCGCAAGACTTAATAACAAAATCAGTAGTTTTATTTTAGCGTAAAACTTAACCTTCTGTTTCTATACAGGGTGTTTCATAACTTATTTTAACCTCATATAGTACTCAACGTATTGATTATAAAACAGAAAGATTATTTTTAAATTCACAAAATTACAACTAGTTTACTGAGCGTGAACATTTTTGGTACCACTGGATTTGGGTGTTTCTTTATAATTAATAAACAAAATTAATTATATTATATAAAAAATATTCATAAATCAAATTAATAAAATTTATTATCTGAAAGAGCTAATAACATTAACCACCGAAAGCTGATACTTAAATTAAATATGTTTACCTGAAACTGACAAGAAAATAAACATTTGCCTGACCTTTAAGAATCAGAAAAGCTTTGCTTTGCATGCCTAAGTAGGAAAATAACATATTGCCTGCCTAGGCAAGTAATTAAAGAAACGTGAGTATCTAGTTACTTAGCAACATAAAATACTGAATATGTAAATCAAATTAATTTAAAATATTTATTATTTGTTTATAAGTTTCAGGTAAAATGATATACGTAACACATCAGCTGTTTCAAGCCTCGCTGTAGTTCGGCATGAAACTATCTACTCATCCTGTAATTGAACGCTTTCCTGACTTTTTACGTAAATAACTATTTACGAAATATCAAGTATTATATAATTTATTGTCAGAAAATACAATTAAACAAAAATTATAAGAACCTATTCAGCTAATGCCCCAATACCGCAAAATACGTTTTGTGAATTTTGAAAAAAAACGAACATTCGTATTATTAAGATTTAAAAAATTCGGATACCCTTAGTTTTTAGGAATGGACGTAAGACCTAAATTGGTGTGTAATCAGGGGCGTATCTGGGGTAATTGGCGCCTGGGTTCTGAAACAGAATGTGGCGCCCCGAGGCGTGCGCCGAAAATTTTGGAGCACAAAAATGCGATATGGTACTCAAAATACGTGGAATTTTATGCTCTACGATACAGAAAGAGTAAGGCAGTAATCCCACACGCCGTACTATGCGAAACTTGCGTGTAGATTTAGAGCAATAAGCAAAATTCATGACAAATAATACATTATTCACCTTAGCGTAGAATAATAGAACATTGTTTGTCTAGAAAAATAACTTCTCATAAAATTAAATAGAAATACAAAAAAAAAACAAAAAGAAATTAGTTCACTACATAGGTACATTCTAATATACCTAAACCTAATTAAAAGTAGGTATATAGTTTACATTTTACAATTGCACATAATAGCACAAACAATTATACAAATAACAAAATAACATATCAATACATGTAAATTAAATTTACAATAAAAATACTTAAATACTCATAACTATACCGCGCGTTCCACGTAAGGGTTGGTATAGGGAAATAACATGGGAAAAAAGGTTTTTGTAAATAAAAAGTGTCCCGTAAAAAATTATGGTATAATATTGCACATGACCATACTAGACCTATCCACACACATTATTTCATACAGATTACTTCATTTTAATGCCACAAATTAGAGAAATTAATGAAAATAGTTCGAGAAAATCGCCTACAAATTATGATTTTTTGTGACAGCTTTGTCATAGAACCAGAAGCTGTCACTATAACCGTCAAGATTTGTTGTGAATATTAAGAAATATTGACAGTTAACTTTATATTTCAAACATTAATCACATTACTTCGCGATCTTTTATAATTAAAGGCCTTAGTACGATACTAGGTACCTACATTTGGTATTAATTTAATTACTTTATTTATTTTAGAAATAATATTAAGACGCAGTATTTGTGTTTTTTTAATATACTCATATTTATTTTAACTTTTTGCCGACTGCCGCCCTTTTATGCTGGCGCCCGGGTTCTGGGAACCCCAAGAACCCTGGGTTGGAACGCCCCTGTGTGTAATGAAATGGTTTGGACATGTGGAACGTATGTCACATGAATGATGGGTGAAATAAGTGAATGTTGGTGACATTACAGATAAGAAAATTGCTTGACAGACCTAGATGGAAAGATGAGATTAGTTAATATGAAAAGAATTATGAATATGGATGAAACAAAAATTGCAAAATAAATCTAAAAATATTTCAAGAGTGTAACAGAATTTGGTAGGACATAGGATGTGTTGTTATGTATGTATATAGCTAGATTTAAAACAGAATTTAAAACAGGCTTCGTCCTGCTGACATTTAAATCTCATTCTAATGAACATAATAGCTATGTATAGGTATAATATAATCCTCTGCCCATTTGCATTCGCCGTCACTGCCCACATTTCCCAGCACATTCTCGGAACTGTCATCGTTCCTCTCTCACACACATATGAACATGTGACGGTATCTGGCTGCTGCGCGAGTGCATTGTTGCCGCGTGTACGCGCCACGGGACGAGTGCAGAACCAGGATAACGCGACCTGAACCTAACACGTCACTCTGCACAGAGATCCCACGCACCAGTGCCAGAGAAGGAAACATTTTATTTATTTCTCAATCTGAACCATTCAGATACAATCGTATTTTTAGATAAAAGTTCAAGTCAGTAAGATCAAACAATAGCTTGTTTCCACTTATTTTTATGTCAAACAAAAATACCGGGTGGCCCAAAAAATAGACTCAATCTTTAAAAAAATTAAACAATTACATTTATATTACAAATTGAGAAACTACATAAAAAAGCGCGTCCAACTATATAAAAATGTACAAATATTCTATTTTCGGTATCCTCGGAAATGACCCTAACATTGTTATTTTAATTGAAACACCCTGTATATTTATCTAAACTTAGATTCTATATAATATTCTGAATTCAACCATGTATAACATGTTGATTTATCATTATAAATCAGTGTAAAAAATAAATTAAATTCATTCAAATATCTAAGAAATATTTTCATTGTTCATCCCACAGTTTGGTTACTGCTGAACTAATATAGCATCTATTATATCATAGTAAGATGTTTAAGGAGCAAAGTTTCATAAGAAAAATAATCATCAGCATAAATGAGATCGAATCTTTAATCTGAATATTATATACTGGTAAACGCAAAATTTGGTGGAGGCGCCAAATATACATTTCCCGCTTTTAAATGATTCTAAATTTTTCTACAGAAAAATTCTTCTAATAAAAGTGATAGAAAAATATGTTTTCCTTAACTTTTATTTAAAAATTTACTTTATATATCCTATTTAATAGAAGTTTAAAATGTTTTACCAGATATGCATATTGATATTTTTAATGAACTCATAAGTAGGGAGCTCCATTATTTCAAACTATTTATTTCTAGAATTTAAGAAACTGTTGACACTGACAGTAGTTTTTTTTTTCATCACAACGATCACAAAACCATGACAACGTCTAACTATGAATTATCCTACCGAGAAAAACATTTGATTACAAAATGTAATGTATCATTTTGTAAATATCTAATAAAAATTAATTAAAAATACGCTGTGAAATTGGAAATAAAACTTTGTACACAGCACGCTTGTAATTAATCTTTACTGGGTTCATTATATTATTTAGGCTCGCCCGTAAAAATTAATTTACTATGCTGGCAATGTAAATAACTACAAGGTTTGTTTTAATGTTTTATTTTTAATAAATAAATAAACCTTTTATTTTTAAAGTTAACAGGAAATGAAGAAATGATCAAATATAGACAGTTCGACTAAATTTAGATGTTGAAATTAATAAACAACTTTTACAAACCCATACGTCATTGAAAGGGTAGCATTATACTGAAACACTAAATTAAAAATAAAAATCTTTTATATTAATATTTTTATTAGAACATGAACTAAGATTGCTTTTTTATTTATTTGTACGTAAAACATCTGTGGAATTTGAAGCTTCAAAACTTATTCCCAAAAGAATATAAATGAAATACGATTTACTGTTTACTGAAACAAAATTATTTGTGTGTAACTTTAACTGACGTCATTACTTCTAAAACGAATAGGAGTGTTTGGCAACAAAAAGACGATACACATTTTTATAATTGTCAAAAGCGCTTAAATTTAAATTAAATGTAAATTCCTAGAATATGTTAAAGTATATTACCGAAAGATTCAGCGAATCTGTAATTAATTGAGCTACATACTTGTAAATGTACTGTGAAAATAAAATTGAATAACGAAACAAATTTTAACAAACTTGAAAGTTAAGAAAATGATATTAAAGTCTTAAATATAGATAGAATGAAATGGAATGATGGCAATATTACTGTTTTAATTATAAAATTTAAGACAATTATTTCGTTGCCAGTTGATACTTCAGTAATTTGCCATGACGATATTTTAATGATATTAACAAAGCAATTAATACTAACATTATTATATTTAAAAGTATGTTTATATATATATATTATTAAAGATCTCATTAGTGGATGCTTCAAGTCTAATGTAAGAAATGTATTTATTTGCTATGTTACATACCAAGAATAAAAATACAGTAGCTTATAATGAAACCTGAACAGTATTTCTCCGATATAAACTGAAGTCAGTGAGATTTGAAAATGCGATCTCTTGCTTGGTTGATGTACTGAGCAAGGACTGTCTTATCTTTGGAATAGAGGAAGAATAGAGAAGAAATCACTACTAGCAAGGAGTAAAACTTATCATTCAAAGGTTGTGAATCCAATAGAGTAGAATGGCGAAAGAAAAGCCAATTTGTTTGTACTTTGCTATCTGTTCTCGTACGTGCAGCAAAATGATAAGTATCTTGATCGTCTACGTGCTCTGAATGTTAAAAATAAGTGAACAATGTTTTTAGTTTTTATGCTAAAACGATTAATAATTAATTTGTTGTCTAGTAATAAATAAATTCTCGACTTTTTATTGTTTTATATCCTTGTTCTGAATATTCTCTTTGATTCCTTTCTAAGATGAAAGTACATTTGCATACATTAAAAACTAAACTGAATTAAAATGGCGGATGAAAATAGAGTTTTGTAACTTTTTTGAGCCAGAAATTACGAGACATAAAGTTGAAGGAGGAGTATCTAGACAGACAAATGTAAAAGTTTCAAACAAGTTAATATTTATAACACTTTGAAAAATTCTTGGAATCATCTTCTACTTATCTAGAATCAACTGAAGCTAAAGCTCTACTGAGAACTAGGTTTTTAATTTTAAAATTATTTTATTATTTTGATTAAAATAAATTATTACTTTTATTGAACCTACTAGATTTTTCCCTGAATATATTGAAACTTGGAGTAAATTTATTTTTTCTGAAATCGTCAAGAAAATGCCTACTTTCCTGACGCATTTTAGTATGGAAAGTAAGTGTTTACCTGACTCAAATAAATAAACTAAATAACTAAAAAATTTAATAAGATTTTTATTTATTTTTATCAATAATATTAATACTAAATATAAAATTGCTTAAATTACTAAAATTTATGTATGACACTGGCGAATTTGAAGCTAAATTTATTGTTGCAATCGATAAATTACTTGGAGATTCAGTAAATAAAATAAGCAAGTAGCACATTTGCTGACAAATTATTTTGCTTTTTCCAATCCATGAAAATTTCATACTCTTTATCATATCGGTCTTTGGACTTGCTCAGTAATAAATTGTCAACAGCCACAGTTGCTTGATTTAAGTTTTCAGGAGGAGAACTTGAAAATACCGCCTCATACTGATTTTCATCTATATTTGTCAACATTATAAAGAAATCTTCTCTGTCAACAATATTACTTTTGACACAAATATGTTCAATAGATTTTTCACATAAGATATTGTTTTCAACAACTTTTGTTATCACCTTGGATATGTAGTTTGCTGCCAATATGATTCTTACCAAAAAATTAAACATTTTGAAATATTTATTATTAATTATATTGATAAAATATAAATATGAACGATTTCAGAAAAAAATAGTATACATCATACGTCACGAAAGTGTTTTACGGCCTCGTACTTCAAACAACCGCTTCGTCAAGTAAAGCATCACTTTCCTGACTTATTATGTAGTATACTATTGAAACATATCGTGATTTTTTTTGTTTCTAACACGAAAGTAAAGTGATTTTTCCACTTTATTTCGAGTGGGAAAAATATTTAATTTCATCTCTAGTTTGACAAATAACTTAAGTTGAACTACGAAATGAAACAGAAATGTATTTTTTGTGGTGGTTAAGTAATATCGAATCGGACTGCGAATTTGAGAACCCGGGTTCGATTTCCACAGACTAATTTTCTTCACATTACCTCTGTATCTCCTCCTCCACCAACAATTTTGGAGGTCGTAATTTCTCGGTTGGTAACCACACTTCATGCCCATGAATATATCACTTAGCTAGATCTGGTACAGTAGAGTATCACACCCAATAATGTGTAAAAGGTATGATAATATATATTTAAAAAAAAAACAAAGTAAAGCAAATCTGATGATAAGATAGAACCTATAAATTTAATTTCTGAAAGTATCTTGTAATTAATGATATGTCGTCGTCACTGGCACGCACCCACAATAGGCCTAAGTTCACACATCTCAGTACGCTTCTGCGCCAGGCGGTGGCGGTGACGGAGACGGCGGCGGCTGTGGCCTCCGACGCCGTATAAAAGCGTCGCGCCGCGTCCGACGTGTGTATGCGTCGCGTGCATTCGTAACAGCTTCCCGTTCAACCGCCCTGCGCTTAACTTACGTGCGTAACTTCGATACTGCAGTTCTAGTGTTTGGTGCAAGACGACTTGCTTTCTCTGGATTTACAAGTGAGTCAGATTTGTTTTATTACTTTGTAAACATTTTATAAATACAGACGCGACAAACTATATTTTTATGTTGTCAAATAATCATAAATGCTTGGAATAAAACTATCAACTTTCATTTTTTATTTCATGCAAATTTTTAGTTTAAAGGCCAATATTTAAATCTTCTAACAAAGTTCTAATAAATAAAAATGTCAGTTAAAATAATATTGATAATTTGAACTATGAATCCGATGCAATATTTTTTATTTGTTTGAAAATTATTAGAAACTTTGTTTGAAGCTATAATAGATGCAAATAAAATTAGTTTAACTATTAAATATCGGATGTACATACCTAGAGGTCATTATTTACATTAGCCATATAAATATAAGTATATTATGTAACTAGTTTTATAAACGTCTCTTTAGTTACGAGTGTATAAAAAATGAGTATGCAAAGAGTTTATAAAACGAGTCACATACTATAATTTTTTACGATCACAAATGAAGACAACAAAAAAATGCAAAATTTTATGAATTATTTAAAAAGTAAGGATGCCTGAAGCTAACTTCACCCCGTGCTTAATATCTCAAACCGTGACTAAAACATTCGAAGCTTTGGCTTGTCAACAAATGATTAAGATATTATTTAGCACTATGGAAACAAGTACGTTAAATGTCATTTTAATAACGGGAGTAGAAAAAAATAGTTATTTATGTACCAACAGCAGTAAGTAATGTTTTAAGGTCAAAGGTTTTGCGCCTCGTGTCCTAAAAGAAAAAACTGAAAACTTTAAATTCACTTAACGCTCGTGGTACATACAAAACTTTTTCTACCAACAGCTAAAACTAAACTAAAATGTTTCAAATATTTGCAAATATATCAAAATTTTATTACTTACGATAAATAATGTTTTGTTAATATAATAATTATGTTAAATTCTTCTTTACATCCCTTTTACCAAGAATGTAATGACATACTTACTTCGTTGGTGCCAAATATTTGTTTTCAAGATTAGAACTATTGCTTTTATGAAACTCAAAAAAAGTATTGAAATATATTTTATTTGTTGAATTATTCTCTAAAATAATTTAAGGCTGTTTGCCAATACAAAATAATTAAGATAACTGTTAGAGAAAAATGCATCAAATAAAAATGTGCATCAAATTTTCTAGTAATAATATATGGTATATTTATGATTAAAAGTTTTAAATATATTAAAAAACAAAAACAAAATTTAGTTTTCAAATAAAACTGATTTATTTGTGTCTGGCATTGACATTTTTTATAACATCATTGTCAATTGCATAAGAAATAAAAATAATAACCAGTATTAGGTAGATTGTAATAATATTTGCATTTTTATGAAAAGAACTTAATTAACGATTGTTTATTGAGAATTTTAAAATATTAAATTAAAAACTCGTGGTGTATAAATAGAATTTAGTCGATCAATGTTGGTTACTAATAATCAAGAGAATTTCGAACTAGTGGGTGTAACTTATTTTGTATTTCTATTTATACGTCGAAAAGTTTTCTTGTATGTAATTATTTTTTAAATTCATAATTAAACGACGTTATTTCAATAGAAGGTGAATGAACATTAAAGAGCTGTGAAACTTTTCAACAAGTGGTCAATTTAAAATTTATCAAACCGCTAGTTGTCAGTCACTTGTTGCATCACCTGCCAAGGACTAAATCGGTTTATAAAAATGCCTACGAGAAATATATATATATTTTTATACTTACGTTGAGTTCACAATCGATTTATTATTACACTGTTTAATAATAGAGGCTATTGTTAAACTGTTTTGGTAACTTTTCATGTTGTAAAATTGATACTACTACACACTCCACGTTAAATGTTATTTCAAAATAATAACTTCAACTATTATAAAATGTTCTTTTATTAGAATTTCAAATAATTTTTAATGTCAGAATTTAAATCACCAAAATATAAATATTTCTCTTTTCGGATTGAATTTTATAACTACAAAATTTGCACAAGAATTAGAGTTGAAAAATATCAAAATATATTCGGCAGCGGTACCATATATCGCAAAAATCCCTAGATTTTGCGATAGGAATTGTAAAATTTTGAGAAAAAAAATAAAACAAAGTAAAAATAAATAATATACTATTAATTTATTTTCCAACTATTAAAAATTATAAAAATAAATATCTTTAAATTTAATGGAAAAAGAAAAGTGTTTTATTTTTTGATGTTATTTTATCATAAAAAATCTAATAATACTTATAAGAGCAATGATAACTAAAATAATATCTGTTTGTCAGTACGACAACTTTACAAATGAAAAAGTTCCTAAAAACAGTTGAACAAAATTGAATTTTGTGCCAAAAACAGTGTCACAAAACTAGCTTTGTATATGCGTTATAGGAAAATTAATTTGCATTTAATTCTAATTTCCACTAAGTAGCAATAAAATGAAGTCTACTAATTTAAGTGTAATTATCTTCAAATTAAACGACCCACTTAAAGATATTACAGAAGACAACTAAATTTTATTATTATATCTTTTACACACCAAATTAAATTATTTATTAATTATGTAATTAAATATTTTTAAAGAAAACAATAATGTATTTAGTTTACAATTACATTTCAAATTTATACATTAAAATTTCCACCTTTTCATCTATTGTACTTTCATTTTTTTGTGCATTAAATTTGCATATTGGATAGTCGAACCGGTTCTCAAAGTTAGAACCAAAGAGCAATGACATTATCACTAAATTATGTCTACCTTTGATCTTTTTAAATCTCAAGAAGATAAAAAAAGACGATCAGTAATAGGATTAGCTGAATGGCAAAGAAAATCTGAAAAAACTAATATTGTTAATTTTTCCGAAGTATTAAATGTATTTTGTGGGTGTTCTGCAAATTTATTCATATTTTAATATAAATGATTTTGAAATAAAACATATTTCAGTTTATTTTCATTGTATGGAAAATTTTCAGTTATCTACGATCCTTTGAAAATTCTTCATACGAGAGAAGAAAGATAATTTTATGATAAATGCATTTGTCATTTGTCAGTTGCACAAAGATGTTTGACATATGTAGAAATATAATATAATTCTGGATGTTGAATTTGGTCGTAAAAGAATAAAAAGTTTAATGTGGTGAAAATTGTTTGTCAACTATAAGAACCAAACCCAAGTCTTCAAATTCACAGATCGACTTAATATCACTGAGCTACCTACCCCATTTGAGATTAATTGTAGAATGAATTTAATAAATTGTTTCAAGGGTTCGTGTTACCTCTATGGGGTAGGTGGCTCAGTGGTATCGAGTCGGCCTGTGGATTTTGAGAACCCTGGTTTGATCCCCACAACCGACAAACAATTTTCACCAATTTAAATCTACCCCTGTGGCTCTCCCTCCACTAACATCTCTGGGGCCGTGATTTGACGGCTAATAACCGCACTTCATGCAAAGAAATATATCACTTACCGAGATTTGCTCCGGCAGAGTGCCACGCCCAGTAATGGGTAAAAGGCGTGATGATATATTTATATTTATTTATTTATAACAGAATGTTATACATGATCTATGTCAGTTTGAGACGAATTTTGATAGATGAATGAGCGTGTGTCAAATAATCATTTAGAATGAATGTTTGGTGAAACAAATTTATATAGTAATAAATGTATGGATTGAAGGTTAGTTGCGCGAACGAAAGATGAGACGAGCTTGTAAGAAAGGAATTATGAAATGAATGGTGTGTCAAGATAAGGATTAGGGGTTCTTGCTACCCTGTTATGTATGCATATATATCTTGAGAGCAATGGCAAAGAAAGTAAACATAGTCAAGTGTTTTTCTTTGAAATATAGCAACCGTCTTGAAGTTGTCGTTAACCTTTACACGCAAAATTACACTTTCCGCGAAAAAATCCCCATAAATCAGACTCTAGAAAATAAACAAATATTTGAGGCATAAATTACAATATAAACATCGTAACTTTGACAAACAAAATTAAGAAATACACCTTTAATGATCATAAATTTCCACATGAAAATTAATTCCGTCTGGAAGAGAATACTTGCGCAGTAATTAGCCGTTTTACTGTAGGTTTGAAAAGAATAAACGGAAGTAATTACAAGGAATAAATTACTTCATATTTTAATTAAAACAAACGTAGGTCCTGCATCAGCAGCAGTGATAAATTCAAGAATAATTCTCTACAAATATTTGAAATTCTTCTCTCTTTCCACATTTGTATTGTGGGTAGCACTGATTCATGAATGAATACAAAACTCAAATTACTTTCCGACGAGTAAATAACTACGAATATGTTGTAACGTTCAGATTAAATTGAATTTTTATTTTACTTTTTCAGTACTTTGTCTCTGGTGACAAACTCCTTGAATAAATACTCAAATTTAATATACAAAAAAAATAAATTAAATTCAGAAGTACAATTAAATTTTCTTCCTTCTTGTGTATTTTTATATGTTTATTTTTTTCATTTCAATATACTCCCTGTATATTGAAATGATGCAACAAAACGTATAATTTTAGACAATCAGAAATCCATATAACGAGTGGTTTTCTAAAATTATATGTTGAGTGGATTAATATAACATATTCTGATAATTTTAAACACCCGTGTTGTATTTGTACATATAACGAAGAAAAAAATGAATAGAAATCGTTCCATCACGAAATAATATCAAAATTACAATTAAAAATTTGACGTTAGCAACAATTTTAGTTTGTTGAATAAAAAATCTGATGTGGACACCACATGACTTCCTTGTACGCGTATTAAACTATAGATATTTTTTTAATTGCACATATTTGACATTAAATCTTTTATTTTTTGTTCTAATCCATAGCAAACTTAATTTTTTTTTTAAATCTAAAAATATATAATATTTAAATTTAGATATCTCGTTTATGCAAAAAGCTAATTTAAAAATTCTTAATGTGCTAGACGCAGAATTTATTCTCTAAAACTTTTATTTGGAGCATTCATTTCTAAAATTAAAATAATCAAGGAAAACTGTTAGCAGCTTCATGTAATGTGCCACTTCCGGTTAGTCTATTTTAACCTAAATCTATTATGTTATTTCCATTGATATAGTAGTCTTATATACCAAATTTGGAAAGTTTTAAATTATATTTGAATATAGATTTTCATGAAAATCTATTATAGGCTTCAAGTAAAGTACCACTTCCGGTAGTTGTATAATGACCAAAAAGAGAGGTGCACAACTAGATGTTATAACAGTCCTAAATATAACGTTTCAATTTTCTACGGCTTACCGTTTTTGAGTTATGCGAGATACATACGTACGTACGTACGTACGTACATACGTACGTACAGACGGCATGACGAAATTAGTCAAAATGGATTCAGGGAGGGCCAAAATACCTATTTCCGTTGAAATCTGAGAACCGAAAATTTTCGCGATTACAATACTTCCTTTACTTCGTACAAGGAAGTAAAAACGCAATTACGACTTTGTTACTATGACGACAATACTTTTTGATATACCGGGAGTTTTTTTTTATCAGTAAACATAGGGATATGCCATTACCATAGTTACAGTTACAAAGTTTGACAGCAATGCATTAGAGCGTTTATTTTAAAAGTAAACATAGGGAAAATAACATTGCTGTCATCTATAGTTGTCAAAGTATTAAAACTGTCCTCTTTCAAAATCAGACTGGGTTAATAGGGAATCAAATAGTGGGGCGTTTTTATATAAATGGAAATTTAAATGGGGAAAATTATTTAGAGTTGTTACAAGAGAGTAATATTGAGTAAATATTGAGGAAGTGTGGTTCCAACAAAATGTACGAAATTATCTGCACCGGATATTCCCCCAACGATGGCTAGGACGAGGTGCAGAAGTGGAGTGGCCTGCAAGGTCACCAGATCTTGCGCCAAATGATTTTTTTCTTTGGGGCCACTTAAAAAGTAAATTTTGTAATGGTGGTAGAATGAGTGTAGAACAATTAAAACGTAGAATTAGTGTTGCATCGCATGAGAGTCCTCCAGAGCAAATAAATAATGCTATAAATTCATTTTATAATCGTTTAGGCTATTGTTTACAGGTAAATGGGGGTAATTTTGAACAGTTATTGAATTAAAATTCCTATTTAAACTAAATAAAATTGTATTTTTGGTAGTTGTGATTTGACAACTGGTTACTGTACTTAACGGCTTAAAATGTATAGTTTATTAAGATCTGCTATTGCAGAGCTGCCATGTTCATGAATGACCAAAATTCCCGGTATGTGTGGATGTAAGATTTCATTTTTTGTTGTTTCATTCATTCTATATCTTGACATTTTTTGACCAGATACGAATATACGAAAGTGATTATACCACATCATTAAGGATATATTCGTTTATCTAAATGTGGTATCCAAGGAAATATTGATGTTATGTTAGTTTAGATTCCACTATAAGCTACTGTTATTTAGATTTAGTTCCCATTCTGCAGAGTAAATAATGAATAATATAAATATTGATGGCCATACACAAACAAATATTTATATTTAAACAATATTTTATTAAACAAATATCAGTCAATAAAATCGTTCATTTTATTCATCATAATGAAAACAACTATAAGTACCTACTTCACATATAATTAGTGCAAATTTTTGATTAATATTTACTCAATAAATATGCTAATTCTAGCTATTAAAAGTTATTAATTAAAACTAGTAAATAGTACAAATTATAACAAATTCTACGGGATGTATGTCTAAACGTATACATAATTATAAACTTAATTCAAGTGTGTGAATTTGAGAACCCGAGTGCAATTTTCACCCTATTAAAACTACCCCTGTGGATTTTTCTTTTCTAACATCCTTGGAAGCCCGTGATAACCGCACTTCACGCGAAGAAATATATCACTAACCAAAATCTGCTATGACAGAGTGCCACACTCAGTAATAGGTAAAAGGCGTAATGATATATTTATTTTATTTATAATCAGATCGGTGATTACATTTCACTCATTCCAGAGATTAGCGAAGTAATATTTGCTGTTGAATACAAATAGGATTAAACAGTAAACATCAAGAACATGTAAACTAAGATGAGATTGGTTTTGATCATTACTGGACACCTGTGTAACATATCGCTTGATTAATTAAAGCCAAATAATATGATGAACTTTGAATACTATTCGATAATGAGATTTTAACTTGTATCAATTAATATTTAATATATTCTAGATAGATACAGACGTTAGAAGGTAGTAGATACAAATGTTATCATTATATTTATGCCTGGTTTTATAAAAGACAAGATAAAATTACTTTCATAGTAAATGTATTTACATTAACAAATTAGAATCAATTTATTTATTTTAGGGAATATATGACATTGCTGTTAAAAGTTCGACTGTCATTTGAATGAATCCATTTTATTTACTTTGAAACAAAATTCATTTGTCGTTTATAAAACCGGCCATTAAAGTAATATTGAATCTAGAGTAATTCAAAATATAGTCAATTTTATTTATCGAAAAATGTTGGGGTTCGTTTATGGTTAACGGTTTCTAAATAAAATAAATAAATATATCATCACGCCATTTACCCATTACTGGGTGTGGCACTCTGCCTAAGCAGATCTCGGTAAGTGATATATTTATACGCGTGAAGTGCGGTTACCAGCCGTCAAATCACGGCCCTCAAAGATATTAGTGGAGAGGGAGCCACAGGGGTAGATTTAAATTGGTGAAAATTGTTGGTCGGCTGTGGGGATCGAACCAGGATTCTCAAGATCCACAGGCTGACTCGATACCACTGAGCCACCTACGATTTCTATATCAGTTAAATTTTGGATTCATTTATCGGTTACGATTTTTGAAAATATTTTATAGGTTTCGGTTTTAGTTTCGGTTTTTGAAAATTGTAAATATCGGTTTCATTACAGTTTTGATATTTTTTGTTATAGTTTTTTACGATTCATAATGTCTAGTATATTTTAGTAACTTATTCGCAAATTTTTGGGAATTAATTGTAATCCTGTTTCCTGTCATCATCATCATCTGTGGCGCTACAGCCCAAATCGGGCCTGGGCCTACCGGACACACCGAGTCGCAGCTTTTACACTGCCGTACTGCCGGTTTTCGTAGTCGAATGCTACATTATTTAAGGCGTATAAGTGACTAGCTTATAGCGCCCGAGTGTGATAAATACATGTAGCTGTATTTTTATATTTTACGACAAATCACACATTGTCGACAGGCGGATTCGAACTGACGAACCTTGGCTCGGATGACGTCATAGGTATGTTAAGAGATGTGCCTTAACACGCTCGGCCACCGCGCCTGTTTCCTGTAATCTTCAAAAATAATTTCTATGTACGCCATAGTGTCGATCTTGCTTTCACACTACCATTCACATCCAGTGTTACCAATTTTATTACGATTGTAAAGACTGCAAGTTTATAAAAATATAAGTACTAAGTTTAAATTTACAGTTTTAAAACCGAAATAATATCGGGTAGGTTACGTTTTTGGTTACAGGATCGATTACATTTTCAGTTCGGTTTTTGGTTTGCATATTTCCAAATAAAAAATAAAAGATGAATATCGGTGCGGTTTTCGATTATGGTTTTGTGACGGTTCAGGTCCCTGGACGAATTAGAATTATCAAAGAATCAGTCGTCTATTTAATTCAAATGGCTTGCACAAAATTAGATTTTAGGCCTTATTCTGCTAATTTTGGCTAGTCTTTGAAGATGTTCCAAGCAGTCGAATTTGGAGTCCTGAGAATGGATAATTGTAAAAGACTTTAATCTCAATCTAAAAAAATCCACTTTGGTTAATGTTCGTATCAGCGAATGTAGATTGAAATTGAAATAGATTCCACCCACACATTCGTCACTGAACTTGGGACAATTTGCCTAATGTAATTGCAGCTTATAGTCTGTCGGAGGAACGATTCGATAAGAATTTAATTGCTAAATGTCGGTATTACAAAATTATCATTTTTCAAAATTCTTACGTGATATTAAAACAAACAATGAGAGAACCTTCGAGTGCGTCAGTGGCGGATCCAGGGGAGGGGTCATGGGGGTCATGACCCCCCCCCCCTAAGCATAGACTTTTTAAAATTTGTTGGCTCTAATAGTTATTTGGCCCTAATACATAATAATGATGTCATTATTTACGATAACTCAATTTGTTAAACAAATTACATAGGAAAAATTATCTAAGAACTTAGAAATTCAAAGATAATTAAGAACTATTGTTTGATTTATTATTCTAATAAATAGCCAAAATCCAATATTTTGTGGGGATATTATTTCGACCCACAGATGAGAGAGGTATTCTATTTAAGACCTAGTCAAGTATGTGACTACCGACATTTGCACTCAGAAAATTAACTTCTAATTCAATAATTTTTGTATTCTATCGAAGAACCGTTTAGATATTGAAACTTTATTATTTAAAAAGTGTTGGCGTTCTTAGGGGACATTTTTGAGGTAAAAAAATAATTACTTTTCCTCACCACGTTTATACTTGTTTATAGAAAAGCTACACATTCTCCTACATCTAAAACATATTGTTAGTTAACAGCAGACAGTCGATACCGCCTTCATGATTCTGAGTTCAGCCAATTCCGTTAGCACTGTGTTTCAGCGGATGTGAGCCTATTGCCAGATTGACGTCGATAAAATCATCACTAAATTTGCAAAAAGCAAACGACGAATTGATTTTGTTATCTAAGTATATTCAAAAGATGATTTAATGTTATACAATGTGATGTAATGTGAATTAATGTGATTCCAAAGATGAGTTAATATGATTTAATGCGATTCCAAAGACGATTTAATGTGATTTAATGTGATTGGAAAAATTATTTAAAGCAGGAATATAATATGAGCAAATACAAATGTTTTTTATATTTAGAAGATGAGCAATAACCCCCCCCCTCAGAGACAAAATTCACTCCATGACCCCCCCTTAATTCGAAGTCTGGATCCGCCCCTGGAGTGCGTTATTATTTTCCACCCCCATAACAATTAAAAGTATTTTTAGTGTCTGAATTGAATTCCTGTGAAATCAATTTTCTAACCAAGTTAATTTCTTCCAGGTCGTTAATATTTCAGTTTAATTAATCGCTGTTATCTGCCCACATTTTAACAGACCTGTTCAATGGATTCGGTGAATTGAACGATAATTTATCTTCATTAGCAGGTGTAGCACCACTTGACTGTTACCCCTTAATATTCTCAAATGTTGAGAGAGATTAGATACTGAAGAGTTTTACACGTTTTTTGCATTATTGGATCCAGTCTGTCTAATTACTAAAATTATATTATCCATCATAGTAATCATCGTTTCGTAAACTTTATTTAAATAACAAAATGTTATCGCTAGAGATAAATTTATTCATCAATCATTACTGAATAGTAAATAAAAGTTTGCCGCGTTTTAATTATTTTCCACTTACTTCAGATACTTCAATGTATTTATTATAATTTTTGCATAACTATTAGTGTTTTTATTGCTTGAAATTAACGTATACATTTTTGATAAAATGTAAAAATCGACATTTCCGGTGGCTATATCTCAAAAGCTAAACGAGATATGAAGTTGCGCTCAACAGCATTGAATTACTGGTGTCCGAATTAACTTCTACCCATTTTAAATTTATTTTTTTAACGATGTAGATTTTTTGAAAATTTCTTAAGGGGTACCCCTTGGGATTTAATCAATTTTTAGCAAATCTCAGAATTTTGTCTTTAAATTCTTTTGCCGTAGCAATATTTTAACAGAAATTTACATACTTATGTATTTCGACCCGCTGAAACGAATTGCTATATCTCAAAAATTAAGCAAGATACGAATGTGCGGTGAACGGCATTGAATTCCTCGTGTATGAATTGACTTATAAACAAATTTTCAGCTATTTTTAAAATTTTTCATTTTTTTCAATTTTAAGCTAATTTTAGGCTGTGTTCTCTAAAATACTTTCCCGTACGCATTTTTTAACGAAAATTTGCATACGTATGTATTTTGACCCGCTGAAACAAATGGTGAAGTTTTTAAATACGTATGTCTTCTAGATTTTGAGATATTGTTCAAAACCTGTTATTAGATACAATTTTGGCGAAAAATTTTCAAAATATAAAAATTGCTAAAAATATGTTTACAAGTCAACCAAAGCATGGGAAATTCAATGGCGTTGAGCGCATCTTTATATCTCGATTGGTTTTTAAGATATAGCTTTGGAAAAGTATTTTTTCCCAACTATCATTTTAATAACTTTTCTCTAACTTGCTCTATAAGTCAAAAAGTAGATGAAATACGGGCCTGACGATAACACCACTGAATTCCTTATGGTTTTTTGCTTTAGTATGAACACTTGTATTGATTCAAATTATCGGATAACAAAATATAAAATTGTTCCAATAAAATTTAAGACAATTTACTTTTCCAGTGCCTATATTTCAAAAACTAAGCAAGATACGAATGTGCGGTGAACGGCATTGAATTCCTCGTGTTCAAATTGACTTATAAACAAATTTTCAGCTATATTTAAAATTTTACATTTTTTGAAAATTTCTTAAGGGGTACCCCTTGGATTTTTTTCAATTTTAAGCTAATTTCAGGCTGTGTTCTCTAAAATCCTTTCCCGTAGGAATATTTTAACAAAAATTTACATACGTATGTATTTCGACCCGCTGAAACAAATGGTGAAGTTTTTAAATATGTAAGTCTTTTAGTTTTTGAAATATTGTTCAAAAACTGTATTTAGGGAAAAATTTTGGCGAAAAATTTTCAAAATATAAAAATTGCTAAAAATATGTTTATAAGTCAACCAAAGCACGGGAAAGTCAATGCCGTTGAGCGCATTTTCATATCTCTTTTAGTTTTTGAGATATAGTAGATTTTTTTCTAAAATTTCACCCTGATTTAACCATTTTCTTCTTGCTGCTCTATAACTCAAATACCAAACTAAATACGGACCTGTCAACCTTCCCATTGCATTCAGCAGAGTTTTCTACATAAAAATAAATAGTTTTTATTGTAGATTAATATACAGGCTGTTCCAAAAATAGAGGCAACAAAATTAAAGTTGTCAAAACAATGAAATAAGTTCATATAGTTATATCCAGAATTGAGTGGTTTTAGAGCTATAGCGATTCATTAGTCCTGACAAGGACAGAATGAATTCTATAACCGATCGTCAAATCCTATAGACAGATTTGTATGAAGGGTTTCCCACGCCACGGGGGTGGTTACCCTGCAAATAATTCTGGACTAAATATAAAGAGCACTCCTACACAATTTACCTTCCTACATATGGAAGTTTGTTATGAAGAACCTCGTCATAAGCACAAAATAATAGCACCAAACTTTATATAATATTATAATAGCAGAACAGAAAATTTATACTACAACATTTTAAGTAAAGTAACTCGAATACTTTAACTAATATATAATGAAAGTATAATACAAAATAAAAGGCACAGCGAAGCTGGAAAATTTAAATAAAAATGCATTTACTTTATATAGTAAAAGCTTTATTACTAAATAAAATAATATTTTATATTATTTTATTTAGTAAAAGCTTTAAAAATAAGTTCTTAAGGAAAACTGCCGATGCGCTCTTCAAATATTTACAATCTTATATAGTTTACACTAAAAAGAAATAAATGTAAAATTAAATAAATCACGGCCCCGGGTTCTCAAATACTACTAAATAAAAAAATAAATAATAATAATTAAGAAATGTGAATATAAGATATAATCAATAAAAATTTAAGCATTTGTTACTGAATCGTGCTGAGTAAACTAATTTATTCTGATAACAACAAAGACAAAATTAATTGTTATCCAACACTTGGTGAAACAAGGTTTAATAAAAAATATAAAGTAAACACTTGGCTATGTTTCACAAAATTCAGCCTCCAAGTCACCTTATGAGGGCATCGTCAGAGGCTGGCCAGCATAGTTAGTAAACATGGACGCGTTTCGCTCTTATTAGAGCTCATCAGTATGGTATAACTCACTTCTTCACCTAGAACAAAGTTCATGTGAAGAAGCTGGTGACGAAGAACTGTGCCAGCAGAGAATAAGATCTCTAACAAACTTTGTGAAACATAGCCAAGTGTTTACTTTATATTTTTTATTAAACCTTGTTTCACCAAGTGTTGGATGACAATTAATTTTGTCTTTGTTGTTATTTAAATTGCTATTGCGTAGCTTTCCCTTATTTTCGGTAGATGGCATGACCAGTTCCACAGAACTTCTCATGTCATCTTACCAGTTTGTTAGAGATCTTATTCTCTGCTGGCACAGTTCTTCGTCACCAGCTTCTTCACATAAGCTTTATTCTAGGTGAAGAAATGAGTTATACCATACTGATGAGCTCTAATAAGAGCGAAACACGTCTATGTTTACTAACTATGCTGGCCAGCCTCTGATGATGCCCTCATAAGGTGACTTGGAGGCTGAATTTTGTGAAACATAGCCAAGTGTTTACTTTATATTTTTTATTAATTTATTCTGACTGAATATACCTGGCAATAACCTACTGAATATGATATACTATTAATGAACACAGCGAGTGAAACGCTATAGCAAAAGAAAACACAAGATATCAAAGAATAAAAGTAAATAAAAAGTTTCGTATATTTTCCGTCGTCAAACGTTTCTAAGGACAGAATTTACAATCGAGTCTTAAGATCATCTTGTCTTCAAAACGATCTTAAGATTAAATTATGAATACGAATAGCGTCTTAAATTATTTTACAGAAAAGTATATCAAAGACATATAGTAGGATGTTTAGTTCGCCGTAGAGTATATTTTCTAATAGTTATTTGTGTAGCTAGGACGTAAAGCAACAGTTTGTTTCCCTGAAGATATTGTAGAGTGGAGATTGGGCTTGCCAATATTTTTTTATACAACCATCAAATTTTCAATTTTTATTACTTACAAGTATAGTAATAATAAATATAATCTATCTCAATAGTATCAAGTAGGACTGTAAAGTTTTAAAACAAGGGTTCGAATCCAACAACCGACAACCAATTTTCAAATTAAAATTACCAGTTTTTCCTCCGATAACATCTTTGGAGGCCGTGATCTAACCGTAGAGTGCTATACCCCATAATGAGTAAAAGGCGTGATGGTATATTTATTTATTTCAGTTATCTAATTTAAAACAAAGAAAAAGTGCTTTAATTTGCACTAAAATATTATAGAAATAAGTGATATTTTTTGACAATTTTATTACAGTATAACAAGTTTAATAAACGTCTCTTCTTTTACGAATTTTTTTTTACACGAGAAGGGCCAAGCGAATGTATAAAAACCTAATATTTTAAGATTTTATAAAACGAATCACATACCATAGTTTTTCTACGATTGTAAATTAAAACAACAACAAAATGTAAAGTATTATTTCAAAAGTAAGGTTAAATTACCATGACAAATGCCTGAAGCTAACTTCACTCCGAGCTTAATATCTCAAGCCGTGATTAATACGTTTGAAGCCATGGCTTGCTAACATGTGATTAAGATGTTATTTAACGGCATGGAAACTAGTACGTTAAATGATATTTTAATAACGGAAGTAGAAAAAATAATTTTAAAATATTTGATGGTAAATGTTGTAGTTCACCCCCGATTATCCTGTTTGGATTCAGCAGACCCTGAACCCTAAATCCCTTTCCTTCAGATGTGTTGAAATTAAATTTTAGGAAACAGGACTCTGTTTATTCAGTTTGCAATGGTTATAATGAAATTTATACTATATTGTTTGTGTTTACTTATAAATTTGATGATCTTTATTCATGAACATAACTTATTTAATTACATATTCAGATAGTACTAATAATTGTACAGTAAATTAATTACTGAATCTTAAAGATTAGTTTCATGTTTCAAAGATAGAATTAAAATTTTATATAAAATAAATAAATAAATATATCATCACGCCTTTTAATCATTTCTGGGTGTGGTACTCTGCCTAAGCAGATCACGGTAAGTGATATATTTTTCGCGTGAAGTGCGGTTACCAGGAGTCAAATATATTAGTGTAGGAGGAGCCATAGGGGTAGATTTAAATTGGTGAAAATTGTTTGTCGGCTTTGGGGATCAAACCACGGTTCTCAAGATCCACAGGCTGACTCGATACCACTGGTAATAACCTATGGGACCAGTGGCACGAAATATGTTTGTTTCGGCAAAAAAAATGTGTTGTAATCAGTACATACAATAGTATATATATATATATACATCCTTATTTTTCTGCAATACATTTGAAACAACTTATATGTTTATATAAACCTCTTTCATTGTTTTAACATGAATAAATGAATAATATTATGTGACAAACAAACAAAGAATATCATATCGAAATTTTAGTTTAAATGATGAAATTGTTATTTGTATATTAAGGAAAGAATAAGACTTTTTTGTTTTCACTACCCTTTCAGAAAATAAAATTTTCATAAATGAATTAGAAATTTAGATAAGGTTTATTATTCTTTTGAGAGGTATCACCTGGATGTTACTTATGTCAAAGTATACCGTTATTTTTCAGTTGTCATATATGGATTCCTTTTGATCACTTTTTGGGCCAATAAAACAGATTTGATTGATCTAAACCAGAAGGTACGATCAGAAGTATCGGTAAAACTTTATCGATACCTAAATTGCAAAAAAAAAATTAAAAAATAAATACTTCCATAGTGATAATTGTCTTTATTTTGCATAAATATTTTGTATTTCTGGGTCAAATCATGAATAATTTGTCACAATAATGTAATAAACGTTAAAATTAATTTTTTAACTCAATCTTCCAAGAAAAGAATTTTAAAAAAAACAGAGGAAAACCTCGTTTTAATTTATAAGTAACTGCTTTAGGAGAATGAAATAACAGTCCTTAATCATTTTTGTAATATCATGAAAGCAGAGCTTTCAAATTTAATATCTATCATTTTACTCCACGTGTTCCTCCCACATACCTTCCATTTCCCAACTACATATTAACACAGTACTTTAAATCAAACATTTTACCCAAAAAATAAACCTTCCTCTAACAGGAGTTTAACAGGATTATTTAACTAACATTTACCAACAAACATGGTTGAAAACATTTCATGAAACGGTGCGCGTATCTTCAAAGTAAATACATCATTTTATTACGAGACTTTGTTCGTGTGAACACGTCAAACACTCTCTGTTCGGTATCCGTGGACGATGAGGTGATGAGGTTGCCTCAGAGGACGCTCAAGCAGCGTGAGGGTCTAAGTGGAGGACTGGTGCACTCACTCAACTTTAACTTAGTTTAGTAATTGTCACTAACAAGGAATTAATTGGCCAATCTACACTTTTCAGTAATAACTGATTGTGGAAATTAATCTTATTATAATATTTAATGAGATTGAGTAGTTATAGACAATGGAACTAATTACTAAATCATTAACGATAATTATTGCTAGTTTTATACTAAAGTTATTGCATGGTTTTAAGCTGTGGGAGATCTATAAGTACAGCTTAATAAATATTTCAAGTCAGAGACACAGAGAAAACTAGTTTTTGATAAAAATTTGAAATTAATTTAACAAGTTATTAGAATATAATTTAATTTCAATCTTAATGTTTCCATGTTATTTATTTATTGTTCATCACCTTCTGAAGATGGCTTAAACAATCATCATCATCATCATATACTCATTTTCTTTTTGGAATCCATTCTTGACAATGACTTGTAAACATTCAGATTCTCTTAATTATAATTATCAACTTTAATTACAAAAGAGCTTTTTATTTTTACAAATAAATCTAGTTTAGTATAAAATACAGGCGCGGTAGCCGAGCGTGTTAAGGCACATCTCTTAACATACTGTGACGTCCCCCGATTCGAACTGACGAACCTTGGTTCGTTAGTTCGAATCCGCTTGTCGACAATGTGTGATTTGTCGTAAAATATAAAAATACAGTTACATGTATTTATCACACTCGGGCGCTATAAGCTAGTCACTTATTCGCCTTAAATAATGTAGCATTCAACTACGAAAACCGGCAGTACGGCAGTGTAAAAACTGCGGCTCGGTGTGTCCGGTAGGCCCAGGCCCGATTTAGGCTGTAGTGCCATCAGAAGAAGAGGTTTTTATTTTTTCAAATAAATCTAGTTTAGTATAAAATACAGGCGCGATGGCCGAGCGTGTTAAGGAACATCTCTTAACATACTGTGACGTCCCCCGAACCAAGGTTCGTCAGTTCGAATCCACCTGTCGACAATGTGTGATTTGTCGTAAAATATAAAAATACAGTTACATGTATTTATCACACTCAGGCGCTATAAGCTACTCACTTATACGCCTTGAATAATGTAGCATTCAACTACGAAAACCGGCAGTACGGCAGTGTAAAAACTGCGGCTCGGTGTGTCCGGTAGACCCAGGCCCGATTTGGGCTGTAGTGCCATCAGAAGAAGAAAAAATCTGATGTGGACACCACATGACTTCCTTGTACACGTATTAAACTATAGATATTTTTTTTAATTGCACATATTTGACATTAAATCTTTTATTTTTTGTTCTAATCCATAGTAAACTTAATTTAAAAGAAATCCAAAAATATATAATATTTAAATTTAGGTATCTCGTTTATGCAAAAAGCTAATTTAAAAATTGTTAATGTGCTAGACGCAGAATTTAATTCTCTAAAACTTTTATTTGCAGCATTTGTTCCTAAAATTAAAATAATACCATTTTTTTCAAGGAAAACTGTTAGCAGCTTCATGTAATGTGCCACTTCCGGTTAGTCTATTTTAACCAAAATCTATTATGTTATTTCCATTGATATAGTAGTCTTATATACCAAATTTGGAAAGTTTTAAATTATATTTGAATATAGTTTTTCATGAAAATCTATTATAGGCTACAAGTAAAGTACCACTGCCGGTAGTTGTATAATGACCAAAAAGGAAGGTGCACAACTAGATGTTATAACAGTCCTTAATATAAAGTTTCAATTTTCTACGGCTTACCGTTTTTGAGTTATGCGAGATACGTACGTACAGACGGCATGACGAAATTAGTCAAAATGGATTCAAAATACCTATTTCCGTGAAATCTGAGAACCGAAAATTTTCGCGATTACAATACTTCCTTTACTTTGTACAAGGAAGTAAAAAAGAATAAAATATGCAATATATTGAAATCTGATTGAGTGCATTTGATGTAATTGTAAATGTTGTTCCAGTTGTTCCGGAAGAATGTTCACAGTTCTAACTGCGGTGGCGATATTTGCTTCATTAAGATGTGGCGTCTCCTACGCTCAGAATAATGCGGAGTCGGATGGAATTCCTCCAGAAATAGTTTATTATGATCAAGAAGACAACGCAGGTAAGCTTCATTTTATATTATTATTCAAACAGATAATTAAAAACAATATGTGAACGCAGAGTCGGACTTGGGCAAAAAATACATGTTTATAAAGCCCAATAGGGACGGATTTACATAGAGGCTAATAGAGATTGAGGGCCATTGGCCCTAAATTAGCAGGGACTGTCAAATCGTCTTATTATTTGATTATTATTATCATAATTTGTACGTCAGTACGGTGGTGTGGATGACATTATGGAATTCGAATCCGGAGATCCCGAGTTCAAATCTCACTCAAGTTTTGAATTATATGTACTACCACACTGCGGCTCGATGAATGCTGACCCTGAACTATAATTGGGATTAAGTTCCTGTTGTACAGCCTAATATAAATAAATAAATAACTAATATAATTGCTGTTAATATTTTGACATAAATTATGAGTTGATATGAAAACGAAAATATAGCGAGTGCGCATCACGAGCTGTATTTCCTATTTCCGTAACAATGTATTTAAATTCATGTAAAAATATTTTCTGATTATTATTATATTTTGCGAAAAAATTTTCTGTACAAGCAGTTACGTATCGAAACTTTTCCATTTCGATAGATTTTTTCAATTGACGTTTATGAAAATAGCATTTATTTGATTGATAACAAGGAGATTTAATTTCAGTGAAAAATTAATTACATTAGTGGAAAACTATCAAACTAGCTTTCATTTAATTAACTCATTTTCTCATTCTCATTTTCTTTTCTATACAACTATTAAAATTTCCATTGGGAAACTGTTTCAGTTTTTGAAACTAGTACGAAATAATGTAAAAAATTATTGATATTTCAATTCGTAGTTATTTTTATAGAAAAATGAAATCTATTTACTACATATGAAAGAGGAAAATAAATATTGTATGCATTCATTATTAGCTATTCACGATGAATCATAGAATCCATTCATTTGTGTGAATAAAACTTCGATATACTTAACATGATTCTTAGAAGCAAGATTATAGATTAGCTTTTCTTGATTTTCCGCTGTTTATCTACATATATTAGGTTACAAAATCTATACATTCAAGGTGGACAATTTACGAGTAAGTCCGGAAAATAAATTACTAACTTGTAAAAAATATTCGTACATTCTACAAAATAAATAGAAATTATAGGAAAAATGCAGAATAGTTCACTTGAATAAAATAAGGTTGACAAAAAGTAGAAAATATAAAAAAACAGAAAAAAAAGTTTCTCAATCACTGAATTAAAATAAAAGTCAAGTGATATTTGATATTTTAAATTTCAGTGGATCATTCTACATTTTAAATAAAATTATAATTATATTTTTAATGAAAATGCTCCCATGGCTCGTATGGGGTAGGTGTCTGTCTCGGTATTATCGAGTCGGCCGACAAATTATTTTCAGCACTTTAAAACTACCTCTGTGGCTCTCACTCCACTACCATCTTTGGGAACAGCGATATGACGGGTGGTAATCGCACTTCACGCAAAAAATATATCACTAGATTTGCTACATCAAAATGCCACACCCAGTAATGGGTAAAAGGCTTGATGATATATTTAATTATTTTATTTATGAAAAAGCTATAAACATAAAAACCCAAATTCGATGCGCACATTCAAAAGTTAATTTAAATAAAATAAATATGTTATTATGCATTTTTATCTATTATTGCATTTAACACTGTGCCGTAACAGATCTTAGCAAGTGATATATTTAGTGCACTTTATAAATTATTTTTGTAGTTAACCCTTCATTATAATCTTTGTTCATCCAAAACAGTCATTAAAACATAAAATGGGCAGGAAAATAAAATGAAAGACATCTGAACGTTGTTTCCCATTTCCATGGATATTAATTTTGTTCTCTAGGGACATAATGTATTAGATGCTTTCAAAAAATAAATTTATTAGTACTCGTAGCAGATTAGTAAAAAGAAATATTTGTTCTACTGTTTCCTAATACTAGACATTTTCTTAGATCGTCTATTTTATAAATAAAGTACAAACAAAAAGCAATCTCCATTCAATCAAAGCGCTCAAGGATTAACATCCTATCAGATTATCTGAATAGCTCATCGCAAATCTATTCCTGCAGCCCACACGCCCTCTACAAAACTAATTCAACCCTGATATATCCTTTAAATTGTGTACATTACATTACATTTTGTAACAAGAGCGCAACATATGCTAAACATAGTCAACATGCGTTTGTTGCTAAGAGGGGATAACATACAGATACGTTGCGAAAATACCGGTACGCATTATAATGTTTACCGAATTAAACAGAGCTTTTTACACAAAGGAATAAACTGATCGTTAAATGTTTATGTTATCTAACTGAACGCCTGATTTTATTGTTATTTCAAACATATTACGAGTAAATCACATTATTGTATGGTTGAGATGTTTTTGTTTTGCTTTTATGGTGGCTCAGTACCGCAATTGTTCTGTATGGAGTAAACAAACTAAATTGGATCATTAGACTGAAGTCAATTGTTTTATTTCAATTACAGTACAGAAAATTATAGTAGAATCAGACAAAAACTTTATTTTGCAAAATTGTTTATAAAATAACATTTGTGCTTTAGAGAGATTGTAAATATATAATAGTTTATAGGGGTAGTCCACAGTGATTGACCCTCAAATGACTTGAAAAATAAAAATAAATATAATGATGAATATTGTTCAAAAGTCATGGGGAGAAAATGAGTAAAGGTTTAATGGTTTATATTTAAGTCAAAATCCTAAAAATAAAGTGAATAAATAAATATATCATACCGCCTTTTACTCATTACTGGGTGTGGCACTTCTCCACGAATTAAAATTGCATTGGAAATATTTACAATTGGGTAAATCATATAAAGTGTAATTAATTTTGCGAATATTGAAAAAAATATTCTATTTCATAATCAGTACGTTGAGTACTACATGGGGTTAAAGTAAGAGCTATAAGTTGTGAAACATCCCCTGTATAACAATGTCAAGCAGATTTACTTTTCAATAAGATAAATTTGTCCTTCAAATAACAATTACAAAGACGCCAAATATTCAAGGGTGTTCTACAAAAAACTTACGCAAATCTTTTTGACCCACAACCTTCTGATCTTGAAAGTTATGGAATAATATATGTTACGATAAAAATTCCATCATAACATGTGATATTTGTCAACTAAATATACAATGACGTATGTCCAAATTTAATCAAAATATTTGTTTACATATTTTTTTATTTCTAAACAAGTACACATAAGTAAGCATAACATATCGTAAAAAATATTGTTATAATTATTTCGTAAATTATTTTTTCTACTCCTGTTATTAAAATGAGATTTAACGTACTGGTTCTCATGGCACTAAATAACATCTTAATCAGATGGCTTCGAACATTTTAGTCACGGGATGAGATATTAAGCACGGGGTGAAGTTAGCTTCAAACATCTGTCATTGTAACTTAACCTTATTTTTCAAATCATTCATAAAACTTAATTTGCGATCGTTAAAAAAGTATAGTACGTGACTCGTTTTATAAACTCTTTAGATACTCGTTTTTTATACATTCGCTTCATTTCGTTCATCTCATGTCAAGAACTCGTAACTAAAGATACGTTTATAAAACCTGTTACATAATATACTATTAAATGCAGATTCAGAAAAAGTAATAAATTTGGATTTATTTAACTTTTAATTTTTACTTCCTTGTACGAAGTAAAGGAAGTATTGTAATCGCGAAAATTTTCGGTTCTCAGATTTCAGTGGAAATACGCATTTTGACTTTCCCTGAATCCATTTTGACTAATTTCGCCGTGCCGTCTGTACGTACGTATGTACGTACGTACGTATGTATTTCGCATAACTCAAAAACGGTAAGCCATAGAAAGTTAAAATTTTGTATTTAGGACTGTTATAACATCTAGTTGTGCACCTCCCTTTTTGGTCATTATATAACTTCCGGAAGTGGTACTTTACTTGAAGTCTATAATAGATTTTCATGAAAAACTATATCAAAATATATTCAAAAACTTTTCAAATTTGGTATATAAGACTACTATATCAATGGAAATAACATAATAGATTTTGTTTAAAAGGGACTAACCGGAAGTGATACATTACATGAAGCTGCAACAGTTTTTCTTGAAAAAAATTGAATTATTCTGATTTTAGAAATAAATGCTGCGAATAAAAGTTTTAGAGAATTAAATTCTGCGTCTAGCACATTAAAAATTATTTAATTAGCCTTTTATATAAGCGAGATATGTTAATTTAAAAATTATATATTTTTTTGTTCTTTTTAAATTAAGTTTGCTATGGATTAGAAGAACAAAAAGTAAGAAAAAGAATTAAAATTTAATGTCAAATATGTGCAATTAAAAAAATATCTATAGTTTAATAAGCGTACAAGGAAGTCATGTGGTGTCCACTTCAGATTTTTATTCTGAAAGAATAGATGAAACAAATAGGCAACTATAGTCGAGTTGATACAACCAAAAGAAAACTTGTGTTTACGAATTAATAACTGAGAAGTCGTGTGTGTCGTCAACTACGAGTAAATCAAAAATATTAGTATTGTGTCTCGATGGTTCGAATTCCACTAAGAACTACTGTAATTGAAATTAAGTTCCTGTTGTACAGACTAACAAAATAAATAAATAAATCAAATGGCTTAAATTGTTGAAACTGATGTGACAATCCAGAGAAACATGCGTTGCTATTTCCTATAACAGGGATGGCGAACCAATGGCACGCGTGCCACAAGTGGCACGTTTGAAAATTTTCATGGCACGCACAAAATCAAAATTATTTTTTTGTATAAGTTATCTTTTTTGATAGAAATAAATTAAAAATTATTAATCTACACTTAATTTATAATTGATGATATAAATTTGTAGTACTGAATACCTATCTTAGTATGTTAACTAGAACCGTCAAATTATACATTTTATTATTAAAATATCGCATGAATTGAAAATTTATTTTATATCCTGATACAATACCATTTGAAAAATTAAATTTAAAAGACCTTGAGTGGTTAAATTTTAATGAGTTAGAAATGGGATTAATTGAGTTTCAGTCAAGTACCATATGAAACCAAAAATTTTTTGATTTAAGAAATGATTTAGAAATTATTGAAAGTAATCGATTATTGGATAAAATAAATAAAATTGCAGAAGATGAAATTCTAACTACATGGAATTCAATTCCTGACACGTTTAATTGTTTAAAAATATTAGCAAAGGCAATTTTATCAATATTTTCATCGACGTGGGCATGTGAATCTATTTTCAGAATTAAATTTTATAAAAAATAAATATAGGAATAGATTGACGGATGAGTCGAGCTCTGCATGCGTACTGTTGAAATTAACTAAATATGAAACAGATATTAAATCTTTATCATCTTGTGTAAAAATCACATTAAAAACAACTGTTTTTAACGTGAATTTTGTTTCTAGCATATTGCTTTTTGTAAAACATTGATTAATAAAAAATTGTTTAAAGAAGAATTGCTTTTATTTGTTTATTTAATTATACTTACGTATAGTTTCACCACGCTAACATTTCGAATGAAATTTTATTGTGGCACGTTATCTATTTAAAAAAGAATTTTTATGACTTTGTGGCACGGACATCAAAAAAGGTTCGCCATCCCTGTCCTATAAGACTTAAAACGCAGTATTAATAGTTGGTTCGCCAAAAGATAAAAATAAAATAAATAAATAAATAAAAGGTTGTTAAAAAATTTGGAATAATTGTTCGTTACAAGTATATTTTTTCGCTCAAAATTTGGTGCCATAATTATGATTTATTATTATGTATTAAATTGGTATAAACGACATATCTATGCTAATAATTCGTCTATTCAAGAATAATAATACAAAAAATCTAATTCGTTTAAAGTATTTTTACATAAATTAATTTGAGACCGTTTAACAGGAAGTAAGTATGTATGCTAAAAGTGTCAAAATTATTGAAGAAGCTATATATCATTCTCATAATTGCTCGGCCAATTTTATAGAAAAAATAATGTTATTGGTATCGACCGTACACAGTACGTTCGTTAAATTGCATTACGTAAACTTTTTAACAAATAAATAAAATAAAAAGTATTTGTTCCTACCTTGAACCATGGTGAACAGATCTAGAACCAAGAAATAATTTTAAAATTAGAAATAATATTTCTATAACATAGCAAGCATAATTATTTACCTCCGACATGGCTGTAGAAATGCAATGCGAACTGCTAGCTATTTCATTGCACCTCATGTTCATTGTACACTGAAAACTAACACTTATACACATAAACACAAGATTTAACATTTGTAGTTACTTCAGAATTAAATAAAATATGTACAGCACAAATGCCTTTTATTTTCGTCTTTCCACTTCATAAATTCACTCACTACTAAAATGTAATACAATTTGTCTCGAATTTCTATGTTTAGAAGGTTATACAAGAAAATACATGAAACCCAGCCAATATAAATTAATTGAACAAACCTGTTTGAATGTTTCAGGTACCTACTGTTTGCGTTGCTCGCTGAATTTAACTCTAATCTTGTGACGTAGTACAGTGGTCTTCAAACTTTTTTAACTCATGATATTTTACCCTATAAAAAATACCAAAATAGTTTGTATTTAACTGCGCGAAATGGGTGCTGTTTTGTTGCGCGTGAGAATGTTACTTTTAGAAATATACTCAACATTTTTTCTACAACTGTCAAAAAAGAATAATACAATAATTATTTATTTATTTAAGTAAAATTAAGGAAAAAATATATGAATTTGGTACTATTGATGTGTTGTAACTAATGGAACGTAAAATATTTTTTTCGAAAACTGTCATATAAAGTTTAAATTTACATGACAACTATCAATACGCGAAATGAGTGTTTTTTCTCTACAGAACGCAAAAGACTTTTGCAGCAGGATGCAAATTTTTTTTGCATCCTGCAATTTTTTGATAGAAGAAGGCTCACAATTTAATAAAATTTGTCACTTCTACTCTATTCGTTAACAAAATTTATATTTAATGTTCCAATTGAGCGCATATTGATATTTATCCCGCTTGAGGAAGCTAACTGGTGTACTGGAATAGTTTCTTGAAAAATGCAATGCGAATCCCAATAAATCGCAGAAATAAATTAGAACGTTTGTTTGATTTCTATTGTCAACCAGCTGTCAATTGCTGGTCAGAGAATACCAGATTTGATAGCAATTATATTACATACATTGTTGTCATGGAGACATTAGATGTCACATTAATTAATTCTAAACGTCAAAATTTTCTCATTACATTATTACTAATTTTGGGACATAGTTTTCGAAAAAACGTTGTTTGATACTCGATTGCGAAATGCAGTAGGGATAAAATAAATATCACGCTTTTTACCCTTTAATGCGTGTGGCACTCTGTCATTGAAGATCTCGGTAAATGATATATTTTGCGAGTTACCAACCGTCAAATGGTAAAACTTGAGTTGAGGGCCAAACCTGAAGTTGGCTGCAGAACAAGCTGTTTCTGGCTTGAATTCAGGAGTACCAATTAAAAAAAACACCCCTAACCATGCCAAACCTAGTACAGAACTCATTTTTATGATAAATATACTTGAAATGCGAATTTTATTACAAACAAAATTTTGTTTTAAAGATAAATTTTATGACAGAACAATTCGGATGACGCCTGGATTCGAACCAGGGATCCTCCGCTAAGCAGAGGATCCCTGGTTCGAATCCAGGCGTCATCCGAATTGTTCTGTCATAAAATATAACTTAAAAAAAAACACCCCTAACCATGCCAAACCTAGTACAGAACGCATTTTTATGATAAATATACTTCGCATTTCAAATTGTCCGGCTTTTGACGTTAAGTTGGTATTCCTGAATTCAAGCCAGAAGCAGCTTGTTCTGCAGCCAACTTCAGGTTTGGCCCTCAAGTCAAGTTTAGCCCGTCAAATCACAGCCCAGAAGATGTTAGCGGTAATTTTAATGTAGAGTCGTGCGAATCAAACTCAAATTCTCAAACCCACGTGCAAATATGTTTCCAGTGATAAATCTACCCCATAGATAAAATTAAAATGTAACAATTTTAATCTTCTGCAGGTCCGAATTCGCAGTCACTGGAGCCGATTCCATCATCCGTCGACCAGGAACTCTCGCGGCTGTCCGACGCTCTAGTGCAGGTCCTGGAGCACTCATGGGGTCCAGGAGGTGTGCCAATGCTGTACGTGGAAGAGCGTTCCGTGGCCACGGCGCCAGGGGATCAGGTTGCACTGCCCGAGGGAGTCGCCAACGCGCCTTGGAAGCGCTCGCGCTACTACCGCAGGTACCCGTGGAAGCGGCAAAACTCACGATCCAGGACGTGAGTATACGTGTGCTTGTTCTGTGCATTGCGCTTTAGCAAGCCTTGCGATAAGGATGAGGATGAGGATATGAAAATAGTGCATGCATGTTGTTTCTTCTGATATTTATATACATACATATGAAACAATTCAGCGGTGTTAAACTCAGAACAATTTTTTTTTAACCCGAGATGCTCTAACCTAACAAACCCAACCACCTAAATAATTGTTCAGGGTGGCGATTCAAGTAATATTAATAAATTCCCTGACTTTTCCCTGACTAAGTAAAAAAATTCCCTGACTTCTAGAACATTGACTTATTTATGAATTTATGGTTACATTTCATATATTATATCATATATTGTAATATAATTGTTTTTTTTTATTAAATTTATAGTAAAAACAAAATCAATTTGTCTTTCTAAACAGGCAAAGACACAACCTTAAATATTGCAAACAGAAAAAACATAGCGCGGTAGAAACGTTAGACAAAACAAAACAGTTTTCAATTAGTAAACATCCTTCGGTTATATTTTCATAGATGGCGGTTCTCACTCTTAAGAAGCAATAAAGCGTATTTGTGGCCAATAAAGGTATACTATCTATCTAATAAAGGGTATTCTGCCAATAAAATCTAAAAATAACTAAATACATTTTGAAATAAAAAAGTTTGTAGTTATTTTCTAAAATTAAATTTAAATATTTAAAGAACAAAAAACTTTTTTCCCTGACATGGAATAAAATTCCCTGACTGTTCCCTGACTTTTCCAGAAATATAAAATTCCCTGACTTTTCCTGGTTTTCCCGGTTTTCCAGGTTAGTCACCACCCTGATTGTTTAAAAACAAGATTTTTTGTCACAAGTGCACTGAAATGACCTCTTTTTAATGCGCGTCTTGTTTTGTGATGTAATTATCATTACCACCCAGTTTTAGGGCTATACATTTTTTCCGGCCAGAAACGGGGCAACAATAAAACAACTTTAAAATACATATTCCGGCCTAGGAATGTACAGAACTTTTTGTCACTCCTTTTAATTTTGTGTTTTGTTTTGCAATAGAAAGTCAAATAAATTACAAATTTTAAATGTCATCTGGATGATAAATTTGTGATCCAAATTTTAATTAATAGAATCATAAGTGAATTAGTAAGAAATGATAGAATGAACAGAACTTTAAAAAGGAACATAAATAAATTTTACCTACGATTGCTATGAAAAGTTGACAATTACGCTCTCATTTGTCATCGTAAAGTTGACGTTTTCTGTGGAACAATCGAAAAATATCTTTTTTGCGCGTCTCCAATGGCAACGCGCGAAAAAGATGTTAAATGCGCGCTTATTTCAATAGTTACCAGGGATACAAACAAAACAGAAACTATTTTCAGTACATAACGTTTTTCATAATTTTAAGATGCAATCATAGAAAAAATTATGTGTGTATCACGAGTGTAAAGTGTCTTTGTTCCTCTTGCACTATTGCAGCTCTCGCCTTCGGCTCGCGCTGCAATTACCGTGTTCGAGTAACAAAGAATCACTTTACGCTCATAATACACAAATAAATATTTAAAAATCATTGAACCACGTTAGTTATTTCCACCTCCGTATTTTCAGAACGCTAGAATTATGTAAAGTTCTACCGGGCAGTTAAATTGTCACTGCCATATATTTATTGCAATAATTCTAAAACTTTTGTGGTTTGTTAAAAATATTGTCTGTCATTTTAATATTCTAAAATATATTTTTATAACTAGCTAGCATTTTTAAAATAATTTTTTCTATATCAAACAGGGTTCGAAGATATATATCGATCGATATATATCACGATATTTATTTTGATATATATCGTCATATTTTTGCAATGATATATATCCATTATATAAAAATATCAAATAGTTTTTGAGATATAGCCTCCGGAGAAGTGAAATTTTTCGAATTTTTCAGTTTTTCTACTTTTACGAGGCTATATCTCGAAAACTAAATGTGATATGAAAACGCGCTCAACGGCATTAATTTTCTCGTGCTTCAGTTAACTTATAAACATAGTTTCAGCGATTTTTATTTTTTTTCAATTTTCCGCCAAAAAAATCGCAAAAAGCGGTTTTTTAACATTTTCTCGAAAACCAGAAGTCATATGCATTTGAAGATTGCACCACTGGATTCAGTGGGTCAAAATACATATGTATGTAAATTTTCGTTTTAATAATCCTACGATTAAGGATTTTTGGGAAAATTGAATTAAAATCTGAAAAAACCAAAGGGGTACCCCTTAGGAAATAATTAAAAATATTAAATTGCTTAAAATTGTATGAAAATTTGCTTATAAGTCAATTCGGACACGGGGAATTCAACGCCGTTGAGCGCATTTCCATATCTTGTTTAGTTTTTGAGATATAGCCTCCGGAAAAGTGAAATTTTTCGAATTTTTCAGTTTTTCTACTTTTACGAGGCTATATCTCGAAAACTAAATATGATATGAAAACGCGGTCAACGGCATTAATTTTCTCGTGATTCAGTTAACTTATAAACATAGTTTCAGCGATTTTTATTTTTTTTCTATTTTCCGCCAAAAAAATCGCAAAAAGCGGTTTTTTAACATTTTCTCGAAAACCAGAAGTCATATGCATTTGAAGATTGCACCACTGGATTCAGTGGGTCAAAATACATATGTATGTAAATTTTCGTTTTAATAATCCTACGATTAAGGATTTTTGGGAAAGTGATATTTATCTGATATATATCCTATATATGTCAGATATTTTGATATTTATTATAAATATCATGATATTTACGAACCCTGATATCAAACAATGAATTTTCTTTTAATGAGCTTGTACATTTTGAACATTTTTTGCTATACATTTTTATGAGATATAATTAAAACCAGAGCTCAGCAAGTTTCACGTTTTTATGATACAATTATAAATATAAATTTTGTGCAATATAGTTGTCGTTAATGAACAAATCAGCAATTATTTTTAACAACATTTTTTTAGAAACACAATAAATCAAATCTGCATCCGAAATAAACAAAACTATAATAGTGGAAATTGTTTTTGTTCTATAATCACTCTAGATATTGCGTAGACACGTGTTTTAAATTCTAATTATAGGAAAATTAATTAAAATCTAATAATATAAGAAAAGTTAAAATTAATCTAAATACTACATTTAGAATGTATTGTTTATATGACGTCCCTATATAACCTGTCAAATTGTTGGATGCATACATACCTACATACATAACATCACGCTATATCCCATTAAATGGGGTAGCACGAACCCGTCAACATTCTCATCCTGACACACGATACTCGATTCGACCATATTAACACTTCCTCCATACAAACAAAATCCATTAACACGCAACAAACATTCATCCATTCGCTCCTGTACACCAGTTTCGTAAATCTTCACTTACGCCCACTTCTCTAACAACGAATCTATAAGAAATGAAGGCAGCATCGCCTGCGCTTGTTTAAAAAAACATTTAACACAATTGCAGTTACACACTGTATAGTAAAAACTGAAAATGAAGCAAAAAAATATGAGTTGGATGCGAGAGATATAAAGCACCTAAGAAAAGAATGACACTTTCCTCACGAGTCTTTAAACTTATATATAATATACAAGAGCTGACTCTATTAGAAAACACTTATGTTATAATTTTACTGCCACCTACAATATTTGTGACGTCATAGCATCACGTAGCAATCATGAATTTATTATGAATGTAAATGAAGACAGCTTAAAATAATCCTTGATCACGTAATGAAACTGAAGATTATCGTATGAATATTTAAGAAATAATTTGCATGCTTGTTGTGAATGCATAAGTAATTTTTAGAAGTAACTGACTACCTACCCGTTTATTGTTTGTTAATTTTATATGTATGAAAACAAAAAGCTCCCAAAATTAATGGGATCTCATGAATTGGCTTTGCATGTTAAATATTTACGAGGAGCTTTACAAGAAAGCTCGTAATATCGGAATTATGAAAAATTTTAGTTAATTTTAAACGAAACAATATGTATACAACATGCCTAATGACATTGACTTTAATTTAAATTTATTTGGGTTAAAATATTATACGAGTTTAAGGATTTTGCAAATATTTATGCAAAATATTATTCAATTGTATTAAAATAAATATACGAGTACACTTTCAATTATGAGCTTCGTCAATTTTTAATTTAATTTGGAACATAAAACGATTTATAAATTTTTAAATAATATTTATACATGAAATTTTATTCAATGTAGTATTAAGAACAAAATTTGATAAGGAAAAAATTAGAAACGGTTAAAATATTAAATAATAAAAATATTTAGAGATTCAACTAATATTACGGATGCAAAATTTAATGAAATATGTAATTAATACACATATTCTTTGCTTACACTTCTTAAATATGAGATAAAGAACAAAATTTGATGAAAAAAATATTAGATCATGTATGACCAAGTTTTTTTCATTCCTGCTGAAATCTTTGACGAGCTATATTTTCAAAACTACAAAAAGTATTTTAATTTTGCTTACACCATTAAATTAATCATAAATAGTATGTACTAACAAAATAAAACTGAATAAAAAAATTTGAGCTAAACAGCAGTAAACTATATTTGAAATAGTCCTGCTAATCAGCAATATCTCCAAAACTATAAGAGATATTTCAATTTAGTTTTCACCGTTAGATTTGTCACTACCAACTTTATATTTTAGTAAAATATTGTTACATTTGACTAACTATTTTTTACCAAAAATAATATTTTATATACCTGTTTTTAGAACAAAATACTATATTTTCTGCTCCATTAATTTAAAGCAAGTATCTCTAAAACAATTCAGAATCGTTTGACAGTAAATAATCATTATTTCAAATAATGAAGAGCAGACTACACACGACCAAACACCAAACACAACCACGATAACAAATGCATAGCTGGGCTGCAACCGCTTTTGACGTACCCACCCACATAACCTCAAAATAAACAAAGCATTAATTACATTTTTTCTCGTAGTAGATATGAAGCGGACAATCGATATATGTGCCAACCAACCCGAGAAGACGTCTTTAAATTACTGGTAGCTCTACATGAGACCCGCGCCGGAAATGGGGGCAAGTCTATCAACTTCTGCAACAGAAGAAGATCGGCGGGTGCCATCTTCACCAACATCCGGTTTCTTGGGAAGTAAACCAGCATGAAATCAAACTGACTTGCTTCGAAAACGGAAGTGCGATACAATGATTCGTTTTTTAATTTGGCGGCGGCAAATTTTCGTAAGGGCAACATTCCAAACACACCACATAATATTGCAATATTTTAAATATCAATATTATTTAATTACAAAACTATTTTTTAAATTTAAACATGATTTTTTTTATAATGATTATTAATAAACATGCAACTTATTCAGTACCTCTTTACTGCATTCTTAGGTGGGAGAAGATATAGCGACATTTAAATAACTTAATTTTAATTCGAACTATTAAAATATTGACAACCAAATTGATAAAATGAATTAGAGCTAATACTATTTTTTATTTCGATTTTAACTCTCTTTTCAATTTACGAAACAAATTAATTTAACGTGGGTTAAAAAGTATTAATTAATTAATTAAATTTTATCAATTTTGTGAATCTGCTTTATTTTGAAATGAAGTTATAGATAAAATTAAAAGTTGTATTAAAAATTTTCAGTTATTTTTAAATTAAAATATTGAAATGCAGCTTGTATTTTCTTCAAACATTTATAAATTATGTTTGCTATTTTCGTTATTAAAATAATATTTTAATCACAAGTTCACAAGCCCTGGTTTCGAATCTTTTAGTTGTCTTACTTTGCGATCACAGTAAAAGTATAGTTTATTATACACTCGTAACTAAAGAGACGTTTATAAAATTTGTTGCATAATATACTATTAGAGAAAAATATTTCATATAATGGTAAAATTTAGTACACTGTAATTTTTATTGTTTGTTCAAATTATATCAAATTAATAGTTAACTAAAGTAAAAAATAGTACTTCGTACTAAATTATTTTTGGCAAATTTTCTGTTTTAAAATCAACAGTTTTCTCATATCCATCAGTTTGAACAAAAAATCTCATTTTCTGCACATGTACGGAAAGTGTTACTTTCCATACGAACAGGCGCTAAATGTCTACTTTCCATACATGAAAAAATACAGAAAATCCTACTTTCTGCCATGGTCATATAATAATTAAGTTTTAAATCACACTGAAATCTTGGAGCAAAATAAAAGCATACAAAAAAAATTCAGAACTCATCTTTAAATAATTAAAACAATTTTTAATTATTATTTTATGCTTAATTAATGTAAATCAAATTGAAATATGTAATTTTAAACAATTTTTATTTAAGTTCCATAATAATTTATTAAATAATTATAATAAGTTAATACAGAATTTCTTCAGAACTCAGGTTGTAATTGTATATTATTTGTTTATTCTTTATATAAATGCAATATGTAATGAATAATTTGTTTTGGAATGTATGACATCTTACGAAAATTTGACTGCAATAAATATTTTATTAGTTTAATTAATTCTTTGATACGAAACGACTATTAATTAATATTTATTTTCAGCATATTTATCATAATTTATTTGATAGCAGGACTTAATTATAGTCAATATTTTGACAATTATTATAACATAATAATATTCTAGAATATCTTCACAAAAATAGTTGTTTCATATCAAATAATATTTATTTCTTATTGATAATATCTATTACAAATCTGCTATTTTTAAACAACAGTAATATTTTGATATAAAATTATTTCAATTATCTTGAGCAGTTAATAACAATTTCTGATTAAAATATCAAAGTATGTGCTGTTGTATATAAAATGCGACCTAATAAAAATGTAGAAATCTTCCTTGACTTGAAAATAAAGTCAATTACATTAGGCTATTATTTTTTATAAATTATTTTTCGCAAACAACAATCTATGTCCATTCATTCACACATATCCTGTATGTTATAATAACACGTTGTTAAATACTTACTGTTCATATTGTAAGACTGGTAATTGTCATTAAAGTTAGTGTTTAAATGTGCAAACTTCAGATTTTAATGTGGTGATTGTGGTGTTTTTTAAAACGAGTCAAAATAAAATTTCATGTACATAATCATTCTTTACTAATTAATGCTAGTATTTTTAACAATAAATAAATGTTTATCGGATGCATCTTTATTATACTTCAAAATAGTACATACATACATACATACATACATAACATCACGCTATATCCCATTAAATGGGGTAGCACGAACCCGTCAACATTCTCATCCTGACACACGATACTCGATTCAACCACATTAACACTTCCTCCATACAAACTCTTTCTTTTCTCACAACCAAAATCCATCAACACACAACAAACATTCATCCATTCGCTAGTGTACACTGCGCTTGTTTCTGAAGATCGTCTCCGCACAATTGCAGGTAAACACTCAAAACATCTAACCAATTAATCTAAAATCAAGAATCATACGCTTGTCTTCATTCATCATATTTATCCTGCAATTAATTTTCTCCAAACATTCCTATCCTGACACACCACTTTTGCTTCAACCACATTCATAATTCTTTTCATACAAGCTCGTTTATTCTTCACGCTCAGAATCTTTCGCTCACGCAACAACCCTTCAATCATATTCATCCACTTGTTCCTAGGCCGTCCACGCAAATAGTATTTCTTTATAAATTATTTTTTGTTCCTGGGGTCCTCCGCTATAGTCACTAACTAGGCAATTAGTGATTTATATTACGACTAGACCCAAAAACTTCGTACGAAACACAATCAAGTTTCAAAAATGTTATTGCTTTTTAAGATATTTGAATGTTTAATGCCATTCAATCTGACATCAAAGTTTGCTAATAGACAGTTAATTTTGAGGTTATTGTTATGTTTACGTCGCTTTATACAGAATTGATACCTATATTTTAAATAAATATTTAATATATTATTATATTATGGGGTAGGTGGCTCAGTGGTATCGAGTCGGCCTGTGGATCTTGAGAACCCTGGTTCGATCCCCACAGCCGACAAACAATTTTCACCAATTTAAAAAATCTACCCCTGTGGCTCTTCCACCACTAATATCTTTGGAGGCCGTGATTTGACGGCTGGTAACCGCACTTCACGCGAAATAATATATCATTTACCGAGATCTGCGTAGGCAGAGTGCCACACCCAGTGATGGGTAAAAGGCGTGATGATATATTTTTTTATTTTTATATATATTATTATTTCTTAATTTAATGATTATGTTAGATAAAATAAATAAATAAATATAAATATATCATCACGCCTTTTACCCATTACTGGGTGTAGCACTCTGCCGTAGCAGATCTCGGTAAGTGATATATTTTTTCGCGTGAAGTGCGGTTACCAGCCGTCAAATCACGGCTCTTAAAGATGTTAGTGGTGAGGGAGCCACAGGGGTAGATTTAAATTGGTGAAAATTGTTTGTCGACTGTGAGGATCGTACCAGGGTTCTCAAGATCCACAGGCCGACTCGATACCACTGAGACACCTACCCCATAGTTAGATAGAATGGTTGTTAAATATTGTCTGGGTCAAAACTTTGGTTAGATTTACACAAATCAGTGAAGGGAAAGTCTAACTGAATGGTGCAGATCAGGAAATCGTACCAGTGGCAATCAAACCTTTGCCTAAGATATTCTTATAGTTTATTTAATTTTTTTCTGAAATAAGTGGTATCCATGCATATGTTTAATTATTTGTCATGAAAATTATTTAAAATTCATTTATATATTTTTCTAAATGATAAAGTGGATTATATATGTGACTACAATTATATATGAGCTCCGCTACTTCAGATTCACATTTTCTTTAGTTTGACGTCACAAAAATAGAAAAAAAAAATAATGGAGGACCCCTTTATAGCTATAAAGATGAACAAAATAAGTTTATTTTCTCATAAATAAATGAGAGAATATCTAGGTACCTAATTATTAAATTAAAAACTAAATATTATTTTATGAAAACTAAAAACTACTAAATATATTATTTTTACAACAACTTAGCTTGAATTTGACGGCTGGTAACCGCACTGTACGCGAAAAAATATATCACTTACTAAGATCTGCTTAGGCAGAGTGCCATACCTAGTAATGGGTAAAAGGTGTGATGATATATTTATTTATTTATTTATTTAACAACTTGGCAATGATGTCATCAATTAATATGTGACATCAAATGTTTCTAAATAATTATAGAGTAAAATCGTTTGACATAACATATTTTTATGACTTCATAATCAAGTTTTTCCAGGGTTCGTAAATATCATGATATTTATAATAAATATCAAAATATCTGATATATAGGATATATATCAGATAAATATCACTTTTTGGATATTTATTTTTTAATTTTAGTTTTTGTACACATTTAGAAAAACTGAAAAATTCGAAAAATTTCACTTTTCCGGAGGCTATATCTCAAAAACTAAACAAGATATGGAAATGCGCTCAACGGCGTTGAATTCCCCGTGTCCGAATTGACTTGTAAGCAAATTTTCATACAATTTTATGCAATTTAATATTTTTAATTATTTCCTAAGGGGTACCCCTTTGGTTTTTTCAGATTTTAATTCAATTTTACCAAAAATCCTTAATCGTAGGATTATTAAAACGAAAATTTACATACATATGTATTTTGACCCACTGAATCCAGTGGTGCAATCTTCAAATGCATATGACTTCTGGTTTTCGAGAAAATGTTAAAAAACCGCTTTTTGCGATTTTTTTGGCGGAAAATTGAAAAAAAATAAAAATCGCTGAAACTATGTTTATAAGTTAACTGAAGCACGAGAAAATTAATGCCGTTGACCGCGTTTTCATATCACATTTAGTTTTCGAGATATAGCCTCGTAAAAGTAGAAAAATTGAAAAATACGAAAAATTTCACTTTTCCGGAGGCTATATCACAAAAACTATTTGATATTTTTATATAATGGATATATATCATTGCAAAAATATGACGATATATATCAAAATAAATATCATAATATATATCGATCGATATATATCTTCGAACCCTGAGTTTTTCTAAGAATTCTAGATAAAAAGCAAATAGGTAGATATAAAAAATATTCACATTATTTATTTCGTAAAATAAAATTTAAATACAAAAATATTCGTAATAGTAGAATTGAAAAATACAATAAATTCCGTTGCATTAAACTTCTGTAAAAAAGTAATAAACAGAAGAAACAAAGATTATTAAGAACTTCAAAATATTTGCGAATTAATTCAATTAATTTCTTTGGAAATGTTGAATTCGTTGGGCCGGAACATCCACTAAAAATATAAATTGTCAATTAATTCTAAGTTGTTTTTTCTACTGTCTCAAACAGACCAGACTTATATTTATTTATATTTATAAACAACAAATGAATCACAATACAAACAGACCAATAAAAATGTAATCAATTCTAGCGATGTGAGTTTCGGTAAAGAACAAAGAAGAAATTATCATAATTGTAACAGTTAATACTTACAGCAGTTTCTGAGCTGCTGACCTCTGAGGACGATACTGGACAATACAAGACTCTGGTCAGCTCGACGTCGATATTGGACGAACACTTTATTGTCGGGGTCAAAATCTATGACAGCTGGTCGAGGAACAATCATCGAAATAAAGATTTATTATTGTATGAGTTCGTTAGTTCAACAAAATAAAATATTGATAAAATACGTACTTACAAAGTAAGCTTATCTATTAAGGCAGTGATTCTTAACCGGGGGTCCGCGAAATTTAAAAGTTATCTCAAATCTATCGTCTTATTTAATTAATCCAATTTAGTAGCAGGAAATTGTTATCGAAATATTATTTTCGTAACACATGCACAAGGAACACGTTCTTATTCCCTCATTTTAGAGAGAGAAACGCTGCTATAGGATGTTTCTCTCCCTAGGTAGCATGTTTCTCTCTCTAGAGACTACGATTATTAGCTGTTTACGGCATTTCCTAGGTAACTAGTTACGCAACTTGTTACGAAAAGTATAATATGCTTCACGGGAGGGCGCGATTATCCCTTGTGTGAAGTTGGCAAACCTCACACGCGGGAATAATCGCTTGTTTCCCTCCCTTGATGCATAACATACTATTGTAGTTTTTTTTTTTGTAAGTTTCTATGGTTATACAGGGTGTTTACAAAATTTAAGGATTATATTGAATATAACGTAAAATTATTTTTTCCGAAATTCGCAAAAATAATTGCTCATTACTTGAAACAAACATTTTCCATGCCACAGGTTTGATAGGTTACAGTATAGAATAAAAATTAGTAAACATTAAACATTGTTATACAACTTATATTATAGTTATTTGTGTATTAAGAGCGAAAAGTGATTCTTTGTTACTCGAGGAACAAAGACACTTTACGCTCGTGGTACACACATATTTTTTTCTACGATTGCATCTTAAAATTATTAAAAAACGTATGCGTACTGAAAATAAATTCGTTCTGTCAACTGTCAATATGACAAGTTTCTGTTTTGTTTGTATCCCTGGTAACTATTGAAATAAGCGCATGTTTAATATCTTTTTCGCGCGTTGCCATTGGAAACACGCTCATTTAACGTCGTTTCGCGCGTTGCCATTGGAGACACGCAAAAAAGATATTTTTCGATTGTTCCACAGAAAACGTCAACTTTACGATGACAAATGAGAGCGTAATTGTCAATTTTTCATAGCAATCGTAGAGAAATACATTTTAAAGTTTATTGATTACTGTAACTTATTAATCTAGTAGGTAGCACAAAAAATGTTTGCTGCAAGTAAGGCGCACTTATTGCGAATTTCTGAAAAATTATCAAATAATATATTCCTTTTATTATTTTGCAATAATTTTGAAACAACTTGTATAAAAAATTATATAGTCATTTTCAAATCTAGAAATTGCAAGAATCGCATTTTACCATTATTAGAGTAAGAAATGAACTTTTTTCAGTTTGGACGATTAGCAAAGGGGTGTTAAACCCTAATTTTATTAATTAATAAATTTATTTATTTTTTTTTATGCTACTATGTATAATAGCAATTTAATTCACCGAACTACAATATGGTAGTTAATATACAGAGTGTTTCACAACTTAGAGCAAAAAATTAAAGGGTATATTCTGTATGACGTGCTGATCATGAAACAAAAAAAAATTTTTTTTAAATCGCAAAACTATTTTCCATGTTTCCCAGTCCAAAATTTTTCGTTGCCACTGCCACTGGGTGAATGATTATGTTAAAGTTATTAATTAAATAAAATTATATTATAAATAACTGCTAATAATTGAATTGTGTAATTATTCTTTCGTAGTTGATACCTACTTCATTGTTTGTGTTTAATAGGAAAGCGAATCCGGTGCAGTACTACAAAAAATGTTTTAGGTTAACAACCCTTAATTTTTCGAATTAAAAAAAATATTTTTGTTTCATGATCAGCACGTCGTACAGAATATACCCTTTAATGTTTTGCTCTAAGTTGTGAAACACCCTGTATTTTTAGCTTAAATGGGTTTCGAACTCTAGATCTTCGAATTCGAATGCTGTAATGCTACCCACATCACCGTACTGCCGAACAGTAAATAGTAATCAGTAAATCTATTAGTGGAAATAAAGTAAGTAAGGTAAGACAGTCAAAGAAAGAGACAAATGTACTCATTCAGTAAATAATAGAAAATGAAATACGACTAAGATAATTTATGTGTTTGTTATTCTTGTCCTAAGGTATGATTAAATATAACCAAAAATAAATTACCGAGAATAATTAGAATATAAAATGTAGGTCTTGAAATTAATTAACTGAATATTAAATTATTGAAATAATAAAAGTTAAATTAAAACAACTTCCCCTAACATTTATGTTGAAAATAAAACAAACAAAAAATACTTACAGGATTGGCTTGTCCTGTTCCCACAGTACGATCGGTTGTTTATTAACAAATTCTCGGTTTGACACAAAAGGTTAAAGTTCAGAAACCATAGTTTTAAACCGCAGACATCCTACAAAAGTTTATCAATAAATATTGACCCTCATTATTCGAAAGATCACGTTTTATAAAACTGCATGTTTAAAAATAGCGCTCAAATAACAATGAGAGTGTTTTATGCGGAAATAAGAAAAACTAGGGAATATCCAGGGCCGTAAGATAACATTTTTTTATAGACTCATTTTTAAAAGTTATTGTTTTATATACTACATCAAATAAAAATTATGGAGAATTCAATTTTTTACCAATTTAGTTTGAAGCATTTTTTTCTAAAATATTTTTAACATGTTTGACACAGGGGCGGATCCAGGGGAGGAGTCCTAAACATGGACTTTTTTTTAAATGTTGGCCCTAATATATAATAATGATGTCATTATTTATGATAACTCAATTTGTTAAACAGATTAAATAGAAAATATTATTTAAGAACTTAAAATTATAAGAGCATTAAGAACTATTGTTTGATTTATTATTCTAATAAATAGTCAAAAACCAATATTTTGTGGGGATATTATTTCGACCCGCAGATGGGAGAGGTATTCTATTTAAGATCTAGTCAAGTATGTGACTACCGACATTTGCACTTAGAAAATCAACTTCTAATTCAATCATTTTTGTATTCTATCGAAGAACCGTTTTTTATATTTAGAAGATGGGCAATACCCCTCCCTAAGACAACATTCATTCCATGACCCCCCCCCCCCCTAATTTGAAGTCTGGATCCACCCCTGGTTTGACAACAAAAAATTAACAAAATATTATTAATAAATATTTTAATAACTAATCTCGAGCCCCAGAAAGAAACGGTCCCCCAGATGATATAGAAAAATCTCATCAATTTATAACTTTTTTCAAACCACTTCAATCATTATGGCTGGTAGTACAAGCTCTGTTTTTGTCTGTTTTAAGAGCAGTATTTTTGGGTGTTTTAGCTATCTCTAACATTTTAAAACCGTGCTCTTAGAACACCCAAAAACAGAGCTTGTGCTACCAGCCATTGTTTATAAGTAACAATTAACAGGATTTAAACCAACTATCGCCCACTTACAAAGGAATCGTATCGTTGATCACAACAACCAACCTGATTATAAATAAAATAAAATATATATCATCACGCCTTTTACCCATTACTGGGTGTGGCACTCTGCTTACGCAGGTTTCGGTAAGTGATATATTATTAATGAGAATAAATACATTACTTTACCTGATCACTACGATAGATATAATAATTGCATTCCTCGTGGGAATTTGGAAAATTAATATCGAAATATTCTGAAGTGATTTCGCCGCCACAAGTTGGCCGAATAGGTGGCCTTGGTGTCGGGGGAGATGTAGGTACGAATGGGGTTGTTGTTTGAATGCAGGGGGTATGCTCGTAATATATTTTAAAACCCCGACCACAGAAACAATTATCGGTGGTGAATTTTATGTCTTCGTATTGTTTGTGACTTAAATCGAATGTAACTGAAAATGAGGTAATTAGAAATATGGTCAATTATGACAACATAAACTTTGATAGTCGGAGTTGTGGTCCATCAGTCTATATTTGTTTTACTTGATAATTTTAAAGATTACCGAAAATTTATTAAAACAAAGTTTATTTTAAATTAAAATTCCCACATTATCTGCAGATCAAGTTTTTTTACTGAATGTTCCATTTTCTCAACAGCCTGTGGATCTGGAGAACCCTGGTTCGATCCCCACAGCCGACAAACAATTTTCACCAATTTAAATTTACCTCTGTGGCTCCTCCTCCACTAATATCTTTGGGGGCCGTGATTTGACGGCAGTAACCGCATTTCAAGCGAAAAAAATATATCACTTACCGAGATCTGCTTAGGCAGAGTGCCACACCCAGTAATGGGTAAACGACATGATTATATATTTATTTATTTATATATTTTTGTAAAATTTCAAATACCTATTGTTTCTCTTTAAAATAGTTTTTATTGATTATAGTCACAAAATAATAAATACAAAACCTATTCATGTTTTTATTAATAAATAATCACGAACAGAAAGTATGCTAAAAAGTCTCCAAGATTAAATACCATGTTAACTAATTCGTCTTTTGTAAAACTAAATAAATTATAACAAAGAAAAATTTATAAACTAAGTGAGAAAAGTAAGCAATAATTATTAAAGATCTGACTGTAACTAATCTAATTGTTTATAGAAATGAATTAATGGCTTATTTTCCATGTGTTATTATTATTTTTTTAAATGAATGGTTTCTGTACTGATCATTTTAGAACTATAATGAATAAAGAGTTTTAAACATAATCAAAAGACCTTTTAAAATTTGCAAAAATACATGGACTGTTTCATTAAAAAATATAAAGTTGCATATCATTGTGCAAAAATAGAACATTCTGTAGAAAAACTTTTGAGAAAATTTCGGTAATATTTAAAATAATCATGATAACTATCAATAGAATAATTGAACAAATAGCATATTTTTAATGAATAAAAATAAATTGAAACTAACTTACATTTTGAGTTGAATAGTGAATTACCGCAGTATTTATATTTATCGTACAAGATAAAAGCATCTTTTTTACAATCTTGACTAGCTTCCAAATCAAAATCAAACACATGAAAATTTATGCCACAATATCCTCCAATTTTATGAAACCTAACATAACATAAAATCAAAATAGACTTTGTTGATATCACACTTAAAACCTATTTATAAATGTTTGAATAAAATGGCAGATACAAAACTCATCTGTACACGACAATTAATATAATTTATTGATTTATTTATTACTCTGCACAGTGGATTTCGAACTATTCAAACACAATCATAGATTACTATTGTCTGTCATTTTATTCCAGCTTTTATAAACGGATCCTCATTATTCCAAACCTATAGCAGCAATCCAGATTTCCATGATAAAATACTGGATATCCAGGATTAGCCAAAAATCCTCTGTAATCTTTTATATCGTAACACTTAGGATCGGCAGAGACAGGGTGAGTAATTTTACATTGAGGCATTTTCGACCACAAAACCTCTTTCGTTAAAACAGTCCATTGTGACGACCCCCAAGAATAACATTTGGATTCATCGTTTCCATTTGAAATAAGAAAATCATTACTTGTTGTTTCAAAATATGATCTTGCTTCTTTATATTTTGACTCTGGTATTGGTTCGTTATTTTCTGGTGCTTTAAAGAAATAATAATCTATTCGAACTTTCGGTTTTTTATTATTTTCCGTAAGCTCTGAATTTGGTTTTGAAGAATTAGGCCAGGATATCCTGTTAAGTTGATCGTTGTAAAAATAAAATTCTGGAACTTTTTCACCTTTCATTCCTTGTCCTGAATTTGACATTGCTTCCAAGGAAGGGGAATATCTAGTTGGACATTCGTCCTGAATTACTTCAATCACAAATCCATTAAAATTATTTCTAGCATATCCAGTATTTTTATATCTTATAATTTTTGGGGTATTTCCCCAAAATTGATCAAATTGGGATATTACATCTAGTTCTGTTTGACATCCACATATTTTCTTTCCATCTATTTCTAAAAATCCATTGTCACAATAATTTTCTTGTTGAAGTCCAAGAGAAAAATATTTAAAATGAATTCTGAGTCTACAAATATTTGGATTTGCTCTATAAACATGGTAGTAACAATCACTTGGTGCTTGGTTGGAATATGGAAATCCAGGACTTGCCAAATAAAACCTTCTGGAATTATAAAAGTCACCACAACATTTAGGTAAGCTTCCTGCAGAACTTTTTGGAGTAACTTTGACAGTTGAATTCAAATTATTATTTCCTTCACAAGGTAATCTGGTTACCAATAATTTAAATCCTTTTCCAGATACACCAGCATTTGACACAAATTTTAACCGTAAATAATTATTGTTTGTTTTATACATTTTAACACCAGTTAAAGAACCGCACAAGTTTTCATTGTCAATAATTTCTAACCGATCTTTAGAACAATTCACAGATTTGTTCAAATCAAAATCGAGAAACTGGAAATGAAATTCTGTTTGACAATGGGCATGTCCTTTAAGAATATAGTTACAGCTGATGTTATTCAAGTATCCTTTAGGATATCCTTCACTTTGTAGAATAAACTGTCGTTGCGATATCGGTTGATCACATTCTGTATAAACTAATTTAGAATTTTCATCAGTTTTGATGGATGTAACTAACATGAAAACCGGAATGATTACAAGTAGAATCATTTTGCTTGGTCAGAACGAACTGAAGATATATTTAAGAAGTGAGTTATATATCTGTAAGCTGATCTAATATTTGTCACAGAAAAGGGATGTTTACTCATTGTGAGAAAAGTAAAGTATTATATTCAGTATTACTGGAGGTGTGGCAAACCACATGCTATATATTTATCTTGCTGCGTAAACATAGAGATGTACTAACACACAAAAATTGAGAAAAGTCACAAGCAAAAAAATAGCAAATAGATGTAATCTTTCGTGCAGACACGTGAGTCAGAAGCGAATATATTTACAAAAAAGTAATTTTTAAAATATATGTCATTATTTTGTATATTTTATGGTGCATCAATATGTGATTATTTAACGCCATAAAAACTAGAACATTAAATGACATTTTAATAACGGGAATAGAAAAAAGGTAATACTACAAGAAAATCGTCTTGGAAATCTTCGTCGAGCATTAAATTCATGATTTCAAATTAGTTATTTTTAGAATTCACGAAATGTTGAGACAAACGTCTAGCTATAAATTATCCTATCGCCAACAACCTTTGACTACACAATGTAATGTATCGTTTTTATAAAATTAATTTTAAAAAATTTGATGTGACAACACATGACTTCCTTGTACGCGTATTAAACTATAGATATGTTTTTAATTACACATATTTGTCATTAAATCTTTTATTTTTTGTTCTAATCCATAGCAAACTTAATTTAAATATATATATATATATATATATATATATATAATATTTAAATTTAGATATCTCGCTTATGCAAAAGGCTAATTTAAAAATTCTTAATGTACTAGACGCAGAATTTAATTCTCTAAAACTTTTATTTGCAGCATTTATTTCTAAAATTAAAATAATACCATTTTTTTCAAGGCAAACTGTTAGCAGCTTCATGTAATGTATCACTTCCGGTAAGTCCATTTTAACCAAAACCTATTATGTTATTTCCATCTTATATACCAAATTTGGAAAGTCTATTATAGGCTTCAAGTAAAGTACCACTTCCGGAAATTATTCAATGAAAAAAAAGGAGGTGCACAACTAGATGTTATAACAGACCTAAATATAAAATTTCAATTTTCTACGGCTTACCATTTTTGAATTATGCGAGATACATACGTACGTACAGACGTCACGACGAAATTAGTCAAAATGGATTCAGGGATGGCCAAAATGCGTATTTCCGCTGAAATCTGAGAACCGAAAATTTTCGCGATTACAATACTTCCTTCACTTAGTACAAGGAAGTAAAAAACGCTGTGAAGGTGGACATAAATTTTTGTACACGGCACGCTTGTAATAAATTTGTACTGGACTAATTGGATTATGAGGGCTCGCTCTTTTGTCGCTCACCTCACAAAGTTTTCAGCTGACCCGTAAAAATTAATTTACTAAGCTGGCCACGTAAATAACTATTACAGTACATTATTTTCATATCCTAACCGAGAAAGTAAATTAAAATTAAACTTAAAAAAATAAATAAACATTTCCGCAGACTATATCTCGAAAACTAAGAACGAGAGTACTCTTTATCTCTATGAATATTTTTATTAATTTAAATTACCGAACGCATGTATTATTGCAGAAAATATTACACAAAATGTGCAAAATTTAAGCAAGCTACAAAAATGTACGCAACGACATTAAAATCCTCGTGTTTTAATTACATTTCATATTAAAAATGAATTAAGTACGGATCTGCATTAGGCAAACTAATTTTTTATGGAAATAATATCGCGGTTTTTCATGTACCGCTTTTAAGAATTAGAAATAACACTAGAGATATTTACACATTATTAATATTTGTTTTGATTTGGTTATTGGAATGTTCATAAAAACAAGCGTCATTTATTGATTAGTAATTTGTTAATTAATTGACAGCTTGTAACGATTTTACGGAAATATACTAACGTACATATTTCCTTGTAATTATTTATTGATCACAAACTAATACCAGTTTTAGGTGGAATTATATTTACTCTCCTTTTGTTCTTTTGTTTTTATTTATTTGAAATGACTAATCATTCACATTTTCAAATCAAAGTTATGTTGTCATTGTTTACTCCAATTTCTAAAGATAAAGTACACTGTAATAATGAACTGTTTTATTTTTTTTAGAAATATGTCATGGTAAAAACATTAGTTAATTAAAGTTATTTATTAAAAAATTTGAATAGAAACATTGGCTGGTAGCACAAGCTCTGTTTTTGCCTGTTTTAAGAGCAGTATTTTTGGGTGTTTTAGCTATCTCTAACATGTTAAAACCATGCTCTTAAAACACCTAAAACAGAGCTTGTACTACCAGCCATAATTTTTTAATTTAAATATAATATTAAATGGTATTTTTTAAATGTACATATACATTACTTCTAATTAAAAATTATTTATTTCTACATATATAATTACGGAAATTAAACATTTTAATTATAGGCGCGGTGGCCGAGCGTGTTAAGGCACATCTCTTAACATACTGTGACGTCACCCGAGCCAAGGTTCGTCAGTTCGAATCCGCCTGTCGACAATGTGTGATTTGTCGTAAAATATAAAATACAGCTACATGTATTTATCACACTCGGGCGCTATAAGCTAGTCACTTATACGCCTTAAATAATGTAGCATTCGACTACGAAAACCGGCAATACGGCAGTGTAAAAACTGCGGCTCGGTGTGTCCGGTAGGCCCAGGCCCGATTTGGGCTGTAGCGCCACAGATGATGATGAAACATTTTAATTAATATTTGTTCTTTGTTTTTATAATTAGAATATGTCATCCACCTTTGAAAAAAAAATCAAAAATATCGTATCAAAGAAATATATTTAGTATTTTTTTATCTAAATTTAGAGTTTGATATTACAGATAACAGATGATTTTAATGGTATATATTAGTGGAATTGAGGGTGAAAGATTGCGTGAATAGCTGAGGAATAAATGGATGAAGACATACAATAATTTTTCTATAACCCTGTCAAAAAAAGTGTTTCCCTCAATTGAGAGAAGAAAGTGATATATTTTGTTTCAATCCCACATAATTTGTTAATATAAATAAACCCCTACTATGTCAGTAGTTTCGGAAAGAAGTTTTTCTGTTTATAAGCACATTCTTTCTGATCGACTTTAGTCTTTCCTGTTGTATAATTTAGAAAAAATCCGGTAATTCATTGTTTTCATAATTAATGTGAAATATAATACTTATTGAAAGAATGAAATTGTATTTTCTCCTTAAGTATTTGAATATGATTTTTTTTGCATATAATACCTAAATTGGTGCATAAATATAAATAAATAAATAAATATATCATCACGCCTTTTACCTATTACTGGGTGTGGCACTCTGCCTAAGCAGATCTCGGTAAATGATATATTATCCGCGTGAGTGCGGTTAACAGCCGTCAAATCACGGCCCCCAAAAATATTAGTGGAGGGGGAGCCACAGAGGTAGATTTAAATTGGTGAAAATTGTTTGTCGGATGTGGGGATCGAACCAAGGTTCTCAAGATCCACAGGCCGACTCGATACCACTGACCCAACTACCCCATATATAATGTCCAATATTTTCAACATATTTTCAAACAATTTATTATGTCGTATGACACTATGATATAATTTTTACCAATTTAAATCTACCCCTGTGGCTCCCCCACCACTAAAATCTTTGAGGGTCGTGATTTGAGGGCTGGTAACCGCACTTCACGTGAAAAATACATCACTTACCGAGATCTGCTTAGGCAGAGCGCTACACCCAGTAATAGGAAAAAGGCGTGATGATATATATATATATACAGGGTGAGTCTGGGAAGACGCCCTCCCCCCTTTAACTTTTTTATTATGAGTAATAGAAAAAAATGGTTCATATGAAAGTTTTATTATTTTAAATATACTATTTGATGGCAGATGTAGATATTTTTTATAAAGTCAGGTTTACAAGATACGACTATCAACTTTTATTTTTTAAATAGCAACCTATAATTATTTTACTAAAATAAAAACCGCCATTTTTTTCTCTTTTCAACGGTGTATTAGTTTTTATTAATGTATCTGAAAAAATTCGAGAAAAATAAGAAAATTGAGAAATACTAGAAATAATTTTTATGCAAATATTATAGGTGGCTATGTGAAAATAAACAAAATGTAACAGTGTTATACAACTTAACAAACTAAAGCAACAAATTCAGTAACAAAAACAACTTAAAACAAATGTTCAAAATTACGACCATGTTCTGTAATACAAAAATTTAAGCGTTGAACGTGATGTATTCGAACATCTGCCAGCATGTTTCGCGAAATATTTTGGAAAGCATTTCGAATACGCTCTTTCATGTCTTCTGCATCTGTAGGTATCTTCTGGTAGACAAGATTATGCCTATTTACGCAACCATTACTTTTAAAAGTAGCCTCATCCGTAAATAAAATATTAGATAATAGCAGCGGATTTCGTCTAATATTTTCCATCGCCCAATTGCAAAATCGAATTCTATTATTAAAATCTTCACTGTGCAATTCTTGTGTAAGGTTAATATGGTAAGGATGAAATTTATGTTTTCTTAAAATTCTAGACGCAGAACTTTGGCTAATGTCAATTAAATTTGATAAATTCCTCGTACTGACATGAGGATTTTCGTAAACAGAAGCCAAAACCATAATTTCGGTTTCTTCATTTACTATAATATTAGATGTATTTCGTTTTGGTTTTTCTACTGAACCTGTTTCTCGAAATCGGGTAAAAATCCTCCTCAGTGATCTTAAACTCGGTTGCCGACGTCTAGGAAACCGCTCCCGGTAAATTCTTTTTGCCCTTCTCATGATTCCAGTCGATTCACCAATTATTAGAATCATATATATTAATTCTTCTTTCGTAAACATTTGAAAACTTTTTTTTTATTGTTTGCAAAATAAGTTAAATAAAGTAACCAGCAAATGTATACTTTTTTGACATTAATTTAACACTGTTACATTTTGATTATTTTCACATAGCCACCTATAATATTTGTATAAAAATTATTTCTAGTATTTCTCAATTTTCTTATTTTTCTCGAATTTTTTCAGATACATTAATAAAAACTAATACACCGTTGAAAAGAGAAAAAAATGGCGGTTTTTATTTTAGTAAAATAATTATAGGTTGCTATTTAAAAAATAAAAGTTGATAGTCGTATCTTGTAAACCTGACTTTATAAAAAATATCTACATCTGCATCAAATAGTATATTTAAAATAATAAAACTTTCATATGAACCATTTTTTTCTATTACTCATAATAAAAAGTTAAAGGGGGGGGGGGCGTCTTCCCAGACTCACCCTGTATATATATAGAGATATAATTACGTATTCTGTTATAAATGTACAAAATCTTATTTTTCTCTCGCAACAATAATGAAACAACCGCACATATACAATAATAATAATAAAATAAACGTGAATCTATCTTCTCGAAGATGAAGAATAATTTCCCGTCACAATGATCACGTTCAATATGTCAATGTATGATTGATCGAGTCATTAAGTTCATGCGACTGTTAATCTTGGTGTGTCGCGATGACCTGTTTCTCGCACCGATAAAGCGAACGAGTGTATTTGTATTTTTGTTCCGGTTGAGTAAGAACGATATGTACACAAAACAGATCTCTATTCAGTCAGGACTTTGACTTTAGTCTGGAAATGCTAATTGAATCATTCAGAATTGTTTATCGTAAACTCTGAGCTGATGTTTGTTTACTATTGATGTATTTGTAAAGTTAAACTTGGGATTGAAGTTTGTTATTGTAGGATGAGGACGTGTTGATCATTTTGAATTATAATTGTATGTTTATCTTTAAAAGGAAAGAAATAATTAATGATACAAAATTCATATATATATATGCTTTGTTTTAGTACATCATATCATTAGTAAATCTTTAATAACATTTAAAGTATTAAGGTCGGATATTAAATAAATTTATTAGTCTAACAAAGACAAAATATGACATCAAAACAGAACCAGTTAATATGAATATTTTTATTGATTTAAATTATCGGGTAATTTTTTGATGGTACAAAATATAAAATGGCCCTAGTAAATTAGCTTTTCCAAAGGTTATATGGAGTAGATGGCTCAGTGGTATCGAGTCGGCCTGTGGATCTTGAGAACCTTGGTTCGATCCCCACAGCCGACAAACAATTTTCACCAATTTAAATCTACCCCTGTGGCTCCCTCTCTACTAATATCTTTGAGGGCCGTGATTTGACGGCTGGTAACCGCACTTCACGCGACAAAATATATCACTTACCGAGATCTGCTTAGGCAGAGTGCCACATCCAGTAATGGGTAAAAGGCGTGATGATATATTTATTTTATTTATTTTAAAGGTTATATCTCATAAACTAAGGAAGATATGAAGATGCGCTCAACGGCATTAAATTCCTCGTGTTCGAATTGACTTATAAGCAAATTTTTAGCAGTTTTTAAGGGATTTAATTTTTTGAAAATTTCTTAAGGGGTACCCCTTGGGGTTTTTTCAATTTTAGGTCAATTTTAGGCTTTTATCTCTAAAATTCGTTTCCGTGCGAATATTGTAATAAAAGTTTACATACATATGTATTTCAACCCGCTGTATCCAATGGTGAAGCTTTTAAGTACGTAAGTCTTCGAGTTTTTGAGATATTGGTCAAAAATAGATTTTAGAGAAAATTTTGGCGACAATTTTTAAAATTTTCAAAATTGCTGAAAATATGTTTATAAGTAAATTAAAGCACTAGGAATTCAATGCCGTTGAGCGCATTGTCATATTTTGTTTAGTTTTTGAGATATACCCTCAGGAATGTAGAATTTTGCCAAAATTTAATCATATTTTGATTATTTTCCTGTAGCTACCCTATATCTCAAAAACTAGATTGAATACGGACCTGGCAAGTTCACCACTAGATTTCTTATAGTTTTATGTATAAGTTCGAATTTTTTTTTTGATTTATTTTAACTCATACATTTTTAATGGTACAAAATATAAAATTGCGTCTGACATTTTAGGAAAAATCAAGTTTTCGGAGACTATATCTCAAAAAATAATCAAAATATGGAAATACACTCAACGGCATTGAATTCCTCGTGTTTGAATTGACTTATAAGCAAATTTTTAGCAGTTTTTAAACAATTTAATTTTTTGAAAATTTCTTAAGGGGTACCCCTTGGGTTTTTTACAATTTTAGGCCAATTTTAGGCTTTTATCTCTAAAATTCGTTCCCGTGGGAATATTGTAACAAAAATTTACATCCATATGTATTTCGACCCACTGAATCCAATGGTGAAAATTTTAAATGCGTAACTCTTCAAGATTTTAAGATATTGATCAAAAACAGATTTTAGAGAAAATTTTTACGACAATTTTTCAAAATTTAAAAATTGCTGAAAATATGTTTATAAGTCAATTAAGGCACTAGAACTTCAATGCCGTTGAGCGCATTTTCATACATTGTTTAGTTTTTGAGATATACCCTCAGGAATGTAGAATTTTGCCAAAATTTCATCTTATTTTAATCACATTCCTCTAGCTGCCCTATATCCCAATAACTAGGCTAAATAAGGATCTGACAATTTTACCATTGCATTCCTCATATTTTTTTATATACCTGAGCATAAATAATTTTACTCATTTATATTAATAGATATATTTCTTTTATAGTCCAAAATGTGAAATAATATGAAAAAGAAAACATCTATATCTCAAAAGCATAGCAAGATACGAAGATGCGCTCAACGGCATTTAATTCCTCGTTTCCAAATTGATTTATAAACAATGTATCTCTAAAATATTTGTAGAAATATAGGACAAGGATATTGGGTGTAATCAGATTAAAAAAGCATTTATAATATTTTTATTATTCTTTACAATACTATACTTGAATTAAAAGTAACCCAAATAGGATTTGTATTTATTAAAATATACAAAAATAATAATATTCTAAAGTTCATTGCAGTATATGATACAGCTGAAAGTTTCATTGTTATTATAACAAAAACTTTCAAAATAAATAACAAAGTTTTTGCATATGTAACAACTCTTTAACTTTATTTTAATTAGATAGTAGACCTATTTAAAACAGATTTATTATTTTTGTATTTGTACTTGAAATTGTCTAAAAATTATAAAATCAAAACCTATATTCGCTAGATCACAATTTAGCAGTAATATCTTTTCTTACTAACTCAGCATAAATAATGCCGGATGGCTTATCAATTGGTAAGTAAACTTCCTTATTGTCATGATCGTCTACAATACTTTTAGGGAATTGTCTCATATCAACAGGGAAATAATGTTTATTTGGCATGGTCATTTCAATTCGACTAATCTGAAAATAATACAAACGTTAAAAATACATCTCAAATATCAACTCTTATATTCTAACCTTTGACTTAACCACTGACAATTTCTTGTTTCAAAGTAATTGTAGAGATAATATCAAGCGATAAGGGTAAACAAATATTTTAATTAACAATTTATCAAGCTTTTTTAATCATAATAACTTCCTGTCTATTTCAATACAAGGTTTTAAAGATAAATTATAAAAAAGGCATATTTTTATTTGATAATAGTCATGTGAGTATGAATATAATGTTTAAACATTTATCAACAAATAATTATAAAGCATAATTAGAGTTAGAATAAATAAATAAATTAAATAAATATATCATCACGCCTTTTACACATTACTGGGTGTGGCACTCTGCCTAAGCAGATCTCAATTAGAATTAGTTTAATTAAAAATGAGTCAAATAGATCAATTGACGAATAGTTTTTATTGACTATCAATTAATTCGTTTTCATTTCTTATAGAGATGGGCGAATATCAAATTTCTCGAATTCGAATATCGAATACGAATATTAATCAGATCTCGAATATTCGAATACTCCTAAAAGTTAATTTATGTATTATTAATAATTATTTAATTATGTCCTTTTCATTATTTGAATGAAATTGTTAAGATAAAATAAAATTAAAACAAAAATTACAAACAAAAAAGAAAAAGACGAAAACTTCAAATTTAAGGTGAAACGTACGGGCTGATGTTGGCGAAAAACAAATTTGAAGTATGGGACGTCTTCATGGTTTTGAAACAAAATATCTTTGTTATTAAAAACTTCAAAGTATTGTAATAGCTTTAAGTTTATGTACAAATGATAAAGAAAAACATAGTCAAAAATTGAGGTCAACATATAGCGCGATATTCGAGGTATTCGAATGTTCGCTATACTGACGTTAATATTCGAAAATCTCGAATATCGAACAATGTCAATATTCGCGGCATTCGACTATTTGCGGATGATATTCGCCCATCTCTAATTTCTTATCATAACCGCAATTGTAAGCGCAGAAAGACATTCCCTTTCATTCTTTCTCTTTTGATTCTTTTTCATTTCTTTAAGTGTCGAACTGCAATTGTGTGGAATTTACTTTCAAAAACAAGTGTAGGTAGCGCACCCTTCCTTTCTTATCTTTTAGATTCGTTATTAGATTAGTTGGTAGAGGAATACACTTGAGTTAAAATGTTATGAGCATGTAAAACATACGTTGAATGAAATATTAATGAAAACTGTGTATAGGTGAATGGATGAATGTAGTTCAAAGTTAGTTGCGTGATAAATAAATTAGCTTATATGAAGAGAATAAATGTGGTTGGAATTTATTTTCAAAATCAATCGCAGAAGAAGCTCCTGTCCTTATCTTTTCTGATTCGGTGTTAGAGAAATGAATGTGAATGAATGGATGAATGCGATAGAAGGTTTGTTGTGTAATGATGGTAGAATCTGATGAGTAGATTTTCTGTGAATATTTCAAAAGTTCTTGCAACCTAATTTGATGGGATATATTGTTATGTATGTGTATATGTATATTAATTTATATTGTTCAAAATATTTTATTTGTTTAAAATATTTTCGTTCCTAAATAAACAAAAACATATAAACATTATTTTGTATGTCATTAAATAATAATATCATAAACAAAAATATTTGAACAAACAAATGATAAAATTAAAAATGACGCATGTATCTATTCGCATGTTATAATAAAATACATTTAAAAAAATAAATCAAATTATCAAAGCAACAATTATCATTTAATATTATTACCGCAATAAAAATTTCGCAACTTTAATCGCAATGTTGAAATATGTTTCAATTTATTTATTAAGATAAAAATGCAGAAAAAAATATTTGTCCCAGTAACACACAGACACAATTAGGACATAATGACTAGTTTATTTTTATACTGATATAATTTTTCTTAGAACTACAAATTAATTTTGTGCAAGATGACAACCAATTAGAATATTTTTATTATTTTTTCATGCTGGAAATTGGTGCATGGCCGTAATGCATAATCAGCGAGCCATCAAAAACATATTTATGTAACAACGTTCGACAGCTTAATTGCATGTCAACAAGACGTAGGATCCAATATTAATAGTATATGATTATGTAACAAGTTTTATATAGGTCTCTTTAGTTACGAGCTTTTTCTGACACGAGCTGAGCGAAGCAAAATGAGAGTATAAAAACCGAGTATCTAAAGAATTTATAAAACAATCGTAAATTAAGACAACAAATTTTTAAGTTTCAACTATTTAAAAATAAGGTCTTGGCAATGACAGATGCCTGAAGCTAACTTCACTCCGTGCTTAATATCTCAAGCCGTGACTAAAACGTTCAAAGCCACGGCTTGTCAACATGTGATTCAGATGTTATTTAGCACCATGGAAACCAGTACGTTAAATGACATTTTAATAACGCGAGTACAAATAAATTATATTTTAAAATTACTTTTTTCTACAACCATTTAAAAAAGTAGGCGTTTTTGAACTTATTTTTATTATGAAAGTAGCACTAGTGCAAAAATGTGAATTATTTCTGCACTAGTGCAGAAAAGTAATTTAATATAAATAAACTCTATACAGTATACTTTCTATTAATATTTATGGAAGCAAATTTAATGTTGCAGCATTGGCTTCTTCTATAATGTCTATAGAATCTAATACGTGTTCGCCACTGGATTCAAACATTTTTTAAATTGAAAGCACGGAGAAATTTTGCCTCATTATCAACAAAATAATTGAGTTAGTTTGTCATTGTCAGTTGTCATGGATACATTAAATCAGGTATCTTTCTAAAGTTTCTAAATTAATACAAAATTTCAGAGATGTTACAATTACTGAAATTTGTTTTATTATTTTTATCAAAATATGGTTTATGGTTGTAGACAAAATAGTGTACGCAACTCGTGCAGAAAGGGGTTTTTTTTTGCACTTGATACGTAAATAACTATTTTCGTTTTTAATTTTACTTAGGTTCATGAAAATATAGTATATACATCTCGAATGCGAATGCTATTTTTTCTTCGGTGTTTTGTATCATACATTTCTCTCCCTAGTTGAATAATATATGATTATAAAGCTAGTGTTAAAAATATCACTTTATTGTACAAGTAGGACACTTACAACACGAATCTTACTCGAATATTGCAAATCCATGAATGAAATAAACACGAAATGCTTACACATTTTTGCTACGATCGCGTTTTAACTAGGGATGGGCGAATATCAAATTTCTCAAATTCGAATATCGAATACGAATATTAATCAGATCTCGAATATTCGAGGTACTCGAATATTCGAATACTCCTAAAAGTTAATTTATTAATTATTAATAATTATTTAATTAAGTCCTTTTCATTATTTGAATGAAATTGTTAAGATAAAATAAAATTAAAACAAAAAGTACAAACAAAAAAGAAAAAGACGAAAACTTCAAATTTAAGGTGAAACAACAACAAAGACAAAATTAATTGTCATTCATGCATTTGGTGAGACTAGGTATAATAAAAAATATTAAATAAAACTCTAGGCAAAATCTCACAAAATTCAGCCTCCGAGTCACCTTATGAGGACGCGTCCATGGTTACTAACTGTGCTGGCCGGCCTCCGACGATGCCCTCATAAGGTGACTCGAAGGCTGAATTTTGTGAGACTTTGCCTAGAGTTTTATTTAATATTTTTTATTAAGGTGAAACGTACGGGCTGATGTTGGCGAAAAACAAATTTGAAATATGGTACCCCTTCATGGTTTTGAAACAAAATATATTTGTTATTAATAACTTCAAATTATTGTAATAGCTTTAAGTTTATGTACAAATGATAAAGAAAAACATAGTCAAAATTTGATGTCAACATATGACGCGATATTCGAGGTAGTCGCATGTTCGCTATACTGATGTTAATATTCGAAAATCTCGAATATCGAATAATGTCAATATTCGCGGCATTCGACTATTCGCGGATGATATTCGCCCATCTTTAGTTTTAACTAAATATTGTAATTATTACAGTTCAAACGTCAAATACATTTATTTTGTAGGCTATTTAATTAAGTTTCTTTCGCAGCAACTAATTTATTGCGTTTAAAAATAATTTTGCACGCATCTTACATTTGGTTTAGTGTTTTACGTAACCAACATTTCGGCCCACACTTGTGCCTATATCATAGTTGGCATTGAACAATCAATCATAATCTATTCGACGTACAACATACAAAAATACTTATAAACTAAGAATTCACGAAATTCTTCGTTTCTCTGCTCCGTAAGTAACAAAATTATAAATAAAAAAATCATGCCACTAACCTGTTTAACTTTATCCAAAATCATTTTCTCAGCTAAGTACAAGGTATTCTGCACCGAAGGTGAAAATATCCCCGTATCTGGGGGTCCTGCAAACTTGTCCAAAATGCAATCCTTCACTGCGTCCCAAGCAGCATCAAAGTTGACACCGTTCGCGGTGGAGAAGAACCAGGTCGCGGTGACGACTGTACTGAATATCCTGTCGTTGACGTCGGGGAGGGTGCGATACCCATCTTGGATGAAGTCGGTGAAGGAGGATTGAGTGGTTTTTAAGACGCGGAGGTCTTTTAAACCGCCTTGAATTACTGGGGACTCTGAAAATCAAGGAAATTGTCGTCTTGTTAATGTGGTTGTTGAGGTGTAACTAGAAAGGGTTTTCGAATAGAATTCAGACTGAATAAGCCAATAGTGGCAGGTCGGATTGTTTTAAATTATGCCCGATTATTTTTATTTGACGGCTAGTAAACTGCACTTCACACGAAGATATATATCATTTACCGAAATCTGCTACGTCAAAACACGTTTGATCAACATTTTTCTTTCAAAATCACAATTGTTTAATAAAAAATATATTACTAGGTTTTTCGAATAGAATTCAGACTGAATAAGCCAATAGTGGCAGTTTGGTGTCAACAGGTGGGATTGTTTTAAATTTTGCCCGTTTTTTTTTATTTGACGGCTAGTAAACTGCACTTCACACGAAGATATATATCATTTACCGAAATCTGCTACGTCAAAACACGTTTGATCAACATTTTTCTTTCAAAATCACAATTTTTTAATAAAAAATATATTACTAGGTTTTTCGAATAGAATTCAGACTGAATAAGCCAATAGTGGCAGTTTAGTGGCAACAGGTCGGATTGTTTTAAATTATGCCCGATTATTTTTATTTGACGGCTAGTAAACTGCACTTCACACGAAGATATATATCATTTACCGAAATCTGCTACGTCAAAACACGTTTGATCAACATTTTTCTTTCAAAATCACAATTTTTTAATAAAAAAATATATTACTAGGTTTTTCGAATAGAATTCAGACTGAATAAGCCAAAGTGTTAGTTTGGTGGCAACAGGTGGGATTGTTTTAAATTTTGCCCGTTTTTTTTTATTTGACGGCTAGTAAACTGCACTTCACACGAAGAAATATACCTCTTACCGAAGTTATTTTTTTAATATTTTTCATTTAAAATCACAATTTTTTAATAAAAAATATATTACTAATAAATAAATGTGCGGTGAATATTTGAAGGGTTCATGCTGCCGAATTTGATATAACGTAGGGTTCATTTAAAACATTTAATTATTTTCTATTTTTCTCTGCACAACAGGAACTTAATCTCAATTACAGTATAATGGAATTCGATCAACTTGTATGTCGTCATATTTTTTTGATAGAAGTTGAAGCCAGCAAGGTCAAAAAATATGTAAAGTTTTGTTACTCAATCCCTAATCGTAGTTAAGTAATACCAAAAAATATCTCACCATTTCGTTTCTGAGAAACAGTACAAAATCTCGTTGCAGTCGGCGAAAAAACAAAAGCATGATTATGCGCCTTGTCATCTGCTTGCAATCTCTCCCACGGATATTCCTCTATCTTCACATCAACCTCATTCACATGTTTATACACATACAAGAAATGGCTGCATAACAACATTCCAAAATCTTCTGGAGTTTTAATTCCATGTTTTTTTGCTAAGACATAAACAGTATTTTTCTGGGAATCAGTTGCAATGATGTCTCGATTATCACCCTCCAGGTAGTCGTTTTGGTTTGATAGTTTTAAGTGGGTGTCGACTTCGTATTCTCTGATAGTGTGGTGGGAGCCATCTCTATGCACGTGGAGGAGCTTCACATGGTTTTTACCGTAACCATAGTTACCGAATTTGTAGTGGTCGCGGTTTATGTAATCGAGGCTTCCTGTTGGTACTCGACTCATTTTTTATGGTTTTGATTTGTTGTTCTTCTGAAATTATTTTTATAATTATTTATCACTCTAAATTGAATTGTTACATTTTTCTATTTTTTTAGCCAAATTACTACGACTTCTAGTACCCTAAGAGATTCGAAATTGTCGCAATAAATTCTCAATGTAATGTAGATTTGTTTTATCAAAAAAAAATATAGGTCATTTGATATGAGGAAAAATGAGGACATGTCGACTTTATAAATCATTTTAATTTAAAAAGAAAGACAAATATTTCAAAGAAAAATTGTATATATTTAAAGTTCCATTTACTTTAGAGAAACAACATATTTTTTTAATATTACTTGTGAAAATGTAATTTCCCTCATTCAATTTAGTTTCCCTCACTAGTGATAAAAGTAAATAACTTTCCTTACTAGTGAGGAAAACAGTTAATAACACAACTAAATTAAGTGAGGGAAATGTCAGTTGACATGGTGTCCAAGGAAACGTGATGTGCATTTGCAAATACAACTCCTTTAATTTATACAAAATAGTTATTAAATTTCTTGTATCGCAAACGTAAAAATGTAATTTTCACGTTTAATGTTGAAAAATATAGTATGTGACACACGCCATTGCAAAACTCGTACTATTGGAACACCTCTATTGCTCCTGCTTCAATTTTCGTACTCGTTTTACAATTAAATCCTTTCCTTACTAGTCATAGTTGCACCAATAAAACTTAAATTTTAAACTTGTTTTAAATTAATAAAGGTAAATCGAAATTACCTGTTATATAGAATAATTGAAATTACTGTGAAACATTCTAAATGCTTTTATTTATTTATCTAATAAGTATATTATTACATTCTTGGTAACAGGGATGTAATGAGTCATTTCCGCCCGTAGACGGTAAAGAAAAGTTTGACATTATTGTTATAATAACAATATATTGATAAATGTATTTCAAAATATTTAAAATAAATAAATAAATAAATATATCATAACGCCATTTACCCATACTGGGTGTGGCATTCTGCCTAAGCAGATCTCGGTAAGTGGTAAATTTTTTCGCGTGAAGTGCGGTTACCAGCCGTCAAATCACGGCCCTCAAAGATATTTAATATATTTTAATTTATTTTTTGCTATTAATAGAAAATAATTTGTATGTACCACGAGCGTTAAATTAGATTTTCGGACACTCGGTTATTAGTACATAATAACTCTTTAATAAAAGCAAGAACAGAATTTTAAGTTACTTAAACTTATTGCGTTTTTCCAATAAAAATTAAGTCAAACCTTATTTTTAAATCAAAATTGTAACATAGTTAGATTAAAGTTTATAATTTTTTAAATATTTGCTCAACCTGTCTTTAATAAACTTTGTTTTAAATTATGAATGCCTTTAAAAATAAAAGAACAACTTACATTTCAACTAAAGTAGAGACAACCGATTCGTTCACTCAGTTTCACAACTTTGATCGGACATCCCTCTCATTTAACTTATATATATGTACAGTCCATGGTATCACATGATACATAAGGGATAAAGAGGCGTACGCAACCTTTTATCTGGGGTCAAGCGCGCGAGTCGGAGAATATAACACGTCGTTCCCCAAACTTCATGTTTCTTTCATCGTTTCACTGAATTATATTCAAGATAAAAATAAACTTGTTTTTCTGTATTGTTCTGATAATTATTACGATCATGTTTTATGCTTTATCATTCAGAAAGTGTTTGTTTATGTTTGGTCTGTGATCCACTTCTAATAATTATGTATTTATTTGTATTGATTGAGAAACGTATTTGTTATTCAATTATAAAATAATTTTATGCTTATTTCAATTTAGATTATGGAGTTGAGAACTTGTAAAAATAGTATAAATAAATACAAATATTTCCTTTTCCTGCTTTTTAAAAGTTATTTTATTATTATTGACAAAAAAAATAATTTATTTATTGACACTTTGAATATTTTATTCTTTGTACTACATGCAGAGGGTATTTCAAATTAATTAAGAGTATATATTATTTGATGTAGATAACGGATTTTTTTTTGCAAAATTCGCCAAAATACGTAGACATTATTTGAAACAAACATTTTTTGTGACATTGGACCAATTAAACATGAAACATTGAAAGAACTGTTACATAACATCAATTAAATTAAATACCTTTTAATTTGTATTAATTACTGTAACCTATAAGTTATTATTTTTGCGAATTTCGGAAAAATTCCTTTTTATACAACTGTAAAAAAATGTCACTTTTTTCATTAATATCAATACGCAAAGTACGAGATTTGATTAAATCAATAAATATTGTATTTTTTTTGACAATTGCAGAAAAAATGTTGTTTGTATTTAGTGGACGAAATTCTTCTCTTCTCAAAAATAACTATTTGAGTTGTAATAAGTACATCAAATAATATATACCCTAAATATTTTTTTGGAATAATTCTGAATCATCCTGTATAACATCACACTATGTCTCATTAAATGAAGTAGCATAAAGTTTTGAAACATTCCCTGACCATTTAATATTCGCCAAACATTTGTATGTTGACACAATAAATTCATAATTTCACCTTCACTCATATTCATCCATTTATTCCCAAGTCGTCCACGCAATCTCTCACCAAATAATTTCTTTAATCTATTTGTCATTGCTAGTCCGGCCCTGTATATCGATTTTAAAATTCTGAAACTCAGGTTTATATTACTGTATTTCCATTTCAAAACAACAACAAATTTAAAATAATAAAAATTAAGGAGTTAACAACAACAATTAACATAATTATGACGCTTGTAACGACATTATTTTTGTTATAATAATAAGTGTTTGGTGTCTTGAAGAAAGTTCAAAATAAAACCGAAACATCGACAGAAATAGCAATTATATAGTTACTTTCTAAATTGGATTGAATTCCATTTCATTTATTTGCTATTTAACAAAAATTAAATCTCTTTTAATTCAATTTAGACGCCAGAAAATTATTGTCGTTGAGTGCATCTTCATATCTTGTTTAGTTTTAAAGATACAACCTCCAGAAAAGTTAAATTTTTCAATGTAATTGAAATTAAGATTTGAATTGAAAAATCTAAAGAAGTGATTTCAATTCCTGTAATTTAATTCCTAAAATTTATACCTTAACAGTGCCCAATAATATTATACATGTTTAGTTATCATTTATTATTAATGAAATATCAATTTTAATTTTATAAAGATGGTTTTAAACTATAAGTTTGAATAAATAGTTCGAAATTTAATGAAAACGTGTAACTTCTGCCATCTAGTAGCATATTATTAAACCAAAATTTTAAAAATGTTTGGAAATAATTACATTTAAATAATTTTAAATATCATATTGCAATAATAGTAATTAATAAAAATATTATTTGTACAATAATTAAATAAATAATGAATTAAAGTTTGACATTTATTTTATGTTGGTAGTAAATATCGAGACATTAGCATCTTGTATTTTTAGAAGTGTCAAATGGAAAAACGTGGTGTGTGATTCGTATATGTAGAAGTATTATGTATGTTTAATTATTTTATATTAAAAACCTATTGTATTTTATTCTTAAAATATAATTATTGTGGTTATTCATGTCTTATTTTTATTGGTTTTTATAGTATTTTTATGTTATATCTTATTTGACCTTCATTTAAACATATTGAACGATAAATATAAAGTTTAATATTAATTGTATATTTTAAATTGTGTAATTAAATAATTGTACCACATGTCATTCATTTATGAACTCGACTATATAAAATATTTTGCCTACATGGCTTATAGAGTTTATTGTGGCTTAGTAAACCAAAGATCTCTGGTTCAAATCCCATGTTTTAATCAAATTTTCATATGATTTTCTTTCAAGAAATAGTGTAATTATGTTCTAAATTATCTCATAAATTATTATTCTACAAAAATATTAATATTACTATCTTAGTGCTTACTCCTAAATTTATTATCTTTTGCTGATAACTTCTATGGATACTAATATAAATATTTTATTTCAGAATAAATGATTGGATAATTTTCCAAAATGAGTAACCAACCCGGCTCTTCAAGCACCAGTGCCCCAGCAACTCCAAGTTCATCAAATCAAGGTAAAACTCAGGTGTTCATTCTTACGCCCGATATTTTGAAAAAATTAGGTATTGCATCTAAAATACCAAGTTTAACATCAGCAAGTTCTATTGGAAATGTTTCAACTACACAAATAACAAAAATTGACATTAATTTAGAACATAGTATGAAAAATAAATTAGCTTTAGCTTTAAACAAAAAAATTAATGTAAAAAAAAATGTAGTAGAAACTAAAATATGTGACAATGTCCCAGACAAAATAAAACAGAATGAAAATGAGGAAGATTCTGTGAAAACAAAATTATTATCAATGTTGACATCAAAATTAGAAAAAGAGAAAAGTACGTCATGTTCTTTAGAATCCACAAGTGATAAAAAAACAACAGATTTTAAAAACCGGATCAAACCAAACGAGAGCGTAAATGAAACAAAATTACTACAAAATAGTTTACAATTAGAAGAATCCAAAGTAGAAAAACGCGAAACAGATTCAGAAATAAACGAATTAGATAAACATTATATCAAAACAAAACTAACAGAAATTAATACTAAACATGACATAGTACAAAATATAAATGACTCGATAAAAAATATACAATCTACTAAAATTACACAATCCACTAAACCAATACCTACTAATGAATTAATAGAAACAAATGCTGATCCTTCACTACCATCAACAAGTTTATTGAAAAATATTTTAAGTAGAGAAAGTACAATAAAAATAGATAATAAAAAAAATATTTCAAATGTAGTAAATAGAACAGTTTCTAAAGAAAATAAAGATAATATGGATGCGCAAAAACATATCAAACATGATAACACAGAATCGAAACCGATTTCCAAAGGAAGAAAAAGAAAAATAACTGAAGAAAGTCCTACTGAAGACCCTGATTTAATTTCCCCGATAAGAAAATCTGGTCGAAAAAGAAAATTATCAACTCTTCATACCGACTACGTAACAGAATTAAAACTTCATGATGGATCTGGAAAAAAATTATCAAATAGAACCAGGAAATCTATTGATATGAAATTCACGGAAAATGAAAATGAACATGTGACAGGAGATAGTAATGATTTAAATGAAAATAATAATATCAACGCATCTACAAATGAATCCCAAAATTTAAAACCAAACAATGAAACAGAAAAAGTTACGGAAATACACGAAAAAAATAAAAAAGTTAATATTGAGACCAATGAAAATCTTGTTCCAGAAATAAATGTAATAAATATTTCACTAGAATCATCATTAAATGGTAGAATACTTGCAAATAATGAATCTAATAACAACGCAGAACAACAATTGACAACTGATACGAAATCAAATCCATACAAAGATAATAATACAATTTGTGCTAATGTCCTATCTTCTCCTAAAAAACAAATAATTATACATGAGAATATATTAATTAAATCTCCGATATCTAGTATACAGAATGAAACAAAAAATTTAGAAAATGTGAAGAAATCGTTAATAGAAAATCTATCACAAATAGATGCAGTAGATTCATCAGGGACTAAAATCACTGGATTTGTAATAAATAAAGATCTCATCGAAAATAAACCTGAGATCGTACCAACTTTAGATTTAAAAGTTAAACCTCCACTTAAAACATATTCGGGTAAAATAAAAGCAAGATTATCTACAGAAACAGAACAAAAAGCAGAAAGTCAAATAGTTTCCTCTGAAGTTAATCAAAGTATATCTGACATAAAAGTCGTTGCTCCAATTAAAAACATGTCACTGGATTCATCAGTAACAAATTCTGAGACAAATAAAAATGCAGAAACAAAGCCTGATACTAAAACATCTACAGCGATTAAAACTAAATCAGACCCATCAAAAATTGATACTCCAAGTAATCCTACCGAAACTTTAAATTCATCTAAGCAGGAAACCAAACAAGAAATAAAATCGCCAGAAACTATAGTTCTAGTTAGAAGACGTCGTAGTCGCCCGGGCAAAGATAATTCTGCTGCTAGTACAACTACACTAAGTCAGAAAATTAATTCAGCAAATTTAGTCGAATTTGAAACATTTTTTTCATCGGCTCTAACTACAGAAACAAACGCAAGTCCGAGTACAACACAAGAAAATACAAAACAAAATCTAGTAACTGATAATACAGCAATGCAAGTAACAATTCCTATTCGACGACTCCCAGAACAAACAAAAAATACTGAAGATCCAGATAAAAAAACTGAATCAGAAACATTTGAGTCGATGATTGATACTACAGAAACAAAAACCGCTCGAACTACAGAAGACCCAAATAAAAGACAAAAAATATTACCTGATTTGGAGACAATCGCATCCGAAACAACTGCAATTCATAGTCGAGAACGCGAAATACAACAAAATAAAGCAGAATCCGAATCAGTTGAGTCGCCTATTGATACTATAATAACAAACACCACTCTGACTACAGAAGATGTAAATGAAAAACAAAAAATATTAATTGATACTGAGACAAATGCAACCGAAACAACTGCTATACATAGTCAAAAACGCATAGTAAAACTAAACGAAAATGAATCCGAACCAGAAACAACTGAATCGTTGATTGATACTAAAGAAGCAAACACCACTGTGACTATAGTAGACGTAAATGAAAAACAGAAAATATTAACTGATTCTGAGACAAATGCAACCCAAACAACTGCTATTGATAGAATACACTTAGTACAACAAAATAAAAACAAAGATTCTGCATCAGAAACAGTTGCTTCTCCGATTATTACTACTGAAATAAAAAGTAGTGAAAGTATACAAAAAGTAAATATATTAACTGATTCTGAGACAAAATCACCAGTATCAACTCCTGTCCGAAGAAAGGGTCGACCACCAAAACAAAATAATACCGATTCTAAACCAGAAACAATTGATTCGCCTACTGTTACTACTAAAACTATAGACAATCAACTTTTTGAAACCAGCCACATAGACCAAGAAGAACCAACTGAATGTATAACACCAATTCGTAGGAGAGGTCGACCACGAAAAGAAAAGAAAATTCTACAAGATTCAGAAGCAGAAAATTCACCGATTGTAACGAATGAAAGTATAGAACAAGTAACTGATACAGAATCAACACCTGCACCTAAACGAGGAAGAGGACGACGGAAGAAAAATATTACAGTTGAAGAAATACAAGAAAAGAAAATAGAAACGCCTACTACAAAAAATGGAGAAAAATATATAAAAATTCCTGGAAGAGGCAGGAGAAAAGCTACAGTTGAAATAGAAGAAGATCATTCTAATAAATCTATAGAAGTCACTTGTGCAGTATGTAATGAAATTGTTGAAAGAATTCATTGGATAACTCACTGCATAAAACATAACTTCCTATGCTGGCAAGTCGGGGAACCAGCAATAGTAAGTTCTTATTAATTGTAAGTTAAAAGTTCAAATAAAAATATGTAATTGTTACAGAACTTAGATGATAGGAAGCTTGTCGAATACTTACTGCATAAAGCATTAAAAGAAAATCCTAGATTTAAACATTTTACTTGTCCATCATGTGCCGACAAAAAGAAATCCGTGTTAGGATTTCTATCCCATATAGAAATGTGTCAATTATCTGACGAGGTAATCAAATATTATAAAATATACTAGCGATATTGTGTGATATTAAATATATAATTTATTTTGGTATAGGCGCGCTTAGCAATGATGGAAGCATGTAATGTTTGTAATAAGAAAGTTATGCCGCAAAGTATGAAAAGTCACATGAAAACTCATGATGATTATATGAAAAGAGGAGGAATAGATACTGAAGGACAGCTCGAAGATGATTTGCTGGCACCGCGGACTAAAAGAAAAGCAGCTGCGAAGTTAGTATTTTTATTTATTCTGCCCATATTTTAATATATTTTGTTTGTAAAATATATAATTTATTAAGTTTAACGCCTTGATTTTGTGGATGTGTGTCTAATATTTATAAATTTTAGGGCTGCAAACTTAATTCAAGAAGTTACCACTGAAGAAGATGTCTTAACCGTCGTAAAGAAAGAGGAAAAACTTGTAAATAATTTAAATTAATATTAATTACAAATAATTATAACAAAAATTATATTTCAGGGTAAAAAGAATTATAAAAAAGCTTCAGACCCAGGCAGCGTATTCATGACTTTTGGCGTAATAAAAAAAATACAAGTGCCATTTAACAAAGGAGCAAGAAAATGTAAATTTAAAAATTGCAAATTTGAATGTGATGATTTTGCTGATATGAAAATACATTTAAATTCATGCCCTACAATAGAACCTGATGATTACATATGTAGATATTGTCTGTTCGTTGAAAAAAATGAAAATGCAATGAAAGATCATGTAAATAACAAACATCTTGCTCAAAAAGAAGATTATAAAAGTGACGTTTCTGGGAGTGGTGATTCAGATGAAGATGATTATGGTGATAATGAAATAATACTTAGTGGTGATGAAACAAATAGTAGCCTTGCAATTACAGGCAAAAAACTAACTAAACCTTCTACCGAATATATCCGTAAGTAAATATTTTGTAAAATTATTTCCAATATTTATTTATTTTATTCCTTCAGGAACAACATTCAAAATTGGTTTTCTAGCAAGGGAAAGACGGATTATTCGTGATCCTGTTTGTTCCTATGTACCTGCCTTAAAATGGACCTATGAATTGTAAGTTTTATAACAATACAGGGTGTTCAAAATAATAATTTTGTTTTGTAGTTGTCGAGAAAATTATAACGATGTCTTATTCGAAAATATTAAATGTTTGTCTTCTAAATGGACGCCAATGTCTTTAAATGAACAAGAAAAGTACGTTCCTCTTCTAAAAAAATCTATGAGTGTAAAAACTTGTTCAATAGCTCTTAAAATTCCAAATCACCAAAAACAGAAACATGAATGGAAAGAATATGATTTATATGAATCCAGCCTTGAAAATGGTAAAATATTTTCTTTATAAATTAAATAATTGTTTAAAATATTTAATTATTTTAGATACAGCAACTATTTTCTGTGGAGGTCCAATTTGGGCGTTGGCTTGGGTCCCAACACCTTTAAGTTTAATTTCAGATCAATATTTAGCTGTTAGTTTACAAAAAGATTTTGAAGCTCATTACAAAATTAGCGAATCGCCATCTGGCCAAGAAGTGATTCAGTTTTGGAATTTTGGACCTCTTGAATGCAATGTGTAAGTAGCATATTTACTTTGGATAAATCAATATTAATTTTAAATAAATTATGCCAGTCCACTAGATGGTCTCCCGACGTTAGAATTTAGTATAGCACATAATCATGGTATGGTTTGGTGTATGGAATGGTGCGCTTCTGGATATTATGATGAAGATGATCTTGATACTTCTGACGAGTTAAGAAAATTAGGATTGTTAGCATTAGCTTGCTCAGATGGCAACATTCCTATTTATGCTATTGGAATTCCTAAAGATGAAGAATTAAAGTATGATATTATCCATTTAAAAGAAACCTATTTCTATTTTTTGTTTATTATTATTTCAGCAAAAATAATATTTACAATATAAAGCCAGCATTTAAGCTTATTTTACAGCAACCACTAGAACATTTATTAGGACAATGGAATTATCAAGTTACAAAAATATCTTGGAGTAAAGTAAGTTTTCTTTTTAATTACTTAAGATTTTTGCTACAAAATATTTAATTTCAGAGTTCCGGGCATAATATAATATCTGGTGGTTACTCAAATGGAATTGTATGTTTATGGGATCTTGAAAATACTTCTCCTCTACTTCGATCAGAAGAAAACGATGTTGTTATTTTAAGACCATATCAATCTTTTCAAGCCCATACTTCAGCCATTTCTGGTAAGAAATTAATGACCTTTCTGCATTGTGGAAAGTTATACCCCTCTCGCCGACAGTTTTACCAACAAACATCTGTTAATTATAACAATGTTTATATCGTTACAGCCTTAGTATTGTATCCATTGGTAGATGAAGGAAAAAGATGGTTACTAACTGGTTCTTGGGACAGAACTTTTAAATACTGGGATCTAAATAATACTGCTTCTCCAGTTTCAACATTTGGTAAACGAGGTATAATAACAGACGGTGTCTGGATTTCTCATTGGTTGTGTTCTTTCTTTGCTTATGACGACGTTTTTAGTCTAGGTAAATATATTATTTCTCTAAATTTAAAATTAAATCTAATATTTCTATTTATTAGGTCATACTATAACAACTGTACAAAATCCGAGAGACTTTGGTTTTAAACAATGTTCAGCATTAGCTTCAAATTCAGTTGTAATGAGTCTGTCAGCCAGTGATTGGGCGAGTGCGATAGCGCAGGGAACTTTAGCTGGTGAATTAACAACTACATTTCCACGAACGATATTAATATCATATGATGTTGATAAACACTTGAAATGCAAACGAATGGTAAGAACTATTTCTGTTAAGAAATTGGTTTTAAAAAGTGCTGGAAAATTCGAAAATTTTAGAAAATTATCCAGAATATTTCTTTGAAATTTTTTTATCTTTAATATATTTTGATTGTTATATGTGCTAATGAAAATATTTGATAAATAATTGTATCTTTTATTTAAAATTAATATTTAGGAATTACCTACAAAACTTGCTAAATGATTTATAAAATTTAAATTTGTCCTAAAAATAGTACCACATTCTATGCATATTTTGATAGGTGGCAGCAGCTACTTAGTTCAGCAGTAAATTTCAAAAGAATGGAGCAATATTTTCAGTCCTGCGTAGTAGCTACTATTCGCCGCTAAAACTGCGGATGATTTAAACGATTTTAACAATATAGCATTTGGCTTTATAAATACATATTTATTGTATAGTAAATAGCTGAACGTTACTTGTTAAATATGTTTCAATTCAGAATAGTTTATTATTTAATTCTCTACAGTATTTATTTGAAACTTTTCTTTTTACAACCCGGAACTTCATACATAGAAGCTAAAATTTCAGTGATTTCTGAAAATATTCCCAGGAATTTGTCAACATTAGTTTTAAATATAATATTTTTAGATGTTGTCATACAATGAAATAATTGATAAAACAAAAGATCCATCAGAACGAAAAGATATAATGAAAACAGAAAAGAAACCGGAAAAACTTGATAATGAAAGAGATGATAAATTATTTTCTCAATATTTTGATAGTAAGGATTCAGAACCATATGTAGAAGAGCCAAATACTTATGAGAAAGCTCGAGAAAAATATGGAATGCTTTTCTGCGACTTCAAATTGGTAAAATTTAACTATATCTAAATTTTTGACTATATTTTATTTGTATTTTGTTTTTGTTTAATAGACTCACTTTAGCTTATTGCCACATGAATCTTTGGAAGCGGTTAAACAATCTTCAAGATTACGCGAAGTACCAGCAGAATTATATCCATTTACTTCTTTAAATAGACTAGTGTGGAATCCTAATAAACAGGCTTACTTGTACGTTGCATCCGGATATCAAAATGGATTCGTTAGATTAAGATGTGTTCGATTAATGAATTCTCCTTAAGTTAACAGTCATTTTAAATGCATGTAATTGTCAGTTTTTCAATATTTTTATGTTGTATTATTGTTATATTGCGATACAAATATTTGATTTTTATTTGCATCAGAACAAATTGCATGTGGAAAATTAGTTTTATGTTGATAGATGATTATAAAGTAAAGTATGGACGTATGAAACGGATTTTGTTTATTATTTATAAATGTGTTAATTTATTTTTGTAACTGTAAATATAACTTATAAATAATTTAGAATTAAAAACCTTTTCAATGTAAATATAATTATTATTTAAATGTAAATACCTGTACCTTATATTTGTGTGTATTGATAATGTGTTTTGTAAAGTTCATATTTTTTGTATGGTCTGTTATAATTAAAGGACTTTTATAGCTTTCAGCATATTAAATTTATTTTTACATTAGAATATTTATTACAAAGAATTGAGAGTTTTATTTTATTCCATTATAATATTACAAATAAACTTATTCTTAACTAAAATGAATAGTTTTATTAATCTTCAGATTCACACTTGACTAAATCAATGATTTCTATTATGTCTTTATTATTTTCAGTTTGAGTTTCAGCATCAATCTTTTGTTTACAACATTTCTGTAGTTCCTCAAGTTCAACAATTTTTTTCTCATCTTCTAATTGTTTCTTACGAAGATATTCTGAAGTTTCATGATACAATTTTAAGGCATTCGTTAATTGCTCATTTCCATCTTTTTCATTGCGTAATTGAGATTCTAAATCTTGGCAAGTTTCTTTCCACTAAAGTACAACAAATTTAAATAGATCTTATAATTAATTGATTATAATAATACGTACATAATCCAAAAATGTATTATTATCAAAATTTAGAGAAAGAGCTGGAGAATTTTCCAATAATTGTTGCAATTTTGAGAGCTCAGCTGAAATATTTAAAATCATTATTTTATATGTAATCATTACTCATAACATTATTAGTTATTTTACCGGATTTAATGATTAAGTTTTTTTCTATTTCATCTCTTTCGTTTTCTGCAATAGTTTTTTGTTTTTTAAACTGATTTGCAGTTACAAGTAATTGTTCTGAAACGTTATTTGTATGAAACATATTCTCTAAATCTTCTTGTTTTTTTCTTAAAATAATCATTGAATTTTTGACTTGGATTAATAAAACTTTTAATTTGGAAAGTTGTTCAGAAAGTTCTTTTTGATAATGAGGTCTATGTTTGCTAGATAGATCTTCGATTTCACGTTTGAGATTATTGTTCTCGAGACATTTAGACCGCACCTGATCTCTTAGAGAATCTCTCTCAGCTACCTAAAATCATACTTTGTTTTAAATTAAGAAAATTAAAGATTTCTTAAAACTTACGGCTAATATATGCTGTACTTTTAGTTTCATTAATTCCTTGGTGCATTTCTGTCTGTCTTCTTCCATAGCTTCTGCACCATTTTGTAAAAGAAGGCGATGATATTCGTCGTTTGAATTTTTATTTTTTTCATTTATAAGTTGTCTTTCTAAATCTTGTTGTTTTAAAATTGACTCATTCAGTTTTTGTCGACATTCCTCCAATAAGATCTATAAATATATATTTTTGTTTGATCAGAACATAGATATGAAGAATAGTAATATTGAAAATTACTCTTTTACTCTGGAGTTCAAATAATGTTTCTCTTAAATTTTGGTCGAATGCATCAATATCTACATTAATTTCGATTTCAGTTTCGGAGCGGGTATCCTGATCCATTTTTATCTGTAATATTAAATAGTAACAAGGTATGTCATATGTTGCAATTTATCTTTAACAAGTTGTTTTTTTTCTTCTTTTAAATACTGGATGTGGCAATCTGGCGTAGCAGATATATTTACGCTCATGAAGTGCGATTACTAGCCGTCGAATCACGGCCACCAAAGAAGTTAATGGTGGAGGAGGCACAGGGGTAATATGTAATGTGGTAAAATTATGCATTCTTAGTTATTTGTATATTACTGGAAGAATGTCACTTTCTTCAAGAGGTATACATACAATATTTTTCACTTTTGTTATTAGAAAGTAACATTATCAGAAATAAATTAGAAATATATTGTTACCTGGGTGCCACTAATATTAAATCAAACCCTTGTTTTCCAGCTGCCATGGATGGAAAAGCATCACTTTTTTCCCTCAAGAGGAAAGATAATTTTACTTTCTGACTGAGTTGAAAAGTAGTTATTTGTATATCAAGGGAAGAAAGTGCAACATTTCTTGTCGAAAGTGGCGTTTCATTTCTCGATCCGAAGGCAGGGAATATAAAGCACCTAAGGGAATAATTACTTTCTACCATAGGGACGAGAAGTATCACTTTCTTCTTTCAATTGAAGGAGGAAAATTGTACTTTCGGATATTGTTTATAAAACAAATATACAAGAATACTAACAGCCCAATTTTCAAAAGAATTTTAACTAATTCTAAATTTTGAATTAGTTAAATTAGGCTACAGCATATTCTCAAAACAGTTTAAAATCTCTAATATAATCTTATTACTTTTTAGTTCTCGGAAAGTTATTTGGATTACCTTTTTCAAATCGGATTGTAAACGTTTCCTTACTATTATTATATTTTAAATTTTTAGAAGTTTTTTCTCACACTTCTTATTTTTTATTTTCGTAATATTTACTGTCACACTTATTTTTATCATCGATTTTATTTGTTATTACATTTGTTTTGTCTTCTTCAACTAAAGATATTTCATTTTCATTATCTGAACATTTTGTTGAATAATTCTTGCAGACTTGCGAAAATAGAACCGGTCTTAATCGATTATATCCATTCCGAATGGACAGCCATTTTTCTATACGATTTATTACTGAAGACGCCTTATTAGTTGAGTCCATAACGGACAAAATATTACGAAGATATCATCCGGAGGAAACACAAACCGGAAATGAGTTAAAGTACACAACTTTAGAGCTATTTCTACTGATAATGCGCTTAACACTTGTTTTAATTTTCCTAATTAAGTTACCTTCGATTTTTTTACTTTAGTAATTATAGTGAACTGCGTTTTAAATTTTATTTCTAGTAAACCTTTTTTGTAAGAAAAAACTTTGATAAAATTGGTTCTATAATAGAATTACGTGTGAAAAGAAAATAATTTATATCTAACACATTTAAATCCTCAAAGACAAAATTGTATCGGAAACGTATTCAGTACAAAATATCGTTTTACGATATACAAATTTTAAATCCTAAAACTTGTATCATCTATTTAAAATATATATTTCTTTCTAATGAATATATTAGAAAATTAGTTCAATTCTTTGGTCAATTAAATAACAGTATTAAAAACTTGATAATGAAATATGATTCTGAAATTTGTATGATTCGTCCCTGTGTTCTATTTTTCCCGGAGCGCATAAGCAGCAACTTAATATGCGAATTGTGCGAACATTATGAAATTTGCAGTTGCTGGTGGATTTACGATCACAGAATCTTAAGCTGATGATTTTTATCCCCTTGAGATGAATGTGACGTCACACATCCCTATAAAAGTATTTGTTCGAAGCGAGATTTATCAGAAACCGTTCGACTTCCGTTCTAAGCGAATACGCCAATAAAGTCATAAAAATAGGTAAGATTTTTGTTTTATTTCCTACATTGTTGCTCAGTGCATTGTTATAACCAACATTCATACATTATTGCAATGTATTGATGCATGCATTGTTCGTATCTATGGATATTTTTGACATATAACTTTTAATTACATAATTACATAATTTCAATATTTATATAGCAGAAAAATCATTCTTATATATTAAATAATAATATTTAACACTTACATTTATGAATTATTCCTCAAAAACCACTAAAATTCACACAAACGTCACTTTAAACTAGTACACGAACAAGTTCAAATGTTTGTTTGATATAACAAAATCGCATCGCACGGTATGCCGGTAAATTTAAAAATGATTATTTTATTTGTTTTGATCTAAAAATCTATTATTACAATAAATTATTTTGTATTCTACTCTAGTTGTTTTTTATTTCGAATCTATGGATAGGTATTACGTTATTAAGTCAAACTTAATTACAATTTTAATATTTTATTCACATAACAGAACATATTCATATAAATCATTTTGAATTGTCATAATTTGTAAATATTGTTATAGAATAGTTTTAGTACTTACATTTCTCGAATTCTTTAATAAAATCGCCAAAAGCAGACACAAATCAATGAATTTTTGCACAGAAACTATATAACTACTTAAAAATATTATATTCCAGAATGGGTTGTAGCAAAATCCTGCGAATTATTCTACTCACAGTTATTATTTGCATATTATTAAGTCACAGACAACATGCTGCAAAAGCATCTCCACCAAATGTTGGCGAAAGTAATCATATAACGAGAAATAGAGCAAATAGATTTTCAACTAGACTGGCTTCGCAATATGCAAGGAGTCGCCAGGAACCAGATTTTATAGGTACGTACACTTTATAGCAATAAATTAATGTATTATTAATAATGATTTTGTATTTAGTTGATGATGACGACTTACTTGATTTGGGCAAAAGACAATCTGATGATTACGGACATATGAGATTCGGCAAACGTGAATTTGATGACTATGGACACATGCGGTTTGGAAGGTCTGGATCTGAATAATTTAAGTTTAAATTAACTAGGCAAAATATATGTTTTACTGTTTTATATATGTAATTCAATATTGATGTAATAAATGGCTGGAAAAAAACTAATTTATTTATTTATATCTACCTTGATACATTATAGATTTTTTTATATAATTGTTTCAGTTTATAGACGAAACATTTTATTTTACTTTAGTCCTAAAATACAAGTTCAATAATTTCAAACATTCGAATTGTAGAATTTAATTCAAAATCTAGTATCATTATAATCACTTATGTATCTTGTTGGCAACCTTGTATACTACGGACCAAAGGTGGTCGTTGCATTGATGGAAGCCTATTGGACGACTACAGCTTTAAGTTGCTCGCTGCACATGACTTTAATTTAAAAATTGTACTCACATTTTTATACATACATACATACATACATAACATCACGCTCTATCCCATTAAATGGGGTAGCACGAACCCGTCAACATTCTCATCCTGACACACGATACTCGATTCGACCACATTAACACTTCCTCCATACAAACTCTTTCTTTTCTCACAACCAAAATCCATCAACACGCAACAAACATTCATCCATTCGCTCCTGTACACCTGTACACTTCTCTAACAACGAATCTATAAGAAATGAAGACAGCAATGGAATCATCTAACAACTCAAGACGCGTATGAAAATAGGAACTGATTGTTGGGAATGAAATGACTAAACTAATCATCTGAGAGGGTTTTTACGTTTATATTAAATTTGGAACTTACGAGTTGATTAAAACTAATTGAAATGTTGTATAATATTAAATGGGTAAGAAAATATATAAAACATGGAGTGTATTATGATTAGTTTATTATTTATTTTCATGTATACACCACATGATACATTTAATATTGATTTTAATATGTTACATATGATTTTAGTAAACTACATTTTGATATTATATTTCGAGAATTTTGTTAATGTAGGACTATTTTGTACTTCTATGAGAAGAAAGATTGTTTATTGCATAATATGTTAACAGTACATATTTTTATATGGTGTTAAAGACATTTTTGTTAATTTTAAATATATTAATATTTACTCTCTTAACCACAATAAGCTTTTCTGCATAGTCATATCTCTTTTGAACAATACTGTAATGTGATTTGACCTTTTATCAGAGCAACGAGATAAAAATAAATTATATGCATTATTAATATAATAATAATCATATTTGCACGCCAATTCACTATATATTGTTTAACTAGAGGCACTCTACAGAATAAATTATACTAGTTGCAAATATAAAGAATTTGCATAACAATAAACAAATAGTTTACGTATCTTATTAATTTTGTAATTACGCAAATTCTTCGGCTGAGTTTGGTAGAGTTAAACTTAACATTAAAATATTATAACTGATAATAATAATCAAGTATTAATAAATCATTATTTGTCATTCACAGCATAAATAAAAATAACATAAAGTTGATGTTGACAAGTTACTTTCCTTCACTTTAATATTAAATTATTCTTAGACGAATTTTACATTAAAGTAATCGTTGATATCTTTGTTAATTTTCGTAACAAAGTTTTCAAATTTGCAACAAGTCAACACTTAAAAATAATATAGTTTACAGTGAAATATGCTAGTATGTTCGCAATATTTCAAGCACTTCACTTATTCCAAAATAAAAATGAACAAATGAAAAATGCAAATAAAATGATACAAAATTATTAGTTCTGATGAACATGGAGGCACACTTAATTTATATGTACAAATATTTTGCAGAAATAATCGTTTAGACCACATAATGAACATAATTTTAATTTCTGCCTCGCTATAATTAATCTTAATCTAAAACTAAAAGTAGAGACTAGTTAAAGAATTTAGCAACATATTTAATGCATTTTAAAAATTAATAATTGATCAAAATCAAATCAGTAATTACGTGGCATTAATTTATCCAGAGATTAAAAGGTTTTATACAATATTTGCTTTATGAATCGAGCTCGTATTAACTATTTTATTGACAAAATTTACGATAGCCGTTGCTGGTTGATCCGGTTCTAATTCCGCAAAGATGTGACACTGATTGTCAGTACTGCTGGTCGGTTTCCTAGCTACGAACCCAAACACGCGACTGGAAACAAACAAACATTTCATTAGTAACTGTTTCACTAGCAGATAAGTAAATAATTCTTACTTGGAGCTGTTTGGAATTCCAGATTCATCTCCTGTTGTACTCCATCTATGATCATCAGGATCCAATCCGCAATGTGATATTGTATTGATTGGATAGTGTTTCCTGAAGAACAATTTTCTCTTGTTGTCTGTGAGAGTAATTCCTTGTCCAGAAACTTTAAAATGTACAATCGTTTCTTTCGGAAGAGGTGATTGTCTAAACAGTTGCATGACACCTTTTCTAACAGCTTGAGGGCCAGTCAAAGATTCCATATCCACAGTGAATAAATACATAACATTACAGGCAGCTCCTTGACTTAACAACAATTGTGTTGTGTTTAAAGTTCCCATTGATTCGTTTGATTTAACATCTGCTTCAGGAAGAATTAATCGACAAGGCAGGGCCATCTGCATGATTGAATGCTGGTAGACTAAAGCAGAGAGTGAACTGAAGACTGGTTCATTTGCACAACCTTTAAGACGAACTCCTCGAGATGTTGGTTCAATTAAGAAGTGACGTACGAGCTCATCACCATTTGCAGATTTTTGGGATACGTTCGGAGGTGGTGTTGCTACTTTTAGTGCCATTCCAAATGCGCCTGGAAAGGAGTTTGAATCGCGGACTACGAAGGTTCCTGGCGGTTGATTCTTCAGCAATGCAATAGCTAAACAAAATTTGGTGTGAGATTGAGAAGAATGTTGTTAGAAAAGTGATGGTTTAAGCATTAGTGAAATTGAGGGTAATATGAATGAAGGTTTGTTGTATGAACGAAAGATGATAAAATGAATTATAAATGTGGTTGAAGAGAAAGTGATGTACCCCATTGATGGGATATAGCATATTTTATTCTTATTACCTTCTTCTCTTGAGATGGTCGGTTTGTACCAATATTTGGAAGTGTCCCTAACGAATTTGACATGAGCTGGTGACACTTCTTGGGGAGGTTCGCTGTTGGAGTGGATCGAGGATCTCCTGGAGCCATAGTAAACAGTTGGCGATGCTGAGCCATTATGAGCCGGGCTCTTCGGACTGTGCTGATATGTATCATTGTAGTGCTGTTGCTGATGAGGTGAAGATGTTATATTTCGTTGAGTTGTCGTTGTTTGGTGAATGTATTCAGCTGTTGAGTTGCCGTTCGTCATCGTTAAGTCCTTGCTATAATAGGATTCAATCATTTTAATCAAAATCATTGATGAATTATTTGGAAAGTAGTTATTTACAAGCCAATTACGTGCAGTTTGCCAGTTGTGAATTTTCACATATACATTTACAAATGTCTGTAATTTTAATATTTATTTTATAAATGTGTACAATTAATTAAATCCCCATTAAAATTTAGTTGATTGTTTACAGGAATTGCTGTAAACATGCAAAATGTTCAGTGTTTTTAAGTGTAATTATGTTTACAATATAATTCTGTTAAGCAAGCTGCATCAATCAACTAAATTTTGCCCAAATGATGTATCATATTTCGACCTGATTTTCATTTTAAAATTACAGAATTGTTAGGATGGTTTTATTTCTTGTGTAGACACACATGCTAAACTACTGCATATTAGGTATTTATCCTAAATCATACCTAAATCAATACCTGTGTCAGTGTTCTACATGCACACAAGTATTTGCATTTTTTAAAACATTTATCTATTTCAGCATGATTCCTATTAATCTAAATTAGCTTTCATGATTTTCACTATTTGGCAATGTTCATTGTTAACACAACAATGATTCAATCAACTTGATTGATGAATAGATAGATGTGCGAGAAAGATATTATCTCTATACAGTTGTTGAAGAAAGAAAACAGATATAGTTATCACAATGCAATGATATCACAGTAACATGTATTTATTACCTAGAATCTTGTGAATTTGACCACCTGAGTGTATTTTTTATAGTACCGCTGCTTGTTGGATAACTGACACGTCTATAATAAATATAATTATATTTTTAACTATCCACCGACAGAATTTTGCTACGACACTATCTTAACTAAAGAAGCAAAATTAATTTGTGTCTTCTGCTTAAAAATATAAAGAATCTTACCGCTGGGTTGTAGGACTTTTGGGGGGCAAACGCTCTGTCGGAGAATCGGAAAACTGGACTGTAGGGGTGCTGTTCCCGTAGGGGGTTCGCGGTAGCACAGGGAAAGCCGGTGTCTGGGGTCTTGGAGACACACTTCGAGGGGGGCTTGCTCCATCGGTGTCGGATGTTGTACGCCAAGAAGATAACGACTCTTCGCGGTACTAAACATAATACACGTCACTTAGATTTGTTCACAAAGAAGTACTTGAAATTAAAATGAAATTAGAAATTTATTCATTAGATTCATCCTGCAATTAATTCCTATCCTATCGCACTACGTTTTGACGGCTGGTAATTTCATTTCACTCGAAGAAATATATCACTTACCGAGATCTGTTACGACAGAGTACCACACTCAGATTTGGTTTACGCAATAAACCTTCAATAATATCTATACATTTATTCCAAGCTTGTCCACATATTCTACCATGCTCAATTTCACCAATCTTTCATTCGACATTCATTGACTCACACCAACTTTTCTTCTCAATTTTACATTCATAATACACAAAAAAGTACAATTGAATATATGTATCATTTTTCTTAATATCATATCATACACCAATATATTCTACAATCGGAAGCGCAGCAATTATATGCTGCTGCATTCTCATCCACACCCAACATTCACCAACATATTATTTGATGATAAATGCTGTGACATTTTAGTGTTAGTGCTTTAATAAATTAATAAGATCAATGAACAATGAAAATTAATAAACTTTCCACAGCAACAAAGGAATAAAAAACCCCAAAAAACAAAATCATTTACCATCAGTTCAATCTTTGCCATCTTAATGAAAGTGAAATGATAGTTAGCGTGGGTTACCTGCGTGTTCCATGCAGATGATGTGTTAGTAGTGTCACTACCATCACTTTTCTCGGATCCGTTGGACAAGCTTGCAATCAAGTCAGCCAAAGCATCGTGCTGTTGCGGCTCGATACCCACCAAAGTTCCGCTAGTGCTGTATCCGCTTCCGGTACCGTAGCGCTGCTGCTGGCGCTGCTCTTGTTCCACAACGGAGAGGAGCCCTGAGTCCACGGCGTCTACTCCCCGAGAAGGTGAGCGCACCACGTGGCCCAAGGGGTTGGCGGCTAGAACTGATGCTGGCGATGTAGGTGGACTCTGAAAACATAGAAAATTGTTATTTATGTACCTACAGCAATATTACTGAATGTTGATAAATGTAAAGTGTTAGTGTTTGAGAAGAGTGATTTGGTGACTGATTGCAATGTTTCGGTGAATGGTGTGAGATTGGGTCAAGTAAATGAGTTTGTATACTTGGGGAGTGTGTTTTCGAGGGATGGACGTATTGATCGAGAGATTGAAAGAAGAGTATCTGCTGGATGTAAGATATTGGGTGCTCTGGGAACCTTTACTCGGAACGTGAATGTATCCAGAGATGCTCGATTGAGTGTTTATAATGGTGTGTTAGTGCCTACGTTGATGTATGGTAGTGAATGTTGGGTATGGATGAAGAAACATGAACGGCGTATAACTGCTGTGGAAATGAGATATTTGCGGGGTGTGTGTGGATATACTAGAAGAGATCGTGTCCGGAATACATTGGTGTATGATGAATGTGAGATTGGGAAGAATGTTGTAAGAAGAGTGGGAATAAGTCAGTTGAGATGGTTTGGTCATGTAGAACGTATGTCGAATGACAGATTGGTGAAACAGGTGTATGTTGGTGAAATTGAGGGTGAAAGTTTGCGTGGACGGCCTAGGAACAAGTGGATGAATATGATTGAAGGGTTGTTGCGTGAGCGAAAGATTCTGAGCGTGAAGAATAAACGAGCTTGTATGAAAAGAATTATGAATGTGGTTGAAGCAAAAGTGGTGTGTCAGGATAGGAATGTTTGGAGAAAATTAATTGCGGGATAAATATGATGAATGAAGACAAGCGTATGATTCTTGATTTTAGATTAATTGGTTAGATGTTTCGAGTGTTTACCTGCAATTGTGTGGAGACCATCTTCAGAAACAAGCGCAGTGTACAGTAGCGAATGGATGAATGTTTGTTGTGTGTTGATGGATTTTGGTTGTGAGAAAAGAAAGAGTTTGTATGGAGGAAGTGTTAATGTGGTCGAATCGAGTATAGTGTGTCAGGATGAGAATGTTGACGGGTTCGTGCTATCCCATTTAATGGGATATAGCGTGATGTTATGTATGTATGTAATGTACAGCAAAAAGGAATCTATGTTTGTTATATAGCCATTCAGAAAAGTTTCAAAAGAAGTAAATGTTTTGAATTTCTCTTGAAAACGTTGATAAATTTCATGAATACGATGCGGAAATATGTTATTCTGCAGCAATATTGTACGCAAAAAATGAATTTATAATAATATATCAAGCAGATAAAATCCGTTATGTTACCTGCGTGCTGCCATATTTCCTGCTTTCTTCATGCGCTCGTTTGACAGCCATAAAAGGTCTTTCCCCGTCTCTTTTCATGCTGTTAGTTGTCATATGTCCACTGCTTGTGGTCGTCGCGTATCTCTTTATGGACGAAGATCGATTTGGCAACATCGGCGAACCAGGAGCAGATGTTGTATTCACCTACAGAGAGAATAACTTCACAATGAACCCAACAAACTTTCTTATATTTAGTTTTTTGTTACCTTAGCAGCAGTGTTGATGTGAAGAGGGATACTGAAGTCATCATCGTCATCTGCGAAGGCTGTGGTGTCACTAGTGTAGCCATCTAGTCGATGGCTGGCTGTCGGTCGCATGTGTCGAGACTGAATGTTTCGTAGCTCGGATATAAGGCGAGTTTCGTGATTTTGTCGTTCTTCACGACGTTGTAAATCCCGACGTTCTTTTAGCTTCTGTTGTTGACGTTGAAGCCATGTTAGGTTTCCTCCTGTCGCGTAACTGAAATACAAATAATCACAATATATCATCACGGATTTTACTAGACTTTCGGGTATCTGCATTTATTCAATCGTGTAAATCTTTATGACCGTTTAATTCGGTATTCATTTAAAACTTTAATTCAGAATTCAACAGGAACCTGGAAGACACCGAAATTTGACTGACAATAATCAGTACCCGACTTAAAACGGTATCTGGTCGATTGTGTAAAATCTAGAGATGGGCGAATATCAAATTTCTCGAATTCGAATATCGAATACGAATATTAATCAGATCTCGAATATTCGAGGTACTCGAATATTCGAATACTCCTAAAAGTTAATTTATTTATTATTAATAATTATTTAATTATGTCCTTTTCAGTATTTGAATGAAATTGTTAAGATAAAATTAAATTAAAACAAAAAGAACAAACAAGAAAGAAAAAGACGAAAACTTCAAATTTAAGGTGAAACGTACGGGCTGATATTGGCTAAAAACAAATTTGAAATATGGTACGTCTTCATGGTTTTGAATCAAAATATCTTTGTTATTAATAACTTCAAAGTATTGTAATAGCTTTAAATTTATGTACAAATGATAAAGAAAAACGTTGTCAAAAATTGAGGTCAACATATGGCTCGATATTCGAGGTATTCGAATGTTCGCTATACTGACGTTAATATTCGAAAATCTCGAATATCGAATAATGTCAATATTCGCGGCATTCGACTATTCGCGGATGATATTCGCCCATCTCTAGTAAAATCTGATACTTCTAACAGTAAATATACAGTAGTAGAAACACTATTAAACTCATATTTTAACATCAAAATTTAATATTATAATTTATGTTTTATATTTGAATAAATATATATTTGATAATATCTACGTATTATTTAATTACTGTTTATCTAATCTAGATATAACGACAACCGATTTGTGTAAATATTGGAATTTCAGAATCCGATTACTTCCGCATATATGAATGAGGTTTGTAAGGATTCCAGTTTCTGGATTCCGGATTAGCGGATACCGGATTCCGTTTTTCAAATACTAGATTCTACGAATGACGGTTTAATATTCATATACCGAAGTTTTCGAATATCGAATAACTGTAAATCCGGTTAACCGGATTGAAAGAAACGATCTGCAATGAGTCTTGGTATGTAATTGTTCATTTTCTGTGACTAAATGACTTTCGAAAAGCCTACTTCTTTTACCGATCGTAGAAATAAAAAATAAATAAATATATCATCACGCCTTTTACCCATTACTGGATGTGGCACTCTGCCGAAGCAGATCTCGGTAAGTGATATATTTCTTCGCGTGAAGTGTGGTTACCAGCCATTAAATCACGGCCCCCAAAGATATTAGTGTCGGGGGAGCCACAGGGGTAGAATTAAATTGGTGAAAATTGTTTGTCGACTGTGGGGATCGAACCAGGGTTCTCAAGATCATAGAAAAAGAGTTACAAATATTGATGGTGGATCAAGATAAGAATGTTTGGTGAAGTTAAACTACAGAATAAATCAAATGAATGTTATAAATAAATTTGGGAGGTTCATATTATAATTTTGCATGATACCCCGATGAAAATATAGATTGTACATCTATGAGTGATGGTACATTTAAAAGTAACAAATTTCCTGTGTTATTATATTTATCCGTATTTGAATCTTGTCGCTGTCAATTTGAGTAAAGGTACTGCAGCATTTCTCGTGTCCTATTTGGTCAAAGCAAGTTCTTCGTCCTCGTTGAGATGTTTCTCCACATATCGAAATCAGAAATAGAACTTCCTTGTCTTTTTAGCCTTATTTACACAACCAGCAGTCACCAACAAGTCAACGAAACTTTGTAAATGTTGTTAGATAGTGATTGTGAAAGCCTGAATTTGTTATTTGACTGAAAAGGGTAAAATATTTTTGTGAAAGTTAGAAAATTGGATAAATGGAAGCGATGTAACGTGGGAAATATTTAAATGTATGTTGGAATAATTATATTTTAATCCTACACACATTCTTTCAGATGCACTTGTGTTGTTTATTATTCATCACGTAATGTACATTTTACGCTTTCATTTTGTCTTTTCGTAACTCATCGTTTCTTGAATACATCACATCACTAGCCATGGATACATTTACTGAATCCTTATTCATTATTACCTGATTCAGCCTGAATTAATTTCTGTCAAATATTTATAATGGGATAGGTGGCTCAGTGGTATCGAGTCAGCCTGTGGAGAACCCTGGTTCGATCCCCACAGACGACAATTCACCAATTTAAATCTATCCCTGTGGCTCCCTCTCCACTAATATCTTTGGGGGCCGTGATTTGACGTCTGGTAACCGCACTTCACGCGAAAAAATATATCATTTACCGAGATTTGCTTAGGAAGAGTGCCACATCCAGTAATGGGTAAAAGACGTGATGATATATTTATTTATTGATTTATTCATTCGAACAGGCAATCGCCCAAAAATACAATATGTGCGTATAAGTAGTACGACTTTACATATTTCATTTCACATGTAACATAGGATACAGGTCATTTCTCAGGAGAAATCATTAATAGCATATTTTTGGTTAAGTCTATAAATCTGGTTAACGTGGTTGAAATCAATTATCATTAATATTAAAATTTAAACTATTAAAGCGCCGATATATTCTCCATAAAGGAGCATGAAACCAGTAGTTTGCGGTACAATGAGGAATACAAAATATATGTTGAGCATTTCTCAGATTTATTTAAATATTTATAATTTCTTTCATACAAGCTCATCATTTCCATCAATTTATTATTAGATCGTTCATTAGAATTAAGTTCCTGTTAAACAAAATACAAAATAAATCACTCTTCTTTAAGAGGGACTAAGGAAAATCTTGTTAAATTTCGTCTTTTAGACATGCTTCAATGAATCGATTCTCTTGTTATGTGGGCCGCCTGATTAAAAAATCATCTTACAAAAACTCTTGTCTCACACTTCATTAGTTGCGAACAATACTTAAAACCACGAGACCATTTATCTAATTATCCGAATCACTGCGCATTATTTCTGCAATCAACAATTAACGAATCGACCTACATAGCCCACTGTTTCGTGCATCATAACAACTATATGAAATGCGCACTTCGAATTTCTCAGTCGCAAAAAATAACGACTTGTATGTCTGAGTACGAATTCTATATTGGGTGGTTTGTCGTCTCCCCAAATGGAGAAGTTAGTGAGAAGAATGCAGGAGGAATCAAAATGTGAAACGCGAATCGAGAAACGGTCGCTGAACTGTTATGGTAAAGAGAAACAACGGTTTATTGGAAACGTATCTATATAAGTAACTGATGATTTTCTTTCAATTAAGATGATACAAAGTTAAATATCTTAACTAATTTAAGTACTGCATTTAATTGTTGTTGTTGTGTTATTTAAGATGGTTTGCATAAATGGATGGATATGATTGAAGGTTTGTTGCATGAACGAGCTTGTATGAAAGGAATTATAAATGTGGATGTTTGGTGAAAATTAATTGCAGGATGAATTTAATGAATGTTTGAAGGGTTCGTGCTGCTCCATTTGGTAGAGCATAAATGATATACAGGGTGTTTCAGGACTAGTGTAACAAACTTTAACAGCTTATTCCTGAGGTCATTTTGAGCCAAAAATGTCATATGAACATACGTCCTATTCCTTCTAGTTACCGAAGTACAAGAGGTTGAAGTTCTATAAATAACACGAAATTTTCAAATTTTTTTAATCAAGACACTTTCGGAAAACGAGAGTTTTATTTCAAAGTCATACTTTATTTGTCTTAATTAATTTTATTTATTAATATTAACGAATACGATTTAGAGAACAAAACATAAAATGACACAATTAAATAGACACAGAACAACATAACCAAACATGAAATAGATTAACACAATATGAAATAAGATAACAAAGTTTTTTAAAATTACAGCATGTGTTCAAAATGAGCGCATTGAACTCGTATGCATGTTAATATTAATAAATAAAATTAATTAAGACAAATAAGGTATGACTTTTCAATAAAACTCTTGTTTTCCAAAAGTATCTTGATTACAAAAATTTGAAAATTTCGTGTTATTTATAGAACTTCAACCTCTTGTACTTTGGTAACTAGAAGGAATAGGACCTATGTTTATATGACATTTTTGACTCAAAATGAACTCAGGAATAAGCTGTTAAAGTTTGTTACACTAGTCCTGAAACACCCTGTATAGTTCAAGCAATTTGACGGTGAAAAAGTTACGAACATTTTAATTATATAACTGACAAGTTCTTTGGTATTTTTATTTATTTATTTATGTTACACTGTACAATAGGAACTTAATCCCAATTACAGTACAGGGTCCGCACTCACTGAGCCGCAGTGTGGTAGTTCATATAATTTTTAGCTTGAGTGAGATTCGAACTCGGGATCTCCGGATTCGAATTCCATATCGCTATTTTGTGGTAAAGTAAATTTGATATTGTTATGTGCTGTAAGCCTCCTGTCCTGTAATTGGTATTAAGTTTCAGTTGTGTAAAATAGCAAATAAATTAAAAACAAAAATAAGTATACTATTTTCATTTTAAACTGGAGGGATCGGTATAAAACGATTGAACGTCCCTGTCCCGTATAACTACAATGAAATCCATTAGTGCGGCTACCCCATATCGCTTATCGATGGTCAAAATAAGTAAATTCTCAAGGGTCGTATTCAGCCTAAAATTATTCTTGTTTTTTCCTATGATTGACCGTACCGGCGAATGGGGCTGTACAACCCTGTGCGAACCTTGTGAAACCAGTTATGATGGATCATATTTTGAGTTTCTTTGTAAACGTGATTGCGGTGCATTTAATCGTTTTATGCCGATCCCTCGAGTTTAAAATGAAAATATTATATATTCTTTCTAAAATTGTATGTTTCGCCACTGCAAATTCCAATGTACCTATCAGGTTTCACTGTCGATTATTTTCGGTTAATTGGTACTAGAACTAGAAGCGTTGGCGCCCGCCTATTGTTATTAACGAAACAAACAAATGTCATTTTTTTCCTTTGTAATTACGTAATTTTCTCATCATGTAACCATGTGTTCTCAGCCCATCCCATTCAGCTGACAGTAATAGAGATTATTAGAACAAATTTCCTTTGGTTGCCAAGGTTACGGCAAACTCCCGCGCAAATTCATCAACAATGTCGGAAAGCTAAGGTTGAATCTTTTGACAATGACCCAGTCATGCAACCAGTTTTAGTTTACCTCGACCTGGTTATTCTTGGTTGCACTTATAGTTTGTTTTAACTAAATTAAATTTAGGTATTTGTTTATAAATCTATTTTTGATTTCGCGAGTTTATTAGTTTTTGCAAATATTGAAAATGAAAATATCTGGCAGTACTTCAAGGACAAGGATGTCTCTTTTCGCAATGTTTGATAAAAGAAGAATACATAAATATTTTGAAGATGCTTCTAAATTTCGCACAAACTATGTTGCATGCCATTTGTATTTATAGACATTTTGTTTATTTACCCAAATTTGTTTAGTTACTAATAAACAATACATACATATATAACATCACGCCATATATTCTATCAAATGAAGTTAGATCAAAGCTATGCTATAGCTAGCAACTTTTATAGATCAGCTACAATTACTTTAGCTACAGCTGTAGTTTCGCTAAATGTAGCTTAAAAATTTCAGACCAACATTCGTGTTTAGCTATCTACACAAACCTTTAAAACATTCAATGAACATTCATTCATTCTGTCTACGAAATTCTACATTTTGTATAACATATTTGACGAATTCAGAATATTGTTTGATACACGTAAAAATCTAAAACAACTTTAATTTTATGGAACTTTAATAAGTCATTTAGAAAACCTCACTTTTAAGAAGCATATATGCGAAAGTTCCTGGTTATGTGATATGAATTATTGCCGATTCAAATCCAGGTTAATTTCATGTAAATTAGAATAATAAATAATAAATGAAACTAATAATGTATTTGATATGAATATTTTTTGATAAATGGTGGATTTCTGACCAAATCCATAAGTTTTATAGATCCAAAAATCTGTAAATAATGAACAAAATCACAACGAAACTTACGTGTTTATGAAATATTTTCAATTTATCAACAAATATTGATGTGATTTTGTTTATTGTGTACAGATTTACGGATCTATAAACTGACAGATTTATCGCAGAATTTCACCAAAAGAAACTATAAACATCGCATGAATAAAAATCATCTTTGAATGAGACATGTATCCGGAAGTGTAGATGAAATATTGATACCAAGACGGAAACAAATAAATCAAAAACAAAACGAATGAAATCCGGTTTAACATGAGCGTTGCAAGTTCCCAGGTAATGATATTGTTGAATTATTGCTCTATTTACGTCTTGCAATAAATGAGTGATAAATTTTCAACAGATAGTAAATACAGGCCAAGGAAGCCATTTGCCTGTTGGCGTCGTATTCACGGGATACAAAATGGCGCCGGATATTTACATATTTCATTTATTTTTATGATCAATTAACATTTGCATGTGGCTTATAGCCTTCACATGATACATGCATTACCTCATAAACTAGATAAATATAAAAATAATTTAAGTTATTACTTTCGATCGAAAAAATATCGAATATTATTTGTTCGATATTCTGCATCACAAGAACTTAATCCCAATTACTGTAGCTTATAGTGGAATCCACGTCACACAGTCGTATTTTTTCTGTAAGTCAGCGAGATTTAAACACGCGAACTTTTTTTATTTGGAATCCACTTGAAAGACAAGAGACCATTTTGAGATGCGTTGGATTTATTTATGAATATTAATTTATGATAATAACTTGTTTTCTTAAAAGGATTATCAGATTGCCCAATGTTTTGTTGGTATACAAAAAGAACCTTGATCAGTACTTTTTTGGCAGGTACTTATATATATTTCAGTACAATAAAAATAAATATATCAACATTCAGACTTTATAAGCAATGTTTGAACACAGGTAAAGATATTTACTTGTAAACAAATTCATTGCTTTTTTATTATCTCTACTATTTTTAGAAGTTCTTGATATATTTTTCGATGTTAAACTTTTTAAATTATTTTAGAGAAATGCTTCAAGTAATAATTGAGAGAAGAAAGTAAGTCTTTTCATCCCTAAGATCCCTAAAGAAGAATAGTATATCACGTTAAGAGGCCAGAATGAGCTATATTTTAACGAGTTGCCAACTTTACACGAGTTAAAATAAACGTTCCGGGCCAAGGAACGTACATGATTTTTAGTCACAAGTGCACTGAAATGATTCCTTTTTAATGCGTGTCTTGTTTTGTGACGTAAAGTCAATTAAAGTAGAAATTTAAAATAAGAATAAAGAACGTAGACACTTGATGTAGTTTCACAAAATTCTTATTCATCTTATCATAATGTTTCACCAAGTGCCAACGGCTCATACTTTTGATATTAAGAAATTTAAAATGTCATCTGGATGTTACTAATGACAAATCATGTAATAAATTGAAATATACTGGAATTGTGTATTTTATTTATACATTCAATATTATTAGGTTACAGGCGCGGTGGCCGAGCGTGTTAAGGCACATCTCTTAACATACTGTGACGTCACCCGAATCAAGGTTCGTCAGTTCGAATCCGCCTGTCGACAATGTGTGATTTGTCGTAAAATATAAAATACAGTTACATGTATTTATCACACTCGGGTGCTATAAGCTAGTCACTTATACGCCTTAAATAATGTAGCATTCGATTACGAAAACCGGCAGTACGACAGTGTAAAAACTGTGGCCCGATTTGGGTTGTAGTGCCATCAGAAGAAGAAGATTATTAGGTTAGGGTATGTTAATTACAACGTAGGCGCCAATTGACGTTCCCGCTCTGTAAATTTGAAACTAGAAATTCTAATGATATATGAAACGGCCATAATAAGCGAAGTGCAATTGAATGATGTTGCCTATCTACCAACAAATTTTATTTAAATTTGTAATTCAATTCTGAAAATTTTATTTTTTAATAGGGTTGTGAAAAAACCTTATGAAGAAATTATTTGAGAAGAAATCCTTCATTTTCTTCCATTGTTAAACAAGTAACTGTTTTTGTATCTTCCATTTAATTTGAAGCATTTATTATTTCTCATAAGTTCTTCCAAAAATACTGTTGGTATTTTTGTTCACCTGTCATTAAAGATTTAATAGTGTTAATTACAAATAAAAACAAAGGTTTTGAGGGCGCTGAAAAAGCTTTAATAACGGTTCTGATTTTGATGTGAGAATGTCGCAAATTCCAATCACTCAAAATGGCAAATCAATAAAGAATGAGTACCTATAAATAACACCTCTTTGTGCAACATCTTGCGATAGAACTTGTATGAGACACGGTTAATAAATGTATGATCACGAACCAGGCGAAATGGAATTTGTTTGATCGAGTAGGCGAGAATGCAGTCGGCGACGTAAGTGCCTCGAGTTATAATGTGGGTTAAATAACACGTGTAATGCTATAGCATCATTTCCGCTTAAAATGACATAAATCTCATCGCAAATCATGCGTAAATTCATTAAAGTCTGACGAAACAATCGCCGCAGCTTATGTGCAACAATGCAAACTGGTCGCTGTTGAGAATATTTACATTTTTCGGTTTTCGCGAACAGATGGTGCGTTTTTTTGTTAACTGAGTTCAAGGTTACCCAGAAATGGTTTTCTTTTCATTCATGTTTACAGCGTGACGTTTGTTGGGCACATGCAGGACCGCATCTAGGAGGCATGCACCAGCTCTGTGCAGCGTATACTATTCTTTCTTGTTAGTTTTCTTTCCGAGAAAATGAATGTTTGTTGTACGAGTGTTCCATCTTACTGGATTTAGTACACGAACAATAAACTTAACGACGGCGATTATTTATGAACGTGTCAATATGTTTTCTGCGTCTTATTCTAAACAGTGTAGAAACTTGTCATTGTAGCTATTATGATTCTAATACATGACATTTAACTGATCGTAACTTATTACTAAATTTCAAAATATAATAGGTTCTTCGTTTGACGTCACTGTTTAGCTAAAAGATGTCATGTTATTCAGCTTGATTCTCTAACAGAGTTGTTGAAACATTTACTACAACGCTTGATTAACTATGGTTGTTAAAAAGAGAGAAATTTCTTATAGAATCAGCTTTTAAATGAAAGATAACGATTATCTACTTATTTTAATAAATAGAGAATTCACCACACGTCACTGTCAACCAATAGGATCACGAATTTGTTTGAAAATGAACCAATGAAATGTACATTTCGTCGGAAATTCGACGCTGGTGCAATTGATAACGGAAATACCACTGTTAATAATATCCTTGGTTACGAATAAAATAATAGTATACTATATAATAAGTCAGGAAAGTGATGCTTTACTTGACGAAGCGGTTGTTTGAAGTACGAGGCCGTTAGGCCGAGTATTTTAATTCGCTGAGTCAAGTAAAACACTTTCGTGACGTATTATGTATACTATTTTTTTCTGAAATCGTTCATATTTATATTTTATCAATATAATATTTCAAAATGTTTAATTTTTTGGTAAGAATCATATTGGCAGCAAACTACATATCCAAGGTGATAACAAAAGTGGTTGAAAACAATATCTTATGTGCAAAATCTATTGAATATATTTGTGTCAAAAGTAATATTGTTGACAGAGAAGATTTCTTTATAATGTTGACAAATATAGATGAAAATAAGTATGAGGCGGTATTTTCAAGTACTCCTCCTGAAATCTTAAATCAAGCAACTGCGGCTGTTGAAAATTTATTACCGAGCAAGTCCAAAGACCGATATGATAAAGAGTATGAAATTTACATGGATTGGAAAAAGCAAAATAATTTGTCAGCAAATGTGCTACTTGCTTATTTTATTTACTGAATCTCCAATAAATTTAGCTTCAAATTCGCCAGTGTCATACATAAATTTTAGTAATTTAAGCAATTGTATATTTAGTATTAATATTATTAATAAAAATAAATTAAAATCTTATGAAATTTTTTAGTTATTTAGTTTATTTATTTGAGTCAGGTAAACACTTACTTTCCATACTAAAATGCGTTAGGAAAGTAGGCATTTTCTTGACGATTTCAGAAAAATGATATTTTCAATATTTTCATAAACGTCAATTTTGAATAATAAATGTACACTGAAAAAATGTAGAATTTTCATCACTGTAATACCTAATTAATAATGTGCAAATAAATACCTAACTATTCTTGTTAATTAACTCTTGTTTGATAAATTCTTAAGCCGAATACAACTCGGAGTATGAAAATTGACAGATAATATTTTGACATAAATATACATGGCTTGTTGTAAACAACTTAAACTTGGAATTTTGACAGATTTGTTAATTTGTCCCACAAGGGAGAAAATTACACTTTACTCTAAAGGCATTCATATGATTTTATCTACGACTATTCTATCATGTCATTTAAATAAAAATGAATAAATAAATAAATATTTAAGACTGTTCTGGCGGTTGCTATGAAACTAATCATAAATAAGGGTGGAAAACAATAGCCAATTTTCGATGAGCAAAAATAATTTCTTGCAAATTTTTCAGACATATAAGATGTTCCATTTAAAAATATAAAGTTGCACTCGGCAGAAAAACTAATACTGCAGATTTGTAGGTATTTTAATTTAAAATAAACTTTGTTTAAAAAAGAAACCGGTAATATTTCAAATAATTGATTTAAGAAAAAACCAAACAGATGCACCATTTTGTATATTTGTTGTAGAGAATAAAATGTAAGGTAGTAAAAACCTGATATGGACTCAAACAAAAATTTGTAAACCATAGACGTCAAGGTTGCATTTTGTAAAATAAATCATCATACTTAAATTTAAATAAAACGAAGCAATAACTAAACAAATAGTTATTCATATTCTGTGCATAAATATTTAACTGCCATGAAATCTCTACTTTATGTTCGTTGTAAAAATAAACTTATTACCAGTTTTATTTGCTCTTTTTGTTTGTTACCCATAACAATAAACCTAGTAATGTATAGTATCGTATATTTTCCGCCGTCAAATAATTCTAAATAATTCTAGAGAAAAATGTTACAAATAAATTTTCAGGTGTGCGCGTAGAGTTAGTAAAAAAACCAAGAGAATACTCACTTTTCGTGGAATTCCGGTGACCTTGGCGAGTTCCGATAACCACTTGGAGGAGACAGACTCTCAGAATCCGAATAAGGCGATGTAACCGTAGTCTGTGAGGTCTTATAACTCGGCACAATCTTCTCCGGAGACCTCCTCAACGTTCCCTCCGTGTAGCTTCTTTTCAGAGGTTCATATCTTCTAAACTCATCTTTGAAGATGTCCTCTTTGTATTCCCGACGATAGGATTCGTTTGCACTGCGCGTGAAGATGTCTTCGATTGGATCCTTTTTGTATGAATCGTATTTTTCGATTTCTTTGTAGATTGGGTCCGGGTTGTAGACTTGAGTCTGGACTTTTTTTAAAGTGTCCCCGGAACTTTTGTTGAAACTGGCTTTGCGGACTAGGCTGGGACTTGCTAGTCCCTTTTGCGCGGTTATCATGTTGCCTGAAAAAAGAAACATAAATAAAATTTGGACACAATTATTTTATTTTGCTACTCTGCATAACAAGAACACTTGTCTAAGTCTCACAAAATTTTTTAGACAATTGTTTAGTTTGATATTTTATTATTAAACCTAGTTTCACCAAGTGAGCATTCAAAGACAATTAATTTTGTCTTTGTTGTTTTTTATTTAAACAAGACTTTAAGTCCCATGACAGCAGCATACATAGTCGCATATTATGTTAATTTGTGTTTTGATTAAATTTTTAATAAACTAATTTAATTTTTGTCACTGCTCCAACATGATGGTTGAAAGGAAGAATTAGGCAAAATATCAAGAATTTTTCCAAAATTAGTTCTTGGTTTTAAATTAAATAATTTCAGTTAGAAATTAATTATATTCGTCTTCTTGAAGCAATTGTTATAATTATTGTTGGGGAAAGTTTGTTTTCTAGAACAAAATTATTGTTTATAAAATTATTGTAATGTATCAAGCTATGTACATATTTTTTGAGATGATTAATTTATTTAATTAGTAATTTGATCAAAATAAAATCCAGCTTTTCGTCTTGAATTTGAAAAACTCTGGTCTTCTACAATTTTGATTTCATAATTATTTGACAGCTATAAGATACGTTTTTTTTTGCGAACATTTCCACAAGAATTCTTCAAATAAAATAAATATATCATCACGCCATTTACCCATTACTGGGTGTGGCACTCTGCCTAATTAGATCTCGGTAAGTGATATATTTCTTCGCGTGAAGTGCGGTTACCAGCCTTCAAATCACGGCCCTCAAAGATATTAGTGGAGAGGGAGCCACAGGGGTAGATTTAAATTGGTGAAAATTGTTTGTCGGCTGTGGGGATCGAAACAGGGTTCTCAAGATCCACAGGCCGACTCGATACCACTGAGCCACCTACCCCATTTTTTTTAGATGAATAATTTATTTAATTAGTAATTTGATCAAAATCAAGACAAAATCCAGTGTTTCGTCTTGAATTTGTGAAAATCTAGTCTTCTACAATTTTTATTTAATTATTATTTGACAGCTATAAGATAAGTTTTCATATAACACATGAATTCTTCAAATAAAAGTTGTGCAAAATTAAATTCTGTATGTAAAACAGATAAAATAATGAACTATATTGCGATGTTCAGTGCCATAACTATACATTTTTAAAGGATACTGCAGGGAGATCGCGTCATTGTAAAATACGTGCTATAATTTTCAAATTATCTAAATATATTTGAATTCCAATCAAGCTAAAAAAAAATATATGAACTACTACACCGCGAGTCGGTGAGTCGGGATCCTATACTATAATTGGGATTAAGTTCCTGTTGTATGGAGTGGCATAAATAAATAAATAAGCATAATCAAATTACAAAATCACATTATTTGAAATCATCATATTTATTTGACAAGAGACAACGATTTTATACGAAGTGATCTGATGAAAGTATCCCAGGAAAAAAGTTTAAACCAGTTTGTTCTTGAAGCTATAATTGCAAAATTATATCTTGCTTCACGTAAGAATGCAGTAATTTGAATATTACGCGTCGGTTGTTAATTTTAATTAGCTAAGAAAATGTTAAAATGAAGACAAGTTTCTACAAAATTATTGTGCAAATTTAAATAGGGTTTATAAGTGAAACAGGGTTCAGCCATACTCAGGGATGATATTAAATTTTCAAAGTTCATTGTACCGGTTATTTAATTTTATTACAATTTAATTATTTACGTAATGAATAAATTACAATAAAAATGAAGTTATTAATAAATCATATCTGATCGTAGATTATTTAAATGTATTTTTCTAACTAAAATTGTATGTTAGAAACTGATTTGCCGATTGCTTTTCATTGATAGAAGAATTGAACGACTTCTTGGCCCCTGTTAAACTTTGTCAACATCAAAGTTTACTATTGAAATATGCTAACCATATTAATAAATAAATGTACTTGTTGTAAAATCATTGGAATAACATTAGTGGTAATACTTATAATTAGCATATTAAAGAAAGTAATATTTGGACTCACCAGTATTTTCCACGACAGATCCGTAGGTAAACGGTCTGCTATCCTGCCTGGCGTGGTAGGGAATCTCCTTGTCGTCTTCGTCGATGAAACTCACATTGTCCAGCGTGTGAATAACAGAGGTGAGTGTATCGGCTTGGCCGTTGCTGTCCGACTGGCTGATCTTGTATCGCGAGGTGTCCGCGTCCGACAAATGCCTGCGACAACCCACAGCAGTGAGAGGAGAGGCTGAGAGCGAGTGAGACTCGATTCGCAGCCTTTTAAAGGAGTGAGAATTCCCGAACCCTTACGTGGTTTAGTTTGTGGTTTGAGGAATGATGAAGAGCGGTGCTGACATTTAAAACGGTCGTTCAAACGTTCCAACAAAATACATCAATATTTCTTTACTCAATTTCTCAAAGTGTTTTATTTTACGAACACAATAATTATATCAGTTTTAAGGACAAGTAGTACTTTTTCATTTTTTGTGCGATCAGCGTAATAATGAAGTTAAATTTAATAGTTATTTTTGTATTAAGTGCGCGTAATGAGTGTCTTTTTGGTTGAGCGTGAGAATGTCATATTTAGTCATGAGAAAATCACAAAATACAAACAGCTTTTCAGCAACTATCAAAAAAGAATAATAAATAATTACTGATTTATTCAAATAAATTGAAGGAAAATAATTAAAAATAATATGAATTTGGTACTAATGATGTGTTGTAACCAATTAAACGTGAAAAAAATAAAGAAATTTGGAGGTGTGTGCGAAATACTCGAAACAGTGCGCGAAATACGTGTTGTCATGGCAATGTAAATGATAAAAAATCAAGTACTTCGCGTATTGATAACAGTGAATATTTTTTGACAGTTGTAGAATATTTAGAAATAAAATAAATATATCATCACGCCTTTTACCCATTACTGGATGTAGCACTCTGCCGTAGCAGATCTCGGTAAACTGCGGTTACCAACTGTTAAATCACGGCCCCCAAAGATATTAGTGGAGGGGGAGCCACAGGGGTAGATTTAAATTGGAGAAAATTGGTTGACGGCTGTGGAGATCGAACCAGGGTTCTTAAGATCCACAGGCCGACTCGATACCACTAAGCCACCTACCCCATTATTATATTACTCATTCATTTGTTGTAACCAATTAAACGTGAAACAAATACATAAATTTGGGAACGTGTGCGAAATACTCATTTTATGCACTAGCATGCGAAACAGTGCGCGAAATACACGATGTCATGGCAATGTAAATGATGACAAAATCTACTTCGCGTATTTACAACAGTGATAAAAATGAATATTTCACTCGAAAAATTTCAACCAATCAGGTTACAGTATATTTTTTAATTTCGACCAATCACAATCGAATATCAGTGAATATTTTGCACAAGTGCAATATCCGGGTATTTGCACAAGTGCAATACTCGAATATGTCAATTTGACAACACTAATGAAAAATTTACATTTGTTTAATAACGTTTCTAAGAAAATTGTTTTATTGCTTACACCACTTGATAAATATACCGGGTGGTGCTCGGTGAGTGCGAACATAGGAATTTAACATGGGATATTAGTTTTATGCAATTTCCTGCTCTCCTGTACATTTTATGGAAAAAACTGTAGAGGGAAGATTTGTTCAGAATTAAAAGTTACCCATGAAACTGTTTTTACATGTTTTATTAAGTTTTTGGTTTAGCCGTAACATTAAAAATAAATTTCGAAATTTCTGTTACTTTGTAGCAATAGCCATGACTTTTCTTTTATTTTTATGACAAATGCGTTAAATGTCAATTTTTGATGTTTATTAAAGTTAATCTTATAATTTAAATTAAATCAAAAAAATCACATTTTTTATTCTTTGAACAAAGTTTTATTTTCATATTTAATAATAAATCAGTTTCAAGTTTATCAACAATTTCAATTTTTTTTTAAAATTTTAAATTACAATAATTTAATGTGAAATAATAAGTAATAATTGTAACAATATTATTTAATATACCTACATAAAAAAATAAAGAAATTACAATAAATGTTCAAACAAGCCACCATTTTCAGCAAGACAATAACCAAGTCTATTGTAAAACGAAGTTCTAACATTGGCTAATTGCCTGTCAGTAATATTATCACATTCTTCGAATATAGCTTGTCTTAGTAAATCTAAATTTTCGTAGTGTTTAGAGTAAATTTTACTTTTAAGATGCCCCCACAAAAAAAAATCGCAAGGAGCTAGGTCCGGAGATCTTGCAGGCCAATTTATTCCACCACCACGACCAATCCACCGATTAGGAAAAACCAAATCTAAATATTCCCGCACATTTATTCCATAATGAGCCGGGCACCCATCCTGCTGGAACCAAATATCCTCATCTACTGCAGCTGCCTCATCCAATGCAGGACCTATATGATTTTGCAGAAGTTCTAAATACATATCAGAATTTAAATTTCCCATAATTTCAAATGGTATAATCCTGTTCTTAAAAATTCCAACCCAAATATTAATTTTCTCAGGATATTGGGTACCTGTACACACAGTTAAATGATGATTTTCTGTGGTCCACATACGAGTATTCTGAACTTTAATAAACATCAAAAATTGACATTTAACGCATTTGTCATAAAAATAAAAGAAAAGTCATGGCTATTGCTACAAAGTAACAGAAATTTCGAAATTTATTTTTAATGTTACGGCTAAACCAAAAACTTAATAAAACATGTAAAAACAGTTTCATGGGTAACTTTTAATTCTGAACAAATCTTCCCTCTACAGTTTTTTCCGTAAAATGTACAGGAGAGCAGGAAATTGCATAAAACTAATATCCCATGTTAAATTCCTATGTTCGCACTCACCGAGCACCACCCGGTATATATTTTTTATCTAAAATTGCATTGGACGTTTATCAAGTGTTAAAGATCTGACAACTGACGTTTATATGACAGTTTAAATAAATATTAAATTATAATAAAAATCATTTAAAATATCGAATGTGACCTTTTCTCGGGAAATATTCTACCAATATACCACTCGTGCAAGTCAAATACAATCAGAATATTTTCTCGAGTGCACATTCGTGCACTCGAGAAAATATTCAGGTATTTGCTTTGCACTTGTGATATAATTATTGAATATTTTTTGACAGTTTTAGAATATTTTAGAAATACAGGGTGTTATATAAACAAATGTGAAATATTTGTAGGACATAAAGATAGGGACAAAAATTTCTGCGTAATTCTCAAATCACGACTGTCAAAGTAGTGAAAGAACTATAAGGACCATTTTAATTTAGAAAAAATCGGTTATAAATTAAGTGAATGTGATGTATATGAAGATAAAGAATTAGGTAGGCGATTTAGGGATCCTTAAGAATAAATAGATGAATATGATTGAAGGTTTGTTGCGTGAACGAAAGATGAGACAAGTTTGTATGAAAGGAATTAAGAATGTGGATGTTTGTAGAAAATTTCTATATTAATGTTTCGCGGGTTCCTGCTACTCTACTTGTTAGGATATAACCGTATGTTATGTATGTATTAATTGAAGCAATTTCGCAGTGGAGAAGAAACTATTAAATTCTTCTGTATTTTGTGATAAATAAAAAAAATTGGTACTGCTATAAGTATTAGTATTTGCCACTCCTATGTAAAAATATTATTTCGAAATGGTCTATTTTAAGTACAAAATTTTATGTTACACTTTGCATATTTCTCAATCACGTTGTCGCTGTTTAAAAATGCAAATTAAGAGCTAACATGTCGTTGAGCTAAAATTACCCTAGTAACACGTTTTTGTATTATGTTTATTTTTATTTACCAGTAGCTAGAAAAATTGCTTTACATAATATGAAGTGTTATCAATTGCGATATATTGTTCAAAAACTTGTTTTGTGAAAATGTTTATCAATTTTGCAGAACTATCGGTTATTCTTAGTAGAAAAATATTTACTTTCCTTATTCCTTATTTACTTTCAGATGTGTGAGTCATTCTATAAGTAGTTATTCAAGCATCACGTAAAATTGTAAAGATTTTATAAATCATTCCAAGGAAAAGGCCTTTCGTCATCAGTAAAATCTAGTCAACGCAACAACAAAGAAAACTCTTTGTTGTTTCGTTAAATGGTACAAACAAAATGAGTAACAAATGTAAAGATTCTTACCGATATTTTGGAGCGACGTCGGGGATGTTTTCTACCGTGAGCAGCATGTCGGTGAGGAGGTCGTCCAGCTCCCGGTGTTGGTCTTCAGGTGTCAGCGGTGATGGTTGTGCTGTAGGTGGAGGACTCGCTGAAGATGCTGTCGTGTGAGCTGCTTGCTGGTGACCTATACAAAGTTAATACATATTTACATTAATAATCACGTACATTCAATTTAAATTAATAAGTGGTAAACTAGTGTAACCATTGTGAACAAGAATTATGAAATTATTTAGTGACTTTGGGATTGAACCTAATATTTATCTATTAATTTAAATTGGTGATAATTTTAATGCTTATGCAGAAAACTATGCTGAATATAATGGTAAAGTCGGTAGGTCCGTATCTAGTCTAGTTTTTGAGATATAGAGCAACTAATAAAAAATGATTAAAATGAGATGAAATTTGAGAAAAAACATTTTTTCCGAGACTATATCTCAAAAACTAAACAAAATATGAAAATACTCTCAACGGCATTGAATTTTCCTTGCTTTAATTGACTTATAAACAAAGTTTCAGCCATTTTAAATTTTTTTAAATTTCCTCAATTTTTTTCTCAAAAAACAGTTTTTCAAAATTATTTCAAAATCTATAAGATATATGCACTTGGGAATATTACTACTGGAGTCAGTGGGTCAAAATACATATGTATGTAAATTTTCGTTATAATATTCCTACGATTAAGAGTTTTAGAGAAAATTGGCTTAAAATCTGAAAAACCCCAAGGGGTACCCCTTACGAAATAATTAAAAAAAAAATTTTTTTAAATTGGATCAAAATTTGTTTATAAGTCAATTCGGACCCGAGGAATTCAATGCCGTTGAGCGCATGTTTATATCTAGCTTAGTTTTTAAGATATAGCCTCCGGAAAAGTTAAATTCTTCATTTTCTTCAGGTTTTGTACTTTTTCGAGACTTATAAACAAAGTTTTATGTTTTCAAATTTTTGCTAAAATCGTAGTATGAGGAATTTAATGCTGTTGATCATTTCCTTTTCGAGATACAGTCCCTGGAAAAGTTGTATTTGATTTTACTTAACATTTGAAACTTTTTATCTGATTCTAATTGTTAATAACAACATGTTTTCAACAACATTTATAATTATAAATACAAATGATATTAACAAATAATTCTTCAATAAAAATGTGACAATGTCATATTGTTACCTGCAGAAGAAATCCCCGAGTCCATAGACACAGTGAGAGGACTCGACACGGCACCAGGAGACAGTTCAGGTTTCTTGGCGATGGTGGCGTAGATGGACCCGTCCAGGGGCCCGAACGTGTGATTGTTCACGTCGTCTAGAAGAAGCAACATTATGTCAAGATCTTCCTCGCACATAAATCAAAGTAACACTACATTTTCAATATTCTCACAACGAAGAAATAACACAATGTCAAGTTTTGCGAATACTCTCGGATTTGTAAATAACATGAAAAATACTTAAGATTACTCGTTATCTATCTGTTTTTTCTTTTGTAAATTCATAGATAAGATAAATACTTGATGTTTTTTTATTTCTTGAATGATATATGTGATGAGAAAATATTGATGTACCAATATTTGCAAAGTTTTTAGCATTACTCGGAAAAGTTTATTTAGAATAATAAATAGTATAAAATGGAACGAATTTAACTTCTGAAATATTTACTACTTCTTGTTAGATAAGCATTTTTTTTAGGAAGACTATAATTATTGTGTATCGTTCCATGATTTTTTTTTCATGACCATTAGGTAATACACTAACTATATGTACGTTTCTAGATAGATAAGATGATTCATTATTCAAAATAATGAAAAAATGTGTAAAATAATGAACCATTATTCAACATTTGGAAGACAATTTTCTACTATTCTAATTGATTTGATTTAACTTGTTTGTATATCGCGGGCTAAATTCTTGTTTTTTGGCATGTCCAAAGACTTTTTTGTTTCGACATAGCGGTCTCGATTAAAAGTAACATTTTTAACTATTTTCTCTACAACTGTCAAGAAAGTTCACTTTTTGCATTAATATCAGTACGCGAAATTCGTTTTTTCTTCATCATTTACATTACCATGACAACACGTATTTCGCGCACTGTTCCGCATCCTAGTGCGAAAAATTAAAATTTAGTGTGCGCTCCCAAATTATTTTTTTTCATATTCCATTGGTTACCTACAACATCAATAGTACGAAATTCATATTATTTTAGATTTTCTACATTCAATTTCCTTGATAAATCAATCATTTTTGTATTACTCTCTTTTGACAGTTGTAAAAAAAATGTTTGTAGTTTGTGGGCGAAATTCTTGTTTTTTTAGCATGTTCACAAAACTTTTTTGTCTCGACTAAAAGTGACATTCTTACGCGCAACAAAAAAAACACTAATTTTGCGCACTTAATACAAAAATAATTCTTGGAGATCATTTAAAATTTATCAATATGCTATCAAAATTTTGATACCTGTCAAAATAATTTTTAATATCTACCTTCGTAATAATAATAAGCAAAACATTACTTGTACAACATGTAATGAAATCACATTTTTTTAACTCATACACTTCGTGAAAACAAGTGATGTTTTCTTTACTACATAGTTGTACAAGTAACTATTAAATTAATATGTCAGATATTTCTAAATTATTTTATAGAAATATAATTAGATGAAAAATTAGTTTACCCCAACTTATATTTACTCAATTTTAAAATGATTCTATTTGTATTGAGGGTTCTGGACTAGAACCAATACTAAATAAGTTTAATGTACACGCCGCCATTTTGTGTATTATCCTGAATATTACTTTGATCAGATTGATATCAGAATTAGATAAAAACTGTAATATTTTATTTTTATTTACAACCGGAAATTATCAAAACTTCAATAATTCCTGCTACTTTAATCCATTGGGATTTGTTAATCGTGATATCTATGCACAAAATACTAATTCACACTTAAGAACAAGTTTAATACCATAATTTTATCTCTAATTATATTGTTATGGAAATAGATATGCCCTTTAAAGTTTGAACTACTTATTAAATGATAAAGTACGTATTAAATGAAGGTGAATAATATTCTAAGAATTATTAATTAAAGTATCAGAAAGGAATAAAATTTCCGTTGTTCACCGGATATCAAATAACCTTCAATTGTTTGTGATTTATTATAGGAATGCTCAATTAATCATTCATAATTTCAAATGATCCCAATCTATTAAATTATATACTAACATTACCTTTTTAAACACAACAATATATTATATATACTACTATAATACAACATATTATTATTATGAAGATTGCAAATTATAATAAATAATTAATTTCTTAATTAATAAAACACGCCAATATGGAACGCATGTGGAATCAAAGACTGGTGAGATAGGAATTAAGTAATTTTCAAATCACGGCTATCGAAGATGATAATGGGGTAATTTTAATTTAGTATATATATCATCACGCCTTTTACCCATCACTGGGTGTGGCACTCTGCCTACGCAGATCTCGGTAAGTGATATATTTTTTCGCGTGAAGTGCGGTTACCAGCCGTCAAATCACGATTTAGTAATGGTCGGTTCTGAATGAAATGAAAGTGATACGTAGGTTGGTGAAATTAAGGGTGACATATTCTATAGATGACCTAAGAATAAACAGAAGAATATGAAGAAAGGACGAACTTGCGTCAAAGCGAGATGAATCTAAAAGTATATTTTCATCTATTGTTCTTTTACCAAAAAAGTGCTTGCAAAATCTTTCAACAACTTGAATCATTTGCATAAATTAAAATAAAAAAAAACTGAAACATATAGCAATTAAACTCAGCAAAATTAATATTTATTAGCTAGAAACGTAGCTTACAGGCAACACGATCTTTAATCGCACACTCTCTACTAACAACTGCAATAATGTGTAACAGCATGTTATTATATTCAAATTAATAACTGTTGGCTAGTCGCATGTTTAGCGTAAATACTTATTGAGCTGTAATGCCGATGTAATTGGCAATTTTGATTGCGCAAAAATATGTAATTTACATACGTAAGATTTTTCTTAGAGTAATGTTGTGTGAGAAAATTGAATGGAAAATGATTGAAGATACTACAGACAGTATGGTGCGTCTAATAGTACTACTTTAAAGAGCATTTTTTTATTTGGATATCTACAGATTAACATTTGTTGGTATTGAGATAAGAATTAATTATTTTGTGATTATAAAGCGAAAATATATCTAATTGTCCTTGGATATTTATAGTATTGCTTTAAGAATTAAGTATATCTTGGAAATTTTAATAAACATTAGTTAGAAATTGCACGTACACACAATTCTAGGTTGATTAACAATTTAACCATATTTTGATAATATTTTTCATATAAATATTTTTTTCTGAAATCGTCAAGAAAATGCCTACTTCCCTGACGCATTTTAGTATGGAAAGTAAGCGTTTACCAAAACAGTACTTTACCTGACTCAAGAAAATAAACTAAATAACTAAAAAAATTCATAAGATTTTAATTTATTTTTATCAATAACGTTAATACTAAATATACAATTGCTTAAGTTACTAAATTTTATGCATGACACTGGCGAATTTGAAGCTAAATTATTTGTTGCAATCGATAAATTACTTGGAGATTCAATGAATAAAATAAGCAAGTAGCACATTTTCTGACAAATTATTTACTTTATTTAGCTTTTTCCAATCCGTGAAAATTTTATACTCTTTATCATATCGGTCTTTGGACTTGCTCGGTAATAAATTTTCAACAGCCGCAGTTGCTTGATTTAAGATTTCAGGAGGAGTACTTGAAAATACCACCTCATACTCATTTTCATCTATATTTTCCAACATTATAAAGAAATCTTCTCTGTCAACAATATTACTTTTAACACAAATATATTCAATAGATTTTTCACATAAGATGTTGTTTTCAAAAACTTTTGTTATCACCTTGGATATGTAGTTTGCTGCCAATGTGATTCTTACCAAAAAATTAAACATTTTGAAATATTTATTATTAATTATATTGATAAAATATAAATATGAACGACTTCAGAAAAAATAGTATACATAATACGTCACGAAAGTATTTTACTTGACTCAGCGAATTAAAATACTCGGCCTGACGGCCTCGTACTTCAAACAACCGCTTCGTCAAGTAAAGCATCACTTTCCTGACTTATTATGTAATATACTATTACTTATAATCTCCCAAGAGCATTAAGTCTTTCTGGATTTTTTTAGGTAAATCAAGTAATGAAAAATGTTCAAGAAATTACAATGTTTCTATTGGCTGTTAATTTTCTACTGGTAAAAGTTTCTAAATTATTTTAGAGCAAAATGCTTCAAATAAAATTGGTAGAAAATTAAGTTATATAAATAAAAGCGTAGACTTCCACGGTCTGAGTCATTAAAATTAAACGAGTTCCGGGTTTGGACCGTGTCAAAATTCGAGTGAGGGCTCGACGTTTCGCTCGCCATCGTAGGGAGCTTCTTCAAGAGGAAGGAAGAAAGATCAAGGTTACCCGACGTGTAAACCACGCTAGAGGCCAAGAGCGATCTTCGAAGAGTAGAAGGAAAAAAGAGTTGATTGAGGGTGTTACTGATCGGATTGGTAGAATTCTTAGTAAGAGTAACATTAAAGTCATTTTCAAACCTTCCCAAAAAATTTCTCAATCCCTTCCATCTCTTAAGGATAAAAGACCACCGCTATCCTCAGCAGGAATATACAGTATCCCTTGCTCGTGCGGTTCAGTATATATTGGTGAAACTGGTCGTACCGTTCAAACACGTATCACCGAACATAAGCGCTGTTTAAAATCTGGGCAAGTTCTCAATTCCGCCGTGGCTGAACATCAACATAATACTGGTCACAGTATTATGTTTGATGAATCTTCCATCATCGTATCCGCTCCCAAGTTCTATGATAGGAAAATTCGTGAAGCTATTGAGATACATAAACATCCAAACAATTTCAACCGTGACACAGGTTACTACCTGCCACCTGTCTGGAAACCTTTATTGCGCAGTGAACCATCTTTACCTGACTCTAACCAATGAACCTTCCTAACCAATCATCCGACACGTCTTTCTCTATATAAACTCTTTTTTCCTTCTACTCTTCGAAGATCGCTCTTGGCCTCTAGCGTGGTTTACACGTCGGGTAACCTTGATCTTTCTTCCTTCCTCTTGAAGAAGCTCCCTACGATGGCGAGCGAAACGTCGAGCCCTCACTCGAATTTTGACACGGTCCAAACCCGGAACTCGTTTAATTTTAAGTTATATAACATCATGTTCTATCCAAAAAAATGAAGTAGCACGACATCTTGAAACATTCACTCATCAGATTGATAAAATAATCAGTCTTCGTCAAACCTCCTCCTCGCTTCCACCATATACATATTCCTCTCCATATAAGCTCATTTATTCCTCACACTTCAAATCTTTCATCATGAAACACATCTTCAATCACATCAAATTAATTCTTCATCTTTCTTATTTCAAGCATTCTTTTTAAAAATAATTAAAAAACGTTTGACGATTGCAAATGTACGATTCCGAAATTGTCAAAAATATTACTTTTAACTATGTTGTTTAAGCATACTTTTCTTAAATAAATAGCAATGAAATGCAAGAAAACTTAAAGAAATAAACCGAAGACATCGCTAAAATAGTTTCTTTTGCAATATTCTTCGTTGAAAGCAGGGGCGGGTGGGGGGTCATGGGGTCATGACCCTCCTCTAAGCATGGACTTTTTTTAAATGTTGGCCCTAATACATAATAATGATGTCATTATTTACGATAACTCAATTTGTTAAACAAATTAAATAGAAAATATTATCTAAGAACTTAAAATTCTAAGATAATTAAGAACTATTGTTTGATTTATTATTCTAATAAATAGCCAGAAACCAATATTTTGTGGTGATATTATTTCGACCCGCAGATGGGAGAGGTATTCTATTTAAGACCTAGTCAAGTATGTGACTACCGACATTTGCACTTAGAAAATCAACTTCTAATTCAATAATTTTTGTATTCTATCGAAGAACCGTTTAGACATTGAAACTTTATGATTTAAAAAGTATGGCGTTCTTACGGGAAATTTTTGAGGTGAAAAAAATACCACCCCTCCAGAGATAAAATTCACTCCATGACCCCCCCTAATTCAAAGTCTGGATCCGCCCTTGGTTGAAAGGATGACAAGTTGATATGTATCCCACAAGACTTAATTTTAAAATGTCGTCAGATTACGATTAATTACTGGTGTTAATTAAATTTTGTAATTATAAACAGTTCAGTGTAACAAAAATGCTTAGAAAGTTGTCAGTAATCTGCTCAAACTAAATATGCCCATTTTTGCCCTGTCTTTTAAGTAGGTTCGTGTGATTAAAATTCAGAAACAAGAGAAATAAAAACCTGATTCACCTACGCCAGGATCACATTCTAGAAGTTTTCAAAATGTTTTCATCTGCTAAAAACAATATTTTCATATCACATGCATTGAAACAGCGAGTTTTGATCTCTGTTTTGCCAGTCGAAATAAGCAACAACGTTGTTTCTGCCCGGCACATTCATTTATTTATTATTTATGTCTTTATTTCAAGTCTGTCAAAATCGCATTTGTAATAAACAAAAGCGAATAAAATCATAATCGTCTGACAGCTGTCGTCAAATCGTTGTCAAAGATTTTAATAAATTACAAATAAAATGAGTACCCCAAAACATCTTACCGAAAAAGCCCTAGCAGCTTCCCTTGATTTATTGCCCACAAAATCTAAGGAAAAATATTTATCTTGTTACGATAAATTTGTGAAATGGAAAGAAGCAGAAGAAGCTACATGTGGTCAGAGGATGTGATATGAAAAATATAGTGTGTGGCACGGGATGAAACAAAGACGATTTCTGACCAGGGCGATGACAGCCAACTCTCGCCCTCGTCAGAAATCGTCTTGTTTCACCCCTTGCCACACAATATACTATTACATAACAACTTTTATTTGAAGAAAATTTCTTCAAAATAATTCAGAAACGTTTCTGTTTTGACGTAAACGTGCATTTTCCGATGATTTAACATCGAATGTTTATAGATTGACTGATGGATTTAGACTGTGAATCATATGGTTATTTTTCGAGAGATTTGCCTGTGGCTATGGTCCAAGTGGGGAGAAGTCAGACCAACAATTAGGTGAAGGTTGTTCTCTTAAATCTTAGGTCAATACAAGCTGACAGATCGGAGAAATTACATGATCAGTTTTTTTGCCGCGCTGCTAATGGTTCCATTTATTTAAATATTACTTCACCAATTATGGACATTCTTTTATGATTCTTACACACTTTCCTTTAGAGAAAAAATAATATTAAAGGATCATCTGATTGTAAATGTAACGATTAATAAACGTATGATTACGTATGTACAACCACGATGATATAAATATTAATTACTCAATGTAATATAGAATTATGCATCTGAATATAGAAGCGTGGCTAATGAATATGAATGCCAGATGTAATTACGTGTAAGCAATAGTAATTTACATGTATTGAAATGAAAAACGAAATAAGATGAATGCCAAAAATGTAAATCCGAAAATAAAATTAAAACTTAAGTTTTGAGTTTTTTTACGATGCCAAAATATGTTATAAACTTTAATTGTTTGTTTTAAAATAAAATTAAGTGCCAAATTAAATTTGAGTTAAAGTTAAAATAATACAAAATGAAGTGGTATCATATTTAAAAATTAAAATGACATTTTTACTATGAAAAACTGTTTGGCGATTATGATACCAAATTACCCCTTTTATCCATTACTGAGTGAGGCATTCTGCTGTAGCAGATCTAGGTAAGTCATATAATTGTTCTACTAGCCGTCAAATTACGGCCCTCCAAAGATGGTAATGGAGGGTTAACCATAAGAGTATATTTAATTTGAGATTACAACAATAAAGATTATTTATTTATTTGTTACTTTGCACGACTGAAATTTAATCCCAATTACAGTAGCTTTTAGTAGAATTTAAACCATTCATATATTTTGAATATAAGTTGAAATCAACAAGACTTGAAGACATGAACTCTTTAAAGCAAGAAATTTATAAAACTTAGAACTTAAATATGCGCAATTTCAAGTAAATAAATTAAATTAGGTAAATAACGATAAAACTACGTACTCAAAAATAAAGTTGCATGATTCACTTCGTCGAAACCATCGAAAAATCACAATAAATCATTCTAAAAATAACTGAACCATCACATCACTTTCTATCCAATTAACCAATAGTTTACCAATTATCTATAACTTGAAATTAGACTCAATTGCAAAATGTACGAGCACTTTCCGCCCACATGCACCGTCCAACACATTTGTACATTCACTGGTCAAGTTGCTTCGAAGTTGCGCTGAGACGCAACATCAGACGGTGAGAAGGTGGGGTCCGGAGCAGGAGGATAACCTACTTGAAAACAAGCAGTCGCCGACGCCGTATTCAAAGATTAGCGCTCTGCTAACTCAAAAACAGAGACGGTTGAGTGTTTTGCAAGTGGAAGAAGCCCTAAGAGCTGTAGAGGAATTATGGAAATTCAGTTACGAGTTAGAAAGAATTTTCAAGTGCTGCTTCTTGAGAAACTGGACAAGATTACTTATTAGCGACGTAATTAAAAAATTCATAATATTTTAGTCTGCTTTGAGACCAAACGGGGTGGTACAAACCCTTGACACTAAATAGAATCATTCTTTCTCCTGACATATTATTTTCGTTTCATTCATGGATAGGTTTTACTTTTCTTTCTTAGGGAAGAACAATTTATTGTAAAAGTATCACTTTTTTTCTCAATTGAGGGAAGAAAACTGTTGTTTCTGACAGGGAAAGTATTTCATTTTATCCCGCGGATGACATTTAATCATTCAAGGCAGGAAATGATACTTTACTCCAGAGGTATACATATAATTTTTTCTACGACCAATCCTTCATATTATTTAAATAAACATTTAAAAATTCTTACAATAACTGAATAAATAAATAGAGCTAATATTATTAAGTTGTGTGATTATTAAAGGTAATCATACCTGTAGTTTTTGACTAAAGTTAATTTATATTATGACAGAAAAATTCTGATGACGCCTGGATTCGAACCAGGGACCTTCCGCATACCGGACAGAGATGCTAACCGCTACACCACGTGGTGTAGCGGTTAGCATCTGTGTCACTGTAGACGAACCCGGTTGTCAATGCCTATATAGGAGTCTCTCGGAACGAAGCTACGCTTAGACACTGTGACAGAAAAATTCAGTTGATGCCATATTTCGAACACAGGTGACGTGGTGTAGCGGTTAGCATCTCTGCCCGGTATGCGGAAGGTCCCTGGTTCGAATCCAGGCGTCATCAGAATTTTTCTGTCATAATATAAATTAACTTTAGTCGAATAAATAAATATTTAAGATTGTGTTGATGTTACGAGTAATCACAAATGAGGGACGAAAATTTGATATCCCACTGCCAATTTTCGACCCGCATATAAGGAGAGAAAAGCTTGCTTCCTGTTAAGGAAAATTGTAATACTAGTGAGGAAAGGGTTTAATTTCAAAATGAGTACGAAAGTTGAAGTTGTATTTTGCAAATGCACATCAAGTTTCGTTGGTCACCATGTCACATGATATTCCCTCACTCAATTTAGTTGTGATAGTAACTATGTCTCTTACTAGTGAGGAAAGTAAATAACTACTGGGGGAAGCGGGAACTATCCCTACTAAATTTAATGTTACAAATGTCATTTTCACAACTAATGTTGAAAAAATAGTACTGTTAGTTTTTGTTGTCTAGCACCGACTATAACTTGTTGGAATCATGAATTTTGCAGATCAGAAAAGTGCAATTTTTCATCCGATCGGATCAAAATAAATATTTAAATAACTTTCCAATCTTGATCTTTTTAAATGACAGGCTCCATGTTTTTGTTTATTTTGTCTAGACTTGAAGACGGCCCTGATAACATTTCTTATTAGTTTATTAAGTTAATTTGTCAAGGATAATCTATAAATATAAGTATTTCCTTCCATGTACCAGATCTCATTATTTCAACTAATTTTAAAACAAGAACTGGATTTCCGTAGCTACATGTTTTAATAGTATTCACAGATATTTTTAGAATTGTTACTACGCCGCTATTGTTACGACGATCATAAATAAATGAATGAATTACAAGTGCCCTCTATTTAATCCCATTAAATGTATTTATCAAGAAAACATTTATAAACAGACAGATATCTTATCTGTCAAATAAATGAAAATATGTCGTAACTGGATCCATTATCTCAATCGATATGTTAATGACAACATTGTCTATATCATGATTATTTTATAGATTAAGGTCCTAGGATAATTAGAAGCAGAACGTAGATATAATATTTTACATAAACAGTAAACAGTGTTTATACAATCGGCAAACTCTAAACGTATTTCCTCATTTCCTTATAAGGTAAAAGTGCTTGTATATTCAAACTGGCAATAATAAAACATGCAATACATTCAGAATCATAGAATGTAAGATACAAACTAGAAGATAAAATACTTGCATTCCAGTTGAAAAGTGGTATGTTGGTGAAATTGAGGGTGAGAGTTTGTTCGGACGAACTAGGATTAAATGGATGGATGTAATTAAAGGTTTGTTGCGTGAACAAAAGATGAAATGAGCTCAAATTAATTGTAATTAATTTGATTATTTATTTCTGATTACTAAAACAAATTATTTTATAGCTAAATAAATTCTTCCAGCGACCCGAATCGTAACGAAACCGTAACCCGAAAACCGCAAAGATATTCACTTTTTTCTGAAACCCTAACCTAAAACCGAAACCTATATTTTTGTTTTGAAATATGGAACCGAAAATTGAAACGAAAATTTAATTGATTCTGTAACCAATTATTTAACTAAATTGAGTGACAGAAATGAAAACTGACATAGTGACCAAGGAAAAGTGATGTGCATTTGCAAATACAACTCTATTGATTTATATAGAATAATTATTAAATATCTTGTATCGCAAACGTAAGTTTCACAGCAATGTTGGATAAAATAGTACCTAACCCACTTGGGAAAGGAACATTGCAAAATTCGTACTCGTTTTACAATTAAACCCTTTCCTCATTAGTATTACAATAAATTATTTGCTACTTCCGTTAGGAAATAGACGTTTTATTTCACTTATTTGAGTTAGGTAATGAACTGCATTATTTAACTAGTGAAATAATGAGGTAAAACATAGCAACAGATATCTTGGTAGACGAATTCTGATATGTTATTCTGTTATTTTTTGAATTTATAACTGTCATTAATATGTCAAAATTTCATAATTTCAAAAATGCTCTTACGTATTTATTAGAACGGAAGTAGAAAAAATATTGTATTAAACTAGTAAGGAAATAGGTTATTACTTTACTTAAGTGTTTACATGCGTAAGGTAATAACCTTCATTTCCTTACTAGTTTCATAAATAGCTATTATTTACTATTGTAACACTCGCTATCGCTCGTGTTCCAACTTTCGTACTCGTTTTACAATTAAACCCTTTCCTCACTAGTATTACAATAAATTATTTTCTACTTCCGTTAGGAAATAGACGTTTTATTTCTCTTAAATGAGTTAGGTAATGAACTGCATTATTTAACTAGTGAAATAATGAGGTAACATAACAACAGATATTTTGCTAGACGAATTCTGATGTGTTATTCTTTTATTTTTTGAATTTATAACTGTCATTAATACGTCAAAATTTCATAATTTCAAAAACGCTCTTTCATATTTATTAGAACGGAAGTAGAAAAAATATTGTATGAAACTAGTAAGGACATAGGTTATTACCTTCGTGCCTCGTTCGGCAAATTTCTCATACGTAAGGTAATAACCTTCATTTCCTTACTATTTTCATAAATAGCTATTATTTAATTATTTTCTAATTCCATATCTTAAAAAATAATAGAAAGCTGCCATATTTTTTCTTGCAAAATCAAACGTGGTATGTTAGAAAAAGAATGTATCTAATTTTCAATTAATGAATGTTTCAAGGGTTCATGCTACCCCATTTGACACGACATAGCGTAATAAGAAATAAGTATTTATATTCCAGTCATCAAAGGTACAAAGACGTCGTATGTGTTCTCCATATAAACTTATCCTCGAGTAAATAAAAACAAATGCCAAATCCATCTAGATGCATTAGAATTATGACACTTGTTATTCCACACACGGTTATGTGGCCAATGTCAAGATTCCGTGTAAGGTAAAGGTGTGACGTCACTATTTACACACACGAACACACACCGACACATGGATCTTAGAGCAATAACGGTGCGGCATATTCAAGAAGAAGATGAACTTCAAGCCAAAAAGGATATTCCGCTCGACAAGATAGACAGTTAGATACTAAGAAGAGAAAGATATTTCTTTCTCGTACAGTTTTTCTTTTAGATTATTTGGTTGCTATAGTGCATTTAGTATTATTAGGCAGAGTGCCACACCCAGTGATGGGTAAAAGGCGTGATGATATATTTATTTATTTTATTTATTTATCCACGGAATTGTCCTTTACCTTCAGGATAAGTTATTACTCCTTAAAAGTCCTAAATAGTTTTATGCATATGACAAGAATATATTTTAATGATATTGACAACTCGAAAGCCCATCTCTCAATACACTGTGCAGATCTATTGAATGTACTTAATTCCAAAAGGACTAGTTCGCGGACTTAATTGTCAAATCTTGCCATTTTTACTTCCTTGTACGAAGTAAAGGAAGTATTGTAATCGCGAAAATTTTCGGTTCTCAGATTTCAGTGGAAATACGCATTTTGGCCATCGCTGAATCCATTTTGACTAATTTCGTCGTGACGTCTGTACGTACGTATGTATCTCGCATAACTCAAAAACGGTAAGCCGTAGAAAATTGAAATTTTATATTTAGGATTGTTATAACATCTAGTTGTGCACCTCCCTTTTTGGTCATTATACAACTACCGGAAGTGGTACTTTACTTGAAGCCTATAATAGATTTTCATGAAAAACTATATTCAAATATAATTTAAAACTTTCCAAATTTGGTATATAAGACTACTATATCAACGGAAATAACATAATAGATTTTTGTTAAAATAGACTAACCGGAAGTGACACATTACATGAAGCTGCTAACAGTTTTCCTTGAAAAAAAATGGTATTATTTTAATTTTAGAAATAAATGTTGCAAATAAAAGGTTTAGAGAATTAAATTCTGCGTCTAGCACATTAGGAATTTTTAAATTAGCCTTTTGCATAAGCGAGATATCGAAATTTAAATATTATATATTTAAATATATCACTTACCGAGATCTGCTTAGGCAGAGTGCCACACCCAGTGATGGGTAAATGGCGTGATGATATATTTATTTATTTTATTTATATATTTTTTGTTTTTTTTAATTTAAGTTTACTATGGATTAGAACAAAAACTAAACAAATAAAAGATTTAATGTCAAATATGTGCAATTAAAAAAATATCTATAGTTTAATACGCGTACAAGGAAGCCATCTGGTGTCCACATCAGATTTTTTATTTCAATTATAGTAGCTTATAATCCGAACCAATAAGATATAAGTTGAAGTCAACGAGATTTGAATGCGCAAATTCTTTCTGACGTACGGGTACGACAATCTTTGAATGTTAAATATTACAAAAGTGATTTTAAACAAAAGTTTATTTACTTTCTGTTAAAACGTGTGAAACAAAATATGAAAGTAGGACTAACTTTATTTACAATTCTTGTACTTGTCGGTAAAATATTTAATGTTTTCTGACATTTAATAGCTTCTATAAAAACGTTGCTATTTACATTTGTAATTATTCAATTCGATACGAAACAAACATCTGTTTAATTTTGTATCGAACGACGTAATGGAAATCAGAAGAAATGTATTGCAAAAAATATGAATTCTAATAGCAATAAATCATAAAAGAAACTTCTTATTACATTTTTTAATATTGTTTATCTTATTTGTTAATCTCAATTGCAGTAGCTTATAGTGGAATCTGAACCACTTAGATACAATCATATTTTTTATATAAGTTAGCGAGATTTGAACTCGTGAACTATTAATCCACTGGGCTACGTTTGGTCTTATAATAATATTAATAATAATAATATTTGACGGCTGGTAACCGCACTTCACGCGAAGAAATATATCACTGCTTCGGCAGAGTGCCACACCCAGTAATGGGTAAAATGCGTGATGATATATTTATTTTATTAAGTAAATGTTTCACTTACGCGTAAAAGACAAATAAATTAACGAAGCTGCTGAAAATTCACTGCACACCGAGTTCCACTGAACTTAGAAGCAAACTACTCCGAACTGTGCATCGAAGCGCCGACGATTTTATTTTGAAAACAGAAATAGGAACGCTTCGTGAGCCAAAAATAATTCTTGGCAGTCTGCGCCCTAGGTACGTCGTCTATAACATCCGATTAAATGTGTACAGGTACGCCACGTTCATTGAAGTTGGCACGGGACGACACTTTCTGCTTTATTTATTACTTTTTCACAACTTTTTTGCATTTTAATTAGCTTACAAATTGAAGATTAAATAGGTGAAAAATAATGGGTGAGTGACAAGGAAATATTTTAGGGTTGACGCACGATTTGGGCTTTCGAGAACTATTTTATTATTAGTACTTATTGGAGGCTTTCTCCTAAAAAAAAATAGTCGGAGTGGTAATTTATTTTTTAATTACTCGTACGTATTTCCAGAGCAAGATTTACGTATAAGCTACACAAGCTATAGTTTAGGGCCTCCACTTTCTTGAAGCCCCTCAAAAAAATTATCCGAGTGAGCAAGTATCGCAAATTTAATTCGGTATACTATTTTCATTTTAAACTCGAGGAATCGGCATAAAACGATTAAACGTCCCTGTCCCATATAATTACAATGAAATCTATTAATGCGGCTACCACAAATCGCAACAGATAAAGTTTTAAGGGTCGTATTCAGCCTAGAATTATTCTTTCCTATGATTGACCATTTAAAAATTACTAATTCAGATTAAATTATCTAATTAGCAGTTATGTTACTCAATAAGAAGATTAAATATCCGGTACTGAATCAGACTGAGTAATGTAGGTAAATGTTTAGATTATGTTTGTGTATAATATTTATATTATATTTTTTTTATACTATAACCACTTCAAAACTAACATAAATTTTATTACTAATTATACAAAATGTATTTATTATGATATTTAAATTAATATGTTTATTTTGAACTGAAACCGTAAAAAACCGTAACCGCAAAATACCGAAATCATATTGAACCTGAATTTTTAGTTTTAATTAATCGGAATTGAAACAAACTTTATTCAAAATTCTTAAAACAAGATAATCGATAAAAAAAATCAGAAACTGAAAATTTGTCTGATTAATCTCTGGTCTTGCCGCAAAATAAAAAGGTTAATAAATGTATTATTTTGTCCCGCGTGAAGGTCGCGCGGGTTGAGGGTTTGACTCATGATCATAAGGTCGTGGGTTCGGGTCCCGCCCATGGCGACCATACAAAGGACATATCGACATATGACCTTAGTAGTTGGTCCGATATATTAATTAAAAAAAAGAAGTTTTATGTAGTTTTACAACTCCTGGCCCGCAGATACCTAGGTCATTTTGTTTAAATTTAAAGAGGGTGCTGCGCCTGTCCTGTTACTGAGATTAATTTCCTGTTGTGCAGTGCAGCAAATAAATCATACTAATTGCATCATTGTATTGAATACCACGATTTTTATTGTGTATCCCGTATAAATAAACTTACAAGTCAAATAGAAATATTTAGAAAAAGAACAACTTTATTTTCTGAACAATAGGTACTTACGTCATTTGCGATTGTGTTTTGATCTCAAACGCCATAAAAACTTTATAGTTCCAGGTGTAACATTACATTAAACATGAGGGCATGACACATACTTCATTCCATCAGTTTTTCCACTCGGCAATTTATAACTTAATTACTAAACCACGCGAAACAGGTAAAATTTATAACAAATGCCTCTTACCGTCTTCATCATCGTCGTCCGCCATTTCTTGCAGATTTTCAAAGCTGTCATACCGAGTAATCGGATCGTCGGTTAATACAACCGGAACTGCTGGTGTTGGTGCCGGAGTTGGTTGCCGGACTTCCGGAGTTGGGGAGAAATGAAGCTCTACTGCTCCGTCGCCTGGAAACCGCGGATCTACAAGAAGAAGAGAAAATTATTAACGGGAATTGTTCTTTAATCAAACTTTAACTAGAATTTCTATGAAAGGAACACAAGTTTAAAATGAATAAATTTAACTTTAAAATATTAAATAGATTATCACAATTATTATAGTAATTTAAAAGTTAAGTAGTGTAAAAATATTGGCTTGTAGCACAAGCTCTGTTTTTGTCTGTTTTAAGAGTAGTGTATTTGGGTGTTTTAGCTATCTCTAACATGTTAAAACCTTGCTTTTAAACAAAGTTATTGTCAACTATCTACATATTTATTATTATCATTAGTAAATATCAATTCTGTCAGTTTTCCCAATTTTTAAAATAAAATCAATTTAATTATTATAAAGGAAACTTTTAGAATTAATATAACAACAAAGACAAAATTAATTGTCATCCAACACTTGGTGAAACAAGGTTTAATAAAAAATATAAAGTAAACACTTGGCTATGTTTCACAAAATTCAGCCTCCAAGTCACCTTATGAGGGCATCGTCAGAGGCTGGCCAGAACTTCTCATGTCATCTCACCAGTTTGTTAGAGATCTTATTCTCTGCTGGCACAGTTCTTCGTCACCAGCTTCTTCACGTGAACTTTGTTCTAGGTGAAGAAGTGAGTTATACCATACTGATGAGCTCTAATAAGAGCGAAACGCGTCTATAGTTACTAACTGAACTGTGCTGGCCAGCCTCTGACGATGCCCTCATATGGTGACTTGGAGGCTGAATTTTGTGAAACATAGTCAAGTGTTTACTTTATATTTTTTTTAGAATTAATACTTTAAATATATGATACAATTATTTTGGGTAAAAGTATTTCATTATTTATGCGTCCTTCGATTCACCCAAAAACAGAGCTTGTACTACCAGCCATTATAATTAATTTAATCACTGTAATATTTTTGATTTGACTACGCCACTGGTGGCATTTCGTCTCCATGTTTTACTTGTGATATATTTAAGTAAAAACTAGTATAAAAAAGTATTTCGTATGTTTACTTACCGGTACAAGCAGTATCAAGTTCCGGTCTGGTAAAACTCAACGTATAGTCCGCCACAGCACACGTGTGGAACTGACAGCTAAACACATGGTCCCTGCCATGCGCGTGGCGGTGGTAGCACTTCACCAGGATGTCGCCTCGAAGCCGGAGACCGCGTCGTTGCTCGCCTGACACCGTGACAGTAAAAGAACGCGCAGAGCCACTGACACTGTACACCCCTGAGGTGTACACCGGAGTCAACCCCTCGTAGATCTTGAGAAAGGCTTTGCAGCCTCCTTGACCCTCGAACATCGGCGCTCCGAGGACGGTGACGTGGGTGAGGTAGAGCGGAGCGGCGTTGATGCGGATGTTGCCGGAGAGGAGACCCGCGAAGTAGTCGACGTATCTGCAATAAGAAAATCATAAATTTCACCGCATTAAAACTAACCTTGTGGCTTTCCCTCCACTCATAAATTTGAGGGTCATTATTTGACGGCTAGTACCCGCACTTCACTCGCATAAATAATATCAATTATCGAGATCAGCTTCGGCAGAGTGCCACACCAAGTAATAGGTAAAAGGCGTGATGATATATTTATTTTTATCATAGCTTACTTGTTAACTCAACAAGTCGACGATTTTGATGAAAGCAATTTACGACGACAGCTCTCAACGCTACTCCACAACATGCGTTGCAGATCTGTTTTGAAGAATGGAATAAAGGGTGGTGAATCGAAAGATGCATCATAGCGTTTTGAATGATATTTTTGAAATGTTTAGTTATTGTCTTGCCTAATTATTTTACATCAAAAAGTAAAATTGTAGAGGAAAAATTTTGTGCATTTTTTGACACTAATATTTATAATTTTAATTTACCTGGAACCGAAAAATTTACGGAAATGTTTATTAGTAATTTTCTTAAAATCATCAGTGCTATGAAATGACGATACAAATGTACTAATTAAAAATTATTGTTTTTATCTGTCATTATTATAATAAACTTTTTTTCGTAACACATGCACAAGAAACACGTTTTTATTCCGTAATTTTAGAGAGAGAAACACTGTTTTTCTCCCCTAGGGAAAGAAACATTATGTTTCTCTCCCTAGGTAGGATGTTTCTCTCCCTAGGTAGCATGTGTCTCTTCCTAGAGACTACGATTATTATCTGTTTGCGGCGTTTCCTATGTAACTAGTTACACAACCCATATTTGACATTTGTCCGGATAAGACAGTAATTTTTCGTAACACATGCGCAAGAAACACGTTCTTATTCCCTAATTATAAAGAGAGAAACACTGCTTTTCTCCCCTAGGGAAAGAAACATTATGTTTCTCTCCCTAGGTAGGATGTTTCTCTCCCTAGGTAGGATGTTTCTCTCCCTAGGTAGGATGTTTCTCTCCCTAGGTAGCATGTATCTCTTCCTAGAGACTACGATTATTATCTGTTTGCGGAGTTTCCTATGTAACTAGTTACACAACCCATATTTGACATTTGTCCGGATAAGACAGTAATTTTTCGTAACACATGCGCAAGAAACACGTTCTTATTCCCTAATTATAAAGAGAGAAACACTGCTTTCTCCCCTAGGGAAAGAAACATTATGTTTCTCTCCCTAGGTAGGATGTTTCTCTCCCTAGGTAGGATGTTTCTCTCCCTAGGTAGGATGTTTCTCTCCCTAGGTAGCATGTATCTCTTCCTAGAGACTACGATTATTATCTGTTTGCGGAGTTTCCTATGTAACTAGTTACACAACCCATATTTGACATTTTTCCGGATAAGACAGTAATTTTTCTTAACACATGCGCAAGAAACACGTTCTTATTCCCTAATTATAAAGAGAGAAACACTGCTTTTCTCCCCTAGGGAGAGAAACAATATGTTTCTCTCCCTAGTTAGGATGTTTCTTTCCCTAGGTAGCATGTTTATCTCCCTAGGTAGCATGTTTCTCTCCCTAGAGACTACGATTATTAGTTGTTTGCGGCGTTTCCTAGGTAACTAGTTACCCAACCCATATTTGACATTTGTCCCGATAAGACGGTATTTTTTGTGCACTTGTTACGAAAAGTATAATATGCTTCACGGGAGGTCGCGATTATCCCTCAACTTCACACGCGGGAATAATCGCTTGTTTCCCTCCCTTGATGCATAACATACTATAATATATTAAATAAAATAAATTATTAATTAATATGGTGATATTAATTTTAGAATTTCCAATAAATAAATTACCAATAAACATTTCCGTCAGTTTTCCAGATCTAGGTAGAGAAAAATTATAAATAATGATGTGAAAAAATACAAAAAAAAATTCTTTTACAATAACGATGTAAAATAATTAGGGAAGCCAATAACTGAACATTTTAAAAATAGTATTAAATACGCTATGGTGCGTCCTTCGATCCACCATCCTGTATTGCCTCCCAAAGGAATAAGATTGAAGGGGGGCACAGTTAAACCTAAGATAGAGTTTGCGAATTTAATTTCCAGTTCTGGTACATACCTTCTGTTGGACGGTAATTCCATGGCCCCAATACTTTCATCGAGAAACCGTCGCATAGAAAATCTATCTAAGGCCTGATCTGCTGTTCCACATATGCTGGAATAATGCATGTATGCTGCTACTACCACCCCAAGTCGATCTTTACTGCCTCTGCAAACAAAAAACACTTATTATTATTTTATTCTGGATAAACAGTGCTTTAATTTGTTTAAAGTTTAAATAAAGTTAATGGCTTATCCATAATTCAAGATACATTTCAAAATGTATCAACGTAAGCTCCTTTCAGGATTAGTAAATTAGTTAACTACACTTGAAAAGTTTAGTATATTTGCTGAAGGATTAACTGAAGTACTTGCCTTGCGTGCAGAACTGCTATCCGATGTTTGTCCTGCGAGAGCCAGGAGTCTATATCCTTACAAACACTGCATAATCGTTCCAGCGGCGGCGCTAATTTTGGGGGCCATCCTACTTCTTTCACGTGTGTGTGTTCGGCATGGGCGGCTCGTCGGGGTTCGGACAGATTGAAAACCTTAAAGAAAAAACAAACAAAATTATCTATTTATTCAAAATATAAACTAAACACTTGGCTAAGTCTCACAAAATTCAGCCTCCAAGTCACCTCATGAGGGCATCGTCAGAGGCTGGCCAGCACAGTTAGTAACCATAGACGCGTTTGGGTACTAACTGTGCTGGCCAGCCTCTGACGATGCCCTCGTAAGGTGACTTGGAGGCTGAATTTTGTGAGACTTAGCCAAGTGTTTAGTTTATATTTTATTTAACCTAGTTTCACTAAGTGTATGGATGACAATTAATTTTGTCTTTGTTGTTATTTAAATTGCTGCATAGCTTTTCCTTTTTTCGGTAGATGGCATTACCTGTTCCACAGAACTTCTCATGTCATCTTACCGTTTGTTAGAGATCTTATTTTCTGCTGGCACAGTTCTTCGTCACCAGCTTCTTCACGTGAACTTTGTTCTAGGTGAAGAAGTGGGTTATACCATACTGATGAGCTCTAATAAGAGCGAAACGCTTCTATGGTTACTAACTGTGCTGGCCAGCCTCTGACGATGCCCTCATAAGGTGACTTGGAGGCCGAATTTTGTGAGACTTAGCCAAGTGTTTATTTAATATTTTTTATTAAACCTAGTTTCACCAAGTGTATGGATGACAATTAATTTTGTCTTTGTTGTTATTTTGTCTGTATTACTTACCATGTAGTTGTCGCCATGTTTCCCCCGTAGCATATGCGCAGCCTGCCTCTGTCCCCTCCGATACGAGGCGCCGGTGGCCGAGGCCGGGAACCACAACGCGATGATGCGCTCCGTGACATAGCTGATGTCCATGCCGCTGTCGGCGCCGCCGCCGTGCCTGGACCCGGCCCTGGAGCACGCCCGAGGCTGAGCCGTTAACGCGCCACTCGGTGATGAATTGGACAACATCTGGAATTTAAATCGAGGACATTAGTTAGTGTGGAACTCGAGAGTATTTTCTTAAAAGGAGTATAAATTTTGTTGGGGGAGCAAATGGGCTGGTGCCTGCCCTGTGTTATGTATTACCTGTACTTTGGAAGTTAAATTAGAATGAAATTAGCTAATTGAGTTTTACGGTGAACAGGAAAAGTATTCAGTAAATACAATCATCCATTAAATGGGGTAGCACGAACCCGTCAACATTCTCATCCTGACACACGATACTCGATTCGACCACATTAACACTTCCTCCATACAAACTCTTTCTTTTCTCACAACCAAAATCCATCAACACACAACAAACATTCATCCATTCGCTCCTGTACAATCAATATTATTTTTATCCATTTTTGATTGTAGCATACTCAATGGTGGTAACCAGTCGTCTGTTACTATTCCTATAGATACTAGTGAACGAGGCACGCAATAAATATTCACCGGACATTCCTATTTTGCACACCACTTTCGCTTCACTCACATTCAGTACAGTTCGTTTATTCCTCATACTCAAAATTTTTACCATAAGTCACCTTAATTGCTCTGTAATTATAGAAATGCATTTGAGAACCTGGGTTCGTTTCCTACAGCTGACAAACAATTTTCACTAAATCTACTCCTGTGGCTCCCCTTCCACTAACGTCTTTGAGGGACATGATTTGATGATTGATAACCGCATTTTACGTGAAGAAATATATCACTTACCGAGATCTGATACGGCAGAATGCCACAATCAATAATGGGTAAAATGCATGATTAAATTAATTAATTAATGGGGTAGATGGCTCAGTGGTATCGACTCGGCCTGTGGATCTTGAGAACCCTGGTTCGATTCCCACAGCCGACAAACAATTTTCACCAATTTAAAAATCTACCCCTGTGGCTCCCTCTCCACTAATATCTTTGAGGGCCGTGATTTGACGGCTGGTAACCGCACTTCACTGCGACAAAATATATCACTTACCGAGATCTGCTTAAGCAGAGTGCCACATCCAGTAATGGGTAAAAGGCGTGATGATATATTTATTTTATTTATTTTTTTAATTAATTAAACTAAAATTAAATTTGTTTTAGAAAAAATTAGGCTGAATCCTGCACTGGGATTTAGTGCTACTAATTTCGAAGTAAAATTTATTAATAATAATTTTCGTATAGCATTTTAGTTTGTTGCATTTATAAATATTAAAATGCATGACATTTAAAATTATTACGATCATAAATTATGTGGAACTTTTTGGAAAGAATATATTAATGTTTAATATCAAAATAAGGTAAATATATTTACATAAGCCTGAATTAATTTACGATTAAAGGAATAACTTGAAATACGAGTACGAGTACGTGCAATCAATTCTAAATATTTATACGAACAACCAATACATTTTTAAATTGTTTTCCGAATTTTAACACATCCATATATTGTTATTCATAAATATATCACGCCATTTTATCTGTGGAAATTGTAACTACCAGTCGTCAAAACATGTCACCAAAAATATTAATAACGAGTGAAATACAGAAGAAATTTATAAGTATATCATATCGTCAGGGGCGGATCCAGGGAAGGGGTCATGGGGGTCATGACCCCTCCCCCCCAAGCATGGACTTTTTTTAAAATGTTGGCTCTAATACATAATAATGATGTCATTATTTACGATTGTTAAACAAATTAAATAGAAAATATTATCTAACAACTTAAAATTCTAAGATAATTAAGAACCATTGTTTGATTTATTATTCTAATAAATAGCCAAAAACCAATATTTTGTGGGGATATTATTCCGACCCGCAGATGGGAGAGGTATTCTATTTAAGACCTAGTCAAGTATGTGACTACCGAAATTTGCACTTAGAAAATCAGCTTCTAATTCAATAATTTTTGTATTCTATCGACGAACCGTTTATGATTTAATGCGATTCCAAAGACGATTTAACGTGATTGAAAGTGATTGTAAAAATTTGTTAAAGCAGGAATATAATATGAGCAAATACAAATGTTTTGTATATTTAGAAGATGGGAAATACTCCTCCCCCACCCCCGAGACAAAATTCACTCCATGACCCCCCTAATTCGAAGCCTGGATCCGCCCCTGCATATCGTGCATGAAAGATCTGTATATGCTATGAAAACTATGACAAGATATATCGTGATTTTTGTACCCCTCGACGTACTTTAATAAAAATTAATTTTTAACAATAATAAACATGTTCAGTTGAGTGCGGGCTACTGCAGTGATCATATCGATGTGATTTCGTGTGTTCTGAGCTGTCTAAATATTGTTAGATTTATTATTTATAATAATAATGATAATGTTTATTGTTTGGTGCTTTAATATTTAGTGTCTAGTGAGTGTGATAGTGGCTTATCTAGGTGGGTTCCATCTGCAACTTTACTAGTGGCTGGCTCTTGTGTTATGTAAGTACATAACTCATATCATTTTATTTATTTGTATTCAATGGAGAGTTATGATTTTGATATCACATGCAAGAAAGCGAGAGATGAGGTAAAAGTTGAGACGGAGGATTAGAATATAAATAAACCATCGCCATTTTTTACGTTCTGTCACTTGTGTTTGGATATTTAATTAATTAATTTAACCATGGACAATGCACACGTGTGCATTTCATCGTAGTACGAAAAATATCAATAGATGGCAGCACGATTATATTTCTATGGTCAATTTCATTATTATTACGGTTATTATGGCTGTTTCATACTGTAATGCTAAATGTATAAATAAATACGCAATTTCATTAAATTATGGGGTAGGTGGCTCAGTGGTATCGAGTCGGCCTGTGGATCTTGAGAACCCTGCTTCGATCCCCACAGCCGACAAACAATTTTCATCAATTTAAAAAATCTACCCCTGTGGCTCCTCCACTACTAATATCTTTGGAGGTCGTGATTTGACGGCTGGTAACCGCACTTCACGCGGAAAAATATATCACCGAGATCTGCTTAGGCAGAGTGCCACACTCAGTGAAGGGTAAAAGGCGGGATGATATATTTATTTATTTTATTTGTATATTATTTTAGTACATAAACTTTAATTTTCAAACATTTTAAGGTTGTTTTTGTAACTTGACAGCGTGGTCATTTTCATTTAATTGAAATAAAAATCAGTAAATGGCATTACTTGATCTAACCAAATTTGTAAAAAATTCATGACAAAATTTTGTATATGGCAAATAGATGGAATGAAACGGCCATAATAAACGTTAGTGTTAATTAGTTGTCCATGTTTTTCCGATTGTGACTAAATGTTATCTCTCAGCGGACATAATAAACATTAGCGCAATTCAATAAAGTAGGCTATTAAATAAGACAATTTTCTTTTACAAACAATTTCTTTACATCTCTTTAAACAAGTTGACATCCAGAAAAATTGTATCACTCTGCCGTAGCAGATCTTGTTAGTAATATATTATGCTTGTAAAGTGCGGTTAACAGCCGTCAAATTACAGCCCCTTAAGATGTTACTGAAGAAGTCATAGGAATAATTTTAGTGTCAGTCATTTTCTCAAAAACTCTGCGTGTATTAATTATAAAAATAAATAAATAAATATATCATCACGCCTTTTACCCATTACTGGGTGTGGCAGTCTGCCTAAGTAGATATATATTTTTTCGCGTGAAGTGCGGTTACCAGCCGTCAAATCACGGCACCTAAAGATATTACTGGGCGTGGCACAGGAGTAGATTTAAATTGGTGAAAATTGTTTGTCAGCTGTGAGGATCGAACCAAGATCCACCACTTAGCCACCTACCCCATTATAATCAAATAATTAATATCACAAGTCTTTAATATTTGCTTGAGCCCCACTTTTCTTATAAAGATGATTCTAGATACGCCACTGGAAATAGCGTTTGGTTTTACAGCGTTATCTATTGTAACAATTACACAAAACAAGATGTAGTTATTAAAGTAATAGCTGCAAGATTTAAGTAAAGCAAGTAAGCAGTAATTTATCCAATTTCACAACATATACTTCTTAAAAATGAATTAGCTAAGACTCAGAACTACATTCTTAAAGTCTAAGTATTTTAATTGCACAATCTAAGTTTCTTTGTAGTCATAGGTCGATTCCTTTATATCAAAGTAATTTATTTTAAATTACAGTTCCACATTAACACCTTCTTAATCTAACGCCTAACGCCTTTTAATCTCATCTAGCACTGCAGGGCACTCGAAACTAAATTAAACCTCACTCTCACATACCAAAGTCGATGGTCTGTGCTCCAAACAAATCATTTACTAACAGAAACGCAATGTCAACTTTTTATCGACTTGCCGAGGTCAAAACAATTGACCTAAAGACCTCGAGCGCTAGCAAAATATTATTTTGTGTGTACATTATGAGTGCTAAGCAGTTAAGTGGTCATATGTTGTTGTAAATAAAAGTGGACTTGTTTTTAGTAGAGTATCGTATCAGCTGTGGCGATGTAGAATCTCTCGTAAATTTCATCCGGTTTAAAATGCCATATCTTACAAACTAAACTAGATACGAAGATGCAATTCATGGCAATGAGTTCCTCGTAGTTTTCTGCATAGGTATAAATATTTATAATTAATTTAAATATTCAAACACATTTTTTATGGTATAAAATGGGAAATACAGTAAAATTTGAGCAAAATATAACTCTTCCGGAGGCTATATCTTAAAAACTAAGCAAGATATAAAGATGCGGTCAACGGCATTGAATTCCACGTGTTCGAATTGACTTTCAAGCAAATTTTTAACGATTTTAATTTTTTGAAAATTTCTTAAGGGGTACCCCTTGGGTTTTTTTCGATTTTAGGCCAATTTTAGGTTATTTTCTCTAAAACTCTTTCTCGTATGAATATTGTAACGAAAATTCACATACATATGTATTTCAACCCGCTGAATCCAATGGTGAAGTTTTTAAAAGCGTAGATCTTATAGCTTTGGAGATATTGATCAAAAACTGATTTATGGGAAAATTTTGACGATAAATTTGGAAAATTTAAAAATTGCTAAAAACATGTTCATAAGTCAATTGATGCACGAGGAATTTAATGCCGTTAAGCGCATCTTCATATCTCGCTTAGTTTTTGAGGTATAGCCTCCGAAATGTAGCATTTTTCCCAAAATGTCATCATATTTTGATCATTTTTCACTACCTGCCCTATATTTAAAAAACTAGACTAAATACGGAACTGGAAACTTTACCAGTGTGTTCAGTATAGTTTTCTACATACGTGTGAATATTTGTATTGACTTATTTTAAGGTTTACATTTTTGATGATACAAAATATGAAATGACGTCTGAAATTTTGGGAAAAAATCAAAGTTTCGGAGCCTATATCTCAAAAACTAATTAAAATACGTAAATGCGCTCAACGGCATTGAATTTCTCGTGTTCGAATTGACTTATAAGCAAATTTGTAGCTATTTTAAGCGATTTAATTTTTTTGAAAATTTCTTAAGGGGTACCCCTTGGATTTTTGTCAAATTTAGGCCATTTTCTGGCTTTTATCTTTAAAATACTTTCCCGTAGGAATATTACAATGAAAATTTACATACATATGTATTTCAACCCGCTGAATCCAATGGTGAAATTTGTAAATGAACATATCCTCTAGTTTTTGACATATTAGTCAAAAACTGTTCTAGGAGAAATTTTTTGCGGAAAATTTATGAAAATTAAAAATTGCTGATTATTTCTTTATAAGTCAACTAAAACACGAGGAATTCAATGCTATTAAGTGCAACTTCATATTTTGCTTAGTTCTTGAGATATAACCTCAGGAAAGTAGATTTTTTTCTCAAATTTTATCTTGTTTTAATCATTTTCTTCTAGATACTCTGTATCTCAAAAACTATAGAAAATATGGTCCTACAAATTGCATCACCGAATTCTTCATTGTTTTCTGCATAAGAATGATTTTTATTTTGATTGATTTAAGTTGAATTTCAGACAGTTTTCCCAAAACCCAAAAATTCACGAACATATGTATTTCGACCCGCAGATTACAATGGTTTACAAATAAGTACGTCTTATAGTTTTGAGAAAATTAATTTTCTTCTAACTACTTTATATCTCAGAAAGTATACTAAATACTGCCCTAAAATCTTTCATAGTTTTCTGAATAAATATGAATGTTTTTATTGATTAATATTGAGTAACGAAAGATAATGAATATTCCTGCAAATATGAGGAATGTATCAAACCGCAGACAGTTTTCTTCTAAGAGTAAAACGTAAATGACTCAATCGTTATTTACAGAGTAAGTAAACACAGACTAAATTTAGAAAAACCGAGGAAAAAACCTGGAGTACAGAGTCATATCGGATACGTTGCGGCTTTTAATAATCCAAATATTTACACAAGCGCCACGTAATACTCGCTCATTGCCTTCATACCGAGTCTTCTTACTCTTGGTCAGCAATGTTGACTTTGTAAGCTATGTTGAACTACGCCCAGTTGAGTAAAGACTAACGCGAGATCAGGATAAATACACCGACTTTTCAAATGTTGGAGAAAGATAAATAAATTATTGGTTGATGGAGCGGGTAGCCTCGAGTGTTTGACGTAAATTTAAATTAATGACTTTTAAATTTTGCCAACTTGGTAACTTTATAAGGATAATGTCTCAGCAAATTTGTAAACCCTTACAATATACATACATAACACCATCTTTCGCCCCATTAAATAGTAGCAATAACCCTTTTTCATTCATACACATTTATAATTCCTCTCATACAATCATCTGTTTTATTCTACCATTTTATAGAAATAACATAAATAAATCATCATGCCTTTTACCCATTACTAAGTGTAGTACTCTATCGAAGAAGATCTTGGTAAGTGATATATTTCTTCGCGTGAAGAGCAGTTACCAGCCGTCAAGTTACGTTCCTCAAAGATGTTAGTTAAGGGGAGCTACAAGAGTAATTTTAATGTGGTGAAAATTGTTTGTCGGCTGTGGGAATCGAACCCGGGTTTTCAAATCTACAGGCTGAATTGATACTTTAAATTTTCCTAGTCATATGCATAGCTGCCAACTTCAAGAAATTATTGGGGGAAAAGGAAACCTTAACATATTTGATATATTTTATGAAAGCAGAATTTATCTAAAAATATATTTAAATTTTACAACTATTAGTTATGAAAGATTATTATATTAAAATATTTAAAAGAAAAATACTGTCAGGATTTGAACCTGGGACTTCATAAACCCCGGTTATATGCTTTAACCATCTAAGCCACGGTCACCTGTAACTCAAGTCAGATTTTACTTAAATTTTTCCATATATTTTATATTAAAGGCAGCCTCGATTAGTTTATAGTAATTAAATATCTATGTTACATATTTATTTTTATATAAATATTTACTCATAGTTCATTACACTAATTTGCTGTGTCCAAATCGCTATTGAATAATAATTATTACTAATCGGTTTTGTGTGATACATGTTCCCAATATTAATTACAATATATGCATTATCAAATCAATTAATCTGTTGTAATAATTGTATGTATAAATGCTGACCACAATTTAATTAAATTCTGTCTGAAAATGTACGACGTAGGTAAATTGAATGTCAATAAAAATTATGCTTTCTTTCAAATTTTACTTTCTATACATTACGAGTACAGTTTTATAGTAATATTACACGTATTTTAATGACTAGTTGCAATAAATATTAGGGTCAAATATTACGAGATATAAATAGAAATTTCAAATAAAAAATTATAATCGACAAATAATTACGAGGAACGCGGTTTTTACTACCTTGCATTTCGTTTTATATTACAATAAATATACCGGCTGGTCCATGGATCTTTTCTTACAGTTGCTATGATACCAATAATAAATAAGGAAGGAAAACAATTATTTTTTCCCTAGGGAGATAATAGCCAATTTTCGATGAGATTTGGTTAAATAAAAAAAATATAAATCCATGGCATATCATGTATAAGTATGCAATAGGTTATTTGTCTTTATATTAGTAATTACTATTACGTAACATCACTTTATGTTCTATCAAATGAGGTAACACAAACCCTTGAAACATAGTGCAATTAATCTTAATCAAGACATTTCTTTCCTAGCATAATATCCAAATTCATAAATCCTTTTATACAACCACATCTTATATTTCTTTTACGCATCAAACCTTCACCATATCCATCCATTTATTCGTAGATCAACCATTTAATCTATCAACTTTAATTTCATAATCTAGTTGAGTATTATAGTATGTTATGCATCAAGGGAGGGAAACAAGCGATTATTCCCGCGTGTGAAGTTGGCAAGCCGAGACGTAAGCGAAGGCCGAAGGTTCGAGCTGAAGTCGAGGTTTTCCAACTTCACACAAGGGATAATCGCGCCCTCCCGGGAAGCATATTATACTCTTCGTAACAAGTGCACAAAAATTACTGTCTTATCGGGACAAATGTCAAATATGGGTTGCGTAACTAGTTACCTAGGAAACGCCGCAAACAGCTAATAATCGTAGTCTCTAGGGAGAGAAACATTCTACCTAGGGAGAGAAACATTCTACCTAGGGAGAGAAACATAATGTTTCTCTCCCTAGGGGAGAAAAGCTGTGTTTCTCTCTCTAAAATTAGGGAATAAGAACGTGTTTCTTGTCTCTTGTGCATGTGTTACGAAAATTTATTTATTGGTTGTTTTTCACAATCTGACCACAAAGATACAATAATTTTTTTCTGATGCAAATTGAAGCGAGATATGAACGCGTGAGCTTTTTCTTGATGCCTGCATAGAATAAAATAAGTTTAGAATTGAAGTTTTTTCCTCATCCACATCCACATACGCTTCTTAAGAAGACTTGAAAACATAGGATTCCATTTCTTTTATTATCCTCGGAGGATGATACAGCCATTCAGTTTATAGCAGACAAACACTTATAGACGATGACTTCATCATACCGGTGTTTACAAAACGAAGACTTCAAATACACCGACGGATGTAGACTTTTTGTCTTGCTGTGTCGTCACGTGACGTCATAAACGTGATGTCACTGCAGATTATGCGAACTTGTGATATTTAAAACCGCAAAATTGCCGGGAAAATGATACAAGTTTTGTTTTGCAATTGTGTTTGTTTATTTGTTGATAACATTGTTTTTCCATGTATTTTGCTGTTTTCTAAGGAAAACATGTAGGTAATTATTGTTTTTTTTATATAAAGATAATAATAATGAGACCATATTTATTTAAAACTGTGACATTTTATTCTCGTCTACTTTAAATAATATTACTCGTATTTCTATATTTACATCTTTGAGGTCTGTGGTGTTTATTTATATTTTAAATTATCTAAAATAAAATTCACAAAACATTCATACTTTTAATTAATCCTGTCATTAATCTTCGCCAAATATTATTATTACCATATAGGTGGCCCAGTGGTATCGAGTCGGCCTGTGGATCTTGAGAACCTTGGTTCGATCCCCACAGCCGACAAACAATTTTCACCAATTTAAATCTACCCCTGTGGCTCCCTCTCCACTAATATCTTTGAGGGCCGTGATTTGATGGCTGGTAACCGCATTTCACGCGACAAAATATATCACTTACCGAGATCTGCTTTAAGCAGAGTGCCACACCCAGAAATGGGTAAAAGGCGTGATGATATATTTATTTATTTATTTTATATAATTTCTTTCATACAAATTTATCTCATCTTCTAATTCATCAACATACTCTTGTTTCACCAATCTTTCGTTCCACATGCCCAAATATTGAATGAATCCTAAAATATATTGGTTTAATTCACGTACGACTGGATTCGTATATTGACAATTTAATTTGAAATTCCATGTCATCTTATCATGCATTCGTGTCAGTTTCAGAAGATTTCGGAAAGGAAAGAATAAAAATGACAACCGATAATCGATGATATTTGTCTTACCTTATTCATCCTTGCTCCATGCCTGTCGATGTCGTCATGGGAATGCTGAAACAAAAGGAAAACAATTTTAACATCTTTGCAGGAATAAAATGTAAAGTCAAACAGTTTTGAATTGAATTTGCTTGAAAGTATTATAGAATTTTGAATCAATCATTTTATATGGAACACGTCAAGTTTTCAAACTTGCAGAATGTTTGCAAAAACAATCTAAGGTATTTTCAAAACAATTTGAACATTTGCCATATTTTAAAAGAAAAGCTTGAAATAAAAACGATAGAAGATATTTAATGTAATGTTTAGATTTTACATTGCCAAATAATTTGTCAAAGTGATCACATTTGGAATGTGTAATGTTTAAGCAAGTAGAGATAAATTTCAGTAATAACCTGAGCCTCATTTTCGATGTGAAGCGCAACATGCCAAACGGTAAAAGCGATGCGGTAAAGTAAAGTAGCGGTAACAGTAATCGGAGAGTTATTACGAGTGGGAGATCTTCGACAACCGCAGTAAAAACACGTGGTGGACATCGTTTCCATAGGTATGGACATCACCAAGTATAGTTTATATTACAATAAATATTATTATTTAAATATATATTTGATTATTTGAATCACATATGGATATAAATATTGATGTATATCGTCGAATCCAAATTGAGTTATAGTTTAATAAATGATTAAAAATATTTGAGCAATTTTTAAGAATTAAGTGAGCAATGATTTGCTTTAAGCTCGTAAGCAGTCATTATGTTCCGAAATTAAAATTAGTAAATCTTTTTAAAGGATGACAGCTCCCAGCAGCAACAATTTAACGCCCTTTTAAACCTGGTTTAGTGACATTTGAACATCGGATGTTAAGTTTAGGTCACAGGTTGTACGCGGTGAAAATGGGTTAAGAAACGTGAACTTTTAAATTAGAACACTGTTTTTATTAAATGATATTTTAATGATATATTTAGGCAGGATATTATATATAATTTCACTCAAATCGTTTTAGATATTCAGTCTTTTATTGTAGATAACATTTAAATGTTTAAACAATTAGAATAAGTTTAACCACTATTTAGTAAAATAACCGTTCACAACACTCCAACAGCAGCAACTATAAAACCAAATCACCGACCGGAAGCCAATGAATGCAACCGTGTGACGAGCGGAAATGATCCATGATCTCGTCGCGACAGAAGCGCGATCTCGTCGCCGGCGAGATCGAGATAGATCGCAAGGATGCTGCGGTCTGAAGTGACACGCCCGCTCCTGCTGCAGTACGAGCGCCGCGCCCCCGCCAAGCTCCGGACTTGCCCGGAGTTGCCCGGAGTCTGCCTGGACCCGACAAGCGCTTCCCGATACACATAATGACATTGCCGCGCGCAATTTTCAGTTAGGGTTGGTCAGAATCAATGCCTATTCGCGGTTGCATATTATTTCATTCATAACAAGAAATTTACGATTTTATAAAATAAATATAAATAAATATATCATCACGCCTTTTACCCATCACTGAGTGTGGCACTCTGCCTAAGCAGATCTCGGTAAGTGATATATTTTTTCGCATGAAGTGCGGTTACCAGCCGTCAAATCACGGTCTCCAAAGATATTAGTGGTGGAGGAGCCACAGAGGTAGATTTTTTAAAATTAGTGAAAATTTGTTTGTCAGCTGTGGGGATCGAACCAGGGTTGTCAAGATCCACGGGCCGACTCGATACCACTGAGCCACCTACCCCATACGATTTTATTTACTCGTATTTCATAATTAAATCTTTTATGACAGGAATTATGATTGTGGATGAAGTCAACTTAGTAGACTAAGTTAAACATTCAGAAGTAAAAGGGTAAAAAATTACATGGACAATCTACGAATAAATTGATGAATGATTTATTGGTAAAATTTCGAAAAATTGTTGCATACAAACAGATAAATATAAAAATGACATATTTAGCTACGCTGTCGGAATTTAAATGTCATTTTTGACACGTGCCGTTTTTACGCAAAAATTATGATTTGGGTTATATTCGGTTGATTATTTTCTGAGCGATAGAGAGTGTTCCAATAATACGAATTTAGAAAACAAATTTGTTTTTTATAAATCTGTGACAATAACATCATTTTGGATTTATGATGTATTTTGATCTCTCCTCAATGTGCTACAAGTATTTAACATTAGTTTTTTAACACCCAGTATAAAGTGATTAAGTCTTATACAATTTATGGTATTATTTCAGTCGTTGGCCGTCAGCAACTATCATTTCTCGTAAAATAATTATAACAATAAATCCAGAATCGCCTGGAGTTATTTCACAGCTACCAACGTAACTTCACTCAAGTTTCAGTCTGACAACCTCATAAATACTAAATCCCCATAACAGCTTAGATATTCATAGCGTGTTTGGAACATACGCGCTATCCTACTGAGTGATACCATGTCCTGCTCCTGGCTCTGAGCTTACGATGCTGACGTGTAACCATGACAACGAAATGCGATACTGCGTCTGGAAGGAATGATACAGGACATCCCAGGAAATCTCCCTTCAACCCTTTCCAATTCGAACCGTCAGATTATACAGCAATAGAGTCTGTGATCAAATTTTTCCAGCCTGGTTACTTTCATTTAATTGAAATAAATATTACTAGATGGAATTATTTGACGTACCAAATTTGTAAAAAAACTCAAGACAAACATAATGGCTGTTTTAAGAGCACGGTTTTAACATGTTAAAACACCCAAATACACTGCTCTTAAAACAGGCAAAAACAGAGCTTGTGCTACCAGCCACTATGTTTCATTATTAATAACAACAATATCCTGTTTGAAATATATCAGACCCAATTAGCTAGTCGCACGTTTTACCAAAACCCTCAATAAATTCAACTTATATCTAAATACACGACTATGTGGTTTAGATTCCAGTAATTGGGATTAATTTTCCATTGCTTAGAGTAGCTAATAAATAAGTAAAAACAATTTTCATGAGTATTATTCGCTCACTGGCCGAGATAGGAATGACCTCAGTCTTTGCCGCTCCGGGAATCCAGTTAAGTCCGGGACGTTCCCCTAGCTCTATCCTCGTAGTAGAAATGAACGCGATGCAAGAGAAACAAGGATGGAGAGATGATGGAAGAGATGGTTAGAAATGGAATTCTCGATAGATGTAATGTGCATTTTGTATGAACTGTTAATGGCCTAGTTATATTAATATTTATTTATAATTAGCATTTGTCATTCTTAGATTAACTATAAATTATCATTCCTAGGTAATCAATGGGTTAATTTACTGTCTTAATATGACCTTCATTTGTTTTTTACTCATTAAAGTAAATAATTTTGATTTGTTCAATTATAATGACCGCTAGTATGAATTTTTAATTAGTTTTGGAGAAAAATTTAAATAGTTTAATAACTTTTGAAAGAAAAAAAATAATTATATACATAAAATAGGGTAGCGCGAACTCATAAAAAATTCATCCTACAATTTCTCCCTTTCACTTCATCGACATAATTTCTTTCATACAAGGGAGATAGTCCCTTCCTTCCTCATCTTTTTTTCTTCATTTTCAGTTTTTACTATACAGTGTAACTGCAATTGTGTTAAATGTATTTTTAAACAAGCGCAGGAGATGCTGCCTTCATTTCTTATAGATTCGTTGTTAGAGAAGTGGGCATAAGTGAAGATTTACGAAACAGGTGTACAGGAGCGAATGGATGAATGTTTGTTGCGTGATGATGGATTTTGGTTGTGAGAAAAGAAAGAGTTTGTATGGAGGAAGTATTAATGTGGTCGAAACGAGTATCGTGTGTCAGGATGAAAATGTTGACTGGTTCGTGCTACCCCATTTAATGGGATATAGCTTGATGTTATGTATGTATGTATACCAGCTTCTCTCATCTTTTGTTGACACAATAAACCTTCAATCATCTCCATCCATTTATTCTTAAGTCATCTACGCAATCTCTTTCATTTTAACATGAATTTTCTCATTAAACTTTAAAGTGATAAATTGAAATAATTTAAAGTTTTTGTGTTTTTGTAAATGCATTCATAAATCAATTTAAAAATAAATTAATCATGTTTTGAATAGAGTGGTCTAATAAACTATTATATTATAATTTATTTTTAAAAAAGTCAAGGATAGCAATTGTTTTAATGTCTTGAATATGTATTAGAAAGGTAAAGGTACAATCACATCTCAAGATCAAGCAGAAAAATGTGCAATTTTCAAATGGAACTAATAAATAGCTTTAAAAGAATTTGACATCATCTTCTAATATTGAGGGTGACGTATTAAAACGTCTAACGAGATCATTTAAATTATATACGACTGCGTTTTATTTATGGTCGACAAACAATTTTCACCAAATTAAATCTATCCCTGTGGCTCGCCCTCCACTAACATCTTTGAGGGGCGTGATTTGACGGCTGTTAACCGCACTTCACGCGAAGAAATATATCACTTACCGAGATCTGCTTAGGCAGAGTGCCACGCCTAGTAATGAGTAAAAAGGCTTGATGATATATTTATATTTTATTTGATATATTTGTTTTATTTATGTATTGATCCATTTTAACGTTTAACTTTCGCTCAAGAATAATCTCAGTCTTTTCTTGAAGTATTGCCAAAGAAACAAATAGATTTGATTCTTGACTTCAGTTCTCGTTCACATCTTAGAGAATGAATGTAATAAATAATTCTGGTCTTGTTGTCTTTTTCTTTGCTGATGTCACCTAGTAGTTCAACTTGTTCTTTGAACGCTCATTTCTTGAAACAACTCAGCATAACAACTTTATGAGGTAACCATAGCAATCATTTTGTTTACAATATGTAAATTTAGTTTTTTTTTATACTTAAAATTCTGATTTAGTCGTAAAATAAGTGTGGTCTTGATTAAACTGGTTTTAGTAGTAAATTTTAATTATAAATACTTCAAAGAATTTTAAACGGTCGTTATTATTCAGTGAAATAAACGAAATGTTTATTTTATTGGAAATTGGGGATTAAAACATTAAAATGGAAATTAAACCGATCAACAGGATGAATCTAATGAATTTACAAAAGGATTTAATTTTGAATTAACTTACTCTGGTTTTATTTTAGATTTAAATTATTTGGTAAATGATATAAAATTATTTTGTTGTTATTAAGTGTTCCTTATTCTTATTATTATGACAAAAAAATATTATTTCGTTTAATAATAATAGTTGCAATTGTTTTAGTTAATTGATTTATTTCAAGCCACAGTCATGGCTCACTATTCTCTTTTCGATTTGGTGTATAATAAAGTGCCCGCCATTTTACTTTTTAATAATGTAACATATGGATTATTTTACATGATTGTAAAGAAAATTTGATGCACTTTTCAAATTTGTAAAAAAATATAGTATGTTCCATTTGAAATTTCAAATTTGATATTAATTACTAATAAACCGGAAATGATATTATGAATGTACATCCGTCATCAACTAGCTTTCATGTTACTTTATAAATCATGTTATATGAATGAAATTGCTAAGTTGATAAATAAGCGAGATATTTGCTGGGTCTATTAAAATATAACACCCTGTATATTATGTATTATTTGTACTTAATAGCTTTTAAAAATATCACCAATTACCTAAAACACTGTAACCTTACAAATGATATATAACTTAAATATGTGTAAATAACCAATGTACCGGGGTATTAGTGGCCTTAGCTGCCGAAATACCTCTATAATTTTCTTAAATAATAAAAAAAAAAATAATAGTTTTTTTATTTGAAATAATAAAAAAAACTTACCAGAGTATTGTAAAAGACTTGCGACTCAAATTTCATCATTTTGAAAAAGGTAAATAAACGAAAACCTCCCAAAATGAATGATTGAAAGTGGGTGGACAGTCAATACAAAATCACAATAAAACAAACTCAAGTACCAAATCAAAAACAAACAAAAAAAATTCACAAAAACAAAAAATTCAATTCACACACTTATCAAGCGAATGAATTATTTGTCCACACCACCCACGAGATACTCTCGCCGAAAGCATCGATCATTACGAAAGGACGATATTTTTAGCTCGTTTTCAACACTCGCGAATAAGCACCTATTCTCCAAGACGACTACAGTCCAACTAATTGCATGGTGAATTTTTTTACCGCCCGCCAAGCTCGCAGATACAGCGTCCGACCTCAGTCAGCAGTTACCAACAGTTGCTAAGAAGTGGAAGATTTTGATAATGACTACTGCTGGTTGAGAAGCAGAATCACACTATGATGAGTCATATGGTTATTTTTGGATTTGTATTTTTATCTTTAATTTTTTATGATGTGGTGTGGTTTAACGACAATCTTGTTGAATTGACATTGAGAATCGCGCCAAGACTGATATTAATCAAATGGTTTTTTACCTATGTTCTAATTTTTAAATTTGTAAATGTTTATATAATCATATGACATTGATTAAGAAAAATTGTATGTATTTTGAAGGCGATGAATAAAGCCGGCGTTAAAGTAAAGATAAGGCAAAGAAAGAGTCTGTTTCCGGCCCTGAAAACATTGCAAATTGTGTTAAAATATGCTAGAGAATTTATCGCGTTTTTCATCCATTACTATGTGTATGTATGGGGTAGGTGGCTCAGTAGTATCGAGTCGGTCTCTGGATCTTGAGAATCCTGGTTTGATCCCCACAGCCGACAAACAATTTTCACTAATTTAAATCTACCTCTGTGGCTCCCCCTCCACTAATATCTTTGGGGGCCGTGATTTGACGGCTGGTAACCGCACTTCACGCGATAAAATATATCACTTACCGAGATCTGTTTAGACAGAGTGCCACACCCAGTAATAGGTAAAAGGCGTGATGATATATTTATTTTATTTTATTTACTGTGTGCCACCCTGCCGTAGCAGATATATTTCTTCGCATGAATTGCAGTTACCAGCTGTCAAATTACAGCTGTCAAAGATGTTAGTAAAGGAGGAGCCACAAGGGTAGTTTTAACGTGCTGAAAATTGTTTGTCATCTGTAGGAATCGAACTCATGTTTTCACATCTACAGGTCGACTCGATACCACTAAGGCAAAATTTTTCGTAACACTGGATTGATCGGTTACAATAATAAATAAAAATTAGTAAACACTCTGTATAATAAGCTGTTATCAACTATCAACAAGACTAAATTTTTCTATATTAAAAAGTATTTCGATTGCAATGCAATATACTGCATTCTTAGCTGGTACTATTTTTATTTTATTTATTTATAAAATAAATAAATAAATATATCATCACGCCTTTTACCCATTACTGTATGTGGCACTCTGCCTAAACAGATCTCGGTAAGTGATATATTTCAAATCACAGCCCCCAAAGATATTAGTAGAGGGGGAGCCGCAGGGGTAGATTTAAATTATTTATTTATTTATTTATGTTACGCTGTACAACGGGAACTTAATCCCAATTACAGTACAGGGTCCGCACTCATCGAGCTGCAGTGTGGTCGTTTATATAATTTTTAGCTTGAGTGCGATTCGAACTCGGGATCTCCGGATTCGAATTTCGTATAACTACCCACACTACCGTACTGACGATGTATACAACATAAACATTTTGATGTTCGCTGATGTTCACTCTAGCCCCTGGAAGCATATACAGCCCGTCAGCTCGTTATCATGACTCCCAGAATGGCAATAAACCGCATTACGTAATCGCTGTTTTGACATTTCGCAAAGAACGTCGTCGCTGTCTTTTATGCGTTTGTGTCCGCATTGGCATTGCTCGTCCCGCGTCCGCGACTAGATCTCCTCTACACTAGAAACACAATATAACATTTCACATCTCATCATTGTATATATATCTGCATTTGTGTTTGTTTGTGTTGTCATAGTGAATGCACATATTGTTTTATTACTTGTGGAAATGCAACGAGATTTTGCATTCGCGTCAGTAGATTCACTCACGTTTTTAGTATTTGATGTGAACGTGACAAGAAACATGGACTTTGTTTGCTTATTTTAGAAATGAGACATTTTCCTTGAACCGTTCGCAGATTTCTAGTATTTCTTCCTCATAAAATTTTCCTTTTTACTACATTTAATGTAACCAGTGATAAAAAGTTATCAATACTGGTTTACTCTAGATAACTTTTATGTAAATATTATGACTGCATATAGTTATTTACGTATCAAGTGCAGAAAGATGGGGTTTTTTGAATGCTGCAAGACCGCGAGTTCAAAAAAACCCCTTTCTGCACGAGTTGCGTACACTATTTTTTCTACAACCATAAACCAAATTTTGATAAAAATAATAAAACAAATTTCAGTAATTGTAACATCTCTGAAATTTTGTATTAATTTAGAAACTTTAGAAAGATACCTGGTTTAATGTATCCATGACAACTGACAATGACAAACCAACTCAAGAAAGTATACTGTATAGAGTTTATTTATATTAAATTACTTTTTCTACGATTGCTATGAAAAGTTGACAATTACGCTCTCATTTGTCATCGTAAAGTTGACGTTTTCTGTGGAACAATCGAAAAATATCTTTTTTGCGCGTCTCCAATGGCAACGCGCGAAAAAGATTATAAATGCGCGTTACCAGGGATACAAACAAAACAGAAACTTGTCATATTGACAGTTGACAGAACGAATTTATTTTCAGTACGTATACGTTTTTAAATAATTTTAAGATGCAATCGTAGAAAAAATGATGTGTGTATCACGAGCGTAAAGTGTCTTTATTCCTCTTACACTATTGCAGCTCTCGCCTTCGGCTCGCGCTGCAATTTCCGTGTGCGAGTAACAAAGAATCACTTTACGCTCTTAATACACAAATATCTATTTCTGCACTAGTGCAGAAATAATTCACATTATTTGCACTAGTGCAAAAATCTGCTACTTTCATAATAAAAATAAGTTCAAAAACGCCTACTTTTTTTAATGGTTGTAGAAAAAAATATTTTTAAATACTATGCACAAATACTAGTCTCGCTATTAAATGTTCATAAAATAATGCTTCAAATAATAAGTTTCCACCACTGTTGAGAAGTTTCTAAATTATTATTTAATGTGGAAGATATAATCGAGTTTGCCTGAATGACATTATTTTAGTGGATACAGCAAAAATTATGGATTAATTGCATTGCATTTCAAATTGTTTTATTAGGAACATGAAAGAAATTATGAATGTGGGTAAAATAAAAGTGATGTTTAACGAAGATTATTTGCAAGATTAATATAAGGAATATATTTTTAAGGGTTCGTGCTATTAAGGGGTAAGGTCACTCTACACAAGTAAAAAAAGGGTAATTTTCAAGATTTTTTTAACGAAATCTAAACGTGCTGCTTAAGAACTGTTGTTGGATCTTTATTTAGTGCTCTTTAAACTTTATTTACAAATTTTTGTAAAAGAAAATATTCAAAATTGTCGTCAAAAATGGCGACTCCTCTCGGCGCGTAGGGAAAATCGGGCGAAAACATTCCGGGAACAGCAATAGACCTGGATCAAAAAGGGATATGTTTTCTTAATCTCTGATGTATACTCTAAAAAACTACAGGCTGGATTTTGAAAATTTGGATTTTTAACAAAATGGTGCACGTTTGAAAAAAAAGTTCATTATTCGGGACTAAATTTCTGTATAAAAACGACCATAAAAAACGAATGAAGCACTTTAAAAAAAAAGCCCCCGTAGTTTTTGAGTATTTTATATCTAGAATAAGAAAAAAAAGATTCAGTACGATCCATCAATTAGTATTTCAGAATACTTTTCGCCCGATTTTGAAAATATGATTTCGAGAAAAACGCGTTTAAAGTTTCGAGTCACATATATATATATATATATATATATATACTAGAGCTAATAGATATATGCTTTTTTCCCTCTGAAATACTTCCGCGCGGCATTTAAATTAATTGTCCCTTATTCCTAAGGGTTTAAACTATAATTTAAGCAAATAAAAAAAAATGCATTTTAAAAAAATTTTAGAGTGGCCTTACCCTTAAGAACATGAACGTAAGATTTATTGCGTGAAGGAAATATTTCGAAAGGAAGAAAAAATTAGCTGGAAGAAAAAAATTAAGAATGTGGCTAAAACGAAAATGATGTTTATCGAAGATTAATTGCAGGTTAAAATAAATGTACAGTTTCAGGGGTTTGTGCTACCCTATTTTATAGGATACAGCTTGATGTTATGTATGTATGAACTAGATCAGTAATAAAAATGATAAAAAATGACGAAATAAAACTGTCACAATCTGAAAAATATATTTTGTTATATATTGCTGGAACGATAAAAAAGCGGCACGTTTCAAAATAATGACGCAAAATGCAGACGGAAAAGAAAAAACTTGAAAATAAGTCGCCAAAATTAACAAGGACAACTGTCAACTCGAAAAACAAATGTCTCCGGTGTTTAATCAACATAAACAGCATGTTATTAAAACGTAACAGGTATATGAAATTTACTTCGTAACTAATGTTATGTTTATTCGCAAAACATGACAATACAACTCATAAAATAGCAAAAATATGAATCGGAACTTTTATCGGAATGTGTTGCGACAACAACTTTGCTTAATCGTTCATTTTATGAATGTTGGTTTGCTTGCCAAGCTACATTTAAATTCATTGATACAACAACGAAAATATTTTGAAACTTGATTTTAATGTGTGCAAATTATGCTGGCAGATTTTACGTCATGATTCTTCACATTCTCGAATGTCACTTGTCATTCACCCTTTCGTTGTTGATTCTCATTTGGACTTTGAACGTTTCAACATATTTCATTTCATTCATTTTTGCTGCCTACAAAATGGAATTTTTAATTTCTCTTCAGAGTTCGTAGCAATGAAATTATCTGGAAATTCACTGCCACTTGGATATTTTTTATTACTCTGAACAATAGGAATTTAATCTCAATTACAGTAGCTTATACTGGAATCTGAACCATTTGAATATAATCGTATTTTTTTAATATAAGTTGAGGAGAGATTTAAACGTACATCTTCGTATATGATACGAAGCAAACATATGCGATGTTTTATAAAATTTGGTAGCACGAACCCCTGTAACATTCACTGAACATTTATACATACATTAGTATAAGAACTAAGTTATTGACATTGAAGTCAGATCGTAGACAACAACTAAACATTACACGAAACAAAAAACAATAAAGACAAAATTAATTGTCTTTGAATGCTCGCTTGGTGAAACTAGGTTTAATAATAAAATATCAAAATAAACACTTGTCTAAGTCTCACAAAATGGCATTATTGGTTCGACAGAACTTCTCATGTCATTTTACTGTTTGTTAGAGATCTAATTCTCTGCTGGCGCAGTTCTTCGTCATACAGCTCCTTCATGTGAACTTTGTTCTAGGTGAAGGAGTGTGTTATACCATACTGATGAGCTCTAATAAGAGCGAAACGCGTCTATGGTTACTAACTGTGCTGGCCAGCCTCTGACGAGGACCTCATAAGTTGACATGGAGGCTTAGACAAGTGTTTAGTTTGATATTTTATTATTACACGAAACATCATGAGTACCGAGTATTTATAGCTTAATGTGGCGAATGTTTTCAAAATTATTTATGGATTAGATTTATTCTGCAATTAACTTCAGCAAATATTCCTATTCTAGCACACCGGTTTAATTTCATTTAGATTTATACAAGTTCGTCTCACCTTTCATTCACGCAACAAACCATCAATTATTCTTACATCGTCCATGCAATCTCTTATTTTAATTTTTATCATTCTTTTACAAACCTATGGGGTAAGTGGCTCAGTGGTATCGAGTCGGCCTGTGAATCTTGAGAACCCTGGTTTGATCCTCACAGCCGACAAACAATTTTCACCAATTTAAATCTACCTCTGTGGCTCCCCCTCCACTAATATCTTTGAGAGCCGTGATTTGATGGCTGGTAACCGCACTTTACGCGAAAAAATATATCACTTACCAAGATTTTCTTAGACAGAGTGCCACAGCTAGTAATGGGTAAAAGGCGTGATGTTATATTTATTTTATTTATTTAAGTGATAAGCAGTTACCTAATGTGACGAATATTTTCAAAATTATTTATGGATTAGATTTATCCTGCAATTAACTTCAGCAAATATTCCTACTCTAGCACACAAGTTTAGTTTCATACAAGTTCACCTCACATTTCATTCGCGCAACAAACCATCAATTATTTCTATATCGTCCATGCAATCTCTTATTTTAATTTTTATCATTCTTTTACAAACCTAGTTTTTTAACAAAAATGAATGAATTTTTAAATTAACTTTCCTTTTGTTTAGGTTTATTTAGTTAGTTGTTTGAAATATGACACAGAAGATATATTAACTCCAGTGGGATGACTATTCTAGAGGGTGACAGTGTTAACATTTAACCCCAAATACCCGGGCATCCCTAACGAACTTCTAAATTTACCGCATAACTTTCTGCAGAAAAATATTAAAGCTGGGTTTACCCATATATCATATGTCTATAATATTTGTCATATAACTAGATCAAATAAACAGCTCCTAAAATCTAATGCCGATTCATATTTCGGTTATTGATTCAAATAATAATTGTTTTCTTTTTTAACGACAGAAATTTACTTTCCTCAGTTGAGAGAAGAAATTAATACTTTTCCTACCTAGGGAAGAAACAGTTTTTCCTTCCTTGCAAGGAAAGCAACACAGATATGATTTGACATTAGTGATATTAGATTGTTATGTTTGCGATACAAGAAATTTATTTATTACTTGTATTTTATATCAATCAATTGAGTTTTATTTGCAAATACACATCAAGTTTCCTTGGTCACTATGCTAAATTATATTTTTCTACTTCCGTGAGGAAATAGACGTTTTATTTCACTTATTTGAGTTAGATAATGAACTGTATTATTTAACTAGTGAAATAATGAGGTAACATAGCAACAGATATCTTGGTAGACGAATTCTGATTTGTTATTCTTTAATTTTTTGAATTTATAATTGTCATTAATATGTCAAAATTTCATAATTTCAAAAACGCTCTTTCCTATTTATTAGAACGGAAGTAGAAAAAATATTGTATGCAACACGTAAGAAAACTCGGTTATTACCTTACTTATGTGTTTACATAACTCGGTTACGCCTCGTTCTGCAAATTTCACATGCGTCAGGTAATAACCTTCATTTCCTTACTAGTTTCATAAATAGCTATTCCCCCAATAATTTTAGTTGTAATAGTAATCGTTTCGCTCACTAATGAGGAAAGTTGATTACTTTCATCGCTAGTGAAGTAAATGATTAGTATCATAACTAAATTGAGTGAAGGAAATGTAATTTTCACAAGTAATGTTGTTATTACCTTACTTATTACCTCACTTATGTGTTTACATAACTCGGCTACGTCTCGTTCTGCAAATTCCACATGCGTAAGATAATAACCTTCATTTCCTTACTAGTTTCATAAATAGCTATCCCCCCAATAATTTTAGTTGTAATAGTAATCGTTTCGCTCACTAATGAGGAAAGTTGTTTACTTTCATCGATAGTGAAGTAAATGAATAGTATCACAACAAAATTGAGTGAAGGAAATATCACTTTCAGAAGTAATGTTGAAAAAAATATATTTTAGTATTATTCGTCGTCTGTTTAAGTTAAGCAAGAACAGTTGATTTAATGTCTTTTTTTGTTTTTAAGTTTTCGACGGTTAAATGAGCTATGCTACTATACTCGTATCTTACAAGTAGGTTGTCAGTCAAGTTTGGAACCCCATATTTTGACTCGGTGGGTTTAAAAGACAAACAGAAGGTTAACTTGTAGAATGTCAAACAAGAACTGTTCGTGCTGTCTTTGTTTTTCTCACGCCAGTGCTAAAGTAAATAAACAGGAAGACTGAGATGGATATATACCGGAATCGTACAGGAAAGAGATATTTATATAACGAAACAGAGGGTGCAAGAATGCGTAAACGATTATGGGGGAGGCCTTCTGCAAACGGAGAACATATTACACTAATTTCATTAAATGTTTTTAAAAAACTGGTACATCATTTAGCTTTTATTTGACGACGCCTTTTTGTTTTATATACTTTGTGGAAATTATACGACACAATCAAATGGGGTAGGTGGCTCAGTGGTATCGAGTCGGCCTGTGGATCTTGAGAACCTTGGTTCGATCTCCACAGAAGACAAACAATTTTCACCAATTTAAAAAATCTACCCTTGTGGCTCCTCCTCCACTAATATCTTTGGAGGTCGTGATTTGACGGCTGGTAACCGTACTTCACGCGAAAAAATATATCACTTACCGAGATCTGCTTAGGCAGAGTGCCACACTTGATGGGTAAAAGGCGTGATGATATATTTATTTATTTATTTATTTATCAAAGTTTCAAAAATGTTATTGGATTTTAAGATATTTGAGTTTTTAATGCCATCAATCTGATGCTAATTGTTATGTTTACGTCGTTATATGCAAAATTGTTACCTATATTTTACCAGCCATCAAATCATGGCCTCCGACGATGTTAAGAGAGCAGGAGCCACCTACTCCAAAAATAATATGAAAGTAATAAATTAATTTTGTTTTTGGAAGCCATTAAATTAATGAACTAGTTACTCACCAATTCATGCTGAATAAAGCACCACTCACAAAATTTATTTTTCATCAATAAAAATGGATTTTTTATTAGGAACTTAATTAATCAAACCTGCACAAATAAATCAATATTTTCACTTCAAGTAATTATAAAACCAACTTTCATATGCAACCATAAATAACATATTTATTGCTTTTTTGATCTAATAACTAAATATTGACAAATATATTAGTAATTATTGCAAATTATGGATATTTAAGAATTTTCTCCAAGTACCCTACATGGAAGTTACAGTTAATTAAGAACTAATCTATTTTGATCATGTGATCTAGTTATTAACTATTTTAAAAATAGAATGAATTGGAAATGTTAACCATCTCATACATTTCCGGACGTTCATTCATAATCTAAAAATAAGTTAATTACTTTTTGTGGTTTTTCTTCAAACCTACTCAATGAAATTTAATAAATTTGGCGTGCCTCTAAATTATTTATAGATAATATAGTTCTCTATTTAATTGAAATATTTGTCATTAAGATAAATTAGAATCGTTTGATAGCTGAAAATATACGAAGCGAAATATTGAAATAGAGTTAAAGTTATGTAATTTTCCACTTATTCTTTGTAATTTAAAGCATCTAGTTTATAATGTTAACAGTTAACATAAAAGTAAAATAATTTAGCATTTAAATGAAGAACAATTAACAATTGTTAAAGTATTTTAATTTAATTACTAGAAGTAACAATTAGAATCGTAAAGTTGCAAATAAAGTTGGAATTTATTACCTATTAAATCAGAAAAATAATTAAGTACTTCATTACATTTCCAGTCCAATTAGCGAACACAAATAAACTGCTTGTCACTTTTCGACACTATCACAATTTACACCACGGTCGCCAGCATCACCGTGGGTGCCCCAGGAAGCCGTCGAACCATCACCAGCACCACTAGGAGCGCGGAAGACGTCTACAGTACGCGGCGTCCCCGAAAGATCACTGACATTGCTCTGCGCGATGCCGGTACTTTGCAAGTCGAGCCGCTCGACTCGCGATCTGTCGGCAACGATCCCGAACGCTGTGGCCACGACACCGGAGTCACCGAGCACCTGTATGACGATGTGAGGTTTAGAACGTTGAGGGTGAGGGAACATTTGGAAATCCTTGCCCATCAGCACGAAAATGAAATGAATTTTCTAATGGAAATTTAGTTCGCTTCTAATCGTTTTAGCAAACTGAAAATCGAGATTAAAATACTTTTTCACGATTCTGTCAGAAAACAAAATTGAGTTAAAAAAGCAAATTTGAAAACCATGGTAAATAGTAATTATTTACACATTGAGTGTGAATAATCGCATTAGTGCCATAATGCTTTACTTTTCATACTGATTTCTGTGCATAAAATTCTACATTACCCACGGTTTTAAATAAAAAAATAAATCAACTTTAATAGTATTTCTGTTTCGAAATTACCTTATAAACGTTAAGTATTAAATTACAAAAAAATCCGTACGCGTGCGGAAAGTAGTACTTTATAAATGATTACTTTCTATACATGAAATAAATGGAGAAAAGACTAATTTTCGTCTTGGTCATATAAAAATAATAGTACATTACGTTCCTAGCTCTTACTCAGTGCCGAATTAACACTAAGCGGAGCCCTAGGAAATCGCACCCCCCCCCCCCCTATTTCAAAGTTTTCAATTAAACTAATTCATAGGTAATACTATTTACTTGTGCAAATAATAACATAAATTTAGAAAATCATCTAAATTACGAATAATAATAATGGGATAAGTGGCTCAGTGGTATCGAGTCGGCCTTGAGAACCCTGGTTCGATCCCCACAGCCGACAAACAATTTTCACCAATTTAAATCTACCCCTGTAGCTCCCCCTCCATTAATATCATTGGGGGCCGTGATTTGACGGCTGGTAACCGCACTTCACGCGAAAAAATATATCACTTACCGAGATTTGCTTAGGCAGAGTGCCACACCCAGTAATGGGTAAAAGGCGTGATGATATATTTATTTATTTATTTTATTTTAATCATTGAAAGTTTGTTGCTTGAACGAAACAGTTTGAGAGGAAGGAATAAATGAGCTTCTATGAAATAAATTATTAATGAGGATGGTATGCCAGGATAAGAAGATTAATTGCAGGACGAATCGTTAGGTAATCGATATATTTTGATTGGTTCAGGTTTCATTCTAAGCTACTGTAATTGGGATTAAGTTCTTGTTGTACAGAGTAACAATTAAATAAATCTAATGAATATACAGGGTGTTTCACAACAAAATTAAAGGGTATATTCTGTACAACGTGCTGATCATGAAACAAAAAGATTTTTTTTTAATTCGAAAAATTAAGGGTTGTTAACCTAAAACATTTTTTGTAGTACTGCACTGGATTCGCTTTCCTATTAAACACAAACAATGAAGTAGGTATCAACTACGAAATAATAATTACACAATTCAATTATTAGCAGTTATTTATAATAGAATTTTATTTAATTAATAACTTTAACATAATCATCCACCCAGTGGCAGTGGCAACGAAAAATTTTGGACAGGGAAACATGGAAAATAGTTTTGCGATTTAAAAAAAAATATTTTTTTTCATGATCAGCACGTCGTACAGAATATACCCTTTAATTTTTTGTTCTAAGTTGTGAAACAGCCTGTATATATATATATATATATATATATATATATATATAGGTCCAATGAATGTCTGAAGGATCGTAGCGTGACAGAATGTATGCGTAAGTAGACATTTTAGTGGTTGAACCAGAAAGGAATCAAATTTCATTAACAATATGATAGAGAACCTTCGATATTCAGTTCGAAAAGTCTACTAAAAAAACTCGTAAATATTTACATACCTTTAAAAGTTATGGTGCTGTATATTCGGCTATAAGTTTGGTAGGTAATCGATATATTTTTGCATATAACTCGCGTATACTATTCAAATGTACTTTGAACAAGCAGAGCCTATACAGAGAAGATCTTAGGTGAAAATAAACTAGAATTTATTTTCAGAAAATAACCAAGCTCGCAAGCTCAGCTTTCAAAACTATTTTATTCTGAGAGATGTTGAATAATGTGCTTTCCATGAATATTTACTATAGTTTCAGATTTCACAAGACTGTACCTAAATGCACATAACGTTAAATAAAAATAATATAAACGTAGAATAGCTGAAGGGTTACCAATAGATCTATTTATTTTTTGCATCGTTATTACTAATCATACGTTTGAAATAATTATAATAACGACATGATCTTTTACAATGCCAGACAATCTTTATTATTAGTGTATTCTTGATTATTATTTCCTTCTTGAATCAATTTTAGTTAGCTCTTATTTAATTAAATTTAATTTAAAATAATATTAACTGGACTACAGGATACTCCATCAACTTGTAAATTAAAAACTAAATTAAAAACCCTAAACGTCATTCACTTCAAAACATTCTTTATTTTCTTCTCTCTTGACTCATAACCGTACACAAAACCCTCATTTATTTTTTTTTCATACACAAAAAAAAAACACAAAAATAAAGCACCAAAAATTAAATTATTCTCTGCATTGTTCCACGCTTCCACAAATTATTCATTAATTCCTAAGGAAAAAATTATATTCGCAAACATTTGGTGGAGGTACTGGCATTAACTTAATTAAATATTTCGTAGGTATAGACCATTCAACACGACTTGACAATTACATCATTCTATTATAGAACAAATGTAGTTTTTCTGTTTCTTAAATATTTTAGACGAAAATGGTACAAAAATTCATATAAAGGAAAATTTAGTTTTCCGTTTAATTTCATTCGCTTATGTTAGAAAATAATTTTAGGGAAAAATTCTTTAAATAAAAGTACTAAAATAGTTTTTGTTCCTATTAAGGGAAGATTTTTCCTCTCGAAGTTGCAGTTTAATTTTCCGGGTCTAAGCAAGGGATATAAACAAAGCATTTGAGAGAAGAATGACATTTTCTTAACAAGGTATAGATATTTTTTGTAACTACCCTATTAGAAAGTAAAATTTCAGAAATAAATTATAAATTTGGATGACAGATATCACCTGGATGTTACTAATATCATAACCAACTTCATTAAATTGCGATATGCTTATTATGCACGTTTAATATGTCATTAAAATTCCTTGTTTCAAATTTATAGGGCACTTCAACTAGCACCTCTGACGAGATACTTCGTAACTAATCTAACCTAACTTAATCATATTGAATGTATAAATAAAATACGCACTAGATGGCATTACTTGACAAATCTGTGAAATCTTTATTTTCTTCCCTAGGGATGCAATGTATCACTGTTTTCGAGACAGAAAATAGTTCTTTGTGTAACTAGAGCAGAATGTAGTCTATTACAGTGTTTCTGTTTTGAAATTAGCTTGCAAATGTTGATAGTTTTCATGTAATGGAAGTGATTTACTCGTTCAGAAAAACTCACTTTCGGCATGTGTGCAGAAAGTAGTACTTTTTACACGAGTAGACAGAAAAGACTACATTCCGTCAGGAACGTATAAAAATAATATTCTTCCATTTATTTTCTTATTTCGATTCTTCTTTCTAACAGGGTCATAAAAAGTATTTTCTATTCAAAGTCGTTTATTAGGAGAAAATAGTTGTGAAACGATATTTACAAATATTAGAAGTTCTTGCGTTCAAGACCATTGTAGTTGTTCATAACACAGCAAAGACGCGAGTAGCCAAGACGGCGGCCTCACGGACATAGACAAGGGTTCCATGTGCAGGAGTGCAGGCGGTGTGAGGAGGCAGAAGAAACAACACGTGCTCTAGAAGGAAACGTGGAAGTGCCACTCGGCGTGCGGCACGCGGCAAACACGGCACGGAGACATGGATTGCGTAAAGTGCGTGAGATGTTAACTTGGATGACTGCACTGCTACTGGTTTCTGGTTCTTACACCGACTAACACTAACCAGATGCGAGATGCAGACGGCATCATTGTACTGGATTTAATGGGAGATACCTTTTTTTCTACTTCCATACCCCCATTTACTAGAATTGAAATATGTAATATAGGAAATACAATGGTGTTTTTTACTTCCTTGTACGAAGTAAAGGAAGTATTGTAATCGCAAAAAATTTCGGTTCTCAGATTTCAGCGGAAATACGCATTTTGGCCATCCCTGAATCCATTTTGACTAATTTCGTCGTGCCGTCTGTACGTACGTATGTATCTCGCATAACTCAAAAACGGTAAGCCGTAGAAAGTTAAAATTTTGTATTTAGGACTGTTATAACATCTAGTTGTGCACCTTCATTTTTGGTCATTATATAACTTCCGGAAGTGGTACTTTACTTGAAGCCTATAATATATTTTAATGAAAAACTATATCAAAATATGATCCAAAACTTTTCAAATTTGGTACATAAGACTACTATATCAACGGAAATAACATAATAGATTTTGGAAGGACTAACCGGAAGTGATACATTACATGAAGCTGCTAAGAGTTTTTCTTGAAAAAAATGGAATTATTCTGATTTTAGAAATAAATGCTGCAAATAAAAATTTTAGAGAATTAAATTCTGCGTCTAGCACATGAAGAATTATTTAATTACCCTTTTGTATAAGCGAGATATGTAAATTTACAAATTATATATATATATATATATTTTTTAAATTAAATTTGCTATTGATTAGAATAAAAAATAAGAAAAAGATTAAAAATTTAATGTCAGATATGTGCCATTAAAAAAATATCTATAGTTAAATACGCGTACAAGGAAGTCATGTGGTGTCCACATCAGATTTTTTAATATGATGATTGTTGTTTCCCTAATTAAATTACACCAAAAGTGTAAATACAAAAAAAATGTCAAGTATTAACAACTGCATATAATAAATATCTACTTGTTGCTCAATTGTTTTTTGTGCAAGAGAAAAAAGACATGGGCGGTAAATGACTCATTACACCCATGTAAATTTGTTTCATTTATAAAACAATAGTATTTTGTAGAGATGGGCGAATATCATCCGCGAATAGTCGAATGCCGCGAATATTGACATTATTCGATATTCGAGATTTTCGAATATTAACATCAGTATAGCGAACATTCGAATACCTGGAATATCGCGCCATATGTTGACCTCAATTTTTGACTATGTTTTTCTTTATCATTTGTACATAAACTTAAAGTTATTACAATACTTTGAAGTGATTAATAACAAAGATATTTTGTTTCAAAACCATGAAGACGTACCATATTTCAAATTTGTTTTTTGCCAACATCAGCCCGTAAGTTTCACCTTAAATTTGAAGTTTTCGTATTTTTCTTTTTTGTTTGTACTTTTTGTTTTAATTTTATTTTATCTTAACAATTTCATTCAAATAATGAAAAGGACATAAATAAATAATTATTAATCATTTTAGGAGTATTCGAATATTCGAGTATCTCGAATATTCGAGATCTGATTAATATTCGTATTCGATATTCGAATTCGAGAAATTTGATATTCGCCCATCTCTAGTATTTTGTTTCAAAAAGAAAAATGTTCAGCCTCAAGAAATCTTAATATGAAAAATAGAAAAGAAATAAATATATATCTTTTCTGCATTCTTACGTGGAAGAGGTATAGATAAGATTATAAGGAATTGATTAAAGACTAAATTTAAGTTGAAAATAGATGTGAGTGTCACGTATCATCACATCAGTATACCTTGAAGAGAGTTCAATCCAAACAAATACGGTCTTCCAAGAAAGTAAACTCATAAAACGCTATCGCTGTCATTACAGAATCCTGGCTCAGGATAACGTAAAACAGTGCAATGTAGCGCACGTACACAGTACACGTGTTTTATTTTATCAACAGTGGCTGGGTTAAACATCACCGCCGCCCGGAAACACGGACTAGGGGCGGTTAAATTTAGCGCGTAGAGAAATTCGATTTTCACTCGGAGAGAATTTCGGTTTTGTTGGGTAAACCCACGATTTGCTTTTTTCTTTTTCTTGTGAGCTGAATGGAAGTCCAGATTGCGGAGATTAGGATTTGGTTAGCTAAGAGAAGACGGGGTCGGTTTATCGGGACAAAGCTTTAAATTATACCGGAACTGGAAACTAGCTCAAATGGAAATGCGGAACGAACTAATAGTTGCATTTAAAACTTTTTTTCTGCTACCATTATATATAACGTATTGGTTTCCATAGCGCTAAATAACATCTGAATCACATGTTGACAAGCCATTGCTTGGAACGTTTTAGTCACGGCTTGAGATATTAAGCATGGGGTGAAGTTAGCTTCATGCATCTGTCATTGAAACTTAACCTTATTTTTTAAATAATTCATAATTGGGGTAGGTGGCTCAGTGGTGGATCTTGAGAACCCTGGTTCGATCCCCACAGCCGACAAACAATTTTCACCAAATTAAATCTACCCCAGTGGCTCCCCTTCATTGATTTGACGGCTGGCAACTGCACTTCACGCGAACAAATATATCACTTACCGAGATCTGCTATGGCAGAGTGCCACACTCAGTAATGGATAACAGGCGTGATGTATATAAAATAGTTTTTTGTTTTAATTTACGATCGTAGAAAAATTGTATGTGACTGGGTTTATAATCTCTTTACGAGTAGATACTATTTTTTTATATAAATAAATATAAATAAAATATATCATCACATCTTTTACCCATTATTGGGTGTGGCACTCTACCGAAGCAGATCTCAATAAGTGATATATTTCTGCCGTCAAATCACGGCTCCCAAAGATGTTAGTGGAGGAGGAGCCACAGGGGTAGATTTAAATTGGTGAAAATTGTTTGTCGACTGTGGGGATCGAACCAAGGTTCTCAAGATCCACAGGCCGACTAAATACCACTGAGCCACCTACCCTATATATTATATATTCATAACTATAGAGATGTTTATAAAATTTATTAAATAATATACTATTGAATCATACCTTCATTATATATCTGAGTCTAAATAAATTTAAATTGCATTTAAATATTGCTTACCTTTGAATCTCCGCAATAATTTATAGGTTTAAGTTCGTCTTCATGAAATGATATCATTATGATAATAATAAAGTTGATAAACTCAATTTGAATATTATTATAAGCGATGATATCACGAAGGTCAGGGTGCTATTGCTCGTAAAACGGCTAATGATAAAACAGAATGTAATTAAATACGATATACACGTCGTAATTTCACTGTAGTGTAGTGTAAAGTATAAAATAAGGAATGTCTTATGTCATTGCTATTTTTACAGAAATTACCGTTCGTGGAAAACTGCATGCTTACATATCGATCAATATTCTATACTTATTATCTGTAGGAGGTTATGACTAGCTGCTTAACACATACCTATATTTATAACATACTCGTTTAACATTTTCATATACAGAGTGTTTCACAACTTAGAGCAAAAAATTAAAGGGTATATTCTGTACGACGTGCTGATCGTGTTGATTCGCTTTCCTATTAAACACAAACAATGAAGTAGGTATCAACTACGAAACAATAATTACACAATTCAATTATTAGCAGTTATTTATAATATAATTTTATTTAATTAATAACTTTAACATAATCATCCACCCAGTGGCAGTGGCAACGAAAAATTTTGGACAGAAAAACATGGAAAATAGTTTTGCGATTTAAAAAAAATTTCTTTTTGTTTCATGATCAGCACGTCGTACAGAATATACCCTTTAATTTTTTGCTCTAAGTTGTGAAACACCCTGTATACAATTATTAAAAAGTATTATGTATATAAATTATATAACTGAATCTCGTTGACTCCAATTTATATCAAGAAAATACGATTGTATTTGACTGGTTCGGATTCCACTATTAAACTACTGTAATTGGGATTAAATTTTTTGTGGTGCAAAGTAGCAAACATTGTTATAATTTAAAAAAAAATTACATAAATAATTGTTTCAAATTGGATATTATTTAGTACTTTAAAATATCGACATAATGTGAGTATTTATCTTGTTAAACGTTCCTAAATTATAGTGAAGAAATAGTAAATTGTAATACTAGTGAGGAAAGGGTTTCATTGTAAAACGAGTACGCTATCACTCATGCTCCAATAGTAGTTTATTTTCTCAGTCAATTTAGTTGTTATAGTAATTATTTCCATCACTAGTGATGAAAGTAATTTTGTTTCATCACTGGTGAAGAAAATGGTTACTAACTAAATTGAGTGAGGGAAGTGTCATTTGACATGGTGACCAAGGAAACGTGATGTAAATAAGCAAATACAACTCCTATGATTTAAATAAAATAATAATTAAATATCTTGTATCCCAAATGTAAAAATGTTATGTAATTGCAAAACTCGTACATACGAGAAAAACATGACTCTTGTTGACGTAATTTTCAACTTCTTTTGAGAATTCTATAGAACAAGTTTCACCAATAATTAAAATTGATTAATTTGACTTCTGAATATCTTCGTGGCTGCCTAATGAATATTAAACAAAGTATGAAGTAATTACTTGCTTCTTGGAAGAAAACAAAAGTAAGCAGCACATCTAAGGTGTTAACAACTAATTAACTAACACTCCTCTCGGTGACGTGTTAAAATGTAACATTAATTTCAAGATGGCGGATGCGGAAACTCTGAATCCATTACCATCTATAAGTAGGTGATGTTTGCTAGGTCAGTAGCCACCGATAGAGCGGCTTTATAAATTAGGTTAAATGATCTTTCATCTCTCTCGCAAGCTCAGAGAGGAGGGGTTACTCTACCAGAATATAGGTCATAGGTTAACAGAGCTTTGGAGCGTTTATGGGATCGTAGAAAAATCGCTGTTTAATCTAGAGAATTGATTATCTGCGATGAAATATATTTTCTAATTTATTTTCCACCACTTTTCATATATAATATAACAAGTAGCATGAAAATTGCTGAAAATATTTTGACATAAATCATGAGTTGTTATGGAAATGGAAACATAACGAGTGCGAATATATATTTATGTCAAAATATTATCTGTCAATTTTCATACTACGAGTTGTATTCGGCTTGAGAATTTACCGAACAAGAGTTAATTAACAAGAATAGTTAGGTATTTATTTACTTATTACAATTATGAAAATTTTGAATATGAAATGTACACTGAAAAATTTTTTTCAATTGACGTTTATGAAAATATCTTTTATTTTATTCGTAACCAAGGATATTAATAACAGTGGTATTTCCGATGAAATTTCACTAGTGATGAATTTCCGACGAAATGTACATTTCATTGGTTCATTTTCAAACAAATTCGTGATCCTATTGGTTGACAGTGACGTGTGGTGAATTCTCTATAATATTCACGTGAAATATTTCGGTATATATTCTATTATAAACTATAAGTTCTATGATAGATAGTTTAATTCTGCGTATTTTTATTTGAAACATTTCTTGTTAAAATAATTTAGGAACGTTTGCCAGCGGAAAATATATGGTGCTGGCCATATCAAGACTTCTAACTATGTTATGTCAATTAGGTGTGTCTTAATAACTGTTCTCATGCCTACTAGATTGCGAGAATATTAAATAGTTGGCTAATCTTTGTAAAATGTATTACTATGTAGCTTCAAGACCTTCATTTTGTACTCGTATGATTAATGGCATTACATTATTTTGTAATAACAGAGCAAAATTATAAACCGGAAAATTTTAGCCAACGGCGATTATTTAACGCGTAAAATTAGACATCGTTTTGTTTTAGGAATATATTGACATTTAAACAACTATTTATAATTTGCATTCTTGTTTCAACTTCTAGGAAAATTGAATTAATTTAGCATTTTTGTATAGGGTCGGTTTATGGATTTAAGAATCTGAGTTCGATTCCTACAGCCGATAAACAATTTTCGCAACATTAAAACTGTGGGGTAGGTTGCTCAGTGGTATCGAATCAGACTGTTGATTTGAGAATCCGGGTTCCATTTTCTCAACCAATAAACAATTTTCACCTGGTTTAAACTATCCCTGTGGTTTCTTCTTCACTAACATCTTAGGGAATCGTTTTTTACGGCTGGTAACCGCACTTCATGCGCATAAATACATCACTTAGCGAGATTTTCTCCGATAAACATAGGGATATATCATTACCATAGTTACAGTTAAAAAGTTTGACAGCAATACATTAGAGCGTTTATTTTAAAAGTAGACATAGGGAAAATAATATTTTCAGTAATGCATTGAAGTGTAATAGTCTATAGTCTAAAAGAAACATTTTAAGTTTAAACAAATTAAATGAATTTGAATTACTTTAAATTACATTAATTAAATGTTAGGTATAAATTTAGAACCTCAAAACAATCCAAAAGTTTTTTGTGTAGAGGTTTATTCGCAAATTCTTCGTTTAAGAGCTCGTACATACAAATAATAGCAGATCTTAATAAACTATACATTTTAAGCCGTTAAGTACAGTAACCAGTTGTCAAATCATAACTACCAAAAAAGAAAATTTTATTTAGTTTAAATAGGAATTTTAATTCAATAACTGTTCAAAATTATCCCCATTTACCTGTAAACAATAGCCTAAACGACTATAAAATGAATTTATAGCATTATTTATTTGCTCTGGAGAAATCTCATGCGATGCAACACTAATTCTACGTTTTAATTGTTCTACACTCATTCTACCACCATTATAAAATTTACTTTTTAAGTGGCCCCAAAGAAAAAAATTGTTTGGCGCAAGATCCGGTGACCTTGCAGGCCACTCCACTTCTGCACCACGTCCTATCCATCGTTGGGGGAATATCCGGTGCAGATAATTTCGTACATTTTGTTGGAACCACACTTCCTCAATATTTACTGAATATTACTCTCTCTTGTAACAACTCTAAATAATTTCCCTCATTTAAATTTCCATTTATATAAAAACGTCTCACTATTTGATCCCCTATTAACCCGGTCTGATTTTGAAAGAGGACAGCTTTATTACTTTGACAACTATAGATGACAGCAATGTAATTTTCCCTATGTTTACTTTTAAAATAAACGCTCTAATGCATTGCTGTCAAACTTTGTAACTGTAACTATGGTAATGGCATATTCCTATGTTTACTGATAAAAAAAACTCCCGGTATATTTATTTAATTTAAAACTACTCTTGTTGATAGTCCTCTTCTCAACTTCATTTCATTATAAGGTTAAGCAATAAAAAGACTTGCTTTACACTGATGGATTCTATTTGGAGTATAATTATATAGTTTAAAGTAATTTAAAATAATTTCACATTAGAAAATATACATGGCATTATTGGCTTGAAAGATAATCAATAAACCTAATTTAAAAGTATCAATCTAAAGTTTTATGAACTTGTATAAGTTTACAGTATAAAGAAGCGAAATATATTTGTCAATGTCAAAAACGTCGACACGATAAACGTAATTAATTTCCTGGAGAACTCTGTTCATTAATATTTTTAGTTCCTAGTCTACTTCAATTATTAGTTGCGACAAAGTGACAACAGTGCACAATACTTTTTGTTAGTTATAAGCACATTTTTCTATTTCTAACACTTTTAAGAATTAGTGTAGTGCATGACACATTGTCCATCTTTTCTTACCGTTTCAATTTCTTCTTTCGGTTTGTTACCATTACGAACGGGTGCAATAATCGCATAATCAAAACCTTTTTTCTCAGAGCTCGAAGTTTCGCAGGATTTTCGTTCGGATTTTGTCGAAATGTCGGTAATTTTAGTTTCGATTTTAGTGTCGCTTACTGCTATTGGTTTAGGGCTGCTATCCTTGCGCCACTGACGGTGGATTTGCCAACTTGTATCGGAAAACCTTTCGGCTGCTTCCTGTAATCATTTTTAGTTTTGTTAAGAATTTCTTGATGATGAATATTTCAGAGAGCAGGTGCTAGATTCATTGATATGTGGATTGTATTTAAAGATCATTTCTTATTAATGGCTTTAAGATTAGATCAAAGTTTTATTTTCTTTATTCTTACATTGCGGTCAAGTTATTCTTCTTATCTGTCAACAGTTTCTTACAAGACTTCAAAGAAACGTAAACATTGAATTGTTTATTAATTTATAATAAATACATAAAATTCTAGGCGTTCATTAATATATTTTCTTAAGTGTCATCTTTAATAAAGTTTAAAAATGTTTATTAAATAACTTAAGTAGTCGTCTAACAAACAACAATTCGAGTATTCAAATTTCGCTGACTTCAAATTATACTAAAAAAAATAAATCGGATACTACTATAAGCAACAGTAATTGGGAATAAGTTTTTGTTGTGCAGAATGCCAGCGTCAGAAAAAAATTCTTTCCTCAATTGGGAGAAGAGGAAACTACTTTTCATCCTTAGGAAAAGAAAGAAAAGCCATTTTCAAGTGAAAAACAACGGTATGATTTGTCATTTGCGATGCCAACTAAGGCTTATATAAATTTGTCGTGACATTTTTACAGATCTGGTAAATACAAAAACAATCTTAAAATATTTAAAAATTAAAGTAAAGTAACCTTAAAATACATATTTGAAAATTGAAGTTTATGTGATAAAATGAAATACATTTAATTGAATCGCGTATTTTATTTATATATTCAATATTATTAGGTTAGGTTAGTTACGACATATCTTGTCAGAGGCGCTAGTTGACGTGTCCGCTCTATAAATTTGAAACTAGGAATGTTAATGACATATGAAACGGCCATAATAACCGTAGCGCAATTCAGTGAAGTTGGCTATGATGTTAGTGACATCCAGATTAAATTTGTTATTTATTTATTTATTTATGTTACGCTGTACAACAGGAATTTAATCCCAATTACAGTACAGGGTCCACACTCACTGAGCCGCAGTGTGATAGTTCATATAATTTTTTAGCTTGACCGCGATTCGAACTCGGGATCTCCGGATTCGAATTCCCTATCGCTATCCACACCACCGTACTGACTTATTTATATTTCGAAATTTCACTCTCTGATAAAATAGTGAAAAAATTTTTGTGTCATTTTTCCCTTTCACCTTCGGCTCGGATAATAGAACGGCACCTTCGGAAATATATGTCTCACTTTCTTCCCGTAATACACAAATAACAATTTAATTTTATATTTTTTCAAGCAATTGCTATTAACAGTTTCGCGAATTCTAGAAATAAATAATTTAAATAATGGCTTTAATGTCCGATGAACGTGATTTTCTTGCAGTTCAAGATAAAATATATAATATATTAATTAGTTTATATCAGATTTTATATGTCTTGTAAAATTTGACAAGGCTACGCGCTGTAATTATTTATTTATTTAGTTACGAGCTTGTATGAAAAGAATTATGAATGTGGTTGAAGCAAAAGTGGTGTGTCAGGATAGGAATGTTTGGAGAAAATTAATTGCGGGATAAATATGATGAATGAAGACAAGCGTATGATTCTTGATTTTAGATTCATTGGTTAGATGTTTCGAGTGTTTAACTGCAATTGTGTGGAGACCATCTTCAGAAACAAGCGCAGTGTACAGGAGCGAATGGATGAATGTTTGTTGTGTGTTGATGGATTTTGGTTGTGAGAAAAGAAAGAGTTCGTATGGAGGAAGTGTTAATGTGGTCGAATCGAGTATCGTGTGTCAGGATGAGTATGTTGACGGGTTCGTGCTACCCCATTTAATGGGATATAGCGTGATGTTATGTATGTATGTATGTTACCATAAATACCTATAAAGTGTCATTTACATAGAAGGTGAAAATAAAAAAGATTGAAATACCAGACCTGAGTGCACAAGTACGTTGGATCTGATCTAAATGGCAAATGGACAACGTTTAATATGAACATCTTATCTGTAGCATATTTATGACATCAGTAAATTCGTTTAACAGTTAAAATAACAAAGAGTAGTAAAGTCTTGCAGTGCTGGAATGACACATGCGCCTACAGCATCCCAGGCACCTTAAAGTGTCGAAAATAACGTCCGTTACAAATCAGCAACGGTCCGAGTTAACACTTGCAATTAACCTGAACGCACGTGCGTGTCGTATTGCGTATGTGCGTGCCATGCGAATCGTGAACCCAGGTACAGGTCAACTGCGACCTTTGTCTATTGCATCGGCGCGATGTGCGAAATTGCTAGCGAACCGACGTTCGACTTTGCTAATTCGTGGGAATTGTGAGACGTTACTTCTAATCATATACGCGAAGGCTATTTGCATGCATATTGACACGACATTGTTTAGCACAGAATTATCATTTGCTATTCGATGTTTAGGGATTGACTAGAATCTTACTCTTCTGAAATGTGTGGAGAATGAGATTCAGGGTGAACGTTCTAGGAAAAAAATGGATGGATATGATTCAAGGTTTATAGCTTGCCTAAAAGATGAGACGGACTAATATGATAGAAATTATTAATCTCACAGGGTAAGAATTAATGGCAGGATTAATTTAATGTATAAAATTGAAGTAAAAATGACACTTTCGTTATAAGATATACATACCGGGTGTCTGTTTTAAAAGTGTACATAGGAGATTAACATGGGAAATCAGTTTTTTGCATGCTGTTGCTCGGTGTTGTACCGGATAACAAAGATTGAAGTATCAATCGAAAATTATCATTTTTCTGAATCAAACGATGTAAAATACATTTTAATTTACTTGTAATTTGGCCCCGTAAATTAACTTTTTGTACTCATACATTAAAATGTGTTGTTTCGCGTTGCCTACGCAACGACCGAAACGTCAATTTCCCGCACTCGTTCGGGAAATTTCGAAAAAAACACTCCAATTTCTAAAGCATTTATTAAAAAACTATATTTATAATAAAAAAAGTATAGTATCTCAAACACCCTTTTGCGTAATAATAATAAAAAAAATGATGGAATATTGAATGAAATTTAATTTTTAAATGATAAATCTAGTGCATTTAGTTCACAATGTTGGCAACGAAATGACAGCACTCAACAGCAGTGGAAACACATAACCTACAAACGTAAGGTAAATTGTAACCACATAGATATAAAATTAAACAAGTTTATTAAATTTACTGTATACTACAAATGAAATTAGTAAATAATATAACCGTCTCTATTTTCATTACATTAAATCAATTGAAATTTGACATTACTGTCAAATTAGTTATAAAATGGTTACAAAGCAGTGATATGTGCATATGGTATATTATTGTTTATGTTAATTATTGTTTTGTAGAATGTTATTATGAATGTTTATATTTATAGTACAACTTTGGCAATTTGAAATACTAACTCCTGGCACAACTTCGTTTCTTTGAATGGATTGTTAAGCTGGCGGCACATGAACATTTATATCAGCAGCAGCAGTTTCTGTTGAAGTACTTGCACATGATGATAATTATATAGTTTTACACTTTTCGTACAAAAAATATTGTACAAACCTCTTGCGTGAACTAGGTTCCCGCACTTGGTATGTAAATAACTATTTAAGTTTTGTAAATTCACAGATTTATTTAACTTTTAACGAAAATAAATATCGTTACCTATGACTGTTTTATAAATTGCCAAGTCAAATAAATCGCTTGCAAGAAATCAAAACAAAACAAAACGGTATAACACCGAGCAACAGCATGCAAAAAACCGATTTCCCATGTTAATTTCTTATATACACTTTTAAAACAGACACCCGGTATACTACCCTATCAGAAATAAATTAAAAATTCAGATAAGATTTATTATTCTGTTGACAGATGTCATCTAGATGTCACTAATATCAAATCATACTATTGTTTTTCAGTTGCCATAAATATGGCTTCACTTTCCTTCCATAGAGAGAAAAAAATTATTTTCTTCAATAGGAATGAGGAATAGTATATTGTAATACTAGTGAGGCAGGGTTTCATTGCAAAATGAGTGTTCCAATAGTACGAGTTTTGCAATGGCCATTTCCCACATGTGTCACAGACTATTTTTTCAACATAAAATATGTAAATTACATTTGTACGTTTGTGATACAAGAATTTAATAATTATTTTAAATAAATCAAAGGCGTTGTATTTGCAAATACACATCAAGTGATTTACTTTTATCACTAGTGAGGGAAACAGTTACTATCGCAATACGATGTATTCGATATTAGCTCATTTTTAAAATATGTCAAATAAAATCCATTTCCGGTACATGGCTCAGTGGTATCGAGTCTGCCTGTGGATCTTGAGAATCCTGGTTCGATCCCCACAACCGACATACAATTTTCACCAATTTAAAAAATCTACCCCTGTGGCTCCCCCTCCACTAACATCTTTGAGAGCCGTGATTTGACGGCTAGTAACCGCACTTCACGCGAAAAAATATTTCACTTACCAAGATCAGTTTAGGCAGAGTGCCACACCCAGTAATGGGTAAAAGGCGTGATGATATATTTATTTTATTTATTTAAAATCCATTTCCCGTAAATATATGTATAATTGCATGTATTCAACATGATTTTTCAAATTTTTTTAAAAATAAGGCTTTATTTTTTATGTTTGTATAGAGAAAAAAATTACTCTATCGAATGGGATAAAAAATATTGCATGACATTAAAAAAAGGCTATCGATAAAAAATATCTGATCGTGTCGATATACCCGCAATCATAAACCCTGGAAACTGTTTTTACTTCCTTGTACGAAGTAAAGAAAGTATTGTAATCGCGAAAATTTTCGGTTCTCAGATTTCAACGGAAATAGGTATTTTGGCCCTCCCTGAATTCATTTTGACTAATTTCGTCGTGCCGTCTGTACGTACGTATCTCGCATAACTCAAAAATTGAAACTATATTTAGGACTGTTATAACATCTAGTTGTGCACTCCCTTTTTGGTCATTATACATCTACCGGAAGTGGTACTTTACTTGAAGCCTATAATAGATTTTCATGAAAAACTACATATATTCAAATAAAATTTAAATCTTTCCAAATTTGGTATATGACTACTATATCAATGGAAATAACATAATAGATTTTGGTTAAAATAGACTAACCGGAAGTGGCACATTACATGAAGCTGCTAACAGTTTTCCTTGAAAAAAATGGTATTATTTTAATTTTAGAAATAAATGCTGCAAATAAAAGTTTTAGAGAATTAAATTCTGCGTCTAGCACATTAAGAATTTTTAAATTAGCTTTTGCATAAACGAGATATCTTAATTTAAATATTACATATTTTTACTTCCTTGTACGAAGTAAAGGAAGTATTGTTATCGCGAAAATTTTCGGTTCTCAGATTTCAGTGGAAATACGCATTTTGGCCCTCCCTGAGTCCATTTTGACTAATTTCGTCGTGACGTCTGTACGTACGTATGTACGTATGTACGTACGTACGTACGTACGTACGTATGTATCTCGCATAACTCAAAAACGGTAAGCCGGAGAAAATTGAAATTTTATATTTATTACTGTTATAACATCTAGTTGTGCACCTCCCTTTTTGGTCATTATATAACTTCCGGAAGTGGTACTTTACTTGAAGCCTATAATAGATTTTCATGAAAAACTATATTCAAATATAATTTAAAACTTTCCAAATTTGGTATATAAGACTACTATATCAATGGAAATAATATAATAGATTTTGGTTAAAATACACTAACCGGAAGTGACACATTACATGAAGCTGCTAACAGTTTTCCTTGAAAAAAATGGTATTATTTTAATTTTAGAAATAAATGCTTCAAATAAAAGTTTTAGAGAATTAAATTCTGCGTCTAGCACATTAAGAATTTTTAAATTAGCCTTTTGCATAAGCGAGATATCTAAATTTAAATAGTATATATTTTGTGTGTTTTTTTTAATTAAGTTTGCTATGGATTAGAACAAAAAATAAAAAATAAAAGATTTTATGTCAAATATGTGCAATTACAAAAATATCTATAGTTTAATACGCGTACAAGGAAGTCATGTGGTGTCCACATCAGATTTTTTTATTTAAAAAATAAAAGATTTAATGTCAAATATGTGCAATTAAAAAAATATCTATAGTTTAATACGTGTACAAGGAAGTCATGTGGTGTCCACATCAGATTTAAAAAAAAACAACAAAGACAAAATTAATTGTCTTTAAGACAAGTGTTTATTTTAATTTTATTTTATTATCAGATTTTTTTATTCAGATTAAATGATTATGCCGGAAGATAATATCAATATACGTTATTTATTTTACATCTTGTGTGTATGTATTTTTATAATGTACCCGTCCTCAAATCCCGTCTCTCAAGATATTATTAAGGATGAATTTAATCTGTAGAAAATCAGACAATACAAGTGTGATGCATAGCCTCATTAATAACAATATCTGCATTAAATTCGTTTCTTTTATTCAACACCATTAGTCCCATAGCATAATCCAAAACAGTCGAGTCATCATCAGAATAAGAAACAAATGCCCATCAGTGACAGAAACGTAGGAGTCTATTTCCGGTTGGTTTGATAGGGGTGCTAATAATGCCATTGGGGCGCGGTCATAACATTAGCGACTTGCGAGAAATGTCGAAGAAAGTGTTAGTGTGTTTTTGCGGCTGTTTATACTTTTGTTTTCGTTTATTTTGCCATTAGCTGCAAGGCAGTGATCTTGAATTTAGGTGGGCGGTGGACGAACAAGGAAGGAGGATAATGGAAGAGAAAATAGGAGTTTTGGTTAAAAATAGATCAGGGATATTGAGAAAGGAAATTTAATTTGGGTAATGATGTTTTAATGAGGTTTGCTGGGTGATATTTTGATTGTAGATTGCGTTAAAAGATTAAATTGATGATACAACTAATTGTTTTCTTGTAACTTCAACTATCTACCAAAATTTACGGAATGGTTATTAAGAAAAAGTAAAATTACGTAATAATATATTTATTTTGACTTTTATATTATATTAATAAACTATTCAAGGACTTGAGGTACTTATTAAAAAGAAATACGTAAACAAAGGAATTAAATTGTTATTATGTACAATAAATTTACAGAAAATAGGTAAACAAATGTGTCAATTGTTGTTATTATTGCCATAAATTTATTTCCCATGTTACCAGATAATTTAATCGTAATATTTAGAATATAGAAATTCTTAATGAAACTTGTTAGTTTGTCAACTAATGTGTCTGTTTATTTTCAGGATTTTACTACTATTCATTCAGCAGGATTCCTGTTTACAGGAACAACCATCGCAGGACTTCAGTACAGGTAGGAGCTCTAATACATTTTTCTACGATTGCTATGAAAAGTTGACAATTGCGCTCTCATTTGTCATCGTAAAGTTGACGTTTTCTGTGGAACAATCGAGAAATAGATACAATAGTACCAAATTCATATTATTTTTGATTGTTTTCCTTCAATTTACTGTAATAAATCAATAATTATTGTATTATTCTTTTTGATAGTTGTAGAAAAAATTGTTTTGTGGATGAAATATTGCTTTTTGGCGCGTTACTCATATCGCGCGCTTAATACAAAAATAACTAACAATATTCAATTTATACGAAAATGACCAAAGTTTAAATTACATGATTCCAATTCGAAAATGTATAGTTTTCAATTTCAATAGTCAGTGAGAATAACTATAGATCTTGTACGGTTCGTAAATATTCTGGAAAGAAAGGAAGGAACAAGGAAGGAATGGCTGCATCCTTTGATCAGTTTTTGCACTTCCTAGGCGGCGCTGACGTCGCTTAAAAAGCTCACGGAACGTTATCCCAACGGGGTATTATTTATAGAGTAATAGTTGGATATTAGAATGTCTAGATACAAGTATATAAATTTCAGATTGTTAGCAAAAGAACGCTATAATTCATATAAACTACCAACAAGTTAAATTATAATTTTCGTATTAACGCACAATTTAATATAATCATATATTCTAAGCCTCTTTATAAGATGATGTATTGGTTCGTGCATCATATTTATCTGTTTACGTCTAGTTTGATTTATTGATAGGAAATATTGAGATTTCATGGCTTTTTACTCGGTCTTATTGGGGTAAATAACATCATGGCAACGAATCTGATTGTGCAATAAAATATTAATTCACTAACTAATAATTTAATTGGACATAACACATCCTTTAAATAATTTAGGTAACTATGAAATATTTCAAGTGATTATTGTTCTATAAATTTATAAAATAAGTCTATAAAATGTAATACAATGACATATATATATATATATATAATTTTATATATTTCTGTAGTACAAGATGACAACATTGTAGTTGCAACAACAATGTAGATGTAAAATTATTTGCTAGCACCCTAAAAATAATTGATCTAGTTAACATGAATACTGTTAAAGTTTTATTACTATTTTTTATGAAAAGTTTACCATTACGCTCTTATTTGTCATCGTAAAGTTAACGTCTTCTGTGGAGCAATCGAAAAATATATTAAATGCACGCATTGCCATTAAAAAAGATATTAGATGCGCGTGTATTTCAATAGTTACCACGGATACAAACAAAACAGAAATTTAATATTATGCGTATATCACGAGCGTCAAGTGTCTTTGTTTCTAATACGCTCTTAATACACAAATAATTCATGTAATTCTGGAATATGTTGGTGTATGATGAGTGTAATATTCAGGAAAATGTTGTTAGAAGAGTATGTTTAATGAAAGATTGGTGTTATTATTGGTGAAACATTGCGTGAATGTATTAGCTTTAAATTTACAAAGCAGGTATGTCAACTAGCGACTCTGACGAGATACGTCGTAACTAACATAATCTAACTTAAACTAACAATATTGAATGTATAAATAAAATACCCAATTCCATTATACGAGTATGTATTTCATTTTATCACATAATAAGAGTTAGCGCAGGTCAATAAAGTTGACCATGATTTACATACACTTGAGTCGCACAATAATATAATTGAAAAATAGATCTGATTCAAAATCAAGTCAGTCACTATATATTGGTATTGGTTATACTGTATTATCTATTTTGATTTACGTATAATATGAGATTTAAGTATAATATGTAAAGATCTGTGACTGCAGTCTAGTTTAGCAGCACCAAAATTAAATAGAGTGATTACAAAAAAGCTGGCATTAAATCGTGCTATAAAAAAAGTATGTCTGAAATTAATTAGGTAATACGAAAAATATTACCGATTGTTCAATTTACAAGGACTTTTTTAATGTAATAAATATAATTGGTTCAAATATTTGGTGGTTGGTGAAAGCCTTAACGTTTAAATTTTACAGTAATCAATAAGATTCAAAATCATTAATTTAAAATTAATTATCTGTCATAATTGACAACGCAAAATGTCATCATTTTTCATGGCACTTTTTTAATCACCCTGTATAATCTAGCCCTCTTCAAATGTGAAATTAATTACCTCCGCCAATAGTCTCTCCTCATTCACACTCTTACTGCTTCCTCCAATAGCTTTGAACTTCTGCAGTGTCCTCATCTCACTCCCACTACTCGAAACACTCAGGGCACTACACTAGCACACTACACTAACTTCAGGATGAGGAACGCGGCCACTCTTGCACTCCCGATCGAAGTCTTTGTCGTTATGAATATTTATAGATCGGCGATTGATATTTAATCAGTGTATAGGCAGGTTTGCCTAACGTAGGCGATCTGATACGGTTCTGCCGCGTTCTGAGGACGCTGTGGAATAAGTATGACGCATGACCTTGAACTGAGAGCCGATATCAGCTGCGATATGAGGTACTCCCATTGCCGATGTTTGTGTATTTACTAAAAAAATTGTTTGCTGTTTTTTGCGGAATTTATGAAAATATTTGCGCGGGAAAGGAAGGTTAGTTTTACTTCCTGTTATGTCAGAACAGTGGTGGATCCAAAAGGGAGTAACAAGTATCATACCTCCCTACTAAAAAGATCAAAATGAATCATCAAATACCCTTTTCCTAAGATTATTATTATTTTTAAAATGTTAATAGGTGTCTAATTAATATACAAACGGCCTTTTCATGGGCAAAGTAAATATATTATTATTATTATTATTTTAGGCTGGATCCACCTCTGTTTCAAACCTGGTTTGGGCAAAAAGAAAGCCCGAAAAATTAATAGGACGACCCACAATATAGTATACTATTTTCATTTTAAACTGGAGGGATCGGCATAAAACGATTAAACGTCCCTGTCCCATATAAGTACAATGAAATCTATTAGTGTGGCTACCACAAATCGCTTAACGATGGTTACAACATGTCATTTTTTAAGGGTCGTATTCAGCCTAAAATTATTCTTGTATTTTCCTATGATTGACCATTTAAAAATACCGGCGAATGGGGCTGTACAACCCTGTGTGAACCTTGTGAACCCAGTTATAACGGGTCATATTTTGAGTTTCTCTGTAAACGTAATTGCGGTGCATTTAATCGTTTTATGCCGATCCCTCCAGTTTAAAATGAAAATAGTATACGTCCAGAGATCATTTGGAAAAATAACTTTTAAATCCCTCCATTCACACTAATCGATGATGGTGTTAAAAATTCTTGTTTTCAGGCAAATGTATGCTCTACGTAGATTACAAAATATATCTAGTAAATATGAAAATCGCTTGAAAACTATTCAAATACAGATAGAGGTTATGGGACCTGACGCAACCGTAGTTGGCCAGTAAAATATTTATCTTGTGGGAAAAGTAAGCGTTTTTGAACTTATTTTTATTATGAAAGTAGCAGATTTTTGCACTAGTGCAAAAATGTGAATTATTTCTGCACTAGTGCAGAAAAGTAATTTAATATAAATAAACTCTATACAGTATACTTTCTATTAATATTTATGGAAGCAAATTTAATGTTGCAGCATTTGCCTCTTCTATAATGTCTATAGAATCTAATACGTGTTCGCCACTCGATTCAAACATTTTTTAAATTGAAAGCACGGAGAAATTTTTCCATATTATCAACAAAATAATTGAGTTAGTTTGTCATTGCCAGTTGTCATGGATACATTAAATCAGGTATCTTTCTAAAGTTTCTAAATTAATACAAAATATCAGAGATGTTACAATTACTGAAATTTGTTTTATTATTTTTATCAAAATATGGTTTATGGTTGTAGAAAAAATAGTGTACGCAACTCGTGCAGAAAGGGGGTTTTTTGAACTCGTGGTCTTACGGACCACTCATTCAAAAAACCCATCTTTCTGCACTTGATATGTAAATAACTATTTCGAAATTCGCAAAAATAATTGCACATTACTTGAAGCAACTATTTTTCAAGCCACTAATGAATAAAAATTAACAAACATTAATATTTATTTATTAATTTAATTAAAATAGTATAAGTTCTTTCAATGTTTTATATTTACTCATTTTTATTCATCACTGTAACCTATCAGTCCACTGGCATGAAAAATGTTTGTTGTAAGTAATTTGCAATTATTTTTGCCAATTTTGGAAAAAAATTATTTGCGTTATAATCAGTACATTCAATAATATATATCTTTATTTTGTATAAAATAATTTTGAAACTCCCTGTATATTTAAATAAAGAAGATAACTTTGATATTATAATGCTTATCTTTCGTAGTCCAGCCCTGTGTTTCCAGTACATCTGTTTGTATTTCCAATATACAATTTAGTTTGAAAACTAGCTGAACTGCTAAACAATATATGAAATTTTAATTAATTTTGATCCCATGCAATTTAGTTTCGTCTAATATACGAAACACAAATAATAAATTATTTTCATTAAAATTCTGATTACTGCTGGAAATACGTTTTTAATATTTTATTTTGTATTCATTATTCATATGACGTAATGTTTAAAACTGACTGAATAATATTTTATGCTAGGTTACGTTCAGTTTGACCGCACAAGAATTGAATGACGTAAAAGTTTGTTATAATTTTGATCTAATTCTGTTGATTCACAAATAATTTAATATTCAATTTTTGTTCTGAAAATACTGAATATCAATATAATAGAACTTTAACAGTAATATATTATTTTTCACAGAATTAATGATAATTAAAAGAATAATTTAAAAATTGATAGTAATGGCATTAATTGTAAGAATTAGGTCACTTTTAATAAGGATAATTAAATTAACCTACTGAATTTAAAATTCTAAAAAATATAGGTTATAAACACTGTATTTATTTTTAAACGTTATAGTAATTTTTATTATGATATTAACTATAATAGCATTGATAAAAAGAAAGAAACAAAATGTAAAAAGCAAATAAACAACGCTAATCTTTTAGTACTTTTCCGAAAGAAAAATTATCACTGAATTATAATTAATAATATACAATCATTAATACCAATAAATCAATTCATAGTATTTATAATTTCTTAATAAGTAATTTAAATAAGCGATTAGTAATGAATTTAAATGTAATGTTTAAATGATTTAACATTTTTAAAATAATTAACAGTATAATCAGATTAATGGCAAAATATCATTTTCAAATATTTATTGTATGTTTGAGATAAATATTGAATATCCAGAAGAACTTCAAAATGAGGTCATCAAAAATGTACAATCTTTGCTGCTCTCAAATTACTGATAAATATTTAAAATAAAAAATATAAAGAACTATTATTTAAAGCGTTATAAAATAAATTTTTTCTACTTCCGTTAGGAAATAGACGTTTTATTTCACTTATTTGAGTTAGGTAATGAACTGCATTATTTAACTAGTGAAATAATGAGGTAACATAGCAACAGATATCTTGGTAGACGAATTCTGATGTGTTATTCTTTTATTTTTTGAATTTATAACTGTCATTAATATGTCAAAATTTCATAATTTAAAAATCGCTCTTTCGTATTTATTAGAACAGAAGTAGAAAAAATATTATATGAAACTCGTAAGGAAATGAAGGTTATTACCTTACTTATGTGTTTACATAACTCGACTACACCTCATTCTGCAAATTTCACATGCGTAATGTAATAACCTTCATTTCCTTACTAGTTTCATAAATAGCTATTAGCTATTTTATTATCGATAGAAAATGAGTAATTTGTTATTCATATAAAATTTTAAAATTAAACCACAAATATCTGAGAAGCATATATTCCGTAAATAATAAAGCAAACAAATAAAACACCGCACCAATATTTCACAAATATTTACAACACAAACATTTCACTTCACATGCTTCATTTTGCAAAAACCGCAAACGTAGCTATATTCACAATATTCCTACGCGAAAAATATCTGCGTGACAGTCAGTCCCAGGACAGAGTCGATACTACAGTTAGCAAGTATTATTTACTAACACAAGCGCAAGTCGAGTATGTGTGCTCCATACATGACCGTGCAAATGTGCTTAAAGAATGTGTATTTAATTCAATCACGCTAAAGTCTTCTTGGAAAAGAAACAAGAAGGAGTGAACAAAACAAATGGGAGTTTTTCCTGTAATGAAAGCGAAATTGAGAATTTAAACTGGTTGAATTGAATATATGTTTGTTTTCTGCTGATGGTGCTGGTTTATTTTTGTTTCATTGAATAAATGTGTCGACAAGATGTTTCATTATTTAAATTGAAGACTTCTTTGATAAATATTTATTTTGATTGATCTTTATTTCCTTTCAATTATATTTGAATTACGGAAATTGTACATTAGGTAGTTCAAATATATTCCACAAGTAATTTAGATTAGATAAACATACATATATAAATAGTACTTGTAGAAGAACTTGATAATGACGTTATCAAACATTTGCTAATCTTTCCTGCTGTCAAATATTCCGAAGTTCTTTTGGAGATAATTGCTTCAAATAATACTATATTATATTACAAGTTTTATAAACGTTTCTTTAGTTACGAGTGTATAAAAAACGAGTATCTAGAAAAAACTTAATAAAACGAGTCACATACTATCTACGATCGCAAATTAAGACAACAAAAAATTTTAAGTTTTATGTATTATTTAAAAAGTAAGATTAAGTTTAGCCGTGACTAAAATGTTTGAAGCCACGCTTATCAACATATTTAGCGCCACAGAAACCAGTACGTTAAATTACATTTTAATAACGGGAGTAAAGAATAGTATACTATGTAACAAGTTTTATAAACGTCTCTTTATTTACCAGAATATGAAAGTGTGCGCGAAGTACTCATTTTGCGCACTAGGGTGCAAAACAATGCACGAAATACGCGTTCTCATGGTAATGTAAATGATGAAAAGCACGTACTTCGGGTATTGATATTAGTGAAAAAAAGTAAACATTTTTTAACAGTTGTAGAAAAATGAAATTAATTCAGCTAGAATGTAATATTTATCTTTTAAAATAGTTAGAACATAAGTCACTTTCCATATGATTTTTTGTTATAAAAATACGACTTTTATATATATTATATATAACGTTTAGCAGCAGGAATGATAATTTTTACGATGTCAATGTTGAGATCTCATGAAAATTTATAACATATTGAGGAAATGAAAGATTATACAGTTACTGATTTGTCATTATAGTAGATTAATCGATTAGATAATGTGATAATGAATGATGCATCTGATGACATTACTGTAAAAAATAATAGTAGTAATATCATATCCATTTTTAAATAACATCATTGTTCATTTGAATCTAATAAAACATGTTATTAAACATTGAAAAGAAACAGTTCTTCTATAAGAAATAGGTATATTTTCATACCAAATTTACTGCAATCATAATTAGAAATTAGCAATTTGTAATAAAATAGGAAGAAGTATATATTTACAGGTTGAAATACTATAGTATGTTATGCATCAAGGGAGGGAAACAAGCGATTATTCCCGCGTGTGAGGTTTGTCAACTTCACACAAGGGATAATCACGCCCTCCCGAGAAGCATATTATACTTTTCGTAACAAGTGCACAAAAATTACTGTCTTATCGGGACAAATGTCAAATATGGGTTGCGTAACTAGTTACCTAGAAAACGCCGCAAACAGCTAATAATCGTAGTCTCTAGGGAGAGAAACATCTCTCTATCGAGAGAAACATGCTACCTAGGGAGAGAAACATCCTACCTAGGGAGAGAAACATAATGTTTCTCTCCCTAGGGGAGAAAAGCAGCGTTTCTCTCTCTAAAATTAGGGAATAACAACGTGTTTCTTGTGCATGTGTTACTAAAAATATGTTAAAAAAATAAATGAATATGCTATATAAAAATTATGTTATTAAACATTGAAAAGAAACAGTTCTTCTATAAGAAATAGATATATTTTCATACCAAATTTACTGCAATCATAATTAGAAATTAGCAATTTGTAATAAAATAGGAAGAAGTATATATTTACAGGTTGAAATACTATAGTATGTTATGCATCAAGGGAGCGAAACAAGCGTTTATTCCCGCGTGTGAGGTTTGTCAACTTCACACAAGGGATAATCACGCCCTCCCGTGAAGCATATTATACTTTTCGTAACAAGTGTACAAAAATTACTGTCTTATCGGGACAAATGTCAAATATGGGTTGCGTAACTAGTTACCTAGAAAACGTCGCAAACAGCTAATAATCGTAGTCTCTAGGGAGAGAAACATCTCTCTATCGAGAGAAACATGCTACCTAGGGAGAGAAACATAATGTTTCTCTCCCTAGGGGAGAAAAGCAGCGTTTCTCTCTCTAAAATTAGGGAATAAGAACGTGTTTCTTGTGCATGTGTTACGAAAAATATGTTAAAAAAATAAATGAATATGCTATATAAAAATTATGAATTTCTTGAGGTGAATACCGAGTTGTAAAGTACCATCTAAAATAACTTCGTAAATACACAAAAATTGAAATCTGCACTTTTCAATCACACACATTAACAAATTAGACGCACTGCACGGGCACAAAATTTAAATACAAATCAGCGAAAAACATTTCAATCAAAAATTCCATTACGTAGATAACAAAATCACCATCAAAATAGTCGCTGTAATGCGAGATTTTCACTCACAGATACTAGAGCCTGGACTGACGGATCATGTTTACACATATGTAACCCACTCGTCAGAATTTTAAGCGTGTTGCATAACGGACTTCAGTGACTGATCGTTACGTTGTGTTAACGTTAAGTTACCTTGCGTCTTGCGTGGGACACGCGTAAATAAATGTTTTCTGTCTTTCTTGCTCTTGTTAATTTAAAATTGCAACTGGATATTTTAAATGTCTGGTTTTGTTTTTAGTTTATGTTGGTACGCCTTGGTTTATTGTTCTGGTTTGTGGAATATGCTACTAGTGATTTTACCAGAAACATTTCAGTGGTATCAAATCTGCCTGTGGATCTTGAGAACCCTGGTTCGATCCCTACAGCCGATAAACTATATTCACCAAATTAAATCTACCCCTGTGGCTCCCCTTCCACTAACATCTTTGAGGGGCGTGATTTGACGGCTGGTAACCGCACTTCACGCGAAAAATATATCACTTACCGAGATCTGCTTCAGCAGAATGCCACACTCAGTAATGGGTAAAAGGCGTGATGATATATTTATTTACATACATTTTGGCTATTCTTTCATGTTTAATAATCAAACAATGCACCGCACAGATCTGCATCAGCCACTGATCATTTTATTTAGTGATCCGGTAGTGAACTGACTCAATTAAAGTGATCAGGCATGAGCTACCATCTCCAGTTAGGACATAAACTTTCGAATAACTAATATTCTGCAGAAATTTAAAAATGTAAAAGTAGTGATAAAGTAATGAATAATTAAAGCATCAAGCAAGAACATTGCAAAAAATAAGTAATTCTATCTGAGTAATACTTAGTACTACCAACTTTATCATATAAAACGCCAACCTATGCACTATATGAAGTAAAATGTCACTGAATTTCCCAGAATTTATTTTGCAGAATAAACTACACGTTTATTTGTTCACAAATATTTACATATCAAATAAATTAGATGAAAATACAATGTTTGCTTACTGACAACCGTGCATAAACATCACTGAATTCATGAAAACATTTTTTCAATTCCCTCGGAAGGAATTTTCATATTTCCTACAGATTTTAGACGAACTAGAAATCAAATTCCATATCTCAATATATACCTACTGCAAAGTATATTTCATTCGACATACTTTTTAAATCACCACCATTAAAACATTAGTATAAACAGAGATTAAGGGTAGTTAACTAGAAGTTACCTAACTTTACTTTCCTGCTATTAAAAGTTGCTAAATTATTTTTCAGAAATATGCTCCTAAAATAGTATTATCTTACATACATACATACATACATAACATCACGCTATATCCCATTAAATGGGGTAGCCCGAACCCGTCAACATTCTCATCCTGACACACAATACTCGTTTCGACCACATTAACACTTCCTCCATACGAACTCTTTCTTTTCTCACAACCAAAATCCATCATCACGCAACAAACATTCATCCATTCGCTCCTACATACATACGTACATAACATCACGCTATATCCCATTAAATTGGGTAGCACGAACCCGTCAACATTCTCATCCTGACACACGATACTCGATTCGACCACATTAACACTTCCTCCATACGAACTCTTTCTTTTCTCACAACCAAAATCCATCATCACGCAACAAACATTCATCCATTCGCTCCTACATACATACATACATAACATCACGCTATATCCCATTAAATGGGGTAGCACGAACCCGTCAACATTCTCATCCTGACACACAATACTCGCTTCGACCACATTAACACTTCCTCCATACAAACTCTTTCTTTTCTCACAACCAAAATCCATCATCACGCAACAAACATTCATCCATTCGCTCCTACATACATACATACATAACATCACGCTATATCCTATTAAATGGGGTAGCACGAACCCGTCAACATTCTCATCCTGACACACAATACTCGCTTCGACCACATTAACACTTCCTCCATACAAACTCTTTCTTTTCTCACAACCAAAATCCATCATCACGCAACAAACATTCATCCATTCGCTCCTACATACATACATACATAACATCACGCTATATCCCATTAAATGGGGTAGCACGAACCCGTCAACATTCTCATCCTGACACACAATACTCGCTTCGACCACATTAACACTTCCTCCATACAAACTCTTTCTTTTCTCACAACCAAAATCCATCATCACGCAACAAACATTCATCCATTCGCTCCTACATACATACATACATAACATCACGCTATATCCCATTAAATGGGGTAGCACGAACCCGTCAACATTCTCATCCTGACACACGATACTCGATTCGACCACATTAACACTTCCTCCATACGAACTCTTTCTTTTCTCACAACCAAAATCCATCAACACACAACAAACATTCATCCATTCGCTCCTACATACATACATACATAACATCACGCTATATCCTATTAAATGGGGTAGCCCGAACCCGTCAACATTCTCATCCTGACACACAATACTCGTTTCGACCACATTAACACTTCCTCCATACGAACTCTTTCTTTTCTCACAACCAAAATCCATCATCACGCAACAAACATTCATCCATTCGCTCCTACATACATACATACATAACATCACGCTATATCCCATTAAATGGGGTAGCACGAACCCGTCAACATTCTCATTCTGACACACGATACTCGATTCGACCACATTAACACTTCCTCCATACAAACTCTTTCTTTTCTCACAACCAAAATCCATCAACACACAACAAACATTCATCCATTCGCTCCTACATACATACATACATAACATCACGCTATATCCCATTAAACGGGGTAGCACGAACCCGTCAACATTCTCATCCTGACACACGATACTCGATTCGACCACATTAACACTTCCTCCATACAAACTCTTTCTTTTCTCACAACCAAAATCCATCAACACACAACAAACATTCATCCATTCGCTAGTGTACACTGCGCTTGTTTCTGAAGATGGTCTCCACACAATTGCAGGTAAACACTCGAAACATCTAACCAATTAATCTAAAATCAAGAATCATACGCTTGTCTTCATTCATCATATTTATCCCGCAATTAATTTTCTCCAAACATTCCTATCCTGACACACCACTTTTGCTTCAACCACATTCATAATTCTTTTCATACAAGCTCGTTTATTCTTCACGCTCAGAATCTTTCGCTCACGCAACAACCCTTCAATCATATTCATCCACTTGTTCCTAGGCCGTCCACGCTCCTGTACACCTGCTATTATTAGTATTATCTTGTGGTAGAATATTTAATTCCTTGTGTGTTTATTTAAAAAGAATTTTTGACAGTTAGTTTAGTAATCAGATACTATTCTAAATTAGTTGTTTATACTAGCGGTTATCGCTTTTAAAGTGCTGTGTAACTGCTGTATGCACACTTCTTATGTTTGAAGTTTTCCAAACCCGATCAAGATTTTTCATTAAATAACTATGTTAATTTTCATGTTATCAGATTGAGAATAGTGTTATACTATCCCCAAAGGATGAATTAACATTTTGCTTTTATTCGTCCAGTCCTGCTATGAATACTAAAATTATTTTTAACTAGGTCACATTGATATCACATATTATAGTTGCTACTAGTATCCAGTAGTTCTTGTGTCAAATTAGTTTTATTTTACTGCCGATGTAAAATGAAGTGGAACTAATTTTAGATAAAGGTGTCTATTTCATGTAGATAATAATTCATCCTTTACATTATGTATAATAAGTTTCTTCTCGATATGGCATAGGATTCAACGATTTTTCTAAATATAAAAATAAATAAAATAAATATATCATCACGCCTTTTACCCATCACTGGGTGTGGCACTCTGCCTAAGCAGATCTCGGTGAGTGATATATGTTTTCGCGTGAAGTGCGGTTACCAGCCGTCAAATCACGGCCCCCAAAGATATTAGTGGCGGAGGAGCCACAGGGGTAGATTTTTTGAATTGGTGAAAATTGTTTGTCGGCTGTGGGGATCGAACCAGGGTTCTCAAGATCCACAGGCCGACTCGATACCACTGAGCCACCTACCCTATCTTTTACTATATATTTCCCGTTGATTTATAAATAATTTTTCGTAACACATGCATAAGAAACACGTTCTTATTCCCAAATTTTAGAGAGAGAAACACTGCTTTTCTCCCTTAGGTAGCGTGTTTCTCTCCCTAGAGAGATGTTTCTCTTCCTAGAGACTACAATTATTAGCTGTTTGCGGCGTTTCCTAGGTAACTAGTTAAGCAACCCATATTTGCCATTTATCCCGATAAGACGGTAATTTTTGTGCACTTGTTACGAAAAGTATAATATGCTTCACGGGAGGGCGCGATTATCCCTTGTGTGAAGTTGGCAAACCTCGACTTCCGCTCGAGCCTTCAGCCCTCGCTTACGTCTCGGTTTGCCAACTTCACACGCGGGAATAATCGCTTGTTTCCCTCCCTTGATGCATAACATACTATTTTATATCCCCATTATTAAAAAGTCATTTAACGTACTGGTTTCCATGGCGATATATAACATCTTAATCACATGTTTACAAGCCGTGGCTTCGAACTTTTAAGTCACGGCTTGAGATATTAAGCACGGGGTTAAGTTAGCTTCAGCAATCTGTCATTCAAATAATTCATAAAACTTTACATTTTTGTTGTTGTTGTTGAAGGTTCGTTGCGTGATGAAATATACAGAGTGTGAGGAATAAATGAGCTTGTATGGAAAGAACGTGAATGTGGTTGAAATGAGGAAGATGTGTCAGGATAAGAATGTATGATCAAGACAGTGAAAAATATAAAAAATAAAAAAAATATGTCATCACGCCATTTACCCATTACTGGGTGTGGCACTCTGCCGTAGCAGATCTCGGTAAGTGATATATTTCTTCGCGTGAAGTGAGGTTACCAGCTGTCAAATCACGGCCCCCAAAGATGTTCGTGGAGGAGGAGCCACAGAAGTAGATTTAAATTCGTGAAAAATAGGTATATATTTTTTATATTTTGGTGGATGGTGGATCCTCAAAAAGGATTTTATATTTGGCAGATTGACAGGTGTGGGCTTAAAGTAAATATTTTAAATATTCTAGGTGCAGTAGAAATTTTAATGAGACGCCTGTGAAAAACAATATTAAATTGCTATGGGCAGGATACGGCATTATTAAATGATTTACTGTTTAATTGGAGTGGGCAGCCGCAGGCAAATAGGAGTGGGGGCAAGAAATAAAATTTGGTGGTTGACCTTGTTAACTCTATGAATAATGTAAATATATTGCAGAAAAGACAAGTAGACTTCTACGAATCAAATTTGAATTTTAAATTATGAATTTAACGTGCAAATATTCGTACCACGAGTAGTAATCGTTCAATTTATACCATATTTATAATCTTTAGTTATTCATTATTTTTCTATTCCGTCTTTTTTAACCAGTGGCGTACGTTGTATACTTATTTTTATGTTTTGTTTATTTACACTACAGCGTCATTTATTTCTAGCGAACTTCGAACTCGTGGGACGCAAATTGTATTTTATCCATCTATTACTATTTTTTCTACGATTGCTTTGAAAAGTTGACAATTACGCTCTCATTTATCATCGTAAAGTTGACGTTTTCTGTGGAACAATCGAAAAATATCTTTTTTGCACGTCTCCAATGGCAACGCGCGAAAAAGACGTTAAATGAGCGCTTATTTCAATAGTTACCAGGGATACAAACAAAACAGAAACTTGTCATATTGACAGTTGACAGAACGAATTTATTTTCAGTACGCATACGTTTTTAAATAATTTTAAGATGCAATCGTAGAAAAAAAATATGTGTGTATCACGAGCGTAAAGTGAATCTTTGTTACTCGAGCACGGTAATTGCAGCGATAGCCAAAATAACTATATTTCTTACTCTGCCCAACAGGAACTTAATGCCATTTACAGTAGCTTATAATATAATATATATATATATATATATATATATGGGGTAAGATGGCTCAGTGGTATCGAGTCGGCCTGTGGATCTTGAGACCCCTGGTTCGATCCCCACAGCCGACAAACAAATTTTCACCAATTTAAAAATCTACCCCTGTGGCTCCCTCTCCACTAATATCTTTGAGGGCCGTGATTTGACGGCTGGTAACCGCACTTCACGCGACAAAATATATCACTTACCGAGATCTGCTTAAGCAGAGTGCCACACTCAGTAATGGGTAAAAGGCGTGATGATATATTTATTTATTTATTTATATATATATTGTATATATGGAAAAATAATTTCTTTGATAATTAAAAAAGCCTTATAATTTCCAATTAGCGCGGTAATATGGAAAATGGTATAAAATGATTACGTTAAAAGCTAAGGTACTGAAAGGAGTATTCATAAATTACTATAATAAGATAAGAAAATTTACGGGTATGTATATTAAATTTAAATTGCATTTTAATCGGGTAATCCGTTAATAAATTATAGGATTTAATTACGCATTAACCGGGACAATCTTGATATATGTATTAGAGAAATTTACATATAAGTAAATACTATGTACTCAGTTACACATCAAAAAATTATATGTTTTCTGAAAGCTTAACTTTACTCTAACTTCTTTTATAATCCCCTCTTTTGTGTTTAAAACGGTTTAATAATAATTTAGAATCATGCAGCATTATACATTTTATTTTAATTATATTTAAAATGATATTTTTATGACAAATTAACATCTAAATAAAATTTATTCATCATAATGTGTAGGTATTACATCAACTAAAATTATAAAGAGAAAAAATGGATTTGAACCTGCGACCTATAAACTACGATCATATTATTTAAATCAACTAAGCTACGGTCATTTGTGATTCAATTCTGATTTTATTCCAATTTATCTCTTTATTTTTGTTTTTTTTTTTATATAATTTGATTTGATTTACATTAATTAAGTATTTGCTTATAAATAATACCAATTAAATGTAGATATTATATATTCCATTGTCAACAATTTTATTAGATATAGTTTTATTTCATTTTAAAAGTTTAACAATAAAAATATGCAATGCTGAAGATATTCTAAAAATACAAGTAGAAGTTCATGAGCTAGATCAAGTAGATAATATTGTTACTAAGATGTTCTCCCTAAGTCTATTAATTTATTGTCAAAGTTTTCCACTAACTTTTTTTTATCGCAATTCGTCTTTGTAATTTCTTAATCTCTTGCGGTGTTCATTTCCGTTCAGCAAACCAAGAAACCTTTTTTCCAGGTTTTTTATCAATCTTAATTTATTATGATCAATTGAAAGTTCTTTGGGAGTAGTTTTTTCAGCGATTAGGGTTTGGCAGTGTACGAAATTGCGATTTAGTGTTTGATTGTACAAGGATTTAAAAAATTGAATGTAAAATAAAAACTATAGATTATATTCAAATATTTATAGGAATACTACGGTATTAGATTTTATTATTGTTTTTATTTTATAAATATGTATTTAAAAAGTTGTTTATTTATTTAATATAGTTTTAATTTTACATTTAATAAGTAGTGTATTTTAAAGAATAATCATTTATATTTTAAAGTCGTGAAAAAAATTCTATATACACTATGTGAGAAAAGTATATATTTAACAACAAAGACAAAATTAATTGTCATCCATGCACTTGGTGAAACTAGGTTTAATAAAAAATATTAAATAAAACTCTCGGCAAAGTCTCACAAAATTCAGCCTCTGAGTCACCTTATGAGGGCATCGTTAGAGGCCAGCCAGCACAGTTAGTAACCATAGACGCGTTTCGCTCTTATTAGAGCTCATCAGTATGGTATAACTCACTTCTTCACCTAGAACAAAGTTCACGTGAAGAAGCTGGTGACGAAGAACTGTGCCAGCAGAGAATAAGATCTCTAACAAAGTTATATTTGTCGTGCTGCAAATTTCTCCTCGGGCATAAGTCATGCACTTCTTTCCCTTAGTATATAATATACTATTTCCTTCGACTATATTCAATTATTTTTTTTATTATGGGAAGGCAAAAACGAATAGTGGTTCTTGCACCGGATTTCAGGTAGCTCCAGTAACCCAATCCGTTGAATTCAAGATTGAAACCTAACCCTAACATGAAGTTGTTAACCTGGGCAATCTGAGTTACAGTGTACCTTGACGCGGAACACAGGGGACCAAGTTCGAGTTTGCTTGTTCTCTCAAGGCCAACAGGATCATTCATTTTGGCGGCGCGCTCTGTTGAAGAGCTGTGCAGATTCGATCAACTTTCGGTTCAAGTCCATTCTGAAACGGAGCAAAAAATCTCCTGGCAAAGACTTATACAAATTAGCCGAAATAGACGAAAATGAAAGTGATGAATTCTGTACGAGTTTTAAATTTACTACACTGCTAGCTTTTGGGAGAATATTTATATTTTATATGAGCTGAGTGATTTTCACATAGTAATAAAAAGTGTGTCCTTCAATTAAAAGTTATGAAAATATATATACTTATGTAGAAAACTATTTAGAATACAATGGTGAAGTCCCCAGGTCCATACTTAGTCTAGTTTGTAAGATATAACATAGACGAAGAAAACTGAGCAAAATTGAATGAAATTTGATTAAAATTCTAGTTTCTTAAGGCTATATCTCAAAAACTAAACAAGATATAAAAATGCGCTCAACGGCATTGAATTTCCCATGCTTTACTTGATATATAAACAAATTTTTAGCAATTTTAAAATTTTGAAAAATTTTCGCCAAAATTTTCTAATAAAATAATTTTTAAACAATATGTCAAAAACTAAAAGACATATGCACTTGAATATTTTACGATTGGATTCAGCGGGTCTAAATACATATGTATGTAAATTTCCATTGCAACATTCCTGCTGGAATGAATTTTAGAGAAAATAATCTGAATTTGGCCTAAAATCGAAAAAACCCCAAGGGGTACCCCTTAAGAAATTTTCATAAAATTAAATCGCTTGAAATTTACTTAAAAAAATGTATATATGTTAAATCAGGCATGAGAAAATCAATGCCGTTGAGCGCATCTTCGTATCTTGCTTAGTTTTTTAGATATAGCCCCCGGAATATTGACGTTTTTACAAATTTTATCTAATCTCACATTTTGTAATATCAAAAAATGTATCCGTTAATTCCAATCAATAAAAATATTCGTACTTATACAAAAAACAATGACGAATTCAATAGAGAAGTTTCTAGATTCATTTTTAGATATATGATGTATTTCTTATGAAACAAAAAATACGACTATTCGAGTATATTAAGTTTGAGCTACTAAAAAAGTTCCATAATTAATTTGAGTAATTTTTTTTATATATTACAAAAATAGGTAATGAAAGTTATTGATAAGAGAGATCTTTAAAGTGTTGGTTTACTGCTAAAGAGTTAAAAACAGAAAAAATGATTGAAACGATAATTTAAGAACGATTTCTAAAGTAGTTATGCTCTCAAATATTAAATGCTAACGCTCCTACCTCCAACGGTCGCGTTCGTAGGAAGAAGATAAGGAAATATGAATGTACTGATGGCGTTTTCAAAGGTGGGATTTCTAACTAAAAGATTAATTTTCTTCTTATATGATATGATAAAAATTCTCGGGGATTATACTTATCTCTTTTAGAATGTAAACCGTATACACTTTGTTAGACAGATTTCACTTGGAAATTCTTCAAAAATATTTACGCTTCTTTAAGCAATATGCAAGTAAATGTTTCATACAGTGTCTTAAAGATTCACTAGATAACAACAATTATTGTTAGAACAGAAAGTACCACTGGATACCATTCAATTATTTTAAAATGCTACCAAAATTCTTAAATTATTTTTAAGGAAAAAGCGTCATGTATTAACTTTTATTTCACGTATTTTTTAACAACATATACAAATGAAAGCAGCAGTTTTGCCAATTCACTATAAAGTTGGTAGTAAATATAATGAGTCACTAAATCACATGATTTAATTTGCGATAATAAATTTTATTGTTTTCTAATCATTAACTTTGATTAACTTACATTTACATATTATGTGGCATATCCAAGACAATATTTACTGATACGTCAGATACATACTATTTCCAACTGTCAATTATGCTTAAATTAAACAATGTTTTCTTACTTTTATTAAAAGAATTATTATTTATAATAATTTGGCCACGTTTGGCAACAGGAAAATTTATTATATACATAAACAAAATGATTTTTTTTTAATTCGCCAAAACTTAAGAGCAATTTACCTGAAGTAAATATTTTTGGTACAACAGGTTTGGTAGTTCTAATATGTTAATAATTAAATTATAATTGTGAACATTACGTATTTAAATGTAAGCTGAGTATTGTGGCATTTGTAATGGGGTAGGTGGCTCAGTGTTATCGAATCGGACTGCGATGCCGACAACTTATTTTACCCACATTAAAATTAACCCCTATGGCTCTACCTTTACTAAAATCTTTGGAAGGCGTGATTTGATGGCTAGTAACCGCACTTCACTTCAATGGGTAAATGACATGATGATATATTTATTTATTTTATTACAATTTTAATTCAATTATTAATTAGAACTGGTAACATTTGATTATTAATTTTAGAAACATCCTGTATACAGTATTTGCAGATAAAATAGGCCCGAGATTGCAAAGCTATTTAAACATTTGAATATTCGCCTTTTTATATTTGTAGACAGCAAACGTTTAAAAATGAATTAAGAAAAATGCTTATAATTTTGTTTTCCATAACTTTTATTGCAAGTATTTTTATCTAAATTTTTTTTTGAAACATTTAACAAAATAATGTTCTACGCTAAATATTCGAAATAATTTGAAATTATTTTGAAAAAGGGGTTTGCCTTTAGTTGATTGATAGCTTAGCACCGCGTTTTTAGTTAAAATAAATAAAAGATTTTGAATGTTTGACAACAATGTCAATTATTCCACATGACATGTAACTTTGATTTAAGTATAAACTTGAGCTGGTCACTAATAAACTAATAGTTACATTAAAAAAAATTAAAAACAATTACCCGTTCCATAACACAACTTCACAACTTCCAAGTTGAACTTCACCCACTACCAACTCCACGTCACAACATCACCAAGAATCCACCAAAAATCCACTAAATCCACGGTCGCTCGTAAATCCTTACAGTTGGCACTCGTGTCTCCACCACGTCTACCTGCGAACTCTTCACTCCAGAGAGTGAACTCCCAACTTCCAACTCCGCCAATCGCAGGTTACTCCAACATCGGCGGCCGTGCACTGCACTGCCGTGTCCTCTGCACTCGTAACTTGAACAACACGGAGTACACTCGCACTCAGCCTCATTTGAACGACCCTGGCACTAAACTCCGGTGTCGTAAGGGTTACATCCGTGCAACACAAGTCTATGAGAGTGTACATACCTGTGGGTTTGAGTTAGATAAGGCGGTTTATCGAGGATCGTAAAGATAAGGTTTTATTTTGACTGGTTTTAAATATTGCCAGGTGTAATTGTAAATTGGAAGAATGAGTTATTTGTTACTTTAAGGATCGGTTTAATGGATCCTGTGATTTAGCGTTTATCTGTGTTTTCTAGGGGTATAAACTGTCTTTCACTCTCAAACCGGAACTCGTTTCATTTATTTCTAAAAAAAATATAAAGTAAACACTTGGCTATGTTTCACAAAATTCAGCCTCCAAGTCACCTTATGAGGGCATCGTCAGAGGCTGGCCAGCACAGTTCAGTTAGTAACCATAGACGCGTTTCGCTCTTATTAGAGCTCATCAGTATGGTATAACTCACTTCTTCACCTAGAACAAAGTTCACGTGAAGAAACTGGTGACGAAGGACTGTGCCAGCAGAGAATAAGATCTCTAAAAAACGGTAAGATGACATGAGAAGTTCTATCGAACAGGTAATGTCATCTACCGAAAAAAGAAAAAGCTATGCAGCAATTTAAATAACAACAAAGACAAACACTTGGTGAAACTAGGTTTAATAAAAAATAATTGTTTTTTCTGTACCTTAAAATAATAATTACGACTTAATTAAATTCTGAATAAACTGAAAAGAATAAATAGATGAGCTCTAATAAGAACGAAACGCGTCTATGGTTACTAACTGAACTGTGCTGGCCAGCCTCTGACGATGCCCTCATAAGGTGACTTGGAGGCTGAATTTTGTGAAACATAGCCAAGTGTTTATTTTACATTTTTAATAAACCTTGTTTCACCAAGTGTTGGATGACAATTAATTTTGTCTTTGTTGTCATTTATTTCTCTTCTTGGTCAAGCAACCTTTGTCTTTACCACTGAACTACTATCCATTATAAGCTACTGTAATTGAGATTAAGTTCCTGTTGTGCAGAGTAACAATAAATAAATATTTAGTTATCTGGAAAAACAATCCTGAGTGGGTATTTGTATTTGAATGTATACCAATAAATTACTCGTAATAATTAAAAAATTCCGTGCGTTAAATTAGTTTCATTTGTTAGAAAATTAAAAGCGGTAAAATTATCCAACTGAAAGCTAACAGGGAAAAACGAAAACAAAATGATACCAATGTTTAAAATTAGTAAATGGATCGAAACGAAAGTAATTTTTAACTGGCGGAAAATTACAGTAGTGAAAATTCGTTCGTGCAGGCAGGGAATCAATTTTTCCGATTGCTTTTACCGATTGATGTGTCTGCAGCGTCGAAGTACGATCGTCGAAGCTATTTATAGCCCTTAATTCACCACTGGCTAATTTGCGATACCTCTCAAGACGCTGAAATGTGAACTCTCTTGTTGAAAGACCGGGTTTAAGGAACCCTCCCTCCCCCCTCACAATCCACTAAATAAGAAAGGGTATAATAGTGAACAGAAATGCTTCTTTCACTTCAAATACCATTAAGAAGATTTCTGTGATTTGGATTCAAATTGATATTTCTTTGCGCGAGAAGACAAACTAAAAAGGTACTGTTTTAAAATGGTTCTTTTGTTTGTAGTAATGTCGTCTGAAATTTAGAATGCTAACAAATAAAAGGGCTGTAAACATATGTCGAATGAAAGATTGAGAAAACAAGGGTATTTTGGTGAAATTGAGAGTAAGAGCTTTTGCGGAAAACCAAAGAATTATGAATTGCGAATGAAGCAAAAGTGGTGTGCCAGAATATAAATGCATCTAGTTTAATGATATAGAAATTTCATTAAGTTGTGAAATAAAGGGTGAAAGATTGCAATAATAAGTAAGGAATAAATAGCTGGAAATGACTGAAGAGAAAATATGAAAGTATATGAACCAAAGTGGTGTACCAGAATAGGATTGCATGTAATTTAAATTTGCTGAAAAACGGTACACAAAATTCTCAAATATTTGATAAGAATTAAATGCGAAGATGACTAAAGAATAAATGGATGGATATGCTTGAACGTTTGCTGCGTGAACGAAAGATGAGACGGGAAGATTAACTGCAGGAAGAATTTAATGAATAAATGTTTCAAAAGTTCGTGCTTTCCCATTTAAAGGGATATATCTTAATGTTATGTACTACGATTTAAATAGGCGAAAAAGTCTTAAATCCTGCAAGGAATATATTTTTTATAAAACTGAGGACATGAAATTAAATAGGGCTGCAATTTTTAAGGGTATTCCTCAACATGCGTTTCAGATCTGCTTAGAAGGATAAAAGAGATACTGTAGTTGTTTGAAGTTGTACACAAGGATAGTCGATAATAGCGTACGTACGGAAATTTCTTACAGCATATGCAGCATTTGATAAATGTTAATCTAAATCTAAAATGGCGACCATCAATTCCGCCATGTCAGATACATAACCTAGAACTGTAGAATAGAGTATTATTACAATCCTTCTACACTTTATGCATCAAGATTGCAATTGTACATTGGTCTATACATCAAATGGTAATAAGTGTAATTTCGCCGAACAATTTTTAAACGCTGAACAAAAGTCACTAAGCTCTGCAATCAAACAGAAATCACTGCAACGTTTAATGGCTGCCGGCTATATTCAGACACTCCGTGTGTTGAACTAGTTTAATTACGAATCGTTTATTTGCTTAGAGAACAACTTAAGCTATTTTAAATTGTCCAATGGCAAATATAAACTGGATACATATTTTACTACTTTCAAGTTCAATACACTAATAAATTACTTATATAAAATATAAATATACTCCAATTTAATATCTATTCGATAACCGATTCTTGTTTTTAAGAATGTTAATATAACTATATTTTAATTTTATAGTTCACACAATAAAAACTTGGTATCAGATAATTATTGCATCAAATCATTAAATACATAATTATTTTTTTATGTTGGCCATGAGACGTCAATGTTTTTTCTTATAAAAGAATCGTAAATGATTATTGCAATATTGAAAACTGAATATTAGCTATGAAGTTAATTAAAACTAATTAAATTAAATGAGATATAATTACATCCTTCATTTGTCTAATAAATTAGCTTCTATTTTACAACTTTCTTTCGTATCGTCTTGTTATATGCAGCTATCTTTATTACAAACATCTTTATATTTTAATAGTGTAAAGTATATTGCAAATTTAAAGTTCATAAAATATTTTACAAATATACAATATTTCATAAGCTGTAAATCTATAAGTATCTTCTTTTGAAGCAAGATAAAATAAATGTTTCTTTTGCTTCTCGCATCTTATTCTAAGCAACCTTTTCTAAATTTAAGAATTAATTTCCTCCTACATTATATGAATAAATATTTTCCTGACCGTCATAAAGTAAAATTTGCTTCCCTTAATTGAAAGAAGGAAGCGATAATTTTCAGCTTTAGAGAAGAAAGTGAATTTTATTCCTTAGAGGAGAAATAGTATGTTTATGTATCAAGGGAGAGAAACAAGGGATAATCGCGTCCTCCCATGAAGCATGTTATACTTTTCGTAACAAGTGCACAAAAATTACCGTCTTATCTGGACAAATGTCAAATATGGGTTGTGTAACTAGTTACCTAGGAAACGCCGCAAACAGCTAATAATCGTAGTCTCTAGGGAGAGAAACATGCTACGTAGGGAGAGAAACATCCTACCTAGGGAGAGAAACATAATGTTTCTCTCCCTAGAGGAGAAAAGCAGTGTTTCTCTCTCTAAAATTAGGGAATAAGAACGTGTTTCTTGTGCATGTGTTACGAAAAGTAACTATGGCAAACAGAAAACAACAGAATTTGGTGACATCCAGGTGGCATCTGCCACGAGAAGAATAAATTTTATCTACATTTCAAATCTATTTCAGAAATTTTAATTTTCTGTGAAGGTAGTGAAAAAAGTGTAATTTTCAATCAGGTGCTTTAAGTCCTTTACATACAGCTCGAGAAATGAAACGTAACTTCGGGAAAAAATGTTTACCTTTCTTTACTTGCTAACAATTCAAAATCTTCAAATATTATAAGTTAATTCTTAAAATAATTTACACTATCTAATAATACTTATACATATAAGGTTGGTTCTTAAATTAAATGTTAATAATTAAAGTCGCTGTATAAACCAAGCATTAAAGTTTACTTGGAAAAGTACTCGAAGGACAATATGTCTAAAGTAAAACTTAATCTCTGATTATCTTAAATAATTTAGAATAAGTAGTTTGAAACTTATCAAGAAATACTAAAATATTCATGGTACAAAGTCAATTTAACTTAATTCTAAAATAGAAGAAAATGGAAGTACTGTCAACTTGGATTCAAAACAGAAGCAATAAATAATTTATTGACCGGAAACAAGTGTCTGGAAGCAATTAATTGCGAAACTAAGTTAGATAGTAGAGTATTGTGGCACGGAATACGTACGTAATGCAATATAAATTCGTAATAGTTGTTAGCGTACTATTAGCCGCTCTGAGAATTTCGAATCAGGCCACAGGATCAATAAATTAAAGGAAGAAAAAGGAGTTATGTACGATGTCTGATAAATAGGCCAGTAGGACACTCTGCTATGTATCTTCGTGCACCTGGGATCTGTGCAGGAATTGTAATCCTGCATTTATTTTATTTGTCTATTTGAAATCCTGCTTGGAATATAGATAGAAACCCCAGGGTTTTCAAATTATTTTTGTGAAATATAGGTTTATGATATGGTGCAGCAGATTGCTCAGAGACCAATAAAGTTTTACTATTTGCAGGAAAATACTATAAAAATTTATTGAATAATTGATAAGAATTAAGTGATGAAATTGGGGATGAGAGATTGCAAGGACAACCAGTGTATATGATTGAAGGTTTGTTCAGTGAACGAAATGTATAAAATGGAATAATTTTTCAAGTTTATTTAATTAATTATTTCTAATTCCACAATTAAATTAATTCGTAGCTAAGAACATATTACATATCTAAGTGGCTCAGTGGTATCGAGTCGGTCTGTAAATTTGAGAACCCGGATTCAATTCCCACAGCAAATTAAATCTACCCTTGTGGCTTTTCCTCCACTAACGTCTTTGGAGACGATTTGACGGTTGATAATCACACTGCTCGCGAAGATATATATCACTTACCGAGATCTGTTTCGACAGAGTGTCACATCACGTAATGGGTAAAAGACGTGATGATATATTTATATTTTGCAAATAAAATAAACGAATGGATATAATTAAAAGATTTAAAATAGTAGAAATAAATAACCCAAGCTAACTTTATTCCGTGCTTAATATCTCAAGCCGTGACTAAAACGTTGGAAGCCACAGCTTACCACCATTTGAGTAAGTTGTTATTAACCTGTACGTTAAATGATATTTCAATAATGGGAGTAGAAAAAAGGCATTACAAGAGCGGATCCAGGGGGTGGGTCATGGGGGTCATGACCCCCCCCCTTAAGCATGGACTTTTTTTACATGTTGGCCCTAATACATAATAATGATGTCATTATTTACGATAACTTAATTTGGTAAACAAATTAAATAGAAAATATTATCAAAGAACTTAAAATTCTAAGATAATTAAGAACTATTGTTTGATTTATTATTCTAATAAATAGCCAAAACCCAATATTTTGTGGGGATATTATTTCGACCTGCAGATGGGAGAGGTATTCTATTTAAAACCTAGTCAAGTATGTGACTACCGACATTTGCACTTAGAAAATCAACTTCTAATTCAATAATTTTTGTATTCTATCAAAGAACCCCCGAGACAAAATTCACTCCATGACCCCTCCTTATTCGAAGTCTGCATCCGCCCCTGAGGCATTATGAATATGAATAACAATATTTGGCGAAGATGAATTTAAATTTCACACTTTATTTTCTAATTCTACATATATACTTTTAAACAATGTGTTTAAAATAACTTAGAAACGTTTGTCATCGAGAAATATATGAGGCAGCAAGTATGTTCTCATCAAGATAAGAAATGTGAAACGATAAAGAGAATTCCCGACGGTTTTTCTAAATTTAATTGGTAATCTGTCATGTGGTATAACCTAATGCAGTGACACTGTTAGAAGCGGAACAATTTGAAAATGAAATACGTAGGTTAAGGCCTTAACGGTGTTTTTCATAACTGCACTAGCCCTGTCAACGCGGATGCAAGCGTATATAAGGAATACACTCGCATATCTCGTCAGATAACATAAAAATGGCGGTGTAGTATTTTACTTGTTTCTCCAGTCGGCGACTTTTGACCATTTTTAGATGCGGTGATGGAGCGTCAGTCTTCACAGATCCGTCAGATCAGTGGTGGAGTGCAATACTTATTTATTTATTTACTCTATTCTGTACAACAGGAACTTAATCACAATTATACTAGCTTATAATGGAATCAAAACTACTCAGATATAATAGTATCTTTTTTTTAATTTAGGCTGAAGTTAGAGATATTTAAATGCTTGAAATGTTTTATCGGTCTGTTTGACGAAGATTAATTGCAGAACTTTTCATGTCATCTTACCTGTTTGTTAGAGATCTTATTCTCTGCTGACACAGTTCTTCGTCAACAGCTTCTTCACGTGAACTTTGTTCTAGGTGAAGAAGTGAGTTATACCATACTGATGAGCTCTAATAAGAGCGAAACGCGTCTATAGTTACTAACTGTGCTGGCCAGCCTCTGACGATGCCCTCATAAGGTGACTTGGAGGCTGAATTTTGTGAAACAGCCAAGTGTTTACTTTATATTTTTTATTAAACCTTGTTTCACCAAGTGTTGGATGACAATAATTTTGTTTTTGTTGTTAGTTATATATATATATATCGCAAACAGCGAAGCTTACTATAATTGTAGTCACATATATGATCTACTTTATCATTTAGAAAAATATATAAATGAAGTTTACTTGACTTTCGTGGCAAATAATTAAAAATATGTGTTGCTATAAGTTATTTCAGAAAGAAAAATAAATAAACTGTAAAATTAGGTTAGTCAATGATTTGATTAGTACTTTTTGTCTTTGTCGAGTGGTTTGAATTATTTCCAAACATTCTTTTTGTTTTATATTTTTTAAATATAGTATATTAGTAAACGGTAGTAATTGTTTAGTATAGATTACTACTATATTTAATTTAATGTATAATTAATTAAATAAAACCAAAATATACTCTTTTAGGTTAAAACAATGTCAAAACAAAGACAAAAGTTTGAAGTTTTCAAACTTTCATGTTTGTGTTTATGCGTAAGACAAAAACTAAAACTGGAACTGGAAATGTCTGACATTATTATATATGTCAAACATATATCTAGGTTATGACAAATGATAAAAACAATGACTATTTAATCATGCTTAATATATATTTTTAAATTATTATTATGCTTTATTATTTAGAAGGGAGCGATGTTAAAACTCATGAATAGCACCAGAATTTGCTTTTAAAACTCATCGCCTGTAAACTGCCTTCTGCTCCATTCTTAACTGGAATGAACTATAAGTTCCTGTTGTACAGAGTGACTTAAAACAACAATAGATATGAGAGAAACATTTTTTAAAATGACATGGTGTACTAGATAATAGTTCGATACAAATTTCAAATATTACGTATTATAATCTAATCTTATCTCTGTGAGATTAGGTCAATTTTTAATTAACCAAACTCATTCATTACACATTACTGATAAGTGATAACAACAACGTTACGACTATCCGGTATTTAAGATAACATAAAGTGCATCCCTCAGGAAATGTCTTTCGACGCCACTGGCTGTAATCAGAGTTGTGGTGTTTCACCGCAAGAGGCGCGGTCAGACTGCATGACTGTCGTACTCGAACACGCGGCCGTTCCAAGTAATTCACAATAATTGTAGATTCACTTATTGCTATCAAAGTAACGAGATACAGTACTGTTTGATTTCAGTTCATTTAATACAGTACTTGATTTGATAAAATGTACCCAGTCGTGCGAGATAAATCAATGATAAGGAAATGACTAAACAGTTTGAAAGATATTGTCATAAATTACAACAGGTCTTTCTCATGATAATTGAAATCATTTACTTTATTATGTTTTTCTCCTTACTTTAAACTAGATCCTTTGGGATGCTCAATACTTATTTTAGGTGTTCTTTTATTCTTCAAAAGAGATCTGCAACGCATGTTGAGAAATCATTTGAAAGGTGTAGTCCTGTCGCTGTTGATGTCAACAATATCAGTGGTATCGAGTCGGCCTGTGGATCTTAAGAACCCTGGTTCGATCCCCACAGGCAACAAACAATTTTCACCAATTTAAATCTACCCCTGTGATTCCCCCTCCTCTAACATCTTTAGGGGCCGTGATTTGACGGCTGGTAATCGCACTTCACGCGAGGAAATATATCACTTACCGAGATCTGCTTCGACAGAGTGCCACACCCAGTAATGGGTAAAAGGTGTGATGATATATTTATATATATATATATATATGATATCAATTTAAGAACAATCTTTTTTATGGGATAGGTGGCTCAGTGATATCAAGTCAGCCTGTTTACTTGAGAACCTGAATTCGATTCCCACATTCGATAACCAATTTCCACTTTAAACTACCCCTATGGTTCCCCTGCCACTAATATCTATGGGCCGTGACTTTACAGCTGGTAAACGCATTTCACAAGAATAAATATATCACTTACCGAGATCTGCTACGGCAGAGGGCTACACCCATTTGTGGATAAAAGGCGTAATGATATACTTATTTTGTATTTTTAAAAATTATTTAGGATCTCAAAGTTACATCAGATTTTGTGGATTATATCGAAAACAAAGATAATGAAAAAAAAAAGTGTGAAATATAAATATAGCAAGCACACATTTTCTTTAATTTTAAAAATATTTAAAAAATATATATCATCACGCTTTTACCCATTACTGGGTGTGGCACTCTGCCGTAGCAGATCTCAATAAATGACATATTTCTTCACGTGAAGTGCGGTTACCAGCCTTCAAATCACTGTTCCCCCAAAGATGTTAGTGGAGGGGGAGCCACAGATCTGCTTTGAAAGAAGAAAAAGATTCTGAAATAAGCAGAGACCATCGTATATTTTTTCGAACCATTTATTCCATATATAGTCTTGCAAAAAATGAATAGTCATCAGCATACAATTAAATTAATTTTTTACTGCGATTTCGAGATCCAAAGTTATCGTCGATCCATTCTCCCACTTTATATTTATGCTAATGAATATTAATGCCAGTAATTTAGTTACAAATTACACTATTTACTAATTACACTTGAAGTTGAAATCATTTCAATCATTTAATTATTTGGAATAACCCGCGCAGAGTAAGATGTGCAGAATGTAATTTAAACAGTTTTTGCCATTTCACAAAAACGAAGAAGTCAAGCTAAACGAACAAAAACATCCACTGTTTTTATAGCAGCTTAGATTTCCAGTTGTAGGAATCAGGATCTATGTAGTTGGTAACTGGCGCCGCCGAGCGGAATATTACCGAAGTAACTTGCGTGTCGTTGCAGGAAACTTTGATGGAGCAGGTTTGCGTCTTTGCTAACGCAGGAATTAAAACATTCTTCATTTATATTTAAATTTAGATATTTTTTAAATATTGTTGACAACTCCGGCAGATACATTGATTATCCCAAATTAATTATATTTATTTGAAGCATTTTTATTCAAATTGACAGCAGGAAATATGTAGCAGTATTTTGATACCAATACCGTAAACAATATATTCATAATTAGCATTCATTCTGTTTCAACACAACTTCCACATCAAACTTATCTCGTTCAACATGTGTTAGGAATAATTATAACAGAACAAGACATTGCTTAGTACAACCGCGGACATAATACTAAGAAGTACTATCAGCAGGAGATCTAGTATTAGTGTTTACACTAGCGGCTACGCATAGATTTAGCCGCAGGCGTGAGAATTAGCATGATATTATGCATACGGAATTATCTGTCACTTATTTGCATTTGACTAAGATGTTTCAATGCGGACAGGTGGAGGAATTTCGTGTTTTCAAGTTGGCTTACCTTGCTCTCGCATACGCTGTGGCACACGTATTTGCACACTGAAATAAAAAAAAAAATGTTTATATTATTATTTTTTACTTATTATAATATAAATATTAATTTGATGCTTTTAAAAGCAGGAGATGATGTCTTGAATTTGAACAATTTTTATGTTGCAATGAATCATGTATACAACAAGTTAAATATTCATATTTATACAGAAAACTATCAGGAAAACTACAGTGAAGTCGCCAGGTCCGTATTTAGTTCAGTTTTAAAAATACAGGACAGCTAGAAGAAAATGATCAAATTGAGGTAAAGTTTGAGATTAAAAAAAACTTTCAGGAGGCTATATCTCAAAAACTAAACGAGATATGAAGATAAGCTCAACGACATTCAATTTCTCGTGCTTCAATTAACTTATAAACATTTTTTTTGTAATTTTTAAATTTCGGAAATTTTCCGCCAAAATTTTCTCATAAAACAAATTTTGATCAATATCTGAAAAACTAGAAAACATATGTACTTGAAAATTTCACCATTCGATTCAGCGGGTCGAAATACATATGTATGTCAATTTTCGTTACAATATTCCTATGGAAACAAGTTTTAGAGAAAATAACCTGAAATTGGCTTAAAATTGAAAAAAACCCAAGGGGTACCCCTTAGGAAATTTTCAAAAAATTTAATTGCTTAAAAATTGTTAAAAATATGTTTATAAGTTAATTCGGACATGAGAAATTCAATGCCGTTGAGCGCATTTTCGTATCTTGCTTGGTTTTTGAGATACAGCCTCCGAAAAGTTGATTTTTCCCAAAATTTTATTCGTTCTTTCACATTTTGTTCCATTACAAATATTTGAGCTGAATTAAATCAATAAAAATATTCATACTTATGCAGAAAACTATAAGGAATTCAGTAGTCAAATTGCTAGGACCGTATTCAGTCTAGTTTTTGAGATATAGAGTAGCTAATGTCAAATAATTATAATACAATAAAATTTTGGACAAAATCTACTTTCCTGAGACTATATCTCCAAAACTAAACGTGATATTAAAATGCGCTGAACGGCATTGATTTTCTCGTAGTTTAATTGACCGATAAACAAATTGTCAGTAATTTTAAAATTTTTCAATATGTTCGTTATAATTGTCTCATAAAACTGTTTTTAATCAATCTCGCAAAAACTAAGAGACATATGCATTTTGGCATTTCACCATTGGATTCAGCGGATCGAAATACATAAGTATGTTAATTTTTGTTACAATATTCTTACCAGAACGAGTTTTAAAGAAAACAGTCGGAAATTGACCTAAAATTATAGGAAATCTAAGGGGCACCCCTAAGAAATTTTCAAAAACAATTGCTTAAAAATATGCTTTAAGTTAATTTGGAGACGAGAAATAGCATGCCGTTGAGCGCTTTTTCCCATCTTGATTAGTTTTTGAGATACAGTTTCTGAAATGTAGATTTTTTGTAAAATTTTATACACCCTTTCATATTTGTACCATACAACGAAAAATAATTTTCCATATACAAAAAAGTATGTGGAATTCAGTGTCATTGAGCGCATAGATATTTCCTCAATCTTGGCCTTCCTCAAAATATTCAAATATTAATGAATGTTTACGGTTGACGAAGCATATCTAGATAAATATATAAAATTTAAAGTTGTCAGAAACATATTTCATTTGTACGTCTGCATATCGAATACGAATCGACTAACAATCATTTCGAATTAATGTTACAAGAAGGATAATTCGCTCTGAATGCGATCTACGATGAAATTAGATGTTGCTTGATATCCCAGTGCATCAGCTCATCATCATCGAATGAAACTAGACAAGCTCTTCTATACTCATCATTCTGACTTATGACCAATTATAAATTGATTAATAATCCAGATTAATTTTAATTGATTGCGTAATTATCTTCCACAATAAGCTATCATTAACATGAAAATGTAGCTCTACTATCTATTATTTCCTTCATGATATATTCTGACAGAGGGTCTAACTTTATTTCTTTATAATTACATTTGGAATGAAATCAGATAATTTTACATTTTTTAAGAAGAACAATGCTTCAAAGATAATAAAAAATATTAAATAAACACTTGGCAAAGTCTCACAAAATTCAGCCTAAGTCACCTTATGAGGGCATCGTCAGAGGCTGGCCAGCACAGTTAGTAACCATAGACGCACCAAGTGTATGGATGACAATTAATTTTGTCTTTGTTGTTATTTAAATTGCTATTGCGTAGCTTTTCCTTTTTTCGGTAGATGGCATTACTGGTTCGACAGAACTTCTCATGTCATCTTACCGTTTGTTAGAGATCTTATTCTCTGCTGGCACAGTCCTTCGTCACCAGCTTCTTCACGTGAACTTTGTTCTAGGTGAAGAAGTGAGTTATACCATACTGATGAGCTCTAATAAGAGCGAAACGCGTCTATGGTTACTAACTGTGCTGGCCAGCCTCCAACGATGCCCTCATAAGGTGACTTGGAGGCTGAATTTTGTGAGACTTTGCCAAGTGTTTATTTAATATTTTTTATTAAACCTAGTTTCACCAAGTGTATGGATGACAATTAATTTTGTCTTTGTTGTTGCTTCAAAGATAATTAAATTTATTCAAAGCATTTTTTTCTAGAATAGTTAAAAAACGTTTGACTGTTTATATTATGCAAATCTTTTGAAAATACTATATCAAACGTCAAACATATTTATGTAGATAACTAAGCAATCTCAAACAAAGAAATCTTAACTGCAAAACTTTGGAAATGTTTACAGCCTCCGTATTTCAAACAACAAACAAAAGTAATAAAACACCAGGAAAGACAACACTTATATTACTTTCATGTCTGAAAACTGTTGAAGTTTGGACACGGAACATTTCGACAGGTTGTGGGTACGAACGAGGGTTCTACGGTAGAAAAATAAATGTGTGGACAGCAAAACTTCAGTATTTAACCACTGTTTTCAACCCGACATTCCATAAACTTTACACAGACATTTTTGTCACTAGTCCGATTTATAACTTGAAGTTATAGAGAATGGCTTTTAAATCATTTCATTTCATTAATCGATGCTACTGATAAAATTCTTGTTATCAGGCATACATTTGCCTAAAAATATGATTATAAAATAAATCTAGAAAAGACAAATTGCTTGCTTGTTTATGGGGGTGGCGCGACCGTAGATACTCAGTAAAATACTTATCCCTTAATGCTATTCTTGGCTTAGCAACGTATGTACAATACTGAAATGTTCAGTTGTATTAACGTATAATTTTTAATTTGTCTGTAGATATATAAATTTATTTTATATGTCATAATTATTTGTCACAATTTTGTTGAGCGACTTGGTCGTGTTAGAAGACCTAAAATAATTAGAAATATAGTAAAATACTTACTCAGTAAAGAAACCGTCAGAAGGGTATCATTAGAAATATATTATAATATACACTTTTCTATTTACTATTTGATATACAATTTAATTCTTTTATAATTATCTTCATTTATTATTGAGTTAATTTGTAATTTTACGTATTCCTCTTTTTTTTGCCAATTTGCACCAATATTTAATTGTCTGCCCCCAATATTTTTCTCCTTTTAAAAATTATTTAAATTTGTCTTAAATTTAATCTTGTGCATTATTAATATTTTTATCTTTTCTTTTTTACATAATTTTATACTTAATCTAATAGCGAAAATCGCATGTCACTATCTATTTACAGTTTTGAGATATTGTAGTTTAAACATAAAAATATTAAATTAATGTGGTCCTGCAATTGCAGATTCATCTCAAACTAACTTGAAAAAATAGGCAATTGTATTTCTAATACGGCTACATAAAGTCGGTGGCCGAGCGGTTAAAGGCGTCGCCGGGCGATCAGGGTAGTTAAACAACATTGACATAGGGTACAGTTTGGATGGGTGACCGTCCCGTATAACTTTTTTTTATTTTGTAGATTAACATTTTTTGAAAGAAGATAGAGACATGCGGTTTTCAATGTTGTATTAGGAATACAATTACCTATGTTTTCAAGTAATTATGAGACGAATCTGCAATTGCAGATCCTAATTTAATTAACATTTTCATGTTTAAATTTCAATATTACAATCATTCTAGCACAAATTTTCATAAAAATTAAATCTACCCCTCCTCTAACATCTTTGAGGGTCGTGATTTGACGGCTGGTAACCGCACTTCACGTGAAGAAATATATCACTTACCGACATCTGCTTACAGCAGAGTGCCATACAGAGTAATGGTGATATATTTATTTGTTTATTTAAAAATTTGGAAGTGAAAATTAGATCATTCGTTTGATTACTCTACTTTGAATTAGTGCTGTCTCGTATCATGGGGGGAGGAGGAAAGATCCCATCAATTGTTGGCGAGGGTAGTAATCGCTTTTAATCATCTTTAATTACAATTAATTAATTAAGCTTATACAAAATTAAAATTTATTTTATTGGAAAATAATGTTCATTTTTTATGTTAATTATTCTAAATAAATTTAATTTATTTAATCACAGGATAAGTATTTTACTGAATAACTTTGGTCGCGCCAGGCCCCATACACTCTATCTGTACTTGAAAAGTATTCAAGCAATTTTCATATTTCCTAGATATATTTTGCAATCTACGTAAAACACACATTTGCCTGAAAACAAGACTTTTTAACACTAATATCGATTAGTGTAAATCAGGGTTCGAAGATATATATCATGATATTTATTTTGATATATATCGTCATATTTTTGCAATGATATATATCCATTATATAAAAATATCAAATAGTTTTTGAGATATAGCCTCCGGAGAAGTGAAGTTTTTCGAATTTTTCAGTTTTTCTACTTTTCCGAGGCTATATCTCGAAAACTAAATGTGATATGAAAACGCGGTCAACGGCATTAATTTTCTCGTGCTTCAGTTAACTTATAAACATAGTTTCAGCGATTTTTATTTTTTTTTCAATTTTCCGCCAAAAAAATCGCAAAAAGCGGTTTTTTAACATTTTCTCGAAAACCAGAAGTCATATGCATTTGAAGATTGCACCACTGGATTCAGTGGGTCAAAATACATATGTATGTAAATTTTCGTTTTAATAATCCTACGATTAAGGATTTTTGGGAAAATTGAATTAAAATCTGAAAAAACCAAAGGGGTACCCCTTAGGAAATAATTAAAAATATTAAATTGCATAAAATTGTATGAAAATATGCTTACAAGTCAATTCGGACACGGGGAATTCAACGCCGTTGAGCGCATTTCCATATCTTGTTTAGTTTTTGAGATATAGCCTCCGGAAAAGTGAAATTTTTCGAATTTTTCAGTTTTTCTACTTTTCCGAGGCTATATCTCAAAAACTAAATGTGATATGAAAACGCGCTCAACGGCATTAATTTTCTCGTGCTTCAGTTAACTTATAAACATAGTTTCAGCGATTTATTTTTTTTCTATTTTCCGCCAAAAAAATCGCAAAAAGCGGTTTTTTAACATTTTCTCGAAAACCAGAAGTCATATGCATTTGTAGATTGCACCACTGGATTCAGTGAGTCAAAATACATATGTATGTAAATTTTCGTTTTAATAATCCTACGATTAAGGATTTTTGGGAAAATTGAATTAAAATCTGAAAAAACCAAAGGGGTACCCCTTAGGAAATAATTAAAAATATTAAATTTCATAAAATTGTATGAAAATTTGCTTATAAGTCAATTCGGACACGGGGAATTCAACGCCGTTGAGCGAATTTCCATATCTTGTTTAGTTTTTGAGATATAGCCTCCGGAAAAGTGAAATTTTTCGAATTTTTCAGTTTTTCTAAATGTGTACAAAAACTAAAATAAAAAAATAAATATCCAAAAAGTGATATTTATCTGATATATATCCTATATATCACATATTTTGATATTTATTATAAATATCATGATATTTACGAACCCTGGTGTAAATGGAGGAATCTAAAACTCATTTATCCAAATGATACCAAAATTAACAACAGTTTTGAAATATAAGGAAATTGAACATTTTTTTATAAACAATGTTTATAAATAAATAAAGTTTTACTAATTGCTGATTAAATAACCCATTCTAAGATGGTTTAAACCCGTTGATGGCGTACATAATTAGTAAAATAAACTGCGCAACTGCAGGCACTAATGCAAGAAAATTCCGCAGTAAAACTAAGTACCTTGGTTGCACTATGTTTAAAATTAGAGAAGATTAAAGTCATTATCTCGTTAACCTGTAAAAGGCAGGTACTATAAACATCATCATTAAAGTGAAAATAATGTTTGAAAATTGAAATTATCCATCTTCTGTTAGTAAAGTTTAACAGGCTATATGAAAGTGACTCATGTAGTATAAAAGCAATAAGACTCCCGTAATTAGTAACATTACTTTAATAACAATATTTTGCAATATTAGCTGGAAGAGTTTGCTAAATATTTGTTAGTTTCAGACTTTATTAAACTAAGAATAAATACTTGTTATACTATTTTCATTTTAAACTCGAGGGATCGGCATAAAACGATTAAACGTCAATGTCGCCCCATATCGCTTATCGATGGTCAAAATAGGTATATTTTCAAGGGTCGTATTTAGCCTAAAATTATTCTTGTTTTTTTCTATGATTGACCGTAACGGCGAATGGGGCTGTACAACCCTGTGTGAACTTGTGAAACCAGTTATGACGGATCATATTTTGAGTTTCTTTGTAAACGTAATTGCGGTGCATTTAATCGTTTTATACCGATCCCACGAGTTTAAAATGAAAATAGTATACAGGGTGTTTCAGGACTAGTGTAACAAACTTTAACAGCTTATTTCTGAGGTCATTTTGAGCCAAAAATGTCATATGAACATAGGTCCTAATCCTTCTAGTTACCAAAATACAAGAGGTTGAAGTTGAACTGGAAATGTTAAAATTTTTGTAATCAAGATACTTTCGGAAAACAAGGGTTTTATTGAAAAGTTATACCTTATTTGTCTTAATTAATTTTATTTATTAATATTAACGAATACGATTTAGGGAACAAAACATAAAATGACACAATTAAATAGACACAGAACAATATAACCAAACATGAAATAGGTTAACACAATATGAAATAAGATAAAATTTTTTAAAAAATTACAGCTAGTGTTTAAAATGAAAACCTTGAATTCGTATGCATGTTAATATTATTAAATAAAATTAATGAAGATAAATAAGGTATGATTTTTCAATAAAACTCATGTTTTCCGAAAGTATCTTGATTACAAAAATTTGAAAATTTTGTGGTATTTATAGAACTTTAACCTCTTGTATTTTGGTAACTAGAAGGAATAGGACCAATGTTCATATGACATTTTTGGCTCAAAATGACCTCAGGAATAAGCTGTGAAAGTTTGTTACACTAGTCCTGAAACACCCTGTATATGAAATAAGTTTATACCTCTGCAGCAAGATCCCTGGTGTAAGATGGGCTGATGACAAAGATGACATGGCCGAGGTTTCTTGAACACTTTGCACCGAAATGCGTGGTTGGGGCCGTGTGTACCAGCACCATCAGGCTAAAAACAAACAAAAAATACATTACTTCATTCATTATTAAAGTTGCAATATAACAATTGTCAGAATGAGAAGAATGTTGAAAGTTGAAATGGATTTATGTAATGAATGTCAAATGAACTGATTGGTGAACTTGAGGGTGAGAGATTGTATGAACGATTTTGGATCCGTAGGAATAAATTGATTGAAAGTTTGTTGTGTAAACGTATAAACTTTTGTATTATAGGGTTATTTGATTTATATTTATACTATTTCACTATTTAATTATTAAGTTTCGGTTGGTTGTATTTCGTGTCGTGATCATTTGGTACTGTTATAATTGACCCATAATTCATGTCGTATTTCGTACAACTTATTGCAATGGCGGTACCTTTGATTCTAAATTGTTATATTAATAATGAGCTGAAGATTGTTCTAAATGAAGATATTTTTCGTGATGGTACTTGAAAGGCGAAACAGCGTTGACATGAAAATTTATTTACAAGTTGAAAGGATAATGATATTTAACGATAATTATTTAATTGTAGTCATATATTTTGAATGAAGAAATGACAATGAGAAATAGCTAAATTTATAAAGCTAAAGATGATGCTATTATTAAGGAAGCGATGGAACTTTTTAATGAACGATTTTTACATTTGATTTGGTTCAGAATTTTCATATGGTATTTTTTAATATGATGATTGTTACTTCCCTAATTAAATTAGATCAAAAGTGTAAATACAAAAATTGTTAGGTATTAAAAACTGTATCTAATGAGTATCTGCTTGTTGCTCAATTTTTTTTTATGTAAGAATAACAAGCAAGCTACAACTGGATGTTATAAAAAAATTGGGATTAAGTTCTATGGAAAAAATCGAAAAATAAATGGGTGCTAAGATGACAACAAAAGAGTAAAGTAAATGTAATCATGGTGAAATTTAAGCAGGGTTCGTAAATATCATGATATTTATAATAAATATCAAGATATCTGATATATAGGATATATATCAGATAAATATCACTTTTTGGATATTTATTTTTTAATTTTAGTTTTTGTACACATTAGAAAAACTGAAAAATTCGAAAAATTCCACTTTTCCGGAGGCTATATCTCAAAAACTAAACAAGATATGGAAATGCGCTCAACGGCGTTGAATTCCCCGTGTCCGAATTGACTTATAAGCAAATTTTCATACAATTTTAAGCAATTTAATATTTTTAATTATTTCCTAAGGGGTACCCCTTTGGTTTTTTCAGATTTTAATTCAATTTTCCCAAAAATCCTTAATCGTAGGATTATTAAAACGAAAATTTACATACATATGTATTTTGACCCACTGAATCCAGTGGTGCAATCTTCAAATGCATATGACTTCTGGTTTTCGAGAAAATGTTAAAAAACCGCTTTTTGCGATTTTTTTGGCGGAAAATTGAAAAAAAATAAAAATCGCTGAAACTATATTTATAAGTTAACTGAAGCACGAGAAAATTAATGCCGTTGACCGCGTTTTCATATCACATTTAGTTTTCGAGATATAGCCTCGTAAAAGTAGAAAAACTGAAATATTCGAAAAATTTCACATCTCCGGAGGCTATATCTCAAAAACTATTTGATATTTTTATATAATGAATATATATCATTGCAAAAATATGACGATATATATCAAAATAAATATCATGATATATATCGATCGATATATATCTTCGAACCCTGAATTTAAGTGATATATTTAAGTTACATATTCTTACATAATGCATGTTACATAAATTGCATCACGCGTTTGTATTTTGTTTATTTACAAAGAAGCATCAACACTCAATGGCAAGTCTTTCATCAAGGAAGCTTTCATCTAACTTAAAATGTTTATCGATCTAACGTCGCCATGACAACGCTGGTGTAAACAAATTCCGTAGAAAATTGCAATAGATTATATCTGGTATGTGGGTTATACGTTTGTAGCTCGTTCAATGTTATTTATATGAGAGTTTATACGACAAAAGAGAGACAATTTGTTATTGTGCAACCGTTGCTGAATTATCTATTGAGATTAATTTGAACTTTGAACGCTGGGATTCAATTTGTTTGCATTTTTGTCATGGTGAATTGCTCCTGATTTAATCATATCAATTTAAATACATTTTATTATTGCATGCTCTAATTCTATTTTGAATATTTTATACTTTAATGACATTGCTTTCATGACTAGCTACCAGAGACCGCGGAACCTTTTTTCGAAAGGGGTTGCGAAAAATTTTTGACCGGAGTAAAAATAGAACACAGATAAATTTAGGTAATTAAAATGAATAATTAGGTGAGATACATTATATTAATAATATAATTTGTTTTTGCCAATTAATGTAACAGTTTTATAAAGTTTTTACATCTGTATAAATTGAAAAAGACAATTTTACTCTATTGCTTCGAAAACTGTCATTCGCTCTGCGGTTTTATTGATGAATGTTATTTTCATCACTTTATTTAATAAATCAATGCCCAATGTTTTAATTTTGCGTATATGAAGAAAAACTAAACGAAACAGTCGTTTTTGTAACCTTGAAGTACGGTTCCAAGTCATAATTCGACGAACCCCGCTGAATGACCTTTCGGCTGACGATTCTGAAGCTGGAATTGTCAACAGTCATATAAGTAGAGTTTCTACTTCCTTGAAGTCTCGGTTTGGATTTTGAATTCGTACTCGTATTTTAGTTAGATATTTTATTTTATTTTTGTGTCCTGAACAGGGGGTTGCCACGCAACCCCCAAAAATGATCAAGGGTTGCAATCCCTGCAACCCCACTTCCACGGCCACTGCTAGCTACCACCATCAAACTATATTTCTTCATTTATTTAGCATCCACTTTATAATTACGTTATCAAACAATTCGAAATTACTTTCACGAAATTTCTATAATTTTAAGTATTATTAAGGTGTGCTTAACAGCAAAAACTATAACTATCGATTTAAGTTAAATGCATTCTGTAACTTTTCATTAAAGTACAGTAATTTTCTAACATCAACATTTTCTGGTTTCAAGTTTAGCAATGAAACCAAACTTTAACTTTTATCGGACATGTATAGGCACTTTAATATCATACGTTCATTTCTTTTTCTCTTCAGTAATGTAGAAACTTTTTTCTTTGAAGTAAGTTTTCTTATAACGTAATTTATACAGGGTGGTGAATCGAAGCACGCACCATAGCGTATTCAATGCTTCTTTAAAAATGTTCAATTATTGGCTTCCTTAATTATTTTACAACAAAAAAGTTAAATAGTTTATTACCCAGGAAATATTTCTACATTTTCGAACACTAATATTTATAATTTTATTTTACTTGAAACCGGAAAAATGACGGAAATGTTTAGTGGTAAGTTTCTTAAAATAATGAGTGCCATGAGATAATAAAACAGAAGTACCAATTAAAAGTTATTGTCATTGTGAGAATAAATAACTTTTTAATGTATTAAATAAAATAACTCTTAATTAATATCACATTGCCATGAGGCACTGACAATTTTAAGAAAATTGTCAATAAACATTTCCGTCAAATAGAGTAAAATTATAAATATTGCGGGAAATTTGTTTTTTCTGTACAATAAACTATTTAACTTTTTTGATATAATATAATTAAACATTAAAAAAATAGCATTGAAAAAGCTATGATGTATCCTTAAATTCACCAGCCTGTATATTAATTATAAATTTATCCAGAAATTTTGCAGTGCCTTAATTTTTGTAGAATGTCATAAAAAATAAATAACAAATTAGATAGATTGTTGATTTCTTGAAAAACATTAAAAAGAAACAAAATAAATCCTTGTGTTATAAATCCCCATATGGGGTAGATGGCTCAGTGGTATCGAGTCGGCCTGTGGATCTTGAGAACTCTGGTTCGATCCCCACAGCCGACAAACAATTTTCACCAATTTAAAAATCTACCCCTGTGGCACCCTCTCCACTAATATCTTTGAGGGCCGTGATTTGACGGCTGGTACCGCACTTCACGCGACAAAATATATCACTTACCGAGATCTGCTTAGGCAGAGTGCCACACCCAGTAATGGGTAAAAGGCGTGATGATATATTTATTTTATTTATTTGTGTTATAAATAAATTTAATGATCCAAGTATAGGGTAAGTGGCTCAGTGGTATCGAGTCGGACTTGGGTTCGATTCCTACAGTCGACAATTTTTATTACAATTAAAATTACCCCTGTGGCTTCTCCTCCACTAACATATTTGGAGGCGTAATTTGACGACTGGTAACCGCACGTCATGTGCATAACTATATCATTTACCAAGATCTGCTGCGACAGAATGCCACATTCAATAATGGGTAAAAGGAATGGTGATATAATTATTTCCTTTTAAAATGAAAATTAAAGAAAATGTATGCTTGCTATATTTATATTTTTCGCGCAATCTTTCATAACCCACCAAATCTGATATAAATTTAGGGTCCTCAATAATTTTTAAAAGTATAAAGCAGTTTAATTATGAAGATGTTTATATTTCTTTCTATTTCTTGTTTATCCCAAAACTTTCAACCAAACCTATGTGTTCTAAAAGTATTCTCAGATTGTTATCAGTTTTAATATTGTTGCAAGTAATAGTGAATTAAAAAACTGTTATTGTTCTGATCGTAAACTTTTTCATCTTGTCCATCTGCATTTCACAATGTCATAAGCAAGTCTGTCGCATGAATACTCTGCCACTCCTTCTAATAGAGATCCACCATAAAGATAACTGAGTATGCACGGGCATAAAATTAAATCTTTAGCCACAACAAGACGAAAAAAGAAAATAAGTATAATAACCTTATAAGAGTACAATGGTTCACGTCATCTATGATTAAAGGTAAAATTGATGGCGAATGCGGAAGTGATGAATGACTGGTTTACGATGCGAGGTTCCTGTTGCGCGGGTGGCCCCAACCCGCCCACATCAGCGAGAGTTGTGACTCTAATTATTAGATCATGTTTTATTTTGCTACTTTGTACAACAAGAACTTACTCCCAATTACAGTAGCTTATGGTGGAATCTGATACAGTCGGACGGACAGTCGTAAAGGAAGTCAGTGAGATTTGCGGTGCCAGATGTAAGTTGAAGTTTGGTGATCATCTAAACTCTACGACTGTCTGTATGTCATTAATAAAGCCCAGATTTTTAGGCAATTGCCTAGAATCAAATTTTAATATACTTCAGGCAATTTAGTTTTTCTATACATAGGTAATATATTTACGTGTAATGGAAGATTTTTTTTTCGTGCCTTAGGGTCTATTTTTTCTATAGTTTGGTTATTGTGCCTATTTTACCTTATACAGCCTATTTTGCCTATTTTTGTTGCCTATTCTAACTTTTATTGAGCAGACAAGGTTTATCATCTACTTCGTTGACTAATTCAGCACTCGACAAAGTGTTTCAACCTAACCTATGTTATAATACTTAAAGTACTTACTTTAATCAAGTTTTTGTGTGTGAATTTAAAATGCCGAAAGAAAAAACGTTTTTAATCAAAATTTTACGTGGCAATTCAATTGTGTCTTTGCCATTAATCAATGGAGCTGAGGTAACTTTAGACGATATGACTAAATATAAGAATGCCCCTGTCACATTTTGTGATGTCTAACAGTCTAACGAAGTTTTCAACTTACAAGCAAGTTCTGACTGACCGAAGACAGTCCCTTTCCGAAAATTTCATAGAGCAATAGCTCGTAATATTTTGTGAAATAAAGTATACTACATAATTTGAATTTGCATAATAGTTAATAAAATGAGAACCCTACATTATTATTTTTCAGATTGCGTTAATTTTTGTTTAAGATGATTATTTTTTTCTAACGAAAAGCAGATACGAGTACCAATATTAGAAAAAGGATTCGTTTATTTTTTTTAAACAAATTATTAACATTTAGGCTGTCTAAAATCCCGCCTATTTTAGAGTAATTACCGGCCTATATGCCTGCTTATTTGGGTGTTTTTAAGAGCCTAAATATCCGGGCTTTAAATATCAGGGTAAATGTATACTACTAGATATCTCATCAAATCTACAAGAATAATGATTGATTGATTGACAATCAGTACAAATAAAAGTTGTGTAGACTCAAATTCTAAATGTTAAAGATTGGTGAGCAATATAAGAATAAATTGATGACTATGATTGATATACGTTCCTCATGTCAGACACCCACTTAACTCTTCAAATAATTTGGTTGTGAATGTTTTTCTATTTACTAAAATGTTATTCTAATTTTCTGTTAATAAAATCAATGTTTTTTGTTTGTTTCAGCTGAGAAGAATCAATAGTTTTCCTGGCTATTCGCATGGAGATTGTCGAAGCCTCGGAAGGTCAGAATTTTTATATTTCCTTTTATGAGTTCTTTACGCGCGTATAAATGTATTGTTAGATCCGGCGCAGGAACAATTCTTGAACCCTGCGATGTTAGCACGAGCTAACCAGGGCAGGAGGCCGTGCAGTTGTCCTTGGCAGGAGTAAGAGCTGGAATTTACTACCCTTGTACAATGCTGACTGGAACTAACGAGCCGCTCAAATCCTGCAGAGCCGGCACTATTAGTTTTCCTTTTTTGAGATTTATTAACGTAAATTAGGTTAATTTAGCGACGGAGTTTAATAAATCGGAACGAAATGGTTTTAAATGTTACTTTTTATTGGAAGACTACAAATTCTACAGTTCTAGATTTCATTTTACAAACAGCCACACAAAAATATTTTTTCAGCATTACTTGTGAAAATGACTTTTTCCTCACTCAATTTAGTTTAGTGATAGTATCCGTTTCCCTCACTACTGATAAAAGTCCTTTCCATTTTCCTCACTAGTGAGAGAAACGATTACTATCACAACTAAATTGAGTGAGAGAAATATAATTTGACATGGTGACCAAGAAAATGTAATGAGTATTTGCAAATACAATTCCATTGATTTATATAAGGTATTCAAATATTTTTTGGCTCCAGAAAATAATTTAGTTTAATTCTCCGGAAAATTTATTTAGTTATTAAAATTAAATTGGGAAGAAAATTCATAAAAATTTAGTTATTCAAAATATAGGCATGTGAGTACTTTAAAACAATATAATTTTGATTTTGATACTGAGACCAAAGTCAACTCAAAATCACTATTTTGAGATGAGTGACAATTTGAAAGAAAATTGGAAAGAAACATTATTTCCTCTATTTATTTTTTCCATTTTAAGTTTCCCATCTTCTTAAATTTTCCGAGCGAAGCTCGATCTTTAAGATATTAAAGAAAATAAGAAAATTTAATCTTTAAAACTTTTTAAAAATTGTATCTATAGTAATTTTATGTAAAACATAATGAGGGGATTTATATGGAACGATAAACTAATTTCCGACTAAGATATTGGTTAAATGCCTAATGTGTTTATAATAAGGAAATATTGGACATTTCATAAACGCATTAAAGCATTAAAGAATATTAATAATGTTACAGTGAATATTATCTGTCAGTTGTCAATTGAATAAACTTCATTGATGCCAATAACAGAAGCCGTAAGACATTTCTCAGTTAACACATCTGCTAAACAACATTATTGCTGTTTTATTTTCCGTCGAGTCATCCCGATGCCTAAATGTTTTTTTCATACACGTCTGTGTTTTTTTTCTTCGCCTGCCGCTTGTGTTAGCGCACCAGATGTTTTTCACATTGGAAACATTTGCGACCACACGGTGAGGCCGCTACTGTTGATGAAATCAATTTTGTTTTGATTAATGTATCATTCGTTAGATTGCTTGATCAATAGGTGTTTGTACATGTATAGTTTTTGTGCTTGACTGTACGGCTACGAAGTTTTATTGATGGAAATTTCATTGGGTGGTTGGTTTATTCTCTGCAAATGTCAAATTGATTTTGTTGGGCACGGAATATTAATGGAATTTTTTACCCCAATTTAAGTCGCAAATGAAAAATGCATAAATTGAATTCTTTAATTATAATAGAAGGTCGGTTTCACTCTTTTTGAAACTAGCTCTCCATGCACAACTCTCTTTAAGCTTTAGCAACATCGACAACAAATGTTAGGCCATCTAATTTTCAAGGATACGAACTTGATAAGTTATATAAACCGTTATTAATGTTTAATGTTATAGGATTTGTAAGCCAGTAATAGTTATTTACGTGGCCAGCATGGTAAATTAATTTTTACGGGCGAGCTGGAAAGTTTGTGGAGCGGGCGACGAAGGAGCGAGTATCCATAACCAGTTAGCCCAACAAAGATTCATTGCAAGCGTGCCGCGTACAAAGTTTTATTTCCACTTCTACACCGTTTTGGTTATTAACTTACTTTATTAGTTTTATAAAAAGATACATTACATTTTGTAATTAAAGGTTGTTGGCGGTAGAGTAATTTATAGCTAGACGTTGTCATGGTTCTGATCGTTGAGGCGGTAAATTAATAAAAATTAAACATTCCTCAGAAGTAAAAGTAACTATTAAAACATACTTTAATATTCTTAAAATGTCTAAATTTAATTTTCTTCTTCTTCTGATGGCACTACAGCCCAAATCGGACCTGGGCCTACCGAACACACCGAGCCGCAGTTTTTACACTGCCGTACTGCCGGTCTTCGTAGTCGAATGCTATATTATTTAAGGCGTATAAGTGACTAGATTATAGCGCCCGAGTGTGATAAATACATGTAACTGTATTTTATATTTACCGACAAATCACACATTGTCGACAGGCGGATTCGAACTGACGAACCTTGGTTCGGGTGACGTCACAGTATGTTAAGAGATGTGCCTTAACACGCTCGGCCACCGCGCCTGTAAAATTTTATTTTAGTATTGCGTATTACTGGTATAAGATGTTTTGAAGATCTCGACTTCAACCTCAACCTGTAATTCAGGATATGGATATCTGCTGTCGAATATTTAACTTATGTTTATTAATATCTGTACAATTTCAAGACAATCTCTTACAAAATGTGTTACAAACTACAGCAGTAAACCTTTCCCTAAAAATTGTCTGACACGAATTGGCCGTAATGAAAATATCAGTCCGACAACATAATCTATAAACAACAAAACTACAACACGAACAACTTATCGCAATTCATCAACGTTGCTTTGCGCAATCCAGTTCAAGATCTAAGACAGCGGAACTCTGAATTCGAGAGCGTCAAAGCAGCAACTAAGAAATGTTATTGATGATACAAACACTAAGAGCAGACCAGAACATCTGACATGAACAAAATACATGTTTGCAGATTGTAGTTGTGCCGCCCGCAGCAGCAGTATGCTCGTGACAGACTGATGGACACACGGACAGACAGACAGATGATAGATTGAACTGTGACTCTTGTTTTCCTAGTTATCTACAGGGGGTTTCAAAGTCACGCAGATGCCATTTTTTAATTCCTACGGGAAGTCTATGTTATCTTATAATTAATTTTTATCCGGAGATGGTGTCGCTTAATTAATTTTCATTTCACTAATATATCATCACACCTTTTATCCATTTATGGGTGTGACAGATAACGATTTAAAAGCATTTATATTTCCCCTGACCAAGTTGACAACTGAAGTGTAATTTTTTAATAGGTGTCATCCTAGGAATATTGATGAAGTCGTTTGTGCGAAATGATTACCAACAATAATAATTTATCATAAATAATTCAGATGTAAAGAACAATAAAATGTCCTTAATTTAAATATTTATGAGTAAATATTCTCTTTAACTGCGGTCGTCAATCTGAACAATAATAGTACCGACAGCAATAACATTATTATAATAGTTATTCCACTATAAATATGTCAAAGTAAATAGGACAAAAAAACGTTCCTATTATTGGCAAACAAACCAACTTTAAATACCTAACAGTCAGTAACCTACTTACGACATGAAATGTCGGTTCGTTCCTAGAAATCCTATTTCAACTGGCGTACAAATAAATTATAGAATGAAGTCGCCAGGTAGATATGGATTGTAGAATTGTCACTAGGTTTAATTGATATGCAATTATTCCTAATTAATGAAGGTACTAGCATATATTAGAGAAACAATTATGCTGGTATTATATGCAGGTAGCGCCAAGGCTATTAATTTTTTTAGTTGAAAAAACGTAAATTGCTTACAAATTAATTTAAGTTTGTATACAAAACATTCTCTTTGTTATTATTATCACTAATTACTGATTTATTTGCTACTCTGCACAACAGGAACTTAATCCCAATTACAGTAGCTCATCTACTCGCCTAGACTATGCTGGCCTCATTGTATTTTTACTATTTATTATTGGTTAGGTATCTTTTAAAATTTCTCTAAAATATTAACTGATATTTATTAAAAAAAGAAATATTTATAAAATTTCATTTCATCTTTTTTAACTTAATTTTTAATTAATGGGGTAGGTGGCTCAGTGATATCGAGTCGGCCTGCGGATCTTGAGAACCCTGGTTCGATCCCCACAGCCGACAAACAATTTTCACCAATTTAAAAATCTACCCCTGTGGCTCCCTCTCTACTAATATCTGTGAGGCCGTGATTTGACGGTAACCGCACTTCACGCGAAAAAATATATCACTTACTGAGATCTGCGTAGGCAGAGTGCCACACCCAGTAATGGGTAAAAGGCGTGATGATATATTTATTTATTTATTTTTACTTAATTTATTTCATTATTAGTGAAGAAAACGGTTACTATCACAACTAAATGAATTGATGATAATGCAATTTTCACAAGTAGTATTGAAAAAAAATTATATTATTAACATTTGAAAATACAGTACGTACAAATAAAATATTACTTTTCGGCATTTAAAAATAGGTATAGTCAAAAGAAAAATCTCTTTTCAATATCCGCCATCTGTCGCTCAGGTATCCCAAGTAATTTTCACCACCAATTTCATAATAGCGGTCACGTGTTTCAACATCAACAGTTCCCCAACCGCACTTAAAGTTAGCAGAGCAGGGTCAGGGCCGTTGGGCCATGAAAGGTGGCACCCCTGCGCTAAACACGTGCTGCTCATTAGACCAGGAGAACCACCCTAACAAATACACCCCCTAACGCCAGCTGCTAGGCATAACAATACCCATACGATCATATTTACTTACCTTCAATAGCGAGCACGATGTATAGAACTAATAATATTATTGTTTGGAGTGCGTATAAGTGTAGGGCAGAAGGTCATAGAGATATGGAAGCTTCATTAGCCTTATTGAGCTTTGAGCTTCAAGTGAGAACTATTAATGGACAGAAACATAAAAAGTTTCAAACAAAAACTGACTGTAGGAAACAGTCTACAAGCAAAAGTTGTGCGTTTAAATATGACTGCAATTGAGTTGTTTCGTTTCTACTAGAGATGGGCGAATATCAAATTTCTCGAATTCGAATATCGAATACGAATACTGATCAGATCTCGAATATTCGAGGTACTCGAATATTCGAATACTCCTAAAAGTGAATTTATTTATTATTAATAATTATTTAATTATATCCTTTTCATTATTTGAATGAAATTGTTAAGAAAAAGACGAAAACTTCAAATTTAAGGTGAAACGTACGGGCTGATGTTGGCGAAAAACAAATTTGAAATATGGTACCCCTTCATGGTTTTGAAACAAAATATCTTTGTTATTAATAACTTCAAAGTATTGTAATAGCTTTAAGTTTATGTACAAATGATAAAGAAAAACATAGTCAAAAATTGAGGTCAACAAATGGCGCGATATTCGAGGTATTCGAATGTTCGCTATACTGACGTTAATATTCGAAATCTCGAATATCGAATAATGTCAATATTCGCGGCATTCGACTATTCGCGGATGATATTCGCCCATCTCTAGTTTCTACTATAAGTTACTGTAATTGAAATTAATAAATCTACCTAAAGAAAAGCATTCAACAAGAAATTCAATAGTTCTTTTTGAATAACATTCAATTCTTCATCTAAAATAATGTATATAAAATTACAGAACAAAGCAGTAATCCTTTACAATAAATTTCCTCTGCTATCCAGATCATTGTTCCAAATATGTAATTAATTAGTATACTGGGTGATACAAAAGTATTGAATGTATCACAATGGTTCATACTGTTTGTGAGTTCCCTACATAAGACTATGAATGAACATCGTCTGCTTTGTCATCGGTAGACCGAAAAATTGTGACAGTGTGCATTGAAACGGAAATATTAAAATGAAAATTATACAGCTATATCCCTGTAGTAATAGGCTTTTGAGCAGAGCGCAAGATGGCGGCTACACTTGCAACTAGAAAAGATAATGGTTTTCTGATGAAAATTAAGATCAAAGACTCGTAGTGGAATAGTTATTTGTATGCTAAGGGATGAAAGTAGATGTGTGCAGAACGAGACTAGAGATTGTAGCACAAGCTGCAACTATTTGAGGTTTGCAATAATATTTTCAACCTAAGATATTCACATGTTTTCTTTGATCGGAAATGAAGATTAATCGATTTTTAACTATAGTTATTGATAGTAATGGTAGCAGTCTGCAATAGTTATTTATATATCAAGGGTAGAAAGTAATATATTTCGTCTCGAAGGTGCCGTTTTATGTCCCTAGCAGAATTGCGATGGATATAAGTTAATTAAGGAAAGAATTACACTTTTTTCACAATGTATACATATAATTATATTTAACAAGTAAAATTTAGAAAAATAAATTAGAAATTTAGATAAGATTTATTATTTAACAACAAAGACAAAATTAATTGTCGTCCATACACTTGGTGAAACTAGGTTTAATAAAATATAAAATAAACACTTGGCTAAGTCTCACAAAATTCAGCCATCAAGTCACTTTATGAGGGCATCGTCAGAGGCTGGCCAGCACAGTTAGTAACCATAGACGCGTTTCGCTCTTATTAGAGCTCATTAGTATGGTATAACCCACTTCTTCACCTAGAACAAAGTTCACGTGAAGAAGCTGTGTGACGAAGAACTCTGCCAGCAGAGAATAAGATCTCTAACATATTTTATTTTTAGATTTATTATTCTCTAATGTCAAATCATGCTGTTGTTTTCCAGTTGTCATGGTTTTTCTTTTCTTCCCTAGAGGACACAAATGTATTTTCTGCTATAGGAACAAAAGTAATTACTTACTTTTCTTAATTTAGGGAAGAAAATTTTATTTTCTGGCAGTGTATTGAAAAATGCTTTGAAAATCATTATCATTAACAATGATTTGCAAAGAGATTTGATTTGCATTTGTTCAGTTCCGGTCAGCAAATAACTTTTGAAATGCTTGCTATTCTACTAAATGCAGCAAAACGCTTTAATAACTAGAAAAATAAAGCTTTTGAATTTCGATATTGACAGTCAAGTATTTGCAGTAAACATTCCTGGATGGCTTTTATAAAGCTCTCCAGAAATTCCAATCTACTATCAAATATGAACAATCACGATCAATATTCCAATATATTTGTATATTAAATACAGGGCCGACCCTTCCAAGGATTTAGGTAACAATATAAACAATAGATTATTCATTAGTAACTTCCTAAAGGCTCATGAAGTAATCCTCTTTTCGTAAGCCGGTTACAAATTTCTGTTTACTGATTCAACAGATAAGTGCGTGTGGAACTTATTGTATTTGCTGTCAACCGCACTGCTACGTGTGTGTGATCGGTCATTGCTTTATATTAACATTCAATATATATACGCCATGTCAAATAGATTCACAATTAAGTCATTGACTACAAATATACACGACTGATTTACCTGATGTATATTGTGTATATGAGATTGCGTAGACGATCTAGGATTCCTAGAAATAAATGAAGACGAGCTTGTATGACAGGAATTATGAATGTAAATGAAGTGAACAGTGGATAATTGGAGGATGAATTTGATAGATCTGAGCTTGATGCTCTGAATTGTAATTTAAATCAAATGTAAATAGAATAAATGATTGGATATAACTGAAAGTTTGTTGCATGAATGGAAGATTTTAAGTGGGCAAAGTAAAAAAGTTTATACGAAAAGAATGATGAATGTAGCTAAAGCATAAGTGGTGTGCCAGTAAAGGAATGTTTGTTGAAGATAAATTGCAGGATAATTTTATTAATAGATATTTAGTAAATTTTGTAAGGGTTATATTTCTGTCATTTACATTTCAATTTCACACCCTAAATTTCGGTACATGACCTGAAAAGCCAGCCTATTTTATAATTACAATTTCCCATAATTTCTCATGTGACAAAAACTTCATTATTAATTTAGTACACACATAATAAAACATTGTATTGCGTTAAAATCATTTTTATATTAGCTTTTTCAAATATCTTGAACATTAAGGAATATGTTTCATTGGCAAACGTTTTTAAATTAGTTTAGAGAAAAATGTTTCAAATAAGCCAGTATAGTTTGTTAAAGACAAATGCAGGATAATTTTATGAATAGATATTTAGTAATTTTTTTAAGGGTTATATTTCTGTCATTTACATTTCAATTTCACACCCTAATTTTTTTTTAAATACTCATTACTGGGTGTGATACTCTGCTGTAACAGATCTCAGTAAGTGATTTATTTATGCTCATACGGTTACTTGTCATCAAATCAGGGCTTCCAAAAATGTTAGAGAAGGGAATTGAACCCACAGTCCGACTCGATACCACTGAGCTACCTGCCTTAAATTTCGAATAACAAATATTATTTTTTTATGTGTAGAACAAATTATGGATATTAACGAATGTAAAAGCTTGATAAAAACATTAAATGAATGTATTTATTGAGTAGTTATACATGCGTATAAATGAAACAAAACATTTCATTTACTATATATAAATACATTTGAAAAGCTTCCATCAATATTTAATTTATCTGGTGTCAACAAAAATAAATATGTATCAAAACTCTATTTTAATCCCGAGTGGAGCGAGTCCATCAAAATTCATTTCAAATCCAAAAATAAATCCACAACAAGCGCTCCCATACATCCGGATCTATTTTAGTCTTCTCATATACGTCTGGCAATTGACTGATAGGTTCGGCAGTAACTTCCCGTCCAGCGGAATCACATCGGACGTTAACGGTTTTGTTTTTAACGTTCCCACACCCGTTCTCTCGTTCTGTTTTTAACGTGCACACGTGTTTTTAACGCCGCTGTAATTGGGTTTGCACGTGGCGAACACTAACATTACTTTGGGCAAGGATTCTTTAATAAGCTTACTTGGAAAATGATAACGCGAGGGGTGCTACAGATCAACCAACTGGAAGTAAGAGATTGGAAGCTTTGAACAAAATAATAAGAAAACCTATAAGACAGAATTTCTCAAACTGTGTGGTTTGGAAAATGTTATGGGTCTCGGAAACGTTTACATGTTAGACTATATATTTTTTTCGTAACACATGCACAAGAAACACGTTCTTATTCCCTAATTTTAGAGAGAGAAACATTGCTTTTCTCCCCTAGGGACAAGAACATGTTTCTCTCCCTAGGCAGGATGTTTCTCTCCCTAGAGACTACGATTATTAACTGTTTGCGGCGTTTCCTAGGTAACTAGTTACGCAACCCAAATTTGACATTTGTCCCAATTTGTTACGAAAAGTATAATATGCTTCACAGGAGCGCGCGATTATCCCTTGTGTGAAGTTGGCAAACCTCGACTTCACACGCGGGAATAATCGCTTGTTTCCCTCCCTTGATACATAACATACTATTACAATATCTTATTGCAAATATTTTTAAAGAATGAAATTTATGTTAAGTTTAATTTTAAATTATATCACTTTTCTTACTAACTTGTTTTGGAAAACATTTACTTCTTTATAAGTAATATATTATTTATTATTTCCCTAAGGAAATGTAGGGAAGAAAACTCAATTTCTTCTCTCAATTGAAGGAAGAGAATTTTACTTCCTAGCAGGGTCGTAAAAAACTGTTTTACAAACCGTTATCTACGCATTGTTTTGCAGGTCTCATGGATATGGCTTTATTTACCTTCCCTAGAGAAAAAAATTCCTTTTTTTCTCAAGGGAGCATAGAGAGGAAATATATCACTTTCTTTTCTCAAATGTGGAAAGAAAATTTTTCTACTTCCGATAGGAAATAGAAGTTTTATTTCACTTATTTGAATTAGGTAACGAACTGCATTATTTAACTAGTGAAATAATGAAGTAACATAGCAACACAAAAAAATTAAGATAGCTTGGTAGACGAATTCTGATGTGTTATTCTTTTATTTTTTGAATTTATAACTGTCATTAATATATCAAAATTTCATAATTTCAAAAACACTCTTTCGTATTTATTAGAATGGAAGTAGAAAAAATATTGTATGAAACTAGTATTACCTTACTTATGTGTTTACATAACTCGGCTACGCCTCGTTCTGCAAATTTCACATGCGTAAGGTAATAACCTTCATTTCCTTACTAGTTTCATAAATAGTTAGTAGTTTTTTGACAAGGTTATGAAAGGAATAAAGTAATGTTTTCACAATTCAAATGTCTTTTTTCTGTTTCCAAAGCAATCTACATAGATTACTGATTAGCGTTGATCAAATTTTCCATATTTTCCGGACATTACCTCACGTCTGTTGCACCGTAGTCGTCGTAGGGTAATATTTAAACGCATACATTTTGCAGAATCCTGTCCATATCTTAATTTTAACTTGGCATAGCCAGGCTAATGCAGTGGGTAAAATAATGACTTAATGATTCGGTTGAACGGCAGAAGTATGTAAACCTGAAAGGGATGTTTTTGCTCCAAGGCTGGTTTTTAGTTGCTATTTAAAGGGTTGAATTTTAATTTACCACGCTGGGGTGTGGCTCTAACTAATTTATATAATTTATGTTCCATTTTATGCTTATTCATTTTTAATAAGCAAAAAAGCTAACAACAGATTTTTACAATTATATTTGATGGTTCTAAATGAAAAATAAATAAATAAATATATCATTACGCCTTTTACCCATTACTGAGTGTGGAACTCTGTCTAAGCAGATCTCGGTAAGTGATATATTTTTTCGCATGAAGTGCGGTTACTAGCCGTCAAATCACGGCCTCTAAAGATATTAGTGGAGGAGGAGCCACAGGGGTAGATTTAAATTGGTGAAAATTGTTTGTCGGCTGTGGGGATCGAACCAGAGTTCTTAAGATTCACAGGCCGACTCGATACCACTGAGCCACCTACCCCATAAATTAATGTAATTAGATTATATGAGTATTAATAAAATTTGTTGGTATTATAATGTGAATGAAATAATTTTGGGTTAAGCAGAATTAAAATTTGGATAACATCTGGCAAATGGTCATTAAAATACAAATGTAGGACAGTTAGTTCTGTCTCTAATGTTAAATGATGTAATTAATTTCGGTACATGACCTGAAAAGCCAGCCTATTTTATAATTACAATTTCCCATCATTTCTCATGTGACAAAAACTTCATTATTAATTTAGTACACACATAATAAAACATTGTATTGCGTTAAAATCATTTTTATATTAGCTTTTTCAAACATCTTGAACATTTTGGAATATGTTTCATTGGCAAATGTTTTTAAATTAGTTTAGAGAAAAATGTTTCAAATAAGGCAGATAATTTAGTTTAGTATTTTTCTCAAATATAAGTTAAAATCGTTTGTTACAATATCTTTCAGGTTAAATATAAAATTATATACATTTTTATAAAGCAAAGTTAAAATTTCAATTTCTGTATCCGTCAAACTTCACATTAAAATTCCTTTTGAGGGTTGTGATTTGACGTCTGGTAATTGCACTTTACACACAAAATATATCACTCATCGAAATCTGTACAGCACACACAGTAATGGGTAAAAGGTGTTACTATATATTTATTTTATCTTGATTTTTACCAATGTACAAAATCCAATGGTTTAAGTTTATTCAATTCTAGCCTTTATTCAACTTTGTAATAATGACTACTGTCGCATTCCATAAGATAGTAATACTTGTAGGTAAATTATGTCGTAACAAGTTTAATTCGGATTTTATTCAGTTATCGCGTTCGTTTGATAGTGTATGGATGTTTAATTGTAAATTATTACATTTTCAGTGACTTTTTGGACTATGTTTTGTGATGAAACAATTATTTGTGATGTGTGTTTGTCTTTTAAAAGTGCGAAGTTCATTGAATGTCGTCTGGAGTCTATTTGGGGTATTTGCAGTAACAGTAAGTACATTTTTTCATTGCTGTTTAATTAAATATGCATAATTTATTGTGTAGAGAAAATGGTGACATGCTTTATATGTTCACATAAACGAAAATTAAACTGAGAAAAATGGACTAAAATATCGCGGAGTTCTGTATCACAGTAATTTGTAAATGTAAACAAATGAGTGCCTGTTTCACGTATTTATTTAATGGTATGTCATACGTCCTTGTTATCTTTTTATTTTGATAAATTTTTCACATGTTTTACTCTATTTGTAGCAAATGTTTCTGTACCACTCTGCTAGTAAATTTAAAAAATGATGTTATATTTATTTTTAGAAATATTAAACATATTTCTAATGGTTGGTTTCGTGACATTTTCTGCTCTGAGAAAAAGTAATGTTTGGAATTTTGTTCGTTTTAACTGGTTAAATATTGCATGAAAACTTTTGACATCGATTACATTTTTGTACAATTATAACTTTTTATGAAACTGTTCGTCATTACGGTTACGGAATTCAAGTTCGGAGATCCCGAGTTCGAATCACACTCAAGCTAAAAATTATATAAATTACCACATTGCAGCTCGGTGAGTCTAGACCCTGTACTGTAATTGGGATTAAGTTCCTGTTGTACAGCGTAACATAAATAAATATTTAATGTTCACCTTTTATGTAAATAACACTTTATAGGAAATATAGTGCATAGAACGCTCATGTTTACAACGGACTTTACTTACAAGTGGACTAAAAAGTAACTAATGTTTATTTTGGAGCATAAATCTTTAAAATGCTTTTGGTTTAAGTGTAAGTGTACACTTGCGGAAACACAGGAAGTTAGGGTAGAACCAGGAACCAGTAAACTAGAACAGCAACGTTAAAATGGAGAAAATTTATTTAGTTTTGGGTACAGAAGTGATATTTCAAAGTTTTTATGGACTTTTTTTGTGGATAATTTCGGTTAATATCGACCGTAAAGTTCTTTTTTCAACGTTATGATCAATTTAAACGGCCTCTGTCTTTCTCAAGTATTTTTTTTATGTAGCTAAGCATATAAAACACAGGCTTGAAGTTCTATAATCTCCTATGATTTAATCCCAATGCATAATATCATTTCAACGTTAAAAATAATCCTTAATAAATAATAATTTTGTATTTCTCTACTGAAATATCCAATTGTAGAACAGTTTAAATCAAATTTAGGTTAAATTGCTGAATCAGGATGGTTTAAGTATTTATTTAAACAGATTCAAATAAAAGTGGAAAAATATTTTTTATAGTCCTAAAAGGAAGTAACATTTTTCATCCCTAAACAAGGAAGTAAATTGTCTTCCCTAGGAAAAGAAATTAAAACCATTCCCATGGCAACTTAAAACAATGGCATAATTTGACATTAGTGATATCCAGGTCTAATAGTGGAATTCTGTTTAAATCCAAAAATTTTGTAAATGTGTAAATAATGAACAAAATTGCAACAAAACTTACACATATGTCCTTATTAAATATGTTCTACTTATCAATAAATATTGATGTGATTTTGTTAATTATTTACAAATTTATGAATCTATGAATTTATAGATTTATCACAGAATTTCATTACTAATTTTTCTGTTAGAAAATTATATGCTTTGTGAAGAAAGTGTAATTCTTCCCACAGTTGCTTTGTATCCGTCATATTCGGATCGGGAAATGGAACGAAACTTTTCTTTCCTTGAGTTCACCGTAGCTTTTAGTTTTTCTGTAAGCTGCAAAATTTATGGAGCGTGGGACGATAGAGCGAGTCTCCATAATCACTAACCCCAGTAAAAATTAATTGCAACAAAGTTTTAGTTCCACCTTCACAATGTTTTTTTTTATTAGTTTAAAAAAAAGATACATTGCATTTTGTAATCAAAGGTTGTTGACGGTAGGACAATTTATAGCTAGATGTTGGGGTGTTGTGATCGTTATGATGAAAAAAAACTACTGTGAGTATAACAGTTTCGTAAATTCCAGAAATAAATAATTTGAAATATGGATTAAATGCCCGACGAAGACTTTGAAGGCGATTTTCTTGCAGTTCAAGAAAATAAACAAAATATTACAGATGCTGCAAGTAATAACTTTTAATCAGTTTATATTAGTTTTATTTTTATTATGAGCCCTATAATTATTCATTTATTTAGTTGCCATAAATACCTATAAAGTGTCATTTACATAGACGATGGAAATAAAATAATTTAAGGACGTTTGCCATATATAAATATAATTAGTCAAGGATATTGTGATAGTAAGATAGTAGAACGATAAGTGTAAATCTGCTTCAGTGACAAATGAAGAGATCAAGTTAAAAGTTCTGGCAACTTTGCGGAAAAACTAATCTATTATGTCATTAAAACTGTTCCAAAGAAGTGGATTCGTGTGTAAACGTCTTAATAGTCTGGTACTTTCCTGAAAAAGGAGTAAAAAATGCTCGTCTTTATTAAAGGGAACGTAATATCATGAGAAATTTCGGGTAGAGTCTGATTATACAGCATCAGCATTTTTCAACGCGAGCTCGAATTACTGCGTCGCGGTAGGTAAGGCCGGAATCCTTTTTTTCGTTTCGTATAAATTATAGGTGTTTACTGCAGCATTCAACCGCGGACTTTTAACGTTTTAACAAAAATTTCCGGGAAACTGGTAACTTATTCACATTTCACGGTTCATGTTTTACAAATTTGTACCAACTACACTTTTTTAAATGCATGTTAACAATTGAATTACATGCTACTACCGATAAAACAGTGACTACCAACATTGCTGGTTTCGACCACCCAAATAGAACCTTGCCTGGAGGAATTGAATCTTGATGGAATCACATTAATGGGACTTTAATCATACATTAGTTATTTCTACCTAAAGGTGCCGCTTCATTTGTTCAAATATGAAGCAACTGGGAGATAACTTTTCTCACCCTATCAGAAAGTAAAATTGTCAGATATAAATAATCAGATAAGATAAATTATTTTCTTGACAGATGTCACAAAGATGTTACTAAGGTCAAAACATACGATTACTTTTAGTTGCTATATATATAGGGAAGAAATTAAATAAAGTATCGTTTTCTTTTGACAATTGAAGTAGAAAGTTTTTTTTTTAACTGGGTCGTGAGGAAATGTATATTGTAATACTAGTGAGGAAAGGGTTTTATTGCAAAATGAGTATTCCAATAGTAGGAGTCCTTTCTAAGGTGTGTTACATACTTTTTTTAACATTAAATTTGAATATTACATTTTTACGTTTGCTATACAAGAAATTTAATAATTATTTGATATAAATCAAAGGAGTTGTATTTGTAACTGCACATCACATTTTCTTGGTAAAATAAATATATCATCACGCCTTTTACTCATTACTGAGTGTGACATTCTGCTGAAGCAGATCTCTGTAAGTAAAATATTTATGCGCCTGAAGTGCAGTTACCGGTCGTCAAATCTCGCCCCCCAAAAATATAGTGGAGGGGGGCCACAGCGGTAATTTTAATGTGGTGAAAATTCTTCTCAAATCTGCAGACCGACACGATATCATCTTGGTCCTCATGTCAAATTAGTTGTGATCAGGGTTCGTAAATATCATGATATTTATAATAAATATCAAAATATCTGATATATAGGATATATATCAGATAAATATCACTTTTTGGATATTTATTTTTTAATTTTAGTTTTTGTACACATTTATTATCACAATAGGAAATACAAAATAAATTATTACTCCTAAATAAAAAATTAACATAGGTAATGAAAAAAAGTAAATATACATTGAATGGATACACAAATATTATATAGTACTAAGAATAGTAAGAATATTTAAATAATCCTATATCCTAAATAGGGGCAAATCATCATCTTCTGATGAACTTCCTGAACATAGCGTTGCAGATAGAGACTCACTTGGCCAAATCCAATCTAAATTAGTTTTTTTTTGTAGTTTCTTTTTGGTTTAAATATTTAAACATAAAAACTAATCTTTGTCGTTACCGAGACAATTACGTAATTGAGATTGGACAATGCCAAGTGGAGAAATATCGTTCCAGCCCTGCTGTGGCTGCTACAGCAGTGTGTAACTGTTCACATAGTTCAATAAATGTACTTTTATTTGGCCACTCTGACTCATTGATAGTTACACTTTTCCACCATATTAAAGGATTTGTATTTCTAAAATGAGTACCAAATAAAAATTTTGGAAATGGTTCAGACTTTGCCGTTAATGACATCACAAATGGCACACAATTTGGATTTATGTCGTTGATGTGAAGTTAGTCAAAAGCTAGTAAAGTAAGAATTTTCTTTAGAATATAATTTTAACAGAATTAATGAAAGTAATAATACTGTATTTATTATAGACTATTTGATATTTTTATATAATGGATATATATCTTCGAACCCTGTTTATAAGTTAACTGAAGCACGAGAAAATTAATGCCGTTGACCGCGTTTTCATATCACATTTAGTTTTCGAGATATAGCCTCGGAAAAGTAGAAAAACTGAAAAATTCAAAAAATTTCACTTTTCCGGAGGCTATATCTCAAAAACTAAACAAGATATGGAAATGCGCTCAACGGCGTTGAATTCCCCGTGTCCGAATTGACTTATAAGCAAATTTTCATACAATTTTAAGCAATTTAATATTTTTAATTATTTCCTAAAGGGTACCCCTTTGGTTTTTTCAGATTTTAATTAAATTTTACCAAAAATCCTTAATCGTAGGATTATTAAAACGAAAATTTACATACATATGTATTTTGACCCACTGAATCCAGTGGTGCAATCTTCAAATGCATATGACTTCTGGTTTTCGAGAAAATGTTAAAAAACCGCTTATTGCGATTTTTTTGGCGGAAAATTGAAAAAAAATAAAAATCGCTGAAACTATGTTTATAAGTTAACTGAAGCACGAGAAAATTAATGCCGTTGAGCGCGTTTTCATATTACATTTAGTTTTTGAGATATAGCCTCGGAAAAGTAGAAAAACTGAAAAATTCGAAAAATTTCACTTTTCCTTTTGATATTTTTATATAATGGATATATATCATTGCAAAAATATGATGATATATATCAAAATAAATATCATGATATATATCGATTGATATATAACTTCGAACCCTGGTTGTGATAGTAACCGTTACCCTCACTAGTGAGGAAAGTTATTTAATTTTATCACTAGTGAGGGAAACGGTTACTATTACAACTAGATTGTGTTAGTGAAATGATTTTCACAAGTAATGTTGAAAAAATAAATTTATCACACATTTTTATAATTAGGTACTCAAATTTCAATTATGTAAATTTATTTATTACTTACCTTCTTACAAAATTTTTATTAATTTCAATAAATATTTATATAGTTGAATCAATTGTTTGACAACTGATAAATGAAGTTAGTCGCCATTTAGTAATCTGTCATATTAGTAGTCACCATATTTTCAACTTTTGCGAGTTGTAAATGAATAAATCGGTGAGGAAGTGGTGAACCGAATTAAACGTTATTTTATAAATCTTTAAACAGCGGTAAACTCTTTACATCCTTGTTGCATTAAAAAATAATATTCCATCTAAAACTTAAATTTTTAAAGATGTTTGAAAGTCGTAAAATAAATATTTTATGAGACAAACAAGTACTATTTCAAAGCACAAACTTTAAAATTCTATTCCAAATTTTTCTCACAAAAACATGGCACGAAATAATTTAAAAATTAGGTCAAAAGAGTCTTTAAATTCAAATTCTATCATACGAAAACAAAGAAATCATCCAAAGTGTAGTTACTGCTTGTGTGGTCGTAAATAAACCTAATTAGAAACTATAATTAACAACATAAACTAATTAAATCTGTTTGCAAGTGCATGGCGTAGTTTGCAGTTTATATAAGAGATTTGTAAACAACTATGATGTCACGAATATAAAAATAACTTTGATTTGAGGAAAGTGCTCGTCTGTATAAACATATCAAATATAAACAACCATTTATGCTTCAATGATAAGAAATCGTTAAGAATGAATTCTTTGTAATATATTTCAGACTAATTTATTTTCTGATATTTTAATTGCAAATTGCACTGGTTTTATTAAAACATCTGGATAGAAAAATAAATAAATGTGGTTTGTAATCGATAAAACATTAGTGAATAGATTTTATCTTTCTGATAATCTCTATAACTCTAGTCTGATAAGGATCTTAGCAATTTACCTCTATTGGAATTAAATTTGGAAACCCGAACGAACTAACTGAAAACATAAAAGATATTAATGTTCTGCTATTATCACTGAATCTACTCTAGTTCACTATTTGTGGTTCTATTTATTTTTTCACCTATTTGTACAACAATACTAAATTCTTGTTTTATTTGGGGTAGGTGGCTCAGTGGTATCGAGTCGGCCTGTGGATCTTGAGAACCCTGGTTCGATCCCCACAGCCGACAAACAATTTTCACCAATTTAAAAAAATCTACCCTTGTGGCTCCTCCACCACTAATATCTTTGGAGGCCGTGATTTGACGGCTGGTAACCGCACTTCACGCGAAAAAATATATCACTTACCGAGATCTGCTTAGACAGAGTGCCACACCCAGTGATGGGTAAAAGGCGTGATGATATATTTATTTAGTGTATTATCATCATTAACATCGAATTTTCGTTTTTATTTGCTTTGGTTGTTATTTCTTTGCCTAATTTCCAGTTCTACATTTTGTTTTACACGGTCTTGTCAGAAAGAAAAGAAAAATATTTTATTTAAATTACTAATTATGCCAGAAAATTTTAGTTTTTCTACGATTCCTATGAGAAATTGACAATTACGCTCTCATTTGTCATCGTAAAGTTGACGTTTTCTGTGGAACAATAGAAAAATATCTTTTTTGCGCGTCTCCAATGGCAACGCGCGAAAAAGATATTAAACACGCGCTTATTTCAATAGTTACCAGGGATATAAACAAAATAGAAACTTGTCATATTGCCAGTTGACAGAACGAATTTATTTTCAGTACGTATACGTTTTTTAAATAATTTTAAGATGCAATCGTAGAAAAAATTATGTGTGTATCACGAGCGTAAAGTGTCTTTGTTCCTCTTGCACTATTGCACCTCTCGCCTTCGGCTCGCGCTGCTATTACCGTGTTCGAGTAACAAAGAATCACTTTACGCTCTTAATACACAAATAACTATTTTATAATGATACATCGGCTCGGAAAATGAAACGACAAATTTTGAAAGAACGTTCTTCCCTTCATATACATTTGATAATTGTTAGAGATGGGCGAATATCATCCGCGAATAGTCGAATGCCGCGAATATTGACATTATTCGATATTCGAGAGTTTCGAATATTAACGTCAGTATAGCGAACATTCGAATACCTCGAATATCGCGTCATATGTTGACATCAATTTTTGACTATGTTTTTCTTTATCATTTGTACATAAACTTAAAACTATAACAATACTTTGAAGTTATTAATAACAAAGATATTTTGTTTCAAAACCATGAAGACTAACCATATTTCAAATTTGTTTTTCGCCAACATCAGCCCGTACGTTTCAGGTTTCACCTTAAATTTGAAGTTTTCGTCTTTTTCTTTTCTTTTTTGTTTGTACTTTTTGTTTTAATTTTATTTTATCTGAACAATTTCATTCAAATAATGAAAAGGACATAATTAAATAATTATGAATAATAAATACATAAATTAACTTTTAGGAGTATCCGAATATTCGAGATCTGATTAATATTCGTATTTGATAAATTGATATTCGCCCATCTCTAATAATTGTGTTTAATAAATAAATAAATTTCAATATGCCCTGCTTCTATAAAATAAATATTTTCATTGCACCCTCTGAAAAAATACCCCAAACAAAATCACGAACATAAATATCCCAAACATCTAAAATCTACAACTATATATTGACGAACAATCACGTGTTTAACGGATGTACGGTTACGTTTATTGATACGCATTCGTCTTGAGTTTGAACGTCTTCTCCGTAGCCTCCAGAATCTCCAGAGTCTCGAGTGTTCCCATTGTTGTGTCCGCGGTGATGTATGGACCGCAGCATGTTTGTAAACGAGACACGCTGTCCAATTTGCGCGAGAACGAACGGTGACGGGTTCTGAATGACAGGGTGGTAGGTTAGGTTTTGTTTCGGAAGGAGATGTTCTTGGAATAAGTCAGTTTAGGCAGAGGGGTTTTTGTCGGTAGAATTATTGTAGATTAATTGATTCTAAGTTAATTATCTTCTCTGGTTAACTACAACACACCAGGGTGTCGTGACGTAATGTGTTTGACTGGATTAGTAGAGTTAATATATCACACGACGAGATACCGTGCTAGTCTTGCAGCAAGGGCAATGTAATATACAGGCTGTCACACCAAAATTATATAATAGACAATTACATGAAACTGGATTATTTGCTACCGATGCTTTTCGGAATATTTTAGAGGAAAAATATTCCGGCAATACGGTGGTGGGGTTAGCGTTACAGCATTTGAGTTCGAAGAACCCGAGTTTATATCCCACTCAAGCTAAAAATATATGTCCGTCAGTACGGTGGTGTGAATAGCGATACGGAATTCGAATCTGGAGATCCCGAGATCGAATCTCACTCAAGCTAAAAATTATATGAACTATCATACTGCGGCTCGGTGCGTGCGGACCCTGTATGTAATTGGGATTAAATTCCTGTTGTACAGCGTAACATAAATAAATAAATAAATAAACTACCACATTGCGGCTCAGTGAGTCCGGACTCTGATCTACAATTGGAATTAGTTCCTGTTGTACAGCGTAACATTTTTTTTTCTTTATAATTTAATTAAATTTTCGTTAAATAAATATTTACTTTAATAAAATACTAAGTAAAATATCATATCTAGAATAATTTAAAGGCAGAATTTTACAATTGTTTGATTTTTTACTTCCTTGTACGAAGTAAAGGAAGTATTGTAATCGCGAAAACTTTCGGTTCTCAGATTTCAGCGGAAATACGAATTTTGGCCCTCCCTGAATTCATTTTGACTAATTTCGTCGTGCCGTCTGTACGTACGTACGTATGTATCTCGCATAACTCAAAAACGGTAAGCCGTAGAAAGTTAAAATTTTATATTTAGGACTGTCATTACATCTAGTTGTGCACCTCCTTTTTTGGTCATTATATAACTTCCGGAAGTGGTACTTTACTTGAAGCCTATAATAGATTTTCATGAAAAACTATATCAAAATATAATCCAAAACTTTTTAAATTTGGCATATAAGACTACTATATCAATGGAAATAACATAATAGATTTTGATTAAAAGGAACTAACCGGAAGTGCTAACAGTTTTTCTTGAAAAAAATGGAATTATTCTGATTTTAGAAATAAATGCTGCAAATAAAAGTTTTAGAGAACTAAATTCTGCGTCTAGCACATTAAGAATTTTTAAATTAGCTTTTTGCATAAACGAGATATCTAAATTTAAATATTATATATTTTTTGATTTAAAAAAAATAATAAGTTTGCTATGGATTAGAACAAAAAATAAAAGATTTAATGTCAAATATGTGCAATTAAAAAATATCTATAGTTTAATACGCGTACAAGGTAGTCATGTGGTGTCCACATCAGATTTTTTTGTAAAGTAATTAAGATAATGAAAAACTTATTTCTCATGTTATTCGTGAGACATCCTGTGAATATATCATCACGCTATGTAAGCACCATGAATTGTTATAATCCCTACAAATATATTATTTATTAGTTAGTTTCTTGCATTCAAATCATATCATTCCGTCCCCTCTGCGGTGATCCACTCAACCTCTCACCTTCTATTTGACCAACATACACCTGTTTCATCAATCTTCCATTCGACAAACGTTAAAAGCTTTTAAAATGAATCTGATTAAATATACAAAAATCTAAAAGTATTTTATGAATCCTGACAGACCATTAGAACAATAAAAAAACTTGTAATGGTGTAGGTAACATCTCAAGAGAAAACAAAAGGATAAAATCACATCCAAAACAAACATTTAAAATATCAAATATCATTTCTCTTGTCGTCGACGTGCAGCCGTCAGCATGGCATCGTACCACCCCGCCCGCCGAAGATTAAGCGGTTAGGCTCACGTTTAGGAAATGAGAAAATCAAGTGTTCGATGATACCACTTCGTCTTTGCTTCACAGTTTCTTTTGATAAATGTTGTCGGGATGAAATGCAAGTTTCTTGTCTCACAACTTTTACCCAGGGGTGAAGGGCGCTCTATCGTTTTATTTTAGTCTAAGGTGGTCTTTCGTAAGGTGTCTTTTGTTGGAATATGAAATGCTTTTCCGTTCAAACTTGTTGAAATATTATACGGGAGATTTTAAAACGGATATAATAAGTTTTACTTTTTTACTTGTTAGGAGATTTTGGTGTGTGGTCTCAGGATTATCACTTGATTTACTTCAGATGAAATTTAAAAAAAAATTAGTTCGCACGGTATTATCTTCAGAAATTTTGGTAGTTTTCTACTAGACTGTAAAACATTTGAACCTTGCCAAATAATTTACCAGTGTTAGACAACGGAAAAGATACATATATTTCAATTTATTTGGGGCATTGCATAACAGGAATTTAATCTCAATTATAGTTACATATAAATCGAAATCAAATAAGTTATATATATATACAGGGTGTTTCACAACTTAGAGCAAAAAATTAAAGGGTATATTCTGTACGACGTGCTGATCATGAAACAAAATAATTTTTTTTTAAATTCTAAAAATTAATGGTTGTTAACCTAAAACATTTTTTGTAATACTGCACTGGATTCGCTTTCCTATTAAACACAAACAATGAAGTAGGTATCAACTACGAAAGAATAATTACACAATTCAATTATTAGCAGTTATTTATAATAGAATTTTATTTAATTAATAACTAACATAATCATCCACCCAGTGGCAGTGGCAACGAAAAATTTTGGACTGGGAAACATGGAAAATAGTTTTGATCAGCACGTCGTACAGAATATACCCTTTAATTTTTTGCTCTAAGTAGTGAAACATCCTGTATATATATATATATATATATACCTTTAATTTAACACCTGTATACCACGAACGATTCATTAAAAGATATTAGATTTTTTAGAACATGAGACGTAGCATCAAATAAAAAACTATCATTTATTTGTTACTCAACACAAAAATAACTTTATCCCAAATACTTTGCAAGGAACCTACAGCTTGTAGTGGAATACGATCTACTCAAAATAATATTATTATTTGTATATAGGTTAAAGTTTTCTTGCTTATTAATTAATAAACGCAATCTTTATTCACCAGGCTACAATTGTACATATTGCATTTAAAAATGAATAAAGCTCAACAAAACCAGATGGATGACAATTTATGAAACCATGCTCAGTGGCCATTTCCTCACGCTCGAGTAGCCACATCTCCACTAGAACAGAGTATTTGATTGATGCCTCTTAATTAAAAGCATTCATCGGTGTCTTTTATCAATTAGCTCTGTTGACTCAATGCGGTTGGTTGTTATCGTAGGTCGAGGGTCGCGGGGGTCGCGGGGTCAAATTTGCATCGCGAGGTCAGCGCAATTCAAACACCAGACCACTTGATTCCTGGAATATAAGGATTCTTTTCAAACTCGAGGCAAGCGCGTTGTTGAGTTATTGATGCGTGGATGTAGGATTTCGTTTGAACTTGGTTTGAAAGGTCAGGAAATGTTTAAGCAGGGGATTTACTTTATGTTGGTATCATTAGTTGCCATGTTAATTTACTATCAGTGTTAAATTGAAAGGCATGATGTTAGAAGAATTGGTATACTACGAGACAAAGATGGGCATGTAGAACGTACGTCGAATGAAAGTTTGGTGAAATTGAGGATGAAAGATTGCATGTCTGATCTAAGAATAAATACAAGGGTATAGTTGAAGGTTTATTGGGACGAATTTACATTTTTGTGAAGATTAATTGCAGAATGGATAAATAATGTTGAATAAATGTTTCAAAGGTTCTTGCTACCCAATTCAATGGAATATAACGTGATGTTAAACAATATATACAAGGTGTTTCAATACTTCAGAAAAAAATAATTGCCAGATATTGCTTGACATACTAATCCCGAATTATAAAGAATTTTTAATAATTTAGTTGATGATTAAAGTTAATAAATGTAATATTCAAGTTGTCCTCATATGATTAATTGATGAAATATAAACCAGTCTAAATAATTTTAACGAATTTAACAAATAATACCTTTTTATTCTAGATAATATAGTATCTACATTATTATTTTATGGGGTAAGTGGCTCAGTGGTATCGAGTCGGCCTGTGGATCTTGAGAACCCTGGTTCGATCCCCACAGCCGACAAACAATTTTCACCAATTTAAATCTACCCCTGTGACTTCCCCTCCACTAACATCTTTGGGGGCGTGGTTTGACGACTGGTAAACACACTTCACGCGAAGAAATATATCACTTACCGAGATCTGCTTAGGCAGAGTGCCACACTCAGTAATGGGTAAAAAGGCGTGATGATATATTTATTTATTTATTTATTTTATATTTTCTTGAAATATTTAAACACTCTGCATACAATATAATAAGAATATATTATTATATATAATATAAAATATGCATAATATTATGTATATGTATATATGTATTTATAAATAAGCAGCAGCAATTATCGATCGAATGTAATGGCACTTTAAACAACCCTTAATACCTGGAATGAGTATTTATCGAGTTAATTAATTCAAGAATCCACTCTAAACTAATCTGAATCTAAAATAGCTTCCTCTAAATTATTCTTATAATCCTGTCTTAAAACCTTTTTCTTGTCCTTTAATTATCTTCAATGGTTAATCTGCATCAATCTAATCAAAAGTAAAGTACTTAAATGCTGCAAACGTGAAAGGGATTAAATAACAAGCGAATTGTAACTTAAATCCATTTATGTCGTTACAAGTATACTTTAGTCATTCTTAATTTATGTATTATCTTATAATTGTAACAATATTTTTATTCTCTTTGTTGGCAATGATGAAATAAACAGTTAATTCAATTAATTTTGACTTATGTGTCTTAAATATAATATAAAGAACAAAATTTAATTGAGAATTTGTTAGGTCATGTACACCCATTTTTTTTTTCATTCCTGCTGAAATCTTTGATGAGCCATATCTTCAAAACTTCAAAATATATTTTAATTCTGTTTAGACCATTAAATTACTCATAAGTACTTGTATTTACAAAGTAAAATTTGGTAGAAAATTTTGAACCAAACGGCTGTAAACTATATTTGAATAACTCCTGCTGATCAGCTATATCTCTCAAACTATAATAGATAATTCAATTCGGTTTTCGGTGATAAATTTGTCGCTATTAACTCTATATTTTAACATAACATCATTTAAGTTATTTGACTAGTTTAGCTGTCAATTATCTATTATTTAAATTTAAATATAAAATAAATATATTATCACGCCTTTTAAGCATTACTGAGTGTGGCACTCTGCCGTAACACATTTCGATAAGTGATATATTTCTATGCGTGAAGTTCGATTACCAGCCGTCAAATTACGCCCCCCAATGATTTTAGTGAAGGATAGTTTTAATTTATGGGATTCAAACTCGGGTTCTCAAATCCATAGGCTGACCCGATACCACTGAGTTAGTTCAAGCGTGTACAATCGTACAGTGAGTATTACCCAATATAAAGAACAATTGAATATTGTAGTTAATTCGTTTAAGTGTTAAATGTGCGTAAAATTCCCGAACAAAGAATGATGAGACGATGACAGCACGGCCCGGCGGCCGCATTAAAGCGGACGCTAGTAGGCTGACTAAAACGAGCTTTTAACTGCGTGTAATTCAAAATAGTAAGCGCTTGATGACATAAGTGACGCTTTTGAGTGTCGCTTGAATTCACTTCCTCGTCCTCGACAACAGCGCGGTTAGCGTGGGATTCTTTAATTTATTCGATGCGTAACGCAAAAATATTTTGACTATCAACACAGATGACATGTAACATAACTGTATGTTTCATTGTTATTGTTTCTAGTAGGAATGTTTGTAGAGAGTTCAATCTTTTGATGTACAGTCCTGTGGTTTCATATTTTTATATTGTGGTTACTAGACAAGCTATGAAATTTTCAACACTTTATAAATCAACATCTCTAGTACTTATTTGCACTCCCGCAACCACATTTTTGAATTATTACAAAGAGGAAATAATTTAGAATTATTTGACATATTCATTTTGTAATTTATATATTTGTGTGAGAATTCACCGCACGTCACTGTCAACCAATAGGATCACGAATTTGTTTGAAAATGAACCAATGAAATGTACATTTCGTCGGAAATTCATCGCTGGTGCAATTGATAACGGAAATACCACTGTTAATAATATTCTTGGTTACGAATAAAATAAATGATATTTTCAATATTTTCATAAACGTCAATTTTGAATATTAATTGTACACTGAAAAAATGTAGAATTTTCATTACTGTAATACCTAATTAATAATGTGCAAATAAATACCTAACTATTCTTGTTAATTAACTCTTGTTTGATAAATTCTCAAGCCGAATACAACTCGTAGTATGAAAATTGACAGATAATATTTTGACATAAATATACATTCGTTGTTACGGAAACAGGAAACACAACTCGTGCTTCGCACTCGTTATGTTTCCATTTCCATAACAACTCATAATTTATGTCAAAATATTTTCAGCAATTTTCATACTACTTGTTATATTATATATGAGAATATACCATAATTTTTGTTAATTACGATTCAATATTTAATTTATATTGCTGTACGTTGTGTGGTAATCAAGTAATTGTGTAAATTAGAACGCTCCTATTTGATTTGTTTTAAATATCAAAACCATTACAAATATATGATTGTATGTTTGGTTATGTCATTAAATAATTATGAAGTTATTTTCCGCATAAGTTATTTATTTCAATCAGTGAGAAATTATTGGTTCCCGGAATTAAAATGGCATTTGATAAGAGCATATAGGTCACGGCTAAATATACTCATTAGTTAATTATATTAATTACATTCACATGAATGACATTTAACCATATCAATAAATGATGAAATATAAATATTAAATAATCATAAATTATAAATTGAACTAGTTTAGAATTCTAGTTTTAAACAAATATAATTATTTATTCGCATAGCTTCAGGCAATACAAAATATTGGTATTGTATTATGATATTAAATGATTATAATTATAATCAATGGATGAAATTTTAGTATGAATCGCTTTTTGTGTTGGTGACAATGACAATTATTAATTACAAACTGTCATAAAATTTAATTAGCTGCACATTTTATTCAACATAAATTATAAATAATTTTGTTTGCTAGTTGCATAACAGGAACTTAATTTCAATGAGGTCTTGCAAATTTTATAACATCTAGTTTTTATTCCAGAATACGTAATTATTTCAATCATACTTTACGACATAATAAATTGTTAGAAAATATGTTTTAAGCACAAAAAATCATTTAAATCTCAATAAAGTTAAAACGCCGCCAAAACTTCCATGTTGCTAACATAATTGATCGTTAATCAATGTGCATTTAGTAATGCCACAATAACTGCTACCCCTACCCTACATCAATTGTTGGTATATATAGCGTTATGATATTCGAATGTGGAGGTGGCTCAGTGGTATCGAGTCGGCCTGTGGATCTTAAGAACCCTGGTTCGATCCCCACAGTCGACAAACAATTTTCTCCTATTTAAATCTACCCCTGTGGCTCCCCCTCCAATAATATCTTTGAGGGCCGTAATTTGAAGAATGGTAACCGCACTTCATGTGAAAAAATATATCACTTACCGAGATCTGTTTAAGCAGAGTGCCACACCTAGTAATGGGTTAAAGGCGTGATGATATATTTATTTTATATTCGAAACCAAATATTCTGAGTTCGAATTGTACTCAAGCTAAAAATTATATGAACTACCATACTGCGGCTTGCTGAGTCCGAACCCTGTACTGTAATTGGGATTAAGTTTTTGTTGTACAGCATAACATAAATACATAAATATTATCTTATTTCAAAAGATCGATATTCAGGTGGTATCTTTAGATTAAATCTTAAATAGCATTACTGCAATTTTGTAAATACAAATTGACTTAACTCTTTCAGTCACAGGAAATTTACTATATTTTTTACTTGTGGGTCACGGAAACGTTATTTTAGAAGAAACAAAGTAGTGGTACAGTTTCTAGCCTACTGTTAAGAATGGAAATAATATTTATTTATGTGGTTAATGGTGCTATTCTGTAATTTTCTATAACGCTACAGTTCTGTAAATTTGAACAAAAGCGCATAGATTATTATTGACAAATACATTTAAAACCATTTGACAATCAAATATGATACGAATTTGTTTAGATTTACAGATCTGTAGCATTATAGAAAATTACAGAATAGCACCATAAATTATGTATCACCATGGCGCACTTGCTTTAAAAAAAGTGGTACATAACATACACTGTATCAGTAATCCTAAAAGAGTTAAATTATTTAAATTTTGACTAGCAAATTATAATAATTAATCAACATTGCATATTCCTGCTTGTCAAGACGTGGATACACCTTGTTCCTATTCAGCACTGAAACACATCCGACGCATCTAGCGCTGGCGTCGGCGTCTATTCTCACAGGAAAAGTCCGTACGAAAAGGGGGTCGAACGTGCAAGACGCGCGTGCTCGGAAAATTAATGTCGTTTGAAACGTATGAGTTATTGCACTAATTTGAGACTCGAATCTCGGTTCGCACATACACACTGACACAGTATGCGACGTACGTCGTGTCATGTACGACACACTCGGGATATTTGTGTGGGGTAAGTTGTGAGAGAAGATTTAGTATTGATGTTACGGTTTTTATGAACGGTTGCAGGATTTTTTTTATGAGATGGAAGAATTTGATTTTAAATTTTATGGTCGTGTTGAATGGAATTTTGTGGTGATACAAGACTATGTAACAAATAAATATGATTTCACACTCGTTCAACATCAGTAGTGGCGCTAAGAGCGGACAAAATAGTCGCGTGTCCTGCTGGAGGTAAAATCTGTGAAAAATTACTTTTCGGAAGGCTATATCTCAAAAACTAAGCAAGATATGAATTTGCGCTCAACGGCATTGAATTCCGCGTGTTCGAATTGACTTATCAGCAACTTTTGAGCGATTTTGATTTTTTGAAAATTTCTTAAGGGGTACCCCTTGGATTTTTTTCGATTTTAGGCCTATTTTGGATTGTTTTCTCTAAAATTCTTCCTCGTTTGAATATTTTAATAAAAATTTGTATACTTATGTATTTCGACCCGCTGAATCCAATGGTGAAGTTTTTAAATGTGTATGTCTTATAGTTTTTGAGATATTGTTCAAAAACGGTTTATTGGGAAAATTTTAACGGAAAATTTTCAAAAATTAAAAATAGCTAAAAACTTGTTCATAAGTCAATTAAAGCATGGGAAATTCAGTGCCGTTAATCGAATTTTCATAATTCGTTTCGTTTTTGAGATATAGCCTCTGGAAAGTAGACTTTTTCTCAAAATTTCTCCTTGTTTCACTCATTTTCGTCTAGTTGCTCTATATCTCAAAAACTAGATTAGATGCGGACTTGGGAACTTCACCATTAAATTCAAAATAGTTTTCTACTTAAGTATACCTATTTTCATTCATTTAAATTAACAGACATATTTATATATTATAATGTGTGGTGAAGTAATAGTATGTTATGCATCAAGGGAGGGAAACAAGCGATTATTCCCGCGTGTGAAGTTGACAAACCGAGACGTAAGCGAGGGCTGAAGGCTCGCGCTGAAGTCAAGGTTAGCCAACTTCACACAAGGGATAATCGCGCCCTCCTGTGAAGCATATTATACTTTTCGTGCACAAAAATTACTGTCTTATCGGGACAAATGTCAAATATGGGTTACGTAACTAGTTACATAGGAAACAGCTAATAATCGTAGTCTATAGGGAGAGAAAAATCCTGCCTAGGGAGAGAAGCATGTGTTTCTCCCTAGGGGAGAAAACCAGTGTTTCTCTCTCTAAAATTAGGGAATAAGAACGTGTTTCTTGTGCATATGTTACGAAAAAATCTTTATTTTATCATGCGTCAATAAGACTAGCAATTATGTACAAATTTTAAATATTCTTACAAATCATAGTTAACACTATCAGAAAAAGTACAAAAAAGTTTTAATTACAAATAAAACAAAAAAAAAATTACTGTCTTATCGGGACAAATGTCAAATATGGGTTGCGTAACTAATTACCTAGGAAACACCGCAAACAGCTAATACTTGTAGTCTCTAGGGAGAGAAACATGTCCCTAGGGAGAGAAACATGCTACCTAGGGAGAGAAACATCTCCCTAGGGGAGAAAAGCAGTGTTTCTCTCTCTAAAATTAGGGAATAAGAACATGTTTCTTGTGCATGTGTTACTAAAAAATCTTTATTTTATCATGCGTCAATAAGACCAGTAATTATGTACAAATTTTAAATATTCTTACAAATTATAGTTAACACTATCAGAAATTATAAGTACAAAGAAAGTTTTAATTACAAATAAAGCAAAACAAATAATGAAAGTTTCTATGAAACAAAACTACCACCAACAACAATCTCTGAAAAACCCCGCTGCAGTTCCAACTGCAAGTTCTCATTATTCCCCAACTCCAAACTGTTCCCAACCACATCCAACTTCCTATCAACTTCCTTCGCTAACATCTCCGGTAATCGGTGGCTTCCGGGTCGCGCGTCGCCGTTCAAGACGTCGCATTACTTCACCATCGGTGCAGAGACTCCAACGCTGAAGCATTTCATCGTATCACACGCTCCATTTCCGCGCTCGTACGTCGTCACGACAGGGCACCGAGCTGGCCGACCCTCTGAGGAAAACGGTGGTGATATGTGATAAGGTGAGGGATATTTACCTGGTAATGTCTTAGTGCCGGATGAGGAAAGCTTTCGGATTATGCGTAAGGATGATTGTTAGGGGAATGGATAGTGCTTTTGGAGGGATTTTTAGAAATAGAGCAATTTTTAAAGATATGATTTTTTTAAAAAATTTGAAAACCCGTCTATTTAATTACAAGTGTATAAAAACTAGTCACATACTATACTTATTCTATAAATATAAATATATCATCACGCCTTTTACCCATTACTGGGTGTGGCACTCTGCCTAAGCAGATCTCGGTAAGTGATATATTTTTTCGCGTGAAGTGCGGTTACCAGCTGTCAAATCACGGCTCCCTAAGATATTAGTGGAGGGGGAGCCACAGGGGTAGATACTTTTTCTATGATTGCAAATTAAGATAACTTAATGACTTGACGGCTGGTAACCGCACTTCACGCGAAGAAATATATCACTTACCAAGATCTGCGTAAGCAGAGTGCCACACCTAGTAATGGGTAAAGGGCGTGATGATATATTTATATTTATTTATTTATTTAAAAATATCCCCACAGCCGACAAACAATTTTCACCAATTTAAAAAAACCTACCCCTGTGGCTCCTCCTATCTTTGGAGGCCGTGATTTGACGGCTGGTAACCGCACTTCACGCGAAAAAATATATCACTTACCAAAATCTGCTTAGGCATAGTGCCACACCCAGTGATGGGTAAAAGGCGTGATGATATATTTATTTATTTATTTTAAGTTTTTTAAATTATTTAAAAAGTAAGATTAAGTTAAAATAACGTATGATTAATGCTAACTTCATCCCGTGCTTAATATCTCAAGACTGGACTAAAACGTTTGAAGTCACGGCTTATCAACATGTGATTAAGATGTTAACCAGTACGTTAAATGACATTTTAATAACGGGAGTATAAAAATAATATAAGTTTAATTAGATTTGTAGTACATTACATTAAACAGAATTATATTCCAAGTTTAAATGAAATACGTCCCTATTCCTGTAACAGACAGGTAATGCAAATATTCGTTAATTTGCGGTTAGAACAATCTACAATCGAGTGGAGCCAATCTGGTCTTCTGTTCAATGTTCCTCCCTCTTCCTGCCATTCAAACCTCCCCTCTCCTCCCTGCAAAAACCACGAATCCGTGGCAACGCAGGAATTCGTTACACAACCGAAATTTCACGATCGGCCCAAATGATTCCTACAGCAAACTCATGATTAAATTACAAGAGGTATACCTCACTTTGAAACACATCACACCGGAACCGGACTCGGAAACGAAAGCGGATTATACAGGAGAGAACTCGATTGGGAAACGGACTGCGGTTTACCCAAAAAAAGTGTCCGAACCTCGAATAGTTGGTTAATAAATATTATATCAAACCTTTTCAACTCATTCCGTATTCCAATCAACCTAAAAATACATGAACTTGGTGAGTCCGGGACATTGCTCTGTAATTAGGATTAAGTAAATTAAATAAATTACTGCACAATAGGAACTTAATTTTAGTTATAGATCCAATTACGGTTTTTTACTTCCTTGTACGAAGTAAAGGAAGTATTGTAATCGCGAAAATTTTCGGTTCTCAGATTTCAACGGAAATAGGTATTTTGGCCCTCCCTGAATCCATTTTGACTAATTTCGTCGTGTCGTCTGTACGTACGTATCGCGCATAACTCAAAAATTGAAACTTTATATTTAGGACTGTTATAACATCTAGTTGTGCACTTCCCTTTTTGGTCATTATACAACTACCAGAAGTGGGACTTTACTTGAAGCCTATAATAGATTTTCATGAAAAACTATATTCAAATATAATTTAAAACTTTCCAAATTTGGTATATAAGACTACTATATCAATGGAAATAACATAATAGATTTTGGTTAAAATAGACTAACCGGAAGAGGCACATGAAGCTGCTAACAGTTTTCCTTGAAAAAAATGGTATTATTTTAATTTTAGAAATAAATGCTGCAAATAAAAGTTTTAGAGAATTAAATTCTGCGTCTAGCACATTAAGAATTTTTAAATTAGCTTTTTGCATAAACGAGATATCTAAATTTAAATATTATATATTTTTTGATTTTTTTTAAATTAAGTTTGCTATGGATTAGAACAAAGAATAAAAGATTTAATGTCAAATATGTGCAATTAAAAAAATATCTATAGTTTAATACGTGTACAAGGAAGTCATGTGGTGTCCACATCAGATATTTTAATGTTGGACCTCTTGTTAGTTTTTAATCGATTTTATCCATTGGGCTAGGATTTATTATAGTGAAAATTAGTTATCGGTTGGCTAAAGTCCGTCTCTGAATAGTACTTAAATATAACGCATATAACTCATTCAGAGAACTGTAATAAAATAAAGAATTCAAAATATTCTTTTTACTGATAAAAAAATAATTATAATCAGCATGAGTACAGCTATAAAAAAGCCATAAACCACATACTGTTAATGTTATCTTCAAGTTAACTACAAACTAATTGTTATTTTGTTCAACCAATAACTTCTTTCATTGGTCATCGAACAAAAAAAACATCTAATAATAACTCAAGATTACATCTTTCTATAATACAATGTATTTCATTTCATATCGACAACAACATATCATCTCGTACAATGAAAACGTCTAATTAATCATAAGAGACATAACAAAACATAACCATTGAAAGAAATCTAACTCAGCTGTGGTTAGTCGAGTAACAAAGGATTCAGCGAGTACTCAGCCCGCTAGACTTTCAAATAACGCGCTGTCAGCCTTGATAAGTAATGCGTTATCATGAGTATATGTAGGTATAAATGCGTGATTGCTTGCATCTAGAGTCAAAGTGTTAATTGAGCAATTAACTTTAATGACAAGACATCTCGGACTTGTTTACATCCACGGAAGAACTGCTGTTAGAAATGACAATTGTTGAAGAAAGAATTTTAATATGTTGACATAAGTATTATCACACTATTCAGCAAGATAAATAATTACGAATGAGTTAATGCGTGATTGACAAGAATGTTGTTGAAAGAGTGGGTGTAAGACTATGTTGGTGAAATTGAGGACGAGAAATTTCGAAATAAATGGATGAATTATTATTAAAATAGTTAATGTGTCATTGTCAAATAATGGGTACATTAAATAAGTTAAACTATGTGAACATGTGAAAATTACATTGTTCTCACTCAATTTAGTTGTGTTAGTATCCGTTTCCCTCACGAGTGATGAAAGTAAAAAAAAATCCTTAGTGAGGAAACAGTTACCACTACAAATAAATTGAGTGAGGGAAATGTCATTTGACATGGTGACCAAGGAAACGTGATGTGCATTTGCAAATACAACTTCTTTGATTTATATAAAATAATTATTAAATTTCTTGCATCACAAACGTAAAAATGTAATATTCATGTTTAATATTGAAAAAAATAGTATGTAACACGAGGGAAAGAACCATTGGAAAACTCGTATTATTAGAGCACGAGCAATGTACTCGTTTTGCAATTAAACCCTTTCATAAATATTAAAATATACTATTCTTATTCACAACTCTGTCAGAAAATAAAATTTTGTACTATCAATTGAGAAAATAAAGTGATACATTTTATCCCTAGGGAATGAAAGTCAAGTCATATCTATGGCAACAGAAAACAACGCTATGATTTGATATTAGTGACATTTAGATGACAAGTGAGTAAAATATCATTATTTACTTCAAACGATAGCATCCTTCGATCTACGCCCTCAGGATTTAATTTTTCTTCTCGTCAAAATTTGACGAATTTTACTCCCATGATATATAAACTAATTTTTTACTACTCTGTCAGAAACTAAATGTTTCTTGCCTTGATTGAGAGAAAAAAGTGATAGTTTTCATCTCTAGGGAAGGAAAATTAAATCATATCCATGACAAATGACAAACAATGGAATGATTTAAAATTAAAAAAAACTGTGCTGGCCAGCCTCTGACGATGCCCTCATAAGGTGACTTGGAGGCTGAATTTTGTGAAACATAGCCAAGTGTTTACTTTATATTTTTTATTAAACCTTGTTTCACCAAGTGTTGGATGACAATTAATTTTGTCTTTGTTGTGATTTAAAATTTGTAACACCCCGATGTCAAGTTATTTAATTTTTGAAATTTATACTTTCTAATAAGTAGTATAATTTTAAAAAAATATCATTCTTTCCTTGATACACAAATAACTATTGTTAGACTCTGTTTATTAAAAGGTATACATACTTAATCCTAAATAGTCCCTTTACAGCAAAAACAAAAACAGAGGAGGTTAAACAAATGAGAACCCGATCTATCAGCGGTAAATCAAGGGCAAAGCCACAGCTTCCCTTTCCCTACCAGCTCGGAAATCATCAAACAGCACCTGAACTGTGGCTGTGTGCAGCTGACCACTCGTTCGAAGCATTTGTATGTTTTGAAGCGGGGTTTGACACAATGAAGGGCGTCAGGAGTACTGGACCTTCCTGGAAATTCGATGGAATGCATAGCCCAGTTTTAATTTTCACTGGAATTTGTTAGGTAAAATATAGGAAAATTGTTCAATGGTCATTTAGGAAAATTAATCCATCTTCATATAATTACGGATCCGGATACAAATACTTTTGGGGCCCCCTACTTCTACTAAAATATACTAGATAATTTAAGTACAATGTTCAATTGTTACTTCATCAATTTATTACAAAAATCTTGTTATTATTTTTAACTTTGACTGGAATTTGTTAGGTAAAATATAGGAAAATTGTTCAATGGTCATTTAGGAAAATTAATCCATCTTCATATAATTACGGATCCGGATACAAATTCTTTTGGGGCCCCCTACTTCTACTAAAATATACTAGATAATTTAAGTATAATGTTCAATTGTTACTTCATCAATTTATTACAAAAATCTTGTTATTATTTTTAACTTTGACTGGAATTTGTTAGGTAAAATATAAGAAAATTGTGCAATGGTCATTTAGGAAAATTAATCCATCTTCATATAATTACGGATCCGGATACAAATTCTTTTGGGGCCCCCTACTTCTACTAAAATATACTAGATAATTTAAGTACAATGTTCAATTGTTACTTCATCAATTTATTACAAAAATCTTGTTATTATTTTTAACTTTGACTGGAATTTGTTAGGTAAAATATAGGAAAATTGTTCAATGGTCATTTAGGAAAATTAATCCATCTTCATATAATTACGGATCCGGATACAAATACTTTTAGGGCCCCCTACTTCTACTAAAATATACTAGATAATTTAAGTATCATGTTCAATTGTTACTTCATCAATTTATTACAAAAATCTTGTTATTATTTTTAACTTTGACTGGAATTTGTTATGTAAAATATAGGAAAATTGTTCAATGGTCATTTAGGAAAATTAATCCATCTTCATATAATTACGGATCCGGATACAAATACTTTTAGGGCCCCCTACTTCTACTAAAATATACTAGATAATTTAAGTATAATGTTCAATTGTTACTTCATCAATTTATTACAAAAATCTTGTTATTATTTTTAACTTTGACTGGAATTTGTTAGGTAAAATATAGGAAAATTGTTCAATGGTCATTTAGGAAAATTAATCCATCTTCATATAATTACGGATCCGGATACAAATTCTTTTAGGGCCCCCTACTTCTACTAAAATATACTAGATAATTTAAGTACAATGTTCAATTGTTACTTCATCAATTTTTTACAAAAATCTTGTTATTATTTTTGAAATAGTGTTAGCTTTTGCCAATTTAATATTACAATCTAAAGGAAGATATGTTTCTCGAAAGAAAATATATTTTTTTGTGATGTAATTTGTGGAATCTCGTGTCCAATCTGTTGACTCGCAAAATGTACGATTTCATTCTTTCAAACTCTAACATCTACTCGTAGATGGCTATATTATTAAATTGAAATATCCGTATATCTAGAGCTCGGCTCCATTTATTCGCGACATCTCTTTGATACAGAGACTACAATCTATCTTCAACAATAGCCTAAAGCATTTACCGGAAACACAAAGACCAAGATTAGGAAATGGCTGTTGTCATCTTTGTTCTTTATACATAGTTCGTATTTGGATGTCTCTCTCATGCGTTCGACAGCTGCGTCGCGTCGCTAAAACGTAAGTTCTGACCGGTGGTCTTGATATTGTGCGTTTCTTACTCTGCTTTCATTCTTCAACAACGGGGGATGGAGAATTGTACCAAGGCACGTGGATGAAATACGAAACGTGGAATTTATTTGTTCTTTGTGACGTTTCTCGTTTTTGTGACCGGTTCGATTTAAGATCTGGTTGTCCAGTTTTTATTGTTGTTTATTTTTGGTTTGTTTGGTCTACTGGTTTTTACTTTCGTATGTATTTGAAACTGAAAGTTGATAGCTGTGGATGAAATCTTGTGTATAATCGATTTAAACACATCATTTACTATATTCTAGAACCAGGAAACAAGGACTGTTTGACTTTCGGAAAATCATTAACAAATAGGGGTATTCTTTAACATACCTGTTAATTTTTTCCTGTCAATTACAATTTCTAACCAATAACAACAAATGATACAATATAATAAATGAATATTTTTATTGGTTAAAATTTTAATGGGCCATTAAAAAATTAACGGATTAGTTACAGTATATACCAAAAAGAGATAATTTGGAATTAACTAAGTCTAATTTAATTTTGTATAAAATTTATTGTCCTTATAATTATTTACAAATCAGAATAACGTTGATTATATAACTCATAATTAAGTCAATTAATTATACATGAGAGTTTTCCTTGATTACCACATATAGATAAATAAATATACCCTGACATGGTATAATCACTTTCGTATATTTACCTAATCAGAAAATGTAAAATTAAGATCTAGAATAAACGAAATAATGAACAAATATGAAACATTGCATCTACAAATACCTCAAATAGCATTGTCATCATAGTAACAAAGTCGTAATTACGTTTTTCTACAACCATTAAAAAAAAAGTAGACGTTTTTGAACTTATTTTTATTATGAAAGTAGCAGATTTTTGCACTAGTGCAAAAAATGTGAATTATTTCTGCACGAGTGCAGGAAAGTAATTTAATATAAACAAACTCTATACAGTATACTTTCTATTAATATTTATGGAAGCAAATTTAATGTTGCAGCATTTGCTTCTTCTATAATGTCTATAGAATCTAATACGTGTTCGCCACTCGATTCAAACATTTTTTAAATTGAAAGCACGGAGAAATTTTTCCTCATTATCAACAAAATAATTGAGTTAGTTTGTCATTGTTAGTTGTCATGGATACATTAAACCAGGTATCTTTCTAAAGTTTCTAAATTAATAAAAAATTTCAGAGATGTTACAATTATTGAAATTTGTTTGATTATTTTTATCAAAATTTGGTTTATGGTTGTAGAAAAAATAGTGTACGCAACTCGTGCAGAAAAGGTTTTTTTTAACTCACGGTTTTGCAGCATTCGCTTACGCTCATGCAGCAACGGACCACTCATTCAAAAAAACCCATCTTTCTGCACTTGATACGTAAATAACTATTTTTATTCAAGAAATTAAAGTCATTGCTAACGTCAGAAAATTTACTTCAATTTTAATTTTGATGTTATTTCATGGTGGAAAAATTTGTGTTCATTTTTGTACTCGTTATATAATCACAAAGAATACAACACGGGTGTTCAAAATTATCAGAATATATTGTATTGATCCACTCAATATATTAGTCTTGTCCTACGGCAACACAATATATTTGATAATTTTGAACACAAATGTTGTACTATAATCATACACTAGTTTGTGACTATAGCGGACGACCCCATTGGGATTCTTGTGTTCCTGTTGTGCAAAGTAACAAATAAATAAATATTAGTTTAACAAAACATTGCGTTGAATGCTCATAAAATTATCTGAATCATTTATTCACGGTTTAAATTGTTGACCCAGAACATAAACAATCAAGTTAAGAATCATTCATCTTTCAAACAATTATAAGAACATAAAAAGAAGACAAGAGATTTGAGCTTACGCTTATTGTAATAAGTCCATATTAACTCCACTTTCTTTTCCATTGTAACTTCAAGCAATAAAACATTCCAATCATCACAAATACATAACCATAAGCCCAGAATTTCTTTTGTAATCCCTATTAAAATTCCATGATGCTACATAGCTTTAGATAATAACAAAACACATTATCGTACTTCCATAGTCACGTGAAGCGTGGTTCAACACATTTGGGAGTAATGTTGTAGATGCTACGGGCTTCCGATGGCTAAACAGAGTTTGCCAAACTTTTACCAGGATCAAAGTTATTGAAGATTATTCGGAGCAGTGTATGCCCAAGTTTCACAACTTAGTTTGGTGTAATATTTACTTTGTGTAATAATCTACGAATAATAGTTCATTGTAAAATGTGCTTTTACTACTTTATATGGATGTTAGAGACTTTAGGATTGACACTGTATAACTAAGTAGCGTAAAACTTAAGCAGGAAACATAATAATTATAAAATGTTGCATTTTAGCTGTTTATATTTATTTATTTTTGCTACTCTGCACAACAGGAATTTAATCCTAAATACAGTAAAGAATCTGGACTCACTGCGCTGCAGTGTGGTAGTTTATATAGTAACTAAAAATATGCTTCGTAAAGAAACAATGTAAACTTATTAATAGTTATTTGTGTATTAAGAGCGTAAAGTAATTCTTTGTTACTCGAACACGGTAATTGCAGCGCAAGCCGAAGGCGAGAGCTGCAATAGTGTAAGAGGAACAAAGACACTTTACGCTCATGATACACACATAATTTTTTTTACGATTGCATCTTCAAATTATCAAAAAACGTATGCGTACTGAAAATATATTCGTTCTGTCAACTGGCAATATGACAAGTTTCTATTTTGTTTGTATCCTGGTAACTATTGAAATAAGCGCGCATTTAATATTTTTTTCGCGCTTTGCCATTGGAAACACGCGCATTTCACGTTTTTTTCGAGCGTTGCCATTGGAGACGCGCAAAAAAGATATTTTTCTATTGTTCCACAGAAAACGGCAATTTTACGATGACAAATGAGAGCGTAATTGTCAACTTTTTATAGCAATCGTAGAAAAAAGTAATTACTTGCAGCATCTGCAATATTTTATATATTTTCTTGAACTACAATAAAATCGCCTTCAAAGTCTTATCCATATTTCAAATTATTTATTTCTATAATTCATGACACTGTTGTTTCTTCTTTACAACGATTTCAACACCATGTCAACGTCTAGCTATAAATTGTCCTACCGCCAACAACTTTTAATTACAAAATGTATATCTTTGTATAAAATTAATAAAAATTAATAAACAAAACCGCAATGAACATTGAAAAATCTTTCCTGGCCTCACTGGATTATGGGTGCTCTCTCCCTCGTTGCTCGTCCGACAAACTCTGCAGCTCGCCCGTAAAAATTAATTTACTACGCTGGCCAAGTAAATAACAATTTCAGTACCAATGCTTTTGCCAGTAAATACATTAAATGGAACATAATGCAATGAGAGCAGAATATTAATTAGATTACACATACTTTCAACATATAGGAGTAAATGACATTATGTCGTATACTAAAAAAAAATTAATTACATGTGACCTCTGAGGAAATGTTGGTAAAGTTCTAAGTTGTTTTTATTTAATAAAAAAAACTAATTAAATAATGAAAAGCGTATAAAAATAAATGCGAAAATTCTAAAGAATTATTCTAACAATAGAGTAATTAATTAATTATTTCCTTGCTCATTACTCACCGTCAAATTATTCTCCGTACAAAAAACCTCTCATAAACACACACTCAAGTCTCAAACTAACTGTGTACACTCCCACTCAAAGCAGTAAAAAGCAACAGACACAAACAAATGAATATTAATCACATATAAATATTCACGCCTGGAAATCAAGAACAAATTTGACAGGTAAAAACAAACCACAACAAAATGGAGTTTGTTGGTTAAACGATTTCGACGTGAAACTGACTTGCCTGAGTTTTTTGTTTTTACATTTTACAGCGCTGTGCTATAAAGTGGAAGCAGTTTGATGATATCAGCTCTCGTAAGAAACTTCTTGTTTCTTTCAAGAATTATTTTATGCAAATAATGATGGATGGTTCGTCGATGTCGTGGCATGCACGCTGGATATGTTTTCGTAACTATGATGGAGTACTGTGCAACAATTTTGTAATAAACGATTGATCAAATTACTTTTAAGAAGGTTTTAAATGCAGAAGACTCTGTCTGCAAAAGCAGATATTGCTACACGAAAATTGATGAACAGTTTTGTTGAGTTTTATATTAATATAAAATATATATCATCACGCCTTTTACTCATTACTGGGTGTGGCACTTTGCTTGAAGCAGATCTCGATTAATGATATATTTTTGAGCGTAAAGTGTGGTTACCAGCCATCAAATTAGTGGGGGAGAAACCCGGGTTCTCAAATCTATAGTCCGATAAGACGATGTATTTACGTACGAGTGTGACAATCCGTCATATAAAACGCATATAATATACGATTTTTTTTACTTTGGTTAATTTATTTAATCGAAATTCTACAATTTCAGTTGCAGTCACAAGATAGGGAGTTATATAGCATGTGGTAACGCTGCCGAATAAATGTTGACGTTTTTCAATTGTAAATTCCAAAGAATATATTTGACATTTTTAAGGCACGAAAAATTTTCACAGTTTTCTGTTTACCTCACATGTGTATAGATAGTAATTTTCGTGCAAATTATGTAAAGATATTGATAATAAAATTTAAAAATAAACACTTGTCTAAGTCTCACGAAATTCAGTCTCCAAGTCACCTTATGAGGGCATCGTCAGAGGCTAACCAGCACAGTTAGTAACGCGTCTATGGTTACTAACTGTGCTGGCCAGCCTCTGACGATGCCCTCATAAGGTGACTTGGAGACTGAATTTTGTGAGACTTAGAGAAGTGTTTAGTTTGATATTTTATTATTAAACCTAGTTTCACCAAGTGAGCATTCAAAGACAATTAATTTTGTCTTAGTTGTTTTATTTAAAAAGATATTGATATTTTGATGTTTTAAATTCACAGGTTTTGTTATAGCTTATCAAACTGTAATATCGTATAACATGGATCCTTTTCATAATAACATTATAAAATAATTATCTGTCATTGGAAATACTTTCAAATTATTATAAAATAACATTTTAAAAATATTTGAGGTTATCATTTTAAAATGACATTTAACATATGGCTGAGTCGTAATATACCAATCTTACAAAATAAAAAGTTACCAAAAAACAGCTTAACAATAGCCTTCATTGTTAAACTACTTTCGGTATAATAATGCACCGATTGTGAACCCAAAGTATAAACATAATATTTTATCTAAATGGTTGTAATTCCAATGTAACTTATTGTTATTGGAATAAATTTCTGTTGAGCAGAGTAGAAAATAAATAAATCCTTAGTTAAACTATTAGTTTACTAACATGGCTCTTAGCAAAACAGATTAATTATAATATAAATTAAATATAATTTAAGTGTAAGAGAAGGGTAAAACAGAGAGCTTCACACAGTAAAGCACTTTAGTATATTTCCAGAAAGAAAAATCTCTCCCACTCACGTGTGCGATACACACACAATAATGTGCATCCACCCGTTGGCCTTAACTTTTACTTAAACTAACATTAACCTGAATAGTCGGACATCCATGTCCGTAAAGCTACGTTTACACTCAGCTTTTAACATACTACTTTTATAACTTTACTCTTGATCAAAATTGAATTGATAAAGAAAAAGAAATTAAAAGGAATCGTTTTATTCTTAAACGCGCGAGAGATAATTCTGGACTGATTAGTGGACAAAATTGAGAGTCTAACATAGAAACTATTATTTAATATTTATCCTAATCAGATCAAGTATCTATTAGAGAAATTATTAACTAAAGGCTGAAGATAATAACATTATTTACCTCATAATTATTAAATAATTATTTCTATGACCTTAACCAAAAGTAAGCTTTTTTCTTTCATAAGTCGAAAATTCTTCCATTCTTTATGGGTAGTTTTATACCATGAAGAATAAAGTCGCGTGCGCTTAATTAAACTACACTCTCTGACATGTATTTCGACATTATGACCCCACACTCTTTTATAACGTAATTGTCATTACCGCACAGTTTTACCGGCCAGAAACAGGGCAACAATGAAACCATCTGAAAAAAAGCTATTTTCATTCCAGAAGCACACATTAAAAAAGGGTCATTTCAGTACATGTGTGACAAAAAGTACATTTTTCTACCCTAGAGAAGAAAAGTAAATACAGATCCATGGCAACGGCATAATTTGACATTATTGACATTCAAGTGACATCTATCCAATGAATAATAAATCTTATTTGAATTTCTAATTTATTTCTGAAAATTTTACTTTTTGATTGGGTAATGAAAAAAATTATATGTATACCTCGTGCAGAAAGTGTAATTCTTCCTTCGATATACAAATATTTCAATTTGATATGATTAAATATTTAATAAAGGGCAAAAGATGGTCTTTACAATGTAAAAAGAAAATTCAGTGGCTTTTATGCAAATAAAGAGATGGTGTAAACAAAGCTTTATCGGCAGATTTCCGTGCTGAGTTAGCGTGAGTATAAAGCCACACTTTGTTTATGTACACGAGCCACTGTATGTTGTGAGATTTACCTTCTATCCTCGCTACTTTTATTAAACTTCTCTAGTTTATTTCACGTGATTTATATTCTTCATTCTGGTGGAATTGTTTCCGCAAAATGCGAATGAATCACGAATACAATTTTGTTGTGTTATTTTTGTTCTATTTTAGTGCTTTGTTTTCTAGTTATAGTTAAGTTGTTTGAGCGACTGCCATTACTTTATTTTAGGAATTGTTATTGTTTCTAACACGCAATTTTACTTTAATGGAACGAATTACGAAAAATATACGTTATTAGTGCAAGCTTAGAGAACTGTAGAATTTGTTCTATACTAAGACGTGTACTTTATAATGAATTAAGGGAACAAATGGTTTTGTTATTTTTAGAACTCCTTTGTATACCACAAAGAAATATTAGAGTTCATTATTGTTGCCTTATTCCAAATTAAATTGGAAAGTATATAAATGATATTTATTTTTGTTCACTGCGCTGCACAATTACAGGCTGTGTCAAAATTATTACAAAATATTTGAAATGTAATTTTTCTACAATTGCTATGAAAAGTTGACAATTACGCTCTCATTTGTCATCGTAAAGTTGACGTTTTCTGTGGAACAATCGAAAAATATCTTTTTCCACAACCATTAAAAATGTAGGCGTTTTTGAACTTATTTTTATTATGAAAGTAGAAGATTTTTGCACTAGTGCAAAAATGTGAATTATTTCTGCACTAGTGCAGAAAAGTAATTTAATATAAATAAACTCCATACAGTATACTTTCTATTAATATTTATGGAAGCAAATTTAATGTTGCAGCATTTGCTTCTTCTATAATGTCTATAGAATCTAATACGTGTTCGCCACTCGATTCAAACATTTTTTAAATTGAAAGCACGGAGAAATTTTTCCTCATTATCAACAAAATAATTGAGTTTGTTTGTCATTGTCAGTTGTCATGGATACATTAAACCAGGTATTTTTCTAAAGTTTCTAATTTAATACAAAATTTCAGAGATGTTACAATTATTGAAATTTGTTATTAAATAATATTATTTTTATTAAAATATGGTTTATGGTTGTAGAAAAAATAGTGTACGCAACTCGTGCAGAAAGGGGTTTTTTTGAACTCGTGGTCTTGCAGCATTTGCTTCGCTGATGCAGCAACGGACCACTCATTAAAAAAACCCCATCTTTCTGCACTTGATACGTAAATAACTATTTTTGCGCGTCTCCAATGGCAACGCGCGAAAAAGATATTAAATGCGCGCTTATTTCAATAGTTACCAGGGATACAAACAAAACAGAAACTTGTCATATTGACAGTTGACAGAATGAATTTATTTTCAATACGTATACATTTTTAAATAATTTCAGGATGCAATCGTAGAAAAAATTATGTGTGTATCACGAGCGTAAAGTGTCTTTGTTCCACTTACACTATTACCGTATTCGAGTAACAAAGAATCACTTTACGCTCTTAATACACAAATAACTATTTTATGTATTAATTACAATGCAAAATTCGCAATAATAATTGCATTTTACTTGAAACCAACATTTTTCGTGTCACTGTAAATAAAATAAATTTTATTAAATAATATATACCCTTCCGTTTCACTTTGAAATACCCTGTATTTTTGCTAGAAGTTACTGAAGACAGCAAAGTAATATACTTGAATAAAATATTAATTCAAAAACTGCAAAAGCTGAGTAAAGCACATCAGCATCAAAGTCAAAAATACATAAACAAATCCTATTCATCGAGAAATCCAGGCTTCAGCCGCATCAAAACCCACGCCCTTGCCGCGTTAACACTTCAAAATCCGATTCAGCCAGTTTCGTGCCAACACGGCTTTACACCTCGGCCGCACGGCGCGGCGCAGCGCTCTCCTCGTGATGCCGGCTCCGTTCTTTCTCCGGGCACCGCGTTTTATCTTCGTAATCCAGCGCCGGCGATTACCGGAGACTTCCAACTCCGGTGATAACTCATAGCGCTCGATTATCGGGGAGGGAGAACAATATCCGTAAAGGGTTGTTGTATATTTTGATGAGTTATTTCGGACTTTTTCGTGAGTTATGAAATATCTTTTTAATATGTATTGCGTGATGAATTTATTGGTGTAGTATTTAAATTTATCTCTTTGATATTTATATTGCATGAAATAGCATGAATATATTTAAATTTGAAACAGGACTTCAAACAAAATGGCCGCTGACTTTTTCATTTATATCTTTCTAAAAAGTATGACGTAAATGTAATAGTTATTTGCACATAAATACTCGTATATCAAGGGAAGAAAGTGAGACATTTCTTCCTAATGATTACGTTACGAAAGAACAATTTATTTGCTTTATTTCTATCTTCTATGTAAATGATACTTTATAGGTATTTATAAATAAAATAAATATATCATCACGCCTATTACCCATCTCCCAACTCGGTAAGTGATATATTTCTTCGCGTGAAGTGCGGTTACCAGCCGTCAAGTCACGGCCTCCAAAGATATTAGTGGAGGGGGAGCCACAGGGATAGATTTAAATTGGTGAAAATTGTTTGTCGGCTGTGAGGATCGAACCAGGGTTCTCAAGATCCACAGGCAAACTCGATACCACTGAGCTACCTATCCCATAATTTATGGTAATTAAGTAAATGAGTAATTACAGCACGTAGCCCTGTAAAATTTACAATGCTCTTAAAAAAACAAATATAAATTAATTAAAATTTATTACTTGCAGCCTCTGCAATATTCTGTATGCTTTCTTGAACTACAAAAAATTGCTGCGGCAAAGAGTCACACCCAGTAATGGGTAAAAGATGTAACGATATATTTATTTATTTATTTTAATTTAGAAAAGACAGGAGGAACAAAGACACTTTACGCTCGTGATACACACATAATTTTTTCTACGATTGCATCTTAAAATTATATAAAAACGTATACGTATTTAAATTCATTCTGTCAACTGTCAATATGACAAGTTTCTGTTTTGTTTGTATCCCTGGTAACTATTGAAATAAGCGCTCATTTAATATCTTTTTCGCGCGTTGCCATCGGAAACGCGCAAAACAGATATTTTTCGATTGGTCCACAGAAAACGTCAACTTTACGATGACAAATGAGAGCGTAATTGTCAACATTTCAAAGCAATCGTAGGAAAAAATTATTTAGTGTTTAGGTATTAAATACAGTAACAGTTCATGTGCTGTAACGATAATATAAAAGTAAATTTCTGCTACAACTTATAAAGGTCGATCGGTTGCGATATCGGAATGATTGATTTATTTTAATTCAAAATTATCTGAAACATCTCACAAATTTATCACCCTTACAAATTTTTTTGATTTTTTCTGTATATTGTTATGCTCGTATATTTCGTCAAAAAGAGTGCTAAATTCAACATTTCAGTTCTTATTTTAGCAAATATTCCATAAATTTATATCTACCCCTAAATTATGCATTCACGAGTAAAATGAGATAAAAAAATACAATTTGGTTGAAATATTTTCGCATATGTTTCTGACACTTTTTTTTCCATGTTTTTGTGCTCGTTATTGATCACATGTATAATTTTCAGATGAAGCTAAAATGGGGTTGTTTGCATGTTAAACTTTTTGTTCATCCCCAACAGACGAATAATTTAATTTTACCTAATTTATAAATTCATTATCAGTTTGTTTGTCGACACTGGTAATAAGAGATTTTAAATTATATCAAGTGTAAATTCACATGGTTTTTTTGTTATATTTTTAATTGCTTTAAATTCATAATATTCCTTTATAAAATTAAAATATCTGTGTATAGGTACAGGTTGTTTCTATACCTCTGCACGAAACTTTAATGACATATATAATTTGGTATAATGATTATAGTACAAATTTTTTTTTTTGAAATTCGCAATAATTACTGTATTTCATTCCTAGCGAACATTAAAAAAAAATAAGGCATTACACCAAGAACCTGCATAATAACGAATTAATAAATGGTTATTTGTAGACAGTGTTTATACTTTTATTTAATTAGTAACATAATTATAAACAATTAAATGTTCTATTATGTCAGTAACATTAAAATATCCAAATTTTTGCGAATTTCAAAATAATTATTTTTGTTCTATAATCAGTATATCAAATTATATATGTCATTAAAGTTTCGTGCAGAAGTATATAAACAGCCTGTATAAATGACAAATATTTGTATCTTCTTATATTTTATTAAATTGAACACAACAATATAAAATCTTCTTAGATAACGTAGCAATTATTCTGCGTCGTATTGTTTCTGTACAAACATATACTTCCGTTTGAAATTTGTAATAAAAGTTGACAGATACATAAAACGTTCGACTCATATTATTAAATACTGTCAGAGCAATGCCAAAGTAAAAAGCTTTCACACACAAAGATAAAATGTGAATCACTGTCGTATTTTTATGAATATTCTTGTATATTTCTTGAGTATATGAGACATCTAAGTGAACTTCAACTACTGTATCCAGACGAGTATATTTCTATTTACATTTAAGAGTGCCTGTATGTCATATCATACTGTAAATTCTTGTATAAGCTTTATGTTTTCCACAGAACATAACTTATTTAAATATTTCACAGTAGCATAAAAGCACAAAACCAACATTTGAATGCAAAGGTTTCATGCAAATTTTATGACGCTTTTAGACGTTAAAGATAGTTTATGTTTTCACAATCTCTTCTTATTAACTTGTAACATACATTTATTTATTACGCTATGGATTAATAAATTAATACCACTTACATAATATTGCTTAGAAACGTTTGACAGTGAGAAGATATGCATATATTTATGACGTCATTATCAAGGTCTTCTAAAAATTTTGAACTACACGAACCCTTGAAACATTCACTAAACAGAAATATCCTGCAATTATGGGGAAGGTGTTCAGTTTTTACCATGTTAAATAATATCTTTCAGGGCCGTAAATTGACGGCTGGCAACCGCACTTCATGCGCATAAGTTTATTATTTAACTAGATCTGCTAGGGCAGAGTGCCATACCCAGTAATAAGTAAAAGTCGTGTTGATATACCGGGTGTCTACTTTTTTTCCGAACATAGGAAATTTAATGTTAAAATTTTGATTTAGCGATATCTGTTTACCTATTAATTTTAGAACAAAAGTATACTGAAGATAAATGTTCAGAATGAAAAACTGCATTCATAGTTGTCGATCAATTGTTTCTTATATCCGAGTTAGAAGCAAAAGAAAATATACGCTTTAAAGCAATTATCGGAGTGCCATGAGAAATAAAACAAATTAGATAATTTAATAATAGGTATTTATTTGTCTAAATTATGTAGAAAAAAGAAAATAATACTTGCTATAATTAATTTTATTATTAAATTAAATGCTCGAATAAATAAATAAATAAATAAATTAGAGTAAGCTTCCAATTCTGGACCAATATGTCAAATAATGTCAGACACAACAAACAAATTATTGTTTCATTTCTCATGGCACTCTGATAATTACTTTAAAGCGTGTATTTTCTTTTGCTTTTAACTCGGACATAAGAAACAATTGCACAACAAACTTATACTCTATGGATGCAGTTTTTCATTCTGAACATTTTTGTTCAGTTCAATTTTGTTCTAAAAGTAAAAGGTAAAGAGATATCGCTAAATTAAAAATTTAACATTGAATTTCCTATGTTCTGAAAAAAGTAGACACCCGGTATTTATATATTTTATCCTGCAAATAATTGTTACACACGCAACAAACCTTCAATCATATTCATCCATATATACCTAAATCATACACGCATTCTGCCACCCTCAATTTGACCACTCTTTCATTGTAAATATGTTTGCTCTTCTATATAATTATTTATTTATTAACATGTGGGAAAAGTTATGTTTAAATTTCTAGAAATGTCTGGAAGATTTATAGTAAAAGACATCAAAAACTAATCATTTTTCTTGAGCAGTCCACTCCAGAACAAATAAGTATGAAAATAATAACTCGAAAACATCTTTCTCATAATTCACAATCACGGTCCTTCGGAAACAATTTCGCCTTGAAGCGGAAATACAGCAGGAACACAAGGCGTTTCCGCCAGACATATTATTAATTTTAGCAGGCAGAAAATCGTTAAAGATTTAAGTTCTCCTTCTGGAAGCCGAAATAACAATTATCTGCAAGATTTATTTTAAAAGTTTTGGTGAAACATCAAGTTCTTAAATTAATACCGCTTTTATAGCCGCTGGATTGAATGTTCCCGTCTTCTTGAAAGGACTGACATTCTTAAGCTGCTCCGCAAATATTTCCCAACTGCAATTTCTAGCGCTTACGTACAAAGAGGCTGCGACTGTGCGCACTTGATATCAACTCCGGATTAAACTGTCAATTGCAGAATATAAAATTGTTTGACATATGATATCTGACAATTATATTCGCGAACTTATTAACCCTATCAGAAAATAAAATTTTCTTACCTCAATTGAAAGAAGATAGTAATACTTTTCATCACTAATAGCTAGTCACATCAACAAAATTTAAATTTTAAAGTTTTAATAAATACATGCATATCGAATGTTTAACAGCAATTGCAATGTAACTTTGATATGCTATTGTTAATTTAAACTAAGTTTAAAATTTTAAGTTTTGGTCGTGCAACTGTAATTGGGATTAAATTCCTGTTGTACAGCGTAACATAAATAAATAAATAAATAATGAACAAACTAAATATGTCATCCCTGGAGAAAAAAAGTACGACATATGCATGTCAATTGGAAAATAACGGTATAATTTGACATTAGTGACATCCAGGTGATCAAGAGAATAATACATTTTATTTTTCTATTCCTGTTACTAAATAGTATGTTATGCATCAAGGGAGGGAAACAAGCGATTATTCCCGCGTGTGAAGTTGGCAAACCAAAACGTAAGCGAGGGCCGAAGACTCGAGCGGAAGTCGAGGTTTGCCAACTTCACACAAGGGATAATCGCGCCCTCCCGTGAAGCATATGATACTTTTCGTAACAAGTGCACAAAAATTACCGCCTTATCGGGACAAATGTCAAATATATGTTGCGTAACTAGTTACCTAGGAAACGCCGCAAACAGCTAATAATCGTAGTCTCTAGGGAGAGAAACATCTCCCTAGGGAGAGAAACATACTACCTAGGGAAAGAAATATCCTAACTAGGGAGAAAAAAGCAGTGTTTCTCTCTCTAAAATTAGGGAATAAGAACGTGTTTCTTGTGCATGTGTTACGAAAATGTCATTTAGCGTACTGGTTTCCATGGCGTGGTTTCTATCATTTTAGTTACGGCTTGAGATATTAAGCACGGGGTGAAGTTAGCCTAAGACATCTGTCATTGTAACTTAATCTTACATTTTAAATAATTAATAAAACTTGTAGTCTCTGTAGAAAAAGTACAGTATGTGACTGAATTTTGTTTACATAAATATTTCTAGATATGAGTGTGTTTAATTAATAAGGATAAACAAAATTAAAATTATCCAAGCAATATAAATCTAATTATCCCAGTTCAACAAATTCAAAGAGGTCGCGCATAAAGTGTATTAAGTACCTATCCAACTCTCAAAGAGATATTTAATTGCTCAAATTATAAAACCAAATCTGGACTTATCCATGTATACTAATTCACAGCATCAATACCAATGTGTTTATTTAAACTCAACAAATCGAGAAACCGAATTAAAAATTATCCAATGCTACACTCACCGCTCCCTAAAAGAAAGATCACAAAATCCAACGTGTTTGCTGCAAGGGCGAATAAGGGAGGAGAGTATTTGTCCGCAAAAGCGTGAAGCGTAAATGTCGAAAAACAACGCGAACATCAGAAACAGTCCACTGACGCGTCCTGACGCTGAGACGTCGAGCAGATCCGGATTGCAAAGGATTCAGCAAACACACGGAGCAATAAAGAACTGTTTGACAAAAAATTTCACAGATCTGGTTGTTGAAATTGATGTATTCTTTGAACCAGTGGTACATTGCAAGCATTTGACGCAAAAGAATATTCTAATACACATAGGACTGTACACATAGAAAAACTGCAATAATTCTTATAATTATTCTTTCACGGCCCTGTCAGAAAGGAATACTTTCTTCCCTAATTTATTTCGGAATTTTTTTTTATTAAAAGAATTTATATTTTAAAATGAATTAAAACAACAAAGACAAAATTAATTGTCTTTGAATGCTCACTTGGTGAAACTAGCTTTAACAATAAAATATAAAACTAACGCGTCTATGGTTTTACTAACTGTGCAGGCCAGCCTCTGACGATGCCCTCATAAGGTGACTTGGAGGCTGAATTTCGTGAGACTTAGACAAATGTTTAGTTTTATATTTTATTATTAAAATGAATTATTTGTGAATTGAAAATTAAATGTACAGTTTGAACAGTTGCTAATATTAAATCCTGACAATTATTAAAATTAAATCGCGAATAAATATTCTTAATTATATGTTTAAGTGCGTGAGAATGTCACTTTTTAATGAAGCGCAAACCGATTCGAAAAAACATTAATTTCGCGCATTTAATACAAAAATAACTATTTTCTTCTCTAGGAAAGGAAAATTAATCCATATGCATGTTAACTAAATTTACAATTTATTTCTGAAAACTTAATTTCTGATAGGGTAGGAAGAAATTATATGAAAAAACAACAAAAACAAAATTAATTGTCTTTGAAAGCTCACTTGGTGAAACTAGGTTTAATAATAAAATATCAAACTAACTCTGCTGGCACAGTTCTTCGTCATACAGCTCCTTCACGTGAACTTTGTTCTAGGTGAAGGAGTGTGTTATACTATACTGATGAGCTCTAATAAGGTTACTAACTGTGCTGGTCAGCCTCTGACGAGGACCTCATAAGTTGACTTGGAGGCTGAATTTTGTGAGACTTAGACAAGTGTTTAGTTTGATATTTTATTATAAATTATATGTATACTTCTTAAATGAAAGGTCATTCTTTCCTCAGTTGCTTTATGTCCTTTACCTTTGGTTCGGAAAATAAAATGACACCGTCAGGAAAAAATATTGAAAATATTAGAGCAAAAAAAAAATAAAAACCAGCACGACAATTCTTAATATGCGCGATTGTCAACGGCCATGGCTCAACTCGTTGGAACTGATCTATGCGATAACGCGAGTTAAGCAACGTTGCGCGCGGGGAGTATTTGGATGGGTGACCGTCCCGAGAAACCCGCGTTGCTGTTGACTCTAAGATCTAAAACGCAGGATCAGGGCGTAATGGCGGCATATGACCTTAGCAGTTGGTCAGCCAGGAAGCCAGAATAATAAAAAAGAAAAATTAAAAAAAAAATATGCGCGATCTTCTTCAAAAGAAGGAAATGAGGTTGGAATATATATGTAGAATCCCAAGGGAATCGGTTTATTTTCTTTAATATTGACTCATACATTTCAATTATGTTTCGATGTATTACTGTCCGACTGGCCCAGTTTCTAATATCTACGGTTTATTTTTTCGGGCTAGTTCGACGCTGTACGCGACGTAACGGCGTCGGCGTCGCCACCGGCGTCAGTAAGTGAACGGGCGAACGCGACTCGAAACCCTCACGGGTTTCTTTTGACGGAAAATCGCCCCTGGCTGACCTATATAACTATAAAATGTTCCGCTTTAAATTTTTGTTCACAGACGGATTTGCAGTTAAATCTGTGCCAATTTCACTGTTATTTGGGGGAGAATTCGGTTATTGTTACAAAATAGTCAGTGAAAAGATGAAAAATGAAACATTTACTACAATTCAATTGGGAATACTGCAAACGGTAATAGTTAAACAATAGCTATTTATAAAACTAGTAAGGAAATGAAGGTTATTACCTTACACATATAAAATTTGCAGAACGAGGCGTAACCGAGTTATGTAAACACATAGGTAAGGTAATAACCTATTTCCTTACTAGTTTCATACAATATTTTTTCTACTTCCGTTCTAATAAATACGAAAGAGCGTTTTTGAAATTATGAAATATTTTGACATATTAATGACAGTTATAAATTCAAAAAATAAAAGAATAACACATCAGAATTCGTCTACCAAGATATCTGTTGCTATGTTACCTCATTATTTCACTAGTTAAATAATGTAGTTCATTACCTAACTCAAATAAGTGAAATAAAACGTCTATTTCCTAACGGAAGTAGAAAATAGTAGTTTATATAACAAGAGGGTAAAGTTCGTCATTATTTGTCGAGAGCAAAGATTGAAAAATTTTACTAGATGCCACTGCCAATGGTCTTGAATCATTTTATTTCCCTAGGGAATACTTGTTATTTTTATTTCCCTCAGTTAATAATGAAGCACATTAAGTAATAATTAAAGTTAACATTATCTACCGAATGTATATAAAATAATTTAAGCATTGACTAATTTAATTCTGAAGGCAAACAAATCGATTCATTTCAATCTCACAAAATCTTTTTTATCTTAATTTTTTGCGTCGCCTTGAATAAGTATTGAATGAAACAGTTGTGAATAATTATTTTAAGAGTGATTGATGATGTGACATTGCGTGCACACTTAGGCAATGAAAAAACTGACATTATTGTAGATTTGTTGAAAGAACATTAATAACAGAAAATTTCAAACGCATTAAGACGTTTTAATCATAAATATGGAACATTAAACGATTGGAAAATAAGCTTTATCAAACAAACTTCAACACATATGCGCGTTAGATATTATTGCTTATTTTATTATTATAATAGCCACTGTGTGTTGAAAGTTATTTTAATGTAGTTTTATTGCTTTGTAATCTTCAATTTCATTGAACGATAAAATCGCAAATATCAACAATAACAAGTGCACAGCGCGATTGTATTAGAAAAGAAATTCGATAATACCTAATAACATGCAGGTTTTACTACTTTACCTTCTAGAAATATTGAATTATTTTGAAAAATTTTTAGTGCTAACAAATCATTACATAATACAAGATTGATATAAATATGAATTAATTAATATTTATAGGTTTAGCGGCGGAAACAAAAACCTAATTTTAATTGCAAAATACACTGTCAAGAACACACATCAAGTTAATTAGTTTGAATGTGAATTTTAATCGTAAATATTTTTTTAATTTACGCGTAAATTAGGGTCCTTTGAACGTGCAGAAATACTTAAATACGTGGATTTATTTTTATGAAAATTTAGGTCTATTTATCTGCTGATATATGTACACCAGATATTTGCAATATTTATTAAACATAAATATACAGGGTGTTTCACAACTTAGAGCAAAAAATTACGTGCTGATCATGAAACAAAAAGAATTTTTTTAATTCGAATTAATTAAGGGTTTTTAACCCAAAACATTTTTTGTAGTACTGCACTGGATTCGCTTTTCTATTAAACACAAACAATGAAGTAGGTATCAACTACGAAATAATAATTACACAATTCAATTATTAGCAGTTATTTATAATAGAATTTTATTTAATTAATAACTTTAACATAATCAACCACCCAGTGGCAGTGGCAACGAAAAATGTTGGACTGGGAAACATGGAAAATAGTTTTGCGATTTAAAAAAAAATTCTTTTTGTTTCATGATCAGCACGTCGTACAGAATATACCCTTTAATTTTTTCCTCTAAGTTGTGAAACATCCTGTATAATCACACCATTTACCTATTACTGAATGTGGCAGTCTGCTGTAGTAGATCTCGGTATGTGATATATTTATGCGTGTGAAGTAACAAGGGTAATTTTAAAGTTGTGAAAATCGTTTGTCGGCTGTGGCAATCAAACCCGGGTTCTTAAATCCACAGTTCGACGCGATATCACTGAGCTATCTACCCTATGCTTACAGAATAAAATAATTAAATAGTATAAAAGTAATGTAAAAAATACAATATTTACACTCAAATAAAAAGGGCGAATTTGAATCATTCTCTGAAATGGTGTCATTTACTTATTTTTAACGACTATTAAAAAATGTTTCTATTTTTTACTTGGCGTCGTATGTTCATTTTAACGGGCCTAAAAAAATATAGATTCTTTAACTTATACAAAAAATAAGATTGTGTCTGGGTAGTTCGGATTCCACTATAAGCTACTGTAATAAGTAAAGCCCGGATTTTTAGGCAATTGCCTAGATTAAAATTTTAATATACTTCAAGCAATTTCGTTTTTCTATACATAGGTAATATGTTTACGTGTAATGGAAGGTTTTTTTTTCGTGCCTTAGAGCCTATTTTTTCTATATTTTGGTTATTGTGCCTATTTTATCTTATACAGCCTATTTTGCCTATTTTTGTTGCCTATTCTAACTTTTATTGAGCAGACAAGGTTTATCATCTACTTTGTTGACTAATTCAGCACTCGACAAAGTGTTTCAACCTAACCTATAATATTACTTTAATCAAGTTTTTGTGTGTGAATTTAAAATGCCGAAAGAAAAAACGTTTTTTAGTCAAAATTTTACGTGGTAATTGAATTGTCTTTGCCATTAATCAATGGAGCTGAGATAACTTTAGGCGATATGGCTAAATATAAGAACGCCCCTGTCACATTTTGTGATGTCGAACGAAGTTTTCAACTTACAAGCAAGTTCTGACAGACCGAAGATAGTGCCTTTCATAGAGCAATTGCTCGTAATATTTTGTGAATTAAAGTATACTACATAATTTGAATTTGCATAATAGTTAATAAAATGAGAACCCTACATTATTATTTTTCAGATTGCGTTAATTTTTGTTTAAAATTATTATTGTTTTCTAACGAAGAGTAGATACGAGTACCAATATTTGAAAAAGGAATCTTTTAGTTTTTTGAAAACAAATTATTTACATTTAGGCTGCCTAAAATCCCGCCTATTTTAGAGTAATTACCGGCCTATATGCCTGCTTATTTGGGTGTTTTTAAGAGCCTAAATATCCGGGCTTTAGTAATAAGTATTAAGTTCCTGTTGTGCAGAATAGCTACCAAACAAATGATAAATTAAGATCTAAAGAAACCCAAAAATTTCCCATCAATTTAAAAAAAAAATTCCTAGAACGTAGCTTTAATATTTCACTCTCCAAATGACACTAATCTAACTTTAGTTCTTCAAAGTGACAGAAGTCCCTACCTGTACGATTTCAGCCTGTAACTAACTCCCAACACAATTATAAGCTACCGGTTCGGAATTTCAGGCCCACGTAAGCCTCAATTTACTTTTGAAGACACGAACCTTGCGGAATAACCGACTAAGAAGTTGTAGATCGGACAGAGAGATAAACAAGTTGCACTGGCTTCTTTCGCGGTGATTCCGAGATAAAAATCTTCGCCATTAATTGTTGTAATTATCAAGTTTTAATAGTGAAATGTCTCGCGGAACGGGAAAGTTATTTATTGCGATTTTGTTTTGTAGCTTCTTGTGCTTCTTGTGTTTCTTATTGTGAGGTGTGCTCACAACTTTGTTATAAATGACATTAAGATGCTGTTAATCTTTAACTACTGTTTTGAAGTCAATTAGATTTTATATTATAAAGTGTAAAATTTAATTAAAAATATTCAGAATTTATTGTATAAAACGTTTATACATTACTTTAGAGCAAAATTCTTCAAATAAAAGATGTGAAAAACTAAATTTTCTACCATTTTTATTTGAAGAATTTTTTTCTAAAATAACTAAGCAACGTTTTACAGTGGAAATAATATAGAGACTTTAATGTTACATCAAACGAGGAACCTTTTCACCCTTTCTGACATTTTATGTAATAACAGCTGCATCCATTAAATTATATTTATAAAAATATTCAAACTAATAAAAAAAACTATACTGAAAACTATAGTGAAGTCACAGGTCCGTATTTAGTTTTGTTTTTGAGATAAGGAGTAGTTTCTTATTTATCCTGAAACTAAATGAAATATGAAGATTCTCTCAGCAGTATTGAATTTATTGTGCTTCATTTGCTCTATAAAAGCCCAATCTACATGTATTTGTACCATTTATGTATAAAAGAAAAATATCTGTATATCATCACGCCTTTTACCCATTACTGGGTGTAGTATTCTGTCGCAGAAAAGATATATTTTGTTCAAAATAAAAAGTATAAAATAAACACTTGGCTAAGTTTCACAAAATTCAGCCTCCAAGTCACCTTATGAGGGCATCGTCATAAGGTGACTTGGGGACTGAATTTTGTGAAACTTAGCCCAGTGTTTATTTTATACTTTTTATTAAACCTAGTTTCACCAAGTGTTGGATGACAATTAATTTTGTATTAATTATGTACTGTTACAAGTTGTCAAATAACGGCCTTCAAAGATGCTAGTAAAGGGAGAGCCATAGGGGTAATTTTAAAGTGGAGTAAGGTTTGTCGGTTGCTGGAATCGAACTCAGGTTCTTACATTCACAAGCCAATATATTTCCACCATTTACATGTAGTAAATATAAATATAGAAAATTATAAACAGATTTTGTTTCTATGGAATGTCGGTAATGATCTTAAAACAATTATAAGCAGAAAAAGGATGCATTAAATTATACGTTGTATTAATTGTTACTTGTATTGCTAGGAATTTCAATAATGATGAAACTTAATGTTTAAAAATCAAATATAAAGAAGACAAAACGAATAAAGGGTAATGGTTTTTATATTTCGGCTTTGTTTAAAGCCATTTTCAGATAAGTGGTGGTGCGATGAGGGATGAACGATGAATAACAAAGCACACCCCAATTTCACACTTATTGATTATTACTATTATTATATTTTATAAATTTCTTACAAACAATAAAGTAATATCTGTTTGTACTAACAACAAGACACATCGTTTTGTGTTTTGTTATTGTTTATATTTAAAATGAATTATAAAAAACAATATTTGTAAATTCCGTGCACATTTGTTATCGAAACACATAAAAATTCACATGAAACAAGAAAAGCTCGGAAAACAATACAAAATAATCCATTTATCATAAATAATAACAACAATTCTTCATCGTAACGCAGGATCACTCGAAACAAAAAAAAGCTCAAACCGTGGGAAGCTCGCAGATCCTTCCTAATCCACTCGATTTATTTTAACGATACTACAAACAACTTTACCGGAGCAAAAAATGGTTTTACAATGTCACCAGTCTGGTGTGTTCTCTGCAAGGGGACATTCGTGGTTTTTACTAATATTTCGTCCTGCCAACTTGATGGATTCCAAGGATAATGCTTTAGGCAAACACAGCCATTGCGACAGACTATGAAATATGCTAATGTCGGATGCATTAGTATTAAAGATGTGGATGTGTTAAAATGCTCGTAAACATTTTATATCTGTGTGGTGTGAAGTGTAACAGCTGCGAGATTAAAAAGATTTGAGACGAAATGGCCGCCGGCTCATGTTTATGAAGATGAAAGATATTAAGCTTCATTTATTTTTATGTTACCTACATAAAATAACGAAACTGCTGTGTACAGAACAGTGTCAACATTTTTATTAATAATATTGTTTATTTTATATTCATTTTGTACACAAATTAACAGAAAATAAATAAATAAATCAGATAGCATTATGTTCTTTTTAGTTAGAAACGAAAATAGCAGGGTTCGTAAATATCATGATATTTATAATAAATATCAAAATATCTGATATATAACATATATATCAGATAAATATCACTTTTTGGATATTTATTTTTTAATTTTAGTTTTTGTACACATTTAGAAAAACTGAAAAATTCGAAAAATTTCACTTCTCCGGAGGCTATATCTCAAAAACTAAACAAGATATGGAAATGCGTTCAACGGCATTGAATTCCCCGTGTCCGAATTGACTTATAAGCAAATTTTCATACAATTTTAAGCAATTTAATATTTTTAATTATTTCCTAAGGGGTACCCCTTTGGTTTTTTCAGATTTTAATTCAATTTTCCCAAAAATCCTTAATCGTAGGATTATTAAAACGAAAATTTACATACATATGTATTTTGACCCACTGAATCCAGTGGTGCAATCTTCAAATGCATATGACTTCTGGTTTTCGAGAAAATGTTAAAAAACCGCTTTTTGCGATTTTTTTTGCGGAAAATTGAAAAAAAATTAAAATCGCTGAAACTATGTTTATAAGTTAACTGAAGCACGAGAAAATTAATGCCGTTGACCGCGTTTTCATATCACATTTAGTTTTCGAGATATGGCCTCGTAAAAGTAGAAAAACTAAAAAATTCGACAAATTTCACTTTTCCGGAGGCTATATCTCAAAAACTAAACAAGATATGGAAATGCACTCAACGGCGTTGAATTCCCCGTGTCCGAATTGACTTATAAGCAAATTTTCATACAATTTTAAGCAATTTAATATTTTTAATTATTTCCTAAGGGGTACCCCTTTGGTTTTTTCAGATTTTAATTCAATTTTCCCGAAAATCCTTAATCGTAGGATTATTAAAACGAAAATTTACATACATATGTATTTTGACCCACTGAATCCAGTGGTGCAATCTTCAAATGCATATGACTTCTGGTTTTCGAGAAAATGTTAAAAAACTGCTTTTTGCGATTTTTTTGGCGGAAAATTGAAAAAAAATAAAAATCGCTGAAACTATGTTTATAAGTTAACTGAAGCACGAGAAAATTAATGCCGTTGACCGCGTTTTCATATCACATTTAGTTTTCGAGATATGGCCTCGTAAAAGTAGAAAAACTGAAAAATTCGAAAAATTTCACTTTTCCGGAGGCTATATCTCAAAAACTAAACAAGATATGGAAATGCGCTCAACGGCGTTGAATTCCCCGAGTCCGAATTGACTTATAAGCAAATTTGAGGCTATATCTCAAAAACTATTTGATATTTTAATATAATGGATATATATCATTTCAAAAATATGACGATATATATCAAAATAAATATCATGATATATATCGATCGAAATATATCTTCGAACCCTGGAAAATAGTAATGTCTATTCAGTGACAAAAATTGCTAAGTCGAGTAAATTAAACTACAAATTCGGACAACTCACAGACATGTTTATTTTCAACGTTACTTGTGAAAATGACATTTCCCCAACTCAACTAATTATTATTTGTTTTCTTTCAGCACTAGTGAGGGAAACGGTTACTATCACAGCTAAATTGAATGAGGGAAATGTCATTTGACCTGGTGACCAAGGAAACATGAGATGAAACTAAATAAATGAATGCATAAGAAATTGGAAACATTATTTTATGTCAGAATACAGAGACCGAAGAACCTTTTTTCGAAAGGGGTTGTGAAAATTTTTTGAACACAGATAAATTTAGGTAATTAAAATGAATAATTAGGTGAGATACATTATATTAATAATATAATTAGTTTTTGTCAATTAATGTAACAGTTTTATAAAGTTTTTACATCTGTATAAATTGAAAAAGACAATTTTACTCTATTGCTCCGAAAACTGTCATTCGCTCTGCGGTTTTATTGATGAATATTTTCATCACCTTATTTGAATCAATGTCCAATGTTTTAATTTTTTTGTATATGAAGAAAAACTAAATGAAACAGTCGTTTTTGTAACTTTGAAGTACGGTTCCAAGTCACAATTCGACGAACCCCGCTGAATGACCTTTCGGCTGACGATTCTGAAGCTGGAATTGTCAACAGTCATATAAGTAGAGTTTCTACTTCCTTGAAGTCTCGGTTTGGATTTTGAATTCGTACTCGTATTTTAGTTAGGTATTTTATTTTATTTTTTGTGTCCTGAACAGGGGTTGCGGTGCAACCCCCAAAAATAATCAGGGGTTGCAATCCCTGCAACCCCACTTCTGCGGCCACTGTCAGAATAGTGACTCTTGAAAACAAAACAATCACAGTTTGGAACTCTTATCTGTATTCTTAGTTTATTTGGTAATTGTGAAAAGATCGTTTGATAGTAACCTTCCTAGCAACCATTGTTAATAGGGAATTCTAGCAATTGCTATACTTAGCAATGTAACAGAATTTACCTCATTATTGAAGGTTTGTGAGTGTACCAAGCTTATTTGAAAGAAATTATGAATGTGAATGATGTGAAAGAAGTGCGCCAGTATAAGAATTAATAGTAGGATGAAGCTACTGGCAATATGTTACGAATGAATGTTGAATGGTATTTGTTCATGCTATACTATTTGATGGAACATGGTGTAATGAAGTCTTTATAATTTGTGTATGTACATCTGTTGAATACTAAAGATACCTGTTTTGTTGAATGTTGAAATAAATACATCTTTTATATCTTTACAGAGCTGGATTGCTCGCATGAAAAAGCAATTTAACAGTCATTTAGCCGAACAAAGCCGCTCCAATCACTCACAATCATCAGAACCATTGTACAATTGTACATCCCTGGTGCATCATTAATCATATCACCGCCAATTCATTTTACCCACCCTTTAGAAAGATTACTCAAGTCACTATCAGTATTTAGCTTTAGCACGCATCAACACTTTGGCCACCCCTGAAGATTACTCATACCGGATATACTCAATGTGCTCACCAAGTTTCCTTTTCGATTTCCTTGATAATTTTCACCCTATTTTTTTCCGACCCCTGCGCAATAAATTATTTGGAAAGAACAGAGTTTTCTGCGTCCCCTTCGCTTATCCTGCGTATCGAACTGGTCATGATTCATTAGTTCCGAAAGAAAGAGATAGAAGGATAATGTCTTCTTCGTTCTTCCTCTTTTTGGGCTTTGCTATCGAGTATTGGTGCGTGAGGAGACTTCCGATGACGTAGTTGCAAGCTGCCGAGGTAAATATATGTTTCCACCGGGAATTAAAGTTATAATTGCCTCAGATTTGACTTTGAGTGGAGTTATTGTATTACTAGTAAATTACAACGAATTTTGGAAGTTCTAACTACTTCTTTTATGGCGAGTCACGCAACCTCAAAATTACAGAATAATCTGAGTTTCGTTTCATTCCTTCCTGTTATTAAGACTAATTTAGCAGTAGTTTAAACTTAACTACCTTAATGAAAAGGATAAATTTCGTACACTACCTAACAAACTTTTCGCAGATTTACAACTAATTACGCCAACAATTCTAATTTGATAAGTTTCTTAGTTCACATACACCAGTAGCACACTGGATTCTAATGTTTTTTCACGAACATATGTTTGTACTACAAATGAGTTACTAATAAGGCACAATAGTCCGTAAATCTGCTATTTTATATCAGCATTAATAGATCCTAAAAAAGAATTGCAATTTTTTTCTTTTTATAAATTTATTTAAAATTCTTAACGAATCTGTTTGAAGAATTTTATATTTAATCCCTTTAATGCCTTCATTATCGATCATTCATTATACGAACAAGAAATTTAAGAACACGTTCTGATTGAAACTTCAGTAACTTTGTAAAATTAAAAACATTCATCTGATATAAAAGTTTTTAAATTTTGTTCGTTAATTTTTCTGCGTAGTAACAATAATATTTAATTAAAAACTGAAATAAAATTATATGGAGTAGTTACCAAATTCCTTTCGTACTATCTTTCAATTTCATCAATACGCATTTTTCTCTTCTAATACCATCTTCACCACAGGGGCGGATCCAGACTTCGAATTGGGAGGGGGTCAATGGAGTGAATTTTGTATCTTAGGGGGGGGGGGGGGGTATTGTCCATCTTAAAAACATTTGTAAAAATGCTCATATTATATTCCTGCTTTAAATAATTTTTACAATCACATTAAATCGTCTTTGGAATCGCATTAAATCACAATACATCGTCTTTGGAATTGCATTAAATCACAATAAATCATTTTTTCACCTCAAAAATTACCTCTAAGAACGGCAACATTTTTTAAATCATAAAGTTTCAATATCTAAACGGTTCTTCGATAGAATACAAAAATGATTGAATTAGAAGTTGATTTTCTAAGTGCAAATGTCGGTAGTCACATACTTGACTAGGTCTTAAATAGAATACCTCCCTCATCTGCGGGTCGAAATAATATCCCCACAAAATATTGGTTTTTGGCTATTTATTAGAATAATAAAACAAACAATAGTTCTTAATTATCTTAGAATTTTAAGTTCTTAGGTAATATTTTCTATTTAATTTGTTTAAATAAATTGAGTTATCGTAAATAATTACATCATTATTATGTATTAGGGCCAACATTTAAACAAAGTCCAAGCTTAGGGGGGGGGGGGGGTCATGACCACCATGACCCTTCCCCTGGATCCGCCCCTGCTTCACCAATGTTTTGAAAGAAGAAGGAAAACAGGGCGATATTATTGTCTGAGGCATGTGATTTAAGTTTTAAATTTCATGTGGAAAATATTATGTCAGATAGTAATTTCCCATGAGCATATTTAGTTTAAAAGTTCAGTGAAACATTAAAGCCTATTATCAGATTGAAACCATAACCATACGCAAAGATGAAACCATGCATTTGTATATAAAACAATCCAGCATTCATTACAATTCTATGTATAAATCCAACACTGCTAAACCAGCCATTCCCCTGAGAATAGACTGGCTTCGCAATCTGCAACGAACGCAAACGCAAAGCTGAATTTCCATACGGCGGAGCAGAGTGTAGAGTGGAGTTGGTATACTTGCTCGACCCGTATAATCGCACTAGGCCAAGAATACATTATGCTAGAATTGGTTAGTTTGTAATTTTGCGAGAATCGATAGCGAATAAATTTTCAAGTCCATGTGCTTTCGCCGGAAAGCTGCCGACATGTGTCTCATTTACATATTTGGTTATTTGTAGATCGGTGTATTGCTAGATATGCTTTCTTGCATAATAAATACGAGAATGGATATTCTACAATCAACAATAACTATTTTAATATTATAATATACAGGCGCGGTGGCCGAGCGTGTTAAGGCACATCTCTTAACATACTGTGACGTCACCCGAACCAAGGTTCGTCAGTTTTAATCCGCCTGTCGACAATGTGTGATTTGTCGTAAAATATAAAATACAGCTACATGTATTTATCACACTCGGGCGCTATAAGCTAGTCACTTATACGCCTTAAATAATGTAGCATTCGACTACGAAAACCGGCAGTACGGCAGTGTAAAAACTGCGGCTCGGTGTGTCCGGTAGGCCCAGGCCCGATTTGGGCTGTAGCGCCACAGATGATGATGAATATTATAATATAAGATTCCTTTCGTTATAAGCTTAAGCTAAGATGAGTGTATATGATTGAAGGTGCGTTGTGAGAACGAAAAATGAAACAAGCTTGTATAAGTAAAATTATGAACATGGGCAAGATAGGAATGTTTGGTGAAGATTAATTATAGAATGAATTTAATGAATAAATTTGGGTCTGTTGGGATGGTTTGAGCATGTTAGATATGTGATGAATGAAAGGGAAACTGATATTTAGAGATTATTTGGAGGGTCTCTAGAAATTAATGGATGATAACAACAAAGACAAAATTAATTGTCATCCTGTCCCACGTGATTGTCGCGCGGGTTGAGGGCCTGACTCGCAACCATAAGGTCGTGGGTTCGGGTCCCGCCCGTGGCAACCATACAAAGGACATATCGGCATATGACCTTAGTAGTTGGTCCGATTTATAAATAAAAAAAAATAATGTCCCGCGTGAGGGTCGCGCGGGTTGAGGGCCTGACTCGCAACCATAAGGTCGTGGGTTCGGGTCCCGCCCGTGGCAACCATACAAAGGACATATCGGCATATGACCTTAGTAGTTGGTCCGATATATAAATTAAAATAAAAAAATTGTCATCCATACACTTGGTGAAACTAGGTTTAATAAAATATAGAGATCTTATTCTCTGCTGGCACAGTCCTTCGTCACCAGCTTCTTCACGTGAACTTTGTTCTAGGTAAAGAAGTGAGTTATACCATACTGATGAGCTCTAATAAGAGCGAAACGCGTCTATGGTTACTAACAGTGCTGGCCAGCCTCTGACGATGCCCTCATAAGGTGACTTGGAAGCTGAATTTTGTGAGACTTAACCAAGTTTTTAGTTTATACTTTATAAATGGATGGATGGATTGAAATGATGCAAGGTTTGTTGCATGAACGAAAGATAAAATGAGTTTTTATAAAAGTAAATATGAATGAGGATGATACCGGATATGAATGTTTGGCGAAGATTAATTTTAATATGTATTAAATTAATAAATTTTGAAAATGTTAAATTAATTTCAGGCTTTAGCGGAAAAAATATTAATTTTAAAGAATTAAAATTATCAGTTTTTATTTGGCGATGTTTCGGCACAATATTTAGGCAAATTGCAAGCAACTAATACATATAAAATAACATTATTTATTACATAGTTGATAAAAAAAAATTTTCAAGGAAAACTGTTAACAGCTTCATATAATGTGTCACTTCCGGTTAGTGTAATTTTACCAAAACCTATTGTGTTATTTCCATTGATATAGTAGTACTATATACCAAATTTGGAAAGTTTTAAATTATATTTGAATATAGTTTTTCATAAAAATCTAGTATAGGCTTCAAGTAAAATATATAAAATTTCAATTTTCTACGGCTTACCGTTTTTGAATTATGCGAGATACATACGTACGTACAGACGTCACGACGAAATTAGTCAAAATGAACGCAGGGAGGGCCAAAATGCGTATTTTCACTGTAATCTGAGAACCGAAAATTTTCGCGATTACAATACTTCCTTTACTTTGTACAAGGAAGTAAAAAACAGAGTTAAAACTTAACTGTCAACATTTCGAAAAAAATCTTTTGAATTTTTAAAATCTATATCAAAGAATAAATATCCAGTAATTGTTTCAAGGGTTCTTATTACCCCATCTGATAAAATATAAAAATAAATATATCATCACGCCTTGTACCCATTATGTATGTATATTAGGAAGTATTATATTAATTATGTTTTCTTTTTTCAGATGTCCACCACAGTATGTAGCAGTCCACCACGAGGAATGTTTAAAAAGGTAAGACAAAATACTGATTCCAAAAATTCCGTTTTGCAAATTTGCAATTCAATCGCATGACTCTCTCATCAACGGTTTGTCACTTGATGATTTTTCCTTCGGAAGCGTTGAGCGCTGTCACGTTAATTTGCGTGCAAATATCCAATCTGATGGAAACACTGGTAGTGTGGACATTTGCAAATCTGTGCCGCGAGCACCGAGAACCCGACGACCAGCTCTGCTATTGAAACAATTTAATTATCGCGTGAGTTACAGCTAATTTCACACTTTGCTATCAGCCAATAAGCATCAAACCACCACATGGCGAATCATTATCGATGATCGGTGAAACGGATTCTAATTGTTTACACTGTTATACTCATATTTTCTTATTTCTTTGACTCTACAATATAGCGTATCCACATAATAGCTACAAGTGCAATAATATATCAAATGTTCTACAATAATATTTTTGAAAGCGGCATTTTATTAAAAAAGAAACAACAAAGACAAAATTAATTGTCATCCAAGACTTGGTGAAACAAGGTTTAATAAAAAATATAAAGTAAACACTTGGCTATGTTTCACAAAATTCAGCCTTCAACTCACCTTATGAGGGCATCGTCAGAGGTTACTAACTGTGCTGGCCAGCCTCTGACCATGCCCTCATAAGGTGACTTGGAGGCTGAATTTTGTGAAACATAGTCAAGTGTTTATGTTATATATATATATTTTTTTCAAGAAACAAGAAATTTATTTGTGAATTTAAATCAATACGTATGTTATTTAGTAGAGTCTTTGTAACCTAATTTAATTTAGTGTTTTGCGATATATTTTACATTTTACATTTTGCACTTACTATTTTTTTTTCTCTGGTCATTCTAATTTATTTTTATTTTTTTAATTTATATTACATTACAATTAATGATATATTTCTATATTCTGTTACAATCATTACTTGCCAACGAGAACTAACAGTACTAAAAAATATCGATTTTGGTATTGGGTTGTGTATCACATTTAAATCTAAAATGTATCCCTCAATTTAAATAAATGAAAATAATCATACTTATGCAGAAAGTCATTAGGAATATTAATGTATAGTCGGCAGGCCCGTATTTAGTCTAGTTTTTAAGATATAGGGCAGCTAGAGAAAAATAATCAAAATGAGATGATATTTGAAAAAAAAATCGACATTTCAGAGGTTATATGTCAAAAACTAAGTAAGATATATAAATGCGCTTGACGCCATTGAACTCCCCGTGCTTTAATTGACTTTTAAACAAATTTTCAGCAAATTTTAAATTTTGAAAATTTTCCGCCAAAATTTTCCCATAAAACAGTTTTTCATCAATAGCTCAAAATCTAGAGAAAATTAGCACTTGAAAACTTTACCACTGGATTCAGCAGGTCGAAATACATATGTATATAAATTTTCATTATAATATTCCAACGGGAACGACTTTTACAGAAAATAGTCTGAAATTGGCCTAAAATCGAAAAAAATCCAAGGGGTACGTACCCCTTAAGAAATTTTCAAAAAATAAAAATCGCTGAAAATATGGTTATAAGTTAATTTAGACACGAGGAATTTAATGCCGTTGAGCGCATTTTTATATCATGCTTAGTTTTTGCGATATAGCCTCCGGAAAAGTAGAATTTTCATCAAACTTCACCCCATTTCGAATTTTGAACTGTAAAAATTGTTCTTTAATTTAAATCAATAAAAATATTCATTGTTACAAAAACAAAACTAAAAAGTTGCCAGATCCGTATCCGAAAAGTAATTGTTCTCACATTGAAAACAAAGCTACACTGTACTCGAAATAAAACAAAAGCAACAACTTAAAATATTACATGTCAAAATATGCTACGAGTCACAAACAGTTCCACCAAAGTACCAGGCAGTTATATCAAAATAAAAACCTTAGAATTTCGTATAACTTTTTTATCTTGAGTCATATTTGTCATACTCCAGCGTGCATGCTCCAATCGGGCAGACATCTGGCGATGTAAACTTCAACTACATCTGTTGTTGAAGTACTCAAGACATTGAATTGTCGCGACAACTTTTTGCCTTCTTGATTCAGTAAATTGAAACCTCTTTTGTGTTAATTGTTAATTGTAGTCAAGTACTTAATACGAGTGGGGAAAACGAATTAACAACAGAAACTAAATGTTGACATTTTGATGGATTGGTCTGTTCGAATGGAAAAAATATTTGTTTTGTTTTGTTCATGAAACAAGAGTAGGTAATTATATTTCTGAAGGTGACTGACACGCAAAAATTAATTAAATGTCAGTTAATGCTAATTATGAATGTGGTAGGTACGGAGATTTGTAAAGGTATTTAGTTACATGCTTATTCTTTCTTAGCGCAATGCGGAAAATATTTATAATTATAGGTATAAATTCATGTAACAGTTTTCTTGCAAAATTTACTGTCAAATTTTAAGATTAATGAATCTTTGCTTATCGTACATAACATCACGATATGCTCCATCAAATGGGGTAGCACGAACCATTGCAACATTCATTAGATTAATCCTGCAATTTATCTTCGATCAACATTCATACAAGCTCGTCTCATCTTTCGTTCAAACAACAAACCTTCTGTCATATCCACCCATTTAATCCTGGAGATCCTAGATCGTCCATGCAGTCTTTCACCTGACATATACCCATTCTTTTTAAATTTGCAATAACTAATTTCGGTGAAAGTACACTGTATACCCTTGTATAATGTTTTTGGGTAAATAAATAAGATTAACTCGTAAATCTATGCGATATTTATTGAGGAGCAAACAGTAATAAATTTTCATTAGAACACAAATTCAATTTAACAGCAAGCAAAAGTTTCGAGGTTTAATATAGCACGTATCGTATTACGAAGAGAATTTGTTCATTTCGAAGCAAATAGTTAAACAAAAGAAAGAACCCCACGCAATTAGATTTACACACAGATTCTCTGTTCCGTGAAACAAAGAAAACTTCCAATTTTCCCCATGATTACTCCAATTCTCTTGTTCTATTTCCAACTTATAACTAGTTTGTTTTGCACCTGCCATCTAACAGATTCTAAAACACATTGAATAAATGTGCAACAGAATTGCAGATTCGATTTGAACGTTTCTCCTAATCTGAAAACCAAATCATTCGATTACAGAGATGAATCGTTAGTCAAATGATCATGGATTGTTTCGAAAAATACGGAAAAGGGATCGCTTTCCGTGGGAACTAGGTTAATTTTATGAAAATTATTTTATTTATTAAATGTAGAAGTAAAAATGTAAACTGTTTTATTTCGAATAAATTTAAAATGTTGTGATAATCATTCCAAATTAAATATTATAACTAATTGTTCTTTTTCACAATTTTAAATTCATTGTTATGACTTGAAAATGGTACCGATCTTGAGTCTTTTGTGTATTAAATAAAATTCATTTCATTTTTATACAACTGTTCAAAAACTTTTTTTCATTAAAATCAATACTCGAATTACGTTATTTTTTTCTTCATTTACTTTACTATGACAACGCGTATTTTGCGTATTGTTTTGCATCCTAGTCCGCAAAATGAATATTTTGCGCACTGTTTCGCTAAATTTGTATTTGGCGCCCGGCGCCAAATGATGAATACAACAATAATATCAAATTTATATTATTTTTGATTGTTTCCCTTCAATTGACTTGAATAAACCTATAATTATTATATTATTCTTTTTAACAATTATAGAAAAAAAATTGTTATTTCGTGGACGAAATTTTTAATTTTTGGCGCGTTTGAATTATTTATTTGTTCGACCAGCGATTTAAACTAAAAGTAACAACGCGCAACAAAAAAAACACTCATTTCGCGTACTTAATACAAAAATAATTATTAATTACAAAAAGCAAACAAGATCGAGTACATATTATTTGTTTTCAATTTACATCTTTTCTGCTGCACTTAATATACGATTTGTATCTTCGGATATTTCAACTATTTTATTTATTGTTTGAACTGCTAAACTTGAAAACAATATATTCGCAAAGAATACTGAAATATGATTCCTGAAAATGGATATTAATGATTTAGTTTGTCATTGTAGCGTTTTCTTGTTCCCAGCCAATTTAATTTTTTCTAAATCACCTTAGAAGAAATAAAAAGATTTTATTTCGTATTTAATAGGTAGATTTAATGTCTTAGCTTTATAGTGTAGTAAGTCATTTTTGAACAGACGGATATTATCTTAACTTGATTTATTGCCAGTTTTATTGATAACTCAATAACTTGAGCTATTGAAAATTAATTGATTTCGTTCGCCGAGAGTTAATCAACCGAACAAAGATTGCTGTCCTTTTTAAAATACAAGTAAAATACTCATCAACACTCTTTTCAAACATTTAATAATTCTTGGAACTTTATTTTTATCTCTTCTCACTATTGTTACCACAAGAAGAGAGATACATAATTGGTTAAATTACAGAAATACAATTTTAATTATAAAACAATTTGAACACTTGCATTATTAAACATTTTCAATAGTTATTTATGTACCACAAGCGATCAATAAGGTTTTAATGTCGAAAAAAATTAAATTAATACTCGTAGCATATATAAAATTTATTCTGCCTACAGCAAAAAATAAATTAAAATGTTTTAAATATTTTGAAACATATTTGTCAAGTGTAGTTGTACCATAACAATAATATCAATTTTCTTTTGTCCTCTATAAATTTTAAATGACCCATTACATCCCTGTTACCAAGGATATAATGAAGTACTTACTGTCTTGGTACTTTGGTAATAGAAAATAATTTTAGACAATAGTACTCAATTTTGTTGTTTTTTAAAATATTTTTAAATATATCTGTCAAGTGTGGTTGCTATGACAATAATATAATTTTTTTTTGTCATTCATAGACCGTAAATGACCCATTACATCCCTGTTACCAAGGATGTAATGAAGTACTTACTGTGCTGGTAGTAGAAAATAATTTTAGACAATAGTACACAATTTTGTTGTCTTTTCAAATATTTTGAAATATATCTGTCAAGTGTGGTTGCCATGACAATAATATAATTTTTTTTTTGTCGCTCATAGACAGTAAATGACCCATTACATTTCTGTGACCAAGGATGTAATGAAATACTTACTGTAGTAGAAACATAATTTTAGACAAAAAAAGTACACAATTTTGTTGTTTTTTTAAATATTTTGAAATATATCTGTCAAATGTGGTTGCCATGACAATAATTTTTTTTTCGCTCATAGACAGTAAATGACCCATTACATTTCTGTGACCAAGGATGTAATGAAGTACTTACTGTGCTGGTAGTAGAAACATAATTTTAGACAAAAATTGTACACTATTTTCTTGTTTTTTTTTAAAATATTTTGAAATATATCTGTCAAATGTGGGTGTTATGACAATAATATAATTTTTTTTTTGTCGCTCATAGACCGTAAATGACCCATTATATCCCTGTTACCACGGATGTAATGATGTACTTACTGTACTGACTTGACAAATATTTTTTTCAAATTTTGTTTTTTACACTTTTGATTAAATATTATTATTATTATTATTATTCTACGTCCTATTAACACAATCGGTAGCAATGCAAGCTGTTTGTTTTATTTCTTTTTGACAAATAACTTATCTCTGTTAAATATATTTTATGTTTCATAATTCTACAGATAGTAACATTAGAAAACAAAATGAAAACATATTTTGGACCTCCAGTAGAAAATAATCTGTAACTTTCCTGTACTCTTAATTTAATTTAATTCTTCTAGTCTACATTATTTATTAAAACAAATAATTTTAGACATATTGAAGAAACGTTTAACAGGTAAACATATATGTCAAATATTGTCGGTGTTTGAATCAACTATATTATAGTTATTTAAATATTTTGATCAACTAATCCAGCGATATAAACTATCTCATACCGTGATATCTCAACTGACTCCAACGCGAATGAAGTCACAAAGTTACGGTCAAAACACACTTTCCGAAGATTTCCTTATCACTGTATTTATAACCCAGTAAATTTATGCTTCTACGTCAGACTCACCGCTAAATTTATGACATTTCTTATGAATTATTATCTCATAAATTAGATACTAGCAGTTGCACGACCCTGTAGCTCACTTGAAACTTTGTATCTTAATTGCAAGATACATTGGAATTATTATATCGGGAGTAAATAGGTAGATAGTTTCCGTGACAGCATTTTGAGTTATTAGTGCATGTCGGAGTTACTTTACCTTTAACATTTTTCAAGAAAAGCGTCTTGGAAACTTATATTATATAGCTAATCGCATCTATTTCATAGTTTTATTATTAATTAACGTTTCTATTAATGTTGTTAGTTTAATTGCTGCTAAGTAATAAACTCATTAATTACTGTAATTTCGTTCTACAAATACATTCTGTTATACAGGGTGTTAAAAAAGTTTAAGTATTGTGAAATATCTCGAGAAATACACATCGAATCAAGAAATCAAAAAACACGTGTTTCATATTTTGCAAAAACCTATCTAAGCACATCAAACACAAACCCCAACTCCCACCCCCAGGGGGAGGGGGCAACTTTGAAACCTTAAATGGGAACCCCCATTTTTTATTATAGATTCGTATTCTGCGAAAAAGATGAATTAAACTTATCTGAAATTTTTTTTCCAATTCGAAATAGATGGCGCTTTAATCGCAAAAATAAGTTTTGAAATGATTCTGAAAGAAAAGTAAAAAAAGAGTCACCCCAAAAAACAATAAAGGAATAAAATAACGTTTATTTTATAAAATCGTTTTGCAAATTTATTTCAAGCATTTAGTCGGTGAAAGGCATGTGGCTACTTGTGAATTCAAGGTTCGAAGATATATATCGATCGATATATATCATGATATTTATTTTGATATATATCGTCATATTTTTGCAATGATATATATCCATTATATAAAAATATCAAATAGTTTTTGAGATATAGCCTTCGAAAAAGTGAAATTTTTCGAATTTTTCAGTTTTTCTACTTTTCCGAGGCTATATCTCGAAAACTAAATGTGATATGAAAACGCGGACAACGGCATTAATTTTCTCGTGCTTCAGTTAACTTATAAACATAGTTTCAGCGATTTTTATTTTTTTTCATTTTTCCGCCAAAAAAATCGCAAAAAGCGGTTTTTTAACATTTTCTCGAAAACCAGAAGTCATATGCATTTGAAGATTGCACCACTGGATTCAGTGGGTCAAAATACATATGTATGTAAATTTTCGTTTTAATAATTCTACGATTAAGGATTTTTGGGAAAATTGAATTAAAATCTGAAAAAACCAAAGGGGTACCCCTTAGGAAATAATTAAAAATATTAAATTGCTTAAAATTGTATGAAAATTTGCTTATAAGTCAATTCGGACACGGGGAATTCAACGCCGTTGAGCGCATTTCCATATCTTGTTTAGTTTTTGAGATATAGCCTCCTGAAAAGTGAAATTTATCGAATTTTTCAGTTTTTCTACTTTTACGAGGCTATATCTCGAAAACTAAATGTGATATGAAAACGCGGTCAACGGCATTAATTTTCTCGTGCTTCAGTTAACTTATAAACATAGTTTCAGCGATTTTTATTTTTTTTCATTTTTCCGCCAAAAAAATCGCAAAAAGCGGTTTTTTAACATTTTCTCGAAAACCAGAAGTCATATGCATTTGAAGATTGCACCACTGGATTCAGTGGGTCAAAATACATATGTATGTAAATTTTCGTTTTAATAATCCTACGATTAAGGATTTTTGGTAAAATTGAATTAAAATCTGAAAAAACCAAAGGGGTACCCCTTAGGAAATAATTAAAAATATTAAATTGCATAAAATTGTATGAAAATTTGCTTATAAGTCAATTCGGACACGGGGAATTCAACGCCGTTGAGCGCATTTCCATATCTTGTTTAGTTTTTGAGATATAGCCTCCGGAGAAGTGAAATTTTTCGAATTTTTCAGTTTTTCTAAATGTGTACAAAAACTAAAATTAAAAAATAAATATCCAAAAAGTGATATTTATCTGATATATATCCTATATATCAGATATTTTGATATTTATTATAAATATCATGATATTTACGAACCCTGCTTGTGATTATGTACATTTTTTTATTTGATTCAATGTTTATTTCTTGTGATATTAGATCGTGTTTTACTTTTCTTTCAGAATCATGTCAAGACTTATTTATGCGATTAGAGCGCCGTCTATTCCGAATTGGAAAAAAAGTTTCAGATAAAATTAACTTATTTGTTTTCGCAGAATACGAATCTGCAATAAAAAAATAGGGGTTCCCATTTAAGATTTCAAAGTTGTCTCCTGCCTCACCCCCTGGGAAGTGGGAGTTGGGATTTGGTGTGCTTAGATAGATTTTTGCAAAATATGAAACACGTATTTTTTGTTCCTTGATTCAATGTGTATTTCTCGAGATATTTTACCGTCCCGGAACTTTTTTAACACCCAGTATATTTATTGATCAAAGTATTATTTCTTACTATAAGCTACACGGCTACAATTATAGAGCATAGCTTACCTATCTATCTCGTTCATTCCTTTGGTTTTGACTTGGTGAAATAATTAGAAGAGAGCAGAAGTGTACAATACCTGGAACAAACAGAAATCAATCATAATTAGAACCAAAATATTTATAGGTAAATTAAAGTTTGTACTAAATATTGCAGTTATTTTTGTATAATGCTTATTCGTGTATCAAAGGAAACAAGTGAGTTATAATGACACTTTCTAAACTTTTGTTGGCTAACTAATAAAACTAGAAAAAATAAATACACAGTCTTGTACAGAATCAATTTAATCTGTTGTTTATACTAGAGATCTTAACAATCTTCCAACCTTGAATCAGATACATCCAGTTGCAATTTGCACATTCAATTAAAGTTCCCTGCCTCACGCCAGCATTAATTAATCACTTCCCAGCGTATTCACAACTATCACCCACTAAATTCATCACATCCGCTAACAAGCTTCACGTAGCACGCTCGGTAGTGCTTCCCGTAGGCAATTTCCGATTTTTTCGAGCACGGCGTCAGAGGCCAGTCACTAGTACATACATTAAAACGTCTTCTGGTTAATACGTCGGCGGTGACGGCGACGGTGAGGAGTTTCTTCAAGCTGTCGCGTCGTCGTGATTGATCACCCTCCCAGGTGTTTTGTTAGACGGAGGCAAAAGCTTCAAGTGTATGAATAACGTTAATCGATTTTTTCCACCGAAAAGTGGGAAAGTGCTTCTTGGTGACATTTTAAACTTTTTCAAGAGTTGCGTATTTCTTTAGATATTTATTTGATACTCTGCATAACAAAAACTTATAGAAAATTACCATGGCTTATAAAATAATCCGAATCACTCAGACATAATATACAGGGTGTTTCACAACTTAGAGCAAAAAATGAAAAAGTATATTCTGTACGACGTGCTGATCATGAAACAAAAAGAATTTTTTTTTAAATCGCAAAACTGTTTTCCATGTTTCCCAGTCCAAAATATTTCGTTGCCACTGCCACTGGGTGGATGATTATGTTAAAGTTATTAATTAAATAAAATTCTATTATAAATAACTGCTAATAATTGAATTGTGTAATTATTCTTTCGTAGTTGATACCTACTTCATTGTTTGTGTTTAATAGGAAAGCGAATCCAGTGCAGTACTACAAAAAATGTTTTAGGTTAACAACCCTTAATTTTTCGAATTTAAAAAAAAATCTTTTTGTTTCATGATCAGCACGTCGTACAGATTATACCCTTTAATTTTTTGCTCTAAGTTGTGAAACACCCTGTTTATTTCTTTAGTCGGCCTGTGGATATGAGAACTCGGATTCGATTTTCACAGCCGACAAATATTTTAAATCTACTCCTGTGGCTCGCCCACTACTAACGTCTTTGGGGGCCATGATTTGATGACAGGTAACGCAAAGAAATATCACATACCGAGATCTGCTACGGCAGAGTGCTACAGCCTATAATGGGTAAAAGGCGTGTTGATATATTTATTTATTAAATTCAGTGAGAATTGAATTCGAAAACTCTTGTTCTTCTATTTTATTTGCTAAGGAAATTAACCCCAGAAAAAAATGTTTCTGTTTGATCCCAAGAAAATATTATTTCTCTACAACAAATTACTGGAGATTCTTCAAAGGCGAGAACCGCCGAAAATAGTCATCAGGAAGGCAATCATTAACTTGAAAAGTTTCTCCGTCAACCCCAAAAAAAGCAACGCGTCCCATTCTAGGAAATATTGCGTCGTAAGGTCGAAGTTTCTCGCAGGTGAAGCCATCAACGCGCGTTTCTTTTTCGCCTTTTACCCTTTTGCTTTCTTGCTGCCTGTGTGATGTTTATAAAGATACCTCCGCTACGACAAATAGGTCGCCACGACGCTATATTTTGTAATATTTGATTATAGAGATAAAAACCCCAGGCCATGTGGCATATATTGAAAAATAATATATTTTTTATCGAGATCTCCAAAGAATTCGTAACCTTAGTTATTGCCCGTGGAATTCTTTTTCTTCTTTCCTCACGGTTTAGTTTCCGGAAGTAAAGTGAAACGAAAAATTTAATAAAATGTGTCAAGGTTCCGTTAACGCATCTTTCGTTTCTTTTTCTCTCTTTTTGGTTGGTTAAATTTAGAAATATGTCTCTACGTTTGATTTATAAATAGACAAGAAATGGATATACATGAAAATATGTTTGTAACATTTTCAAATTCTCGGTTCAGGATATTTCACATGAAATATGATACGAGAAAATATTTGACAATACATTTTTCATAGACTTCCTGTTTTGAAATATAGAAGTATTAAATCACAGCTTGATAAACATTACTGTCGACAAATCATTATAAACATACAAAAATTAATTAATTTGGAATATTTATACTTAATTACGTTTATTAAATTAGAAATATAAATAAACCGTTTACAGTTTAATTATACCTAACATCAATCAAGGAATTAATTGTCTGGATTGTACATTTTACGCTGCCACATATTACTAAATTAATTTAGAGATAAATGCTGAAAATAAAATTGGTAAACAATTTATTTCATTTCATCATTTATTTGAGGCATTTTCCTCTAGGAAAATTTATAATAAAAATTACTTTGATTCTATCCCAAATTTTCTTTATAAAAGCCATTTTTCGTTTGCTTGTTACTCTTGCATAAAAAACAATTGAACAACAAGTAGATATTCATTAGATATAATTTTTAATACTTAACATTTTTTGTATTTACATCTTTGGTCTAATTTAATTAGAGAAGCACTAATCATCATATTAAGAAAATACCATTATATTTTCATATATAATATAACAAGTAGTATGAAAATTGCTGAAAATATTTTGACATAAATTATGAGTTGTTATGGAAATGGAAACATAACGAGTGCGAAGCACGATTTGTGATTCCTATTTCCGTAACAACGAATGTATGTTTATGTCAAAATATTATCTGTCAATTTTCATACTACGAGTTGTATTTGGTTTGAGAATTTACTAAACAAGAGTTAATTAACAAGAATAGTTAGGTATTTATTTGCACATTATCAATTAGGTATTACAGTGATGAAAATTTTGAATATTAAATGTACACTGAACAAATGTAGAATTGACGTTTATGAAAATATTGAAAATATCATTTATTTTATTCGTAACCAAGGATATTATTAACAGTGGTATTTCCGTTATCAATTGCACTAGCGATGAATTTCCGACGAAATGTACATTTCATTGGTTCATTTTCAAACAAATTCGTGATCCTATTGGTTGACAGTGACGTGTGGTGAATTCTCTGTTAAATATTTCAATTCTACACCCGGTATATTTTAAATTTGATTTTAACAGTAATTAAATGAGTAAGATATAATATCTAGACTAATTTAGAAACATAATTTAATACCCTAATATTTATTTGAATATTTTTTGTGTAAAGTAATCCGAGAAACAATTGTATCAAAAAAGTTATATCTGCCCATAACATAATTTTCTCGTCTTTTCATAAAAAATTGTTGAACAATATTTATTTATTTATTACCGTCAATAATATAGGGTGCAAGTTTAGATATTCAGGGCCGAGTCAGGATCACAGCATCTCATTCAGAGAATAATGGAAAACTAATGAGATGTCAACAAATTTCCATTTTTATGTCAAAAGGGCAAGCAGCAAATTCGGTTTACAACTTCACTAAAACCCTTTGCATTTACATAAAACTTTACTTGAGCATCCCTCCTATCAAAAATTCACTCCACGAGTATTTATTCAAATTGGTTCGAGGGTTATCTGACAATATGTTGTAGCCCAAACATGTCTGAAATAAAAACTACCCTATTGGAAGCCACTTAAACTGTGTGTTGCTAACGATTACAAATGAAATTTAAATGCCAACTGTGGTAGCTAACCGGATTATTGAGCCCCTATACGTTGACTGCTTGGTTGTTGACTTGTTTGGTTCTGATGGGATTCGAACCCGCATTCGTAAGAGTTTAAGTGGTGTAATTGAATTTGCTCCCAGCGTTTTAGTCCCTTGTCACTTATACTAATTGATTTATTGGTTTCGTATTTGCTGGATACATCTCTCTTCAAATTGTTATCGAATACGATTAATTTATCTAGCATCTACTTTACACTCTCAAATGTTTCTAAATTATTTTATAAAAAGGTTTAAATTGTCGTAGATACTTTAGTTTTTCCAACATTCTGCCAGAAAATAACTTTTTTTTTAAATTGAAACATAATATTAACATTATGATAACCGAGACATCCACAGAAAAACAATCTTTTCGGTACTAATACTGAAAAATACATACTTTTCGGTACTAGTACTAAAATATAACCTTTCGAATTGCGTTTTAGAAACGCGATTAATTTTCTATATATTCTTGCGAACAATTAAAACTGCCTTCACAATGGAATATCTTGAACATAATGTTGAAGCTTTATACCAGTGGTTTCCAAACTGTGTTTCAAGGGGAGCGCGCTATATAAAAATATAATTGAGGATTATGAACACATTCTCAATTCATATCATAACACACACGTGTTTCTAACTCGCGCTCGCAGTAAAATATCCCTAGTTTAACAAACAAAGCCTTAGAAATTTTGTTACTTTTCGTAACAACTTATTTGTGTGAAATAGGCTTTTCCGCTGTAGCTGTTTTAAAGACAAAATATCGAACTCGATTATTCGTTGAAAAAGAATTGCGAGTGGCGATATCTTCAATGATTCCCCGGTTCTAGAAACTGAAAAACAAGCGTCCATTCAGCACACTCAAAAATTATGCTAAAAAAGTATTAATTATGCCTAATTTAAATTAAATATTATTTCCAATCTTATTACAATTTTATGTTTATAAATGTTGTTACATTATTTTGTTCTATTATTATGTTATCATAAATATAATTTTAGGTTAAGAAAAAGATTTGTTATAACAAATATCTTATATAATAACAATATTTATTTATAGTACTTTTTTTTGTATTCTATAAAATAAATTATTTACGATTTTTGGAGTTAGGCTGTTATAAAAAATGAGGGGGTTGCGACAATTTTTTACGGAAAAAAGGGACCGCTGAGAGAAAAAGTTTGGAAACCACTGCTTTATACGGTTTACTTAATGCTGAGAAATACGCTAGAAGAATATTTTCAGATACTTTCTTAATTTTTCCTTGTATGCACCAGTCTTGGATTTTTTTAATATTCATAATCGTACTTCTCTCGCGATTTTGAAGGCAGTAAATTTAAAGTTGCTGCATTAGCAGCCTCTGCAATTTCAGGTGGAGTACCCGGTTTCTATTCTATTCTATTGTCGCAAATATAATTGTATATGGCGCAATCCGGGTGAGATGCTTTATATCCTTTGCCTTCAACTTGGGGTGAATTATCTCAGTTTCTTCCTTTGATATGTAAATAACTATTTCCGTAATTTTAATTTGAAGCATTTTTGTCCAGAGTTGACATGATCTTAAATGAAATACAGGCATTGTAAATAATTAGGAGAAAAACAATCAAATTAAATAAAAATTATGAGAGCTATAAACTTTCTTCTATCAACAACAAATGAATAAATTTCTCTGAGCATAATCTAATCCTAAACCAGTTAGAAAGAAGACGCTTAAAAGAAACAATTTTTCCTGAAGGTCAGTCGACACAATTATCTACCTCCCGATAACTACCACACCATAATGGTTGCCACGGTAACACCATAAACAACCTTGCCGGAACATTAACCCCGAAGCCAAAGTCGGTAAATAAGGAAACTGCAATACCTGTGCGTCTAGCACTTGTCCTTCATGAATACCGCTCAAGTTCGATGATAGATAGGTGTCAATTGTCTGACGTTGTAACGGTAAGCAGGTCGTTGTCATCTAAAATGATGAGATACTATACTAGGAATAGGTGGGACGTGCTCGTGGACTATTACAGTCGCTCAGAAGAATACTCAATAGCTATTATTGATGAATGATTTGTTTATATTGAAATTTAAATTGACTTTAAATTGGATTGGAGGTTGAGCAAGGCTATCATTTCAAGTTATTTCATCGCAAACTGTTTAATCAAGTTTTATTGTTATACAAATTACTATCATTATACAGAACTAACTTTTCTGCCACTTGCATTCTTTTGCAAAGTAATACAAGTATACAGGGTGTTTCACAACTTAGAGCAAAAAATTAAAGGGTATATTCTGTACGACGTGCTGATCATGAAACAAAAATAATTTTTTTTAAATCGCAAAACTATTTTCCTGGTTCCCAGTTGCCACTGCCACTGGGTGGATGATTATGTTAAAGTTATTAATTAAATAAAATTCTATTATAAATAACTGCTATAATTGAATTGTGTAATTATTCTTTCGTAGTTGATACCTACTTCATTGTTTGTGTTTAATAGGAAAGCGAATCCGGTGCAGTACTACAAAAAATGTTTTAGGTTAACAACCCTTAATTTTTCGAATTTAAAAAAAATCTTTTTGTTTCATGATCAGCACGTTGTACAGAATATGCCCTTTAATTTTTTGCTTTAAGTTGTGAAACACGCTGTATAGGATAAATAAATAAAAATATAACATCACGCCTTTTACCCATTACTGAGCAGATTTCGGTAAGTGATATGCGGTTACCAGCCATCAAATCACGCCCCCAAAGATGTTAGTGGAGGGGGAGCCACAGGGGTAGTTTTAGTCATTAAAATTGGGTCATGCAACAGTTTTTGTTCTACTATTTTCTTAAAGAAAGTTTTTAATGTAGGTATATGTTTCCCCTTCAAAAAGTAAAAAGCAAACTTTTCAAACCTCATTTCTCTACAATTGTAGACCAAGACTATTTGCAGTAATAGTAGCAAAATAATTAATTTCTATTTTATTGAACAAAGTTATCAGTTCAAATGTTCATAGTTCTATTTTAAAATTTATCGTTTGCAGTATTCATGAAATCAGTGTCAAAAGTCAATTTATTGCAAATATAGCATGACGCAATATTCGCGGTTATCTAGAAACTGCAATTTGAACGATCGAGAAATAAAATATTGCATTGAATTCCATTTATGCCACCATATTCTTGAATATTACTTCTTAAGTACGATAACATCATATAAAAGCAAACGGCTTTTTAAAATGGTACTTTTGCCTGTTACTGACTCCACTAACAGAAATAAATTTTATTTTGCATTTAGCATTCCATGTATGTAACTGTTATTTAATATGTGTTTATTATCAATTCAAATATCTGTCTTTCTGTTTTACTGTGCCGTAGTTGAACCCTATAAAACAGCCGTTAAACCTTTTTATGGCCCTCATAAAAATATAGAAAAACAAAATAATAAAAATTGTAACAGTGGACACAACCATCATTAAATTAATTCTAAGTAAAGTTAATCGATTTTTATTATCTATCAAACTAATTAGAATTGATTTGTCTTGAAGGTGTGCTATAATATATGTTAATACTAGTGAGGAAAGGGTTTAATTGCAAAACGAGTACGAAAGTAGATATCTTATTCTCTGCTGGCACAGTTCTTCGTCACCAGCTTCTTCACGTGAACTTTGTTCTAGGTGAAGAAGTGAGTTATACCATACTGATGAGCTCTAATATAAGAGCGAAACGCGTCTATGGTTACTAACTGTGCTGGTCAGCCTCTTACAATGCCCTCATAAGGTGACTTGGAGGCTGAATTTTGTGAGACTTAGCCAAGTGTTTAGTTTTTTTTATGAAACCTAGTTTCACCAAGTGTATGGATGACAATTAATTTTGTCTTTGTAGTTATTTAAAGTAAGAGTAAAATCGAATATGTGAAAATTATATTTTTACGTTTGCGATACAAAAAAATTAATAATTATTTTATATAGATCAAAGGAGTTGTATTTGCAAATGCACATCACGTTTCCTTGGTCACCATGTCAAATGACATTTCCCTCACTTAATTTAGTTGTGATAGTAACCGTTACCCTCACTAGTGAGGAAAGGTATTTACTTTCATCACTAGTAAGGTAAACGGTTACTATCACAACTAATATGAGTGAGGGAAATTTTATTTTCACAAATAAAATTGAAAAAAAAAACAAATATCGTACATTTCAAGTATATTCAGTCGGGTTTAAAGTTGAATAAATCCTTTTTTCTACTTCCGTTAGGAAATAGACGTTTTATTTCACTTCTTTGAGTTAGATTATGAACTGCATTATTTAACTAGTTAAATAATGAGGTAACATAGCAACTCATAAAAATTAAGATATCTTGGTAGACGAATTCTGATGAGTTATTCTTTTATTTTTTGAATTTATAACTGTCATTAATATGTCAAAATTTCATAATTTCAAAAACGCTCTTTCATATTTATTAGAACGGAAGTAGAAAAAAATATTGTATGCAACACGTAAAGAAATAGGTTATTACCTTACTAGTTTCATAAATAGCTATTAAAAAATCGTAGCGGAAAAGTGTGAATTTTGCTAGAAACAAATGTAAATATTTGCGTGTGTAGAGCGTACGTTTTAGTAGGTTAGGGTGTATTTATTTAAAACGCGAGAGAAGCGAGCCTTGCCAAGAACATTTAAATAAACAATAACACATTTCTCACGAAACTAAAGCATTCTGAGTGAAACAGCATAACAGAGGTAATATATGAAAGAAATTAGTTGCGACCATTGTTCAGTTTTCTTTCACAATGACTACACAAGACAATTAGAATATTGTTAGTGAAGTAACATGATATATGGCGCCAGCTGGTATCTACCGTGAAAAAATGTCACAAAAAGCACGAGTCGATCTTTTCAGTCAGCTGGAACAAAGTAGCTGATGGCTAGCTTACTATGTTACAAACAAATGAAGGTTCAAGTGTACAAATGAAACTTGAGAATGAATGACACGTCTTGATTTTGATTTCTTTCATCGCTTCTATTAAATGCTTGACATAATTGTTCGCTTCGAACGTTGGAAGGAAAAGAAAAATGCCAGACAATCGATCGCGCGTCAGCGCTTCATTTATTTCGAAGCTATGTAAATTTAGAACAGAATGACAGTAAATATAATTTGTATTTTTATACAATTCAAATGTTTCTCTGCTAAGAATAACATACCTCCATGATTAAATCGTGTCTGCTTCAGAGTAAATATACGCTATACTATACACATGGAGTAGACTTCTGGAATTTGTAGATTAGCTTCCAGAAATACATGTCAAGTCATTTGACAAAATTACATGACTTGTATATTTTGTAATATAATACAGCGGCGGTTTTAAAGATAGAACAGCTTCTGATAAATATTAATTTATAGTTTTAGGCTATTGTCCATAAAAAAGCTATTAAAAATTAACGGAATACCCGTACCTTTTTTAAAGATATATATACTATTTTTAATTTATATTTTTAATTTAAATATAACAGCACGCCAGAAGCTATCATATTTCTTATAATATTGTTTACACATTATTTAGTAACGTGCAGGTTTTTAATTAAAAATTTAGTTAAAAGATAATAATTAACAAGTAATCTAATGTATACTTTAAAAAATATTTTCATGTAAATTTGTACAAAGACTTTTTTAATAAAACCCTATAACAAGAAATTTGCATTTTAACAATAGACCATCGTTGCTGCTATAATGAAAAAGCTCAACTTTACAACGGACTCCTGGAGCTTACGGAAGCTTGAAAATAACCATGGAGACTTTGAAACTTTTACAGTCTTTTCATAATATATTAAAAGTCACATTTAACTTATACAAGGTAATGAAAAAATATTGTTTTTAACACTTTTGCTTTAGTATTATTGTTCTTCCACAAAAAAGGTTGTTTTTGAAAAAATAATTGGTAAAGAATAGCAAATGTTAAACTGTTTACAACAAATCTATAAATTTAATAAAAACAATTCGCGGTATTCTATTCTATATACTATTTTTTTCAACATTTTTTCGTTTGCGATACAAGAAATTAATAATTATTTTATTTAAATCAAGGGAGACAACTTAGTGTGATAGTAACTGTTTCCCTCAATAGTGACGAAAATTAATTACTTTCCTCAAACGTAAAAATTTATACCTTAATTCAATCTTCCATGAAACAAAAATAAAGAACCCATTGTTTTTTCCATCTGAGTACTAGAAAATTATTTTGTTTTAAATGTTAATGATATTTCTAGCTATTTGAAAAATAAATATTGCAAATCAACTAAGTTTATGTACATTTTATGTTCGTCATAATTTATTAATCATAAATATTATAAAATAACTAATAATGAATATTATTTTCAATTTGATAATTTGCCATTTTACACTATCAAGGGTTTTGAAGAAAAATACTTGAAATAAAACAGTTACATAATGTAGTTCTCCTCAGCTTCTATTTGAAGCATTCTTGTCTAAAATTATTTAGTTACCTACGTTTGACAGCTAAAAATATACTATACTGAAAACGTTATAAGAAGGAACTGACGTCATCAATACTGATAAAACTTAATAAAATCATAAAGAACTGGTGCAAAATTTAATTGATAATTTAAAAAAGAAAATGACATTGAAACACAAACCTTATATAAGGATATTGAATTAAAGCTATATTTGCTATCGATTCATGTATTAGAGCCTATTTTTCATATATTTTGGTTATTGTGCCTATTTTACCTTTTACAGCCTATTTTGCCTATTTTTGTTGCTTATTCTAACTTTTATTGAGCAGACAAGGTTTATCATCTACTTCGTTGACTAATTCAGCACTCGACAAAGTGTTTCAACCTAACCTATAATATTTAAAGTACTTACTTTAATCAAGTTTTTGTGTGTGAATTTAAAATGCCGAAAGAAAAAACGTTTTTTAGTCAAAATTTTACAATTGTGCCTTTGCCATTAATCAATGGAGCTGAGGTAATTTTAGACGATATGGCTAAATATAAAAACGCTCATGTCACATTTTGTGATGTTGAACGAAGTTTTCAACTTACAAGCAAGTTCTGACAGACCGAAGACAGTCCCTTTCCGAAAATTTCATAGGGCAATTGCTCGTAATATTTTGTTAATTAAAGTATAGTACATAATTTGAATTTGCATAATAGTTAATAAAATGAGAACCCTACATTATTATTTTTCAGATTGTGTTAATTTTTCTTTAAAATGATTATTTTTTTCTAACGAAAAGTAGATACGAGTACCAATATTAGAAAAAGGATTCGTTTATTTTTTTTTAAACAAATTTTTTCCTATAGGCTGCCTAACATCCCGCCTATTTTAGTGTAATTACCGGCCTATATGCCTGCTTTTTTGGGTGTTTTTAAGAGCCTAAATATCCGGGCTTTATATATCAGTATAGCATATAATTTATAATTGTCTTTATTTTTAACAAGAAAACAAAATGAAAAATATTCTAAGAAACGAATAGAATTTCAAATATCCTGTATATTTTTTGATTCTGATTAGCTTAACACTAGGTTTAATTACACAATGGTCTATTGTTCTAACATAATTGTCACTCATTTCGATTCGACATTGAACTCGTCTAACAATTTGTTCCGGTTGTGCTCGGAGCACGGAATATGGTGTCAGCATTTTATTGTCTTGGAAAAATACATTTTATTGTTATGTTGTAGCATATGCAAGTGATATGTGGTAGGGTGTTCCCCGTTTATGTAATTTACATAGCGTATTTTACTGCATGAATATGCTGCAATGTTATTCTGGAAAATTATGACACTAAAACGAAAAAGATTTTATATTTTATTTCTTCCGTACCGAGAAAGAGCTTGAATTTACAATGGATTATAAATAAACTAGGAAAATTTCATATAAAGTTTTGATAGGCAATGATATTGGAATTTTCAATCGATAGAGACATACTTCTACACGGAAAGTAGCACGATTTCCAAATATATTACTGGGGGAGGAATTCATTAATTTTGATTGATCGACCAAAACGTTAAAAAGCAAAAAACCTTGTAATTGTGGCAGTTAATTGTCCTCCAAATAAACAAAGCACACAATTTGAGTATGTGTTCTAAATGGATTCCTCCACTATTTTCTTTATTTATGAAACCGAAAACAATATATAGTTCTAGAATATTACAATTGATATTCATTAAGCCGTTATGATTTTTAAAAATTTTATGACGTCAGAATTAAAACAAATGTGAATTTGAAACAGTGGATTTCACATATAATTATAGTCACAAATATGATCTACTTTATCATTTAGAAAATATATAAATGAAGTTTAAATTTAAATCTACCCCTGTGGCTCCTCCTCCACTAATATCTTTGGGAGGGGCGTGATTTTACGGATGGTAACCGCACTTCACGCGGTAAAATATATCACTTACCGAGATCTGTTTAGGCAGAGTCCCACACCAAGTAATGGGTAAAAGGCGTAATGATATATTTATTTATTTATAAATGAAGTTTAAATTACTTTCATGGCAAATAATTAAACATATGCATGAATATCTGTTATTTCAGAAAGAAAAGTAAATAAACTGTATGATTATCTTAGTCAAAGGTATGATTACTACTAGTACTATTTTCTGATTTACACCATTTAATTTGACTTTCCCCTCACTGGTGTGTGGAAACCTAAACAATGTTTGGAACTAGGTTTAACAAACATATACCTAAGTAATATAATCATTAATTAGAAATAATCATATATTAAATATGAACGAACGTAAACATAATAATAACCTCAAAATAAACTGGCAGTTAAACGAAGACAAAAAACATGCATCGTAGACAGAATTCTGAATAAACTAGATATGCGAGAGATGGTTAAAGAAACATCTCAAAATTCTAACCAATAACATTTTAGAAATTTTGATTATCTTCGGTACGAATATTTGGGGTCTTAATATTGCTGACTATAGTGGAAACCCCCATTGCATTATATATTCGTGTTAATAATTATAATGCTATAAGATTTGTTCCAAATAACCAAAATGTACATACATAACATTATACTATATTTCATCAAATTATGAGGTAGGTGGCTCAGTGGTATCGAGTCGGCCTGTGGCTCTTGAGAACCCTGGTTCGATCCCCACAGCAAACAAACAATTTTTACCAATTTAAATCTATCCCTGTGGCTCCCCCTCCACTAATATCTTTGGGGGCCGTGATTTGACGACTGGTAACCGCACTTCACGCGAAAAAAATATATCACTTACCGAGATCTGCTTATTTTATTTATTTATTTATTAAATTAAATAGGACGAACCCTTGAAACATTCACAGAAGATCCGATCATTAGATGTATCAAATAATTAATCTTCGTCAAACATTCTCATCTTAACACACCGTCCTCGCTTCAACCACATTCACATTCCCTCCATAAAAACTCATTTATTCCTCACACTCGACAATATAAGAACAGATTTATATTGTATAATTCATTTGGTAGTGCTAGTAGGTACTAGAAGCAAAATAAAATATCTGAAACGCGTAGGCAAAGTTATTTCCACAACATAACAAACCATTGTTCAAAATTTTTAACGAATACAAATACCAACAACAGCAGAACCAGTCCTTACATACTTCACTTGAAAAAATCCCCTCGTTACTTCTCTCAAAGCATTGGAAAACACAGGTAACCAGCAACCAACCCTGTCACAAAAATTCCCTAGCAAACAATCGAGTCCTCAGTTTCTAGAATCAATCTTCGACGAGATTCTTCACTTCGTCACATCTTGTAACTCGTTCTGTGAATCTGTGTAGCCGTGTGGCCTGTTCACCTGCTTGAAGCTCGATGTTCGATTCACGAGGAAGGAGATAGTACGATGTGTACGGTTGTTGAGATACATGAATGGACAAGTTGCCTTATAAGGCAAATGCTTCTCTTCGATGTTTTGTATCGCGTCTTCAATGAATGAGCGCGTGGACGAATCGCGAAGAAAGGAACAATTATTTACTTGTATTGAATGGTGCAGTTTCTTTCAAAGAATACGTTGATGGTAGCTCTGACTTTGCAGACTCAGTTTTCTAAATTTAATCAAATTAAAATTGCAAATATCGAATCATATTTTCGAGTGTAAAAGTTGTCTATGACAATTTTGAATATAAATATATCATCACGCATTTTACCCATTACTGGGTGTAGCACTCTGCCGAAGCAGATTTCCCCTCACGGCCACCAAAGATGTTAGTAGAGGGGAAGCCACAGGGGTAAATTTAAATTGGTGAAAATTGTTTGTCGGCTGTGGGGATCGAACCAGGGTTCTCAAGATCCACCACTGAGCCACCTACCCCATTTACAGGCTTCATAAAATGCGTTTCTAATTAACAAAAATAATTAGTTATTATGCCAATACATCCAAAAATGACATTAAATTCTAATTGTAACTTTAAATATATGAATATTGTTATTTTATTTTGTAAATAGCTCTAATATAATTCATATAAATCTGGAATACAAAAAAAATATAAAATAAATATATCATCACGACTTCTATCCAGCAAATTTTAGTAAGTAATATATTTATGTAAAGTGTGGTCACTAGCCGTCAAATCACGGCTCTCAAAGACGTTGATGGAGGGGAAACCACAAGGGTAGATTTAATTGTTTGTCGACTGGGGAAATTAAATCTAGGTTCTCAAATCTAAATAAATAAATAAATAAATATATCATCACGCCTTTTACCCATTACTGGGTGTGGCACTCTGCCTAAGCAGATCTCGGTAAGTGATATATTTCTTCGCGTGAAGTGCGGTTACCTGCCGTCAAATCACGGCCCCTAAAGATATTAGTGGAAGGGGAGCTACAGGGGTAGATTTAAATTGGTGAAAATTGTTTGTCGGCTGTGGGGATCGAACCAGGGTTCTCAAGATCCACTGGCCGACTCGATGCCACTGAGTCACCTACCCCATTTACAGGCTTCATAAAATGCGTTTCTAATTCACAAAAATAATTAGTTATTATGCCAAGTAGGGCGTTCAAAATACATCAAAAAATGACATATGAAATAGTAATTATAACTTTAAATATATGAATATTCATTTTTTATTTTGTAAATAGCTCTAATATAATTCATATAAATCTGGAATAAAAAAGAAGAATAAAATAAATATATCATCACGCCTTCTATCCATTACTGGATGCGATACTGTGTCACAGCAAATTTTAGTAAGTAATATATTTATGTAAAGTGTGGTTACTAGCCTTCAAATCACGGCTCCCAAAGACGTTGATGGCGGGGAAACCACAAGGGTAGATTTAATTGTTTGTCGACTGGGGAAATTAAATCTAGGTTTTCAAATCTACAGTTCGTTATTTCCAAATGTATCCTCCTGCATTAATCTACTAGATATTTAGTACCTTACTGCCAAAAATACTTGTCTAAAGAAAAAATGAAATTTCTCTCCCTATGGAATTGTAGTACAGAGACCAACATTAAATCTCATTAATTGGCCATGTCCAGCAATGCTTAATTAGATATCAAATCCTCTAAAAGGTATTCCTGGTCCTTTACTAATTAATACTAATATTAGACCAACAAGTAATATATCTGTTACCCGATAATTAATACAGATTTACATCATATATTGTTAGTGTTATTTGTCGGTAATTAAGGGTTCTGTAAGACCTTGAGGCTTTTATTAGAACCAGTAATATTAATGTAAATATTCTGTACACAAAAAATAATAACATACCTACAATTACAGAACATGCAAATAAAAACAAACATACCTTTAATTTTGATAATTTAGAAATATTAGTAAGGAAAAAGAAAGTACACAAACGACTAACTTTTGGAATTGTCACATATTAAAGAAGAAGAAGAAGAATAATAATAATATTTCATGAATTTGTTGTCATTCACTTTATTGTTTTTATATGGTTTTGCCGCCAATTTACTAGTTGTTTTTGGTTGAAGCATAGTAGGAGAAATTAGTATATTGCGCATCTTAAATTTATCTCAATTATTCAATTTATATAAAATCAAGTCCTTCAATCCGAAATAGTTTGAAGAATATCTCGAACGCTATCATTCACCATCCAAACGTCACCGGAATCCCGTTTGAAATTCTTATAGTATCTCTTTCTCAGAAGTTTTGTTCCTTCGTTCCATTGTTGTCGCTTTATGTTACGTTGTCTTGCGTGGAGTTTCGTTTCATTGCGTTCTGTTACGTTGTGTTGTTGTTGAAAGCGTTGCATTGCGTGCTTGATGATGCTAGATGTACGCTTGTTTGTTGTTTCCCCTTAATCAAGTAAGAGTGAAACTGAAACTGGCCGCCATTGTCGAGGAAGTTTCATAAATGAAAGTAATTAGTTCGGTTGCGTTTACTGGAATTTCAAAATCGAAAGTGTTTGTTTAGTTGCCCATTGTTTTCCATTTTTAAAGCTTTCGTAACTTGCTTAAAATTCTTTCGCATGCTTGAGGACGTGATTGGCGAAATTTACTTTTGAACATTAGTTGCATTTTTACTGTCTGACGTGTTACTTTCCTCATTATTCTTTTTGTCTTTCCCTTTAAATAAAAGATCAAAGGAAAGGTAAAATAAATTTTTAATTACTATTACATTTTTCAACAACGTATATGAACAGAATTATAATATATAAAGCTTTGTATTATATAGAATTCTTTAGTTAAAATTAAAATAAAATAATGTTAAAAGTAATCTGTTTGAACAATGATAACCATGATTAAATTTCTTAAAAGTAAATTAATAAAGAAATAAAGGATTGTCTTTTATCTGCTTTGTATTAATTTAAGTTTATTTTTAATTGGAATAGACTGTTGCTAATTAAAAATTTTTGTCGAGATTTCTTCTACAGTTTTCTCTTAATGAGATAAAGATTCTAAATTAAACCTTTTTCCTTATTAATGAACAGAGATGTGCATCTACGTGTAATCTTTAATTGTCTACATCTACACGTAGACAATACGTCGACAATTCTAGCGACGTAGACAATGTAAACAATGTAGATAATGCATCTGACAGTTGTAAAATTCAACATAACCTAAATTTATTCCTTTGTAACTATTACATGTATTCGTATTCGTAAGCTCGGATCATTATCGGTCTTTATATAATAAAACTAATAAAGCAAATGCTCGTACATTACTAGACGAATGTCTGTCTTGGGTCTTGGGCGAACTGTCATATTTTTAAAATCGATCAACGCGCCATCTCACCAGACGGAGTTTTCTTTGGCGCTATTTTTAACAGTAACCAGTTGACAAATTTTGAACGTTTTGCGCTGCACAACTAATTTTTTTTCATGTAATCCCTAGAATAAAAATAAAAATCTCTACCAACATTTAAAATTCCCTAGTTCTAGGAATAAAATTTTAATATGACTTAAGTGAACACAGGTGTTTTCATTGTCTACATAGTCTACATTGTTTACATGAAAAATGAAGACGTAGACTACATGATTGTTTACACGTAGAGAATTGCGTAGATTACTTGCAGTAGACTACACGCACATCCCTGTTAATGAATTAAAAATCTAGATTTTCATTCTGCTGCACACAAAACATACATTATTTAAAAAATAGTAATAATAATTAAATTAAATACTACCAAAATATCTAATTATTTATCAGAATATTAATGCATATATTTAAAGACGTAATTATAATAAATCTCAAGCTTATATAATAGTTATTTAATAGTAATGTGAAATGTTATTAAGTCTATGACAGAATGTATGAATGTTCCCATGACGAGAACCCGCTGTTTGACGGCCACTGTTATTATCGATGCGCTAGGCACACAATCGAAGTAGGCGGTGGGACAAGCAAGGATCACGTATTGAAATGTGGGCGTGAGACAAAGATAGAGAGATTAATATTAAAGTCAAACAATCATCGTGTTCTGGGTCCGTGTCCGCATATCCCCGGTCTAGGAAGTTATGGCATGGCGATGGCTTCGTGCGATCCCCCAGGGGTTTGCGTGCATTAGGTAATTTGTTGAAGAAGACGTTAGAGAGCAGAAAAAAGAAAAACAAGTGATAGTCATGTTGGGTTGTTTTTTTCTTCGCTGTTCTTATATTATAGCATAGGAAGGAGATTGTATCTCTAAGGCGGCAGGGTTCCTTTTTTTGGTTTCTTTTTAGGGTATATTTTATGTCTTGTTTAATTAGTGGGTGTGGAAAGAAACAATATGGTTTTTGGATTTTTATTGCCATCAAACCAATTAACTATTCCAATGAATGAAACAGTTTAAAATTCTAAATATATTACTGTGCATTTCCTGTTTCTGCAATCACTACAAATCCATCATTTCTGTACGCCATTTTAATTATTTCGCCCGTTTAGTCGTTCCACTGCACTGATGAAAATCAGACAGATGTATAAAGTCTGCCGAGTCTCGAAAAGTTGAGTATTTTTCTCGATCGAGATCTGTTGATCGGGTTCAGTCAAAAAAATCTGATATGCCCATCTCCTACATATACCTATTGAAGCAAATTATTTATTTATTTGACACATTTACTTCGTTTATTTTCATTCCATTATTAGATTTACCGATTCGGATTTAATTTGAAGTAATTTATCCCAGTACGTGCAAATGTTTGCTTAATTCAATTTATTGAATCCTGTCGCACGTCCCTCAGAAAAGTAATACAACTAAAAAAATCTTATGTGGACACCACATGACTTCCTTGTACACGTATTATACTAAAGCTACATTTTTTATTGTACATATTTGACGTAATATGACATTGACATTAAATTTCTTATTTTTTGTTCTAATCCATAGCAAACTTAATTACATGAAACAAGAAATATATAATTTCTTAATTTAGATATCTCGCTTACACAAAAGGATAATTTAAACATTCTTAATGTGCTAGACGCAGAATTTAATTCTCTACAACTTTTATTTGCAGTATTTATTTCTAAAATCAAAATAATACAATTTTTTTCAAGAAAGACTGTTAGCAGCTTCATGTAATGTATCACTTCCGGTTAGTCTATTTTAACCAAAACCTATTATGTTATTTCCATAAATATAGTAGTCTTATATACCAAATTTGAAAAGTTTGGATTATATTTGAATAAAGTTTTTTTTATTAAAATCTATTATAGGCTTCAACTAAAGTACCACTTCCGGAATTTATATAATGACCAAAAAGGGAGGTGCACTACTAGATGTTATAGCAGTCCTAAATACAAAATTTAAATTTTTTACGGCCTACCGTTTTTGAGTTACATACATACGTACGTACATACTGCCAAAATTAGTCAAAATGAATTCAGTGATAGTCAAAAGGGATATTTCCGCTGAAATCTCAAAACCGAAAATTTTCGCAATTACAATACTTCCTTTAGTTCGTACAAGGAAGTAAAAATATATCAAGTTTCAGGAAAGCAAGAAAAAAATATTAAAGCATTGTTGACAGCGTTGGAAATAATTATAGCTGGGAAAATAGTTTAATTATGTCGCATAGAATTAATATCTATCAAAAAAGTTAATCTGATATAGCTCATTTTTGAGTGGTGTCACGTGTCTATGAGATTTGCGATGTGGTCTAATGTGAACGAAGTGGCAAACAGAACACGTGTAATGAATTTTATTGAAAAACTTTTAACAATGTCGAAGTAGTTATGCTCCAGTTGGCAGCAATGTAACAAATTGCCAAAAGTGAATTATAGATTCGATTCTTTTGTCAAGTTCACCAATTTACAAACTGTCAAACCGAAATTCCTGCCGCATTCTACTTTCCTAATTTTTCGCTACATTTTTCCATCAAAACAAACAGAACATCAATTTCGCGCGTTGAAAAATTAAATTCTAATTTTCTTTGCCTTTCGTCGGCCAAAAAACGACAACCAAACGAATTCAGGAAGAAAGGATGGAACAATTTCGGCGGATGAATTTTTTATCGTGCGTATTTTTATAGAAACCGGGCTGAAAAATGTCTGCCCTCTCTCATACTTCTAACTATGTGAAATGTGTATAATATTTGTAGGTTGTATGTAGATCGCGAGCGTGTAATTTTGTTGATATTTCCGGTATAGATTTCCGATTGATTTTTACGGGCTATAACATTTTATTGCGCTCTTTTTAAAATGGAATAGTAGAACTGGGGATATTAAGTGCATAAAGTTTTAGTGTGAACCTCTGGAATTATTACTGTTTTGTTATGGCATTAAATTTGATAGTCCTCGGTACATTTGTATTTTTGTTCCCGGAAAACATCAGTTTTCAAACATACAAACTTGTATCAGATACTTTGAAAATAGAAATCGAAATAGCTGCAATATTTTATCTATTAATTAACATTACTTATTTCACGCTACCTGTGTTTAGAATTACAATTACTATCTATTAGTTCGTGACGTATTTGGTTAACTTTGTCCTGTTTACGTTATTAATGAAGTAACCGATTGAAATATATTTTCGAATATTAATTAGTGATAACGGGCTAGCAAATGCCTCCACGAGAAATATACAGCTAACGCAATTATTATAGAAGATATGAAATTACGTGAGTGCGCGCATAAAAATATTTTGCTTTAATGTCTGTAGTTCTGATAATTTTTAAGTACCTTTAAATGTTGTCTACAGCGAGTATAAATTAAAGTTTATGTAAAAATAAAGATAAAGAACATTTCAAAGCAGTTTCGTCGTATTGCATTTGAGTTGTGTAATAGATACTGCATTTATTTAATAGTTTTACTTAAATATTTACAGCAGGATACCAGGTTTTATCGTTTATTTTGAAAATAATGTTTTAATAATCAGGAAAACCGATGTTCTAGAAAAATGGTTGAATATGAATTGAAGGTTTGTTTTGTGAACGAAAGATGAGTTTGTAATAAGCATATTAAATGGGGTAGGTGGTAGGTGGATCTTTAGAACCCTGGTTCGATCCCCACAGCCGAGAAACAATTTTCACCAATTTAAATCTACCCCTATGGCTCCCCCTCCGCTAATATCTTTGGGGGCCGTGATTTGACGGCTGGTAACCGCACTTCACCCGACAAAATATATCAGTTACCGAGATCTGCTTAAGCAGAGTGCCACACCCAGTAATGGATAAAAGGCGTGATGATATATTTTTTATTTTATTTTACATTATGAATGAGGATGTTTGAGGAAGATTAATTGCAGGATGAATCTAATGAATAAATGTTCAGTGAATGATTCATGGGTTCGTGCTACCCCATTTGATGGACTATTATCTTTATGTTAAGAGTGAATTGTAATTGAAATAATGTGCAAATAGAATATATAGATGCATATGAATCAAAATTTGATATGTGAACGTGAAATAAGACGAGCTTGAATGATAAGTAAATGAATGTTTTAATGGTGCTACCTCATTTGTTGGGATATAGAATGATATTTTGTATGTATGTAATTTTTACTTCCTTGTATTGTAATCGCGAAAATTTTCGGTTCTCAGATTTCAACGGAAATAGGTATTTTGGCCCTCCCTGAATCCATTTTGACTAATTTCGTCGTGCCGTCTGTACGTACGTATGTATCTCGCATAACTCAAAAACGGTAAGCCGTAGAAAATTGAAACTTTATATTTAGGACTGTTATAACATCTAGTTGTGCACCTCCATTTTTGGTCATTATACAACTACCGGAAGTGGTACGTTACTTGAAGCCTATAATAGGTTTTCATGAAAAACTATATTCAAATATAATTTAAAACTTTCCAAATTTAGTATATAAGACTACTATATCAATGGAAATAACATAATAGATTTTGGTTCAAATAGACTAACCAGAAGAACACATTACATGAAGCTGCTAACAGTTTTCCTTGAAAAAATTGTATTATTTTAATTTTAGAAATAAATGCTGCAAATAAAAGTTTTAGAGAATTAAATTCTTCGTCTAGCATATTAAGAAGTTTAATACGCGTACAAGGAAGTCGTGTGGTGTCCACATCAGCAAAAATTGGTCATAACGCGTTTTAATTTGAGACGGTAGTATACTGCAAATAAAGTCGTTCACGCGCTATTAAAATACAGTTAAAAAACCTTTTAAATATTCATCCCATTATGTTGTAGCTTATGCAACAGAACATAAACACACACATACATATCAGTCCTGCCAACTTTGGCAGTCCCATAACAACAAAACCACTAAAATAGCACTGATGTCATAATACATTAGCATATTGTTAAATAGAAGTTTGTTCATCATACTCGTATGTGATGTACTCACAACGCTACCATTTATCGTGAATGGCTCATTTCCGCCTTGGCGTTTTATAAAACAGCCTTCCTGCTGTAGTGAAACGCGCAGTTGGCCTTGGCCGAGAAATATGCATTCAGGAAAAAAACAAACGTCGACGTTGCTGCTGCTGGTTTTGCTCTACTCTCTGCTAGGATATGTCGCATGCTTTTTGTGTTGTATTGATTACGATGTGCTGATGTTTTTCTTGTTTTCTTGTTAACCTCTGTTTCTTTTGTTTATACTATGATTGTTTTCATTTGATTCAGTTTTTGTTCAGCATGATTGTGGTTACGACAAAATTCCATTGTTGATTTTCATGATGAATTCTTTTGCTTTCAAATGCATATTTTCTTTTCATACGGTTTGATTATTCAGATAAGATACAAATACGCTCAATGGATATGTTACAAAAGTTATTATATAGCGTCCCACGAAAACTGCTTCATAACCAAATAACATGGAAAATACATAAATCTTTTAGTTACCATTGCTTTCTTGATTAGGAAAAAGAAGTTGAGAATTAAATTTAGAATTGCTACATTCGATTAAGGTGTTTTGATTTATGATTATTACAATGTTCCTTAAATCTAGTATAGATATTACGTTCAGTTTGTCTTATGTAAATAAAGTTGCAGTTGTTACTTTTTATTTGGCGACTTTCCGAATTGATCCTAATTAGTTTATTATTAACTAAAATATTTCTTAATGTATACTTATTGTAGAAACCTAAAATTGTATCCACTATTTCGCTATCATCGAACTAATGCCTCGAACATAATTTAATTTTTTGTAACTAACTTTAGTGACATCTTGACTAGATGTGGAATAGAAATATTTAATAGAACTTACTTTGTGTTTCTTTTTAGTTCCTTGTACAAAGTAAAGGAAGTATTGTAATCGCAAAAATTTTCGTTTCTTAGATTTCAGTGGAAATACGCATTTTGGCCACCCCTGAATCCATTTTGACTAATTTCGTAGTGACGTCTGTACGTACGTATGTATCTCGCATAACTCAAAAACGGTAAGCCGTTGAAAATTGAAATTTTACATTTAGGACTGTTAGAGGGTCGTTCAATAAGTCCTTAGAAAAAAGTAGAAAAAACACCTTTTTTGGGTAGATTTTTTTTTATTTTTCTACATAATCTCCTTTTAGCTCTATACACTTCTCTAATCGTTTTCCCAAATTTTTTAAGCCGTCCAAAAAGTAGGATATCGGAAGCTCCTCAAAATAGGCTTCCGTTTGGGCGATGACCTCCTCATTGGACGTAAACCTTCGTCCGCCAAGCCATTTCTTTAAGTTTGGAAATAAGAAAAAGTCACTGGGGGCCAAATCTGGTGAATAGGGTGGATGTTGCAATAATTGGAACTTTAATTCCATAATTTTGGCCACCGCAACTGCGCAGGTGTGCACACGTGCATTGTCTTGATGAAAAAGGACCTTTTTGCGTTTCAAATGAGGACGTTTTTCTTTTATTTCTTCGCTCAGCCGGTCCAATAACGACGCATAATACGCTCCTGTTATCGTTTTTCCCTTTTCCAAATAGTCGATGAAGATGATTCCGCGTGCATCCCAAAAGACCGTTGCTATAACCTTGCTAGCCGATTTCTCCGTCTTCGCCTTCTTCGGAGCCCGTTCGCCTTTAAAAATCCACTGTTTTGACTGTTCTTTTGTCTCTGGAGTGTAGTAATGTATCCAAGTCTCATCCACAGTTATGTATCGACGCAGAAAATCTTCAGGATTACGACGGAAAAGCGCCAAAACAGCCTCAGAGTCCACCACACGATTGCGTTTATTCTCCACTGTGAGCAACCGCGGCACCCATCTTGCCGAAATTTTTTCACACCTAATTTTTCGTGCAAAATTAAAGCGACTGTGCCTTGTGATATGCCTGTAGCCTCAACTATTTCGCGCACTTTGATTAGTCGGTCACTTAAAACCATATCGTGGATTTGGTCAATCATTTCGGGGGTAGACACTTCTACAGGGCATCCGGAACGATGTTCATCTTTTGTGGATGTACGGCCACGTTTAAACTCATTCACCTAATTGTAAACAGTTGCAAACACAGGAGCAAATGTGCCATGAACTTCATCCAACTCAGCTTTAATTTCTTTCGGCGTTAAGCCTTTTAAATACAGATGTTTAATCACCGCTCGAAACTCACTTTTATCCATTATTATAAACAATCAAAAGTTTTTTACTACAATTGACAACAACAATGAAACTACGTGACGGCTAAAGCTAAAACTCTAACAGTTGACTAGTTAAGAGTGCTGCTTACTGAAAAAAATTCATTTTCGATACTACGAGCACCATCTCTTGGATTTTCTAAGGACTTATTGAACGACCCTCGTATAACATTTAGTTGTGCACCTACTTTTTTGGTCATTATATAACTTCCGGAAGTGGTACTTTACTTGAAGCCTATAATATGTCATGAAAAACTATATTCAAATATAATTTAAAACTTTCCAAAATTGGTATATAAGACTACTATATCAATGGAAATAACATAATAGATTTTGGTTAAAATAGACTAACCGGAAGTGGCACATTACATGAAGCTGCTAACGGTTTTCCTTGAAAAAAATGGTATTATTTTAATTTTAGAAATAATTGCTGCAAATAAAAGTTTTAGAGAATTAAATTCTGCGTATAGCACATTAAGAATTTTTAAATTACCCTTTTGCATAAGCTAAATATCTAAATTTAAATATTATATATTATTTCTGTGTCTCCCCCTCCACTAATATCTTTGGGGGCCATGATTTAACGACTGGTAACCGCACTTCACGCGAAAAAATATATCACTTACCGAGATCTGCTTAGGCAGAGTGCCACATCCAGTAATGGGCAAAAGGCGTGATGATATATTTTATATATATTTTTTGTTTTTGTTTTAATTAAGTTTGATTAGAACAAAACATAAAAGATTTAATGTCAAATATGTGCAATTAAAAAAATATCTATAGTTTAATACGCGTACAAGGAAGTCATGTGGTGTCCACATCAGATTTTTATTATATTAAAAATCGTTTATTGACTATATCCGTTATTCCTGGTAATATTTTAAATTACTGAAAGTTCTTTATCGTAACTAGAATTGGTCATACGGATTTATTGTATGCCTTGGGAAGAAACTGTCATTCTTTCCTCAGGTGCTTTATATCCCTTGCCTTGTGCTCGAAAAAGGGAAACGGCATTCCTTGAAGTACTCTCTCTGCACCTATTTCTCATGACGCAGTTTTCTTGACTTAAAATTTATGTCGTTTTTGTTGTATACTAAACTTATACAAGCGTGTGCAAATAGTTAATTTAATTGTTCAATATTCTTTGTAAAATAAAAGTACATCTTCATGTTGTGAGTGTTTGAATGTAATAATAGTAAGAATTTTTTTGTTTTGTTGCAGGTAAGTGCCGACATCAGTAATGAAATACACCCATATAAAAGTCATAAACTAATGGTAAGCCTAACTACCAGTTAATTGATTATCGTATTTTACACTGATCAGATAACAGTTGAATTCTATTTGTAAACGAACAGATGGATCATTAATATATAGTTAATAATTTATTTCGCGAAAACTAGAAAAATCTTATGAGAAATGAATCTGCTTATATAGGAAAGAACATGGTTAGAAATATGTAAGCTACCTAGTTAACCAAATATGGACACAGGCTATTCCAGTAAATTCATAAATCATTCGTTTTTATCTAAAACACGCGTTTCTATTTACAAATAGTTGATTTTGTATTGATGTTTACCGGTACGTCGAGTGCGTAGTATAATACTCTATAATTAGATTTTATTGGTTCTATTATAGATCCATTTATTAATAATGGATCAGTAAATTATGTCCTGCATTTTTGATTTACATAATTTATGTTTTGATTGTTAGTGGTAGTAAGCCTATCTCTAAATAGAGTTTTAATCTCTTTCAATTCAATGTGCGTTACTTTTGTTTTGTTCATTATCAGCATGGGAGCGTGAGCTATGACTACACTATTATATTCTATTTATGATGAACTGCAAATTTGCTTCTGGCAGCTCTCAGTGATGTTAACTTACATTTCTAACTAAAAGCAATACATTTAATTGAATTCATTAAACTGCGCCAAGAACTCCATAATCTTGGGATAAGTTTACATCATGTCAAACTAGCAAACAGTATTAAAGGGGTTTCAAGAAAAACAAAAATAATTTACAAAAAATTAGTTTGAAAATCTTTGGCACTCTCCTGCCTAAGCAAAAATTATGAATTTTCAAAAAAAATTGAGCATAACGAATAATAATGTAATTTTTTCTACGATTGCTATGAAAAGTTGACAATTACGCTCTAATTTGTCATCGTAAAATTGACGTTTTATTTATTTATTTATTTATTCCACATTTATTTATGTTACTCTGTACAACAGGAACTTAATCCCAATTACAGTACAGGGTTCGCACTCACCGCGCCGCAGTGTGGTAGTTTACATAATTTTTAGCTTGAGTGAGATTCGAACTCGGGATCTCCGAATTCGAATTCCATATTGCTATCCACACCACCGTACTGACGTTTTCTGTGGAACAATCGAAAAATATCTTTTTTCTACGATTGCTATGAAAAGTTGATAATTATGCTCTCATTTGTCATCGTAAAATTGACGTTTTCTGTGGAACAATCGAAAAATATCTTTTTTGCGCGTCTCCAATGGCAACGCGCGAATTTAAAAAAAAGATTATTTCAATAGTTACCAGGGATACAAACAAAACAGAAACTTGTCATATTGACAGTTAACAAAACGAATTTAGTTTTAGACGTATACCTACGTTTTTTAATAACTTTAAGATGCAATCGTAGAAAAAATTATGTGTGTATCACGAGCGTAAAGTGTCTTTGTTCCTCTTGCACTATTGCAGCTCTCGCCTTCGACTCGCGCTGCAATTACCGTGCTCGAGTAACAAAGAATCACTTTACGCTCTTAATACACAAATAACAATTTTTCGCGTCCCCAATGGCAACGCGCGAAAAAGACGTTAAATACGCGCGTTTCCAATGGCAACGCGCGAAAAAGATATTAAATGCGCGCTTATTTCAATAGTTACCAGGGATACAAACAAAACAGAAACTTGTCATATTAACAGTTGACAGAACGAATTTAGTTTCAGTACGCATACGTTTTTTAATAGTTTTAAGATGCAATCGTAGAAAAAATTATCTGTGCATCACGAGCGTAAAGTGCACTTTTGTCCTAAAATTAATAGATATCGTGCAATCAAAATTTTTACATTGAATTTCCTATGTTCGGAAAAAAAAGTAGACACCCGGTATACTAGTTTGAAGAACAGCCAAGTGAAACTAAAACAAAATATTTAAATATCCTGTAGGAATTTAGGCAACTGAAGTATTTAATTTTAATATCCAACATATTTTCTTTCGTGATGTAAATTAGTATGTAATAGTGATGAAAACTTCTGATAGTTCTAGAACACACATAGACTCTGGTGATAGCGACACGCCAAGCATTTTTAAATGACACGCAAGAAGAATAATTGCTAGAGCTCGTTGCAGAAATGAATCATTATCTGGAACGAATTTATATTTGTTAGTAACACCAATTTGAATAGCTACATTAGCACAAATTTGCCAATATTGAATTGAAATTACATGGTTTGTTTAGTACTAATGACGCCGTTTTTCAAACAAGGCGGAACAAGACAATGACCATATATCTTCCCAAAATAGGTTTATAATATGACGAAGTAATTTCACTGAAAATCGTACAATACTAACAGCCAATAGAAACATTGTATTTAGCATGGTTATCAAAGTAATACATAAATTTCTTTGAAATTATTCATTACTTGACCTAACTAAGCAAAATTAATATGTCAAAAATTTTTCCTGTCAAAAATGTAAGTTTGACACATTAAAATTGCTTTTCATTATTTATTTAATTTAATTGATACGAGTACAAGTTGCATGGATATATTATTCTATCATAACTTGATTATTTTAAGCAAAATATAAAACCTAAATTATTTTTACTTTTGTCTTGGTGTTGTTACGATTTTCTTACCAAATTTGCCCTCGAGCTTTAATTCATATCTAGGAATGCAATTTAAAACAAACTCCAGAAAAATTAATGCTCTAAGAGGGAGATTGTAAGTGGAAATATATCGAACAATAGAATACGTTTCCTACATTAAAATATGCCATTTGATTCCTAATCTTAGATATACATTCTGACAGCATTATTTAATAGACATCTTATTATAGTACGTTATGCATCAAGGGAGGGACACAAGGGATAATCGCGCCCTCTCGTGAAGCATATTATACTTTTCGTAACAAGTGCACAAAATTACTGTCTTATCGGGACCAATGTCAAATATGGGTTGCGTAACTAGTTACCTACGAAATGCCGCAAACAGCTAATAATCGTAGTCTCTAGGGAGAGAAACAATTCTCTAGAGAGAGAAACATGCTACCTAGGGAGAGAAACATCCTACCTAGGGAGAAAAACATCATGTTTCTCTCCCTAGGGGAGAAAAGCAGTGTTTCTCTCTTTAAAATTAGGGAATAAGAACGTGTTTCTTGTGCATGTGTTACGAAAAATACTTATGTACACCATTTTCAGTAAAGATTGTTGCTAATTAAATCAGTTTAGTATAATTTATTGACAGCTTTTACTGAATTGTGAAATAAATATTAATTATTATTTCAGACATATTCTCATGAAATAGATTTATCCGCCATCTTGTTGCAAAATGGCTGCCTCCAATAAGCTGTCAAATAATATTTTTGGTGACTGTAATTTGACGAAAAATAAAATATATATTACTTGTGAAAGTGACATTTTCCTCGCTCAATTTAGTTCTGATAGTAAAAGTTTTCCTCACTAGTGATGAAAGTAAATTAGGGAAATGGTTACTATCACAATTAAATTGAGTGAGGGAAATCTCATTTAACATGATGACCAAAAAACGTGTTGTGCATTTTCAAATACAACTCCTTTGATTTATATAAAAATTTATAAAATTTCTTGTTTCGTAAACGTAAAAATATAATTTTCACATTTAATGTTGAAAAAAATAGTATGTAACACATGTGGGAGAGCACCAAAACTCGTACTATTTGAACACTCGCTGTCGCTCATGTTCCTACTTTCGTACTGTTTTGCATTTAAACACTTTCGTCACTAGTATTACAATATACTATTTTCATTTCTAATGATTTATTGAGAAGCGTACTAATTGATACATGAGAAGAGAAGATGATGTCAAATTGAAACTAAAGACTATAATAAAATGTCTAGTATAAGATTAAGTATGTAAATAATACGTATTTCAAAAGTGAAACAGCTCCGTTATAATTCTCGGTTTAAATGTTGTTCTTTATACAAGAAAACAACATAAAGATGTTCCGTATTTAAGTGAACGTCAAAACTTGAAACTTAATAATATTATCTAGAAGAACTTAGTTGAAAATGAAGACCATTTAGTCACCCACGACAAAAATATCATCACATTAAAATCACAATACACCTATCAGCTTTCATAACCAACCGAAATTTTATCTAAAAAATATGTAAATCGACGATAAACATACGTGTATCTTGCGCAATACTTTCTACCACACAATCCCAACTAAATAGCGTTATAGCCCTCGGCTTCGTACGCCGGTTCGCCGGTTGAAGTAAGAGAGTAATGTATCCTGTTTTACCGATCTCGAATGCCGGTCACACTCGCGCACGCACAAAATAAGACAAGAGGAACGAGAAACAGAATAGAAAGAGGAACAGGAGAACGAGAATTTGATACAGGACCGTACGCAATACCTTCAATTATTTAATTATGGACGAATTATTGAACGACTTTTTTTAGGGGAAGGATTACTTGATCCTTTGGGGAATTTATAGGGGTGTATTGTCCAGCTTAAATTGTGAACGATGATGATTGTCTGATATATAACTCTAGTATTGTACTTTTCCGTTGTCAAACGTTCACAAATACTTCCGACAATAGATATAAGAAAGTGAGACATTTCTTCCCGCAGGTGTCGTTTACACAAGGAATATAAAGCGTCTGAGGATAGAATGAAACATTCTTCATGAAGAACTCCATAAATCATTCTGCATTTAAGCATTTTTTCTTTACTCAATTAGGAAATAAAATTTTCAGAAATTATAAATTTAGATAGGACAAATGTTCCTTAGATGCAAGGACGTTTACGGTTAATGGTTTTTATATCATTTAATGTTATGGGGTAGGTGGCTCAATGATATCATGTCGACTTTGGATCTTAGAACTCAGGTTCGATCCCCATAGCCGATAAACAATTTTCACCAAATTAAAATCTACTCCTTTCGGAGCCATGATTTGTTGGCTAGTAACTGCACTTTACGCGAAGAAATATATTACTTACCGAGATCTGCTACGAGAGTTTGCCACACCCAGTAATGGGTAAAAGGCGTGATATTTATTATTTTATTTTACATTTAATGTTGAAAAAATTGTACGTAAACACACGTGGGAAAAAGCCTTTGCAAAACTCGTACTATTGGAATTAAACCCTTTTCTCACTAGTATTACAATATTCTATTTCTTCTTTAGGGATGAAAAGTATTACTTTCTTTTCTCAATAATTAAAAGAATTTATTTCCAATTGGTATATTTAAAGCCAATAACAGCGGCCGTTAAATAGTTTTAATAGTCGTCGCTAATTGCAATGTAGAGCAAAACTAGGATTTAATTTCGTAGACAGAATCACATACATCAATGTTTATTTTTTTACAGTCGCATAAATAATTTAGGAAATTTGACCGTGACAAATAAAATTGGTCAACAGCTTGTTAATCATAGTAATATAAATATATCGATGTAAGTAGGTAAGCTAACACTATCCATTATAGTAAATCACTAAAATTATCTCCTGATTGCTTCTTTAACGTTCTACTAAGATTACTAGTGTCACATATGTACAATTAAAGTGGGCAATAAATTCAGATCCATTCTAGAAACTGAGTGCTTTAGAAACACGTTTTAAGAGAGATGTTATGTTTTAAGACTTGCCCATTAAAGGAGGTTTTCTAGTAAATCCCTACTCATAAAACTTTTCAAACTAAAAGAGCATATTACCCTTAAAAGTAACGCAAGCTTCATTATTTCTTCATCTGCTATTTTCACTTCAATAACTTCAATATTTTATTAGTTTTCTCTAACATAATATAGAAACGTTGGACCAAGAAAAATGTGCAATGGGGTGGTTTGAATCCTGTTGCTATTTTCTATAACTGTTATTAGCATTTTTATAGCTACTTACTGGAAATTTCTCCCCCTTTTCCGCCCCTGTAAGGTATCTGCATTGTCGGCTAAGCAAGACAGAAGTCTCGACAGAAGCGGTGGATAAGAAAAGCGTATGTCTGTTTCAAGTCTGGCCATATTTCTGTATTTACGCGTTATTATGCTACTCAGGTTCTGTGGCACGAATATAAATAAAGGCTTCCCGCCATTTAAGCCGATTTGCCTTAGCCGGATTTTGGACTGAATTTTTTTAAATCTTTTGAAGAGGAATTCATGTTTTTGATTAATTTGAATTGATAGAGGTTAATAACCATGAGGGAGGTTAAATTTTCTACTGCATTTTTGAACTTCTGTTCTAGCATAATGAAGACAATTTTTAAAAGATAAAAATGAGTGGAAAAGATTAATCCTGGTTTCCTCGCAGTTATTTCCAATTTGGTAGGAATGTATTCATTCGAATACCACTTCTGAAGATTTGTGTATTGGCAACACTGCAATTTAATTTAATTGGCGAATATATTCTGTTGTCTGAGAAAATAAACGAAGTGATTTTTATCTATTTAAATGTTGTTTTCTACTGGAAACAGGACAGAAAATCGATTCTGTAAATAATTGAACAGTTTTTCAATTTAAACATTTTTATAGCTCATGCTTCTAAACCTATTGTTTATTGTTTAGAGCTTACTTGTAAAAGCTCGATTAAAATATGTTAGATATTTCTTAGTATTGATAATGAATATTATTCTCGTGTATATTAATTTTTTCGCATCGTAATAGATTTGCAAGTAATGCGTGGTAGGTGGTACAGTATAAAAATTTAAATTACAAGTGGAATTAATTAGAATTTTAATTAAAATCGTCTTATAGCATTTCATGCTTCTCAAGATAAATTTTAAGATATTACACCTAATCTAAACTGGTAAAATCTTCACCTTAATTTCCTCTGAAGTCCAAAATATCATCAGTTTTAATTATCTAAGGACGCGTTTACAACTTCTTCCAGAAATATATAACATTTTACCTCTCTAATAACAACCATTAAAACTGTAGTAATTAAAGAACCAATAACTGAAAACTGAAGCATTTTTACTAAGATCAAAAATAAGATAAAGTAATTATTAAAATTTGTTCTATTTTAAGGCTATTTTATACAATTTCTGTATTCTATGGTTGGAATAATTTATCCTAATATTTTTAACGTTATTTTCAAATATACGGGATGGTGTATCGAATCGTTTTAAAACTTTTTTCGAAATGTTCATTTATTGGTGTCCGTAGTTATTTTACATAAAAAAGTTAAAAATTTTATTTGAAAGAAAAATTTTTGCATTTTGTAACAAAAATATTTATAATTTCACTCCATCTGGAACCGGAAAAATGACGGAAATTGGTAATTATCGAGTTTTAAAATAGAGGAGAAAGTTGGTATATTTACCGTAAATAGATAACTTTTTTTAATATTAAAGTGTATTTTTACGACATATTTTAATGTACAAAAAGGAATATAAAATAATTACAAAAACATTTCAATTACATTTTCCCATAATCCCACACGAAATTAACAAAGCACCAAAATTTCAATTACTCCTTTCGACGTAACCGTAACGTAAAGTAGCGAACGTAACGTACGAGAGCGCGAACACAAGCATCCGTAGTACGCGGAACACTCAGTCATCCTGGCCAAGTCCCGAGGGAAACAATAATTATTATTTATCCTGCGGCGCCGTCCTGCTGAAGCAGGAGAGCAGGAAATGGTCGCTATTTAGTCGCGTCGAGAACTGCCGAAAGGAATTCTGGGTACGACGTCATCAGACTCGGCCGCAGGATTCCGTGACAAAGATAACACTAAGCTTCAACGGCACGGCGGAATTTTAATGTTCTCTGAGTTTTGGCGAAGTGGACCTGCCCTGGAAATTGGAGGAAAATTACTTCATTTCTTAAATGGTTAAACAAATATAGAATTGATCATCCTGTGCCAATTTAACACCTAGTTGCCGATATTTGAATTGTTTGGCATTATTTGCTGTCTTTAATTGTTATCCTATAATATGAGGTTTCATAACCCCATGAAACATTCACATCCTAGTTCGCGATCCACAATCATAATTTCTTTCATACAAGCTCGTCTCCTCTTTTGTCGACGCAACATACCTTTAGTCATATCCATTCATTTATTTCTAGGTCTTGCATGCAATCTTTTAGTATTAATTTCATCAACTTGCAGTGCGTAATGATATATTTATTTAATTTGAATTTAAAAGTAGTGTAAAATATATCTAAATTATTTTTTCTACGATTGCTATGAAAAGTTGACAATTACGCTCTTATTTGTCATCGTAAAGTTGAGGTTTTCCGTGGAACAATCGAAAAATATCTTTGTTGCGCGTTTCCAATGGCAACGTGCGAAAAAGATATTAAATGCGCGCTTATTTCAATGGTTACCAGGGATACAAACAAAACAGAAACTTGTCATATTGACAGTTGACTGAACGAATTTATTTTCAGTACGTATACGTTTTTTAATAATTTGAAGATGCAATCGTAGAAAAAATTATGTGTGTATCACGAGCGTAAAGTGTCTTTGTTCCTCTTACTCTATTGCAACTCTCGCCTTTGGCTCGCGCTGCAATTACTGTATTCGAGTAACAAAGAATCACTTTACGCTCTTAATACACAATTAACTATTTCATGATCCTAACAGATCAATTTTCTTTTGTTAATTCAAGAGTAGAAAGTAAAGCAATATCCATGGCAACTGAAAAATACCGATATGATTTTACATTATTGACATCCAGGTGACATCTGTTATTTAAATTTCTACTTTATGTCCGAAAACTTTACTGATAGTGTTGTGAAAAAAAATTATATGTATTACCCTCGCCTTCGGTTTGGGAAATAAAACAATCCCTTCGGGGAGAAATGTCTCACTTTCTTTCCTTAATATACAAATTACTATTTGCAAATGTTGGTTTACTATTTGCTAATTCAGGAATATATTTATATTTGTATAACACTCTTGTTCTGGATAGTTGTAATAGGTATTTACAGAGCCAGTGTAGTAAATTAATTTTTACAGGCGAGCTGGAAAGTTAGTTTGGCGGGCGTTGAAGGAGCAATTAATTTTCGCCAAACAACCACATTTATAATTTTTGATACAATTTTCATCACATTAAAACTTCCTCTTTTTTAACATCTTTGAGGGCCGCGATAATCACTTCAAGCGAAGAAATATATCACTTATTGAGATCTGCTACACCAAAGTGCCAAAACTAGTAAAGGATAAAAAGCGTGATGATATGTTTATTTTATTTTAAGTTTTAACCTTCAATCAAATCCACCATTTATTCCTAAGTCTCCCATACAATTTCTCATCTTCAATTTCACCAATCATTCATTTGTCGCAGAAACCAGTAACGTATCTTAAGTAATCCGATCCAATGTGACAAATGATCCAAACCCTAATCACATTTCGCAGTAATTCAACCCGACATTGTTTTAAAACAACCATCGTGTATCTATCTCCACTCTCCCACCCCGAAACACAATACCCTAATAAATAGCGTTTCGCGGCGCTCATCAAATGTAGCTGAGGCTGTCTTACACCTCGGCGTTGTACCGCGTTGCCTTTAATTCGATTTGTCCGTGGGGCGGTGTAAACACAGCTTAATGCATGGATCACACCCGCCCTGGCCTGACTCTATGTAAACATCACATGTATGTACATAGATTTCTCTTTGTTATTTATTTGTTTCGTGCTATTGCACGTACGAGTCAAAGTGGGACACTGCCGTGTTCTTGAATTTAACGAGACGTATTGCGCGTTGAGTATATAATACAATAAAGGTGGATAGATGTATGTATGTGCTGGAATCGTGATGTCAAGTATCAATAAAGCATAACTGCGAAGGGGATTTGGAAATTTCTATTTGTGAGGATGTAAGAAAGAATCAAATCAATTTTATACTCGTACGTGATACACGAAAGAGGAAAAGTGTTGTTTTGTATCGAATTATTAATAACTAGAAAAAAATGTTGGTCAGGCGATAAAAACACGTACAACATTATTAGTTTCCGGTGTCACATCAAATAGAATTAGAGAAAAAAATGGTATATTATCTAACCTAGCAAGAACCATGGTGACAATTGTGGGACAAGGCGATAATTGAATCCAAGAAGTTTACTTACGTGTCACACATACTTATACTTCAGTCCAGTTCAGAATGGAGCGCTTTAGAGGCGACCGATTTTACACGCGTTAAATAAATCATTCAAAGTTTGGCACCATTCGTGATTTCAAATATTGTTTCCTGTTAACCAATAAAGTATTATAATAAAAATTACGTCAACAAATTCAAACAATTATTAACCTGAAATGAATTTCAGGTTAATCATTTTTTTCTTTGTGAACTTGATTTGTGTTTCGACCAATAAGAATTATATGTCCAGTTGCATAAAACTAGAGATGGGCGAATATCAAATTTCTCGAATTCAAATATCGAATACGAATATTAATCAGATCTCGAATATTCGAGGTACTCGAATATTCGAATACTCCTAAAAGTTATTTCATTTATTATTAATAATTATTTAATTATGTCCTTTTCATTATTTGAATGAAATTGTTAAGATAAAATAAAATTAAAACAAAAAGTACAAACAAAAAAGAAAAAGACGAAAACTTCAAATTTAAGGTGAAACGTACGGAAAAACAAATTTGAAATATGGTACGTCTTCATGGTTTTAAAACAAAATATCTTTGTTATTAATAACTTCAAAGTATTGTAATAGCTTTAAGTTTATGTACAAATGATAAAGAAAAACATAGTCAAAAATTGAGGTCAACATATAACGCGATATTCGAGGTATTCGAATGTTCGCTATACTGACGTTAATATTCGAAAATCTCGAATATCGAATAATGTCAATATTCGCGGCATTCGACTATTCGCGGATGATATTCGCCCATCTCTACATAAAACGTTATCTGCTAATAAGTGAAATAGTTGAATTGAAGTAAGTAAAGCGTATCTAAAAAATGTAACAACCTTAACAATAATTTTGTATATTGAATTGAGTTTCACATTAATATACAAATTTATCCTTCAATTAGGATCATTGGAAATATTCATACTTATGCAAAAATCTATGCTGAATACAATAGTAACGTTTCCAGGCCTGTATCTAGTTTAGTTTTTTAGATATAATGGAAAGTAATCAAAACGCGATGAAATTTGAGAAAGATAAAAATGTTCCCGAGGTTATATCTCAAAAACTAAGCAAAATATAAAGATGAAATTAACAGCAATCAATTTCTCGTGCTTAAATTAACTTAGAAGCAAATTTTTAATAATTTTAAAATTCTGAAAATTTTTCGCCAAAATTTTCTCATAAAACAGTTTTAGAACAATATCTCAAAAACTAGCTCATATATGCACTTAAGAATTTCACTATTGGATTCAGCGGGTCGAAATACATATGTACGTAAATTTTCGTTCCGATATTCCTAGTGGAACGTATTTTAAAGAAAATAGTCCAAAATTGGCCTAAAAGTAAAAAAACTCCAAGGGGTACCCCTTAAGAAATTTTCAAAAAATGAAAATCGCTTAAAAGTTGCTAAAAATTGCTTATAAGTCAATTCAAACATGGGGAATTGAATGCCGTTGTACGCATCTTTATATTTTGCTTAATTTTTGAGATATAGTCTCCGGAAAAGATTTTTTTTTGCAAAATTTTACCTCATTTCACATTTCGTACCTTACAGCATTTATTAAAAATCGCTTAAAAATTGCTAAAATTTGCTTATAAGTCAATTCAAACATGAGGAATTGAATGCCGTTGTACGCATCTTCATATTTTGCTTAATTTTTGAGATATAGTCTCCGGAAAAGATTTTTTTTTGCAAAATTTTACCTCATTTCACATTTTGTACCTTACAACATTTATTAAAAATCGCTTAAAAATTGCTAAAATTTGCTTATAAGTCAATTCAAACATGGGGAATTGAATGCCGTTGTACGCATCTTCATATTTTGCTTAATTTTTGAGATATAGTCTCCGGAAAAGATTTTTTTTTGCAAAATTTTACCTCATTTCACATTTTGTACCTTACAGCATTTATTAAAAATCGCTTAAAAATTGCTAAAATTTGCTTATAAGTCAATTCAAACATGGGGAATTGAATGCCGTTGTACGCATCTTCATATTTTGCTTAATTTTTGAGATATAGTCTCCGGAAAAGATTTTTTTTTGCAAAATTTTACCTCATTTCACATTTTGTACCTTACAACATTTATTAAAAATCGCTTAAAAATTGCTAAAATTTGCTTATAAGTCAATTCAAACATGGGGAATTGAATGCCGTTGTACGCATCTTTATATTTTGCTTAATTTTTGAGATATAGTCTCCGGAAAAGATTTTTTTTTGCAAAATTTTACCTCATTTCACATTTCGTACCTTACAGCATTTATTAAAAATCGCTTAAAAATTGCTAAAATTTGCTTATAAGTCAATTCAAACATGAGGAATTGAATGCCGTTGTACGCATCTTCATATTTTGCTTAATTTTTGAGATATAGTCTCCGGAAAAGATTTTTTTTTGCAAAATTTTACCTCATTTCACATTTTGTACCTTACAGCATTTATTAAAAATCGCTTAAAAATTGCTAAAATTTGCTTATAAGTCAATTCAAACATGGGGAATTGAATGCCGTTGTACGCATCTTCATATTTTGCTTAATTTTTGAGATATAGTCTCCGGAAAAGATTTTTTTTTGCAAAATTTTACCTCATTTCACATTTTGTACCTTACAACATTTATTAAAAATCGCTTAAAAATTGCTAAAATTTGCTTATAAGTCAATTCAAACATGGGGAATTGAATGCCGTTGTACGCATCTTTATATTTTGCTTAATTTTTGAGATATAGTCTCCGGAAAAGATTTTTTTTTGCAAAATTTTACCTCATTTCACATTTCGTACCTTACAGCATTTATTAAAAATCGCTTAAAAATTGCTAAAATTTGCTTATAAGTCAATTCAAACATGAGGAATTGAATGCCGTTGTACGCATCTTCATATTTTGCTTAATTTTTGAGATATAGTCTCCGGAAAAGATTTTTTTTTGCAAAATTTTACCTCATTTCACATTTTGTACCTTACAACATTTATTAAAAATCGCTTAAAAATTGCTAAAATTTGCTTATAAGTCAATTCAAACATGGGGAATTGAATGCCGTTGTACGCATCTTCATATTTTGCTTAATTTTTGAGATATAGTCTCCGGAAAAGATTTTTTTTTGCAAAATTTTACCTCATTTCACATTTCGTACCTTACAGCATTTATTAAAAATCGCTTAAAAATTGCTAAAATTTGCTTATAAGTCAATTCAAACATGAGGAATTGAATGCCGTTGTACGCATCTTCATATTTTGCTTAATTTTTGAGATATAGTCTCCGGAAAAGATTTTTTTTTGCAAAATTTTACCTCATTTCACATTTTGTACCTTACAGCATTTATTAAAAATCGCTTAAAAATTGCTAAAATTTGCTTATAAGTCAATTCAAACATGGGGAATTGAATGCCGTTGTACGCATCTTCATATTTTGCTTAATTTTTGAGATATAGTCTCCGGAAAAGATTTTTTTTTGCAAAATTTTACCTCATTTCACATTTTGTACCTTACAACATTTATTAAAAATCGCTTAAAAATTGCTAAAATTTGCTTATAAGTCAATTCAAACATGAGGAATTGAATGCCGTTGTACGCATCTTCATATTTTGCTTAATTTTTGAGATATAGTCTCCGGAAAAGATTTTTTTTTGCAAAATTTTACCTCATTTCACATTTTGTACCTTACAGCATTTATTAAAAATCGCTTAAAAATTGCTAAAATTTGCTTATAAGTCAATTCAAACATGGGGAATTGAATGCCGTTGTACGCATCTTCATATTTTGCTTAATTTTTGAGATATAGTCTCCGGAAAAGATTTTTTTTTGCAAAATTTTACCTCATTTCACATTTTGTACCTTACAACATTTATTAAAAATCGCTTAAAAATTGCTAAAATTTGCTTATAAGTCAATTCAAACATGGGGAATTGAATGCCGTTATACGCATCTTCATATTTTGCTTAATTTTTGAGATATAGTCTCCGGAAAAATTTTTTTTTTGCAAAATTTTACCCCATTTCACATTTTGTACCTTACAACATTTATCCAGCAATTTAAATCAGTAAAAACATTCACACTTATGTAAAAATCTATACTGAAAACAATGGTGAAGTCGCCAAGCAACGAATCAAGTCTAGTTTTTGACATATATCGCGCCACCACAATCTATTCTCAGAGTAATGATTAATGTATGCGTCTACAACTCAAGTTATGTCCAACACGCAAATAACTTGAGGAATGGAATGAAGTATTCATACACTTCATGAAAATGTTTATTTATTTATTCGTACATTGATTCTTCAGCCACTGAATGCGTAATGCGTAATTGTGAGTCAATGACTCATGGCCCTGACTCTCGATGGCCATATTAACTTTTTGGCTACTGCATAACAAATGACTGTTGTGAATATTAAATGATTAACGGTTCATTGAACGCTTTATTGAAACAGGCGTAAGTCATTTGGGATCCTGTCATTATGAATTATTCTTTTTTTATTTGATCATCAAATTGTCTTTCTTATTCGTGACAAAATTACTCCAAATAAGATGAAATTATTTCATTAAATTTACTAGAATTATAACTAATCTCAAAGCTCCATCAAATGGGCTAGCATTATATATTTATCTTTTCCATTTTCATAATTCTTTTCATCTTTCGTTCACGCAACAAACCTTCAATCATATGCATCTATTTATTCCTAGAGATCCACACAATCTTTCACCCTTAATTCCACCAATACGAGTAAATATAAAGCTAGATCATAACTCATTTATTTAAATTTTAATTTTAAAATACTACAAAATAAACGTATTCAATTAACTTTTTTATTTAAATAATTGCGCGTTACTTTACTTATGTATTATATACGATATTTTATATACAAATCAAAAAATTCGTTAATTAATAAATGAAACTATTAACAGCATGTAATACTAGTAAGATTGAAACACATTCCTTTAGACGAAAAACTATTTAGTTTTAATGTTATTTAACTACCATGAAATTAACTCAACATGTCATATTTTCACGTAAATAATTTCACAGCGAAGTTCGGATATCTCTCTCTGACATACACATAAGAGCAAATGAACAAGGTCTATTGAATACTAAGAAAATATTTTTTCGTAATTTTAGAGAGAGAAACATTATGTTTCTCTCCCTAGGTAGGATGTTTCTCTCCCTAGGTAGCATGTTTCTCTCCCTAGAGACTACTATTATTAGCTGTTTGCGGCGTTTCTTAGGTAACTAGTTACACAACCCATATTTGATATTTGTCCCGATAAGACAGTAATTTTTGTGCACTTGTTACGAAAAGTATAATATGTTTCACGGGAGGGCGCGATTATCCCTTGTGTGAAGTTGCCAAACTTCACACGCGGGAATAATTGCTTGTTTCCCTCTCTTGATGCATAACATTCTATTTTTCTAGGTGGCACTATCAATGGGCTTTGACTCACTTTATTTCGCTAGGGAGTTTTGGTATTTATACTTCCATCGAGCCAATAGTCTTGAATCACTTTATTTCCCTAAGGAGTACTTTTAATTTTTATTTCCCTCGATAAATAATAGAGCACTTTATTTGCCGGTTGTACTTTTGTCAAAATTTTGTCATAAAACAGTTCTTGAACAATACCTTAAAATCCAGAAGAATGCGCAATTGGAAACTTCACCACTGGATTCAGTGGGTCGAAATATATATGAACATAAATTTTCGTGTATTTAAAAAAAAACAGTCCGAAATTGGCCTAAAACTGAAAAATGCAAAACCGGTTAAAAGTTACTAAAAATTTGCTTATAAGTCACTTAAAACATAGGGAATAGAATGTCGTTAAACGCATCTTCATATCTTGCTTAGTTTTTGAGATATAGTTTCTGGAAAAGTTGAATTTTTCACAAAATATTTTTTTTTAACAAAATGTATGAAGCCTCTTAAAGTTTTCAAAATTAGACCAAATATTCGATAGAATTCATCCAGTTATTCTTAGGGCATCCACGAAATCTGTCCTTCAGGTTAAACAATCGCTCATTTTAACAAAAGAATTTGTTGATTATTGAAGAAACTGATTACTGTTGTAAATGACTAAATCGTCCCACTATTGAAGTTTTTTGTTAATTTTAAAGTCAGTGAAACGATTTATAAAAATTATCATGAGGCGTGAAAACATGCAAATATATGACCGTCCATATACGTAATAATTTCAATCATTAGTAACGCTTAAAAATAAACGGCAAAAACCTTGACATGCACATTAGTTTCAAATACCTACAATCATTTTTCGCACTAGTCATATTTCATTTTACAGATAGTTATTATCATTATCACAGTGGCATGAAACAAACAAAAGTAATTTCGTAAAAACAAAATTTACTTCGCACATAAAAACTGAAGTTTCGTACTTGAATAAAATAAGCAAACGAGAAGAGGAAATTGAGAGAAGTAGGGAGAGAAACTCTCAAGGATTTCCAAGAGAGAAAAATTAGAAAATATTCGCATTTCTCCCTGCAGTGACATTAAAGACACACATTCACAAAATTCGCTTCTGCGGATTGGGAGTTTGCTTTAGTATTACTGCAGTGAGCTGCTTTTATTAGTTAACGTATAATAGCTTTGTCTTTTTCATACAAAATTTAATTAAATTGGTCTTCAATAATCAGTGCTGCAGCGATGTCGTGCTTGGAATTTTAATGTGCTAAATTACGCCGGTTAAAAAACTACTATACGGGATGTTCAACCAAACTCAAACAATGGACATTATCATCTACAAAATTGAATCAAATATTGATTCCATATCCCTGATTTATTAACAATTATCTGTTGCTTTTAATTTTCCTTTTTATCCAAACGTGAATGTATTCTGAAATACTTGATTGAGTGTTTATAATGCCATATTACTGCCCAGTGAATGTGTATGAAATAACATGAACGGTGATTAAATATTTGAGAGATTTGTAGAATGACATAATAGTGGATTTAATTGTAGATTTTTTGAATAATCGAAAGAACTTGAAAAGAATTATATATGTGCATGAAGCTAAATTCGGAATGTTTTAAGAGTTCTTGCTACCTTATTTAATGGGACAGTCTAATGTTTTTCATGATCACTAATATCATATATTGGGTTATATAACTCATAATAAAATCAACCATACTTAAGAATTTTCTTGGTTATAACATATAGAGAAACGAATACATCCTTGATGACATGATATATTCACCTGGTTAAAAATTGTAGAATTAAATTCTAGAATGAATCAAATAACGAAAAAATATGAAATCTTACACCCAAAAATACATCAAATAGCATAATTGTTATACTGCTAGTTTCCCTATCGAGAGACGAAATAGTATGTTATGCATCAAGGGAGGGAAACAAGCGATTATTCCCGCGTGTGAAGTTGACAAACCGAAACGTAAGCGAGGGCCGAAGGCTCGAGCGGAAGTCGAGGTTTGCCAACTGCACACAAGGGATAATCACACCCTCCCGTGAAGCCTATTATACTTTTCGTAACAAGTGCACAAAAATTAATGTCTTATCGGGACAAATGTAAAATATGGGTTGCGTAACTAGTTACCTAGAAAACACCGCAAACAGCTAATCTCTCTAGGGAGAGAAACATCGCTCTAGGGAGAGAAACATGGTACCTATGGAAACATAACGTTTCTCTTCCTAGAGGAGAAAAGTAGTGTTTCTCTTTCTAAAATTAGGGAATAAGAACGTGTTTCTTGTGCATGTGTTACGAAAACTAATTTTCCTGCTAATTTTGTGAGAAGTTGAGTTTTCTGTACATGTCCGCAACTGTTATTTTAAACATTTCCTCTAAAATTAATTAGAAACATGTGACAGCAGTAAAGACACATGGATCTTTACCAAATCCATTCTAATTGTGTCCAAAGCTCATGAATTATTTATTAATAATACCATTGATGATGTAATTACATCCTTTGACTACGAGCACGCACTATTCTATTCGATCCTGTATTGATAACAATAACAATATATCGTGCATAAATTATTCCTCTGCAAGTGATTTACTATAGGTATACATGCTCGTATAAATCCCAAACCCCGGAACAATACATATACTGCAAATGTACCTCGCTACAAAACTAGAAAATTATCATAATGATGACCGTTCTGTTTCTATTTCGAACGAATATCACTGACGTTATAATGTATTTCAAATTCATCCAAGAATATTCTGTATTCAAATGAAATTGTGAAATTTGTCTGCTGATCGAGAATTTAGGAAAATAGCTTTTCAACATTACTTGTGAAAATGGGGTAGGTAGCTCAGTGGTATCGAGTTGGCATGTGGATCTTAAGAACCCTGGTTCGATTCCCACAGCCGACAAACAATTTTCATCAAATTAAAATCTACTCCTGTGGTTCCTCCTTCACTAACATCTTTAAGGGGCGTGATTTGGCAGCTGGTAACCGCACTTCATGCGAAGAAATATATCACTTACCGAGATCTGCTTAGGCAGAGTGCCACATCCAGTGATGGGTAAAGGCGTGATGATATATTTATTTTACATTTATCTCACTGAATTTAGTTGTAATAGTAACCGTTTACCTCACTAGTGAGGAAAGTAAATAACTTTCCTCACTAGTGAGGTAAATGTTATCACATCTAAATTGAGTGAGGAAAATATTATTTGACATGGTAACCAAGGAATTGTGATGTACATTTGCAAATACAACTCTTTTGATTTATATAAAATAATTATTAAATTTATTGTATCGCAAACGTATAAATATAATTTTCACGATAAATAAAATAAATAAATAAATATATCATCACGCCTTTTATCCATTACTGGGTGTGGCACTCTACCGTAGCAGATCTCGGTAAGTGATATATTTTTTCACGTGAAGTGCAGTTACTAGCCGTCAAATCATGGCCTCCAAAGATATTAGTGGAGGAGAGGCACAGGGATAGATTTAAATTGGTGAAAATTGTTTGTCGGCTGTTGGGATCGAACCAGGGTTCTCAAGATCCACATTAAATGTTGAAAAAATAGTATGTAACACACGTGGAAAAGAGCTATTGCAAAACTCGTACTCGTATTGCAATCTCTCATCCTCAATTTCACCAACATTTATATTACACCTCCAAACCATTTTAACTGACATATATCCATTTTTCTAACATCATTCTTTTTAATATTATATTTACTGGTTCCAGACACGTTTCTTCTTCTTAATTATTTTGAATCTAACAACGTTCCTGTCGATGCTTCACGGAGTATTTAATAAGAAGTACTCAGATTGTTTGACAATTTTAGAACAAAAATCCGGCGCGAATATTTTAAATTTGTTTTTAATATTCTAAAAAAATGAAATCCGTCAGTACGGTGGTGTAGATAGCGATACGGAATTCGAATCCGGAGATCCCGAGTTCAAATCTCACTCAAGCTAAAAATTATATGAACTACCACACTGCGGCACGGTGAGTGCGGACCCTGTACTGTAATTGGGATTAAGTTCCTGTTGTACAGCGTAACATAAATAAATAAAAAATAAATAAATGTTCCCTTAAACTTTTGGTTCATGTATGTTTGAATCATCTTGAAAGTAGTACGCGAATGCAATAACTTGGAGAAACACATTGATTGCTTCACTTGGTTCTGTGTGTAAATGTTAACAGCGCCATTTGCAGTAGGCGACATTTGTTAGTTTCTATCGATTCCTTCCTCTTCGTCGCCAACGTACATTATCACATTCAATCATCACTAATAGCGACACAGTAATCTTACAAACTACAGATCTTAATGACTACAAATACCGCGGTAATTCTTCCACTTAATTGACAATGCCGTACACGTTCTTGCGCTGGAGTCGGTTAAAACGTTGACCTAATTTTTAAGCAGCGCTTTCCGTCACTCAACTTTACTCAGTCAAGTCAAATGGACAGACACACAATCGGACAACTTTGACATTCAGTGAAGATAGAAACTTTCACGGTACGACTACGACCGTTTTCAAAATAAGAAATTCCGATTCAGTTTAATTGAGACAAGACTCGCCTTGTAATTAAAATGAGTGTCTTTTGTTTCGCGTGCTAAACCGTCTGTTAAATTAAACTGTGTTGAAATATTTTGGTTAGTCACCAGACGAAATTTCGAAGATTACACTTTCAACTGTTTGCTTCAATTCCGGATTTAATTGGCCTGTTATCCACTGCTGCTTTAATTACATTTTGTTATACCTTTTCCAAACTTTTCATTCGATAATTGTTGTTATATTTGGCCTAATTTTGTATCCAGGGGAATGTCCGCCGGATTGTCCTCACGGGTAAAAAAAATTCCCTCCGGGGAAAAGGATTAAATAATTCATGTTATTTTATTTAATTCATTATCTAGCAACAAATTTAAAATCTAAGTCGTCATAAAACACGACTGAAAGTACAGAGGTGATGAAAAATTCATAATTAAATTTATATCATTGCAGTCGAAATTCGTTGTCATATAAATAAATAAATATATAGAGCTAATATTATTAAGTTGTGTGATTTATTAAAGGTAATCATACCTGTAGTTTTTGACTAAAGTTAATTTATATTATGAGAGCGGTTAGCATCTCTGCCCGGTATGCGGAAGGTCCCTGGTTCTAATCCAGACGTCATCAGAATTTTTCTGTCATAATATAAATTAACTTTAGTCAAATAAATATATCATCACGCCTTTTACCCATCACTGGGTGTGGCACTCTGCCTAAGCAGATCTCGGTAAGTGATATATTTTTTCGCGTGAAGTGCGGTTACCAGCCGTCAATTCACGGTCTCCAGAGATATTAGTGAAGGGGGAGCCACAGGGGTAGATTTAAATTGGTGAAAATTGTTTGTCGGCTGTGGGTAACAATTATGTAGACGAATTAGGATCGATGCTGAGTTAGACACCATGACAGAAGAATTTCTATTACCACCATATTTTATACCTGGATGCCATGTTGTAGAGGTTTGCATATCTGTCCGGGAAGCAGAAGGTCCCCTGTTTGAATCCACGCGTTGCCCGAATTTTGAATTTATCATCATGTACTTTCAGTTGTGTCTTATGACAAAAAGTAATTACTTTAAATGAATGTTTTTAATTAGTGATTAATAGATAACGATAAAAAAATCTGTAATAAAATACGTAAACGTAAAAGTACAATTACGCGAAATGTGGCAAGGTAATTATGTCTCAAATGAGGTAGCTACGTGCGAACGTATAGTAATTATAAAGTAGATAATTGTGTAAAAACTACGGATATTAAATTCTTTTTTCCTATCGCACTGTTAAAATTACCGTTTTCCGCTTGTTGTAGCTATAATAGAACTTTTTAATTCAAGTTTCTAATATCCTTGTATATATATTTTAATATATTACAAAATGTTAAATCTTTTGAAACAATTTTACTTTGATACAATTTCTACGCTCTGATAAAATTTAATACTTTTATAAAATGAGAGATAAAGACTAAAGACTAACGAAGAAACTTTATATAAGGGAAATGAACTGAAGAAAATTGCAAAAACTTGTGCGAAGCAAATGAATTGATATGCCAGAAATTTCGATGGAGAAAATGACATGAAAGAAAAACTCAACTAATAGCGACACAAATCAACCGGAAAACCTAGTTTCCAGCAAAAATTTTCATATGATTTCACACTTAATGCAATCGCAAATTCGAAACATTTTTACGAAATACTTACAATGATAAAACAAGCGTAGACGTAAAGCATTCCTTCAAATAATTAGAAACATTTGACAGCACAAAGTTTGATGCTATCATTTTCAAACTCTTCTAAATATTAATGAAATACAATGCTTAGTTAACAGTACGCAAAAAGTGTATATTAATTAAGCCAATAAAAAAATATATTACTTAAATTAAGAAGTATATTATTATGTTGCACAACAGGAAATTAATCACAATTACAGTACAGGAAACCATACAAAATAAATGTTACTATATTCATCAATTAAATCGTACTCCAGAGGTTACAACTTGCGTCTACCAGGTAAAGAATTCGCGCGTTCTAATCTCGCCAACTTCAACTTAAATGAAAAAAATTTGATGTGGCAGCACATGACTTCCTTGTACGCGTATTAAACTATAGATATTTTTTAATTGCACATATTTGACATTAAATCTTTTACTTTTTTATTTTTTGTTATAATCCATAGCAAACTTAATTTTAAAAAAACAAAAAATATATAATATTTAAAATTAGATATCTCGCTTATACAAAAGAGTAATTTAAAAATTCTTAATGTGCTAGACGCAGAATTTAATTCTCAAAAACCTTTATTTGCAGCATTTATTTCTAAAATTAAAATAATACAATTTTTTTCAAGGAAAACTGTTAGCAGCTTCATGTAATGTGTCACTTCCGGTTAGTGTATTTTAACCAAAATCTATTATGTTATTTCCATTGATATAGTAGTCTTATATATCAAATTTGAAAAGGTTTGGATTATATTTGAATATAGTTTTTCATGAAAATCTATTATAGGCTTCAAGTAAAGTACCACTTCCGGAAGTTATATAATGACCAAAAAGGGAGGTACACAACTAGATATTATAACAGTCTTAAATACAAAATCTCAACTTTCTACAACTTACCGTTTTTGAGTTATGCGAGATACATATGTACGTACAGACGTCACGGCGAAATTAGTCAAAATGTACTCAGGATGGTCAAAATGGATATTTCCGCTGAAATCTCAAAACCGAAAATTTTCGCGATTACAATACTTCCTTTACTTCGTACAAGGAAGTAAAAACATACTGTTTATGCTGGAACTCGAACCGTAATGAAATCGTAACCGAAAACTTCTCCGATATGTTCACCTTTATATGAAACCGTAACCGAAAATCGATACCGATATTTTTTGTTTTGAAACATGGAAAACAAAAACTGAAATTGGCATTATGTTCCTGTTATGCACCTAAAAGATGAGACTAATACAAGTTTTTCAAAATAATATTCTTAAAAATATGTCTAAGTGTCCTACTTCTATTCATGGATAAAATAAAAATAAAACTTTCGCCTCAAACAAGAGATTACTTACTTCAATTTATATCCAAAAAATACTATTCAGAATTAATTTCCAAATAAATAAATTATTAATTCCTTGAGAAAGTTTTAGTGTAAATCATAATTACTTTTATGACCACGTCTTCACAAATACAACTTCGTCATCGTCCTGTAAAAGGAACGCCCCATTTGTGTTTGAAACTTCAAACAACTTACGTAAACCGCAAGTAATATTCCAGAAACATTTCTTCCTTACTACTTTTTGTCAACATTTTCACTAGAACAGTTAGCGTTAATAAATTAGGTAATTTTTTTTCCATAAAATAGCCATCAACATACAAGTACAAATGAGTACAGTAAATAGAATGCGTAACATTTTAAAATTCATGTATCGTTACTACACGCCGGAACATATCAGACATTCATACATAAACTAATAAAAAATATCTTGAAAAAACCACACGCACATATGATACTTTAATACGTAAATATATTCAGAGCACGAAATTAATAAGCAAAACACTAAACATTTTTTCGTAGACACGCTCTACATTAAAAAAGGGGTTGAAAAAAGGTATGAAAAAATGAGGGAAAAAAGAGTCACACACTGAAGACGGTTTCGTCGGGAATTCAAATGAACGGAGGACAGGGCCGTCTTAAGTCACTCTAGGTTCCATCTAATATGGTGAATTATTGATAACGTTATGCTACTTTTTGTTGCCAATAATAAATTACATAAGGTAGTAACAGAAAATAGCTATTTATGAAACTAGTAAGGAAATTAAGGTTATTACCTTACGCATGTAAATACATAAGTAAGGTAATAACCGAGTTTTCTTACGTGCTGCATACAATATTTTTTCTACTTCCGTTCTAATAAATACGAAAGAGCGTTTTTGAAATTATGAAATTTTGACATATTAATGACAGTTATAAATTCAAAAAATAAAAGAATAACACATCAGAATTCGTCTACCAATATATCTGTTGCTATGTTACCTCATTATTTCACTAGTTAAATAATGCAGTTCATTACCTAACTCAAATAAGTGAAATAAAACGTCTATTTCCTAACGGAAGTAGAAAAATGTATAAAAGATAACTATGTAATGTTGCTTATAGTTTTGTTCCAACTATTTAAATTTAACTATTACTTTAAGTAAGTTTGTAACCCGGGTTGAATTCCCACAGCTGACAAACAATTTTCACCACATTAAAACTACCTCTGTGGCTCCCCCTTTACGAACATCTTTGGAGTTATGTTATGGCAGAGTGCCACACAATATTTGGTAAAAGGCGTGATGATATATTTATTTATTTATTCCTACAATCATATTTATTTATTTATTTATTTATTTATGTTACGCTGTACAACAGGAAATTAATCCCAATTACAGTACAGGGTCCGCACTCACCGAGCCGCAGTGCGATAGTTTTTATATAATTTTTAAATTGAGTGCGATTCGAACTCGGGATCTCCGGATTCGAATTCCGTATCGTTATTCACACCACCGTACTGACGGATAATGAATGATAATGTACTCATAATAATTGTCTTGATCTATATTACGCAAGCAAAGAACTGAAATATTAAATTTTTGTTTGGCTCATCTTGAAACAAAGAAACCAAGTTCTTTTGAGCAGTCAAATATGAAATCTGAAACTGTGGTGATCTCATTGACAAATTCATCCATCTATTCTACACCCACATAAATAAATAAACACGTAGACAAGAGAGCAACATTGAAGCATGTAGCAACATCGTCACAAATTCTAACATCGTGTCATGTACCAGTATTCTAGAGGCTCGTCTTCGAGACTTCGACCACTTTGAAATTTCAATTAGGCACTTTGAACAGAACGGAGACTTCTTAGCGTAGTTTGCTCAATAGTTCGGCTATTTAAGTTCTTTACCTTGCAAGGGCTGGACGAAGGTACATTCCTTTTTTACCTCCAGGCCCGGAATGAGAACTTGTTAGTGTAGATTATTCTATAATTACAGTAATTATTACAGACATTATAGTAATTGTAAATTGTAGCTACTGTTAATAGATTATAATTAAAACTTGTTAAAGATTATTTGTTATTTTCCCAATAGATGCAAAATATTATTGAGAATTCACCACACGTTACTGTCAACCAATAAGATCACGAATTGAAAATGAACCAATGAAATGTACATTTCGTCGGAAATTCATCACTAGTGAAATTGATATCGGAAATACCACTGTTAATAATATCCTTGGTTACGACTAAAATAAATGATATTTTCAATATTTTCATAAACGTCAATTCTACATTTGTTCAGTGTACATTTAATATTCAAAATTTTCATCACTGTAATACCTAATTAATAATGTGCAAATAAATACCTAACTATTCTTGTTAATTAACTCTTGTTTGGTAAATTCTCAAGCCGAATACAACTTGTAGTATGAAAATTGACAGATAATATTTTGACATAAATATACATTCGTTGTTACGGAAATAGGAAACGCAACTCGTGCTTCGCACTCGTTATGTTTCCATTTCTATAACAACTAATAATTTATGTCAAAATATTTTCAGCAATTTTCATACTACTTGTTATATTATATATGAAAATTTATAGATAGCTATCAGAAATAAAACAATTAATTTTATTTAGGCTATAACCTAACAAATTTGTTACTGACTGAAATTATGTTTTCTCCAACCAACTTATGTATTAATCGACTTCATATACACACTTGATAATTAAATAAATATTTGTTATAATTTATTTAGTTCCAGGTATGACCCACCCTTTTTTTGTATAAGGGAAGATTTTTAATTAATTGCAAACTTAATTTATGGAATTAATAGTAGGACAATTCATTTTTGACATAAATATTAAATGATACATGTTCATTAGAACCTTGCGAAACTGTGAAAATTATATTGAATTTCGAGAAATACAATACCAACCGTAAATTTGCAAATTGCCATTTTGCAATATCAAAAATCGAAAGTATCTGTTTCATTTTCAAAACAAAATGAATAACAATTATCACAACGGCGATTACATATGTACACACATAAATAATTGGATGAAGTACTTTTGCTACTACTTTAAATAAGTGAAACTTTAAAATTATTATCCATAACAAACGTCTGTAATAATTATAAGAACAGCAATATATTGTCTGGTCTAAATTAAAATTTAAAACGCGATTCTACACTCGAAATTCTGAATAAATTTATAGTTAAAGTTGATAAGACATAAGCCTAATTTATAGTACTTGAGCTTGGTTGCAATTTATTGTTACAGTTATTGGTAGAAGGCGTGAAAGTAATATTAAATTTAGTAATTTATTGAACTACTGGACAAAATCAATATTGCGTATATGCAACAAGTAACGATTTACTTGTGCAGAATTTATTAAATTATCGTATTTAATATTTTGCTATCGCAATTAATTAAATTGAAATGGACTTGCGTAATTTATAACACTGGATAACTCAGTATACTAGTTTATTTAATCAGAAATATTTGCAGTGAAATAGATTTACTATTATTAATCCAATAATACATGAATATAATTTAATTATATGCAGTTGTTTACTCAAATCTAAATTAAATTAATTCAGTTTAATACCACAGTCATTTATCATTGACAATGCAAAATTTTTTTGAGTTGTCAAATATTACAAAATTATTTTAGAAACAATTGGACGATCATATTTATTTATTTATTTATTTATATTACGCTGTACAACAGGATTTTAATCCCAATTACAGTACAGGGTCCGCACTCACCGAGCCGCAGTGTGGTAGTTTATATAATTTTTAGCTTGAGTGCGATTCGAACTCGGGATCTCCGGATTCGAATTCCGTATTGCTATCCACACCACCGTACTGACGGACTATGATGCAATAGTCAAGTCCTTCCAAATAAATTTATTGTAATAATGGGAAAATTATTAGAATTAAATTTAGGTCAACAAAAATCATTTATTGCAAATAAAATTTTGTACATTTTCAAATAGATAAATAAATATATTATCACGCCGTTTCCCATTACTGGGTGTGGCACTCCCCCGTAGCAGATCTCGAATCGAAGCCGGGTTCTCAAATCAACAGGCCGACTCGATACCATGGAGCCACCTACATTTTGTTATAAAGATATTTGATTTTAGACTAAAAGATAAACATTGAACTTTCAAAAGATATTGACACTGGCCTTGTATATATTCCGCTGTCAAATGTTCCTAAATTATTATACATACAATTTATATATTACTTTTATGTGAATAATTTAGAAGTCTTTGACAGTAGAAATGGCATATCAATATCTTTTGACCACGTTTAAGGGTCATTTATTTTCACCGTGAATCACTCAATTAAAATCTATTTTAAGTTGGTACTATCTATTTCAGTGAATAAAATAAAAAAACTAGATTGAAAATAACACGTTAGGTAACCAATAGTTCACTCAACCAATAGTATTTTCTAAAAATAAAAACAATCTAAAATAAAAGGTCAAAAACAAATAGTTTTAGCAAAAATACGTGACAAGTTTAATAAACCCTGAAATCCTGAAGTTCAGACAAAATTCCTGTAAAAACGTCGCCTTTTCCTTGCCAAAATTTAGTCTATTTTTGCTGAAAAACATCTGATGGGAACATGGCAGATGCGCTGCTGTCAATTTTCATTCGCCTGGAAAATCTGTCAGTTAATTTAGCACAGGAAATAAAACTTCCGATGTTAGAATTAATATTTGGATACGACCGATTGTATCTGAAAAATATTAATAATGTTATATGGTGAAAGGGAACCAAAATTGAATTGTCTTTGAATGTCAACTGAAATTTCATCGATAAGAATGAAAAATTGATTGTCATTGTGAAAACTGACCCTATTTCGAAAATTTACATGGTTGTTTTATTGTTTACAATAACAATTGCTTATGCAACAGTGCATTGAAAATGTAGGTGACAGATTTAGGTTTAAATCAAACTTGACGTCTGTAGTTTGTCATTCAAATTTATTTAGAATTATTTCAGAATTCTACCAATAAATGAATATGCATGTTGAGAAATACAAGGCTGTCTCAAGTATGATGCACTTGCATAGTATCTCGAGAATTGGACAAGAGTTTGTTTCCCAATTTAACGATATTTAGTTCTTGTAGAAACAGCGAATTTATTCAAATAATTTTAATTTTTAAATAGTGGTACATAAAGACAAAAATTTCAAGTCAAAATTGTAGATAGCCCTATTTATATTAGGAAATTAATACAATTTTTTGAATCATCCATTTTTGAGATTAGTATAAAAGCACATTTTTTTCAATACTAGACCGATTAGTTGGTAATTAGATATTTAAAAAATTCTTTTAATTTAATCTTTTTAACGATGATAAGTCAATCAATAAATATAGATTATTTAACGTTAATCAATTTCATTCATATATCATAGAAACAGTAAGAATAATAAGTTGTATAATCATAAATTTTTATCAAAATTTGTTGAACTACTATTGGATATATTTATTAATGAGTTTGAAAAGGAGATATAATATGTTATTTAAATATGTAATTTACAACTATCCGTTCGGAGATCTGCTCCATTTAAATATGTTATATCTTTAAAAAGGTCAGCTGAAAAAAATATATATTTTTATTTAGAGTAAGAAGGGCTTAAGTATACAACATTTTTATTTAAACTTTTGTCTCAATCTATCATTATACAAGAATTAGAATTATTTGAAAAAAGTCTATTTCCATATTTCATTTCAAGTTTTGTCCAATTTCACTAGTTCTCTAGATCCCAATATATATATATATATACATATATATATATACATATATATATATATATATATATATATATATATATATATATATATATATATATATAATTGTGTACAAAAGAAAACTAAAACAATAATATTTATTCAAGTAAAATCAAGATTTTTGGCATATTTGCTGGAGCATATTTTGTCCTGTCAAATCATTCTATGTAATAATTTTCTAGCTACTTTTAACAAAATGTATCAAATCCATTTATAAATCTGGTTTAATCTGAAAGGAGCGAACAGAGGGAAATAAATGTAAATACCTTCATAATCTCGTCCTTTTAATTCTGAAGATTAAAAATTCCAGGCATCAAGCTATATTAAATGACTTTTAATATTCCCTAAACTGACATTAAGCCAGTGGGGTGCTCTTAACAAACTTACCTTTAATAAAAGATGAATTGGCGGGCTAATGCTTGGAGGCTTTTTCTTCTCCTGGTGACACAGGCAAGACTTTATCCACGGCATTTTGAAAAATTCGTAAGACATGCACTCTCTTTTATTTTTCGCGCACCTATTAAACTTTTCACGAACGCGCGAATTTGAAGCAATTTTCAGTGAAGGCTTTTTTGGGGTGAATGAAAAACAGTCTATTCTATATTTAATTTACTTATGTTGTGAATGACGTATATATAATTTTACGTATAATATCGCATATATAACTAGTTTTGAAGCAGATTAGTAGCAAAGCTTTTTGTTGAATTGTAATCTAGTAGTCAAGTAGCCGATAAATATAAATGAACGTAATCATGTTGTGATCACGTGCGATCGTTTGACAGTTACCGACGCCGGTCTCATATTTCACATGTTTACTGCTCCGCGGATGAAGAGCAACTGCGAGTGCGGACGGATACTCCTAACGCCGACTCCCGCAACTGCGATCGCGTTCTACGTCACTGGTGTTTCAACCTCTCCGCTCCCTTGGCGTTCGAACTACCCTTGTGCGTCAAGCCCCCACCCCAACCCTCACGGCTGTTGCTTACCTACCCCAACTGGCCCAGCTGAAATGCACGCCAAGTTTTTGGGGCTCTTTCTTTCTATCTCTCTTGCACGTTTTTGTCGTGAAGATTGGTGTCTTTGTTTGTTACTTCTGGTGATTGTTTCGACCCGTGGCTATTAGTGAAATTGGTTGAAAAAGTTTGAGGGTTTCAGGAGCTGGACCCAATGTGGTACTTCACTGAAATGGTTAAATGTTTTTAGTGGATTTGTCAGTGATGTTACATTAACTTAGGGTATTTTTAGTCTATTGTTTCTATTTCAACTTCCACACAACTTCAGCATCAGTTGAAGACTCTGTTGTTTTTGTTGTTTACTTTTCTAACTCTATATTTATTTTTATTATTACTCTTATTTATCGTGGCCAATTATCTTTGGCTTTTATTAATAGCCCTAAAGGTCGTTTACACCAATTCTTTGTTTTACTAACGGTTACATTTTTTTCGAAGCGGATTTTGGGGAGAATCCACCAGGAAAGGCTAATGATATTTATAAATAATTAAATGTAATCATTAAAAAAATGTTCACTTTTTTCACTAATCTCCTATACGCGAAGTACGTAATTTTTTCATCATTTACTTTACCATGACAATGCCTAGTTTGCGCACTGTTTTGCACCCTAGTACGCAAAATGAGTATTTCACATTCTACAACACACCAGTAGTACCAAATCCATAATTATTGTATTATTCTTTTTTGACAATTGTACAAAAAATGTTGTTTGTGTTTCGTAAACAAAATTCTTGTTTTTTGGCTCGATCTGCAATCTCGACTAAAAGTGACATTCTCACGCGCAACAAAAAACACTCATTTCGTGCAGTTAATACAACAATAATTATTTTATTCCATTCAATAACAAACTAAAGTAATAAAATAAAATAACAACAAAGACAAAATTAATTGTCATCCATACACTTGGTGAAACTAGGTTTAATAAAATATAAACTAAACACACAAAATAATCAAATAAAAATTAGAGTAATATGTCATAAAATTAAATATCTATCTATAAATCATAAAATCAATTTTTTTAGCAAAAGAAATATAAAAGACAATCGTAATTACTATGTTAAAGAAAATTACGATTACAGTGATGAATACAATTAAAATTAAATTTTAACTTTTCGTGTTTTTAAGTTGAAAATTAGTCATTCCGGTTATTGAAATCAACCAAGTTTGTAGTGTCATTTCTGTATGTACAAATGAAATAATTTTCTTGTAAAATTGAATTTATATTTTAGGGTTGATTGGGGTAATTGTTCTTTGTGCAAATATGAGGAAGCTACCTAGGAATAAAGGGATGGATATGATTAAAGGTTTGTTTTGTGAACGAAAGTTGATACGAGTTGGTATCTTACAGGTTGATAGTATCTTATTTATTAGATTCATTCACAATCATAATTCGTTTCGTAAATGCACACGTTCCTAAGCTAAGAATAGCAACACGGCATAAGTATTTTACTGAGTAACTACGGTTTGAAAAGTTTTCAAGCAACTTTCATCTTTCTTAGATACATTAGTGTGAATGGAGGGATTTTCAGTCATTTTTACTTCTTTGTACGAAGTAAAGGAAGTATTGTAATCGCGAAAATTTTCGGTTCTCAGATTTCAGTGGAAATACGCATATTGGCCCTCCCTGAGTCCATTTTGACTAATTTCGTCGTGACGTCTGTACGTACGTATGTATCTCGCATAACTCAAAAACGGTAAGCCGTAGAAAATTGAAATTTTATATTTAGGACTGTTATAACATCTAGTTGTGCATCTCCCTTTTTGGTCATTATATGACTTCCGGTAGTGGTACTTTACTTGAAGCCTATAATAGATTTTCATGAAAAACTATATTCAAATATAATTTAAAACTTTCCACATTTGGTGTATAAGACTACTATATCAATGGAAATAACATAATAGATTTTTGCTTAAAATACACTAACCGGAAGTGACACATTACATGAAGCTGCTAACAGTTTTCCTTGAAAAAATGGTATTATTTTAATTTTAGAATTAAATTCTGCGTCTAGCACATTAAGAATTTTTAAATTAGCCTTTTGCATAAGCGAGATATCTAAATTTAAATATTATATATATATATATATATATATATATATATATATATATATATATATATATATATATATATATATATATATATATATTAAATTAAGTTTGCTATGAATTAGAACAAAAAATAAAAATAAAAGATTTTATGTCAAATATGTGCAATTAAAAAATATCTATAGTTTAATACGCGTACAAGGAAGTCATGTGGTGTCCACATCAGATTTTTCTAAATGATTGCTGGATGTACTATACGAATCAAATTATGAATGCGAATGAATCTAATAAATGTTTCATATAAGATAGTATTGGCCTGTAAGTTTAGGTCTTTGTCGCAACAAAATTCTTTGAGATGTGCTGTATCTCGTATCTATAAACACAAATTAATTAGTGGTAGGTATATTTCTGACAAGAGTCATAAACATACTTCTCGTTTGTATGCTCCATGTCCTGAGATATTTAGACGTACATAAAACATTGTATAAACAATTCAAAGTTAATTGCAAATTCTTACTAACTGTTTCTTCCCAGCATTCCTTCAAACAAGATATTTAATCAGTCAATAACTACAAACAAAAATGCATTGGACATTCAATGACTTTATAACCTATTAAACTTTATTGCTAGTTAATGTATAACAATACGTAAATTATATTCTGCGTTCCTTATTGCTGTTAGAGTTCCTTGATACAGTAAAACCCTGCCATGTAATCATATACAACAGTGGCCGCGGAAGTGGGGTTGCAGGGGTTGCAGCCGCAACCCTTGTTCAGGACTCAAAAAATAAAATACCGAGTACGACTGCAAAATCCAAATCAAGACTATAGCAATAAATTAACAATCCATTCGAAGACTTTTTAAGGAAGTAGAAACTCTACTTATATTACTGTTGACAATTCCAGCTTCAGAATCGTTAGCCGAAAGGTCATTCAGCGAGGTTCGTCGAATTTTGACTTGGAACCGTACTTCAATGTTACAAAAACGACTGTTTCATTTAGTTTTTCTTCATATACACAAAATTAAAACATTGGACATTGATTTAAATAAGGTGATGAAAATATTGATGAATAAAACCGCAGAGCGAATGACAATACAGATGTAAAAACTTTATAAAACTGTTACATTAATTGACAAAAACAAATTATATTATTAATATAATGTATCTCATCTAATTATTCATTTTAATTACCTAAATTTATCTGTGTTCTATTTTTACTCCGGTCAAAAAATTTTCGCAATCTCTTTCGAAAAAAGGTTCCGCGGTCTCTGATCTACAACAAACTAACTAACTCTTGCATCAAAGGGCTTCACTTGGTCCGAACTCTTTCGATGAAGGGTCACTAATTACTGTTCACAATAAATCACGTCAAATCGAGAAATGTGTGAAGGATTAAACCAATTTCACATGCATTGGAGCATATCGCGGTTGGCTGTTCTACACTGAAACGCAAAAAAATTCATATCAGTTTAAAAGTCAATGTCGAACGACCGTTTCTGTTTAGTGATTGTTCGTATGTATAATGTCTTTGTATTTAAATAGAGAAATTATTAAAACGAGTACTTACGACAAATATTATAGCGTCTTTAAGTTGCTGTTATTTAAATTTATGTACCTAAGCGATATTAAAATACCTCATACCAGGGGGGTATTCAAAAAGATATATTATTGCTCCTTTTTCTTCTTTTCTTATTCACTAGAATAAATAATATTGAATCAAAATTTTGACACTTTTTGTTAAAAAAATCTTGTTTTGCAATTTAACAGTTTTTTTGTAAAATAACTATGTCATCACGTCTTTTACCAATTACTGGGTGTGGCACTCTGCCTAAACAGATCTCGGTAAATGATATATTCTTTCGCGTGAAGTGCGGTTACCAGTCGTCAAATCACTATCTCCAAAGATGTTAGTGGAGGGGAAACCACAGGGATAATTTAATTTGGTGAAAATTGTTTGTCGGCTGTGGAGATCGAACCAGGGTTCTCAAGATCCACAGGCCGACTCGATACTACTGTAATACTATTAAATTTGAATATTTGAAGTTATTTTACATTCAAATTTGATAGTTTTTGAAATAAGTTTGCAAGATATAAATAATTATTATATACTCATAATACTAAAATGAACACATTATTAAACAAATTATTGTTTGTGAAGTGTTGCATTAAATAAATCGTGTGCAAAAATGCGAAATTGTACGTAAAAGACTAATGTGAATTAAATGGTAGTTTCATTATTAAACGATTTCTGTTAACAAATATCCTAGCAACAACAAATAATAAACAAAAAACCTTGCAACCAAATACAACAAGCAAACGTTAAACAGAGGGATTTTGTTTATAGTTTTATCTGTTTTGTCGTTATACGCCGTAAAATTGCAATTTTTCAGTCTTATCGGTAAGACATAATCAATTTAGTGTAGATTGTAATATTGTAATTAGTAACATAAACAATTGTACAAATTTAACAATTAATTTATAACTAAATAATAATGGGGTAGGTGATTTTATGGTATCGAGTCGGACTGTGGATCTTGAAAACCCTGGTTCGATCCCCACAACCAAAAAACAATTTTCACCAATTTCAAATCTACTCCTGTGGCTCCTCCACCACTAACATCTTTGGGGGCCGTGATTTGACGGCTGATAACCGCACTTCACGCGAAGGAATATATCCCTTACCGAGATCTGCTTACGGCAGAGTGCCACACCCAGTAATGGGCAAAAGGCGTGATAATATATTTATTTATTTATTTAAATAAGGAAGTTATCTAATTAATTGTATTTGCTGATTTTCTTTTTCCTAATTAGTTCGTAGATAAAATATTGTATGATACGACTGTGTGAAGGGCTTTTATGCATTAAAGCCTTACTTCACACACTTGTATCAAAAATAACTATTAACTATTCATTCAAATTAATGATGAATGTCCAATTGGCAATATAGGTCCTCAATTTAGCTCCAACATTAGAATGGCAACTATCGTTTGAAATAGATGTTGCAGTTAAATATACAACTATGCAAAAACTGTTTAATTAATAATGGACGGAAGCAGAATTTCCAAAAATAATAAATTATTTTTGGGTTTAAGCTCACGTAATCCATTTGTAAAATTTATGGTGTTTTTTGTTTGCCATCAATCATTTTAATTCCGAAACAACGAAACAAGAGTTGAAACAAAAAGTTTAATAAAAGAAATTTCATCGCGTAGATGCGTAGAATAACTTTCAAATCTTTTTTTGATGTTTCATTAAAACTTAATTAACCAGGAAAATCTTGGATTTCCGTTGCTGTTATTATATTTACGTTAAAAACAACCAGATACACAAAAAGTTATAGGCAATGGAAAAATTCTATTTGATTTATTTTTAATTAACCCTTCAAATTGGGTTTTAATCATTTATTTCTAATCTTAAATTATATTCAGTAATAAGTAGAAAATAATAAATAAATATATGTGTGTGACACTCTGCCTAAGCAGATCTCGGTAAGTGATTATTTTTACGCGTGAAGTGCGGTTACCAGCTGTCAAATAACGGCCCTCAAAGATATTAGTGGAGAGAGAGCCACATGGGTAGATTTAAATTGGTCAAAATTGTTTCCCGGCTGTGGAGATCGAATCAGGGTTCTGAAGATCCACAGGCCGACTCGATACCACTGAGCCACCTACCCCATTAAAATAATTAAAATAATGGTTTCTACAAATATTTTTTCTCAAATTCTACATTTGGTAACTATCTCTTCTAATCTGTAACTCGATTATAATTTATTATCGATCAATAAATTAATTTTAAAGTTAAATTTTTATGACAGAAAAATTCGGATGACGCCTGGATTCGAACCAGGGACCCTCCGCTTGCCGGGCAGAGATGCTAACCGCTACACCACGTCACCTGTGTCTGACGTATGGCATCAACCGAATTCTTCTGTCATAGTGTCTAACGTAATGACTCCTTATTTTTCATTTATTCTATTATTTTTATTTTACTTTTATATCAGTACTTTATAACCATCCTCTTTACAAAGCTCATTATATTCTCACTTATAATAGCAGCTCAGTAATTGCAGAACTTTCTAAATAAATATTAAATAGAACAATTAGTAACATCATACACAAATGTACAATTGAACAATTTAGTTTTTCTCTTATGTATATTATTTTAAAACGATTAACAAACTAAATCATCAAAACTATTTTCCACCTGTGCGTATCCTCTATCAAAGTATCGCATCAAAACATCAAAAGGGTTAATCACAGACAAACGTCACGCACGCACATTACATAGTTTGACGACTAAACGATTCCCCTTCCGACAATCGGTAACAATGCGTGCTTGGCCCGGGGCGCCACGCCGCCACGCTTCCTGATGGCGGCAGCGAGCACCACACACCACACAGCCACTGACTCGAACCACCCATTGTTGCATGTTATCTATGAGATGTGATTTATAGACACTAATAAATATTAAAGCTAAATGTAATGTTGATGCTTTGGATTGTAGGCATGTTTTTGTGGTTGAATCGATACAGGAAGTTGGGTTTTTACTGAAATTTTGAATAGGTAAGAATGAGGAGAAATAGATATACATCACGACATGATCCATTAAATAGGGTAGCAAACCTTTAATCATATTCATCTATTTACTTCTAGAGCGCCTACGTAATCTGTTACCCATTTTTCATTTGATACCACTGTGGCTCCCCCTTCACTAGCATCTTTGGGGACCGTGATATAACAGCTGGTAACCGCACTTCAAGCGAAGAAATATACCACTTACCGAGATCTGCTTACGCAGAGTGCCACACCCAGTAATGGGTAAAAGACGTTATGTTATATTTATTTTATTTATTTATTTATGTTTGTGTTTGGGATAGGTGGCTCAGTGGTATCGAGTCGGCCTGTGGATCTTGAGAACCCTGGATCGATCCCCACAGCCGACAAACAATTTTCACCAATTTAAATCTATCCCTGTGGCTCCCCCTCCACTAATATCTTTGGGGGTGGTGATTTGACGGCTGGTAACCGTACTTCACGCGAAGAAATATATCACTTACCGAGATCTGCTTAGGAAGAGTGCCACACCTAGTAATGGTTAAAAGGTGTGATGATATATTTATTTTATTTATTTATTTATCATTTGATATATGATTACGTTCCACATACCCAAACTATTTCAATTGCCTTTCACCCACTTTTTTAACTTCAATTGTTCTCAATCTCATACTCATCATACACCAACGTATCAGGTCTTGTATATCAACATTCACCCTTCAAATACCTAATTTCCTCAATAGTTATACGCCATTCTTGTTTCCTCATCCACACCCAATATATTGTTCATGAAAATGTGAGAGCTGCCTTTCATGTCATCAGTATTGGCTACGGAGTTGTCCTTTATATCCTGGGTTGGTAGTTAATCTTCAACTTGAAGAGCCTAAAAGGACAAAATATGTTCTTTCTTAAGTATTCAATTCAATTAGAATGACTTAACTTTTTGTTATATAAATAAAATAAATAAATATATCATCACGCCTTTTACCCATTACTGGATGTGGCACTCTGCCTAAGCAGATCTCGGTAAGTGATATATTTTTTCGCGTGAAGTGCGGTTATCAGCCGTCAAATCACGGCCTCCAAAGATGGGAGCCACAGGGGTAGGTTTAAATTGGTGAAAATTGTTTATCGCCTGTGGAGATTGAACCAGGGTTCTCAAGATTCACAGGCCGACTCGATACCACTGAGCCACCTACCCCATATTTTTTGTTATGTTTATTTAATATGTCATCAAGTATAACTGTTTTAATAAAATTGAGGCATTATTTTTGACGCGGGTTCTTGGAGCTAAGAATGCAGCTTTCAACATAATTATACAATTTATTTTCTTATTCTGCACTAAAACCACTTAATCCTAATTAAATAGTAGCTTATAAGTTGAAATCAATGAAATTTGAATGCACAAGGTCTTGCTTGTTAATTAATAAACATAAGTTTCAAGTCGGTTTTATCCTTTGGGCTACGAATCGTAATCTCCGATTGTCTGTAATGCCTATGGCACACTGGTCGATGAGCGTCGATGAGCATCGATGAGCTCTTCGATGAAACAACAGAACACACTCTTCATTGACAAACAATAAAAGCTTCTAAAGTTGAAAAAGAAAAACTAAATTTCAAAAATATGCTAACGTGAAATGAGACATAAAAGATACGAGTGAAATGAGATACGTTCGTATAGATGAGCCTCTAATTTTCGTCGATGACGGGTGCGTTCTGTTGTTTCATCGAAGACCTCATCGATGCTCATCGACGCTCATCGACCAGTGAGCCATAGGCATAATATGCGTTTGAGATTTGCATTGTAGGATGAAAGAAGTGCTTCCCAAGGAAATTGTCAATTCGAAAAACAATATTGCATGACATAAATGCATTTACTACATGTTGCAATAAGAAGTAATGAATATTTTTTAATTTCATAATATCCGCTGCTAGTTATGCGGGAAATGGATATTATGATTACAATAAGCGTATAATATTTACTCTGCAAGTAACGTTTTTTTTTCCGTTTCTTTATATATAAAAAATGCTGATTAATCACTGATTTATCTTTTCCTGACTCATTATTTTACAGTATTACTGTAAATTATAATAATTAACATAATGCCATATTTTATTAAACATTGCATTTACAACGTTGCTTTCTTCTAAATTTTGAGAATTTATATCAGGAACCCAACTGTAATGAAACCGTAACCCAAAAGCTCACCGATATTCACCATTTTATAGAAACGAAACCAAAAAATTAAACCGATAATTTTTGTTTTTGAAATATCCATATATAACTGAAACCCAAAATTAATTGATTCTGTAACCGAACCGATATCATAAATACTTATAGTAAGAATACAAAAAAGAATATGTTATTACTTTTTATATTTTTATGATGTTGCAGTTGAAATAGTGAAAATAAGATTTTCCTATCTCTATTTAGTTGTGATAGTAACCATTTCCCTTACTAGTGAGGAAAGTTATTTATTTAAATTGAGTGAGGGAAATCATTTGACATGGTGACCAAGGAAAAGTGGTGTGCATTTGCAAATACAACTCCTTTGATTTATATAAAATAATTATTAAATTTCTTGTATCGCAAACATAAAAACATAATTTTTACGTTTAATTAATAGTATGTAACATACGTAAGAAAAGGCCATTGCAAAATTCGTACTATTGGAACACTCGCTATCGCTCGTGCTCTAACTTTGGTATTCGTTTTGCAATTAAACCCTTTTCTCACTAGTATTACAATATACTATTATTTTGAAACGTAACCTAAAAACCCCGGTAGGTACCGTAAGGAAACCGAAATTTATAATTATGAAAAACCGAAACCGAAACTTATATAATATTTTCAAAAAACCATAGTCGATAAAAGAAATTTTATTGATTTAAAAACTGTTAACCGTAACCGAAACCCAAAATTATTCGTTCGAATCCCAAATTATTTTAGAGAGAAATGTTTCAACTAAAACTAATATGAATTAATTAGTTATTTCAATTTATTTTTCTTTAATCTGTTTCGGCCATTTTGAAACTTGCCGTTTCGTAATCCGTTCTTATAAATTGTTAATCACAATAATGGATATACATTCTACATTTCAAACTTTGTTTGAAATCAAGAGTTTAAATATTGATCCCAATAAAATTTATGGGCACACGCACAACGTTTAAATTTTCTTATCAGAAAAAAACAAATTACCATCCATTGATTACAAAACAAAGTTTTCCAAGTAATTTCATTAAATGACATCATTTCTAAAAGCTAGTGCAATTAATCACAGCGGCTACACAATTTGTAAATGAACTACAAATAAAAAGAGAACTTGAAAATGTGCACGTATTGCTGCTGGGTTGTTCCGTTACATGCATTTCTGTAGTATCTCTTGCAACTATCTATATTAACAACCATGTATTAATAATGTATGACAAGGGATGGCAGCTAGAAAGAGACGAGAGAATATATTGTTGTACTGTTTTTATTAGCGCCTGTTTTACGCGTCAAATCGCTGATATATTTTTGCATTAACTGACAAGCTTGATGTGATATGTTTTGAATGATTAATTTTTATGATTTTTTTTACTGCAGCTGAAAGTTTTAATGTAAATTGTTTCTTGTACAGTGCTGCGCTGTATAAAATTTACAGGGACAATTTTTCTTCATGAAAAGTATATAAACACGGAACTTTATACATAAAAATACAAGACTCTACAATGAACATTCATTAGCAAAGTAGGATAAATGGTTTAAGGGACCTCGGGTTTTTAAAAGTTAATTAGAAATTATTTGGGATTGTTTGGTTATGTGGAACGTATGTTGAATGAAAGATTGGTGAAACAAGTTTATGTTGGTGAAATTAGGAATAAATGGATAAACATGATTGCAGGCGATGCTGCCTTCATTTCTTATAGATTCGTTGTTAGAGAAGTGGGCGTAAGTGAAGATTTACGAAACAGGTGTACAGAAGCGAATGGATGAATGTTTGTTGTGTGATGATGGATATTGGTTGTGAGAAAAGAAAGAGTTTGTATGGAGGAAGTGTTAATGTGGTCGAAACGAGTATCGTGTGTCAGGATGAGAATGTTGACGGGTTCGTGCTACCCCATTTAATGGAATATAGCGTGATGTTATGTATGTATGTATGTATGCAGGATTGTTGCGTGAACAAAATATGCTTGTATCAAAGGAATTATGAATATGGATGTTTGAAGAAGATTAATTGCAAGATGAATTTATAAATAAATATATCATCACGCCTTTTACCCATTACTGGGTGTGGCACTCTACCGTAAGCAGATCTCGGTAAGTGATATATTTTTACGCGTGAAGTGCGGTTACCAGCCGTCAAATCACGGCCCTCAAAGATATTAGTGGAGGGGAGCCACAAAGGTAGATTTAAATTGGTGAAAATTGTTTGTCGACTGTGGGGATCGAACCAGGGTTCTCAAGATCCACAGGCCGACTCGATACCACTGAGCCACCTACCCCATAATTGAGGGTGTAATTGGTGTAATTGAGGCATGAAGGATTGTTGAGTGAACAAAATATGCTTGTATCAAAGGAATTATGAATGTGGATGTTTGAGGAAGATTAATTGCAGGATGAATTTGATGAATAAATATAGAGTGAACGTTTTAATTTGATGAGACATGGTGTTGGTTTTTAGTCCTTTCCTCGAATAATCCTTGTTTATATTTCCTTCCACTAAATGATTAGTGAATTATCTTGAAACGGTAATTGTCTGGAACTAATTTTTTATTTCCAACTCACATATAAATATTCAAACGCGGTTCAAAAACCTAGAAAATCTTGATGTTCCTGCGATATTTCCAAACCATTTTGAAAACAAAACTAACTAGATGAAATCTGTGATTATACCATGACCGAATCAGTTGGTTAACCATTGTTAGCCAAAACAAAACAATATAATGCAATTTATCACGACTTACACTTTTTGCTTGAAAGTTACTCTTTAGAAAATAAATTTTACAGTTGAGATAACGCTACAAGGTTATGTATTATTATTATTTAAACTCGTGTATGTTTGTATGCCAAAATCGGCCTAGAGAGATATAACATATTTGCTTTATTTATTGTAGGTTTTATAAAAATGATACGGCTGATATTTTTGGAAACAAGGTCAGAAATCATACATGCATAATATTACATATGGAGTAGCACGAACCCTTGATCATTTATTAGATTCATTCTGCAATATTTTTTTAATTATACCATGAAAAAATATTTTAAAGAGAAGTGAAAAAATATTTTTCATAATTCAATTTGTTTATTTTAAATTCTCACTCCGTCCCCATTGGCAGAATCGCACAAATATTAAATTTTTAATTTAAAATTAGCCCTCTGAAAAAAAATAAAATTGCTTGCCTGCTGGCACATCAAGTCACCAATTTTATAGGAGCGTATTAGAGTGGAGTAATAAAATAACCAGTTCTGAAGATTTATATTTATTTTCACCTCACATCAACCACTAACGAAAAAACAACAACAATAATAATAATAATATTTTTCTCCTAGCAACTCTCAAACTCGCCAGACTAGATACAAAATAATTACATAAAAAATTAACAATGAAAATAAAAGTGTCATGGATTATATGATGTACGTGGAGTTGATCCCCACAAGTTATTTGTGTATTAAGAGCGTAAAGTGATTCTTTGTTACTAGAACACGATAATTAGTGTAAGAGGAACAAAGACACTTTACGCTCGTGATACACACATAATTTTTTTCTACGATTGCATCTTAAAATTATTTAAAAACATATACGTACTGAAAATAAATTCATTTTGGCAACTGTCAATATGACAAGTTTCTATTTTGTTTGTATCCCTGGTAACTACTGAAATAAGCGCGCATTAATATCTTTTTTTAACGTCTTTTTCGCGCGTTGCCATTGGAAACGCGCAAAAAAGATATTTTTCGATTGTTCCACAGAAAACGTCAACTTTACGATGACAAATGAGAGTGTAATTGTCAACTTTTCATAGCATCGTAGAAAAAATATTTTAAAGAGAAGTGAAAAAAATATTTTTCATAATTAATTTTGTTAATTTTAAATTCTCATCCCCTTCCCGTTGGCAGAAGAGCACAAACATGAAATTTTTAAAATTATAATAGCCCTCCGAAAAAAAATAAAATTGCGTGCCTGTTGGCACCAAATTCGCTTTATCCATATTTATAATTCCTTTTTATTCCTCTCTCCTTCTATCATAAAACTATCTATTCATTCCTAGGTCGTCCACACAATCTCTTATCCTCTATTTCAATCTTCTGATATTTCTACATTAGATGTGATTTCTAAAATTCTGGTATTCAATTAATTTATAAGAATCCAAGTTCAAGAAAGGCTTTCATCATCTTCATTCGTCCATCAAAGACGCTATACACGAAGTCGATAAATACTCCTCATTGAAAGAAAACTGAAGTAGCACTCGACAAGAACAAAAGAACAAGAAGAATAGACGATCTGTTCACCGTACTCCTTGACCGAGTTATCCCGACAAAACCACACTCCTGAGTCCTTGAACTATTATGCAGCAACTGCACTGCTACTTTGCCACCGCCATCCTCTTGAAGCTGGTAATGACGTCACTGGAAGTTTAATCTGCTGCAAACTGAATTTGACGCAGACCCGGCCCTGGAAGGTGTGTGATTAAAATTATGTACTGTGTCGCATGAGTGTCTATTAATTGCGTAATTAGTCTACTCGCTTGCGAGTTCAATGTTAATTAGGCCCATCCTTGACGAGTTTATTAATTAAGTTCAGTTTATGAATATAGAAAATTACTATATTAGAGATGCTGCAGAATTCAATATCACATACATACATAACATCACGCTATATCCCATTAAATGGGGTAGCACGAACCCGTCAACATTCTCATCCTGACACACGATACTCGATTCGACCACATTAACACTTCCTCCATACAAACTCTTTCTTTTCTCACAACCAAAATCCATCAACACACAACAAACATTCATCCATTCGCTCCTGTACACTGCGCTTGTTTCTGAAGATGGTCTCCACACAATTGCAGGTAAACACTCGAAACATTCATCATATTTATCCCGCAATTAATTTTCTCCAAACATTCCTATCCTGACACACCACTTTTGCTTCAACCACATTCATAATTCTTTTCATACAAGCTCGTTTATTCTTCACACTCAGAATCTTTCGCTCACGCAACAACCCTTCAATCATATTCATCTACTTGTTCCTAGGCCGTCCACGCAAACTTTCACCCTCAATTTCACCAACATACACCTGTTTCACCAATCTGTTATTCGACATACGTTCTACATGACCAAACCATCTCAACTGACTTATTCCCACTCTTCTTACAACATTCTTCCCAATCTCACATTCATCATACACCAATGTATTCCGGACACGATCTCTTCTAGTATATCCACACACACCCCGCAAATATCTCATTTCCACAGCAGTTATACGCCGTTCATGTTTCTTCATCCATACCCAACATTCACTACCATACATCAACGACGGCACTAACACACCATTATAAACACTCAATCGAGCATCTCTGGATACATTCACGTTCCGAGTAAAGGTTCCCAGAGCACCCAATATCTTACATCCAGCAGATACTCTTCTTTCAATCTCTCGATCAATACGTCCATCCCTCGAAAACACACTCCCCAAGTATACAAACTCATTTACTTGACCCAATCTCACACCATTCACCGAAACATTGCAATCAGTCACCAAATCACTCTTCTCAAACACTAACACTTTACATTTATCAACATTCAGTAATAGATTTAAACCTTTTCCTACTTCATTTATACTTAGAATCATTCTATCAATATCACGATGCAATCAAATGGGGTAGCACATCTACATTCATAATTTCTTTCATACAAGCTTCTCTCATCTTTCGTTCACGCAACAAACCTTCAATCATTCGTATATTCCCAGTTCATCAGCCTCAATTTCACCAATCTTTCATTCGACATACTTATTTATTTTTCTACTTCTATTAGGAAATAGACGTTTTATTTCATTTATTTGAGTTAGGTAATGAACTGCATTGTTTAACTAGTGAAATAATGAGGCAACATAGCAACAGATATCTTGGTAGACGAATTCTGATGTGTTATTCTTTTATTTTTTGAATTTATAACTGTCATTAATATGGCGAAATTTCATAATTTCAAAAACGCTCTTTCGTATTTATTACAACGGAAGTAGAAAAAATATTGTATGAAACTAGTAAGGAAATAGGTTATTACCTTACTTATGTGTTTACATAACTCGGCTCTGAAAATTTCACATGCGTAAGGTAATAACATTCATTTCCTTACTAGTTTCATAAATAGCTATTATATTACGCTTTACAATAGGAACTTAATCCCAATTACAGTACAGGGTCCGCACTTACCGAGCCGCAGTGTGATAGTTCATTTTTACTTTGAGTGCGATTCGAACTCGACATCTCCCGAATTCCGTAACGCTATCTACACCACTGTACTGATGGACATATGTTCAAACCATTTCAATATAAAATACATGAAGGAATCAATTATTTATTAATGAAGATGTTGGCAGCAATATTTTGCATTATAAATAAGAAAATATATAAATATATGATGAAGTATTATGTGTCAGAAAATAAAATATAAATGCGAGCAGAAAATAAATGAATAAATAAATTTGAAAAGTGAGTATCGATTTTCAGTAGTCATATGACACCTAATCAAACTATCATGTTACGTTATCGACTTTTTCCTATTTCATTAAATACATTTCACAGTTCACTAACCAGCACTTAAATAGATTGATATGTCTATGTCAAATAATTGAGGTTTATTCTTTTATGGGGTAGGTGGCTCAGTGGTATCGAGTCGGCCTGTGGATCTTTAGAACCCTGGTTCGATCCCCACAGCCGACAAACAATTTTCAAAAAATTAAATCTACCTCTGTGGCTCCCCCTCCACTAACATCTTTGGGGGCCGTGATTTGACGACTGGTAACCGCACTTCACGCGAAAAAATATATCACTTACCGAGTGCCACACCTAGTAATGGGTAAAAGGCGTGATAATATTTATTTGATGATATTTATTCTTTTTTCTTATATTTACATTTTGGAATATTTCTATTCACAGGGAACTACATTTTATTTGAAATATTTTTTTCCTAAAATAGTTTTAAAATATTTGTCATCTACTCACCATACACTCTTTCATTCACATTCATAATGTCAGTACGGTGGTGTGGATAGCGATAAGGAATTCGTATCCGGAGATCCAGAGTTCGAATCTCACTCAAGCTAAAAATTATATGAACTATCACACTGCGGCTCGGTGAGTGCGGACCCTGTACAGTAATTGGGATTAAGTTCCTGTTGTACAGCGTAACATAATTAAATAAATAAATAATACCGCTCTAATAAATAATGTTCAAAGTATTTTCTCCATTGCCAAATATTTCTAAATTATGATATTGTGATCAATTTTAAGATTGCAGCCCCAATGTGATATTTATATACAGGGTGTTTCAGGACTAGTGTAACAAACTTTAACAGCTTATTCCTGAGGTCATTTTGAGCCAAAAATGTCATATGAACATAGGTCCTATTCCTTCTAGTTACCAAAATACAAGAGGTTGAAGTTCTATAAATAACACGACATTTTCAAATTTTTGTAATCAAGATACTTTCGGAAAACAAAAATGTGCGCAAATAGGGAATGGAAAAGTTGGCTTCTATTTGGATATCTGTCTTGGTATTCTCTGGACGCATAACGGGCATTACCATTACATAATCCATAAATAAAAATCATATCTGCATATTCAGCAGTACTATAACCATCCATTATGAAACAATAATACAATCAAAAGTACAACAATTTTTAATTAAGACAAATAAGGTATGACTTTTCAATAAAATTCTTGTGGGAACCTGGAGCAATAGTATTAGTTACTTCCGCCGGAAATGTGTTAGTGAAATTGATATACATTATCAGCCCAAATAAATTTAGTTGAACACAACCGAAAGTTACAAGTACCCTAAATCTAAGTAGAACAAAGATAATCACCCCATTTAACACATTATCTGTTGGCTAATAGCCACAACTTAAAAACCACAAAAGATCGCATGAATATTTCATTCTTACACGACCACAGAGCGAATCACAATCCCAGCAGTAGGGCGTATATCGACCGACACGACACGACGTCTCTGTATCTCATACTGCATCTCATCTGCAGGCCGCTCACATCGCATATTCTGCGGCGGTGAGCAAATGCTCCAGGGACTGAATAGTGACATAATCAAATAAGACACTTTTCTTTACCATCACACAAGACGACGCTTACGATATTACCATAATTGTTCTATTAGTTCGATAGTTACAAATTGCGAACAATTCATTCTGATAGCATAATAGTTTTTTTCTACGATTGCTATGAAAAGTTGACAATTACGCTCTCATTTGTCATCGTAAAGTTGACGTTTTCTGTGGAACAATCGAAAAATATTTTTTTTGCTCGTCTCCAATGGCAACGCGCGAAAAAGATATTAAATGCGCGCTTATTTCAATAGTTACCAGGGATACAAACAAAACAGAAACTTGTCATATTGACAGTTAACAGAACGAATTTATTTTCAGTACGCATACGTTTTTTAATAATTTTAAGATGCAATCGCGTTATGTGTGTATCACGAGCGTAAAGTGTCTTTGTTCCTCTTACACTATTACCGTGCTCGAGTAACAAAGAATCACTTTACGCTCTTAATACACAAATAACTATATTATCAGTTTGATATTGAGAAGAATGTTGTTAGAAGAGGACCTTCATTGCAATTACAGTAAAAGGTCTGGACACAATGTCGTAGTTCATATACTTTTTACTTGAGTGAGATTCAAATATCTTAACGCCAACCATACCACCGTACTGCTGGATTGAAGGTTTGTCGAAGATTAGCTGCAGGATGAATATAATAAATAAATAAAAAATATAAACTAAACACTTGGCCAAGTCTCACAAAATTCAGCCTCCAAGTCACCTTATGAGGGCATCGTCAGAGGCTGGCCAGCACAGTTAGTAACCATAGACGCGTTTCACTCTTATATATATTTTTTATTAAACCTAGTTTCACCAAGTGTATGGATGACAATTAATTTTGTCTTTGTTGTTATTTAAATTGCTATTGCGTAGCTTTTCCTTTTTTTCGGTAGATGGCATGGCCTATTCCACAGAACTTCTCATGTCATCTTACCGTTGGTTAGAGATCTTATTCTCTGCTAGTACAGTTCTTCGTCACCAGCTTCTTCACGTGAACTTTGTTCTAGGTGAAGAAGTGAGTTATACCATACTTATGAGCTCTAATATGGTTACTAACTGTGCTGGCCACCCTCTGACGATGCCTTCATAAGGTGACTTGGAGGCTGAATTTTGTGAGACTTAACCAAGTGTTTAGTTTATATTTTTTATTAAACCTAGTTTCACCAAGGGTATGGATGACAATTAATTTTGTCGTTGTTGTTAATAAATAAATATTCAGTGAACGTTTCAAGGGTTCGTGCTGTTCCATTTAATGAGACATAATGTATTGTTGTGTATTTTGTATTTCAAAATTTCTCCATACAAATAATCAACAATGTTTCATAAACAACTGCATCAGAGTAACAATCAATTCTATTCAATTTTCTAGATAAATGTAGCCATAAACACACCTAAAAAATAAATATTCATTCAACACTTCCGAACAGAAACGGTTGAAATTGACATAGACCCACATCTTGAAACATTCTTTCGGCATTCTTCATACACCAACGTATTTTTTTACCTGTACTTCTTGCATAAGAGAAGAAGAGATATATCTTTTGGGAGCAGCTAACAACAAGCAACTGTTCTTATTTTGTGTGCCCACGCAGTCGTTATGTTATCAGTCACTGGATTCTTACTCCAGTTGCAGATGATGACGGAAATTGCAAATTTATTTAATAAAGTGCTTGATTGAATATATCATGACGCTTTTTACCCATTACTGGATATGTAGCAGATCTTATTAAAATGTTAATGTTATTTTATCCACAATCAACTCATAATAAGCATTTATTTGTGCTCATTGCAGCTGTATAAAGGGACCAATTATACATTAGTGGAATAAAGTAATTTTATTCTACTGTTAAAAGAATGAAGGAATAATGCACAAAAATTTATTGAATTACTTATTAATATTAACATTTACATTTATATTAACACTTAAATCATTGTTCGTTTTATCTAATTTGATGTTCTCTTTTCAAAACAGCTGCTTTTTTCGGATTGTACCTTTTACATTCACTCTTCAAATAAGTTGTCAGCTTGCTATATTTTGAAATATCTATATTTTCGTTAACTTTTATAGTAGCCTTCAATATGGAATACTTAGACCACGCTGATGAAACCGCATACATTTACTTGATATTATAGAAATATGAAAGCATGACTTCATTTATTACCCTTACTCTCCGTTATTCTCTCCAGCTTTTAAATTCAGTAATCTCTTTTTCATACAATTCCTTAGACTGCGCTGGCAATAAACGCCGAGTTGCCTCCCGAGCTTCTTCAAAATAGGAATAGAGTCAATTTCTTCCATTTGTCATCAAATTCATAATTTTTTTTCAATGTAACAAACGATAAAGAAACATCCTGTCATAGCAACAAATGCCACAGTAATGCATTTTTTTGACAGCACGTATTTAGAACTTGATAAATTAAAAAATGACATTTTGTAAAATGAATTCATTTTGAATAAAAGTTTTGCTTGTGGATAAAACGTTATATTGTATTCGTGTTTTAGTTGCGCATTATCCACTCAAGATAATTAAATGCTCGAACTCCGTTCTCGCATTTAAACAATCTTTCGTGGATAAAACTTCACCTAAAACACTTATACAATAAATATAGAGATGGGCGAATATCAAATTTCTCGAATTCGAATATCGAATACGAATATTAATTAGAACTCGAATATTCGAGGTACTCGAATATTCGAATACTCCTAAAAGTTAATTTATTTATTATTAATAATTATTTAATTATGTCCTTTGCATTATTTGAATGAAATTGTTAAGATAAAATAAAAACAAAAACTACAAACAAAAAAGAAAAAGACGAAAACTTCAAATTTAAGGTGAAACGTACGGGCTGATGTTGGCGAAAAACAAATTTGAAATATGGTACGTCTTCATGGTTTTGAAACAAAATATCTTTGTTATTAATAACTTCAAAGTATTGTAATAGCATTAAGTTTTTGTACAAATGATAAAGAAAAACGTCAAATATTAAGGTCAACATATGACGCGATATTCGAGGTATTCGAATGTTCGCTATACTGACGTTAATATTCGAAAATCGCGAATATCGTATAATGTCAATATTCGCGGCATTCGACTATTCGCAGATGATATTCGCCCATCTCTAAATAAATAACTATTATATACTTTGGAATTTGCAAGACATTTTAATTCATCCTGTGTTTATTTCTTAAATTATTCAATATTCAATCCTTGTTTGTACAATAAATTCACATATAGAATATCCTCTGCATGTTAATAGATAAATAATTTTCATTTGAATTCAATAAATCGAATTTGGACACATGTATGCATCTCGTATAAATTAAGTGATTTAATAGCATGTCTTAGAAATAAATTTGTGAAGTACATGACTAGTCTGCAAGAATTTGAAGAATTTCTATCAATAAATCATGAATTTATCAATTTACACTTTGATCTTCTTGAAAGCAGCTCCTGTTTGATTGAGCAACACCATCACCCCTGGAGCAGAATTAAAATCAGCAATAGCTCCACTTGAGCTAAATGCATTTGAAATATATGAAAGATGATTGCCAAGTCCTTCATTGCTCGCCACGATGCAAGATCCACGTCGCTGGAAAGCCGGAGGCGGCGGTCTGTTTCAACTTATTTAAATTTCAAGTGCGCATCACTTGACGGTTGGTTTGAAGAATCGTAGCTTATTTTACATAGCTTGGTTCGCGTTAACGTTGCGCTGTGCTATGTTAGCGTTGCGTTGGAGCATTGAACTTACACCACATTCTTCATGGTGGGCTTCAAGACCGCGTGCTGCCCGATGGCTAAATGTGCAGTGGTGGAGGTTAAGCCCAAACACATATTACCGCATTTATTTACACTATGCCCAGTTCGAATCCCATAGACAACAAACTCATTTTCTCCACATTTAAATTACCTTTGTAGCTCTCTCACCACTAACATCTTTGGGAACTGTAATTTGATAGCTGGTAACCTCATAAATTTATCACTTATCGAGATCTGCTATGACAAAGTTCCAGACCCAATAAAACTGTAAGAAACGTCCTTAAATCATTTAATAGAAAACTGTTACAATAATGCGAGTAGATCACTTATGATAGTATGAGATTGAGAAGAATGTAAAGATTGGTGAAATTAAGGCCGCTCCGGAGTGAATTTGCCCCTAAATCTTATGCACCCGCTAAACCCAGCAACTTTCCGTGTTACTGTTCTTGAAACCGTGGTCTGCTGGCCGAGGGTCTATTTATTAGGGATTGTATTTTTTTTTAATAGCTGTTACTGTGTATTCAAATATTCGTTGTATTATCTTCGACTTCCGAAATATCTAACTAAGATGATACGAGTTTCACAGACATTTAAGTTTTAGACGAATTTGCACGTTATTTTGTATTTATTATTAAAATATTTATTAGATTAGAAACAACAACAATTAAAATAAATTAACTGTACTTAACATCAATATACATAACTCAAATCATTTATAGTACAGAAATGATAAATTGCTTTGCTTATATAAATATTAAGGAATAACATCATGTATTTGACGGCTGGTAACTGCAGTTTACAAGCATAAATATATTACTTACTGAGATCTACAACGTGCCACTGCCAGAATGAGTGAATTTTTGGTTGAACCGGTTCAAAAATCGAAAATGTTTAAATTATGTTTCTATATAGTTCAGAGCACGAGAAATACACTCGTTCAAACCGCGTTTCAATATCTCTTTTAGTTTTTGAGTTATATTGATTTTTGACTTTTTTAAAAAGTCAACTTTGAGAGCCCATATCTCGAAAACTAAAAGAGATATTGAAATGCGGTTTGAACGAGTGTATTTCTCGTGCGCTACTTAACTTATACCGAAATATTACCATTTTTGAAAATTTTTCAATTTTTCTTCAAAATATTCTTTTCTCAATATTTCCAAAAGTTGAAGAGATAATGAAAATCTGAAAACACCAGTGAATTTCTCGCGTGAAAATACATAGGTATGCAAATTTTTACAGTAAAATTCGCACGGATACAGTTTTTATTACAAAAAATCAAAAAATGTCTAAAATCCGTAAAAACACCAAGGGGTACCCCTTAAGAAATTTCTAAAAAATGGCTATTATCGATTTTTTGTAATAAAAAATGTATCCGTGCGAATTTTGCTGTGAAAATTTGTATACCTTTGTATTTTCACTCCAGGAATTCACTGGTGTTTTCATATTTTTATTATCTTGTCAACTTTTGGAAATATTGAGAAAAGAAAATTTTGAAAAAAAGTTGAAAAATTTTCAAAAATGATAAAATTTCGGTATAAGTTAAGTAGCGCACGATAAATACACTCGTTCAAACCGCATTTCAATATCTCTTTTAGTTTTTGAGATATGGGCTCTCAAAGATGAGTTTTTAAAAAAGTCAAAAATCGATATAACTCAAAAACTAAAACAGATATTGAAACGCGGTTTGAACGAGTGTATTTCTCGTGATCTGAACTATATATAATCATAATTTAAAAAATTTCGTTTGTTGAACCGGTTCAACCAAAAATTCACAAAAGATAAATATATCATGCTTTTGAACCATTACTGGCAGTGGCACTCTGCTGTAGCACATCTCAGTAAGTAATATATTTATTCGCTTGAAGTGTGATTACCAGTCTTCAAATCATGGCTCTCAAAGATATTAGTAGATGCGGACCCACAGGGGTAGTTTCAATGTAGTGAAAATCGTCTGTCAGCTGTGGGGATCATACACTGTTGAATAATACACTTACCAATCCAGAGTTCATTTATTTTAAATATTTAGCAAATATTTGACTCATTTAGATAAATTATAAAACAGGTAAACTTTACTTTCGACGCTACTGATTGTTTACTTTTTACTTTCTCATGCAATACCGTAATAATTTGATGTTTTAAGCAAGTACACATTTTGCATTTCTTCAGAAATATTAATATAAAAAACATCAGCTCGATTGTTCACTGAACTAAGACGGTAAGTCAAAAAGAGTTGTAAATTAAGGTCATATATTTGACCAAATTTAGAAGAACATTAGTTATCTATATGGCAGTGAATTATTAGGATATTAAATATCGCATATATGTAATATAATACATAGTTTTGTTGCCATATTCATTAAGGTAGTAATTACACCTATACTAGAAGGAATTTGTTAAATTCCTAGACGAGTTCGTAGTTTGTAAAACTATGCATCCTAATATTGAATAAACTATGTCATTATGAACATCTATTAGTTGCATGGCTTGCATTTTCCAATATTACAATTATTGATTCATAGGGAAAATAGTTTTTCATCATATTAAAATAATCCCTGAAACTTTCCTTCCACTAGAATCTTTGAGGACTGTGATTTTACGGCTGGTAAATGCATTTCACATCGGGATATATTTTTAATAGCTTTACTTTATTTACATAATGAAAAACACTCACTTATACATACATACATACATACATAACATCACGCTATATGCCATTAAATGGGGTAGCACGAACCCGTCAACATTCTCATCCTGACACACAATACTCGTTTCGACCACATTAACACTTCCTCCATACGAACTCTTTCTTTTCTCACAACCAAAATCCATCATCACGCAACAAACATTCATCCATTCGCTCCTGTACACCTGTTTCGTAAATCTTCACTTACGCCCACTTCTCTAACAACGAATCTATAAGAAATGAAGGCAGCATCGCCTGCGCTTATTTAAAAATACATTTAACATAATTTCAGTTACACACTGTATAGTAAAAACTGAAAATGAAGTAAAACAAAAAAAGATGAGGAAGGAAGGGAGTATCTCCCTGCTTGTTTTTGAAACTGAATTCCACACAATTGCATTTGGACACTCTATAATAAAAACAGAAAATGAACCAAAAGATAAGAAAGGAAGGTAGCATCTCCCTGCGCTTGTTTTTGAAGGTGAACTCCACACAATTGCAGGTAAAAACTTGAAAAATCTAACCAATAACACTCACTTATATATTTTTTATTATAAATATGATGTTTACACTTTTAAGTTGGGAAGAAGAAAGAAAATAAATAAAATGTTGTTAGAAAAGTAAACAGAAACGTAGCTGCATATCATCACGCCTTTTACCCATTACTGGGCGTGGCACTCTGCCGAAGCAGATCTCGGTAAGTGATATATTTATGCGCGTAAAGTGCGGTTACCAGCCGTCAAATCACGGCCCTCAAAAATGTTAGTGGAGAGGAAGCTACAGGGGTAGTTTTAATGTAATGAAAATTATTTGTCGGCTGTGGAAATCGAAGCCGGGTTCAAATCCACATCCAGTAATGGAAAATTTATATTTTATTTTTCCTTTCCTTTATATATTGTTTTATTTTCATCAAATTAAATCTATCCCTGTGGCTCCTTCTCCACTAACATCTTTGGGGGCCGTGATTTGATGGCTGGTAACCTCACTTCATGGGAACAAATATATCACCGAGATCTGCTTCGGCAGAGTTACACATCCAGTAATGGGTAAAAGACGTGATGATATATACTATTTTCATTTTAAACTGGAGGGATCGACATAAAACGATTAAACGTCCCTGTCCCAGATAACTACAATGAAATCTATTAGTGCGGCTACCACAAATCGCTTAACAATCAGCCTAAAATTATTCTTGTTTTTTTCCTATGATTGACCATTTAAAAATACCGGAGAATGGGGCTGTACAACCCTGTGCGAACCTTGTGAAACCAGTTATAACGGATCATATTTTGAGTTTCTTTGTAAACGTAATTGCGGTGCATTTAATCGTTTTGTGCCGATCCCTCCAGTTTAAAATGAAAACAGTGTACTCGTATTTATTTATTTTATTAACTTTATATATTGAAAAGGTGGATTCACAGTCATTGTTTTCCAGAGTTTTAAGTAACGGAAAAAATACTCCCATATCTTCTGAAATTCATATTTTTCCACCACCGCAAAGCCATCTTTCTTTTCGGCCTCATATTATCTCTTGTTCAATCTCGCCCTCCAGGAAGTAATAATCCCCCCCGTCACTGTTCGAACATTTCTCCGTTCAGATATCTTCTGCAGTGTTTGATGGATTTATTATCGGCGGCATTGCAAAGAGCATGCAGCGTGCCGCCTCCATTGCCGACATCACCGCTGCCCGTCGTATAAAGCACCAGCTACACCGATAGTGTTCTTGCATAGCGCAAGCGGTGTTCACATATTAAATGCACCCGCATATTAGCGCGAGAAATTGCAGGGAACGATTTGAAAAATTATGGATCGTGTATATCGGCGGGTTTCAAAGAGAGGGTCGCGAACACGTTGAAGAAGGTCGCCTGCTGCTTGTTAGAAACTTGAAAAAATATACATTCATAGATTCAAAGAATTTAGTTCAAGCTTGACTGCAAAATATAGTTTGTTCTACAATTATACCAATATACAAAAGTTCCTGAAAAACTGTTCTACAATTTTTAATGAGAAGTTTTTCTGAAATCATGGTTAAGTCTGCTTTTTACAAACATTTAAAAATATCTGATGTGGACACCACATGACTTCCTTGTACACGTATTAAACTATAGATATTTTTTTAATTGCACATATTTGACATTAAATCTTTTATTTTTTGTTCTAATCCATAGCAAACTTATTGTTTTTTAAATCAAAAAAAATATATTATTTAAATTTAGATATCTCGTTTATGCAAAAAGCTAATTTAAAAATTCTTAATGTGCTAGACGCAGAATTTAATTCTCTAAAACTTTTATTTGCAGCATTCCTTTCTAAAATTAAAATAATACCATTTTTTCAAGGAAAACTGTTAGCAGCTTCATGTAATGTGCCACTTCCGGTTAGTCTATTTTAACCAAAATCTATTATGTTATTTCCATTGATATAGTAGTCTTATATACCAAATTTGGAAAGTTTTAAATTATATTTGAATATAGTTTTTCATGAAAATCTATTATAGGCTTCAAGTAAAGTACCACTTCCGGTAGTTGTATAATGACCAAAAAGGGAGGTGCACAACTAGATGTTATAACAGTCCTAAATATAAAGTTTCAATTTTCTACGGCTTACCGTTTTTGAGTTATGCGAGATACGTACGTACGTACGTACAGACGGCATGACGAAATTAATCAAAATGGATTCAGGGAGGGCCAAAACATCTATTTCCGTTGAAATCTGAGAACCGAAAATTTTCGCGATTACAATACTTCCTTTACTTCGTACAAGGAAGTAAAAAGGTGTACTTTAAATTATAAAGCCGGAAATTTAATATAATATTTGTTGATAACGACTTGATTTTATGTCTTAGCAGGTCATTAATGACGACGATTCGAGTCTATGATCCAACCCATTTTGAAGTCGAATAATATTAAATTAAAATTGAACATAGTTCAATGTCAACAATTTGTACATTTGAATTAAATTTAAATTTCAATAAATGTTAAAAAATTCACATATTTGTAGTGTATATTACCAGTCTCTTGTAGATTCTGGTATATGTGTTTTTTCTGATCCCAAAACATCGTCAGTAATGATCATTGGGAAAAAAAATTCAAGCCATTATTCAATCAGCAAAAGGAAATTTAATTTTTGTTATTTGCCTCAATTAAAATACAATTTTAATCACCCAAAAGACAGGAGGCGCGAAATAATTTATATGTGAGTACTGGCTCTAAGAAGTTTGAAAATATCACTGGTAAATGATGGATTTGACTTGACTCAAGTTGTTGATGGTTCTGTGGATGTTAATTGTTAAAATTGTATTTTCTTTCTTTTATCTGGTTCAATATAATTTTCTTGTACATCTTGAATCATTTTTCGTACTAATTTATCTAACTCGTACTTCGGTTTCCACAACCAATCTTCTCGGGCTTCGGAATCGTCAAAGACTTGGGGCCATGAATCCGCTAGAAATAATAAAAATAATTTAAATTTTATTAGTATTTTTAAAAGATAATACTTAACAATTAATGTAATAAAATTAATTTTAAAGAAAAACTTTGAAATTACAGTTTGTACCGATTTTTTCTGTAAAATAAATTTAATAAGAATTTATATGCCATCCAAGTACTTTGAAGTACATTTAATACTTTTCTCATATCTCCATTAGCTAAAGTCAGTAGTGCCATCTTCCTCAACTGTTATTCCTTCTTTTTCTATAACATATTCCAGTCGAGGAATAATTAATTCAGGCGATAAAGGACCAAAACGAAATTTGGTACAACGAGATTGCAAAGCGGGAATAACTTTACTCAAATAGTTACAGATTATACAAAATCTAACATTTTCCGTATACTTTTCGATTATTCGACGTAAAGCATTTTGTGCATCCATTGTCATAGCATCAGCTTCATCAAGAATAATTAATTTAAATCCTGACTTAAAAATTCTTATTCCCGAACCGTAATGAAACTATAACCAAAATCCGCAGCAATATTCATCTTTTTATGAAACCATAACTTAAAACGGAAACCGATATTTTTTGTTTTAAAATATGGAAATCTAAAACCAAAACGAAAATTTAATTGATTCTGTAACCGAAACGGTATTATTTCGGTTCTAAAGCCATAAATTTAAGCCGGTATAAATAACGTACTCGAAAATAATAAAAATACGAAGAAATTTAGAATGTGTGATTTGATAAATTAATTAAGATATAGATTGCTTTCCAAAATATTTCACGAATCTACTTTGTCATCGTTGTAAAATATTTGTTTTACGTAGAATTAAGTCGTCTAACTGTCTACCTTCGTAAAACTTTTATCGTTAACCAATATTTGTTTATTCTTAAAGCTAATATTATTCTTCAAAACTTTGAAAGTATAATGTAATCTGTAACACACCTTTACTCCAATAAGTCTTCGTCAATAACCTCTAGATTACCTAAAAGATAATACAGTTCTGTTTATAAACTTTTTTCTTATTTTCCAACGACATTTTTTTTTGAATCTGTATTTAATTTCCCGCACGATATCCTCAATTATTTTTCTATATTCAGCATTTATTATAAAATATTTTGTTAGCTGAAATGACAAAGAAGACATAATTTCTATTTCTTTATTTGCAGTTATCCTTGTTTTAAATTGAAAGTTGTTGTTAGTTTTGGCATAATTAGGATATCACAAATATTTATAAGCCATTGTCAAAAGTGGTAAACATTGCTTTTAGTGTTTTAACAGCAATCCATAAACCGAAGGTCCTTCGAACTGAATGCTGACAACACTTGAATATCGCGTATTAGCAATGGACTTGTTTGCTTGCTTTGTACCCGAATGACTCTTGTTTACGACGACAATTACGCGTTGGGTAATATGCCTTTATTTCGAATAAAATACTACAACAAACACTTATAAATACTTGATGATACAGTACGCTATGTCCCATCAAATACGGTAGCACGAACCCTTCAAACATTCATGAATTTTATCCAATTCATCAAACATATTCATCCATTTATTTTTAGGTCATCCACGCAACTTCATCAATTATTTTTTTGCACTCAAGATGAATGTATACAGCATGTGACCTAAATACGGTATTATGAAGTCTAGCATACAACGGTGACAGTTACAGATTCCTGGAATGCGAGTAGATTCCGTCAAATGATCCAGATCCACACGGACTGAATGTTGAAATATGGATATTAAAGTTAGTATCACAATGAATTGTCTTCGGTGACGTGTGAAATACCTGGATATTAATTGGCGTTCAAAGGCGCTACTACTGATATTGCGTGCTAATTATTTTAGCAATTGTCATTTAGTTTACAGCTTTCACACGACCATTGATTAGTTAATCTTTTGTAGGTGAAAATGTGATTAATTTTATAGTAGGTGTCATTAGAATTTAGATTATTTTATAGTTTCCGACTTTTACATGCTGAGAAATTAAAAGTGTACCCGTTAGTTTAATTCAATAAGAATATTTATACTTATGTAGAAAAGTATGAGGAATTCAATTATGTGATCGACAGGTCCGTATCTAGTGAGGTTTTTTAAATATGGGCTAGTTACAAAAACAAATATTGACTGGGTGAAATATAAGAGAAATTTTGCTTTTTCGGTGGCTATATCTCAAAACCTAAACGAGATATGAAGATGCGCTTAACAGCATTGAATTCCTCGTGCTTAAATTGATTTATAAAGATGTTTTCAGCAATTTTTAAATTTTGATAAATTTGTTGTCGAAATTTTCTCAAAAAACAGTTTTTAATTAGTATCTCAGAAACTAGAAGATTTACGTATTTAGAAACTGCACCATTAGATTCAGCGGATCGAAATACATATGTATATAAATTTTCGTTACAATATTCTTACGGAAACGAATTTTAGAGAAAACAGCCTAAAATTCACTTATAAGTAAAAAAACCCGAGATATACCCCTTAGATATTTTCAAAAAATTATATCGCTTAAAAATTGTTTAATAATTATTTATGTAATAAGTCAGGAAAGCGTTCAATTACAGGATGAGTAGATAGTTTCATGCCGAGCGAGAGCGCGAGGCTTGAAACAGCTTACGAATCCTGTACGATGCTTTACTGACATATTACGTATAATATTTTACCTGAAACTTATAAACAAATAATAAATATTTTATACTAATTAAAATTCAAAGAAATATTTGACTTACATATTCAGTCAGTATTTTATGTTGCTAAGTAACTAGACACTCACGTTTCTTTCATTACCTGCCTAGGCAGGAAATATGTTATTTTCCTACCTAGGCACGCAAAGCGAAGCTTTCCTGAGTCTTAAAGGTCAGGCAAATGTTTATTTACCTGTCAGTTTCAGGTACAATTTGCTAATATTAATTCGGACATGAGGAATTCAATGCCATTGAGGGAATCTTCGTATTTTGTTAGTTTTTGAAAAATATCCTTCGGAAATTAATTTTTTTTTCTCAAGTTTATTTCATTTTCTTGTTTGTACAATAAAAAATGTATCTATCAATTTAAATTTGTACAAATAGTCATACTAATGCAAAAATCTATAATGAATTCAGTAATATAATACCTAATGTATAAATTAAAAAAAAGTCTACTAATCCAGAAACTGTATTTATTTAAATATACTAATGAAGTAAATAAAATAAAATAAATATATCATCACGCCTTTTACCCATTACTAGGTATGGCACTCTGCCTTAGCAGATCTCGGTAAGTGAAATATTTTTTCGCGTGAAGTGCGGTTACCGGTTGTCAAATCACCCCCTTAAAGATATTAGTGGAGGGGGAGCCACAGGGGTAGATTTAAATTGGTGAAAATAAATTAAGTACATAAATGAAGTAAATATTTTCTGTAATTATAGAAACAAATCATATTGTTCTAAATTAAATTACTCGTAACAATTTTCTATTTTTATGTGAAACTATGACCTTATATTCGAGGAGATAAAAAATGTCGTCCATTAAGTTCATTAAACAGCAGGACAAATGGCTTGTGCACGGGGAGTTAAACACTTTACACCATTGCACATTAAATCACTCTTGAATTTCTCGCACCAATTAACACTATCAAAATAAAACAAGATAGCGAAATATATTCGCGTTAAAGAATCCAAGAGCGAGTGTATATCTTCTGCATTAGACAGACCAACAAAGATAATGTTCCGCGCGAAAGAACGTGAAATTACCATAGCAATTTGCAGGCCAGGCGTTGTAATTACAGACTTGGAAATAAATTTGCGAAATGTCGATATCAGAGAGTGCTGCGTTAGCTTCGAATGAAACTGAATGAGGGATAGCCAACGAATTCAATTAAATTATTAGTGTAATCACTGGCTATGCCTCTGCCTCTGTTCATTCAGGCCCGGACTCCCGGAGCCGCTGATAATACACCGGAATATTTATTTGCATATCAAGGGAAGCAAATCAGAGTTTATTCCCGAGGGTGCAGTTTCATTTTCGAGGGATATAAATCACCTAAGGGAAGAATGACAAGGATGAAAATAATTATTTTCTTCACTTAATTGAGACAGGAAAATTTTATTTTTTGATATGGTCGGGAAAAAATATTTCTATTTATTTTATGTGGGAGAGGAAATGACACTTTACTCCAGAGATATACTAATGATTTTCTTTAATACCATTCTGTCATGGCAATTAAAGAAAAATTAAAATAAAACATATTCATTATGGGGTAGTCGACAAACAAATTTCATTACATTTTTTGGCTTTGGCTCCTCCACTAACCTATTGGAGGGGGTGTGATTTGACAGTTGGTAATCATACTTCAAGTGAAGAAATATATCGCTTACCGAGATCTGCTACGGTAGAGTACCACACCCAGTAATAAGTAAAAAGCGTGAGTATATATTTATTTTTAATTATTCATAAATTAATTATTGTGGCAGTGCAGTTGGTTGCTATAAAGTCAACCATTAATAAGGGAGTAAAACAGTTACTTTTCTTCCTTGGGCAGAAAATAGGGAGAGAATAAACTCATAGAACTGCATTTGTAGATCTCGGTAGATATTATTAGCCATATTTTATATATGTCACATATTAAAAAATATATATATCATCACGCCTTTTACCCATTACTGAGTGTGGCACTCTGCCGTAACAGATTTCGGTAAGGGATATATTTCATCGCGTAAAGTGCAGTTACCAGTCGTTAGATCACGGCCCTCAAAAATGTTGGTAGGGGTAGTTTTAATGTGATACAAAATTGTTTCTCAAATACATTGATTTACAAATCTGGCAGTTTTTTATAAAATTACTATAAACCTTATTCAAGCATATTTTGTAAATGGAGTATCCTGCACTGATATGCTCTCTTTCTCTCGTGCATCTTTCATTGTAAGTCCGGCCCTGTATGGTCGATCGTGGCTCGTGAATTTAATATTTAGATAGTAGTAATTTGTTGTACGACATTCTGGTCACGTTTGCATCATCAATTTCGGACTAGTGTTGTTGTTGCACTTGTTACGTTGTTAGTTTGAACTTCATCTGATTTTAAAACTAGTTTATGTTGAGGTTTAATTATTATTTGATGGTAATTAAATTGTCACAAGTAAAAATGCAAATTTAATTAAAGAATTAAGCACGTTTAAATATTTTCCCAATATTTAAGATGATACTGATAAGAAGATCTATATTACGCTACATTTATGTAAATTATCTTAATATATCAATCACTAAATTAGGAATTTTTACCGTTAAGCTATTGCTATACACTAGTTTGATTTAAATAATATGTACATCAATTCAAATATGATATTAATTCGTACATATCAAAATTATTAAACATTCACTCTAAAACTAAATAGTAAATTTGTCCCAAAACATCGTATTCAAGACAATCAAAATTTTAAAAGTTTTATTATATACGTTATTTATATAATTTCTTAATTAATAAATAAATTATTTAGGTAAAATGGTTGTTAAATACTGCCTAGTTCGAAATTTTGGTTAGGTTTACACAAATCAATGAAAAGAAAGTCAAACTGAATGGTATACAGGGTGTTTCACAACTTAGAGCAAAAAATTAAAGGCTATATTCTGTACGACGTGCTGATCATGAAACAAAAATTATTTTTTTTAAATTCGAAAAATTAAGGGTTGCTAACCTAAAACATTTTTAGTAGTATTGCACTGGATTCGCTTTCAAATTAAACACAAACAATGAAGTAGGTATCAACTACGAAAGAATAATTACACAATTCAATTATTAGCAGTTATTTATAATAGAATTTTATTTAATTAATAACTTTAACATAATCATCCACCCAGTGGCAGTGGCAACGAAAAATTTTGGACTGGGAAACATGGAAAATAGTTTTGCGATTTAAAAAAAAATTCTTTTTGTTTCATGATCAGCACGTCGTACAGAATATGCCTTTTAATTTTTTGCTCTAAGTTGTGAAACACCCTGTATAGATCAGGAAATCGTTTCAGAAGTAATCAAACCTTTGTCTAAGATAAACTTACAGTTTATTTATTTTTCTTTGTGAAATAACTGACAGCAATACTTATTTTAAATTATTAGCTACGAAAGTTATTTTCATTTACATATTTTTCTAAATTTGAAGGTAGATCATATATGTGACTACAATTATATTTGAGCGTCACTGTTTGAGATAATAAAAAATAGTGAAGAACGCCATTAATCAATGTCAGACTTTCATTTGTCATACGTTCCACATGCTCAAACCATCTTAACTAAAACTAATTAATCCGGCTCTGTAATTCATACTAATTAAAACAGTCTTAAAATGCACTCGCATCTAATTTTTCCCAAAAATTACCAACAACTAGAAAGCACGAAACACGCAGAAACCTCTCCCCGCCATTTTTGTTCCTCAGCGTCTGTGTTCTTCACCGTTGCACTGCAATAAATAATAACTTCTCAAAGTTTTCTATTCTTGCAAATAAATCCGGCATCGTGGCATATGAATGAGTGTCGTGTCTTGAGTCTGAGCAGCACGACTTGGCCCTGTGACTGCGGCCCGCGGCGCTCGGTCCGCTATCCTGCTTCAGCAGGATGTCGGGCATGTCGCGACGACCTCCCGAGGTCAGCTGATGCTGATGGAGTACGGGATTAACCTAAGAGGGAGATGAACATGTTGCTGAATTTTTGAAAGAACAAGGCGAGCTTCTATACTAGACCAATTAATTTACATCATCAATTGTAAAAAAAAACCTTTTCGTAAAACATACACAAGAAACACGTTCTTATTTCCTACTTTTAGAGAGAGAAACACTGGTTTTCTCCCCCAGGGAGAGAAATATTATGTTTCTCTCCCTAGAGACTACGATTATTAGCTGTTTGCGGCGTTTCCTAGGTAACTAGTTTCGCAACCCATATTAGACATTTGTCCCGATAAGACGGTAATTTTTGTGCACTGTTACGAAAAATATAATATGCTTCACGGGAGGGCGCGATTATCCCTTGTGTAATAATCGCTTGTTTCCCTCCCTTGATGCATAACATACTATTTTGCACGACCGAGAAATACGTTTGGTTTCTATAACACCAAAATTATGATAGAAATAAAAAAAATATATCTATTAAAATACGACTATAAAGTTAATAGCAACAAATCCAATGCCGGAAACCGTATCGAAATATTTATTACAGTTTTGGAGATATAGCTCATCAGCAGGAATATTTCTAATTTAATTTATTGTTGTTTAGGTTCAGGGTTCGTAAATATCATGATATTTATAATAAATATCAAAATATCTGATATATAGGATATATATCAGATAAATATCACTTTTTGGATATTTATTTTTTAATTTTAGTTTTTGTACACATTTATTATCACAATAGGAAATACAAAATAAATTATTACTCCTAAATAAAAAATTAACATAGGTAATGAAAAAAAATAAATATACATTGAATGGATACACAAATATTATGTAGTACTAAGAATAGTAAGAATATTTAAATAATCCTATATCCTAAATAGGGGCAAATCATCATCTTCTGATGAACTTCCTGAACATAGCGTTGCAGATAGAGACTCATTTGGCCAAATCCAATCTAAATTAGTTTTTTTTTGTAGTTTCTTTTTGGTTTAAATATTTAAACATAAAAAATAATTTTCCGGCATTGTCGTTACCGCGACGATTACGTAATTGAGATTGGACAATGCCAAAAGTGGAGAAATATCGTTCCAGCCCTGCTGTGGCTGTTACAGCAGTGTGTAACTGTTCACATAGTTCAATAAATGTACTTTTATTTGGCCACTCTGACTCATTGATAGTTACACTTTTCCACCATATTAAAGGATTTGTATTTCTAAAATGAGTACCAAATAAAAATTTTGGAAATGGTTCCGACTTTGCCGTTAATGACATCACAAATGGCACACAATTTGGATTTATGTCGTTGATGTGAAGTTAGTCAAAAGCTAGTAAAGTAAGAATTATCTTTAGAATATAATTTTAACAGAATTTATGAAAGTAATAATGAGAGGTATACTGTATTTATTATAGACTATATGATATTTTTATATAATGGATATATATCTTCGAACCCTGTTTATAAGTTAACTGAAGCACGAGAAAATTAATGCCGTTGACCGCGTTTTCATATCACATTTAGTTTTCGAGATATAGCCTCGTAAAAGTAGAAAAACTGAAAAATTCGAAAAATTTCACTTTTCCGGAGGCTATATCTCAAAAACTAAACAAGATATGGAAATGCGCTCAACGGCGTTGAATTCCCCGTGTCCGAATTGACTTATAAGCAAATTTTCATACAATTTTAAGCAATTTAATATTTTTAATTATTTCCTAAGGGGTACCCCTTTGTTTTTTTCAGGTTTTTATTCAATTTTCCCAAAAATCCTTAATCGTAGGATTATTAAAACGAAAATTTACATACATATGTATTTTGACCCACTGAATCCAGTGGTGCAATCTTCAAATGCATATGACTTCTGGTTTTCGAGAAAATGTTAAAAAACCGCTTTTTGCGATTTTTTTGGCGGAAAATTGAAAAAAATAAAAATCGCTGAAACTATGTTTATAAGTTAACTGAAGCACGAGAAAATTAATGCCGTTGACCGCGTTTTCATATCACATTTAGTTTTCGAGATATAGCCTCGGAAAAAAACTATTTGATATTTTTATATAATGGATATATATCATTGCAAATATATGACGATATTATATCAAAATAAATATCATGATATATATCGATCGATATATATCTTCGAACCCTGTTTAGGTTACAATATTTTCTTAGTTTTGTTAGTATAAGTAATGTATGACAAATTTAATGGTATAAACAGAATTGAAATATCTTTTATAGTTTTAAAGATATGGCTCATCAAAGATTTTAGCAGGAATGATTTTTTAAAAGTTTTACATGACCTATATTTTTTTCTTTAAATATTGTTTTATATCTTCTTCTAATGGTACTATAGCCCAAATTGGTCCTGGGCCTATCGGACACACCGAGCCGCAGATTTTACACTGCCGTACTGCCGGTTTTCGTATTGAAGGCGTATAAGTGACCAGCATATATTGTTTTATTTATTATATTTAAGAAATATATAGCAGAATCGCTACTATTTTGTGAATATAAGTTGAAGTCAATGAGATTTGAAAGCGCAAAGCTGTAAATCATATTCAAATTAAAAATTGTGATACTTCTTCTGGCAAAAACAAAATATATTAATTACTTTTTCTTTTGTTGCAGGTACGTACCATAAAACCACCCTTTCCTTTAACTGCTGACGGTAAGATTCTGAAGTATTTATAAAAATTCGTGAAATGTTTCCAATTTTTTTAAAGTGACAAATATTATCGTCGCATCCGCAAGGCAAAACTGTAACATTACTTTGAGTTGGGACGCCTACAAACGATGTTTTGACAGAAAACAATTTGTCAACCTTTTAAATGTCAAACATTTGTATTTCCTGTTTTCCTGCTTTTAATATTTTACCGCTATTTGACAAACAAAACACACATATTGTCACGCGTTGCATTGTACAACTTTCGTTGCACAATCATACATATATAATTGTCAAAATATCTCGACGGGTTTCATAATTTATATTTTCCTTCTTCTAAAATCGATGCTTCCTTCCATTCTTATCTTTATAAATTAGTTGTTAGAGAAGTGGGTGTAAGTAACAAATTATTAAACAGGTGTATAGGAGCGAATGGATGGATGTGATTTTAATTTTCAGGTTAATTTGAACCGTAAGACGACATTATAAATCTCTTATAATATACTACGAGTCTTCAATTTTATTGTACTTGGTTTCTGTTCATAAAAGTTTGAAAGATTAATGTAAAATAAACACAAAAAGTCACTACGGAAATGTATGTACCATTAGAACGTTGAAAACGTCAACTTCAGAAGCGTTTTTCTAAGACACTAGATTTTGGATTTTTAGAATAGTTGGATAATTATAAAATTTAAAACCATAAAATTCTAATTTAATTTTTTTTTCAACTTGTGAAAATGATATTTTCCTCATTTAATTTAGTTGTGATAGTAATCGTTTCCCTTACTAGTGATGAAAGTAAATAACAGCCGACAAACAATTTTCACCAATTTAAATCTACCCCTGTGGCTCCCTCTCCACTAATATCTTTGAGGGCCGTGATTTGACGGCTGGTAACCGCATTGCACGCGACAAAATATATCACTTACCGAGATCTGCTTAGGCAGAGTGCCACACCCACTAATGGGTAAAAGGCGTGATGATATATTTATTTATTTATTTATTTACTTGTAAGAGAAATGGTTACTACCATAATTAAATTGAGTGAGGGATATGGTGCCCATGAAACATGATGTGCTTTTGCAAATACAACTCCTTTGATTTATATAAAATAATTATTAAATTTCTTGTATCGCAAACGTAGAAATCTAATGTTTACGTTTAAAAAATAATATGTAACATACGTGGAAAAGGGTCTTTGCAAAACTCGAACCATTAAAACACTCGCTATCACTCTTGCTCCAACTTTCGTACTCGTTTTGCAATTAAAACCTTTCCTCACTAGTATTACAATATACTATTTTCTGCAACCATTAAAAAAGTAGGCGTTTTTGAACTAGTGCAACAGTGTGAATTATTTCTGCACTAGTGCAGAAAAGTAATTCAATATAAATAAACTCTATACAGTATACTTTCTATTAAGTTTTATGGAAGCAAATTTAATGTTGCAGCATTTGCTTCTTCTATAATGTCTATAGAATCTAATACGTGTTCGCCACTCGATTCAAACATTTTTTAAATTGAAAGCACGGAGAAATTTTTCCTCATTATCAACAAAATAATTGAGTTAGTTTGTCATTGTCAGTTGTCATGGATACATTAAACCAGGTATCTTTCTAAAGTTTCTAAATTAATACAAAATTTCAGAGATGTTACAATTACTGAAATTTGTTTTATTATTTTTATTAAAATATGGTTTATGGTTGTAGAAAAAATAGTGTACGCAACTCGTGCAGAAAGGGTTTTTTTGAATGAGTGGTTCGTTGCTGCATGAGCGAAGCACTTGATACGTAAATAACTATTTTAAAAGTACCTACTACTTCAGCAAGATATCGTCTTGGATCTATTTATCATATTTAGAGATCCAGTAAATCTGATTTATATTTCGGACGAATTTTATTCTGTCGACAAAATGGCGCCATGTTAACATTCAGGACCTGTCAGTATTTTATTCACAACTATTAAGTATAATTATACAAATAATTGAATGACAAAATAATAACATAATTTATGAACCTGCAAAAATGTCTACAGAAAAAACCCAGACAATTAGTGGATAAAATTGCTCAATTACATAAAAATTCATCATGTTTGTCGGTGTAAAAACATAACAGTTGCTTTACAATTTAAATCGTCTGCAATAAACAATCGCTGATGCATTGTTAACCAAAGCGAGCAATAATCAAAGGCGAAAACGATGTTCATTATCTATAATTATAATTAAGAAAATTACTTTGCCTTTTTGAGCCAGCGAAGACATCGGTGGGCGTCTCGCGCCGTGTATACCTACCACTTTGGTCCATGACTTGCTCGATTCAGTCTAAATCACTCTGGCACCATTTATGCTTATCGTACTTTTCATTGTTTTGGTTTATTATTGCTTCGTGTGAGGATGGAAGATGATGCAGGATTCTCCTGAGTTTCTGACTCATATATTTATAGTTACTGCTATATTCCCAATAATATTTACACTAGTTTATGTTACAGAATAATTTAAATTTCATGTTTTTCTTTTCAAATTTGCTGGCTCAAATTCTGGTGATATAATTAGAATTCAATTTAAAATGAAATATTTTATTTTGCACTAGTTTATGAGAGAAGAAATATATACCTGACATTGTATTCAAAATATATAATACAACACGTGTGTTCAGCTTTTTGATGTATTTGTGGTTCATATTTTTTTGTTATTTCGTTAATTCGAGATCTTCATTTTACATATTTTGATCAAATGAATATACGAAAGTGATTATACCAGATCGTCAAGAGTATTTTTCGTAACACATGCACAAGAAACACGTTCTTAATCCCTAATTTTAGAGAGAGAAACACTGCTTTTCTCCCCTAGGGAGAGAAACATTATGTTTCTCTCACTAGGTAGGATGTTTCTCTCCCTAGGTAGCATATTTCTCTCCCTTAGAGAATACGATTAGAAGCTGTTTGCGGCGTTTCCGAGGTAACTAGTTACGCAACCCATATTTGACATTTGTCCCGGTAAGACAGTAATTTTTGTGCACTTGTTACGAAAAGTATAATATGCTTCACGGGAGGGCGCGATTATCCCTTCGGCCCTCGTTTACGTCTCGGTTTGCTAACTTCACACGCGGGAATAATCGCTTGTTTCCCCCCTTGAACATACTATTCTTTATCTATACGTGGTAACCAAGGAAAATTCTTAAATATGATTTGTTGATTTTATTATAAGTATGAATCAGTAGAATTTGAAGTTGAAGAACTTCTTTAAAAAGTAATTGGAAATATTTGAATATTTGTATTTCAGAATCGTTTCATATTATTTATTAACATAAAAATGTACTTAAACATCTATGGCAACTTTAAAAAGATTTTGAAATGTTGTTCTATTTTGGTTATAAATTATTGTTATTCATATATTATTTAATGAAAAACATGAACACTATTAAAAACGGAATAATAAGACAGTCAAACGCCAAATTTCTAGCATCCTGAAATACATGCTTGATATATCATTTGCTTTAATTCAATGCTATTTATAATTTGTCTTAACAAAATACAGATTTTATAAAAGGAAATGAGTAATTTATAGCCATGTATGTTGATTTAAAGATTGGTGAAACAGGTGTATTGATGGTGAAAGATTGCGTGGATAAATTAATGGATATGATTGAAGGTTTGTTGATGAAAGATGAAACGAGTTTTGTATGAAAGTAATTATGAATGAATTGAAGGATAAATTTAATGAATAAATATTCTAAAGGTGAAGTGATAAGGAATAAAGGAAATATGGAGAAATAAAATGGTAATATATTTTCAATGTTAATTTATTATATATAAATCATACCCAAGCAATACACAATGTATTAATAATAATAATATATAATAATATGGCAAATTGTTCATTCTGAGTGTCATGGGTGATCATAACTGATAAATCTTCTCATAATAGTAATTATTATATATTGCACCTACCTATCCACTAACGGGAAATAATATAATTAATAATAAACAATCATTCAAATATCTGTTTACAAATTAACGAGACATTAACTTAAATATTAGGAACATTCGTCTAAATTACAAAATAAAACACAACAATCAAAATGTCTGTTTTTGATTTGTTTGATTGATTAAAATTCTATACAAGAACAATGATAAATAATCAGTAATTGTGTAATGATTTCTAACTAGGGGACAAATTCACATGGTACCCTGAATAAGCTGGCTTAATCATGCCAAGTAGCTTAGCAAGCTACTTAACCTCTACTAAGTCATGGCGTAGACCCGATTTAAAACGAAACTAATGAAATCATATCGTAGTCGCTTTTCATCATATCATCCTCAGATTATAGTAATGGTATACCTTACGAGTTACTTGTTTAGTATACATTTTCTTTTGTTTGTTTTATACATACACCTACTAATTTCTCATCTTTAATTAATTTTATAATATATAAGAAGTGTATACGTCATCTGCCGTCTTAATAGCAAAACTATAGAATATCCATAATATATCGGTGTCACTGTAACACTACTAGATTATTTTCTAAACTATAAAACGTTCACAAGTTCTTTGTATCTTCTTTCTTGCTTTCTTTCTTTATTATTATTTCTTCACACCGTTTTATAATAATTAATATCTCATAAAGGGAGTTAGGAACTTCGAATAGCTTTAGCTATCCACCCTTCAGGTGGCCCTAGAGCTAGCAGTTAATTATTTTTACTTTTTTTTCATTTACTTTCAGGCTGTTTTCATTTTAATATTACAATTTTTCAAAAGGCACCCAGTTCCTCAACAATTAAAACTCTGAAATTAAGTTCAAATTGTCTGTATTGCATTTTCTGCATTTCACACATTTTTACTTTCAAACAAGAATCTCTGAAGGTTTCTTTTTTGAAAATATATATCATAGTTGCTGGAAATGTTTATTGCGATTTGTAAACGAATGTTGAATAGTGAAAATGTGTGAAACTATTTGAATAGTATACCTACTATGTAAAGTCTGTCTATATTTATGAAAATTTATATGTATCATGACAGAAATAATACATCATTGAGGAACCGTATTTTTATAGGAACCATTTCGCCTGTTTTGTTTTACAAAATGTGTCTTTGCAAAAGAATCGATTTACATCAAATATTTCTACGTTTCGAATTCACGCAAATCGTTCACCGTACGTTGACGTAATTTCCACTGGCAAATGAGTGTGAAATTAGCGTTGATTATAAGGTGTGTGCGAATTGCTTGAACTCTTGGCAATAATTAAACATGTTTGTTATATGGCACGTACATACGCACAAAATAAGCTCATTTTCGAACAAATTGGAGTGAACTCTACAGTGTATAATAATGTACAAGGATTAATACCATCATGTTTTGCTAAAACGGAACACAAACGTCTAACAGAGGCTTATTTTACGATTAAATATGCGCATTGCTTGGACTTTACGTTATTTATACAGATTTATAATCTCGGTGCAAATATTTAATCGTACAAATATTATTGTAAAACGTCAACAGTTTGACGTTAGTTTAAGTAATAACTATTAAATATTTTCTGTACATATTTCAAGTACAAAATACTGGTTAACATATATAAAATATCGCTTTAAAAAATAAATTGCCCTATTGTAAAACCGGCTTTATATAAAACTGTAAGAGATCTATTATATGGAAATTGTGGAGATTCAAAATATTTCAAAATGAGGTAGTAGAATCCAGATCTGAATATAACGGACAATAACGTAAATTACCATTAAGTAATAATAATATCAAAATATTACAGTATAAGTACAAACTAATCCATTAAAACTAAATAACTTAGTTGACCATCTTGTAAAAAATAAGCATGTCAATGTGTGTACGTAACATAAATACATAAATTACTACAAGTATCTAATTTGATTTGATGAAAACATGAGAAAATGAAACGAAATTCAATGTCAAAACAAACACTTATTTTCACAAGATACGATCAACAGTATATAATATAGTATTTAAGTAAAATATTGAGTATATAAGAAAAAATAATGTCAATAATTCTAGTAACTATCACTCTCAGTTGTTAGTATGTAGTTAGTAACAACAAAAGAAAGCCATTTTGTTATAACAATGACGTGTCATTCTATGTACAAATTAACAATCACAACTTCAAAATATAAGACAAGCACCGATTCGGAAATTAACAAACAAACGCATTGCATCTGGTTTTCTTAGTCTACAATTATTCATTACCTATCATTGAAAGTTTCAGAAAGGAACAGATCAAAAGCTCTTTTATTTGCTATTTGCTAAATATTATTCAGTAATATTGTCCTTAATTGTAACTGGGGACAAACTAGTCGAGTGTTAAACAAATTTCGGAATAAATTCTAGTCCCCTTGTTTCAGTTTAAGTACGGGTATCCTTAAGGTAAAGTACGGGCTCGAAAAATCATGTTAAAGCTATTCAAATAGTATACAATTGTACGAGTATTCCTCTAGTGTGGTCTGTAAGTAATTTAAGGACAATATTTGGTATTAATAGTGGCTACTAAAACAAAAATATTCGGAAACAAATACAAAACTACATAACAGTTATCCATACGTGGTTCAATGCTAGCCTTATTATTTTAACCATATTTAACAACGAATCTTAGTATCAAACTAACCGATGTCTAAAATCTAGATTATGTTTAGCAGTTGGTTAAAAGAGTACAAGTACCTTGTACACTTTTAACCACGTACTTGACTAAATCTACGCAACATTTAACAATAAATACCTTTTTCAGTGAATTTTACAAGGATAAGGATGCTTACTAATATATTTTTTTAAGTTGACGATTTTTGTATTTTGATAATAAGTATCATTTAATCCTACCGTTAAACACTAATGGAGAACAACGTGTATACAAATTGCGAGGTATAAAAATAAGTACAGTATAAAAATTGGGCCAAAATAAATAAAATTATAACGAAAACACATCAAAAAATCTCTTGTATCTTGCGACGTTTACTGTGATCTTTGTATAATGGAAGAATTGAGTTCTGTCGGAGAAATGAGCCGTGGGTGGTTTCACGCATTTTCAAGAAGTTTTCAAAAATAATTCGACGATCTCCATCCAAAATGTAAACACCGTTTATTTATTACAAATTTCTTCTACTCTATTTGAATACTCTTTACAACATAAATATGTAAATGAATAAGAATTAGTCCAAGTTTAAACTATAATACGAGTAATTCTTCTTTGCCTCTCTGGCTCTAACAATTTTGATAAAACCGGTAAATAAATATTTAGTACGTAAATTTAAAAGAAAATTTAGGAGAAAATTGATAACAAATTATGAGAGTATATTGGGACAATGTAATATGACCCAAGAAAACAACTGTCTTCGAGATATGGGCAAAAATTCGAAAGAAAAGTTATAGCTTTTATCTATTTGTTGGTTACTTATTTTTCTAAAATTTCTATTTTCCGAGCCAATCTCTAACTTCCAGATATTTTGGTAAAAATGTACAGCAGCCAAAACACGAATTCATTTTGTAATAACACAAAAATTATCAGCAAATATATTTAATTTTGTCAAAAATTATAATACCAACCACTGAAATGCGGCATAAATATAAAGTTAGTTAACTTATAAGGAAAGCTTTCAGAATTTACGTTTAAACAATTAGATAAATTATTACAGAACTTTAACCAAAAATTGTTTTAATTATTACGAGTTAATTAACTTCAAAGTTAATCTTTTTTAGTGTAGTGTAGTATTTAATTTGTTTGTTGTAATATGACTTAAATTTAATAAATTCATATTTAATACATAGATAAAAGTATGTAGATATCGATAATTTGTAACAAGTAACCGGGACCTCCATTTTGAATGTCCTCGTCGTTGCTTGACAATATGGTAAATGTTAGAACGCACCCATAGCTCGTAGGAAGAATAATTAAAATCTATTTTACCCTAACTATTTATTAAGTACTTAATGAGATTATGATAATGAACTAGTGACTTTGTTTGTTTAATCCTGAAGTTATTTAAAACCTGATAACTACCTGAATTGTATAACTATCACTGCAGTATGACTATGAATGTACCTGATTGATTGTATATATATTTTATTAAACTATTGTTGAGGAAAATAACAGTCAAGAACAGCATGTTCTTGTTTATGATTCCCTGATACTGAGATCCAGTTTGTGTGATAATATAATAACAGTGTTTAAATTCTTTCTGTGTGAGTAAAAATTTGTACTGTTATATGATTATGCTGTTTTATATGAATCTATTAATACCTGAGTATCATGAGGTGATGAATATATGAATAACAGATATAAGATTGCTTTTATAATTATTGTTAGGGAAGCTTATCAACAAAATGGAAGCATCTATACAAAGTCTGGAAGTCTTTGAATCTGTAAAAATGTACATTTTCTTGAACTTGAAAATATTATTAAGATTTTCAGTGTGTTACAACTAGCTTGGATTTCGATTTGACAAATGAAATAGTTGGTTGATTACGGAACAAGTTAGAGTAGCAAAAAGGTAAATGGAAGAACTGTATTTAGTTAGTAATGATCAGAAATGAAGCTAGCTGTAAGAGACTAAAGATCTGAGCGATATATAATTGTATCTGTTTAGTTGTATATAAAAGTTTCAATGAAAAAGGCAAACTTGTGTTTTGTACCTTGTTATACCTGGGTATAAACGATTTGTATACGTCGTACTCACTGTATAAATGAAAATATTGTTTCTAGACATTCCTATTATAAAAAAGCCGGCTGGAAACATCAAGTATACCTTTGCATTTGGACGCGTTTTGATTTTGAAAACGTTTCTCGTTAAAAATAAATAAAACATTGGAAAAATAAAATTCCGAGTTCAACATGACCTATTCTGTAGCATAGTCGCTGCCAGCGCTTATATTACTTCACTTAGCCTAGCCTAACTTCTGATTTACATAAATATTAGTATACGAGATTCAGTAGTCATTATTATTGCATTTCTGTCGTGAATTTAACGTAAATGGAAGCTGCTAAGAACAGTGTCATGTCTTCCTACCACAAATATTCTCTATTTTAAAAACATCAATTTTATCCTCGTAGCTATAACAGTAACATGAGCCTTTCTCGGCTCTCTACTCGCTAAAATATACCGTATACACATTATAATGTCCCCAACATTGGGGGAAACTCTCCAATCTCCTCTCATTTATCAACTAGTTATAATAAGTATCTATAAGTTGTATTCCATGGGTTCATGAAACATTGTTCTGAGGTAGGCGGATGGAATAAATTGAAAATAGTTTCTTGAGGAAAAAATATTGTAGTGGTTCGAGTCTTCGTCTCGAACGTCTGAGGTAGTTGGATGGAATTATGAGGTTCTCGTATAAATTAAGTAAGAAGTACGTTAATGGCAAGATTCCGGCAGCTGTTGAACTAGTTACTCTGCCACGGCTTTGATGCCTTCCCCGCCGTCAGGTTCATCATCACTATATTCATCTTCTTCTCCCGCTGACGACTCTGCTTCGTCATTGTCTCGCATCTCTCTATCATTATGATTCATCATTAAATCATCCCCTCCATCATTTCGTCGTATGTCTTGATCGGTTGGTCGTTTCATCATCATCTCGTTAGCAACCCCCATTTGTTGTTGCATCTTCTCTAAGAAGTGTTGTTGCGAGGCTTTATCCAACCCCATGGCGTTGAGTTGTGCAAGCTTGGCTGCGTGAACAGCTGCTGCTGCTTGTTCTGACGTCATCCCCATCCCTAGGCTGTTCTCAGCGATGAACTGCAAGTAGGTGTCGAGGATGGCGGAGCCAGTAGAGCTTCCTTGTGGGTTTGGTGGCGGGAGTGGTGCTGGGTACGGCTCCTTCGAAAGGTTCTGCGCGATAGAGTCGATGCTCTTCGCTGCCAACGCTCCCGTGGAGTTCATTTTGCTTACCTTGATCGACGTGGCATTATGATGGTGGTGGTTCATACCTGGTGGTGACATTGCCATCTCGAAGCCACCGTATCGCTGTGAGACTGTAAGGTCTTCAGGGTCGTTGTCTCCGCAGATGGAACTGCCTGCTTCGGAGGGAGCTCCGGAGTATGCACTCTTGGCGTCGAGTTTCACGTCTGATCGTCGAGGACCAGTTGGGGAGGCTCGGGCGCGAAGTTCGGCTGGGCTCACTTTCACGCCCGCTTTTGCTAGTAACCTGTAAATCCTTACATTTATATTTTATTTCTTACAAAAACATTACGAAGAATTATCTTTAGGAGATAATTAGGAACTTAACTTTAAGTAATGGCCTCCTCCACAATTAATTAGGATTGCATGAACGCTTCAAACATTTATGCAATCAATCCCAAAATTGCTATTGCTATTTACTTGTTTCAATTGAAATATAAAATTCATTCATACATAATATCAAGCTATTCTCCATCATATCAAATGGAGTAGCACAAACTCTTGAAACATTCCCTCAATATTTATTAATTAGATTTGTTCTGAAATTAATCTTCGTGAAACATCCCCACAGTAACTCCTGTCATACAAGCTCGTCTCATCTTTCATTTTAGTAGCAAACCTTCAATCATATCCAACTATTTATTTCTAGGGACCTTAAGTCGACCACGCAATCTTTTATCCTCAATTTTACCAACATACCTTTCAACATAGATACGTTCCACATGTCAAAACTATGAATTAACATCAGTGATATTATTAGGTTCCGGAATTTCGGCATCTTAATAAATCATCTCCGGAATTGTGGTTGCAAAATTTTTCATCTTATTTTGATCAAAATTTACGTACTTAACAAGATTTTTGGCAGTGAAAATGATACTAATTTATAAGTAGGTATTTATGTACCTTCTTTACAACTAATAATATTTATTTAGTAAATGTTTGTTAAATATGTGTTTACTAGATTAAAAGAAGTATTTGCCGAAAACAACAATTATCAAAATCTCATTCATACATTTCTTTTAATATGGCGGAGGAGGCCATTAGGATGTATCAATAAAAGTATATATACCTGCTGGCAAGTTCTGGATCAAAGGGTGACGGCATGGGCAAAACAGGAAGATCCTTTGTGCTTATCCCTCGATGTTGCCTGGACATATGCGAGTGTAAGGAATTCCTGGATTTGGCAACCGTTCCACAGAGTACGCATCGGTATCCTGGACATATCGTATGTTTATCTTCCAAGTGCGTCCTGAGGGTATGGGCTGATCTGTAGATTTTCCCACACTTGGGACAGGGTCGGGGGTCGGTTGCTCGTACACGCATCATATCCAGCGAACGCCGAGACACTGGAACACAGACAAGGCACATGAGTTGCGGAATTCAAGGGGCCGATGAGCGTGGCCCTCCCTATCAACAGCTCATTTTCTAATCTATTTTATCATTATTTTCCTTTCATGCAGTTAGTAAAATCAAGTAGTATGTTAAAACTGTTTTTATTTATATTTCACTGAAATAATACTGAAACACAATAGGTAACATTTTAATAATTAAACTTAATACTAAAATAATCATCAGTAGGATGTTTTAAAAATAGCCTTGATTTTTTTAACAAATGTCGTTGCGTTTGAGAATGGTTTAAATTTAGAAATCTTATCACTAATTCAAATCTTTATCACTATAGCTTATCGGTCAAATATTTACAATAGGTATTTACACCACAAGCAAAAATATGTTTTAAATCGAAACGTTATTTCTAAATATTACAAAATAGTGTCAATCAATGTTCGCTCAGTTATCACAATTTGTTTAGTTCGTCACTATCTTAGATGATACTAGCTCATTTCACTAGCTACCGGAAATTTTACTCTTAGATACTTTCATCTGAGGAAACATTTATCTTATGGAAAATACAGCCCTGGTAAATTCATACACATTTACCATGGTATATTTTCCTTTGTCAAACTTTTCTAAATTATTTTAGAGAAAAATGCTCCAAATACAAATTGTACATGTTTAAATTAGTCCTGACTATCTTTTATTACAACTATTTTTCCTAAAATAATTTAGAAAACTTTGACAAAGAAAAATATGCGATGGCAAATGTTTAATTGGGTCTAAAGTTGGCATATTAGCGCTGATTTTTCTGTCCCTATCCCTGTTCTATAAATGGATCATTATCTGGTACTCATCGATAAGGTAATGACAACCATTATTTTTTCTGATTAGCTACCATTATTTTGGTATTATGTAACCAAATCCATTTATACTGTTAATTCTACTTTATCCTTATGAATTTTACTCTCGTAAAGAGCTAGAGAAAAATAAAAATTATTATTTTTAACTACATTTTTTCTACGTATACAGGATGTTTTTATAAATCAGGAAAAAATTTAATATTATATTATATACTAATCATAGGACCAAAAAAATAGTCATTTATCTTATGTTGTATAATAAATAAACTGACTATTGTAGTGTTTATAATAATAATTTTATTATTAATATTTTAGATATAACTATCAAACTAGTGGTACTAAAAATGTTTACCGAAAGTAAATCACCCTTAATTTTGCGAATTTTGAATATATTATTTTTGCTCTATGACCAGTACGTCAAATAATATTTACCCTTAATTTCTTTCCTGAAGTATAAGAGCATCCTGTATAATTAAGCCATAAGCAAAATTATTCGGAGTACAGAATGCAAAATAAAAGTTGTCATTAATTTATCGATTATTAACTGAATATGGGACATCATTATTATTATTATAAATGAAATATATTATGTATTGTACATATTTTTGAAGTTGAAGGCTACAGACGATATTTATTATGATATTTTTAACCTTTAACTTAAAAATTTGTAGAATGCAGAATATATTTTATTTATAATAACAATATTATTTTGATTTATGAAGATCAGTGTTCGGGTGACAATTTCAAGCCCAATTAAACGAGTGATTAACTTAGTTAATTCAATGAAGTAAAATAGGTAAAGTGACATTTCCGGTGGTGAAATTTCCGGTAACAATCAACGTCGTATGTACACTCCAATTAAAATTTAGTAATTGTCTATCGATAAATAATGAAACAGTCTTCAGTCTTCATGAATCTTCTTGCTGTTCTGTAAATTTTCTTTCGTTATATTCTCAGTCAACCAGTTTCATGTTGACATCTCGTGTATGAGATTTTGGCGGGGAATATGTAATTCACGTGCTCCACTTCAAATTCTTCATTTTTTCCCACTGCAAGGCATGCTTGAGGCGCATGTGGTTGCGCACAGAATTGGGATGCGTGAATCGGCGCGCGCACTCATCCACGGGACACACGGGACTGTCTCTGGGGTAGTGCACGTCAATGTGCTGCCGTATATCGACCAGCGAGGGCAACACTGCCTCGCACAGAGGGCACTCGAAGCCGGCGCCATCACGCTGCTGCTGCTGCTGCTGCTGCTGCTGGTGCTCTCGTTCCCGCTGGTGATGAGGATGGTGGTGGTAATCTGTAATGCCACAATACAGACGCGCTGCACTACACACGCTTCAAACTTTATTAATGGTTTCACACACATCATTACTGTACTGTTCAGGGGGTTACAGAATGCTTTGTGGTTGGCGGGAAACATCTGTTCGATAATTGACTAATGCCATTATTGATACTTATCAATATACATACAACATTGGCGATAGGGGATTCTGGTTGTTACTACATACAGCGCAAATAGATCAAACTAAATTATTAAATATGAATCAATTAAGCCTCTTTTTCATGGTGACTATACGACGTGAATATTCACAATTTATTTATTTATTTATGTTACTCTGTACAACAGAAATTTAATCCCAATTACAGTACAGGGTCCGCACTCACCAAGCCGCATATAATTTTTAGATAGGGTGCAATTCGAACTCGGGATCTCCGGATTCAAATTTCCTAATGCAATCCACACCACCGTATTGACGAACTAAAATTCATACAATAATAATCAGTTTAAAAGACTATAAATATTTATAGTTTCAAAATTTAGATAAATCCAAATTATTCTTTGACATATTTATATTTTACAAAATAATAATTATTATTATTTACTCCCGTTATTAAAATGTCATTTAACGTACTGGTTTCCATGGCGCTAAATAACATCTTAAGCACATGTTGATAAGCCATGGCTTCGAACGTTTTAGTCACTTTTACATTTACATTACATTTACTATGGAAGTAAATTTATTCTGTCTTTTATAAAATCGGGCATAATAAGTAATTTTAACCACTCGTTTCTGAGTAACCCATGAAATATTGTTATTAAACAATCATTTTACAAACTTAAAACAGCCAACTAAAAGTCAGTTTTATTCACGGTCGTAGATAACGCAAAACATTCTTCATTTAAAATTGTAGCAATACCATTGGTTGACTCAGCCACCATGAAAGCAAGGCATTATAAACAGAAAAATAAGTAGTAAATTATATGCTATACTGTTCCTTAACATTAGTTATCTTTTAAAGATTTCTTATCTTTCTACATTTTGCGCAAATGTACGAACAAAAAACAATCACCAATAGATTCAAAGCATCCGAAAGTACACTTCCTGTTTATCGATAACAAATACCTTCTACGAAATCTTGAACTATGCTAACAACAAATAATAGTAGTATTGTATTTGCCATTTGCCTGACTTATGTCTGTTCAAATAAAACCACGTAACTATTAGAAATAAAATAAATTGATTGATCTAGGAAGATGAAATACTTAAAATTTAACTTTACTCGTAAAATCTAGTGGGCGGATAAGAAAAAGTACAGTCAAATAAAACGATTTAATAGTAAAATATCAAAATAAACACTTGTCTAAGTCTCACAAAATTCAGCCTCCAAGTCACCTTATGAGGGCATCGTCAGAGGCTGGCCAGCACAGTTGGTAACCATAGACGCGTTTCGCTCTTATTAGAGCTCATCAGTATGGTATAACCTACTTCTTCACCTAGAACAGAGTTCACGTCAGCAGCTTCTTCACGTGAACTTTGTTCTAGGTGAAGAAGTAGGTTATACCATACTGATGAGCTCTAATAAGAGCGAAACGCGTCTATGGTTACTAACTGTGCTGGCCAGCCTCTGACGATGCCCTCATAAGCTGACTTGGAGGCTGAATTTTGTGAGACTTAGACAAGTGTTTATTTTGATATTTTATTATTAAACCTAGTTTCACCAAGTGAGCATTTAAAGACAATTAATTTTGTCTTTGTTGTTTTTTATTTAAAACGATTTATTTCAGTAAGTGTATGGTTAGATCTAAATGGCAAAAGGAAGCATCATTCAGAATCCAGAATCCCCTATTTTCTACCGGAAAATCGGATATCCAGTGGTACCAATTATTTTCATTTTAAATTAGACACAACTGGCACCAATACTATAATTTGTTTTGAAGTTTGTTGACATTTTAACAAGTTTATCGTACAAATGAATCACCGTCTTACATTTTCAGTACTTCTGTAATAATTTCATAAAAATAGACAGCCAATTATTTAGTACCCTACAGTAATCTCTATTTTTACGAGAAAAACAAATATATTTCACATAGAAAGTAATGTTATTAATATGCCGCGATACTTATTCAAAGTATGACATTTACTTCATTATTCTAACTCTTTATATTAAAGTAAATTGTTATTGCTTTTACTTACAAATCTAGCACAATAATAATATAGTAGGAAAAGGTAATATATGCAATGATATAAATACAAAATCATTATAATATAAATAAAACTTATTTATTAATCACAGCAAACTATTCAGAAAGTAATACAAAACATACTTGTACAATCATTGAAAATTTTATAAAAAGTTAAACGCATATATTTATTATTATTATTTGTTTATTATTATTTAAATAATGATATATTTAAGATGCGAATTTTGAAACTTTACATTAACACTATACAGGCTGGGCACAAAAAGTCTTCAAACATTTGTTCTTTGCTCTACAGGAACTGCAATCACAATAGCTTGTTTCATGGGCAGTTGTAGCAACAAAACTTTAATTTTAAACTTAGTTTAAGTAAATAAAGGCGAATCGAATGTCAATTATTCTGTTTGAAAAGTAACTTTGATTTGCTTTTGCTAATTTAAACGAAGTTTGAAATTGAAGATTTGTTGGTGCAACTGACAAATAGACGTATTCTGTAATTATCTCTGTTAATTTTTAACGCCTCTTAAATATTTAATCCAACCATAATAGACGACACCAATTACAAAAATTACGATTGCTATGAATAATATCATAGGTTAATAGATATTTACGTGGCTAGCGTAGTAAATCAATTTTTACGGGCAAGCTGGAAAGTTTGTGTAATAACCCACTGCGACTAGTAAAGATTAAATTTTATTTTCACCTTCACAGAGTTTGTTTTTATAAATTTTATAAAAATATACATTACATTTTGTAATCAATGGTTGTTGTGATTATAAAACAATTACTGTTAGTGTCAATAGTTTTGTAAATTCTAGAAATAAATAATTTGAAATAATAGATATAATGCGCGACAAAGACTTCGAAGGCGATTGCAGTTCAAGAAATGATACAAAATATTGCAGATGCTGCAAGTAATAACTTTTATTTCCACCTTTCATGTAAATGACACTTATAGGTATTTATGCAACTAAGTAAATGAATAATTACAGCGCGTAGCCCTGTAAAATTTTACAGGTTCATAGAAGATACCTGTAAAATTTTGCAATGCCCATAGAAATTAATTAAAAGTTATTACTTGCAGCATCTGCAATATTTTGTATATTTTTCTGAACTGTAAAAAAACACCTTTGAAGTTTTCGGGCCGGGCATTAAATACAATATTCGAAATTATTTATTTCTAGAATTCATGAAACTGTTAACACTGACACTAGTTGTTTTTACATCACAACGATCACAACACCATGACAACGTCAAACTATAAATTGTTCTACTGCCAACAACGTTTTAGTACAAAATGTAATGTATCTTTTTATAAAACTAATAAAGTAAATGAATAAAAAAAAAACGCTGAAAAGGTGGAAATAAAACTTTGTACGTGGCATGCTTGCAATTAATCTCTACTGGACTCACTGGATTATGGAGGCTCGCTCTTTCATCGCTCGCCCCACAAACTTTCCAGCTTGCCCGTAAAAATTAATTTACTATACTGACCATGTAATTAACAAATTAACAGAATCAGTTGCAAAATACGCTTGCAGCAGAAGTACAAATGTTTGAAGTTTCGGTATCCAGCTGTAGCTGATGATTATATAGGAACTATTTGAGGCTGCGCTTAAAAATATAAATGCAAAGCTTAGCAATAAATACTACATGACAATAAAGTTCACTCGAATAGCATCATTTTGCCTTTTTGTCTAACTCCGTGCGCTTGTAATTGATGGTTGATTAAATAATGTTTAGTTTTACACTTCTTTCCACAAATGTCACAAGTGAACCAGCTATCTTGAGCCGGTTGCGTATGCACATTAAGAACATGTTGGCGAAGATTTCCAGGTGACGAATAAAGTCTGTTGCACATAACACATTTATTTTTCTCATCCAAATATGGGAAAGTCTTATTAACTGAAGCCAGACACGTAGCATGATACTTCCAGTAGTGATTTTCCCCAGCCGCCCCTGTAACACAGAGGCGGCATTAGAAATAATTCACTTTTAGAGTTTGATGGTGTTATTAATAGGAATTTCTAGATCTTTGCCTTATTCCATGCGTGCGGCATAAATGCATGATCAGATACTGTTTGGTTTTGAATTGTTTGCCGCATATCGTGCATGGACGGTATTGTACCACGGTTGAATGTACGTTTGTCATGTGTTGTTTTAAGTTGCTTAGTGAACTGTAAGTTCGGCCACATTCAGGACAAGTTGGTCCTTCCATTTCTGGGAGTTGGAAGGATGTGTCTATTGTTGGTTCTGCCAGTAATGGGTTTTGATTATGTTCTTCTGATGTGTCATAGTTTTCAACTTGGCCGTCATCGTACTCTTGTTCTTGTTTTATGCCTAAAAGGCCCCAGTTAGAATAAGAATTTGTTTTTGCTTTCTTTTTATTCGGAAACTTTAACATTTTTTTATACTTACAGTAAGAATTCTTACAAATTAGTACCTAATAATTTATACCCTAATCTAATATAATACATTTTTAATATGAACTTTAAAATACCAATCAGTATGATTGCAAATAAAATGTATTCTTCAATTTAAGACAATGAGAATATTCAGACTTATGCAGAAAACTATGCTGAATACAATAGTGAAGTCACCAGGTCCGTATCTGGACTAGTTTTTGAGATACAAGGCAGTAAGAGAAAAATGATCAAAATGAGGAAAAATTTGAGAAAAATTCTACTTTCCAGAGACTATATCTCTAAAACTAAGCGAGATATAAAAATTTACTCAACGGCATTGAATTCTCCGTGCTTTAATTGAGCTTCAAGCAAATTTTTAGCAATTTTTAAATTTTGAAAATTTTCTATCAAATTTTTTCCTTAAAACAGTTTTTGAACAATATCTCAAAAAGTAGAAGACATATGTACTTGGAAATTTCACCATTGGATTCAGCGGGTTGAAATACATATGTATGTGAATTTTCGTTAGAATATTCATACGAGAAAGAGTTTTAGAGAAAATAACCTAAAATTGGCCTAAAATCGAAAAAACACCTTAAGAAATTTTCAAAAAATTAAATCGCTTAAAAATGGCTAAAAATTTGCTTATAAGTCAAGTCGAACACGAGAAATTCAATTCCATTAAGCGCATTTACGTATTTTGATTAGTTTTTGAGATATAGGCTCCGAAAACTTGATTTTTCCTAAAATTTCAGACGCTATTTCATATTTTGTACCATAAAAAATGTATCCATTAATTTCAGTGAATAAAATTATCCATTCTCATACAAAAAACTACAAGCAATTCAATGGTGAAATAACCAGGCCCGTAGCTAGTTTAATTTTTGAGATAACAGGTAAAATTTATAGCAAATGTCGTTAGTGCAAACCTGCGTTGAATGGTAAACATCACGCTATGCAGTGCCAGGTTCGTGTTCACAAATAATTTGTTCAACTGCGTGTATAAAACAAGAATAACTAAACAAATTCGCATAGGCCTATTAAAAACCATTACAGTAAAAAACTCGTGGGCCAACAATCAGTTCAAATTTAAATTCATTATCCGTTATTATGTGCTTTCACGTGGGCCCAGTAATTCCATGTGAAATTATTTTAATACCTCCCGATAATCACGGCGGACAATTGTTCGGCAATCATGCACTCATTGTTGGAATTATTTGATTACTCAACCGTAATTACTCACAAATGCAGTTGTTTTAAATTACTAACTGTTATAATTTCCTCTCGCCAAAATAACGGCATAATCAATTCTATTTCACGACAAACATCTCTGAAAGTTAAACATTAAATTAATGTTCGAAATTACAGCATACATTGGATTTTACACACTTGTATATCAAGCCTTGACAGTAGATGTTTGCGGACCGGGGCTAGAGATTTTAGCACGAACCTAGTGAGGACTGCAACTAGTCGAAGTCTAAAAAGATAATTTCCACCGATTTTTAATTTTATGATATAAACAAAATGTACAGACAATTGAATTAGTGGTCTGGGAAGTTCGTGACCAATCCGTTCAATTGAGCTGGATCAGTACCGTGAACGAAGTGAACCGGATCGCTAAATGAAAAAGATCCGGGTCGCGGCGCAGATCTGTACGCCAGTTAAGTTTTTAGTATCAAATAAGAATGAGTTCTTCAAATAAAAATAATACAAAATTTCGTTAGTATTTATTTGATTAATTTTTTAAGTTGTCTGGAAGTATTTCGGAATATTTGACTGCAGTCTTTAATAATGTTATATTGTAGTTGTTTTGAAAATTGTATACGTGTTTTGCAATCAATTTCGTTTAGAAATGAATGTGGTATCGATTTGAGAAAAGAATTTAGGGTAATTTCCGAATATGTGAATATTTTTGCATTCGATAATGTAATGCATTTGAAATTTGCAGTAGTCCGGTTGAATATGAAATATACTAATGTAAGAACGTACAATGAAATAACTATAGAAATGAGGAAATTTATGAAATGAATTTAGAGTCAGTTAAAGAAAAATAAACAGGCATTTCCATTTAACAATCAAACCCGTTGAATATCCAACAGAAAATAAAGTCCGCTACGGCTTTGATAGAATATCAAATCTTCCCTTTTCGGCTATTAAAATTTAATCCGTTATAATAATAAAATGGCGTCCCCCTTTGCAATCGTAATAAAAAGTATAAAACGCAGTGAATTTTCGTCGGAAAAACAATACGGATAGGAAGAGCGAATACTGCTGACTTATTATCCGAACGTAAGAGTAATAAAATCCGATAATGGCTTCGCTCACGCACAATTCAGATAACGCAGATGGCCTCACGTCTTCGCACAGGGCCGGACTGCCTACATTGCCCGACAGACGAGCTTTTATCGATAGTAAACAGATTTATATCTGTCGACTTGATTACTTTCACGCCGACTTTAAAACTAATCCCATGAAGTAATGATGAGATATCATCAAACTTCATTATTCTTTTCAAATTCTACAATTCATCTTTTATCCAAATATTACATCCACATTCATAATTCCCTTCGTACAAGCTCGTCTCATCTTTCATTCTCGCAGCAAACTTTCAATCATATTCACACATTTGTTCTTCGGGATCCTAGATCATTCACACAATCTGTCACCCTCAATTTAACCAACATACTCCTCTGTCACAAATTTGTTCCACATGCCCACACCACCTCAACTGACAGACACTAATTTTCATTTTCTTGGTTGCAAAATAATATTTTTCTACAATTCCTGAGAAAAGTTAACGATTATGCTCTCATTTGTCATCGTAAAGTTGATGTTTTCTAGGGAACAATCGAAAAATAACTTTGTGTTTCCAATGGCAACGCGTGAAAAAGTTATTAAATGTACGCTTACTTCAATAGTTACCAGGGATACAAACATAACACGAACTTGTCATATTGACAGAATGAATTTATTTTCAGTACGTATACGTTTTTTAATAATTTAAGATGCAATCGTACAAAAAATTATGTGTGTATCTCGAGCGTAAAGTGTCTTTGTTCCTCTTACACAATTGCAGCTTTCGTCTTCGGCTCGCGCTGCAAGTACTATACACTGTTAATACATAAATAATTATTTTCTACGATCAGTAAAAAAGTAGAATTTTCGAACATAATTTGGTAACAAAAACTGAACGATTGTAGACCGTGTGCCAAAAACGAAAGTTTTATTTGAGACCCTTAAATTGACATGAAGCTTTTTACCAACAGCGAAAAATAAATTAAAATATTCTAAATATTTTAAAATATATTTGTGAAGTATGATGTTTATTGTATTGTTACCACAACAATAATGTCAATTCTTTTTGTCACCCACAGATAGTAAATTAGTCATTTCATCCCTGCTGTCAAGGATGTAATGATGGACTTACAGTGCTGGTAGTAGAAAAAAAGACTTTGCAGGCTGTTATCTAGCAGCAGTAATTATAATTAAAAATCGATTAAACTTTATTCCCGGTTGTAGAAACAAAATGTGTATGTCTTCAGTTGAAAGTATCTTTGCAGACTTCCGTTTAAATTGCACCCCTCGCTACGTTCATACTTGGTCCACTAACGGTCCACTAACTTTCAACGATGGTATACAAATAATTAACGTAGATAATTGTTCCTTCATTTTTACCCATTTAATGATTGTTTTTAAATTAGTAAATAGAAGCAAATCGAAGTAAAATATCATTTAAAGACAATTACATTACTGTCAAGCATTTGATTCGATATTGTTAGTTCATATTAAATTTAAAATTTAGAGTAATTTTACCCGATTTTAATCGACTCTTATTACAATTAAAATTTTATTGTGTCGTTTTCTTTAGTTCTAAAAATTCTCGTTTGTATTATCAGAGCTTAATTTTAAATCTGGCTTAAATAAATAAAAGCAAAGCGAAATTAAATGTCATATGAAATAATTGATATTGCTGCCAAATATTCTAATTGCTTTTAATTATTTAAACTAAATGTAAAATGTATCTTTTAGCTGAGCATTTCGCCGGGTGTAAATAGTTCTGATTCCAGTATAAGCTACTGTAATTGGAATAAAGTTCCTGTAATGCACCAAAAAATAAAATCAATGTTAAAAATGGATGCCGTTCCTTATTTTCGCATGGCAACAAATCGTAACAACATACATTGAAAACTTCAATTCATCTGTTCGATTTCCGTCCGGCACTGGTTCTCGATTCTCACTGCGCAACGAACTTCGATATGAAGAGTAATGCGAGGGTAAAAAACGCGGAACACTGACGTATGTCCGTCCCTCTGCAACTTCCGTCCCGCCTCCACCGCCTCCACCGCCTCCTCCTGGCCAGTGGGTACATTCTGATGAGGAATCATTTTTTTCGTTCGCAAGAAAGCGACCGGCACCTTGGCTGTACATTAGCTCACAAATCAATAGGTTGAACATTCGCCAAGGAAAACAGGCTTCGCAAACCTCCTTTTCACTGGGAAATTTACGACGGTACTTATTTTTCCCAGGTTTTTCACGTTCTAGCATCGATGGTTCATTATGAAAATTTCCGCTCCAAGTAAAGCTCTCGGATTGGAAACATTGTTTTACTGCAAGCTTGTAGACGAGGATTATTTATGACTGGCCTGTTTTTAAACTTATTCCGGATGATAAATTGTAACTAGCCGACACCAATCCTTAAAACCACCACTAACAAACGGATGGAGACGAAGATTCAAACCCTCAAATTGCAGGAACACTTCTTCTTGTAAAGAAATACAAAGTTTTAAATTTGCTTCCGGACTAATACAGGTATTACCAATTAAAACAAGTTCACGCATTGGAAATGAAATTTACCACGTATGTGAGAACCCTGGTTCGATCCCCACAGCCGACAAATAATTTTCACCAATTTAAATCTACCCCTGTGGCTCCTCCTTCACTAATATCTTTAGGGGCCGTAATTTGACGGCTGGTAACCGCACTTCACGCGAAAAAATATATCACTTACCGAGTTCTGCTTAGGCAGAGTGCCACACCCAGTAATGGGTAAAAGGCGTGATGATATATTTATTTTTATTTACATGTGGAAACCAATAGAATCACGAATTTATTTGCAAATGAACCAATGAAATGAAAGCCATATTTATAATTTGCCACAAGTAAAATGAATAAGTGCAAATTTTTCATTATAATTAAATCTCCTTGGTTAGCAATAAAATAAATGCTATTTTCATAATCGTCTAAAATTCTCGATGGAGAACTGTTTCTTCAGAAAAAAATTTTGCTTGTTAATTTCTCAAGCAAAATATAACTCGTAATATAATAATTGTTGAATAATAATTTGACGTGAATTTAAATTCATCCCATGAAATAAAGTAGCACGAACCCTAGACACATTTATTTATCAGGTCATCATCATCATCATCATCTGTGGCGCTACATCCTAAATCAGGCCTGGGCCTACCGGGCACACCGAGCCGCAGTTTTTATACTGCCGTACTGCCAGTTTTCGTAGTCGAATGCTACATTATTTAAGACGTATAAGTGACTAGCTTATAGCGCCCGAGTGTGATAAATACATGTAACTGTATTTTATATTTTACGACAAATCACACATTGTCGACAGGCGGATTCGAACTGACGTACCTTGGTTCGGGTGATGTCACAGTATGTCATTTATCAGGTTCATCTAATAATGAATCCTCGTCAAACATTCTCATCCAACACACCATCATCACTTCAACTACATTCATAGTTCTCTCCATACAAACACACTTATTCATCATGCAACCAATCTTCAATCAAATTCATCCATTCCCTCCTATGCACCTATTTCATTAATCTTTTATTCAACCTACGTTTAATATGCGCAAAACGAATCAAAAAAGATTAGAAAAGTTTATGGAAATAAACAAAACAAATAGTTATATAATCAAAGATATTCTAAAATAAATGTAAGAAATCTAAGGCTAAGATCTAACTAACAAAGAATTTTGCCTTAATCAATGAATCAAATTAGATACGTATTTCGAGAACAAAGATATACTTATTTGCTTCTCTGCACAACAGGAAATATATTCCAATTGATATTTAGTTTATAGTTATATCAAAACCACTAGAACAGAATCGTATTTTTAGATACTTATACCAGTAAGTTCAAAGATCACTGTAGCTTGTGAGGTGATAATTCTGTCCATGAAACCACGATTACCCGCAAAATATTTGGAAATTCTCGTGTTTACGATTCAAAATTAATTAATTAATTTGATTTAAAAAGCAATTTATTAAATATGCATTTCAATTTCAGTTCAATAAAAATGTGGAAAATTAAATAAATTAGATCATTATGCGATTCATAATTCAATTATCCGTGCATTTGTTTGGGTTCACATTTTTGCAAATGTCAATAAAATTAATAAAAATTCACATTAATTGTTAATCTCTTGCAGTGGAATTCCAAAGCTAAATATAATCCGCAAACATGATGATTTAAAAACATAATTTCCATCCTGTACTGCGCAATTTTATTATGCATGTCATTCACTAATAATTCGCAAATTTATATCTCGTTGACTTCAATATTTAATCCAAAATATATCCACACTTTTAAAATATGTGGTGGTGATACGCCATTACTTTCCAAATCACGAAATACTTAATTAATACATAATGCCCAGAGAAATTAAATGGGAAATAATGATTTGTATACCATGGTTTAAAAGTAGTAATAATATTGAATGTATAAAAAACAATACGCAAATCCATTAAATTTATTTCATTTTATTTATTTATTTATGTTACACTGTACAATAGGAATTTAATCCCAATTACAGTACAGGGTCCGCACTCACCGAGCCGCAGTGTGATAGTTTATATAATTTTTAGCTTGAGTGCGGTTCGAATTCGGGATCTTCGGATTCCAATTCCGTATCGCTATCCACTCCACTTTACTGACATAAACTTCAATTTTCAAATATTTTAAGGTTATTTAACTTTAATTTTCAAATATTTTAAGGTTGTTTTTTTAACTTGACAGCGTGATCAATTTAATTGAAATTACATACATAACATCACACTATATCCCATTAAATGGGGTAGCACGAACCCGTCAACATTCTCATCCTGACATACGATACTCGTTTCGACCACATTAACACTTCTTTCTTTTCTCACAACCAAAATCCATCATCACGCAACAAACATTCATCCATTCGCTCCTGTACACCTGTTTCGTAAATCTTCACTTACGCCCACTTCTCTAACAACGTATCAAATCTGTAAATAACTTACGACTATTTTTTATATCGCAAAACGATTCAATGAAACGGCCATAATAAGCGTAGTGCAATTTAATTAATCATAGAAAGAAACGTACTTTTTTTTAAATTGTAAATTCTATATTTTTTGGAATTGAGATTCCTATTGTTAGTAGCAAATAAACAAAAGAATAATGTATAAGACGTTCCTGATTTAGAATACATTAAAATTATCCCGGAATCTGATGTGTGCGCGCTAATCACGACAATTTCTCAATCTCGTCGTTCATCCCGCGTATAAAGCGTCACTTCCTGGTTGCTGGAGCTGCCCCTTGCCGCCGCGAGCCATCCCCCGCGTCACCATGGAGTGTGCAACCTCCACTTACAGAGAGTGCGTCTGTCCGTGCGTCTGTCCGTTGATTTGAACCAGAGACACATACTGAGGATGGCCGTATAAATCAATAGGTTGATAGTTCAGCGAGAGTAAGTGAGAGAGGGAGATGGTGTGTGTGTGTGAGAGAGAGGGTGGTAGTGCATGTGTGTTAGTGAGTGTGCGGATGGCTGATAGGGGTAGTGGAGACGGGGAGAGAACAGCGAACGAGCAATCTCGATGTTTGACTGTCCTCTCTCTTTCACTCGCTGGCCGCCATTCCTCATTGCAGGGAGATTCTCAAAAGGTGGGATGCAAGGATTATTTAAATCCACCCTTCATACAACAATATAAAAGTCTCTTCTTTTGTTATTTTTCATTCTTAGACGTAAAGCTTTTTCTACTGTACGAAACTTAGAACATTTATTATTTTCATCGGAAAACATTTTATACATCATCCTTAAAAGGATAATAACATATTATCCTTCTTCTTTATACTATGTTAACTTCTGCAATAGTCGCTACTTAGTTTCTTACAGAAGCACAGCGGTGTTTTGATTTGAATCTGCTATAGTTAAATGATCTTGGATATATTTCAAACAAAAGATATGTAAAACTCAGTTTACTGTCATTTTATAAAACATTTTGGTCCAAAATAATTTAGAAGCGGAAACTATACGATGCTTCATGTTCATGATCTAAATCTAAGATAAAATTTCATTTTCTGCGGTCAGTAAAATGATAGGCTTTTCGAACGTCATTTGATGTCAGAAAGTAAAATTTTCTTCTCTCATCTGAGAGAAGAAAGTAATATTTTCATCCACAGGAAAGAAAAGGTAAACCATATTCATGGCAAATGTAAAACAACGGTAAGATTTGACGTTAACATGACCAACTTTATTGAATTGCGCTCCGCTTATTATGACCATCTCGTATAAAAATTTGTTGTAATTTTTTCACAGATTTGGTACGTCAAGTAATCCCACCTAGTGATTTTTATTTCTATTAAAGGACAGTGACCACACTGTCAAGTTACAAAAACCACCTTAAAATATTTGAAAATGAAAGTAAAACAATTTTAGAATGTTTGAAAATTGAAATTTATGTGATATACATTTAATAGAATTGCGTATTTTATTTATATATTTAATATTATTAGGTTAGGTAAGATTATGTTAGTTACGACATATCTCGTCAGAGGTGCTAGTTGAAGTGCCCGATTTGCAAATTTGAAACTAGGAAAGGCCATAATAAGCGTAGCTCACCTCTATGAAGTTGGCCATGACATTAATGACATTCAAGAGAATAATAAATCTTATCTAAATTTCTATTTTCGGAAAATGTTACTTTCTGTTATAGTAATGAAATAATTATATGTTTACTTCGTGAAGAAGGTGTTCATTCTTCCCTCAGGTACTTTATATCCCTTGACTTTCAAGTCGAGAAATAAAACAGCACCTTCGAAAATAAATGTATCATAAATTCGAAAGATTTCCAAATAATTATAGTTACCTCTTCGGTCTGATCTTATCTTATTTTCTTCCAACTATGGTCATAAATGTATTTTTCCCAAACTAATTGTACTTACATCTGTTTTCAATCATGTATCTCCCACTTCTTGTGTCATAATTCTTGTGTATACTATTTATAAGTCTTACTCTAATGTACAAATTCATTCATATCTTGTTCACCTGATGATGGTCTAGTCGACCGAAATACGTATTGTAAAATAAACTTTACATTATTTCAAACTAACCTAGTGTTTTTTAAATTAATTTTATAAATGTATCACTTTCTTCCCTTGGTACGCAAATAACGATTACAAAAAAATACTTCATATAAAGAGAGAAATTTTAGATTTTATTTGAAATAATTTAAAACTTTTCTATGTCGTATATTTAATGCTGTCAAATGTTCCTAAATTATTTTAGAAGAAATTGCTTCAATTAAAAGTGTTAGAAAAAATTGTTTAGCTCGAGAAATGAAACAGTACTTTTGTGAAGAAATGTCTTACTTTCTTCTCTCGAAGTATAAATTGAAGTAAATTGAAGTAAAATAATTCTGGAACGTTTGCGGATGTAGAAATATTCAGTATGTGAAGAAAGACAATGTTGATTTGTTTGCAAACATATTGGTAAGCTCTGGTCGGAAGCAAACGTAGGAAATATTCCCCCCATTTCATCCCCAAACCAGTGTGCGTTCACCACAGCCGCCCGGCGCCCCGCGCCCCGCGCGTCCTGCGGCGTCGAACCTTGCGCCCTCGCGAAACTTCGCTTCGGTTTGTGAAGTGCTGGAAACGCTTTGACATGTAGCACGAAGGATGTCACGCCACAACCCGGGCCGCCGCGATCAAAATAAAATATTTAATAACGCCTCTGCCAGCGACACGGACATCCACTACCCTCCGCCTGTCTCCTCGCACCGCCTCTCTCGGCTTTCACCCCCGGACGACATTTGGACCTTCGCTGCCCATCTCTAGAGGACTGAGAGATATGTTGTAAGGACTCCGCGATAGCTTAACTTGTTTATGATGAAGTGTTATATGATTTTAAGATCAAAAAGAAAATATTGTTCGCGAATTGAGTCCCTAACTGCAAATAAAGAACTAACTTTACCCACATTCTACCCGTCATTTCTAATTCGTTTTATTTTTTAATAATCATACACAACAAATTTAACACGGTCCTCGTTTCTTGACAAAATATTAACCCTTTGCACTCTGCTGTCGCCGTAAATGCGACATTATTACATTACATGTATGTACTTGTATACTATGTAGGTATGTATGTAACTAATATAGTGTTGGAGTTATTGGTATCTTCTATAAGTATTTAGGCTGGAGTGCAAAGGGTTAAAATGAGATATTTAATTTATGGCAAAGTACATCATTTTTGTACAATATTATTTTATCGGACGCTACTATTGGCAACTTCCGCTAAAACTGATAAAATATTTGTTGCAAATAAATTATCTTTTCCTTAGTTACAGAATGAATTATATTTATTTGTACTATATGGGGTAGGTGGCTCAGTGGTATCGAGTCGGCCTGTGTATCTTGAGAACCCTGGTTCGATCCCCACAGCTGACAAACAATTTTCACCAATTTAAATCTACCCCTGTGGCTCCCCCTCCACTAATATCTTTGGGGGCCGTGATTTGATGGCTGGTAACCGCATTTCACGCGAAAGATATATCACTTACCGAGATCTTCTTAGGCAGAGTGCCACACCCAGTAATGGGTAAAAGGCGTGATGATATATTTATTTTTTTATTTATTTGTATAATCAAGAGAAGAAAGTGAGACATTTCTTTTCTTGAGATGAAAGCACCTAAATGAAGAATAATACTTTCTTCACGAAGTAAACAATATCAAAAAGTATTTTTATTTTAATAAATTTGAAACTTAGATAAGAATTATTATTCTTTTAAAAAAATTTCGCTATTGTTACGTAATACCATTGTTTTACAATTGTCATGGATATTGTATTATTTTCTTATATTACGAATGAGCAGAAAGTAAACATTTTCAACTGTTAAATGAGAGAAGAAAATTGACATTTGTCATTAAATTAAATATTTTCATTTTTAATCGGTCATAGATAAAATAGTGCTTGTTCCTTAAGCAAAGTCCATGTGCGAGCAGTAATAGACTACTTTCTGTACTAGGCATACGAATAACTATTTTGTCACATGTGCACTAAAATGATCTCTTTTTAATGTGTGTTTCTAGAACTTAAATAGCCCTTTTCAGATCGTTTTATTGTCGCCCCGTTTTTGGCCGGTAAAAATTGTATAGCCCTTAAACTGCCCGGTAAAAATTGTATAGCCCTACAATTGGTAATAATAATTTCATCACAACATAAGGAACACATTAAAAAGGGGAAGTACATTAAAGAATGATTTTGATAAGAATAAAGGTAATATTATTTACCGATTGTATATAATAGCTATTTATGAAACTAGTAAGGAAATGAAGGTTATTAACTTACGCATATGAAATTTGCAGAACGAGGCGTAGCCAAGGTAATAACCTATTTCCTTACAAGTTTCATATAATATTTTTTCTACTTCCGTTCTAATAAATACGAAAAAGCGTTTTTGAAATTATATTTTGACATATTAATGACAGTTATAAATTCAAAAAATAAAAGAATAACACATCAGAATTCGTCTACCAAGATATATGTTGCTATGTTACCTCATTATTTCACTAGTTAAATAATGCAGTTCATTACCTAACTCAAATAAGTGAAATAAAACGTCTATTTCCTAACGGAAGTAGAAAAAATATATTAAGGAGCGATATTTCAATGTCTTAGCAAAGATTCTAATAAATTTATTTATTAAACAAACAAAAATATCGCATCGAAATCATAGTTTAAATTATGAAATTTATAATAACTGTAATATTTGTATCTACTATATTTTGTTTGTTATACAAATATATTTATTAGAAACATTAATATGTTTCTAATAATTCCGATCCTTAAGGCCGAGTAGTATAAGGGTAGATCAAATTCTGAATGTGGTTTAAGTAATTCATACAAGTAGGTAGGTTCATAATTTAGTTGGGCCATTAGTTACACATCTGTCAAATAAATTATCCCTGAGTTTATCACATCACAGATGAAGAAGCTTGGAGTGATTGAAATGTGTGCAAGTTGTACTAAATATTGAGTTTACTGAATGGTATTTCAAAGTTCATAAAGTAATAAGTACCTAGCGAAGACATAATGAACAACAACATCTACTGTTACATAGAATAACAATAACAATCCTTGCATAACAAAAGCAAAACATCACAAGCAAACAATGCTAGCGTAATATCTCGACAGTTACAGAGTTCGGGTGCTGGTGGTGAGTGAGCTGTATTCGATGTTCTGCTCGCCACACCAAACATTCCCTTTAGTCTTAATCGAACCGTATTTTTTGCCGGCTTGAAACAGACGTGATGTATTTAGGGAGTGATGTTTTGGACGTTTGAGGATTTTATTTTTGGAACCTGGTCAGGTAGTGATTTTTTAATGATCTTTTATCGGTAATTCAAGTGATTGCGATTCATCAAAGATATGAGATACGAGAGTCCAATGAGTGGACAGAAATTGTGATTTAGCAATTAATCTGCTTGAAAACTCAATAAAAAGTATATTTAGCATATTTGAAAAATACTCACTGCTGGCTTACCGGGTGTCTACTTTATTGTGTCTCATAGGAAATACAATGATAATAATATATTGTAATACCAGTGAGGAAAGGGTTTCATTTAACACCAGCGATAACGAGTGCTCCAATAGTACGAGTTTTGCAATGGGTCCTTTCAAATTTGTACGTTTGTGAAACAAGAAATTTAATAATTATTTTATATAAAACAAAAGAGTTGTATTTGCAAATGCACATCACGTTTCCTTGGTCACCATGTCAAATGACATTTCCCTCACTTAATTTAGTTGAGTTACTACCCGTTTCCCTCACTAGTGAGGAAATATTTACTTTCATCACAAGTGAGAGAAAAGGTTACTATTACAATTAGGGTTGTGCCGTGGTCAATTGACCAAAAATATTTGACGGCCAAAAAAACGGTCAAATAATCTAAATGGAACCGCCACGACATCTGTTGTTCAATAGAAATAGCTACTTCCTATTATTACATGAATATATCTAGTTTGGTATTCTGGGTTCTGGAGAATTTGCTTACTTTACTTCACAAATAAAATAAATACATATTATTTCATTTCATTACGTCTTTTACTTTATTTTGAATTTGATGTGATTTTGTTTATTTGTTGTTGTTGGTTTTTCATTTTCAGTAATATTGGATGTAGTAAACAGTACTATATAAATAAATTACAATTTTAATTGTGATTTTTATTAAATGTGTCTTGGTCAATTGACCGGTCAAATAGTCGGTCAATTGACCGAAAAATATTTGACTGGTCAAATGCACAACCCTAATTACAATTAAATTGAGTGAGGGAAATGTCATTTTCACAAGTAATGCCGAAAAAAATATTTTATCATACATCTTAATTACAAGTTGACAAACTGTGGCTTTTAGTCACGGCTTTAAATATTAAGCACGAGGTGAAGTTAGTTTCAGGTATCTGTCAATGTAACTTAATCTTACTTTTTAAATAATTTATAAAATTTTCCTTTTTTTATTGTCCTAATTTGCGATCGTAGAAATACTCGTACTATAGTATGTGACTCGATTTATTTAACTCTTTAGATACTCGATTTGTATACAGTCGTAACTGAAGAGACGTTTATAAAACTTGTTACATTAGAATTGTAAATATAAAAAATGTTGCTGCATCTAATTAAACAAATAAGATTCATCTTGAAATAGAAGCAGAATTAAATTAATCATTTATAGTTAACTGCCATGAAAAATAAAACAAAAACTTTTGTTCTGACAGATTTGTCAAATTATTTCTTTTATTTCTCATGGAAATCTGTAAATAGCAACAAATTATGCTGAAATTCTATGTAAATCCATAAATTTTGTAGAATAAATGATAAACAAAATCGCAATAAAAACTTATGATTTTATGACATATTTTCTACTTGTCAAGAAATATTGATGTGATTTTATTTATTATTTACATACCGGGAGTGTTTTTTATCAATAAGTAGTTCAGAGCACGAGAAATGCACTCGTTCAAACCGCGTTTCAATATCTCTTTTAATTTTGGAGTTCAAAAATCGAAAATTATTAAAATGTGGTTCTATATAATTCAGACCACGAGAAATCGAACGGCGCAAGGCGCATCTTCATATCTTTTTTAGTTTTTGAGTTACAGCGATTTTTGACTTTTTTTAAAGCTCAACTTTGAGACGCCATAACTCAAAAACTAAAAGAGATATTGAAATGCGGTTTGAACGAGTGTATTTCTCGTGCGCTACTTAACTTGTACCGGTATTTTGAAAATTTTGAAAAATATTAAATTTTTTTAGAAATATTCTTTTGTCGATATTTCAAAAAGTTGAAAAGATAATGGAAATTTGAAAACACCAGTGAATTCCTCGCGTGAAAATACATAGGTATGCAAATTTTCAGAAGAAAATTCGAACGGATACATTTTTTATTACAAAAAATCGAAAATGACCGTTTTTTGAAAATTTCTTAAGGGGTACCCCTTGGCGTTTTTACGGATTTTGGCCATTTTTCGTTTTTTTGTAATAAAAACTGTATCCGTGCGAATTTTGTTGTAAAAATTTACATATCTATGTATTTTTACGAGAGAAATTCACTGGTGTTTTCAGATTTTCATTATCTTTTCAACTTTTTGAAATATTGAGGAAGAAAAATTTTGAAAAAAATAGAAAAATTTTCAATATTATCAAAATACCTGTACAAGTTAAGTAGCGCACGAGAAATACACTCGTTCAAACCGCATTTCAATATCTCTTTTAGTTTTTGAGTTATGGGCTTTCAAAGTTGAGCTTTAAAAAAGTCAAAAATCGCTGTAACTCAAAAACTAAAAAAGATATGAAGATGCGCCTTGCGCCATTCGATTTCTCGTGGTCTGAATTATATAGAACCACATTTTAATAATTTTCGATTTTTGTACTGGTTCAACCCAAAATTCTCATTATTTGTATGTACGAGCTCTTAAACGAAGAATTTGCGAACAAACCTCTACACAAAAGAACTTTTGGATTGTTTTGAGGTTCTAAATTTATACCTAACGTTAATGTAATTTAAAGTAATTCAAATTCATTTAATTTGTTTAAACTTAAAATGTTTCTTTTAGACTATAGACTATTACACTTCAATGCATTGCTGAAAATATTATTTTCCCTATGTTTACTTTTAAAATAAACGCTCTAATGTATTGCTGTCAAACTTTTTAACTGTAACTATGTTTACTGAAAAGAAAATCTCTCGGTATTTACGGATCTATAACCTAATATATTTATCACAGAATTCCACAATTAGTTTGATTAAATATAGTTTTAAAACCAAATATTTTTTATCCTTACAATTTTATCCGTCATTGAACATAAATAAAGTGGACATCCGGTATTTATATTTTCCGCTGTCCAATATTCGCAATTTATTTTTAAAAAGTTTTCTGTACCTTTTGTAAAATTATCTTTTAAAATAATTTGGAAATGTTGGACAGCAGGAAATAAATATGCCGAACCTGTCAATATATTTAATCATGGTATAAATATATCTGCGTATTTTAATGCATATAAATAGTATTTAATATTAAATTTCAGATAGATCTTCTTATTTTTTTACACTGATTTTTTTCTTATCTTCATTCTTCTTTTTTTAAATTATTACAATTATATTTACAAAAGAAACTCTAAGTTATCCCTAACACCTTAAACTACTTATTTTATCTAAATAACTAACAGTTAATATGAAACGTTAATTTAATATAATAGTTTATTACTTACCGAAACTTTCTGGTCCGTTATTATGCATCCCAGATGGTCCTGGTAACAGTCCTGGTAGTCCTGAAACAAAACAACAAATATTAATATTCACAAATCGATCTGATAATAAATTTTCAATGCATTAAAGTTACTTTTGTGGCTTTCTTACCACTAACATCTTTGGGGGCCGTGTATGACAGCTAGAAACTGCTAAAGTATATGACAAAATATGCTAAACGACCGTGAGCCTCTTTTAAAAACTGGTAAAATGGTGTAATTGTAAATTTTAAGGTATGGCGAACAACAGTTTTTAAAACCACTCTTCTTGCTTCATTTTAATATTAAATTGAAAAGGTTATAAATCAATGTAATTAAAAAGTATTCAATAATTAGTTTATCTGTGCCACTCCAAATTGTTTTAGAAAACAATGCATCAAATAAAAATATGGCCCACTAATAGTTGAACTATTTGTATTTGAAGCATTTTTTTTCTAAATTTATTTAGAGACCTACGACATATAAAAACCAAACTTAAAGTTATTTTAAAAATTCTCTATTTGCTGTAACTAGTCGTAATATTTTAGTTTTCATTTTAATAATTCTTAAGTCGCTAAAATATAAAACCATATATCTAATACAATATTACGATGCACAGACAAAACGAGTTAATTAATTATTGTTCCAACTAGTTACAAACAGTCAGCTACCTCAGTACCGCGGCCGCGTCCGTTCAGTTGTCAGTGACTGTGTTTTCTGCGATATTTTTTCATTTTATGGCGTAAATACTCACGTTCCAGTTGTGTAAATATGTAAAATCGCGATATAAAATCTTGGTGGACCTTTTGGTGTGCTTAAATTATGTGTAGAACATTGTGAAGTGCCGTATTTTGTGAATGAACATTTCACCGAGTGTTTGTGTTTGTGCGGGAGTGATAGTGTCAGTGTCCCAGTGAAGTCCAGGGCCCCGAATTGTTCCTGCTCATCGAGGAAAGGTTGTTCATGGCATTAGCAATGGTCAGTAACATAGATATTATTTTATGAAAACAGATTTAATTTTAATATACAGGGTGTAGCAGCGAAACCAACCACCGCTTATATTTTCTTTATTATTATAGTTACAAAAAATATTATAAAGCAAAGTTGTAGAAGAACAAGGGGGACATCTGGTTAAAGAATAAAATAATTTTTGAAACCAGTGGTTCTCAAGGTACAACACAAAGTTATATTTTTACATAATAAAAATATTGAGAAAAATGTAATTGAAATTTAAATTATTTTTTATTTTTTATATTAATGTCCAGTAAGCTATGGATGAAAAACAAAAACAAAAACAAAAGAACAAAATATTAAACACACAAAGAATAACAATTTACAACAATTATTATTACTTGACAGCACTAAATTTTGCTAGTAATTGAAATCATGAAATAAACTATTATTAATTAATTAAACACAATTTTTATCTAATTTGAATCACTTTTTCACTATGAAATATTAAAACTCCTAGGAGCTGTCACTTGCACGTGCTGTCAATTCGAATTTTTCAAAATATTGAAGAGGGGTAGTCGACTGCAACTTAGAAATAATAAAAATCTGTATTCAAAGATTAAAATAATTACAAGCTTCTTAAAGAAAAATACCATTAATTTTGCAAACTATTATACCAATAAACCAAAGTTTCTATGGAACTACCAGTGCACCAAGAAGCTTTACTTTTACTAATTTCTAAAATCGTAGTTCTATATTTGTAACGCGCATTATTAAATTAGCCTCTTTCAAATTTATATTGTATTCATAAAAAATACAGGGGCGAGAAAAAATTTGTTGACACTTTTGCCTCCAAGAGGACCACAGCTTCTAAAAAGTTCGGTTTAACCGATTACCATTACCAGCTAATAGGATCTTCCTTAGGGTGAAAAAAGTTGTCATCTGAGTGGGGTCCTGTAAAAGATAGTAAACAAATCTCTCGCGCTAACCTTGCAATCCAAGTAAAGGGAAAGTCCTGGCCTGGTCCATCATACTCCCTCCGCCAGGACCGGGCCCGCCGCCATTGCTGTTCAAAAGGGGGTGGTCGTCCAGCATGGGGTAGTCGGTAGGTTCAGTCTTGGGGGTTACAGGGCCGGCACGGTCGCTCAGGGCCGTATCACTGCTGTTTGAATCCTCGCCAGTCGATTGCGCTTGCAGTGACGAATCAGATTGCCCTTTCTGCAAACAAATCAATCGATACGTTACGGTTATATCAATTAAGGGATGATTTCAGACAGGATAATCTTAGGGGAGAATACACTAGTAAGAAATATTAATAAGGAAATTATTTTCAAGATGAATCAGTTAATTTTTTTTAATTAATTTTAAATTTAAATTCGAAGGAAAAATAATGGTATCTAGTAATTTCAAAATATGCAATAGTATTTTTATTATAATTTCAAACTGGGGTATCACGAACCCCAGCAAATAATCTTCTCCAAACATTCTTATCCTATCGAATCAAACTTCTTCTAGGTTCATTTTTATCATACGAGTACAAGCTCATTTCATTTTTCGTTTATGAAAAAAATCTTAAATGACATCCTAATTTTTCATGGTGTCTAAATTCTAGACAGTTTCTTAACAATATCATTTTAGTAAAAAATGCTTCAAATACAATTTATAGAAAATAAAATTCTATATAACATTTTTTTTCAACATTACTTGTGCAAATGACATTTCCCTCACTCAATTTAGATGTGATAGTTACTGTTTCCCTCACTAGTGATGAAAGTAAATAACCTTTCTCATAAGTGAGGGAAGCAGTTATATTTAACTGAGGGGAAATATCATTTGACATGATGACCAAGGAAACATGACGTGTATTTGCAAATTTTGATTTATATAAAATAATTATCAAATTTCTTGCTCAGTGGTATCGAGTCGGCCTGTGGATCTTGAGAACCCTGGTTCGATCCCCACAGCCGACAAACAATTTTCACCAATTTAAAAATTTACCCCTGTGGCTCCCTCTCCACTAATATCTTTGAGGGCCGTGATTTGACGGCTGGTAACCGCATTTCACGCGACAAAATATATCACTTACCGAGATCTGCTTAGGCAGAGTGCCACACCCAGTAATGGGTAAAAGGCGTGATGATATATTTATTTTATTTTATTTAGAAACGTAAAAACATTCACGTTTAATGTTGATAAAAAAGTATATAACACATGTGGAAAAGGGTCATTGCAAAACTCGTACTATAAGAACACTAATTATTGCTCGTGCTCCAACTTTCGTACTCCTTTTGGAATTAAACCCTTTCGTCACTAGTATTACAATATACTTTTAAATTTATTTAGTTAATTACTGTAGAAACTAAATTAAAAATTATCTGTAACAGCTATATTTGTCAATTAATTGGGATGCAACTGTTGCGTAAAAACTAATTTCCCTGAATACCATGTATACCGGGTATCTACTTTTTTTTTCAAACATAGGAAATTCAGTGTTTAGAACTAAAGTGTACTGAAGAAAAATGTTCAGAATGAAAAACTGCATCCATAGAGTGTAAGTTTGTTGTTCAATTTTGTCTTATGTCCGAGTTAGAAACGAAAGAAAATACTCGCTTTACAGCAATTATCAAAGTGCCATGAGAAATAAAACAAATTATATAACTTAATAATAGGTATTTATTTGCCTAGATTGTGTAAAAAAAAGAAAATAATAGTTGCTATAATAAATTTTATTATTAAATTAAATGCTCGAATAAATAAATAAATTACAGTAAGCTTCCAATTCTGATCCAATATGTCAAATAATGTCAGACACAACAAAAAAATTATTATTTTATTTCTTATAGCACTCTGATAATTGCTTTAAAGCATGTATTTTCTTTTGCTTCTAACTCGGACATAAGAAACAATTAAATAACAAACTTATACTCTATGGATGCAGTTTTTCATTCTGAACATTTTTCTTCAGTACAATTTTGTTCTAAAATTAATAGGTAAAGAGATATCGCTAAATCAAAATTTTAACATTGAATTTTCTATGTTCGGAAAAAAGTAGACATCCGGTATAAACTATTTTGAGTCTGGTAGACAGCACGTAAATAATTGAATATTTATAAGGATTTATGAATATTGATGGTGTGAATAATTATTTAAGCTGATCAAATTAAAGAGACATAGTGTGATGTGATGTAAGTTAGTTATTGATTAGCTTCTGCGATACATCACAAATAGTGTCCTTAAGGAAGATCCGTAGATGAAATAATATTCTTGTACTTATATCAGAGGTTGGTAGAAATGCTATTCCCGGTTCGGATTATCTTATATCGAATAACATCCGGGGATGTTGCAAATTCGATTCGAAGTGTTTTACGATAGCAATAACAAAACTCATTAGGATTATATTGTTTTATCCCGAATAGCGAATAAATGGACGTAATAAAATGAAAGCTGAATTTAAGGGATGTATTAAAATGTTGACAAATTGATTAAAAGAATTATGTTGTTAGACTCGAGTAAGAGGATTCATTAGGATTAATTTCACATAGGTATATAATTAATTATTGACATGACAAATTCATTACTGACCCAAAAGAATTAATCTAACAGACAATTTCAGAGACCCTTTTGCGATATTTGAATTATGAATGGTTTTGTACAAAAATCAATATTACATTTATATTTTATAAATATTAATAACAGCCTATTTATGTTGCTACAATAAATATCGAACTGTTAGCATTCTACTCAATTTAAATTTGCAATTAATTTTTATTAACCTCAACCGAAAGTAGAATTTTGTATCTCCATATACGGATCGAAAGTTGGGTATTTTATCCCTACCTAGAAAAGTAACTGTTTGCTCTTTTATGTATAGTTTATTTCATAGAAACCGACAGCCCTAGTGTTAGATATTTATTTATTCATATATTCTTACTTTTTTTAATTCCTTGTACGAAGTAAAGGAAGTATTGTAATCACGAAAATTTTCGGTTCTCAGATTTCAACGGAAATAGGTATTTTGGCCCTCCCTGAATCCATTTTGACTAATTTTGTCGTGCCGTCTGTACGTACGTAGGTACGTATCTCGCATAACTCAAAAACGGTAAGCCGTAGAAAATTGAAACTTTATATTTAGGACTGTTATAACATCTAGTTGTGCACCTCCCTTTTTGGTCATTATACAATTACCGGAAGTGGTACTTTACTTGAAGCCTATAATAGATTTTCATGAAAAACTATATTCAAATATAATTTAAAACTTTCCAAATTTGGTATATAAGACTACTAATAAAAGATTTAATGTCAAATATGTGCAATTAAAAAAAATATCTATAGTTTAATACGTGTACAAGGAAGTCATGTGGTGTCCACATCAGATATTTTATTTTTCAAATGATATGAAAAATATGGTCGTAAAGTGTCATTTCCTTCTTTATATGATTACTGTTCGAAGCGTTACCGGCAAATGGAAATAATTCACTTTCCTGCCACGTTATACAAATAGCTATTACAATATTCAAAAATTTAAAATATATCATCACGCCTTTTGCTCATTACTGGGTGTGGTACTCTGCTGTATCTAGGTAAATGTGGTTACCAGTTGTCAAACCATGCCCCCCTAAATATGTTAGTGGAATGGGAGCCATAGGAGTAGTTTTTTATGTGGTAAAAATTGATTGTCGGTTGTGGAAATCGAACCCGGGTTTTCAAATCAACAGAAAAACTTAATACAATATTTATAGCCAATAATTCATCTTATTAAAATTATACTTTAGGCTGACTTTACGCGTAAAAATATGTCATTTAGCAAGATTTGTAATGATGATATATTTTTTATTTTGTACCTGATTAGTAGAATTGGTATGAATGGTGGGGCCTCCTTCTAGCGCTTGTCCAAGTAAGGACTCCCGCATCTGGTCGCCGGTAGCATTACCACGAGCCGGACTTCGTACCCGCTCTGGGGAATAGCCCCGCGTAGGATGGTCACTGCTTCGCGATCGTTTCAGTGGGGGTGGGGAACCGCCGTCTCCTCCACGCGGGCTTCCGATGTCTGTTCCCCATGGCAGAGAACTAGAGTTCTGCAAATTAGAAAAACAATTGTTACATGTTTATCTCACAACATATTACTCAAATTGTGTATAATATAGGATTGCAAATTTTAACTTTTATGAATTATTTAAAAAGTTAAGTTACAATGACAAATGCCTGAAGCTAACTTCACCCCGTGCTTAATAAAACTAAAACGTTCGAAGCCACGGCTTGTCAAGCGTCATCAGTACCATTTAATAAGTAATAAGTAATATTACTTATTAAATGCCAGTACGATATATAACATTTTAATAACGGGAGTAGAAAAATAAATTTAAAAATTCGAATATAATGACTCATCATCATCATCTGTGGCGCTACAGCCCAAATCGGGCCTGGGCCTACCGGACACACCGAGCCGTAGTTTTTACACTACCGTACTGCCGGTTTTCGTAGTCAAATGCTACATTATTTAAGGCGTATAAGTGACTAGCTTATAGCGCCCGAGTATGAGAAATACATGTAACTGTATTTTATATTTCGACAAATCACACATTGTCGACAAGCGGATTCGAACTGACGAACCTTGGCTCGGGTGACGTCACAGTATGTTAAGAGATGTGCCTTAACACGCTCGGCCACCGCGCCTGATAAATATAACGACTACGATTACCTATAAATGCTAGTGTCGTGTTTTAAGTTCTTAAAATCCTTGTTGAAAGTCTTAAAAAGCGTTCTTGTTCATGTGGAATATTCTAGTACGGCGCTGGCGGGCAGTGGGAGCCCGCAAATCGTGCGCACGTGTGTATGTAGTGTAACCGATCGCATGTTCCAAAGCTTGAAGTCACCGAAGCTATTTTAGAACTTATTTGAAAATTTATTCGAATATTGCGTGTTACACAAGGCAGGGTACCTTTATAACGTTAACATTTGACCGAGATATAAAATAAGAAATATCCCCGCTAATAAATACGAGTTTTGGGTAATAATGCAACGCTTAAAATGTTTCGAATAACGACGATAATATTTCACGTATTTTATAGACGGCAATCGTTTTTCTCTACATGGATTTTAGTTATAAATCATCCAGGAAAAATGGAGAATTTGACAAAATACTTCGCCTCGGGAATATTCATTTCTCTTATTCTTGTTTTAATTTTTATTTCGTTGATTTATCGGTGCACGGATATTTTGTTTGTCAGATTTAATAATGACTAATACCGAGTGTACATGAAAGATTCATTGAATGAATTCAATGCTGAAATTATTTATAGTCGTTGAGTTTTTGTGATATATAATTTATGTTCGCTAAACTTGGATAAAAAATTAATTATTATTAATCAGAAGTATCATATTTCTAAACTATAAGCCGCTAAAGTCATTTAAGCATTTGTTTTTATAAGGTTTCAATCGATTGAAAAAGAATTATTTCTTGAAAATAAAACGGATATATTATTAATAAATCACAGTTTATCTTTTCGTTCACAACTTCCAAATCTAAATCAAATTCAGTCGAAATGAGTTTTTCTAACACAGTCTATTTATTATGGAATACATTATACAAACATCAATATCGAAATCGCGTTTATGTAAATGTGACAAATGTGTACAAGTTTAATCTTACTATATAAATGTAAATGGATTATTCCTGGCTCTTGGGTTTAAATTGGTTTATACTAAATCGATTCAAGTGCCCCATTTACACATAGCAGTCGATGAAAACGAGGCCAGACTTAAGAAAATATCCACTGCCTAAACATGCAACACTATCATTTTCACAGATAACACTTATAATTTCACTTTGTTCTCACAAAATTATTCATATCCGCATTTGCTTTTCCAAAAGAAACCTTTTTATTTCATTACTTTCATTTACCTACACAGATTTAATCAATCTGAAAAATAATTTATTTCGTTTCCTTTAACTTTACTGTAATTAAGACTAATTGTATGTTGTTTGCACTAGTAAATAAATAAATAAAAATACTACTGAACATATTTACAGGCAGTCGTGTAGACGTAGCAAAAGTCCGCACATTCAAATCTTCAGTTCCATTATAAGTTATCGGAAATGGAAGTCAATTCCTGTTATACAGAGTAACTAATAAATATAATATTGAAAATCGTACAACACTAATTAAATGCTAACAAAAACAGTTGGCATTGTTTAATTGCGCTATCGCTTATTCTGGCCGTTTCATTCCATCGTTTTGTCATAGAAAAATTTGTGAGTTTTTCCAGATTTGGTACATCAAGTAATGCCGTCTAGTGATTTATTATTTTAATTAAATGAATGTGACCACGCTGTCTGGTTACAAAAACGATCTTAATAAATACTCTAACTGCAATTGTGTGAAAACAAGCTCAGAGTGAGGTTTCCCTCCTTTCTTATCTTTTTAGATAAGTTGTTAGAAAAGAACGCGTAAATGACAGATTAATGAAATAGATAAAAGCGAATGAATGGATGTAATTGAAGGTTTGTTGCGTGATGAAATATTCCGAGGGTGAGGAATAAATGAGCTTGTATGAAGGAAACGTGAATGTGGTTGAAACAAGGACGGTGTGTTATAGGATGAGAATATCTAATGCTTTGATAAATCTGATGAGTAAGTGTTCTGTGAATGTGTCAGGGGCTTGTGCTACCCCATTTGATGGGATATAGCGTGAAGTTATGTGTAAATAAAAACTCTATAAAAGAAACGTTACATTTCTAAATTTGATATCGGATAAACAAGAAAAATAATCATAAATGAGTAAACTTTTATTTACCTTTATTTCCTTGGAAATGGCGAATATAAATATCATAATTTTAATAAATTACTTCATTAGGTAAATTATCCCAATAAATACCACTCAAGGTTTAATTTTTTCTAAGTAAAATTTTTATTTCCTTCACTCAATTTAGTTTCTTTGAAATAACATAACTGAAGCTATTGATATAAAACAAATAAAAAATTAATATGAATTGCTCTTCTCAGTTTCAACTACGTTCTTGTAAATAAAATTTGAAAATGGTGGAATTTTGTATAAAACCATAAGTTTTGTAGATCCGTAAATTTGCAAATCACAACAAAACTTATTACCTCTTGAAATATTTCGTACTTATCAACAAATATTCATGTAATTTCGTTCATTATTTACAGATATATAAACTTACAGATGTATCATAGCAGGGGCGGATCCAGACTTCGAATTAAGGGGGGGGGGCATGGAGTGAATCTTGTCTCGAGGAGGGGGGGGGGTATTGTCCATCTAAATATAAAAAACGGTTCTTCGATAGAATACAAAAATTATTGAATTAGAAGTTGACGTTTTGAGTGCAAATGTCGGTAGTCACATACCAGACTAGGTCTTAAATAGAATACCTCTCCCATCTGCGGTTCGAAATAATATCTCCACAAAATATTGGTTTTTGGCTGTTTATTAGAATAATAAATCAAACAATAGTTTTAATTATCTTAGAATTTTAAGTTCTTAGATAATATTTTCTATTTAATTTGTTTAACAAATTGAGTTATCGTAAATAATGACATTATTATTATGTATTAGGGCCAACATTTAAAATAAGACCATGCTTGGGGGGGGGGAGGTCATGACCCCCGTGACCCCTCCTCTGGATCCGCCCCTGTATCATAGAACTTCCACATTAATCGCTCTCGAAAAAATAATTTAATCTCATAAAATATCTATGAATATTTCACTCGAAAAATTTCAACCAATCAGGTTACAGTATTTTTTAAATTTCGACCAATCACAATCGAATATCAGTGAATATTTGCACAAGTGCAATACTCGAATATGTCAATTTGACAACACTAATGAAAAATTTACATTTGTTTAATAACGTTTCTAAGAAAATTGTTTTATTGCTTACACCACTTGATAAATATATATTTTTTATCTAAAATTGCATTGGACGTTTATCAAGTGTTAAAGATCTGACAACTGACGTTTATGTGACAGTTTAAATAAATATTAAATTATAATAAAAATAATTTAAAATATCGAATGTGAACTTTTTCTCGGGAAATATTCTACCAATATACCACTCGTGCAAGTCAAATACAATCAGAATATTTTCGCTCGTGCGTATTTGCCTTGCACTTGTGATATAATTATTGAAAATTTATAGAGGTGTACTAATGAGCAGTCCGGCAAAAAGTGTAATAATAGGGCGATGTCGTTGCTATCTTATCTCCTCCTAAATTCAGCCCTGTAAAGTCAATACCCATGTAGCTTTGCGGTGCGCGTAAATGTCACTAGTAACGCGAAATACGATATTTACGACTAAAGATATTGTGTGCCCGTTTTTATTTTGGACATGTAGAAAGTTTAAATTACCAAATTATTCATGCAATTTTATTGCCAGAGATTTTAGAAATAGATAATTTAATTTCCATGTCGAGAGACATTAAGAAAAACATCTGCAAATAGTGATTTCTAAACTATATCATTACAGGCAAACCATTCATTCATTGGCTCGTTCGTAACTTATTAGCAAAATTGGAGCATTGATTACTATCGATTTATATGCAGTGCTGATCAACTGTGAACAGATACATATCTATTAAAATAAGAAGGTGATAAGGTGTACGACTTTCATTCGTTCAACATATTTGGTACTGCAGATTTAAGGCAGCCATAAAATATCAAAGGGTCAAAAGGGTCGGCAGGAAAGAGCATTTAAAATGTTTATAGATTCGTATTGACGTTTTTATGAATTTCGAATTTAGAAGCTCTTCGCACTTGTACATCCGAGATCAACCTTCGCTATATTCCACCTCCTTATAGCAGTTTTGGTTTACATATCTGACTATTGTATTTTCATTAAATTGTCCAAGGTCGTCTTAAGACCCGCTTGGGCCTAGACAAACAATTTTGTACGGACTTTTTATCCAGAGTTTCAAACCAAAAATTAAACTTGCTTTTCTATACAGTGTGGAACATCATACCTGTGTACATAGGCGATTAACATGAAAAAACAGTTTTTCCGTGCGCATTGCTCCCCAAATTATTTTAGGCAAAAGTGCTTCAAATAAATGTTGTAGAGCATAAAATTCTGCATCTAAATCAATAAACAGAATTACATTTACATGTGTTGTAACGACAGAAATTAAATAAAAAAATATTAAAAATTACGTTGAAAATATCAAATAGCCATGGAAGTGAAAGAAAAATAGATAAATGCTTGACGTTTTCTGTCTATTTGATATTTTACCCCCGACAAATTATTCATTCAATAAAATTCACAGGTATGATGTTCCACCCGGTATAAATAATAACCTACAGTAATTTAATTATTTTTTCTACTTCCGTTATTAAAATGTTATTTCACGTACTAGTTTACATGCCGCTAAATAACTTCTTAATCACATTTAAAAAGCCGTACGTTTTAGTCACGGCTTTGAATAACATTAGATTTGAATAGCATGGCGACCGTAGCTCAGTTAGTTTCCCAATTTTTCTATTTATAATCTCAAACAATTTTCACCAATTTAAATCTACCCCTGTGGCTCTCCTCCACTAATATCTTTGAGGGCCGTGATTTGATGACTGGTAACCGCACTTCACGCGAAAAAATATATCACTTACCGAGATCTGCTTAGGCAGAGTGCCACATCCAATAATGGGTTAAAGGCGTGATGATATATTTATTTTATTCATTATAATCTTAGTGGTATCGAGTTGGACTGTGGATTTGAGAAACCTGGTTTGATTCTCACAGCTGACAAACAATTTTCATCACATTAAAACTACCCCTATGGCTCTCCCTCTACTAACATCTTTGGAAGCCCTGATTTGACGGTTGATAACCGTACTTATCACTTACCGAGATATGCTACGGCAGAGTGCCACACCCAGCACTGGATAAAAGGAGTGATGATATATTTATTTATTTTTTATAATTCATTAAGTTCTTCGTTTTTATTATAATGTATTATTGGAAGCATTTTCCTTTAAAACATTGTAGGAACGTTTGGCAAATATTTCGGTTAAGTATGCAATAGATTTTAAATATAATTACAGCAGTAAAATTGTTATTGTTGAATAATTTAAAAATAATTTATGATCATTACCTATGTCTGATCCGTTAGATCGTTTTAAAATTGTTTGAAATTCACGGACAGTTAAACAAATAAATTCATGGAGCTTAGTAAATATGAGATGAATTGTCCGAAATTAGACGCAGATAATAAATAAATGATTTGGGAGAAATCTCGGTGTTCGGAGTAGAAGCAAGCGTTTGGAAAGTCCGCATCAGAAATTTGAATAACAAGTTAAATCACAATTATCTTGCCTAGTCGCAATGGTAATTCGAGAAAAATGGCCGTGTGATCTTGCATAAAGAAACTGGTTTCGACTGAACAACTTACAACTATTAAAATATATTACTTTTCTTTCCATCTTTTTCTGAATTTTGTCTGTCTTTGTTAGCGACAGGTGTCGTAGAACCGACGACATTTGATAAAATAAACATTTCTAAAAATCTTGTTTTGTATTGTAATATGAATAATAAATAATTTTGATAGTTCGGATTTCTCTGAATTTTAGATTTTCATCGAGATTTTTGTTTTAATATTTCCTGGTCACTTGTAACTGTGATTTACATTCCTTTTACAAATTATAATATTTTAGCAACGAAATAACATATTTACAAGAAATACTTTTCGTCTTTTCACCTGCAGCTACAATATTAGCATACTCATGTATATATTACTCACAGAAAATAATATATTAACTGTTTTGCAGATCTTTGTACATTACATCAAACTATGGATATTTTGACGCCCTGAAATATCTTTGGAGTAGATAACTTATCAAATATTATTCTATATTAGCAATCATTTATTTTAAGATACATATAGATATTTTAGAAGAACTTGACAGCACTTCTATCCTGCTGTCAAACATTCCTAAACTATTTTAGATTGTAGATATTACGACATACTTAAATATTTCTACAATTAGAAGTAAATTCAGTTTCTATGGCATCAAAACATTGACAGAAATAATATTTTTTTACGATTGCTATGAAAAGTTGACAATTACACTCTCATTTGTCATCGTAAAATTGACGTTTTCTGTGGAACAATCGAAAAATATCTTTTTTGCGCGTCTTTTTGCAACGCCCGAAAAATACGTTAATTGAGTGCGTTTCCAATGGCAACGCGCGAAAAACATTATAAATGCGAGCGTATTTCAATAATTATCAGGGATACAAACAAAACAGAAACTTGTCATATTGATAGTTGACAGAACGAATTTATTTTCAATACGTATACGTTTTTAAATAATTTTAAGATGCAATCGTAGAAAAAATTATATGTGTATCACGAGCATAAAGTGTTTTTGTTCCTCTTTTTTAACTCGTTGTGCCGTTGCTAAGAGCGACGGGTATAAAATGTATATTTTTGTCCCAATGACAATAACAACAATATAAACAGTATATTTTAACATGACAAAAAAGTGTATAGGTTTTTCTATTGGTTTTGAAAGACTAAATAAGTTTTCTTTTGTTTCAGGTATGTACCAATTTCTCTTAGATTCTACTCTTGTGTCTGGTAAGATTTCAATGAATTTCAAAGTTCGAATTTATTTATGTAACATCGTAGGTTGATTTTTTTCTGCATTGAGATCTCGATCATAATCTTATGCACGATATTCCTAGCTTACAAATAAAATTTTCATATAAACTATCCAATAAATAATTCAGAATCAATGTACAGTCCAACAGAAAATCATAAATAACATTAAAGTTTTTTGAACACGGTAAATATTTCAATAGTTATAGATAAATTCTATATATGATACATGAACAAATAATCACAAAAATATGTTAATAATCGATAAAAATAAATAATGACGAAAAGAATAGACTTTCGAACGACCTTTTTGCTCCGAAATCGGAAGCGTACATGTAAGAGCATTAAATGTTCTTAAAGTATGTGTTCATAAAGATTTATTGGTACTGCTGAAAAGGTTAATTTTTGTACTACGATTATTCATAAATACCATTTAATAAAAACATTTGAATGATTACGAAACACTCAAATATTATTTGCAATTTTTACTTCCTTGTACGAAGTAAAGGAAGTATTGTAATCGCGAAAATTTTCGGTTCTCAGATTTCAACGGAAATAGGTGTTTTGGCCCTCCCTGAATCCATTTTGACTAATTTCGTCATGCCGTCTGTATGTACGTATCTCGCATAACTCAAAAACGGTAAGCCGTAGAAAATTGAAACTTTATATTTAGGACTGTTATAACATCTAGTTGTGCACCTCCCTTTTTGGTCATTATACAACTACCGGAAGTGGTACTTTACTTGAAGCCTATAATAGATTTTCATGAAAAACTATATTCAAATATAATTTAAAACTTTCCAAATTTGGTATATAAGACTACTATATCAATGGAAATAACATAATAGATTTTGGTTAAAATAGACTACACATTACATGAAGCTGCTAACAGTTTTCCTTGAAAAAAATGGTATTATTTTAAATTTAGAAATAAATGCTGCAAATAAAAGTTTTAAAGAATTAAATTCTGCGTCTAGCACATTAAGAATTTTTAAATTAGCTTTTTGCATAAACGAGATATCTAAATTAAAATATTATATATTTTTTAATTTTTAAAAAAATTAAGTTTGCTATCGATTAGAACAAAAAATAAAAGATTTAATGTGAAATATGTGCAATTAAAAAAATATCTATAGTTTAATACGGGTACAAGGAAGTCATGTGGTGCCCACATCAGATATTTGTTATTATGATGTGCAAAAATATTGGTTTTATTCCATTGCTTATTCGTCAATCAACAAAAAATTTAAATTATTACCAATTATCATACACGTGTAATTATATTTCTGCTGAAACATATTTTGGTAATTATGTTTCTTTGCATATTAAAATGCATTAAATGTAAATAGCTAAATAAAAAATAGCACGTGTCAAAAACTTACATTGAAATAGTTTATAACTACTCAACAGAAAGAGTTTATATATGTAGGTGTTACACAAGTCTATAACCTTAAATTAAAAAGATTTGTATGAGCATTGTTTGAAATAATTCACTCATTTATTATTCTCTAAATATCATTTCCACACACTACTAAATCTATCAATGGCTTTTATAACTATTATATCTTTCTTTGGGCTATTTATTTAGTTACAACGCTGCGTAACAGGAAATGAATCCCAGTAACAGGGCCGAAGATCTACTGTTTAAAAGTTCTGTACTACTTCAATGCAACATCATCTTTGATGAGTCCTGACCCTGTACTGTAATTGGGATTAATTTCCTGTTGTACAGATTAGCATATATAAATAGATATTAAGATATTTTCTTTTAAATGGGATATCGCAGAGATTAAATTCATTCTGCAAATTAACTATTAATTCTTTTCTTATTCAAGCTCATCTCAATTTTCGTTTACGCAACAAACCTTCAATCATATCCAATTATTACATGGTGTCTACTAGTTTAAAATATACATTTAATAATTTTAAGTTATATATTATATAAAACTCTAAAAAGGTTCATAGCAAATTGGTTCAATGAATAATATTTCAAATTACAGTAGTAAATAATAAAATTCTGTATCTAAATATATATAAAATTTATTAGGTTCATTACGGTAAAACTGAAATTACAAATTTCAAGAAATAACTATTTTTCTAAACAGATTTTCTTGAAGGAAACTAAATTTAAAAAGATTTTTATATACTCACAAACTAAAATGAACACATTAATAAACAAACTAATTTTGTATGAAGAGTTATATTAATTGTGTGTAAGAATACTAAATCGTGCGAAAAAGACCAATGTAATTAAATGGGAGTTTCATTATTAAACAAATTCTGTTAACAAATATCCTAACAACGACTAATAATAAACAAAATACCTCAAGCAACAAACAGGGTGATTTTGTCTATGATTTTGTTAAATTGCAATCCTTTAAAATTATTGGTAAAGTACCTATAATCAATTTATAGTAGATTGTAATATGTTACATGTGAAATGAATTACGAGGGTCGTTCAATAAGTCCTTAGAAAATCCAAGAGATGGTGCTCGTAGTATCGAAAATGAATTTTTTCCAGTAAGCAGCACTCCTAACTAGTCAACTGTTAGAGTTTTAGCTTTAGCCGTCACGTAGTTTCATTGTTGTTGTCAATTGTAGTAAAAAACTTTTGATTGTTTATAATAATGGATAAAAGTGAGTTTCGAGCGGTGATTAAACATCTGTATTTAAAAGGCTTAACGCCGAAAGAAATTAAAGCTGAGTTGGATGAAGTTCATGGCACATCTGCTCCTGTGTTTGCAACTGTTTACAATTGGGTGAATGAGTTTAAACGTGGCCGTACATCCACAAAAGATGAACATCGTTCCGGACGCCCTGTAGAAGTGTCTACCCCCGAAATGATTGACCAAATCCACGATATGGTTTTAAGTGACCGACGAATCAAAGTGCGCGAAATAGTTGAGGCTACAGGCATATCACAAGGCACAGTCGCTTTAATTTTGCACGAAAAATTAGGTGTGAAAAAATCTCGGCAAGATGGGTGCCGCGGTTGCTCACAGTGGAGAATAAACCTACGCAGTAGCGATGGCCAAAATTATGGAATTAAAGTTCCAATTATTGCAACATCCACCGTATTCACCAGATTTGGCCCCTAGTGACTTTTTCTTATTTCCAAACTTAAAGAAATGGCTTGGCGGACGAAGGTTTACGTCCAATGAGGAGGTCATCGCCCAAACGGAAGCCTATTTTGAGGAGCTTCCGAAATCCTACTTTTTGGACGGCTTAAAACATTATAGTTCCTAAATTATACTAGTCAAATGATTCTTCACCAAAATGTTTCTTTCTTGTCTTTCTACCGATGGAAAATCATATCCATCCATTCTGTTGCATTCGACAAACGTTCTAACAACATTCTTCTCAATCTCATTGTAATATTACACTATGAACTCTTACTGCTTTGTAAGGAGAAACGTATGAATTGTGGTGCATTTAATTATATACATTTATAAGTTATTTATACGTCCCAAAGTAAGTTCGATTCCGAGTCTCGCATGGTGAGAGTTATTTTGAAGGCATAGTAAGCTAGCGTACATTCCAATGTTCAAAATAAATTGCTCGCTCTCCTAGAAAGAGACAAGTGTAGTACAGGAGCAAAGTGAACAGAAATTAATACATGTTTTGTCAGTAGGCGCTGGAAGCATTCAGATACAAATCAGGCATGGAGTAATTAATATAACTGTTCCTTTTTGCTACCTGCAGCAAGCGACCTGTCATTTCCATACCAGTTGTATTTTATCGCAGTTTTAGATCACAGATACGTCGGCATTGTACGCAGGTTATGTACCAAATTTAGTATTCTGATTGTCAAAAGTATTGCTAAGATGACATGAGACAGACGCATACTCATCGACAGCCACCTGTCCATCTTTTACTGAGAAGTGTACGCAATCATTCATTCCAAAAACTAAATATGTAAAATAATATAACTGCATGTTCACAATAAATTATAGATTCCAGAAATATTATGTAAAAATAGTAGAAAATTTAGATCTATATTTTATTGATACACACATCATTTTCAAGTTCTTCTAAATATTAACTAAATAAAAATATAAACTAAACACTTGGCTAAGTCTCACAAAATTCAGCCTCCAAGTCACCTTATGACGGCATCGTCAGAGGCTGGCCAGTTTCACCACGTGTATGGATGACAATTAATTTTGTCTTTGTTGTTAATTAACTAAATACATGGGAATAGCATATTATGTAACAAGTTTCATAAACGTCTCTTTAGTTACGAATATATAAAAAACGAGTATCTAAAGAATTTATAAAGCGAGTCACATACTATATTTTTTCTACGGTCATAAATTAAGACAATAACAAAATTTTGAGTTTTTATAAATTATTTAAAAGTAACATTAAATTGCCTGAAACTAACTTCAGCCCGTGCTTAATACCTCAAGCCGAGACTAAAACGTTCAGAGCCACGGCTTGTCAACATATTGTTAAAATGTTATTTAGCGTCATGAAAACTAGTACGTTAAATGACATTTTAATTATGGAAGTAGAAAATAGTATATTGTAATACTAGTGAGGAAAGTGTTTAATTGCAAAACGAATACGAAATGGGCAATTATTTTTGTATGTTTCGGGGAAAAATATTTTGCGTTGTATTTAGTAAAACTCATTAATTTTTTGCTATAATTTTGAAACACTTTGTATATCTCGTGGAAATGAAACAGATTTAACCGCACGACCTATTGTATGTTAATACAAGTTTAATCTCGGTTTTATTCGATTGTTTCTATTTATTTAAACCTAGTTTGAAATTAACTTTTAGTGTTGCAATTAGTCAAAAATGAATTCATTTATATTATGGTTCATTTACACAATAAACACAAATTTGGAAAAAGTCTAATTTAATAGAAATCCTAGCAACGTTTTTGATGTCCAGAATACAATTTAACATGTAAGTGTATGTACAAATTAATGTCTTTGATATTTCCGTGTTATTTGTCATGGACGTCGAATTAGGGTGTAGCTGAATGCAACGAAATTTAATTAACAAGATCTGGTTTCAGAAATGAAACAATTCGTGGCTTCGTAACCTTTATGCGTTCTCAATATGTAGTCAAAGATAACAGCAGAACACTTCAAATCTTTCTCTAAATTAAATATATTCTTAATTGACGTGCAACACACCGAGATTTCTACCGTTTGATAACATTTCAAATCAATGTTCTCATTATAATTTTATTCAATAATCGTTGCTCAATCTATATTTTCATATTTCAACTCTATATAAGTAATAATAACATCAGAAAAACAGTTAGGCCATTTTTCAGACATGACGGCAATTTCTCTTAATTTGGTACTGATGAAGTAAATATTTTTGCTCTAAACTTCTTAATTATGATATATAGAAGCAAATTTAAAAAAAATTGTAGGTTATATAAAAGTAAATTTGTTTTTCATTCCTGCTGAAATCTTTGACGAGCTATATCTCCAAAACTACAAAAGATATTTTAATTTTGTTTACACCATTAAATTTGCCATAATCTCTACTAACTAACAAAATAAAAATGAGTAAAAAATTTTGAGCCAAACGGCAGTAAACTATGTTTGAAAAATTCCTGCTGATGATTTATAGCTCAGAAAGTATGATAGATATTTAAGTGCGGTTTCCGGCGTTGGATTTGTCATAATTTACTTTATAACTTAGCAAAATATTGTCGAATTTGGTTGGCTATTTTTGCTGAAAATTACGGTTTAAAATTATTTATAAAGATGTTACAGTGGAAAAATTTAGTAGTTTAAAAGCAGGGTTCGTAAATATCATGATATTTATAATAAATATCAAAATATCTGATATATAGGATATATATCAGATAAATATCACTTTTTGGATATTTATTTTTTAATTTTAGTTTTTGTACACATTTAGAAAAACTGAAAAATTCGAAAAATTTCACTTCTCCGGAGGCTATATCTCAAAAACTAAACAAGATATGGAAATGCGCTCAACGGCGTTGAATTCCCCGTGTCCGAATTGACTTATAAGCAAATTTTCATACAATTTTATGCAATTTAATATTTTTAATTATTTCCTAAGGGGTACCCCTTTGGTTTTTTCAGATTTTAATTCAATTTTACCAAAAATCCTTAATCGTAGGATTATTAAAACGAAAATTTACATACATATGTATTTTGACCCACTGAATCCAGTGGTGCAATCTTCAAATGCATATGACTTCTGGTTTTCGAGAAAATGTTAAAAAAACTGCTTTTTGCGATTTTTTTGGCGGAAAATAGAAAAAAAATAAAAATCGCTGAAACTATGTTTATAAGTTAACTGAAGCACGAGAAAATTAATGCCGTTGAGCGCGTTTTCATATCACATTTAGTTTTTGAGATATAGCCTCGGAAAAGTAGAAAAACTGAAAAATTAGGAAAAAAACGAAAATTTACATACATATGTATTTTGACCCACTGAATCCAGTGGTGCAATCTACAAATGCATATGACTTCTGGTTTTCGAGAAAATGTTAAAAAACCACTTTTTGCGATTTTTTTTGGCGGAAAATTGAAAAAAATAAAAATCGCTGAAACTATGTTTATAAGTTAACTGAAGCACGAGAAAATTAATGCCGCTGAGCGCGTTTTCATATCACATTTAGTTTTCGAGATATAGCCTCGGAAAAGTAGAAAAACTGAAAAATACGAAAAATTTCACTTCTCCGGAGGCTATATCACAAAAACTATTTGATATTTTTATATAATGGATATATATCATTGCAAAAATATGACGATATATATCAAAATAAATATCATGATGTATATCGATCGATATATATCTTCGAACTCTGTTTAAAAGTAGTGGAATATGTCTTACCGGTGAGATCTTCTGGTCGGGGGCGGTAACGATACGTTGTCCTGGAGCGCCCGTAGGGACGTCCGCCAAGCCTCGCACCTGGAGCATCTGTGCCGTCTTGAGGAAGTCGGCCAGTTGCTCCTGTCCTATGTGCACCTCGCCATTATACATAAATCTGAAAACCGGACAAATCAAAATACGTGAATTTATTCTCGTAAGTGTACTTATTTCAAGATTGTCATGTGTATAATTATTGGTATTTCCAAGCTAATCAATAGAATTCTTAGTAATAATTATAATTAATGTGAAGTTGTTTAATAACTTTATGTGTGAGTGACATTTAGATAATTTTCTAATGTTTAATAAATTTAAGAAGACGTGAATTTTAAAAGATCTTTAGGTATTTTGAATGAATCATCCTATGATTCATTTTATCGCTAATTAAATTTGAGTATAGAGGGCACCACTATAACCTGCCCTACCTGTATATAATAAAATACCGAAGTAAAAATCCATTTTGAGGTCTGATTCATGCATCAGTGTTATTAAGGAAAGTACCATTACACTTTTTATAATACTAATACGTTTATGGCGCATTTCGAAACAAAAAACTAACTATGCTTTTAAGAGTTGCTTAATAGAAAAATGAACCAACTAAAGTCTGTATTAATCTCATGTAAAAAACTCAGCCAGAAGAGAGAAAAATATATATTAAATTAGCAGGCATTCCGTGTAATAAAAATGCAAATTTCTCACGTTAGGTGTAGAGCAGTCATAGCAAGCCATGTAAGCTTAAAACAGTCGAAGGTGGGGCCGCTTTATGACTCCAGGTAACGCAATAACCTCGTCGACGAATTTCGGGTACGTGGAGCACGTTTACGTCGCTTGCGTTATGATTATGTTGTGTTACTTTATGGGTTTTGATGGTAATGTCAACGTTTAGATTGAAATAGTGTTATCTATGCTAATGGGAATTTTTTTGTTTTAATCTTTTTAGTTATTACTGGATTATTGAGATAAATTCTAGGATTGATGCTGATATTCACAGAAATATTTTCCAGATTGTAGCTTAATTACAGATTCAAATTTAAATTGTGTAATTTCGAAACAATTATGCAAATTTTATATTTGCTTATTTGATTTTACTGATACCTCAGCTAATTTAAATTTTACAAAAATAATAAACGGCGCCTTTCTTTTTCTCTGTTCTTCATAAGAATCAAATATAAAACTTCGCAAAAAGGGCCCCTCAAAATACATTTGTTGATTGACTCAAAATTTTTGTCATGGGTTAATAACATACTAAAATATGTTGTATTAAAATTTCATTCAAATATCTTCCATGCAACACGAGAAATTAATATCCAAAACCAGTACTGCAAAACTATGTTTTTATAGAACGAAGCAAAGTTTGTATTCTAGAAATATACTGACATATTTTAATATATATTTTTCTATTTATGATTTACTTACTTATCCTGACCTCTTCTACCTTTCGGTGTAGAGGAACTTTCGGTGTAGAGGATTATTTATGATTTAAAATTCATAAAAAAATATAGTTTCAAAATTCAAATGACAGTTTATATTCTGCCGTTTCCTGCGCTACTTTAGGTTATACCTACTACATACAGGGTGTTTCAGGACTAGTGTAACAAACTTTAACAGCTTATTCCTGAGGTTATTTTGAGCCAAAAATGTCATATGAACATAGGTCCTTTTCCTTCTAGTTACCAAAATACAAGAGGTTGAAGTTCTATAAATAACACGAAATGTTCAAATTTTTGTAATTAAGATACTTTTGGAAAACAAATATGCGCGCAAATAGAGGATGGGAAAGTTGGCTTCTATTTGGATATCTCTTGGTATTCTCTGGACGCATAACGGGCATTACCATTACATAATCCATAAATAAAAATCATATCTGCATATTCAGCAGTACTATAACCATCCATTACGAAACAATAATACAATCAAAAGTACAACAATTTTTAATTAAGACAAATAAGGTATGACTTTTCAATAAAATTCTTGTTTTCCGAAAGTATCTTGATTACAAAAATTTGAAAATGTCGTGTTATTTATAGAACTTCAACCTCTTGTATTTTGGTAACTAGAAGGAATAGGACCTATGTTCATATGACATTTTTTGCTCAAAATAACCTCAGGAATAAGCTGTTAAAGTTTGTTACACTAGTCCTGAAACACCCTGTATATTTAATGGATTGACTTACGTCTTTAATAGTAAAAAAAACAAAACTTAACAAAACCATAAAACACTAGCACACAATTTAAGTGACAATTAAAAAAAAAATAAATAAGAAACAAAGTTAACAAATATCCTAGCAACGACAAATAATAAACAAAAAACCTTACAACCAAATACAACAAGCAAACATCAAACTGAGTGATTTTGTTTATAGTTTTATCTGTTTTGTCGTTATACGCCGTAAAATTGCAATATAACTATTTATTGAACATGTCACATTTTTGACTATAATTGCCATTGATTTGTCAACTGATTAGTTTGAAATCTCTAGCAATTTTATGAATTTTTGCAACGAAGAAGAGTATATTTAAAGACTTTTAACCTACAGCTAAACTATAACAATACAATTTAGAATGGGGTAGTAAGTGGCGCATCACGTCTATTGTTAATGAGGAAAATTTGCGATATTTTGTCGAGTTTTAGAACGTTGTTAGAATTGAATTTGGTGTAGCTGAAAATGTAAGGAAAGCATAAGGAGTGTGGTGAGTGTGGCGAATGTGACTCACCTAAGTAAACTCTCCATGTCTTTCTGCTGGACATCGCGGAGTATAACAATGGGGTGTTGGCACGGATTGGCCTTGAGCAATTTGCGGAAGTAGGGGCTGCAGGCAGAGAGAACGACCTTGTGCGCCGTGAAGGAGCAGCCGTCGCACGCGAGCGTGACGTCGACAAAGTCCTCCTCGTCGCGTAGATGACGAAACGAAGACAAGATGCTGGCATGGAAGTCGTTCCAGCGCAGCGAGTACTGCTGCTCGGGGCAGGAGTCGCCCCCCATGGTGCAGGCGTCACTCACCGCCGCCACTGCGTCGGCGCATGCGCACACAACATTCGCTACTTCTTGCTGCGTTTTTTTCCTTTCCTTCGCTTCGTTCTTCCTTGCTTTTCAGTGCTGTTTCCTCTTGTTTTTTGACGCGTTACTGCCTATCATCGCATTGTCTGTTTTTCAACGATTCGCGTTGACTTTTCCCGCATAAGATTTTGCAGTTTTTGATGATGTATTTTTGCTTCGTCTTCAATTATGATATTTTCTTGTTTTCATTTTTTGTTTTGTTCGTTGTGGCCGTCCGGATGTTTACGACCTACACAGAATCAGAATAAAAAACGAATATTTTTACGACTCGAAAAAGCGTCATTATTATACTAATTATTTTATGTTAATCTACTTGCTTTTACAATTTTATTAAAACAAATACTAAAAACGTTTTAATTATATTTTATAATTATTTAAAGTTACATTGTTTTCGGCTAGAGATAATTAAACCATGCGTTAATTTTTAACTTTAAATTACGTTAATTAGGTTTTCGTTAAGTTTACGATTTGTATACACACACAGCAGCGCACAAATATTAATTATTTCTTTTTTATTATGAAAATCTCAGAAGGGGTCTGCGCTTACATACTTCAATGTATCTATTCTTATTCATGAACGGATGCTAATTATAACCGTACTCACAGCACACCAAGTAAACAAAACCCAAACGCTCACTTGTGACTTGTGACACAGGCCCGCATTAAGCAAAACTACTACACACACATTCAATCATAAATCCGGCCCTGCATGTGAGACACTTCTCGACTCGGACGAATGGCATTTGTCTGTAATAAAATTCATACAAAATGTCTGACGTCACCGTTAAACTTGTTTGGGATGGCTTATTTTCTAGCAGGCCATGTCTAATGGAAATTAAATATCTTGATGCTTATTTGAAATTCACGGTAAATAAGTTTTTTGATTGCCTTATGAAATAAATTGTCATTAAAGACATATAAATTTCGATGTTGTTTCGACAATTCGTATAATATTCAAATTATTGTCTCTTTCTAATTTACTTCCGCGATTTCGAATTTGAAAATCGTGTGAACTTCTCGGATGAGAAGATAGGATGATCAGAATTTTTAGAGCATCGCATCGAGATTGACATTCTAGCGAAATAGTGGGAATTAATAGATTCAACATTACTGTTGAAGAAACGTTTAACACCGGGCAATATTTGTATTTATGTAAATTAAATAATTTTGTATAAAGTTCACTAGCACCTGAAAAATAATGAATTCGTTAAGCTTATCAAGTCACCTTAGAGAAATACTAAGAATTAAAGATAACATTATTTTTATACGGCAAATGACATTTTATCGGTATAATATGGAAATACCACGTCGTAGCTAACTACCTACTTTCGGTCAACCAATTAGAACTTTTGAGTCAGTAAATTCCTTAATATTCCAATTAAATTATACAATTACATTCGCCTTAAAGAGCTCGCACCTATTATTTTACTTGAAATGAATTTTAATGAATGCCATTGAATATATCACCCTGATTATTATTAAAATTTACTAATTAACGGACGACTTAGAATGCGACGTACAGAAGTCATTATAAATGTAATTAAATATGTATATAAAACTTCCTCAACATTGTGGCATCCTATATTTTCTACTGACAAACTTTTCCAAATTATTTTACAAGATTATATTGTAAATAAACTGGTAACAAATTTTATATTTTAAAATATTTTACCTGAAACTGACCGGAAAATAAACATTTGCCTGATCTTTAAGACTCAGGAAAGCTTTGCTTTGCATGCCTTGGCAGAAAAATAACATATTGCCTGCCTAGGCAGGTAATGAAAGAAACGTGGGTGTCGAGTTACTTAGCCACATAAAATACTGACTGAATATGTAAGTCAAATATTACTTTTAATTTAAATTAATTTAAAATATTTATTCTTTGTTTATAAGTTTCAGGTAAAATGTTATACGTAACACATCAGTAAAGCGTTGTACAGGATTCGTAAGCTCTTTCAACTATCTACTCATCCTGTAATTGAATACTTTCCTGATTTTTTACGTAAAAAACTATTACTCTATAGTAATTTAGAAGTATTGTTATTTTTATAAATAAAATGTAATACAGATATTTAGAAAAATAATAACATTAAATTATTAATTATTTCAACACATTCCCACATTCAATCAGTCAAAATGTCTTTCATTGTACAACATAAACATTCATCATGATTACATACGTAGTTTGAACCGGTTTTAATTCTTTTATTCCTCCATCATTCATTGATACTCTACAATACATCATATAACATTTCTTCTGTTATACAAAATTTAGTTTTACCCGGACCAAAAATAAAACTCAGTTTTGATGTGACAAAAATAATACATTTTGTCCCGCTGTGTTTTTGCTAAGAACAACGATATTAAAATGAGCTTTTTTGTCAATAACAATGGGAGAAAAAGTGTATTTTAGTTTAGTTGCTAAGAGAAATAAAACAAATTGTAATTATTTTTTATTAATATCAATTTTAATATTATATGGGGTAGGTGGCTCAGTGATATCGAGTCTGCTTGTGAATTTGAGAACTCAGGTTCGTTTCCCACAGGCGGCAATCAATTTTCACCATATTAAAACTACCCCTGTGACTCCCTCTCCACTAACATCTTTAAAGATCGTGTTTGGATAGCTGGTAACCGCACTTTACGCGAAAAAATATATCATTTATCGAGATTTGCTACGGCAGAGTGCCACACCCAGTAATGGGTAAAAGGTGTGATTATATATTTGTAATTTATTTATTTTAATATTATTCATAAAAATTCGTTTTACATGCTGATGGAAAAAATAGTATATTCAATATTTACTTTATAATAATTAAAATTAAAAACATACACAATGTTAAGTAATAAATGTGATATTAAACTTTGATTTACTTTAATTTAATTAAATCAAGCTTATAATAATTGAAGTTTAACTGGTCGTAAAAGTAATACAATTAATAATAATCAAATTAAATTTATTGAATTAATAAACTAATTGTTCCTATTATATTTACTTGCAAAAAGTTTATGCACATAACTAAATCAACTTTTGTCATTAATTTAAATTTATATATCACGTCTTTCACCCATTACTGGGTGTGGTACCCTTCCAAAGCAGATCTCGACAAGTGATATATTTCTTCGCGTGAAATGTCTTCAAATCACAGCCCCAAAAATGTTGTGAAAATTGTTTGTCGGTTTTAGGAACTAAATTAATTTAATATATACCTAGTAAATTAAATTATTACAAATATTTTTAGAAACAGGTTGTTTGTGCGTCGAAACGTATGTAAATAAAGTTTGTTTACTCAGTAAAAGTCCATTTTACAATTGAATTTAAAGCAAATAAAAACAACTTTCCATCAAAATTTTGCAAATTACCGAATCTCTGATCCAAAATTACAACGATAAATCTTAACCATCGTTTAACAAATGAAACCGTCACCAAAACAGCTTAACTCGTGAACTCTGCCGCTGCTAGGAGACAAATTATAATTTTTCCCGCTAACTAGATTATAACGGTCGTTGTCAGGCAGCCCGAGTGGCAGCCACGCATTGCGTAGACGCACACTCGCCCGATAAACAAGGAATTTGTATGCAAGGCTGCTGCGATTTGCACTGGAAATAACTACAGGAAGATATAATCATGTCCACAGGTGATATATTATCCTTTACCGCCTGCAAACCACACCGAATAATTGTTTTTAACAAGTACTTTTACTCTCTTCAACATGATATATACTTTTATTTTAATATTTTTATACTAAATTTACTTTCGGGCGTTAAAATCTTGTTTACTCTGACTGTAATTGAGATTTCTGTTATGGAGAACTAGAAATAAATAAATACCAAATAATAAAAGCATTGTATTTCTATCAAATTCGAGTTTAAAAATAAAAAGAGCGATTTGTAGTAACTTATTTACAAATATTTATTTAAAAGTTTAAATAAGATTTATTATGTTTAGTATACGAAAATTTACGGCAATAGTATAGTGTATACTAAATTAAAATGTTCACGAGTCTTGAATATTAATTAAGTGAAAATTTTATTGAAAAACAAATTAATTTCTATGCATTACACTCATATAAAACAAAGGATTAATTGATGATCAAATTGGGATTTAAAAAATATTTTTAAGCTGATTAATGTATCAATTTTAAACATAAAATTAATTATATTATATATCAATTTCAATGACTTTTGAATGGAAAATTTTTCGGAACATTCTTATTTTGTAATTATTATTGATATTGATTGAATTAGTATTATTAGGAAATTCCAGTTAATATTTGGAATATCGAATAAAAATGTCAAGGTACCTAGGTTTATTTCTAATTATTCAAATTAAATAAATGATATTAATGATGATTCGTTAGAAATGGATAATTTATTGAGATTCAAATTCACATAGGAATATTTTTTATTAGATTCTGAACCATTTAAAATTAGCTATTAGCTATTTGATATAAGAAATGACGGTATTTTCCTAAAAGGCTATAAATGCAATTCCGTTTCCGCTTTCCATTTATTTTAAATAACTTCCGGTTTGACTATATCAACTATTAAAATCAATAATAAGAAAGTATATTATTTAATGTTAATTTAATTATTAAAATTTAGTACGTAAACGTCAAAATCACCATTTTAGATTTTGTTTTAAAACAATTGAGAAATTTGTTTAGATAGTGTAATTGTTTTGTAAAACAAAAGCGCAGTGTATGAAAAAGCATGTACAACAAAGCTACGGCAATATTTAGATCGCTCGCTGATATTTGATTGAAACATTATGAATCAATTAAGTTGTGTTTACAGACAATGCATCCATGCATCGGAAGGTCAAACTATCTAGCAATCTTAGGACGTTGTCCTAGATTGTTATAAAAAAGAACTGCCGTGTCATGTTCTTACAAACATGTTCAAAAAAAGTCACCGAATTTTGATCGGAGTGCAATAAATTGTAAGACAAGCGATTTGATTTGAAATAAACAATGCAGTGCTGTGTGTTGTTTATTGGCGGCAAACCGGATATAGTTTATAAAGAATTGTATGTTTTGCGCTGTCAGATTGTCACTGGATGAAGTTTTGGCTAAATAAACCTTTTGGTGTAAATAAAATCGCGGAACGCGAATCTGAGCAATTTATGAAGCGTTTATGAGGTAAAGAATCCAGACAATTGCTGTAATATTTAGTGTTTTATTTTGTTAATTAGATATAATTAGCGCAGTTATAATTGGGTAATTCACATGAATTTTACACAATATATGAAAATATGACGATAAATTTCAACTAATTACAACCTTGTAATGATAATACATGCATCTAAATTATTATTTTATGATTTTGTTATTATAAATAGATGTGTTTTCACAGAATAATGTCATTAAACGACTTACGTACACAGAAACGTGCGTCGCACCTGAATTAATGAGTGTAAATAAAGCGGTCGGTTTTACTAACGCGTTTACCGTTTACGTACAAGTTTTACATTGTTTAACCGTAGAACTAGAACTATATTTATATCGGTTATTATAATTAGAAATTTTTGAATATTATTCACTGCGTTGACAATATTTATAGTGAGTCAGAGACCGACTCGAACCGGTGCCAAAAATGTGTAGACCACGACCAAACGAACACACAATTAAAAAACGAAAAGGAAAATATTCTGCAGGACATAATGATTAAAACTATTGGGTATGGATGCGCTGCGCACGAAAAGTACAAGAAAAAAAGCCTATTTCTGATTGGTTGCCAATAATTGCAAAATCAATACTCTACTTTAATGCAATTTAATTGATCAAACATTGCTGCAGCGAGGCTTGCCTACCGGCCGAATCACACACGTTACGAATTCACTGATCGTCACCTTTATCTGCTGCTTTTTATCTTTGATCAATAATCGCGTTAAATTCGACGCGATAAAAACTATAATCACGTCAACTCGACTCGCTCCAACAATCAACAACAGTCACTTACGATTTTGCATAGGTGTTGCACGCGGGAAATATATTTAAAAATCACGTGTGTAATATTTATTTTTAACCAGCACAGTATTCACAATCACAAGACACAAAACAGAATTGATTGCAATCGTTTCTTACACTGTTCGTCTTGTTGGACGAGTAAACAACAATGGAGATCGTCGAGGCAGAATGCAATCAGTTGGTCAACAATGGTGTGTTGTTTGTTGGTTGTTGGTTGCCGTGGCGACACGTTCACAGCACAGTATCATTTGTTGTTATTGTCACAGACACAACACTTGGCGATGTTGGTTGGCGCGTACGTTTGTGCGACTGCGACCCGCTTGGTAAGCCGCCTACTAGCGATATGAGCGCAAGGCGCAAGGAGTTCGTGCTCCGTGCTCCGTTCAGAGACGTGCGTATTACGAGTACACAGCGGTCCGCACTTAGCCCATCATGGCTGCTGCTCCGCGCGCCGCGCCGCGCCGCGCCGCTCGCAACCGGAGCCAGCTTCACGCAGCCAAACTGCTCGTAATTGCAACAATGTGTGTGCGTTACGCTGCGGTATCAAGCGCTTTTCTATCGCCAGCTTCGGGCTTTTGCCATCCATGTCCCGAGGGTGCACTGTGCCGCTGTTTTAGACCGAATTTCCAAATTTGCAACCAGGCTAAATAGACATTAGTGGTTTCGCAATCGATTCCTACATTTATCGATAAATTTACCACTTCTTTACATCAAATGCTCGCTGCTCGTTTCTTTACTTCTTTCGTCTTCAATTTTGCCGATATTTTCGACCACCACGTAAACTTCTTCTTCGGGGGATACAATTTAACGGCTGGTATCTGCACTTGTCACCTACGAAAAGCCGCCTAGCGGTAGTTCTAAAACCAATAACATCTTTAGGGGATTGCAATTTGACACTTGATAACCACACTTTCCACATAAAAATATAGAAATTACTTAGATTTGCAAATAACATAGTGCTACCATTAGAAATAGATACATTGCGACTGATTAATAAAGAAGTATCATCATTAGCAACAGTAATTACAATTAAAAATTGATTCATCTTCATTCCCGATTGATACGCTCATGCTTCAATTTGAAGCCTCGGTTACCAAACGGTTTTTTTCAAACAATGTCAAAATAATATTCATTTTTTTCACTAATATCATTATGCGAAATACGTGAGTTTTATTCATCATTTACATTACCTTGACAACGCGTAGTTTGCGCACTGTTTCGCACTATAGTACGCAAAATAACTATTTCATGCACGCTTTCAAATTATGTATTTTCACGTTCCATTGATTACAACACATCAACAGTACCAAATTCATATTATTTTGATTGATATTGTATTATTATCATTTGACAGTTGTAGAAAAAAATGTGGGCAAAATTTTAGTTTTTTGGCTAAAAGTAACATTCTCACGCAAAATAAAAACACACATTTAACGCACTTAATATAAAAATAACTATTTTTCCCCTATATATTTTGTAGAAGAGAGTATTGAACAAAGCGAGCTTTACCAAAAAGCTCGACAATTTTTAAATAATAAACTAATCTTGTCAAGAATCACGCATACAGGTAGACAACTAATACATCAAAGGCACCATAGAAAATTAATCGTGCTGGTTAGGGGACGCAAATAAAATTAGTGTTTTTAAAAAGTTTAAATCTTCCCAGTGTATCCCTTGGGAACATTATAATCATTCGCGCTTCCTCGAGGGATGAAAAAGAGCAATGAATTACTTGGCCTCGTAGTCGGTTTACCGACTTGGCACTTTTACGGGCGACAAACAGGACAGGACTTCCTATTATTAGCTCAACAAGAATCACTCATTCAACAGTCAATTATTTGTACACTTGCTATAAAATTTACAATCTTTCAAAATAGACAAGTACCTTTTTTTGCCACACGGCAAAACGAAATAATCATCAAGAACTTCTTTGATATCTAAAAGGGAACAATTAAAAATTAGGAGGCTCTTTAAACTATTTTCTTGTTCGTATCTTTTCGTTTCAAAGAATTTGACAATAACACCTTCAAATATAGGCGTATCTTTTCCGCTGTCAAACGTTCCTAAAATGCCTCAAATTTAAGTTTTACAAATAATATAAATTAAAATAAATAAATATATCATCACGTCTTTTACCCATTACTGGGTGTCGCACTCTGCCTAAGCAGATTTCGGTAAGTGATATATTTTTTTGCGTGAAGTGCGGTTACCAGCCGTCAAATCACGGCCCTCAAAGATATTAGTGGAGAGGGAGCCACAGGGGTAGATTTAAATTGGTGAAAATTCTTTGTAGGCTAATATAATAATAATTACTATAATATTGTATAACATTTTTCTGATTAATTTACGGAAAATTGTTATCCTCTTATAACTAGATAAATAGCTTAAAAAGTTAGAATTTATTTTATACTTTAAAAAGTTTGTTCAACTACTATATATTGCAAATTTTTAGTTAAACCGAAAATATATTTTGACATTTTCTATTTTAATTAAATTTGACATTTAACGACGTTTTGAACTTGGATTTTGGTCATATGCAAGTAAATTGTCATATAATCAAAAATTTTCAATCGTTTTAATATTAGTTTTAATTATTCGATAAACAACTATAATATCCTGTTGTACACTAATATCTTTGGGGGGGAGGCGTGATTTGACGGCTGGTAACCGCACTTCACGCGAAAAAATATATCACTTACCGAGATCTGCTTCGGCAGAGTGCCACACCCACTAATGGGTAAAAGGCGTGATGATATATTTATTTAGCAAATAAATTAATACGAGGAAGTTGTAGCACAATGTTAGTGCCCTTGCTTGACGAATTCAAATATCAACTTATAACACAAAATACGACTAACTTCATATTATTCAGATTAAAGCTGTGTAGCTACCTTGTACTGTAATTAGTATTAATTTCCTGGTTTTGTAAGAATATATAAAAATTTTTCCGGAGAAAATTATGAAGTACGGCCCTGGTATGAAAGCACAACATCATATAAGGTGTACCGTAACCCTTCATTTCCGTGTGCATCGTTCATCTGTCTCTCCTCCGTTCCCCTGCCCCCTAACTGCAGCCCTGAAGGGTTGGGGGTCCATGTGACGTAGTCTATAACGATACATCTGTATCGTCGCCCCTCCAGCAGGCCAAGGCCTACCGCGATAGAGAACAAACGTGCCCGCAACGCGCCAATGCAAAATATTTCGTGGAATTCGGCCCGCCGCGCCATCCGATTTACTGTAATTATAGTGGGTATATTGTCTAGCCAGATTTGGATTTGGTATTTTGGGGACTGCACCGCAGGGTATGATTGAAATTTGGATTTTTTGAATTTTTAGGGCTGTCAGATATTTACTAACAGGCTAACACTAATTCTAAGGCATAATATTCAGAGAAATTAAAATTACCGGTGAGAGATTGCGTGGAAGATCGAGAAATTATTAAATGAAAATGATAGACGAATAAAACTGTTAAAATTAATAAAATTATAAATAAAAAGGCGACAAGTTGGTGTATAATAAGTAAAGATTAAGGAGAAAATTGTTAGATGAGAAATGGAGGTTGAGAAATTGCGTTGAAAACCAAGGAATAAATTGTGAATATGATTGAAGATTTTTTAGAAGAGTAAATATGCTTGTATGAAAGAAATTATGAATGTGGATAGAGTGATATGTTGGTGTATAACAAGTGTAGATTGAGAAGAAAATTGTTATAAAAGAGTACGAAATTAAGTGGACGTTTGAGAAATAAATAGACCAATATAATTGAAGATATGTAAGAGGAGAAAATGTGCTTGTAAATCGGAATTATGAATGTGGATAAAGCGATATATTGATGTATAGTGAGTATGGATAGAGAAGAAAGTTGTTTGAAGAAAGATTGGATGAAAATGAGAGTGAGAAATGAAGTGGACGACCGAGGAATAAATTGATGGATGTGATTGAAGATTTACAGGCAGAATAAATATGCTTGTATAAAAGGATTTATTTATTTATTTATTTATGTTACGCAGTACAACAGGACCTTAATCCCAAATACAGTACAGGGTCCGCACTCACCGGGCCGCAGTGTAGTAGTTCATATAATTTTTAGCTTGAGTGATATTCGAACTCTTGATCTCCGGATTCGAATTCCGTACCGCTATACACACCACCGTACTGACTGAATAAATATCTAAGACTGTCTTGACGACCAAACATAAATAAGGGAGGAAAGCAGTTACTTTCTACCTTATTACCGTACTGACGGACATGTATGAATGTGGATGAAGCAAAAGTGGGTTGCTCAACAGGAATTTGGTTCAGGAATAAATGCTTCAAAAATTCGGACTTTTTCGAAAGGTTCCAAGCGGGATGAATAAACGAGCTTGAATGAAAGATATTACTGTTAATGAGATTCAAATGTCTTTACTGTAGATTTAGATGCAAATTTTATTTGATATTATATGGGGTATCGGGTCGGCCTGTGGATTTGGGGTCGTGATTTGACGAGTAGTACGACAGAATGTCACACCCAGTAATTGGTAAAAGGTGTAATGATATATTTATTTATTGTTATTTTATTTATAATAATAAAAAAGTCAGCGTTATGTGAATGGAAAAAGCTTTGTCGTAATCAAACAGTTCCGGGTTCGAATTTTATATTATAAACAAATTATAACGCAATTAAAAGGTACCCTTTATTAACAATAAAACTTTCAGTTCATGTATTGATCTGTCATCAACATTATTTTTGTTTATCAAAACAGTTATAAAGAATTATTAAAGGCTCATGTAAATTAAACATGTCATTTTGTTTAGCAAACGCAAAATTATGGTTGTCATTAACAAGTAAACAATGAACGTCATTTTACGTTATAATAGCGATTATTTTTCATTGTTTAATATTTATTAAATTGTTATCAAAGCTAGACATGAATAATACTTAAGGAGTAGTAAATTTTAGAAAACTTAATCATTTCTAGGAATTATTATTAAATTAGATTATAATAATGTACCCAATGGTATTTAGTTCCGCGTAAAATAACAAATATTAAATATAATTCCATAATTAGGTTTATCAATAATGATTGCTTACTTCAATTTATTTATCATATAATTAATAATTTATTAGGATATGTTGGTTGTCATTAAAGCAGGAAGCTTTTTTTATTTTTTGCCGCTGCAGGAGATTTTAAATAAGTATTGTTTTCGGGAGATTTATTTTCGCGTTGCTACTTTTGACAGATGCAATAAATCATAAATATGAATTATTGTGATACCGATTGTAACTTTTGGACTAATGCCAGAAAAATTTTACTCACTATAATGTATAATCCGGGAAATCTCAAAAATCAGACATTTCATTGTTTTTTGCCTTTAAAATCCCCATAATTTGGAATAATACATTCACATGCTAATATGATACAGGAACACAACAAATATAATATTTTCAGTTATTTACCTGTTTATGACAGAATTCATAATTACAATTTATTATTGCTATTTGCAACAAAATACAACTAGACAAATTTATGACCATTCTGACATATTCAACATTTTGTTTGTTGTTATAAAGTGACAAACAATAATCTGTCAGAAGTGCAAAAATTTACATACTGATAAAATATTTTTCACTTATATGACACATGAGATAATTGACAGTTTATTTATCCAAGCATTGATAAAAAGACTTTATTGTTCTGTTTATCATTCGACTATTATCTAATGTAAATATTAACTAACTGCAATTATACATATTTATCTACCGGATACCTATTTTATTTTTGTTATAAAGGAAATAAAATTTTACATTTAGCAATAGTTCTTTTCCAATTAATTTTAAAACAAAAGATTGCTAGAACTGTCAATATAAAAGTTAAATTATTTCTATTGTTTCTCTTTACTTTCTGTAAATTTTTGTTCTTCTAATATAGAAGAAGCTATCGCCAAATGAAAATTGTATTATATTTCTTATATTACAGAAAAAGTAGACATCCGGTATATTTAATAGAAAGATATATTCGTATAATAAATTCAAATTTCGCTGACATTAATTTATATTTAAAAAAAATGTCTGTGTGACTTTGTTTGAATTGTTCGAATTCCACCCCTTTAACTCTTATTATAGAAAATAAATTTAAAAAATTGTAATCTAGATGCAACAACAAAGCAATAGCTTGCGCGTTGAAATCTCGCTGACTTCATATATAAAATTACGACTGTAACAATATAGGGTATTATAATTGGGATTAAGTTCCTGTTGTGCAGAATATTAAGTCGAATGAAAAATTGGGCCAAATTAGATATGTTTAGTGCAAATGAAAGATGAAAGAAAGAAGAGGTGCAGGTAATGTTGTAGATGTATTGAAAAGTATTTTTACACAGTAGTACCATAACCATACAGGTCGCATTGATACCAATAGAACCGCGCAAATTACCCTAAAACAAGCAAGAAAATCACTCACATCTCCAGGTCCACCAACCGTCAGCACACATCCAATAATCGTCTCACTATCAGCAGCACCACGCACTCACATCACGTGGGCTTGGTGTGCGTCATCTCATCTATCGACTAAACAACATGCACGCAGTACGCGCAAACCATTACTAAGGGCTCGCGTAGGGCGCAGTCGAATTACTTGCGTGTGTGCGTAGAATGTTTTTTTCCTTTTTGTGGGCCATGCGTTTCAATTCGTATCATGTCGTACCCGGCGTTGGTGTTGGTGTTGGTACGGCTAGTAGGCATTGCTGTGCCCCTGTCCTCGCGGCGCCCGCGGCTTTTTTGCGAAGGACGCAGGGCGAAAGGGGCAGTAGTTGTTCGAGTCAGCAAGCGCGGCCGAAGCTCTTCCGCCCTCTTGGTTTTAGATCGTGTCATGGGGGAGAATTCTTCGGTGCAATCCAATAATCCGATTCTCACTAGTAATAGATGTCTTTTAATTTTTATGCTTGGTATTGATGGTGTGACGACAGCACATGGTGTTCAAAAGAATAAACATTGTAAAATGGTCACATCTTTTTATTTATTTGCTACTGTGCACAACAGGAAATTAATCTTAAGTAGTGTGCAGCAGATCTACATATAGTATTTGGAGATTGTTATATTTTTCTTTCTTCAGCTTGTTTCTAATTACATTAGGAATCGTTCTTTCTTATTTCCTATCTTCCCTCAACATTTATGTCATCCAGTATCTGATATTCCTTTATAAATTCTTTCAACAAACTCTCTCTTCTTTCATTTGTCCGTCAGTACGGTGGTGTGAATAGCGATGCGGAATTCGAATCCGGAGATCCCGAATTATATTAAAAAAAAAAACCTATCACACTGCGGCTCGGTGAGTGCGGACCCTGTACTGTAATTGGGATTAAATTCCTGTTGTACAGCGTAACATAAATAAATAAAAAAAAAAATAAATAAATTATGTCCAATTCACTTCGCCGCATGGCATTATTTATCAAAATTATTTATCAATATTTGCGATATAACTTTAATAACTTCAATACTTAATTTTTGTACCAATTCAATTCTTCGTTCTTTTTCTTACCTTGTTCATCATTAACCTACTCTTTTTAATACCTCCTCCAATTTTATTCCTTCCATTCTTCTCCATATTTACATATTTACTGCTTTTATTCTTAGTTCGTCTTACTTTATGAACAATTTTAACCAAATGTTTAAAGTAAGCAAACTGTAAACGGTAGCTGGGACAGGCGCGGTGGCCGAGCGTGTTAAGGCACATCTCTTAACATACTGTGACGTCATCCGAACCAAGGTTCGTCAGTTCGAATCCGCCTGTCGACAATGTGTGATTTGTCGTAAAATATAAAATACAGTCAAATGTATTTATCACACTCGGGCGCTATAAGCTAGTCACTTATACGCCTTAAATAATGTAGCATTCGACTACGAAAACCGGCAGTACGGCAGTGTAAAAACTGCGGCTCGGTGTGTCCGGTAGGCCCAGGCCCGATTTGGGCTGTAGCGCCACAGATGATGAAACGGTAGCTGGGAATGTTAAGAGCTGAGATAGGGGTAATAGTATAAGCAAGATCTGATTCAAGTGACAAATAGAGTAGCCGCATTATAAGTTAGTGTTAAAATATTGTTTTGTGAGTCCGGTTGATCACGTGGGTTCCGGAAGCAGGAAGCTCAAGTAATTAAACTCTTTCTGTGGATAATTCAGCGTGCTGGGAAGTTTTACTCTTGCTCTATAGCACCCCTCCCGCTCTTAGCCAGTCCGCAAAACAAACGCTATCGATTTTACGTTAGTCCCCTCCCCTTGGACTCTGTACACTCGGAGTAACCCCCACCCGAAGAACCAGCACCACCAGCGCTCCAGTTTCAACATGGTTCGCGCAGTACCCGATATACTTGCAGTAGTTGCTAGGGTATATACGTCATCCTGACTCAAGTTACGACGTGCGCTAGGGCAGAGGCCTGACCCCCGTCATGTGCAATGCCCCGGGACGTGCCTCTATGATTGAGTGGCCAGATGGGGTAGTGACGTTTGAAAAGGAAGTGACGTGAATGCTCTTCAGTTTTAGATGATTCCAGCGAATTATACAATGCCAATTATCTTCTAATTTTAGACCATCTCTCTATCTACCACCATTATTTCTTCTTCATCAGAAATACCATTATTTTTTATATTTCCCTAAATCAATCCATTATTTGTTTCTAATTCTATTCCTTTATTTAACTATTTTAATAACTTTACAACATATTTATTTATTTATTGAAGAATTGAGCGCTAAAGTAATTTTATTTTCCAACGGTCTTAAACTTTTCTTAAAAGCAGAGCCTGCGGGCGGTAAAGAATATTTTTACATTATTTGTTATGGAAACAACACATTTGACAGATATATTTCAAAATATTAAAAATTTGTTTTGCTGTTAGTAGAAAAAAAAATGTACAACGAGCATTAAATGAATTAAAAGGTCTTATATTTTTTGGCACCCTTGTATGTATCTTTCACATCTCTTTGCTTTCGTTACATAAATAACTATTAAAAAAATACTTCAACTAATAAATACAGAGAACTAAATATTCTATCACTTTTATTTAAAATTATTTAGAAAACTTTGGAAGCGAAAAATATATTATGTCAAATTTAAATAATAAAAATATGTTTATCAAACATCCTTAAAATAGAAACGAATTTGAAAAAGGAATGCGTGATAAATAAGTGTATTTCTGCGCGTGGAACAATTTATTGCAATTAGCACCCTAGCGTGAAGCGTAGGTCTTTGCTAACAGCATAAACAAAGTCGCATGCAACGATTCGAACAGTACGGAAATAAGAAAACCAATACGTAATAAAAAAGAAAAAAAGTAAAGACGCCATTTTGAAATATAGGATTTTTTAGTGCGTAGAACAACATAAAAATCTCATTTCGTTTAATCAATACGAGGGTTGAAGGCAGTGTAGTATTTGGCTTTAATCCTCGGGTTAAAACTATATTAGACGAGATGTCATAGATCGCCGGGCCTGATTTGAACCCTAATGTTTCATGGGCTTAAGGGTTAGTTTTCCGTGGGGTAGACGTCAGTAAAGGACGTAAATAAACCCTCTGCTTTCTGTTAAATCGACATAAAGACCCTAGTTGCGCGAGAAAGAAGCACATGCTTGAAATGGGCCGACCAGGTGCTACGGATTTCTTATGGCCAAGTAATCGTATTCAGATTCCATAAAAACGCTGAAATGATATGTGAACGCCGGTGCTACTTGCTGTTTGCTACTTCTTGCGCTCTTTACTATCACAGATTTTATCTCAACATTTTCTTTTTATTTCTCAAAAATTGTTGAGCAGGAAGTCATACAAAAGACTCATATATTGGTGTATGCCTCAATCAATTCTTATTCTATTTGAACTTGACAATTTTCAGTACATTTTTGATTATAATAGAAGAGCTACAAATTGAACTGACCCACCTTTGTTTCTTGAACTGCGAACCTGAATTGAACCTTTCATGTAGAACCGGACTATTGAACACAAATCGAATATACAAAACGGTTTAAACCGATATTTACAGACTGCCTGTAACGTTGTAAGTATTTATAAAAATAATTAAACCGAATCGTCAAAGCGAATTGATCTTGTGAACTGAAACTGAAATAAAAACCGAACTAACAGAGTATGATGAACCATAAATCGAAATTATCCCAATTTTTTTTTAACAATTTGTTGACACATTCAGTAAATTATGGAAAATATTATTTTTCTTCTGATAATTTAAAAAAATATAAATTGTAATAAAAACACAACAAATGAAGAGAAGTTCTATTCTAAAAATTTATTTTTTGTTTGTAATGGGACTAAAGTTTTTCTTAAAATAAAAAATAAATTTAAAAAACTAACCTAGTTTCAATTCTTTCAACTTTTTCTACAAAATTTAGTTTCTTATTTTAGTTTCTAAATTTATTTTACTTTTAATTTCCCTAAAGTATAGATACTTTCCGGTATATTTTTTTAGTGCATTCGAACAAATGGAACATGAATGCAGATTACGTCTTTGGAACGCAAGATAAAAAATTTCTCGGATATGAATTAATGCTTGAGAGCAGATTCAGTAAGAAAATCGTAACGACACCAACACAAAAAGTCAAAATAATTTAGGTTTTATATTTTGTTAAAGATAATCAAATTATAATAAAATAATACATCCATGGCAACTTGCATCAAGTAAATAAAATACAATACAATTTTTAAACAAGAAAAATCTAAAATGTCACCTTTTTGATACCGAATCGTTAGAAAATATGGATAAAGCAGAATAAGTCCCGTAATATAGAAAAAGAAGTAAATTTTAACATTTTGTCAAGAACACATTACAAGTTGGGTACTTTAACTTCAAGAAAGAAATTGATGGACATATTAAAGGACTGAGAGTTTAATACGAAACACAAAAATGATAAAGCTTATTCACTTATTAATTTGTTTAGTTAGATCAAGTAATATAAACTTTCAATCATGCTTTATACAATATTTCTATTAGCTGTTAATTTGTCGTACGATGTTCTTGAAAATATGACTGCATAAAAGATTGATTCGCGATTTATGTATTACCCTGTATGACATAAGGGTAGGAACAAATGGCAACGAACAGGTGAAACTTATAGGTAAATTCAAAATGGCAAGTAAATATCACGTACTTGCACGCATATTTCAACATTAAAAATTGTTAAATCTGGTAGAGTAAAAAATGGAACAATACAATCTGAACATTGAAGCCACGAATTGAAATAAGCAGCGTATGTTATTTCCTTAAATTCGATGTTTAAAATGTTGGTAACTTGTATGGTTTCTCCGTTTGGCGTTCAACCTTCGGCCTCCAAAGTAATCCGATCAAAAACCGCTTATTTGACATTTATTTCCAGCTCCTGTTGTAAAGTAAATTAACCTCACCGATGTAGGATTTCCCGCAAACCGTATTTTCATTTTACACATTTACTTACACAAAGTCTTATATGATTTCCATAATTTTCCAACAGAGATTCAAAAAGATTTTTTATTGTTTATATACTAAACCAGAACTCCCGCTATTTTCAACTGCTTCGATGTGGTTTGAATTCCACTATAAGTTACTGTAATTGGGATTAAGTTCCTGTATAAGAGTGTGAAGTAATATCCATTGAGTGTCGTCTGATAATTCAAGTCAAATAATGACTTCATACATCAAAGAATATCTTCCCTTTTCCGAATGCTATCAGTGCAGTTATTAGAGTAATAAACCACTTTGTTTCCGGTTGTCGCTTACAAACGGAAATGAAGAATTTTCTCCGTGAAAAATATGTTTCCAAACGCGGTCAATGCAAAGAAAATTTGAATTGGAAATAGATGAGACATATCATCAGAAATTACAGTGATTTATAACTTCGGAAAATTAGGATTGATTTTTCTTGCATTTATCTCAATAGGAAAAAAGTATTTTGCAAGGTTTGAAGATAAAATTTAAAATTAAAGAGCAACCAATTACTGATTACCTGGTGTATGTCGAATGAAAGATTCGTGAAAATGTAGGTGAGAGATTGCTTAGACGATCTAGGAATAATTGGATGGATATGGTTGAAGGTGTCTTGCTTTCCCTATATTTACTTTGTAGTGGACAATTGTTATTGTTTTTTATTCACTTTGAAGATACATGGCGTGATGTAGTTGGCAACTAGATTGCTCTAATTATTTGGAATAACTTTACCGAAGGTAATAAAAGTTAATGTGACTTTCTTGAGAAAACAATCTTGGAAGGTATTGGATGTGTGTTTGTGTGTAGAGAAGATTTAATAATGAAATTAGAATGGCGTTAGTATCAACATGATCAGTTTGATAGAAGTGTGCCTCTACCTCTGCATAATCTAATCTATTCATTGTCCTAACTGAATTGTAAGTTTGGGAAGGAGAATGAAGTAGGCGCTGGTGTATCGACTGCGTCTGGCACAGTTTTCTATTCTTGGGAGTTTTACGTAATGTGCAAGTGGCTTTGAGGGTGAGTTTTCCTGGCGCCGAGAATAGTAATATTTTCAGAGAACGGGAAAATAAACCGACTTATCTTTGGATGTGGGCCGAAAAAACCATCCCTTCATAACAAGGTCAACTACTCAACGAACACTCTGCGTCTCTGTCTGTGTTGTGTGTTTGGTGATGGGGTTGTCCTTGTCAGACTTGTAGTGAAATGGACCAGGCCTGGTAGCAGCTCGGCTGGAATCGATAAACCGACGCTGATGACGCAAGCATCGTTGTGTCGACGCGGCGTCCGGCGCCGCCCGGAAACGACCGAAGTTGTCCGAGAGTGCAGGTGGTGGTTGACTATCTTTACGTACGGTTTGCTCTGTGTTTGCTTATGTGAATATTTGGTATATTTGTGGTTAACCTAGTTGTGCAGTTGCGTCTATGAATGTGGTGTCACTTGGAGCGAGAGACTGGGCTACTGGCGTCTCTCTGCACTCCTGGTGTGTGATGGCCCGCGTGGGGGCCGTGGCCGCGAGTGCGGTGTCCTGCTGAGGCGGCTGGTGCGGCTCCGGCTCCGCTCCGCCATGGTGTAGGACCATGACATCACGGCAGTTTCCCGCCGCTCACACCGACACTCAGGGGGTCGCACAGACCACGGCCGAGGAAGCCCCTTTACCCCCAGCTCAGGTAAACACCAACACCCAATTCACATATGACTAGACAACCTGTCAAATTCTTCAACGGTGCCGAGACTCTCTAATGATTTTTCCCAGCGCACAGATACGCAACTGATAACATCACCAAGGTCTATTCTTATCGCATTTTCACCTCTTTCTCTACATGCCATATATAAACAACATCACGCTATATACCATCAAACACAGTAACACAAACCCTTCAAACACCCTACAACACTAGTGCAGCATGTACAACACAGATTGACAGCTAGTTATAATACGTAACATAATCTATATCCCATTAAATGTGGTAGCACAAACCCTTAAAACATTCATTAGATTCATCTTATAATTAAATCTTCACCAAACTTGTCTCATCTTTTGTTCACACAAGTTATATTCATCTATTAATTCCTGGCACCCAGAATAAAATGAATACTTAAATTTGTAGCCCTGAAATATATTACAAAGACAAAGTTAACTAGATATTCTTTATGACATTATAATCGACATTGATTTATCTTACAGAATTTCAGTGGAAACGAAGAGAGTGAGAGAGCGAGAGAGAGAGAGAGAGAAATAATTTATACTATTAAAGAAACTTGCAGAATTTACTTCTATAGATTTAAATAGCAGCTCATACATATACAAAAATTAATACCTCATCATTCATGCATTTTGTTTGTCCAACAAATAAAAAAAAATAAGTAACGTTGTAATAGTGTAGTAATAATATTTAGGTCACAAATTCTTTGTGGTGATAAAACATTCTTATCATATTCCAACACCTACTTAAATTCATTTCAATAAACTATAAGTAATAGTTTTAATTGCCCGCCAAATTTTATTTTGAGTTGATTGTTTTATATTTTGTTAATAAATGGAACAATGTTTTGAAAAGTAAAGTAAGTAATTTAGTTTTACACATTGTTTTTCTCAGGCTCTAATTGATTAATCAAATTTATTTTTTATTGATAAGGTAGCTACTGGAATATTTTCAAACTGTATATGGTGTTTATCAAATTTCACTGGAATAACTATAATCTTAAACGAACATAACATCTGTACTTTCACATTTTATTATTGAATTTCCTGGTGTTTATCTTCTGTTTGAAATATGATTTTATCCGATTGAAATTGATTATTCATTGCAATTTTCTCAGTAGATTACGTTGACTCAGAGAATGAGAAATTTTATCGTAAAAAAATATTAATTATTACTCACAAATAACAAATAAACACAATGAGAACTCGAAATCGATTTCTCAAAACCAAAACTGATTTTCACCATATTACAATTAGTTTTGTAGCAGTAAGACTAAATAATTCATCCTGCAATTAATCCCCCACTAATCATAATTTCTTTCCTTCTATTTATTCTCCAACCATTCAATTCAATGTTTGTTGCGTGATGATGGATTTTGGTTGTGAGGAAAGAATGAGTTCGTATGGAGGAAGTAGTAATGTGGTCGAAACGAGTATCGTGTGTCAGGATGAGAATGTTGACGGGTTCGTGCTACCCCATTTAATGGGATATAGCGTGATGTTATGTATGTATGTGTGTATGTATTAAATTTCACTTGTCTTTTATTCGACATACATTCTCACCACATTAAAAAGGATTCTGTGGAAATGACACTAAATAAACAATTAATAATGCAGTTAATCTTTATCAAATATTCCTCTCTTGTCACAGTACTTTCACTCCCTCTACCTCATAATTCATGTCATATTCGTTTATTCTTTCGACAAATCTTCAATCACATTCTTACATTTATTTTTCAGTTGTTCATTCAATCTCACATCCTTAATTTCACCAATCTTTCATCTAACATCTTTGAGGGCCGTAATTTGACGGCTGGTAACCACACTTCACGCGAAAAAATATATCACTTACCAATATCTGCTTCGGCAGAATGCCACATCTAGTAATGGGTAAAAGGCGTGATGATATATTTATTTATTTATGTATTTATTTTCATTCGACATACGTTTCACGTTTCCGTCAGTACGGTGGTGTGGATAGCGATACGGAATTCGAATCCGGAGATCCCGAGTTCGAATCGCGCTCAAGCTAATAAAATATATAAACTATCACACTGCGGCTCGGTGAATGCGGACCCTGTACTGTAATTGGGATTAAATTCCTGTTGTACAACGTAACATAAATAAATAAATAAACCATACTTATCACATTAAAATAGATTTTGTAACAATAGCACTAAATAAAGAATTCATCAAATACTCCTCGCTTGCACACCACTTTCACTCCCTCAACCATCATAATACCTTTTACAAATGCTTGTTTGTTTCTTCGACAAACATTCAATCATATTCATTGATTTATTCCTCTGTAGTTCATATAATATCTCACCCTGAATTTCACCATTCATCAGTTATTCATCCATTCTTCTAACAATATTATACTCATCATACAACAACGTTATTCCAAACACGAAATGAATACGTATTTATGACCGACAATTTTAAATATTGAACATCTCAATTTTTTGTATTTCGATGATTTCCTAAATAATGAAAGGTTGTTTATCTACCCTAGCATGAAGTGATAAGTTTCTTATCTGTCAAATAAATGTAAAATGTTGCATCAATAATATGATCTTATAGGATTTAGATACCAATTCTGCCTCTTTCTTAATTTTCCATAAATTTGATTTGTTGATTGTGACATTATCAGTACAGCAAACCACACAACAGTGAAATGTAACGAGGGAGTCGAACCAAGGTTACTTGACTGATATGAGGTCTCACGTATCGCTTTATAATAAAGTTACATACGACTACAAGCAACTAAAACATACATTTAGCGAGAGCGAGCGGGCAACGGATATATCATACATTGTTATCGGTATATTATTTCGTTATCCAAATGTTCTCGAGCGATGTGTGAACGTATGTACCGAGTTCGACAACAGAGGCGGCGAAACTAGGGCACGAAGGGATATTTCACCCTTGAATAATTTAGCGCCGAGGGAGGAAGCATATAAATTTGGAATGTGTAGTAGGAATTCACGGAGAACTGAGTTCGATTCTATTTTGAGGAAGGCGACATTATTATTTCAAAATTAGGGTAGAACGAATATGCAATTTACTCTAGTATATTTATTTTTAGAAAAACTTGACAAGGCTATCATCAAAAATTTGTATAGCTTTTTCGCTCTCAAATGAGATGAACTAAATTTTCTAACGCTTTTATTTCAAGCATTTTCCTATTCCACACAACCGACAAACAATTTTTACCAATTTAAATCTATCCCTGTGGCTCCCTCTCCACTAATATCTTTGGAGGCAGTGATTTGATTTACCGAAATCTGCTTCGGCAGAGTGCCACATGCAGTAATAGGTAAAAGGCGTGATGATATATTTATTTATATTTTCCTATAAAATTCTTTAGAAACTAAACAGCCAGGGTTACCATGTCTTTATGAAATACAAGTGATTACAGTTAATTAAATTAATGAAAATATTCATTCCTATGCAGAAAACTATGTTGAATACAATGGTGAAGTTTTCAGGTTCATATTTAATTTAGTTTCTAAGTTATAAAGCAGGAAATGTAAAATGAGCATAATTGGGTAAAAATTTGACATAAATTTTACTTTTCAGAAGATATATCTCAAAAACTATGCGAGATATAAAGATGCGCTGAACGCCATTGAATTCCTCATGTTTTAATTGACTTATAAACAAATTTTCAGCAATTTTTATTTTTCGAAAATTTTTCGCCAAAAAAATTTCATAAAACAGTTTTTTAACAGTATCTCAAAAACTAGATGCTGTATGCATTTGAAAATTGCACCATTGGATTCAGCGGGCCAAAATACATATGTATGTAAATTTTTGTTACAATATTTTTACGGGAACGAATTTTAGAGATAACAGTCCGAAATAGGCCTAAAATTGAAAAAACCCCAAGGGGTACCCCTTAAGAAATTTTCAAAAAATAAATATCGCTGAAAATTTGTTTATAAGTCAATTCGAGTACGAGGAATTCATTGCCGTTGTGCATATCTTCATATTTTGCTTAGTTTTTGAGATAGCCTTCAGAAAAGCTGAGTTTTATCGCAAATTTAAGGTTTTTCACTTTTTATGCGATAAAAACATTATCCATTAGTCCATATCAATAAAATTAACTGTATGATTTAACATTTGTGACATAAGAAAATAATAAATCTATCTAAATTTCTAATTTATCATTGAAATTTTTTCTGAAACTTAAAAAAAATAAAAATAAATATATCATCACGCCTTTTACTCATTACTGGGTGTGGTACTCTGCCTAAGCAGATCTCGGTAAACGATATATTTTTTCGCGTGAAATGCGGCTACCAGCCGTCAAATCACGGGCCCCAAAGATATTAGTGGAAGGGGAGCCACAGGGGTAGATTTAAATTGGTGAAAATTGTTTGGCGGCTGTGGGGATCGAACCAGAGTTCTCAAGATCCACAGGCCGACTCGATACCACTGAGCCACCTTCACTTTCGAATAAATATATCTTTCTTTCCTTGGTATACAAATAACTATTTCTGCCATTTTTATTTGATATATATATATTAGGCACTGATAACGTAGGGAATAATACACATTTGCCGATGACGTCATTCGCATTTCCCAGTATAACATTTCAAAATAATTTGACATCGTATATAAACTTTTATACGAACATTTCTGGATAATGAGATTGTTGAAATAATATTTTTTTTTATGCTCCCTTTAGAAAAAGTGTACTACGCCGCTGATTTTAAACCAGGCACGTTTAGCACGTCCTCGGCTCACTTCACGCGTGAATTGTGCGTGTATACGCATAAATAGGGCACGCATTAGAGCATTACGCATATGTCCATGCGTAGTGCTCTGATATAATACATTATTATTATACCAAATGCAGCTGGTGACCCAGAATTATACGCACTTTAATTGTACTACGCGTTACGATTATCGCAACGGAAAGAGAAATGTTTTACCGGTTTTCAAGATAATTTTATGTTTAATTATTACAGAGATTAATTGAGAACTGGTAAATATGATTGTAACATTTGCGTAGGTTGCAATTATAATTTCGCGTTGCCTGCCAGTAATAAAATCAATGTTGAAATCAAAACAGAAATTCCGGTGATTTATTTACTTTTTTCCTACGAGGGCTGTTTGATAAGTCTGTGCACAATCAAAGACACGATGCCAATATTTTATAATGATCTTAGGGTTAGCATCTAGCATGACTTGCAACAATGAATTTAAAGTTTTAGACAAATGAGTCAGCTTTTCTCAAATTGACAACTATTTGAAGTGATCGCTTGATGCAGAGAATTTGAAAATATGGAGAAAACTATTTATGTTTCGTGTGTTAATTAAACATTACTTTTTGAAAGGCAAAATGGCGACAGAGATTAAAGCCAATTTAGATAAATATTATGATGAGTTTTCACCATCTATTAGAATACTTATAAATGGTAATTAAATTTCGATGTAGTCGAATGACCACTAGTAACGCTAATAGATCTGGATACTACTCCAGAAAACATTGAAAACATTTAGGATATGGTGATGATCGATAGAAGATTGAAAGTTCGTGAGATTGCTGATATTATAATAAATACCGAGTACATTATATTCTTCACGAACATTTACAAATGAAGAAACTGTTCGCAAGATGGCTGTCACGTTCGTTCACAATCGAATAAAAACGTGCACGAGTAAACGCTTGCATTCAAAATTGTTAGAATTGCGATCCGAAATCATCCCTCATCCTCCCTGTTCTCCAGATTTGGCACCCTGCGATTATTATTTGTTTCCAAACATGAAGAAATGGCTTCTAGGAAAGAAATTTGGGTAAAATTTTGAAGTAATCGAGGAAACAAACACCTATTTTACAGAGTTGGATAAATCATACTTTGTGGATTGAATCAAAAAAACTTGAAAATCGAGGAATGAAGTGTATTATGCTGGACAGAGAGTATGTTGAGAAATTTAAATGATTTTTTCTACTTCCGTTAGGAAATAGACATTTTATTTCACTTATTTGAGTTAGGTTATGAACTGCATTATTTAACTAGTGAAATAATGAGGTAACATAGCAACACAAAAAAAATTCTATTCTATTATTTTTTGAATTTATAACTATCAGTAATACGTCAAAATTTCATAATTTCAAAAACGCTCTTTGGTATTTATTAGAACGGAAGTAGAAAAAATATTGTATGAAACTAGTAAGGAAATAGGTTATTACGTTACTTATCACTAAAGCCCGGATTTTTAGGCAATTGCCTAGATTCAAATTTTAATATACTTCAGGCAATTTCGTTTTTCTATACATAGGTAATATGTTTACGTGTAATGGAAGGTTTTTTTTCGTGCCTTAGAGCCTATTTTTTCTATATTTTGGTTATTGTGCCTATTTTATCTTATACAGCCTATTTTGCCTATTTTTGTTGCCTATTCTAACTTTTATTGAGCAGACAAGGTTTATCATCTACTTCGTTGACTAATTCAGCACTCGACAAAGTGTTTCAACCTAACCTATAATATTTAAAGTACTTACTTTAATCAAGTTTTTATGTGTGAATTTAAAATGCCGAAAGAAAAAACGTTTTTTAGTCAAAATTTTACGTGGCAATTCAATTGTGTCTTTGCCATTAATCAATGGAGCTGAGGTAACTTTAGACGATATGGCTAAATATAAGAACGATCCTGTCACATTTTGTGATGTCGAACGAAGTTTTCAACTTACAAGCAAGTTCTGACTGACCAAAGTCAGTCCCTTTCCGAAAATTTCATAGAGCAATTGCTTGTAATATTTTGTGAATTAAAGTATACTACATAATTTGAATTTACATAATTAGTTAATAAAATGAGAACCCTACATTATTATTTTTCAGATTGCGTTAATTTTTGTTTAAAATGATTATTTTTTTCTAACGAAGAGTAGATACGAGTACCAATATTAGAAAAAGGATTCGTTTATTTTTTTTAAACAAATTATTTACATTTAGGCTGCCTAAAATCCCGCCTATTTTAGAGTAATTACCGGCCTATGTGCCTGCTTATTTGGGTGTTTTTAAGAGCCTAAATATCCGGGCTTTACTTATCACATGCGTAAGGTAATAACCTTCATTTCCTTACTAGTTTCATAAATAGTTATTGCACGTACTTATCAAACTGCCCTCATATTTTGTACAACTGGAATCCAAACCATACATAATCATATTTTTTTGCCAGGTTGAAGATTTGATGATTATTATTATGATCCATATTCTCTCTTTTTGATTACAATAGTTAATCTTTTAAGAAGAGTTCTGCAGTATTGTGTCAGAACAATTTTTCTGTCCTGTACAAATTCTACAAAAAATTTTAAATCAATGCGGTTACCTAAAATTCAGGTACAATACAATTTAGGGATTTTTGATTCCCGCTGAGAGGTAATGCTAGGTTATATTTAAGATTTTTTTGGGGTGTGGTTTGTCAGGTCCGTCTCAAGAAAAATTATCTGTCAATATAGAAAACCAATAGATTTTTTTACAACCTTATTATTTTAAAACTTGACAAGTTGTTATTAGGGACTTCTGAAGATTTTGTTTTCACAAAAGTTTTTACCATTTCAAAACTAACTTGAAAACCAAATTTATTCAATTAGTTTTTCCAATAATATTTTTTTTAGTTTTGCTCTAATCTCTCCACAATGGGGTCTGTAACCAAATTAGGTTTTTGTATATACACATTTTTCTAGATACGAAATTAAAATACCCGATTAATTATTTATGGTTTTTAAGAAAAACATATTAAAAAATTATAGAAGAGATATGTGATGATATGTCACTGTGAGGTACTAGTGGTAAATAGAGAAAGATGGGCATAGGAGAAAAAGAGAGAAACACTGATTACAAATATAGCAGAAGAACAAATGAAGTTGTATTGACTTCACCAACTTGAGTTACAACGTAATTCGTTAGAGGCGCTAGTTGATGTGCCTGTTCTTTAAATTTAAAACTAGGAATTTTACTGACATGAAACGGCCATAATAAGCGTTAGCGCAATGCAATGGATTTTGCCGTGTTCCTACGTCACAAGTGTAATTTTATTTACAACAATAGAATTGTAATATTGTATGTAGTTTTTTACTTCCTTGTACGAAGTAAAGGAAGTATTGTAATCGCGAAAATTTTCGGTTCTCAGATTTCAACGGAAATAGGTGTTTTTGCCCTCCCTGAATCCATTTTGATTAATTTCGTCATGCCGTCTGTACGTACGTATGTACGTACGTACGTACGTATCTCGCATAACTCAAAAACGGTAAGCCGTAGAAAATTGAAACTTTATATTTAGGACTGTTATAACATCTAGTTGTGCACCTCCCTTTTTGGTCATTATACAACTACCGGAAGTGGTACTTTACTTGAAGCCTATAATAGATTTTCATGAAAAACTATATTCAAATATAATTTAAAACTTTCCAAATTTGGTATATAAGACTACTATATCAATGAAAATAACATAATAGATTTTGGTTAAATAGACTAACCGGAAGTGGCTCATTACATGAAGCTGCTAACAGTTTTCCTTGAAAAAAATGGTATTATTTTAATTTTAGAAAGGAATGCTGCAAATAAAAGTTTTAGAGAATTAAATTCTGCGTCTAGCACATTAAGAATTTTTAAATTAGCTTTTTGCATAAACGAGATATCTAAATTTAAATATTATATATTTTTTGATTTTTTTAAAAATTAAGTTTGCTATGGATTAGAACAAAAAATAAAAGATTTAATGTCAAATATGTGCAATTAAAAAAATATCTATAGTTTAATACGTGTATAAGGAAGTCATGTGGTGTCCACATCAGATATTATTATTATTATAACAAAATGTTCAATTTACTTATTATACTAATTTATTTATTTATTTATCTCCTATTGTGGAATCTGTAAACAATGCTTTGCACTGATGGCCAGTCCCTGTACAAAATATAAATTTTTGTTTAGTGATGACTAAAATAATAATAATAATAATAATATTACTTATTCTAACACATCAATACCTAGTTTATAACGTTATATATGTGGTTTTTATGTGATTAATTAGTTTAGCTTTAAATATATAATTTCTTTGAGTTCAACTATGGCCAGCCTTCAATTTTCTTCAACTAAACATTATCAATATTTTGCGCGCGTGCCCTAAATCCGGGCCTGTCTCTCACCAAAAACAATTTTAAGATGTTAAATCATCAAAGGTTCATTGTTCAGTATTGTCCGAAATATTTTAGACAGATAAAAATATGCTACATAATCCACGCAGGTTAAGGGTGCATACCCCTGTAAATGATAAATGTAAAGGAAGGTTCACAGTAGAATAATTACCGATCCACCCCTGATATCTGACAGAGAAGTATCCTTCATCTTTTCAAGTGGATTCCGAGAATTTTGTTACAATGTTTTAGATTTCAAGATGCATCGACGGCGACCGATCTTTTTGTTCCTGCATTTTTTACTGCAAAGGGCAAAAAGTCGCTTGAATATTTTTACTAGCGGTATCTTTTATTAATTAGCAATAACTGTTTGGTTTTATGTTACATTTGATCGTTTAGCGGTAGAATAAAAGGATGCAGCTTGATTTGTGATTACAAAAAGTTAATACATTTTTTTGCATTTCTTGTTAAATATTAATAGGTTAATGGCGTCATTTAAACACCTGAAATTTGAGACAAAGTAGAACGGTTAGATAAGTTAATTGCACCTTGAATTTGTTTATTCAAATTTAAATGCATACCAAAATTAATAACTTGTTCCCAAATAACTATAATAAGTTGTCAGCAATAAAATTTGTTTTTGTTTTCCATGATAATTAAAATTTTCTGCTAATTAAAACAAATTTTTATCAACTCCAATTATAATTCCAGATAGGTTTCCAATTTTCAAAATTAATTAAAATGCCCAAAAAATCCAACTAATAAATAATAGTTTCTAATTAACGAATGGGAAGAGAAATAGTCAAACTTCAAACATTTGGAAAAGAAAACTTGGAACTGGTAACAATAATTCATCAAAGTTCGTTTTCCGAACAATATACAACGTGACATGGTCTTGCTTATCTGCTAAAAATCACACATTTTAAGACGGACCGGTGGAGTTCAGGTAATGGGGCTTCGACGCACTTATCGGTGTGTGAGCGAGAGATGTGTGTGTAAACTCAGGATCGGCTTCAGAAAAAACAAAAATAATAACTACCAAACATCAGCATTTACGAGTCTAACGAAATATAATTTAAATAAAGCCTTATTATTCATCCAATACCAGGACTCAGTATTAATTTAATCCGTCAGTACGGTGGAGTGGATAGCGATACGGAATTCGAATCCGAAGATCCCGAGTTCAAATCTCACTCAAGCTAAAAATTATATAAAGTACCACACTGCGGCTCGGTGAGTGCGGACCTTGTACTGTAATTGGGATTAAGTTCCTGTTGTACAGCTTAACATAAATAAATAAATTTGGGTTTATCCAAATTTCCAACATAGTTATATTCATTCCTGTATGTCAACTCTCAGATTTCGTTGATTTATATTGTAATTAATTAATGATATATTTCATTATTGATAGGGGCTCCAACCGAAAAATGTTTAGTTTCAGTTACAGTTAATATCTTTTATATTAATAACATTTAATATATATATATATATATATATATATATATATATATATATATATATATATATAAAATAAACACTTGGCTAAGTCTCACAAAATTCAGCCTCCAAGTCACCTTATGAGGGCATCGTCAGAGGCTGGTCAGCAGAGTTAGTAACGCTCTTATTAGAGCTCATCAGTATGGTATAACCCGCTCCTTCACCTAGAACAAAGTTCACATGAAGAAGCTGGTGACGAAGAAAATTTATTTTGTCTTTTGTAAAACCTGATATTAAAGTAATAAAAATAATAAAATATAAAATAAACACTTGGCTAAGTCTCACAAAATTCAGCCTCCAAGTCACCTTATGAGGGCATCGTCAGAGGCTGGCCAGCACAGTTAGTAACCATAGACGTTGGCCAGCCTCTGACGATGCCCTCATAAACTGACTTGGAGGCTGAATTTTGTAAGACTTAGCCAAGTGTTTATTTTATATTTTATTAAACCTGGTTTCACCAAGTGTATGGACGACAATTAATTTTGTCTTTGTTGTTAATAACATTTTTGTTATTTATCGGTCACGGTTATTTTAAAATGTTATATTATAGGTTCTGGTTTTGATAACTAAAAATGTTACAGTATTTGACGGTTTTGATTAAAAATAAATAACTTTATAATAGTTGTTTTGGCAGTGATTATAAATTATAATTTCTTCATCTTCTTTCTTATTATGAAACAGGTGTAGGAGCGGATGGATGGATGTGATGGAAGATTTCGAGTGTGAGGAATGAATGAGCTTGTATGGAGAGAGACTTAAAATGGTTGAAGCGAATATCGTGTGATAGGATAAGAATGTTGAATGTGGATTGTTTTTTGATGAATCTGTTAGTGGATGTTTGTGGGGTACTACCCCTTTTAACGAGATATATGTATGATTTGGACATGTGAGAATATCAAGGGAAAGATTGGTGTAACAGGTGTATGTTAGTGGAATTTTGGATGAGAGAAAGCTTGAATGACTTAGGAATAAATGTATGGACACGATTGGAGGTTTGCATAAATTTAGGCGAATTTGTAAGAAAGGATTTTTTTAAAAATTTATATATCGGACCAACTACTTACGTCCTTTGTATGACCGCCACGGGCGGGACCCGAACCCACGACCTTATGGTCGTCAGTCAGGCCTTCAACAAGACAAGAAAGGAATTATGAATGTGGATGTTACAGAATAGGAATGTTTGATGAAGGTAACTTCAATGATGTATGTATGTATTTTCTGATTCCCCCCCTGCATCATCCCCAGTAACCTGTTCATCAGGTGTTGTCCTTGTGCCGCGAATGTAGCAGTGCCGGTGTACGGTATTTGTTAGTAAAGCCTGGGCCCACCCCTCTGCTAAAGTGATTTGGGTCGTTTGGTTAGTGATGCTGACGGTATTATCATAATATCTCACGTCCTGTGCACTGTGTCTCCGCTCACCTCGCAGCCGTACGCTCATGGATTGGGGCAATGCAAGCCAACAAGCACTTAGCGATGTGATTGTAGTTGTAGTGTACTATCCATTGGCGGAGATACAGATTCTTATTTTATAATCACATGTAATTATGAACATTTAAAAACGAGGTGTGTTAAATATCGTTCGCGGGCCCTATACTCGTAATTCAATTCCGCGAGCCGAGGATGGCGGGACATATAAACATTCTATATCGAATTGTTACTTTTGTCATTTAATATTCTATTCGCTAAACTATTTCAGTAAGTACAAGTACCACTGGAATTTTAAGGTTCGTTAGACCAGTTTTTTTATTTTCTTTACCCGAACAATTTGAATGGGGTAGGTGGCTCAGTGGTATCGAGTCGGCGTGTGAATCTTGAGAACCCTGGTTCGATCGCCACAGCCGACAAACAATTTTCATCAATTTAAATCTACCCCTGTGACTATCACTTATCGAAATCTGCTGAAGCTGAGTGCTACACCCAGTAATGGGCAAAAGGCGTGATGATATATTTATTTATTTATTTAACAATTTGACATTAGAAAATATATCTTTGTCTTCGGTGTTGCGGTTTCTTCATTTCAGTTTGGCTTGTAATTTGATAAACAATAAATAATTATATGTTAGTATTTACATTTGTAAAAGTCCGTGCATGAAAAAATGTTGAAAATGTTCTCCCCGCCAATGACCAATAAGTATAAGAAAAACGCAGTGACGCAAGCAAAACCGTAAAGAATCCACCCCAACCCCCGCAAAAATAATCCCTGTAGTCATCTCTGTTTCTCTCATGGATCACAATCGCCCGCACCCTACACTGTAATATCTGACAGCATTTTTGTGTTTGTACCTTGGGATAAGGGTCTAATTCGTTCGCTTATACCTGTCATTGCATTTACCTGGGCAAGCATCCCTCATCCGTAAGAATTCACCCCCTGCTCCCGTACCCGCACCCCGGGGACTGACACTTGTGAAGATGTGGAACCCGCTTGTGAAAGCCACCCTAATGAATCGGGGGTTGATGTTGCTTAATCTATCAGGGAAAAATGTATTTTCAGTTAAAAGGTTGGGGAGGTTATCTTGATGGAGGGATAATTAAACCTTCTGGTGTTTTTTAAGTGAGGATTATTTTAGATTATTTTGCTAATGTTTTATATTTCATTTGTAAGAATTTATTATTTCCTTTCTACTACGAGTATTCTTATGACTAAAGCCCGGATTTTTAGGCAATTGCCTAGATTCAAATTTTAATATACTTCAGGCAATTTCGTTTTTCTATACATAGGTTATATGATTACGTGTAATGGAAGGATTTTTTTCGTGCCTTAGAGCCTATTTTTTCTACATTTTGGTTATTATGCCTATTTTACCTTATACAGCCTATTTTTCCTATTTTTGTTGTCTATTCTAACTTTTATTGAGCAGACAAGGTTTATCATCTACTTCGTTGACTAATTCAGCACTCGACAAAGTGTTTCAACCTAACCTATAATATTTAAAGTACTTACTTTAATCAAGTTTTTGTGTGTGAATTTAAAATGCCGAAAGAAAAAACGGTTTTTAGTCAAAATTTTACGTGGCAATTCAATTGTGTCTTTGCCATTAATCAATGGAGCTGAGGTAACTTTAGACGATATGGCTAAATATAAGAACGCTCCTGTTACATTTTGTTTTCAACTTACAAGCAAGTTCTGACAGACCGAACACAGTCCCTTTCCGAAAATTTCATAGAGCAATTGCTCGTAATATTTTGTGAATTAAAATATACTACATAATTTGAATTTGCATAATAGTTAATAAAATGAGAACCCTACATTATTATTTTATTATTATATTTCAGAATGCGTTAATTTTTGTTTAAAATAATTATTTTTTTCTAACGAAGAGTAGATACGAGTACCAATATTAGAAAAAGGATTCGTTTATTTTTTTAAATCAAATTATTTACATTTAGGCTGCCTAAAATCCCGCCTATTTTAGAGTAATTTCCGGCCTATATGCCTGCTTATTTGGGTGTTTTTAAAAGCCTAAATATCCGGGCTTTACTTATGACTACTTCTATCACTTGGTTTATACACCTAAATAAAAACAAAACGAACTTATGTTATACCATATAAAATAATTGCTTTTATTTATTTAAACCACCAAGTATCAAATTTAACTTTCGGAAGTGTAACAGACCATCATAATATTTGTTTTTAATTCAGCAGAGAATATTTTTTGTTATCAATTAATTTAGAGAAACATATTTCAAATAAAAACAATACAAAATAGGAAATTTTCCAACACTTTAATTTGAAGCATTATTCTCCTAATAGTTATTTGTATATCAAGGGAAGAAAGTGGAACATTTCTTCATGAAGGTGCCGTTTAATTTCCTTAACCGAAGGTGAAGGGTATAATGCACCTGAGGAGAAAATGATACTTTCTTCACTAGGTCTGATGATAATTAACATATAAATAAGTTATCACATATTTTTAGTAAATTAGATTTTTTTAAATTATTCAATATTTAAAAAAAAATCTGGTTCGCTTTTAGCGACTTCAGTATTGTGTTTCTCATGTTATTCTACGTAATTGTTAATAATTTTATTGATTTAATATAACGGATATATATTGTACGGCACAAAATGTAAAATGACCTGAACTTTGAGAAATAAAATCAACTTCTCCAGAGGTTATATCTTAAAAACTATGCAAGATATGAAGATGCGATTAACGGCATTGAATTTCTAGTGTCTAAATTGCCTTATAAATATATTTTCAGCGATTTAGATTTTTTGAAAATTTCTTAAGGGGTACCCCTTGGATTTTTTTCAATTTTAGGCCTATTTTGGACAGTTATCTCTAAAATTCGTTCTTGCAGGAATATTATAACGAAAATTTACATACATATGTATTTCGGCCCGCTGAATCCAATGGTGAAGTTTTAAAGTGCATACATCTTCTAGGTTTTGAGAAAATGGTAAAAAACTATTTTTTGAGAAAAATTTGGCGAGAAAATTTCAAAATTTAAAAATTGCAAAAAAAAATGATTATAAGTCAATTAAAGCACGAGGAATTCAATGCCGTTGAGCTCATCTTCATATCTAGCTTAATTTTTGAGATACATCTCCAAAAATGTATTTTTTTAATCAAAATTCACCCAATTTTGCTAATTTTACTCTGTCTGCCTTATAGCTTAAAAATTAAATTAAATACGGATCTGAAAATATCACAATTATATTCAGCATAGTTTTCTGCATAAGTATGAATATTTTCATTCATTTAAATTGTGGCATTCATTTTTTACTGCAATATGAATGTCACTTAGAATATTCGTTTCTCGATCGATAGGCCGTAAGCAACTGAGGGAAGAATGATACCTTCATCATATAATGTTTTTACTACCCTATTAGAAAATAAGATTTTTAGATATAAATTAGATATCTCTTGACAAATGTCACTTGGATGTTACTAATATCAAATAAATAAATAAATATATCATCACGCCTTTTACCCATTACTGGGTGTGGCACTCTGCCAGAGCAGATCTCGGTAAGTGATATATTTCTTCGCGTGAAGTGCGGCTACCAGCCGTAAAAGCACGGCCCCCAAAGATGTTAGTGGAGGGGAAGCCACAGGGATAGATTTAAATTGGTAAAAATTGTTTGTTGCCTGTGGGGATCGAACCATGGTTCTCAAGATCCACAGGCCGACTCGATACCACTGAGCCATCTACCAAATCATACCGTTAAATCGAGAAAAATATTTATTTATACATCAAATCTATAAAGAAGGATTTTTAAATGATGAATGTGGAATAAATAACCACTTTATAGTCGAGGTGTAGCTAAAGTAGCTCATTATAGTACGATTTCAGAAAAACTAATGTGGGAACATTTGTCAGCGGAAAAAATATGTTAAAGTTAATTTGAAAATACTAGCTATACAAAAACAGTAAATAAAAAATGAAGAAAAAATCTTTCAACAAATATTTAACGCTCGGTGGTAAATCCCTCGTCAAACAAAGCAAAAATCACATTTCATTTGTTCGGTGTAACAAAAACAAAAAGCACAAAAAGCCTCGAATTTCATTGGTGGTTTTTATTGTTAAACAAAACACTGTAACGCTCATAAACAACGTAAGGGTACAAGAAACCGACGGCTTACAAAGAATTCTGCTGCATTATTCAGAAACAACAGTTAAACCAGAAATTAACATAGTTTTTCGGTGGCGGAGTGCCTCTAACCAACCTCTAGTGCAGCATCCGTGCACAAAAATCTCTCTAGTCGCGACTAAGCCAAGTCTCAAGGATATATTGGTTTCAGATGCCTTTGTTCTCGCATTTTTTTCTTGGATTATTTATAAATTTTGGAATTCGATCTGCGTGCATTGATTGCTAAATGACGCGAAAAAGGTACCGTCCATTTTGCCTGCATTGCCTCATAATCCAGTGGCGTAACATCTGCATTTTATTCACAAATATTTACATATTTTAATTTTCCAATACACGAATGGTCTCCTCTACTATAGTCATAAACTACTAAATTAGTCATTTATATTGAGACTAGACCCAAAAGCATCGTACTAGAGACAACCAAAGTTTCAAAAATGTTGTTAGTTTTAAGATATTTGAGTCTGACATCAAATCATTTCGATCTTTCTTTAATCATGTTTCTCGAAAATCTAGTCTATTCAGAATTCTTTCTACAATGCATGTCTTCTGTCTTCTTCTAACTGACACTTAATTTTGAGGTTATTTATTTATTTATGTTACACTGTACAACAGGAACTGAATCCCAATTACAGTACAGGGTTCGGACTCACCGTGCCGCAGTGTGGTAGTTCATATAATTTTTAGCTTGAGTGCTATCCACACCACCGTAATTGTAATTGTTATTGTAAATTTAAGGCGTTATATACCGAATTGATAACTATATTGTAAATAAATATTTACTCAGCTGATAAACAATTTTCACTAATTTAAAATCTACCCCTGTGGCTCCCACTCCATTAACATCTTTAGGAGCCGCGATTTGACGGCTGGTAATCGCACTTCATGCGAAGAAATATATCACTTACCGAGATCTTTTACAGCAAAGTGCCACTCCCAGTAATTAGTTAACGGCGTGATGATATATTTATTTTCGTCACACATGCACAAGAAACACGTTCTTATTCCCTAATTTTACAGAGAGAAACACTGCTTTTCTTCCCTAGGGAGAGAAACATTATGTTTCTTTCCTTAGGTAGGATGTTTCTCTTCCTAGGTAGGATGTTTCTCTCCCTAGGTAGCATGTTTCTCTCCCTAAAGAAATGTTTCTCTCCCTAGAGACTACGATTATTAGCTGTTTGCGGCGTTTCCTATGTAACTAGTTACGCAACCCATATTTGACATTTGTCTCGATAAGACGGTAATTTTTGTGCACTTCTTACGAAAAGTATAATATGCTTCACGGGAGGGCGCGAGTATCCCTTGTGTGAAGTTGGCAAACCTCGACTTCAGCTCGAGCCTTCGGCCCTCGGTTACGTCTCGGTTTGCCAACTTCACACGCGGGAATTATCGCTTGTTTCCCTCCCTTGATGCATAACATACTATTATATTTTAAATTATTTCTTAATTAATTCATACGTTACTTAGACTGTTAGTGAATATGGCACTCTGCCGAAGCAGACCTCGATGAGTGATATATATTTATGCGTGTAACTAGCTGTCGAATCACGTCCCTAAAGATGTTAATAATGGGAAGTCACAGGGGTAATTTTATTGTGGTGAAAATTGTAAAATATTTCGTATTGAATATGCAAATGATCTAAAAGCATATTCTATGTCCCTCATCTATCAATATCATCTAGACTCCTCCAGTAAACTTAATTGGTTACTTATCATATATAAAAAACTATAGGAAAAAAACCGTAAGATACTTAAGCAAACTCTTAACTCATACTTATACGTTAAGTAAACGAATGTTCTACATGAGCGAAGCGCGGTGCGTTGAGCGTTGAGCAGTTATAAATGCGTTAAGATTGACGTCGGTAGCACTAGTAGCATGTCATGTCTAGGATATGAAGCTACCTTCACGCTACCATCGCTCAACGACGATATTGCATCGCACTTTCTCTTTCACTCTTTCCTCCGAAGACTGAAACGGCAATAGTGATAGCGAAGTCTACTGCAATCGGTAATTATTAGAATATTTCAAACTTAATTATAATATCCCATCAAGTTTTTACGCACAATTTTTAATGCTTGGTTTTGGGTAATAGACATAATTTTGATAAATGATGTGAGGAGACTCACATCAACTTAGATACAATCTTTGTTTTAATTTAATTGCATTAAATTCATTTATTTATATCACTTACCGAGATCTGCATAGGCAGAGTGCCACACCCAGTGATGGGTAAAAGGCGTGATGATATATTTATTTATTTTTATTTATTTATTTGCTACACTGCACAATAGGAACTAAATAATAATTTCAGTAGCTTATTGTGCAAGAAAAATTTAAAATCAAATTTGTCAGTTAATTTTCTATTCTTTGTCAAACTCATTTATAGATTGTCTCTATTTATTTTAAATTGTATTTCAAAAAATAAATATACTAATGATAAATTTCTGATGTTGATGGGTAAAAATTGTTTCTTGTGAAAGTATTTTTGAGTATTTGAGATTGAAGTGATACCAGTGAAAAGAATGTAATTCGATATATTCTTACCAGAAGCATCCTAATTGGTTCCTTTAAGAAAACTCACTAATGATGTCAATTTTTTACTGGCATACATAACAACTAAACGTATACGTAGCGAAATAAGAAACGTATAGCAGTTGAAAAGCAAATTACTTGTTTTTTTTTTATTCAATCTACATTTAAATAATTAAATTACTTATACAGAGTGTTTCAAAATTATTGTAAACATATTAAAGGGTATATATTATTTAATGTATCGAATACAAAACAAATAGTATATTATGCATCAAGGGAGGGAAACAAGCGATTATTCACGCGTGTGAAGTTGACAAACTGAGACGTAAGCGAGGGCTGAAGGCTCGAGCGGAAGTCGAAGTTTGCCAACTTCATACAAGGGATAATCGAGCCCTCCCGTGAAGCATATTATACTTTTCGTAACTACACAAAAATTACTGTCTTATCGGGACAAATGTCAAATATGGGTTGCGTAACTAGTTACTTAGGAAACACCGCAAACAGCTAATCTCTCTAGGGAGAGAAATATCGCTCTAGGGAGAGAAACATGCTACCTATGGAAACATAATGTTTCTCTCCCTAGGAGAGAAAAGCAGTGTTTCTCTCTCTAAAATTAGGGAATAAGATCGTGTTTCTTGTGCATGTGTTACGAAAAATAATTTTATCCGAAATTTGCAAAATAATTGAAGTAAACTTTTGTTGTGCCACTGGATTGATAGGTTACAATAATGTTCTTTCAATGTTTAATGTTACTAATTGTTATTTATTCACCACGCATTAATCTGCACGAGAGGAACATGAGTACAAATTAAGTTGTTGAAATGCACGATAAAATTTTTTCCCAAATATGAATTAATGCTTGAAGATAGATTCGATAAGAAAATTGTAATGATACCAACACAAAAAGTAAAAACAATTTAGGTTTTATATTTTGCTTAAAATAACCAAATTATCATAGAATAATAAATCCATGGCAACTTGTTTGCGGTTACCAACCGTCACATCACGGCCGTCAAAGATGTTAGTAGAGGGAGGGCCACAGGAGTAGTTTTAATACAGTAAAATTCTCTACAGGCGCGGTGGCCGAGCGTGTTAAGGCACATCTCTTAACATACTGTGACGTCACCCGAGCCAAGGTTCGTCAGTTCGAATCCGCCTGTCGACAATGTGTGATTTGTCGTTAAATATAAAATACAGCTACATGTATTTATCACACTCGGGCGCTATAAGCTAGTCACTTATACGCTTTAAATAATGTAGCATTCGACTACGAAAACCGGCAGTACGGCAGTGTAAAAACTGCGGCTCGGTGTGTCCGGTAGGCCCAGGCTCGATTTGGGCTGTAGCGCCACAGGTGATGAAAATTCTCAAATCCACTGCCCGAGTCGATATCACTGAGCCACTTATTCCACTTATTAATTTTGTTTAGACAAGTCAAATAATGAATGATTTCCAAGAAATTTTTATATTAACATGTTAACCATGCTTAAAACAATGGCTTGTAGCGCAAGCTCTGTTTTTGCCTGTTTTAAGAGCAGTGTATTTGGGTGTTTTAGCTTTTTCTAACATCTTAAAACCGCGCTCTTAGAACACCCAAAGACAGAGCTTATGCTACCAGCAATTGTTTCTATTTCGATACGTACATTTTTGGTGTCGTCATTGTCCAGTTCTTCTGAAGATGCTATAGCCTGTAGTTTTATTATTATACTTAAGAGTAGGTTCTTATATATCTTCAGATGTGGGTACCTAGTAATATAAGTAATTCCGATTTGATAAAGATAATATTTCATAGCATAAAAAACTAAAAATGCCTGCAGCTAAAATCTCAAGTGCTAGCAGGAGCCTGAGGTCAGACAACTATCTGTTGCTAAATTACCACTTGTCAACATAATCTCACTTAATTATAATATAATTTGACTTACTAACTCAGCTCTTTGAATACAGTGTATCATTTAGTGTATGTTGAACCGTTACTTTAATAACGTAGCTAATTTAAAAACGAACTTTATTGGATAAAATACATAATAAAATTGAAATTGGTTTGATATTCTTTACATAAAGTAATTATTATGTTAATTTGAACACTCCAATTTAAACAATTTAATAAATTAATTAAAATGCTGTTGTAGTTTAGTGCGTCTTCCAAGCATAGAGTTCGCGAGTTCAAATTCAATTTCACTTATACGACTACGTATCTGAATGGTTGAAATTCTATTATAAGCTATTGACGAAACAAATAATGATTTAATGGTTATATTTCGGTTTTGTTTAAAGCAATCTTCAAGTAATGATCCGATGAGGGTTGAATGATGAATAAGTGACTAACAAAAGGGGAAAACGTTAGTCACTAATTCATCGTTCATCCTTCATCGCATCACCACTTATTCTAAAACCAAAACCTTTACTTTCATAAATGTACTTTTGAACCTATATTGCTTCAAATTGTACAAGGATATTTTAAAAATGAAATGCAAATTTAAAATATGGATTTAAAAAAGATCTAATTCTAATATTTCTAAGAAAAATAATACCTACCGTAAGTATTCTTAAAAATATTTGAATATAATTTATATATTAATTTTTATATTGCTTCCTTCTTAAATACATATTTATATTATAATTTATAGTATTAATTTTACATCCTATTTTACTTAAAATATCTCTGTAAAATTTTGAGCAGTGTATATTGATATTTACTTCCAACTTCCTAAAAATGTACCTAATTGAGATTAAATTCTTGTTGTACAGAGTAACAAATAAAAAAATAAATCTGTATCTGAATTTCTCTTCGGAATTGTAATTTAAACAGAGTGAAATGATTTATTTGTTACAAATTGTTAGGTACATAATAGCTTTAATTTAATTTAAAAAGTGTAAATTACTGCGGGCGACGAACCATGAACTTTTTCATGGTTACTATGATACTCTGTAAATTACTTGTATGTGCAAAATTAAATTTTATTTATTAATTTAATGTTTTATTACTTTATTATTATTGCTTTGTAATAAGTATAATTTTATACGTAATTACCTTGTAATTAAATATTTACTAATAAAACCATAGATATAAAAATTAATCGGATATATTTAAATGCTTCGGAATTATGAAATCAATAATAAAATTATTACACAACTATTTCAACAACAATTAATTGTATAAATAATAATTATGATTTAAAATTAATATTATATCTAATACAAATCTTAGAGAGAAAATAATAAAGTTAATAAGAATTAATTTATTTTTATTATAAAGTATTTTATCTAAAAGTTCGTCGTCTGCTTTTACGTTGAAGTCTCCTCACTCTTTCTGTTTGTTTTTATTGATATTGTCCTACTTGATGCCACTGTGCCACCTACCCCATTAAGAATAATTAATTAATTAATATTCAGTGAGTGTTTCAAAGATTCGATATTTTAAACAAATATGTAGGTGATTCAAGAAAATAATAAAAATGTTATTAATTGCATAAATAATTATTATGATACAGAATTAATTTAAGACTGGAGAGTGTTGACTTAAGAATCGTAAAAAGAGATTGTTAAAGTTAATAAGAAACAATTGATGTTTGTATATTTGTGTATAACTTCGTCGTTTGATCACACGTTGAAGTCTCTCTCATCATTTGTATTTGTGTTTGTTTTGTTGTAGGTGGCGTGTGGCGGCGGCGCTAGTAGCGAGCGTCCGCGTGCCCCGTCCACCGCCCCCGGGCTTCAGGCTGCTTCCGCCGCCCGGCTCCACCGCCACCGGCCGCAGCGCCCTCACGCCTCTGGCAGTCTTAGCGACAGCTCCTCCAGTGTTATACGACAGGTACGATCATCAACTCTCTCTCTTTCTCTCTCTACATTTATTATGGATTCATCATTGTCATTATTGTCTTCAAATGTTTGACTACCAAAAATTCAAAACGCCCTCGAACCATGCCCGTCCGGGCAGAACGTAAGAGAGTATTACCTACATGAAAGATTGTTCATTTAGATTTATCTTAAGGAAATGTTTATCATTTTATAAAGATTTATGTGCACGAGCTATTCATAGAAACTTGAAGATGATATTATTTTCCGGATCTAAATACTATAAAAGAAATTTAAATCAATTTATTTATCATAATCTTCCAAAAGTTATTAATTTTAATAGTGACATTATCAATATCAAAAGAATATTTTGTTTTTTTAAACTTAGAGAAAGAATACATCTTTTCTGAATAGTTAACGCTGAAATATTTAGATTAGAATATTTAATTATATACGATAAGAAGCAGGAAACAATTTTACTTGAATGTAAAATGATCTAGTCAAACTTCGTTTCAAAAACTTTCAAATTAAGTACATATTTAAAGCGTAAAACAATGTTGATTTGATAGTCGACCTGCTAACATTTAGAAACAATTTAACCTAGATTCTAAATAATTATGAGTATTGTTGAGATAAATTTCGTAGAAACAACTATTTATTAAATTCATAAAACAAACTACACAAATTATTACTTAAGGCCGTTTGATACGATGCATTTTTTATGCTCAAAATAATGTACATAATTATGCACTTCACTTTGACCATAAAAATGATGAGAGAATTTTGTACAAAATTCTGTATATGCATCTGCTCAGAGTGCATCATATCACCAACTGTCACACTCTCAATATAGTTATTTGTGTATTAAGAGCGTAAAGTGACACTTTACGCTCGTGATACACACATAATTTTTTCTACGATTGCATCTTCAAATTATTTAAAAAGTATACGTATTGAAAATAAATTCATTCTGTCAACTGTCAATATGACAAGTTTCTGTTTTGTTTGTATCCCTGGTAACTATTGAAATAAACGCTCATTTAATATCTTTTTCGCGTAATGCCATTGGAAACGCGCGCATTTAACGTCTTTTTCGCACGATGCCATTGGAGACGGGCGACAAAGATGTTTTTCGATTGTTCCACAGAAAATGTCAACTTTACGATGACAAATGAGAGCGTAATTATCAACTTTTCATAGCAATCGTAGAAAAATGAAATTGTAATTGTAAATATATTAATTAAAATGGCATATGATAGCTTTCAACAAATTAATTTCAAATTATTAGCATTGTTATCTTCGATTATAAAATGTACAGATGTGGATAAGAAAAGAAGATTTTCTAGAAAAAATATGGTGTAGGAATTGGTCGAAAATGCGAGAAGTCAAAAGAGTCTTAAATTTACTTAATACATTACAGTTCCAATAAAATTTGTTCCAATACCCGTAACCTAGCATGTTTGTATTTGTACTAGATAGATTTTACTTTATATAAATATGGATATTGTTGATATTTTTCAATTAGAAGTGTAACTTCATCACGAGGCTAGATATAATAATTTGCTAAAATATGAATGGAAAAGAAACTCAGAGATAATATATGACAGAAGATATCAATAATGTCAATGCATATCTATGTTGCGCATAATAATGTACTTAATTTTGAACTAATGGGGTAGGTGGCTCAGTGGTATCGAGTCGGCCTGTGGATCTTGAGAACCCTGGTTCGATCCTCACAGCCGACAAACAATTTTAACCAATTTAAATCTACCCCTGTGGCTCCCTCTCTACTAATATCTTTAGGGGCTGTGATTTGACGGCAGGTAACTTCACTTCATGCGAAAAAATATATCACTTACCGAGATCTGCTTAGGCAGAGTGCCACACCTAGTGATGGGTAAAAGGCGTGATGATATATTTATTTTATATTTTTTTTAATTTTGAACTAAATAATGCATCGTGTACATTGGAATAGAAACAATTAGATTTTGCGCTATGAAACGTTTTGAAATTATTATTTTAAATTGTTTGAAAGGAGATCTAAATTTGTTTTTATTTGAAGTAAATGTCTCGTTTGTATAAAGTGGAAAATATTCTTCGGTAAGGTTTAGTTAAATTTAAGTACTCACTAAAAAGTTATTTATAATATTTCTCATTAAAAAAAACCATTTAACAGAAACTAGCAAGTCAAATAATTTTCATAGTTCATAAACTTGCTTAGCTTGAATATTTCTTAAAACTAGTTTCAAAAATTAAAAGCAAATGAAACAGGAAAAATAATTTGTGGCCAGCACAGCATAGCTTACTGTGATACAGTACTCCATACTGGTTTAAAAATTCTTAATAAAAAATGTGATTAAATTTCTAATCGTAATTCAACGCAAACTGGTTTTAATTTAATTCCTTTAAGCGGACGAACAAAGACGGGATATGATATTAGTTTATGTGTGGGATAAAGAGAGAAGGAACATTACATTTTAACAGCGCAGCTCTCATTACTTTCTGTCTACAATAATAATTAGGCAATATTTTAATTGGTTTAATTGACTGGTCTATTAGTAGGTCATATTTCGGTCACCGCGTATGAAACTTCATTTTCATATATTTATTTTTTTCAATCACCAACCGATTTTTTGTTTACGGTAACAGGAACATAATCCCAATTACTATAAATATAAATAAATATATCATCACGCCTTTTACCCATTACTGGGTGTAGCACTCTGCCTAAGCAGATTTCGGTAAGTGATATATTTCTTCGCGTGAAGTGCGGTTACCAGCCGTCAATTACGGAAGTAGAAAAAGTAATTTAGCAATATCTGCAAGCGTAGTTTTGAAAAGAGTGTAACTACTAAAAATTAAAGTAAATGGTTATTAATTTAATCCGCGTTTAAAATTGCGAATAAACATTTATTAGTACGAGTATGTAATTTGGATTTCAAGGTTTGAAGTAATGTTTAAATTATTCTATTACCAAAGTTTAAAAATGCCATAAATACGTTTTTTGTTTGTTGAAATTATTGTTTTTCGAGGACGTTATTACAAAATTATATTTCTTCATAACCGGATTTGCATATCGGAAAAAATGTCATTGAATGTTTGTTACAGGTAGTTAAAAGTGTAATTAACATAATTATAAATTAAACTAACGCTCTGGACGTCACACATTTAAGTAGGTACCCAGCAAATGTTGAATTATAAATTCTAATCTTCGTCAGATTATTCCGTTTCAGTGGATATTGTAAGCTTGAGAAATTGTTCCTGAAACCATGGCTCGATATATTTAATGCAGTATATGCTAATGCTTGGATTTATTATTATTAATTGCTTTGAGTATATTGCAGTATATTCATTGTGCTATATATTATTAGAGATTTGAATATTAATTAGCTAACGAAAATAAATTTAAGGCCGTTTTTTTCTTATTATTAAATTACTATATTTCCTTGCTGTCAAAGGTTTATTAATTATTTTAACAATTATCCGTAGTTCTAACAAATAACCATTATTTTTTTATAATACAAAATATGATACTGCGTCAAATTTGTGAAAAAATCATTTTTTCGGAAGGTACATTTTATAAATTTTATTATATCTTAAAAACTTTTCTCGCTACTTATCTGACGACTTCATCAATGTATTCCTCATAATTTTCTGCATAATTATGAATAATTTTATTGATTTCAATTAAAGGATAATTTTGTTTTTGGCACAAAATGTGAAATACCCTTAAAATCAGCTTTTCTGAAGGCTATATCTCAAAAACTAAACAAGATATGAAAATGCGGTCAACGGCATTGAATTCCTCATGTTTGAATTGACTTATAAACATATTTTCAGCGATTTTTATTTTTTGAAAATTTCTTAAGGGGTACCCCTTAAGATTTTTTCAAATTTAAGCCTATTTCGGACAGTTTTCTCTAAAATTCGTTCCTGTTGGAGTATTGTAACGAAAGTTTATATACATATGTATTTTGGTCTGCTGAATCCAATGGTTTAATTTTCAAGTGCGCCAGACTTCTAGTTTTTGAGTTATTACTCAAAAAATGGTTTTGGAGATAATTTTGGCGCAACATTTAAAAAAATTAAAAATCGCTGAAAATATGGTTTTAAGTCAAGTAAAGCACGAGGAATTCAATGCCGTTGAGCGCATTTTCATATCTCCTTTCGTTTTTGAGGTAGAGCCTCTGAAATGTTGAATTTTTATCAAATTTTATTCACATTTGCTCATTTTTCTTCTGCTGCCTTATATCTTAAAAACTAGACTAGACCCAGCCCTGAAAAATTTACCATTGAATTCTGCATAGTTTTCTACATAAGTGTGAATATTTTCATTGATATAAATTGAGGGAAACATGTTTTACTGCAATGTGAAAATCGATAAAATTATTCAAGTTCCAAATATTAATGATAAGTAACTGAATCTTTCATGAACTTTATAATCAACCTTCTAAATTTCCTGCAAGCATTGTGAATCATTTCACAGTCCATAATCTTGAGAGCTAGTCCTAAAACCACTTTCTCATTGGACTCCGTCGCGTATAATCTTACATTACTTGATATTATTTATACAGCATGCATGGGATATTAACGGATATGTTGTTGTGGTCAATGATGTGCCCCCCTTCCGCGCGACTGTGTTTTGTCGCTTATAGCTCCGCCTAGAGACTGTCACTTGTTTATTTACCGGTAAAGAGGGGGGCTGATGGGGTACAGGTATCTGCTTTTATATGTCGTTGTCTAATTTTTAATATGAGTACGTGAAATGTATATGCGTTAGTTTTAGTGTCTGTGTCGTTATGTATAATAATATACTTACAGGGACGGATTAAATAGAAATACACTATCATAAATAAAATAAATAAATATATCAGCACGCCTTTTACCCATTACTGGGTGTGGCATTCTGCGTAAGCAGATATCGGTAAGTGATATATTTTTTCGCGTGAAGTGCGGTTACTAGTCGTCAAATCACGGCCTTCAAAGATATTAGTGGAGGGGGAGCCAAAGGGGTAGATTTAAATTGGTGAAAATTGTTTGTCGACAAGGGTTCTCAGGATTCACAGGCCGACTCGATATCACTGAGCCACCTACCCCATAAATACACTATCACAATTTATTTATTTATTTATTTATATGTGGTTCGATCCCCACAGGCGACAAACAATTTTCACCAATTTAAATCTACCCCTGATAGTGACTTGTGAAGTAACAAATGGTAGTTTTTGAAAAGGCCGGACACCGAATATTTGGATAAATATAAATACATATTATATGCTGGCATTAAGATTCATTCACGCAACGCCACCGTTGATTAATATTCTTATACGCATAATCATAATTATTTCAAATTAAAACTAATTTTTTGGGGTAGGTGGCTCAGTGGTATCGAGTCGGCCTGTGGATCTTGAGAACCCTGGTTCGATCCCCACAGTCGACAAACAATTTTCACCAATTTAAATCTATCCCTGTGGCTCCCCCTCCACTAACATCTTTGGGGGCCGTGATTTGACGGCTGGTAACTGCACTTCACGCGAAGAAATATAACTTACCGAGATCTGCTTCGGCAGAGTGCCACACTCAGTAATGGGTAAAAGGCGTGATGATATATTTATTTATTTTATATTTATATTCTGTACAACATGAACTTAAGTCCATTTACAGTATAACTTTAGCTTCAGTGGGCTTTGAACTTGGGTTCTTCGAATTGGAGTGCTATAATGCTACTCTCATCACTATATAGCCGAATAGTGAAGTATAGTTTGTCGGCTATGGGCATCGAATTTGGGTTCTCAAATTTACAGGCTGATACGATACTATCGAGTACATACAGGGTGATTTTGTAAAGACGAACCCCCCCTTAACTTTTTTATTATAAGAAATAGAAAAATTTTCTTCATATAAAAGTTTTAGTATATTAAATATACTATTTTATGACACATATAGAAATTTTTTATAAAGTCAGGTTTACATGATACGACTATCAACTTTTATTTTTCAAATGGGAACCAAGAATTATTTTATTAAAATAAAAACCGCCATTTTTTTCTCTTTTTAACGATGTTTTACTTGTCATAAATGTATATGAAAATAATCGAGATAAATAAGATAATTGAGATATGTTAAAATTAATTTTTATTTATCTATTCAGGTGGCTATGCGAAATTAAACAAAATGTAACAAGGTAAAATTAATGACAACAATGCAGATATTTATTTATTACTTGTTTCACTAAAACTTTTATATGAAGAAAATTTGTCTATTTCTTATAATAAAAAAGTTAAGGGGGGTTCGTCTTCGCAGAATCATCCTGTATATATAATTTTGTGAAATAGGGACTAGCTCTGAATAGAATGACTGTTGTGCTACGCCGGTCCTGCACTTCAGATCAGGCAAGGCAAGTGCATTAATCCCAAGATTAATTGATTCCTTTAGTCCGGTTGTGATGAAATAAATCGAAGTCGATGGTGAAACGCATAGTGGCTTTTGTAGTAATTGCGTTTATACTCATACCAGTCTTACATATATTACTCACACATATACACGCGGACATGGGAGTTCCGTTAACGCGTGTAACTATGCCCACATCAAATTCGGATTTTATGTGGTGCATTTCACTTGCGATAGGAGAGAACACTCTCTTAGGCTATGCTCAGTTTTCTTTGTTGATGGACGGACACTCCTTCGCGCTACCGAAGCGCTTAGCGATGGGAACGATGAATACAGACGGAAATACTTCTTGTGACGTTTGTCGGTGAGGTATTCACAATATTTTTGAGCTGTGTTTTTAGTGCTAAATACTGTTTAAATTATATGTTACCAACTGGGAATAGTATACATATAAGGCTACAGGAAGTATAGTTTTCGAATGAAGGAAGAACATCATTTAATGATACCTAACTTATATAACTTTTTTGTTTACAACTCATTCAATAGATAGTTGTATATCAAGAAAGTAAGACATTTCTTCCCGAAAAGGACTGTTTCATTTCCCGATCCGAATAAAGCATCTAAGGAAAGAATGACACGTTTTTCTCGACATCTTTCGATTCACCATTCTATATATATATATACTCGTAAGCTCGTGACTTCAGTATTGTATTTCCCATGTTATTCTATAAAATAATGAGTATTTTTATTGATTTAAATTAACGAATAATTTTATATGACACATAATGTAAAATACCCTTAAATTTGAGGTAAAACTCAGCTTTTCCGAAGGTTATATCTCAAAAACTAAGCAAGATATGAAGATGCACTCAACGGCATTGAGTTCCACGAGTTTTAATTGACTTATAAACATATTTTCAGTGATTTTTATTTTTTGAAAATTTCTTGAATTTTTTCAAATTTAAGCCAATTTCGGACAGTTTTCTTTAAAATTCGTTCCTGGTGGAATATTTTAACGAAAATTTACATACATATGTATTTCGACCCGCTGAATCCAATGGTGAAGTTTTCAAGTGCACATACCTTCTAATTTTTGAGATATTAGTCAAAAACTGTTTTTTGGGATATTTTCGACGAAATATTTTCAAAAATTAAAAATCGCTTAAAATATGTTTATAAGTCAATTTAAGTACTAGGAATTCAATGCCGTTGAGCGCTTCTTCATATCTGGTTTAGTTTTTGAGATACAGCCTCTGAAAAGTAGAATGTTTATCAAATTTCATTCAATGTTGCTCATTTTTCCCCAATTCTCTTATATCATAAAAGCTACACTAAATTCTAACCTAAAAACGGCACCATTGTATTCTACATAGTTTTCTGCATAAATATGAATATTTTCATGAATTTAATTTGAGGGAAACACTATTTTACCAAATTGGAAAAATCGTTAAAATTTATTGATCTCCAAATAACAATGATAAGTACATATTATCCAGAATTCAGTTTCCTTTGGTTGTGCTGTATGCTGTATGTTATATTAGTTTTGATATTTGAATTATTACTACTGGTCTTAGGAAAATTGTACCAAAAAAAGTTTCAAGGTAAAATAAAGTAATTACAGTATAATTTTCTAAACTTCGTAAAACATTATATCTTGACAAGAGAGTAAATGGTGGTATTACGTAGAAAATTTACAAGTTGATCAATCAATATTGTGCCGTATCACGAAAGAACCTTATACCGCAACGAAATTAGAGAAAATTAAACGAATGACTAAAAATAAATCAAAATATGATTACAGTATTAACTAATGAATAAATAAATGTGATAAAACACAAGAATCCGTCAGAAGTAGAGTTGAAAAACGAACATTATTTACCAACAGGCGTTATCAGCAATCTGAAATAAAACATTTGCATTTTCGCGTGACGCAGAGCTCCAATTAGTGTTCAAATTCATTCCGAGCGACTTTTCCTTTCCTTACACGTAGTTATTCTTAAAGAAAAAATTCCCCAAATTCATTACGACAACGAGTTCGTTGCGTGCTGCTCATTTAGCGCACCACCACTGAATTTACATCATGATATATATTCCAAAGTATTTTATATCTGGTTCATGCGTAGCTATCTTGATCCGTATAAAAAAGTAATCATTTCCTCGTAAATATGTAATTTGGGTATCGTGAGATGAGATATCTTCCGATATCCCAGCCGCAAAGAACTCTGGGTAATTTTCTTGCCAATCAAAGTTTGGTCATGTTACATGTATAATGTGTTATTACCGCTTAACTAAAATGACGCCATTTTATAATGATTACGTTGTAACAATACTGTGTTCTCTGTTTGGTCTTGGATTGGAAGTTACTCGTTTATTGCTCACGATTTAACTTTAGTAATGGAACTTAATAACTTTGCCTACAGGCTCACACAACTTATTTTCATCTATTTATTTCGTTGATGTTTTATTTATTGTTCAAACGGTTATATTTTTATTAATTAATAGCTAATAAATGTTTCTCGTTTTTAAAATTGCGATAAATTTGTCATTATCATTTCATTCATCAGTGACTCTTAAAATGTTTCCAAAATATACATTCGTATAAAATCACAATGCTTGTTACATACAGTTGTAGCTTCATGGTAATGCGCTTCTTTCACAGGCAAGCGTTCAAGTGTTCAAATCTCCTTGACTTCAACTTACAGGCAATAATAGCTCAGTGGACAAAATTAAAATAAATCATGTTTATCAATTAACAAACAAGAGGTCGTACGGTCACATTTCCTTGACTTCACTAGATATGAAAAAATACAATTGTGACTGAATGGTTCGGATTCCACTGTAAGTTGCTGTAATTAGGATTAAGTTCCTTATTTTCAGAGTAACTCTTCTTCTTCGCTTAGCTCTACAGACTTCTATGGTCCTTGGCCTGATCCAACTGTCGCTTCCATTCTCCCCTGCCCCCGGTGTATGTTATATTTGCCGCTTTCATGTCCCCTATTACGTTAGATCTCCATCTGTTTTTTGGGCGCCCTCTGGGTCTTTCAGAGTAACAATTAAATAAATAAATACATTTTTCTACTGCCGTTATTACAAGTTCATTTACCATACTGGTTTTAGTTTCTATGGCGCTAAATAATATTTTAATCAAATGTTGACAAGCTGTGGCTTCAAATGTTTTAGTTACAGTTTGAGATATTAAGCACGGGGTGAAGTTAGCTCCAGGCATGTCATTGTAACTTAACCTAGCTTTTTAAATAGTTCATAAACCTTGACAATTTTTGTTGTCTTAATTTGTGATCGTAGAAAAAGTATAGTATGCGAAGAAGTTTAAATTTGATTTGATTTTCTTGATTGAAAAGTTTTAGAATCACTGGTTTATCAACCACTAGCGTGACTAAAAGAAATTATTTATCAAATTTTGAATCTCTGTATAAACGCGCAATGTAGCGCGCTAGGCAAGTATGGGCGATGGGCGACTTGGGCAATCACGTAAACTGTTCAACAGCGACGACGGAGTACGAGTGATTGTGCATGGATTTTTCACGTGGGTGTCACAGTCTAATGGTAGCGCAATGCGTGGGTGCTTTGCAAATTTTTAATATATTTGATAAGTAAATAAAATGGGGTAGGTGGCTAGTCGGCCTGTGAATCCTGAGAACCCTTGTTCGATCCCACAGTCGACAAACAATTTTCACCAATTTAAATCTACTCCTGTGGCTCCCCATCCAATAATATCTTTGAAGGGCTTGATTTGACGGTTGGCAACCGCGCTTCCCGCGAAAATAAAATATATCACTTACCGAGATCTACTTAGGCAAAGTGCCACACCCAGTAAAGGGTAAAAGGCGTGATGATATATTTATATTTATTTATTTAAATAAAAAAGAAATGCAAATCAAATGAGATAGTTATGTGCAAAGTATGGCGAATGAACGATTGGCAAAACAGGTGTATTTATTTATTTATTTATTATATTGAACCCAACAGGCAAAATGCCCAATTACAGGATAAATATATAGTACAAAATAAAAATAGTAAGTACAAAAAAAATTAGGTAACCAGGAAAAAATTACAAAGTAATATTACTAAGTAAAAACAACAAACTAATTAATCAAAATTAACAAAGATTTACAAAATATAATTGGAAGAAACAAATCAAAATATGTATGTGTATGTTGGTGAAATTGAGGGTGAGAGATTGCGTGGAAAGTCTAAATATATATAAGGGAATATTTTATTTAATGTTACGTTGTACAACAGGAACTTAATCCCAATTATAGTACTCATCAAACTGCAAAATGGGGTAGGTGGTTCAGTGGTATCGAGTCGGCCTGTGGATCTTGAGAACCCTGGTTCGATCCCCACAGCCGACAAACAATTTTCATTAATTTAAATCAACCCCTGTGGCTCCCTCTCCACTAATATCTTTGAGGGCCGTGATTTGACGGCTGGTAACCGCACTTCACGCGAAAAAATATATCACTTACCGAGATCTGCTTAGGCAGAGTGCCACACCCAGTAATGGGTAAAAGGCGTGATGATATATTTATTTTATTTATTTTATTTATCGAGCTGCAATATGGTAGTTCATATAATTTTAACTTGAGTGCGATTCGAACTCAAAATCTCCTGATTCGAATTCCCTAACACTATCCATACCACAGTCATATGTTTGAAGGTTTACTGCGTGAACGAAATATGAGACGAGCTTGTATGAAAGTAGTTATGAGTAGTAATATTTCGTGAAGATTAATTGCAGGATTAATCCAATTATTATTATTTGTTCATTAAATGAAAGATTCCAAGTAGAAGAAATTAAACTAGTTTCTGGGATAGGAATTATGAAAGTGGTTGAGACGAAAGTGATGTGTCAAGATGGGAATGTTTGGCGAAAATTAATCGCATGAATCTCTTGAATAAATGGTTCGTCCTACTGCATTTGATGGAATATATTACCGTGATGAATGGAGGGTAAAAGATTGTGTGGAAGATAAAGGAATATACAGGGTGTTTCAGGACTAGTGTAACAAACTTTAACAGCTTATTCCTGAGGTCATTTTGAGCCAAAAATGTCATATGAACATAGGTCCTATTCCTTCTAGTTACCAAAATACAAGAGGTTGAAGTTGAACACGAAATTTTCAAATTTTTGTAATCAAGATATTTTCGGAAAACAAGAATTTTATTGAAAAGTCATACCTTATTTGTCTTCATTAATTTTATTTATTATTAATAACATGCATACAAGTTCAAGGCGCTCATTTTGAACACTTGCTGTAGTTTTTTTAAAATTTGTTACCTTATTTCATATTATGTTAACCTATTCCATGTTTGGTTATGTTGTTCTGTGTCTATTTAATAGTGTCATTTTATGTTTTGTTCTCTAAATCGTATTCGTTAATATTAATAAATAAAACTAATTAAGACAAATAAGGTATGACTTTTCAATAAAACTCTTGCTTTCCGAAAGTATCTTGATTACAAACATTTGAAAATTTCATGTTATATATAGAACTTCAACCTCTTATATATTGGTAACTAGAAGGAATAGGACCTATGTTCATATGACATTTTTGGCTCAAAATGACCTCAGAAATAAGCTGTTAAAGTTTGTTACACTAGTCCTGAAACAGCCTGTATAGATGGATATGATTTAACCCTTTGCACTCCGTTGTCGCCGTAATTGCGACATTTTTACATTACATGCATGTACTTGTATACTATGTATGTATGTAACTAATATAGTGTTGGAGTTATTGGTATCCTCTATAAGTATTTAGGCTGGAGTGAAAAGGGTTAAATTTTAAAAGTGGAATAAGCAAGCTTGTATGATACGAGAGTGATGGAATATTTGGCGAAGATTAATTGCAGAGTACCTAACTATTTCTAGGAATGTATGTTAGTGTCTAAAGGCTAGTAAATTAAATGTAAATTTTGTTGTTACGTATAAACATCAGTAAAATATAAGAAGGCTGTATAGAGTTATGTAAAAATAAATAACTTTATTATCACGCTCTTCCAATTTAACAGCGCCTTTAACTACATCTCCGAACATTCGAATGACTGAAGGGAAAACAAATCTCAAACACCCATAGTAAAACTTACTCTTACATACTCAAATTTCCTCGAAGAACACGCACAGAAACCCACCTCATAAACACCACACGCGCTCACAATTCTTACAAACCGTTCGTGACTTCATGACGAAAATACATTCATATTAGACCCGATTCTAGGCTGGCGCTGGTACTGTTCGAAGTACCGTCCGATACTGTACCATGCAATATGACGATTACCCCACACGGACCAGGATTGTGTAATGAACTGAGGGAGGAAATTCTAGCGTCGCGTGTGATTTAAGCAGAGGGTGATTACATCGAAAGTTTCTGTGATAATCTGCGAAGGAAGCAAGCTTATTTGAAAAGAATTATATGAAAGCGATTACTTTATTTGAAAGGGTACTTACAATTATTAAAGTTACTGTCGTGGCTGTGTGAAAAAAAACATATTTCATATATAATTTTACTGAACTTAATCACATAGTTACAGTACAATGAGCCGCAGTGTATTTCAGCTTGATTGTGAATCGAACTCAGGATCTCCGGTTCAAATTCCATAACGCTATGCATACCACATTTCATCATTCAGGTTTTCTTTAAATTTTCGCCTAATATTTATATGTTCGATGTTTTTACTTCCTTGTACGAAGTAATTTTCGGTTCTCAGATTTCAGTGGAAATACGCATTTTGACTAATTTACGTATGTATCTCGCATAACTCAAAAACGGTAAGCCGTAGAAAATTGAAATTTTATATTTAGGACTGTTATAACATCTAGTTGTGCACCTCCCTTTTTGGTCATTATATAACTTCCGGAAGTGGTACTTTACTTGAAGCCTATAATAGATTTTCATGAAAAACTATATTCAAATATAATTTAAAACTTTCCAAATTTTGTATAGACGACTATATCAATGGAAATAACATAATAGATTTTGGTTAAAATAGACTAACCGTAAGTGGCACATTACATGAAGCTGCTAACAGTTTTTCTTGAAAAAAATGGTATTATTTTAATTTTAGAAATGAATGCTGCAAATAAAAGTTCTAGAGAATTAAATTCTGCGTCTAGCACATTAAGCATTTTTAAATTAGCCTTTTGCATAAGCGAGATATCTAGATTTAAATATTATATATATATATTTTTTAAATTAAGTTTGCTATGGATTAGAACAAAAAATAAAAAATAAAAGATTTTATGTCCAATATGTGCAATTAAAAAAATATCTATAGTTTAATACGCGTACAAGGAAGTCATGTGGTGTCCACATCAGATTTTTTTCTAAGTAGATCTTTTGAAATGCTATGCTAGTTACTGCAGTATCTATTGGATGCTTCAAAGCAGATCTGAAATGATTGTTGGGCAACAAACTGAAGAACTCCGGTAGCAGCATTTAAAAAAAACTAACTGTTTCGTGATATTTTAATTAATATTATTTAATTAACAATTCAGCGGCGCGAGCTTCCAGAAAAATTATTAAAATCCTGAAATATTCTCAAACATTAATCAGAATACCTCATTATTCCTCTAACATTTCCCATAAACATCGTAAAATCTCATCAAAAAATATATAAAAATTTGAATAAAACAAGAAAAGTAATTATAAGGAAGAACATTATTAGCTAATGTGATTAGGTTTAAACATTAATATATAGCTGCGTATTTACGAAAAAAGAATGATAATAATATAACAGAATATTCCCACGTGCGTCCAAATTTATTAAAATCATCATAAAATACCAAAAATACGACATAATATCGCATAATAATTCCACATGTCGGTGGCAAAGGTTAATTATTATTTTTTCAGTAATTAGTAGACTTTTCTTGAACAGGCTGTTCAAAGATCAGATCCGTACCTTATTTTTTCTTTGTCAGAATTTCTCTAATACAAAATTTTCTTGTTTATAATCAACCTAGAGTATTACTTTTTTCCGGAAAAGGCGTGATGATATATTTATTTTTTTATTTTTTTACAAAATGTAAAAATGATTTGGGTTTTATATTTTGTTTAAAATATAAAATAAATATATCATCACGCCTTTTACCCATTACTGGGTGTGGCACTCTGTTGTAGCAGATCTCGGTAAGGGATATATTTCTTCGTATGAAGTGCGGTTACCAGCCGTCAAAATAAAATAAGCAAGTTATAATAGAATAATATGTCCATGGCAACTTATATCAAGTAAATTGACAAAAAACATTTTTTTAAATGTCAAACTGACATTTTTGATCCGAAAATATTTCCTCTTGTTAATTTTGCTTAGGCAAGTCAAGTAGTGAAACATTTCCAAGAATTTTATTTTTTCATTATGGCAACCATGCTCACTAAAATATTTCCTGAAGTCAAACAATTTACAGAAATTTTAGAGAAATACGAATTAAATAAAAGATTTAAAATAGTTTATTTTCTAGAAAGAAATCGCGCCAAAAATTTGAATTATTAGACCCAGAAAAGGGTAAAACGATGTTCTAAAATTGATCTATTTTAAAAGAGTTTTCTAAATATTCAATCTATTCTTACGAAAGTGTTAAGAAATAGTCGTGTTCCGGTTCTGTGTTTGCACTTCAAATCCACGTATGTGGAATTGACATTTTTTGATTTTAATTTATTACTAACTTTTTTGTAATTAATATCTACAAAAAATGTCGTCTAATGAATACAGAAAAAAACGTGTTTTTCTCCCATAGCTCTGTTTAATAGTTTGACCTCTGCGTTTGTTAATTTTTCAGTTTATCGGGCTATCGTATAGCCCAGGTGTTATTTACCGGAGATTTTTAAATAGTCGAAAAGACATAAAATTCTTAGATGTCGCTCCAGTCAATTAGGAAGCGGTGAGCGGTGTCGCACCGCGTAGCGGGACAAAACTCGATGGCGTACTTTTCATTTTATGTCTAGCTCTGGAGAGATGGTGACAACTTGTGCTATAAATATATTATTATTGTTATTAGCTGTTTGAAACGCGGTATGGTGTCCCAATGCTTCTTTACATGTGAGAACTTTTTGTAAAATCCATAAATATGCATTCGTGGTTTCTCTTGACAATTACGAATCAATCGAAATGTTATTAATTATTACAATTCACTTACAAGTAATATATATTTACGTGTCCAGTATAGTAAATTAATTTTTAAGCGTAGCCCACTCTTCTTTTCTATCTTATCTTTTTAGATTTCTTCCTAGAGAAGTGGGTGTGAGTGAGTTGAGATGAGATGGGATATATATGTACAAAAATAAAGGATAATTCATTTCACAAAATAAAATTCATGATAAAAACACCAGAAACAAGGGAAAATTGAGAAAACCCTTAGTGAAATATAATTGCACCCGTAATTCTCCTGATGTCATGGGCGTGGATATCTTTAACAGTATTCCACACGATATTATAATGTGTAAAAATATCTGTAGTTATAAGAAGAAACTAAAAGAATTTCTTGTGCAAAACTGTTTTTATACTATTGACGAATTTTTGTAACGTTCTTAATTTTATTACTTGTCTACGACGCTTTTTATATGTACTTACATCTCAAAAATAATAGTATATTATACAACGACGCTATAATGGATGCTCTTATTCCCGAGGATGAAGTTTGCAACCCGAGCGAGCGAAGCGAGCAAGGGTTGTAACCATCCGAGGTAATAATAGCCATTATAGCGAGTTGTATACTATACTTTATATACGACTAACATATACGACTAATTTAATAAAAATTAATCAATTTTTATATGATTTATTATCTATTAATTTTACATCTATTTACCTAATAAATTTACATCTAATTGAAATGAATAAATGGAGTCAAAAGACCATAATGAAGATGATTTGTATTTTTCACCTAATTCAGTGAAATATGCCAACAATATATTTTCTGAATACGAATTTGTCTTCATTTTAATACGCCAGTCCATAAAACTTTGATATGCTTTGTCATAGAAATTTGTAGACTTTTGTGGTAATAAACCATATGTAGTAGCATCAGCAATTTTCGTTATTTCTGGTGGTGTCGAAGATATACTGTCTTCTGTAATACGGTCCATTTTTTCAATTACAGTTAAGCACAATAATTTAACACAATTTGCAAGACCGTTTTTGACAACTTCTCAACCATGATTTCGTTTTGTTTGATCCGATTCGTAAACAACAGTAAACTTAGCAACGAGCATGTTTAATTTAAATATGAGTCGCTATGGCAGCACTGTTCCGATGACACAATAAAACAATGATCCATGTTTTAAGCATTTTGATTGGTTCACAAGCGGGAATAATGACCATTATTCCCGTCTCATTATTCCCGGCGGGATTAATATATAGCATTATATAGCAAAAAACGCATATATAATGATAATATTATTAGTTAGTCGTATATAAAATATATTATTATTATTATTATTATTATGATTTGATCATGTGGAACGTACGAGAATGTCGATTGAAAGATGAATGAAACAGGTATATAGGAGCGAAAGCTGGATGTGTTTGAAAGTTTGCGTGATGAACGATTTCTAGTGTGAGGAATAACTGAGGTTATATGGAGGGAACTATATTAATTTGATGAATCTGGTGAGCGGATGTTTTGTGAACTTTTGAAGGGTTTATGTTAGTCCATTTAATGGGATGTAGAGTTATGTATGTAACAACAAGAGAAATAATTAATTCAGTGTTTAACATTTTCTTCCTACTCTTCAGCATCCTACTAATTTATTTTTTAAATATGTTTTTACAGATATTCATGTTTCAAGTCGAAACAATTAAGTAAATTAGAATTTATGAACATTAGTGTATGGTTATTTATGAATACAATATTATGTAAAGAAGGAAATTTAATTTCTCGATGATCTAATAATTTCAATGTGAACTTCGAAATTTGAATATTTCTAAATATTCTTATTCTTATTTAAACGATTTAAATCCGGTTGCAAACATATATTACGTGTGAACACCTAAAAAATTATATCTATTAACATTTCAACTTTATGACAATCGTGTTTTCTTTACAGAATTTAACATATAAATATTTTTAAAATTACTGATATTTAACTGTCAATAGACAGATAGTCATTTTTGAAAAGGTCAAAGAGAACAGTTCATAAAAATAAATCTTTAGCACTTCATACGTCAGATTAGGTTATATTGTTTCCACCTTAATACTTGATTTAAAAAAATTATAAACGCAATTAGAAATTATATTAGTGTCCGCTTGGTTTTGTGAATTCTTTTTCCTTGTACGAAGTGAAGGAAGTATTGTAATCGCGAAAATTTTCGGTTCTCGGATTTCAGTGGAAATACGCATTTTGGCCATCCCTGAATCCATTTTGACTAATTTCGTCGTGTCGTCTGTACGTACGAATGTATCTCACATAACTCAAAAACGGTAAGCCGTAGAAAGTTATAATTTTGTATTTAGGACTGTTATAACATCTAGTTGTGCACCTCCCTTTTTGGTCATTATATAACTTCCAGAAGTGATACTTTACTTGAAGCTTATAATAGATTTTAATGAAAAACTATATCAAAATATAATACAAAACTTTTCAAATTTGGTATATAATACTAGTATATCAATGGAAATAACATAATAGATTTTGGTTAAAATGGACTAACCGGAAGTGATATATTACATGAAGCTGCTAACAGTTTTTCTTGAAAAAAATTGAATTATTCTGATTTTAGAAATAAATACTGGGAATAAAAGTTTTAGAGAATTAAATTCTGCGTCTAGCACATTAAGAATTATTGAATTAGCCTTTTGTATATGCGAGATATGTTAATTTAAAAATTATATATTTATTGTTTTTTTTTTAAATTAAGTTTGCTATGAATTAGAACAAAAAATAAGAAAACAATTTAAAATTTAATGTCAAATATGTGCAATTAAAAAATATCTATAGTTTAATACGCGTACAAGGAAGTCATGTGGTGTTCACATTAGATTTTTTTCTAGAATTTTACTTAAATGAATTTGATAAAACAGAATGTGGCACCAGTTACTGTCGAAATTTCTATAAAATTTTGATGAAAGCGAGCCTCCTAGTGTGTAGCATTTTATGGTAGAATGATATAAAAATGAAAAGTAATATACAATACAATTTATTCATTGTTAGACAACTATAATACAATCAAAAAGTAATAAAAATCAAAGAGTGCTTAAAATGTAAATTCTCATTCGAATTACGAAGTAGCATTCCCAATTCGTAGTCGCGTTTATAACTTTTACGATTTGGAATCAACATACAAATATTTACCGTCAATCCTCGTAACGATTTTTTTATGAAATCATAAAACTTTATTATAAAATGATTTACTAAAACGTGAACATAACTTTTATTTGAGTTTTATTATTATTATTATAATCTGAAAGTCTGGAGAAAATCCTACAGTTCTTCAATCTAAATCCCAGAAGAATACGATGGAGTCTGGAGTACGCTTGATCTAACGGTTGTTTTTTTGTTGTTTTATGTCCGAATCTTTAAAATGTCTTCATCGAAGAATCACGGCCAACACATCTCGTAAATCAAAGCGGAAATTCTGAATTATGATTCAATGATTGTCTTCTTCTGAATTAAATTTCTCATACAACATCTACACACACAGTTACATCTATTTGATAGCTAAGTAAAAAAATAAATAAATAATACAAATTATATAAAATGTCAAGTTCTTATTTTGGAAAAGTTCTGGATTCAGAATCGCAAAAAAATAAGATTGTCAAATTATTAGTCCAAACAATTAATATTAACCCGTGACTCACGAGGGTTGAAATTTTAAATGCAAAATACATGTATTTTTTAACATTACATTTCCGCACTCAATTTAGTTGTGATAGTAATCGTTTTCCTCACTAGTAATGAAAGTAAATTACATTCCTTACTAGTGAGGGAAACAGTTGCTATCACAAGTAAATTGAGAGAGGAAAATGACATTTGACATGGTGACCAAGGAAACGGGATGTGCATTTGCAAATACAACTCTTTTGATTTATATATAATAATTATTAAATTTCTTGTATCGCAAATGTAAAAATGTAATTTTCAAGTTTAATGTTGAAAAAAAAATAGTATGTAAGACACGTGGAAAAGGTCCATTGCAAAACTCATACTTGTTTTACAATTAAACCCTTTTCTCACTAGTATTACAATATACTATTTTTGATATGTATGTTTATATGCAATTATCAAATGTTATCTTGAAATATAGTCCTTTGAAATGTTTCTCTGATGAAGTCTACACATTTCCATTTATTAAAAAAAGTCTACATTCAAAAAATAACCAGGTTTGTTTCAAATTTTTATACTGCAAAAAATGTGAAATCATGATAAATAACAATTTTCAAATGGATATAACTTCGTTGATTTCCAGCTAAAATATCATGTAAATAAATGGTTTTGAAGGGTTAAAAGTAATCCATCAGAGAAATATTTCCAAGGACTGTATTTCAAGATAACCATTTGATAATTGCATATAAACGTGCATGTTACTAAAATACATGTATTTTACATTTAAAATTTCAACCCTTGTAGGGTATGAATTAATGTTATTAATTTGGTATTCTTATTTTTTCACGATTCTGAATCAAGTTTTGATATGTGTAACTAAAAATTCAAACTTTGCCAAAATAAAGACCACCCTAATATTTATTCATTTGCTACTCTGCACAACAGGAACTTAATCCCAATTAAAGTAGCTTATAGTGGAATCAGAATCGTATCGTTGAAATTTGAATATAAAATAAATATTTAAACATTCACACTTTTGCTTGGAATTTGTTTCACTTATCTGATAGTTGAATTATTCTCTTCCTTTATTCCGTAAAATTTTAAATGCTATAATTAAATTACTAATAATTTTTATTTTATACACAGTTGTACTTTCCTGTTTGTATTTCATGGGATACACGAAAAAAGTAAACAATTATAATCGATAAAAGTTATTTCCGCATGGCAATACAATAACAAATGAACTTTGATAATAACAGAACAGTTTAACAACAGCAATAGAAAATTGTGTACATGATTTGAAACATTAATAATAAAAATAATTGGCATGAATGTTTAAGAACCTCTACAAACTCTAACAACAAATTGCAAAATAATGATCGTATAAATCTTTACTTACAATTTAAATAAACACATGTACACATATGTACGAAATAATACCATAAAGTTAAATAAAACTAACAATGGTTAATAAATATCTGCACCCACATGAACGACACTCCAAAAGCCACTTTCAAATATTAAACAAATGATAGTAAAGCTTGCCACACACTAGACACACGTATTAGCTTTATTGGCGTTCAATAAAATTATAATTTGGTATACAAGCATGCTATAGATTTCTCGTTATTGAAAATTATGACATTTGTACAAAATAAAATTATAATCATAATAATTAATCCTAGCATGTTGCCATTTTGTAAAAAACCTCTTTCTTTGTAAAATAAGTAAATGTAGATGTTATTACTACTTATTTATTTATGTAACGCTGTACAACAGGAACTTAATCCCAATTACAGTACAGGATCCGCACTCACCGAGCCGCAGTGTAGTAGTTTATATGATTTTTAGCTTGAGTGAGATTCGAACTCGGTATCTCCGAATTCGAATTCCGTATCGCTATCCACACCACCGTACTGATGCTCTGCAATTGCAAATATTAGTAGGGTAATATAATAATTGTTATATACCTTTTTTGAACATTATTAAATTGTTAAATAGAGCTCAGGTATGATCTATGGACTATCTAGATATACTCTATACAGAATATATTAAATATGACGTCATAAAACAGTAATTTGGGGCCTTGTGAATGCAACTTCAATCATAATTTGGTGCGTTTAAATCTCGCTTCAACCATCTACAAAAAATTAGGAGAAACTCTTTCAAATACAAGAAATGAAGAAGTAAATTTTCTTTTCTTGGCCACTTAATGTTGGATGTTTTTCGACAAGTGTTTTCCCGGCTTAGTTCTAATGTAACAACCAAGCTGTGTCAGTCAGGAGCCGGTGCACATCAAAGCAGGCTGCGCCTCAGTCTAACGAGGCTCACATAGCCTGCTTGACTTGACCAGATACGATTTCCGCCAAAACAAAATTTATGTTTTTCTCTCGGCACAAAGATGTTAGGTTCTTTGTTGTCGCCATGCGCATATCATTAACGAGTATGGCTCTTCTTTCTAAGAATGGACACTGGTCATATACAACAAGATGTGAAATTGTTTTACAAAGAAAAACTAAATATTTTGTAAAAAAACAATTAATAATAATATATGAAGTCAATTAATAGAAATAACAGAATTGAATCCAAAATATACGAGTGGTTCTGATTTCAATATATTTTAGTTACTGTAATTAGGATTAAGTTGATGCAGAACAGCATAATAAATATATCATCACGCCTTTTACCCATTACCGGGTGTGGCATTCCGCGCTAGTAGATCTCGGTAGGTGATATATTTCTTCGCGTAAAGTGCGGTTACCAGCCATCAAATCACGGCCCTCAAAGATATTAGTGGAGGGGGAGCCACAGGGGTAGATTTAATTTGGTGAAAATTGTTTGTCGGCTGTGGGAATCGAACCAGGGTTCTCAAGATTCACCACCGAGCCACCTACCCCATTTAAACTAATATCGATTTAATTACTATTTAACAATTGATGAAATCAAATTAGGATACCGCCAGGATTTGAACCAAGTACCTTTGACTTCCGGTTAGGTGTGTACCCATTTGATTCAAGTCTGTTGTATGTCCAATATGTCTTTCACGGCGGTAACCCAGCGTTTCTCTTTAATACTGTTTTGAATAACATAGAAATGAGTTTGAGATTATGTTCTGCGCGCTGTGCTATTTCCGTTGATTAAGAAACATATGAAGCTTAATACACTATTAAAAATATCTTGAAAATTTCCCAATGCACAGAGCAAACAGTTGTTTACACTCGCACTGCAGGCAGACTTCCGAAACCAGGTCAGAATCCCGCATTGCAATGCACGAATTTCAAAAATACTTTAGGGAGTCGAAGCGCACTGAACCCCGCCTACTGTGTGTTAAAAATATCCGTGCAACTTGCAAGTGTAACACGCATTCACGCTACGCACCGCCCGGTACGCAACATCTGTCCAGCGTTACCATACGCATACTACTGTTGATTCTGTTTGTCCCAACATTGCAGGAATCTTAATTTGGCCACGTGCGTTTTCAGTCCACAAAGACTTGTGTTCAAACACTACTCATACATTAGTTAATATAGTTTGGACATGTGAAACGTATGTCGAAAGATGTATAGAGGGTGAAAGATTGTGTCAACGATCTAGGAATAAATGGATGGGTATAATTGAAGGTTTGTTTCGTACAGAAAAGATGAGACATACATACATAACATCACGCTATATCCCATTAAATGGGGTAGCACGAACCTATCAACATTCTCATCCTGACACACGATACTCGTTTCCTCCATACGAACTCTTTCTTTTCTCACAATCCATCATCACGCAACAAACATCCATCCATTCGCTCCTGTACACCTGTTTCGTAAATCTTCACTTACACCCACTTCTCTAACAACGAATCTATAAGAAATGAAGGCAGCATCTCCTGCGCTTGTTTAAAAAATGAGGCAAGTTTGTATAAAACAAATTATGATTGTTCATAGAACACAACTAGTGAAATAGTATTGAAAATTTGGAACGGATATCGAAAGATCTATATTGATGAAATTAAGGATGAGACATTGCTTGAACGATCTAGAAATAAATGAAAGATTATTATTGAAGGTTTGTTACAGGCAATGAGCTATGAAAGGAATTATGAATGTTAATGAATCAAAACTAAAGTGACATGATAGGAAATTTGGAACGTATATCGAGAGTTGTATCATTGGTGAAATTGAAGATGAGAGGTTTGACGAACAATCTACAAATACATGAAAATTTATGATTGAAGGTTTGTTATATGTGAAGGAAAGATGGGATGAGTTTGTATAAAAAAAATATGACTGTTGATGAAGCAAAACTAGCGTGACAAGACATGCATTTTTGAATGTATTTTGAAAGATGTATATTGGAGAACTTGAAGATGAAAGGTTTTTTGGGCGATTTAAATACAGGGTGTTTCAGGACTAGTGCAACAAACTTTAACAGCTTATTCCTGAGGTCATTTTGAGCCAAAAATGTCATATGAACATAGATCCTATTCCTTCTAGTTACCAAAATACAAGAGATTGAAGTTCTATAAATAACACAAAATTTTCAGATTTTTTTAATCAAGATACTTTCGGAAACAAGAGTTTTATTGAAAAGTCATACCTTATTTATCTTAATTAATTTTATTTATTAACGAATACGATTTAGAAAACAAAACATAAAATGACACAATTAAATAGACACAGAACAACATAACCAAACATGGAATAGGTTAACAAAATATGAAATAAGATAACAAATTTTTAAAAAATTCCAGCAAGTGTTCAAAATGAGCGCCTTGAACTCGTATGCATGTTAATATTAATAAATAAAATTAATGAAGACAAATAAGGTATGACTTTTCAATAAAACTCTTGTTTTCCGAAAGTATCTTGATTAAAAAAATTTGAAAATTTCGTGTTATTTATAGAACTTCAACCTCTTGTATTTTGGTAACTAGAAGGAATAGGATCTATGTTCATATGACATTTTTGGCTCAAAATGACCTCAGGAGCTGTTAAAGTTTGTTACACTAGTCCTGAAACACCCTGTATAAATGGATGGATGTGATTGAAATTTTGTTACATAAATGTAAGATAAGATGAGTTTGTATGAAAGGAATTATGACTGTAAATGGAGCAAAACTAGTGTGACAAACAAGAATATTAGATTGAAGAATGAATCTAATGAATACTTGTTTAGTGTGTGCTTTTCCATTGGGAGATTTTAAGAATCATGACTGTTTCTAAGAATAAATGAGATTGTGTGAAATAAATTATTATTATTATTATTAGTGGTATCGAGTCGACCTGTGGATCTTGAGAACCCTGGTTTGATCCCCACAGCCGACAAACAATTTTCACCAATTTAAATCTACCCCTGTGTCTCCCTCTCCACTAATATCTTTGAGGGCCATGAAGTGACGGCTGGTAACCGCACTTCACGCGAAAAAATATATCACTTAGCGAGATCTGCTTAGGCAGAGTGCCACACTCAATAATGAGTAAAAGGCGTGATGATATATTTATTTTATTTAAAGATGGCATGACCAGTTCCACAAAACTTCTCATGTCATCTTACTAGTTTGTTAGAGATCTTATTCTCTGCTGGCACAGTTCTTCGTCACCAGCTTCTTCACATGAACTTTGTTCTAGGTGAAGAAGTGAGTTATACCATACTGATGAGCTCTAATAAGAGCGAAACGCGTCTATGGTTACTAACTGAACTGTGCTGGCCAGCCTCTGACGATGCCCTCATAAGGTGACTTGGAGGCTGAATTTTGTGAAACATAGCCAAGTGTTTACTTTATATTTTTTATTAAACCTTGTTTCACCAAGTGTTGGATGACAATTTATTTTGTCTTTGTTGTTATTTATTTTATTTATTTAAATTATGAATGTGTTTGAAGTAATAGTAATTGTGATGGTTTGACAGGGAGATCTATATTTTATAAGTTGGTCCGAATGCGCACTACGCAATTTGTGAGATTTGTTTGCGCCGCGGTGTGGAAACAATACTCGCTGTTTTGTAATATGCGGAAATAAGAATATTTATAGCATGGAATATTTTATAAGTTCTATCAAAGAGGTAATTAATGAATGAAGTCAGATTTGGTTGAACGTAGAGTTGTTGAAAACTTTATTATTTACTTAGATTTAGGAATAATTTAAAACTGTTAAATGTTTTTAGTTGAGTGACATTTAAAAATTATCCTACAAGCAACTTAGGATGTTTCCTATTAATTTTGAATATAGGGAGCGAAAAACATATGTCGATACTAGATAACATTATAACAAATGCTGTCAGTAGTTTAATTATTATTTCCAGAATCGCCAGCGAACCAAATTGTGTTGTTTTCGCTGTAAATAATAATTTGTATCCATTTTGTGCAGCTTTTCATCGTTAAATATAGGAAGCGTCAGCCCTTAACGTTCAACTGCAAAAAGTAAATTGTTCTAGGCGACAAAATTCTGCGAAAAGACTAGTAATTTAGACAGATAACTATTTACTTCTAACGTAAGTTTTATTTTTGAAAAACTGCAGTTGCGTTTTAGATTTAATCTGATCAAGGTGTCATTAAATGAAAAAATGGCGGAATTAAAATTTCGTTAGCTGGACACTGTAATTTTACTTGAAACCGAAATGCAACCGACTATTTTATCTTTTTCTTATTGTCCACAACTTCTTTTCACCTTTGTTTAAGTAACAGCATTTTTTGCAAGGAAATCATTTCCCAAGATTATAATTTATTAATTTGTACAACAGTACTTCATTCCAATAACTTACAGTGAAATCAGTCTTATTTTTACTTCCTTGTACGAAGTAAAGGAAGTATTGTAATTGCAAAAATTTTCGGTTCTCAGATTTCAGCGGAAATACACATTTTGGCCATCCCTGAAACCATTTTGACTAATCTCGTCGTGCCGTCTGTATGTACGTATGTATCTCGAATAACTCAAAAGCGGTGAGCCGTAGAAAGTTAAAATGTTGTATTTAGGACTGTTATAACATCTAGTTGTGCACCTCCCTTTTTGGTCATTATATAACTGCCGGAAGTGGTACTTTACTTGAAGCCTATAATATATTTTAATGAAAAACTAAATCAAAATATAATCCAAAACTTTTCAAATTTGGTATATAAGACTACTATATCAATGGAAATAACATAATAGATTTTGGTTAAAAGGGACTAACCGGAAGTGATACATTACATGAAGCTGCTAACAGTTTTTAAAGTAAAACATGGAATTATTCTGATTTTAGAAATAAATGCTGCATATAAAAGTTTTAGAGAATTAAATTCTGCGTCTAGCACATTAAGAATTATTTAATTAGCTTTTTGTATAAGCGAGATATGTAAATTTAAAAATTATATATTTTTTGTTTCTTTTAAATTAAGTTTGCTATGGATTAGAACAAAAAATAAGAAAACAATAAAAATTTAATGTCAGATATGTGCAATTAAAGAATATCTATAGTGTAATACTCGTACAAAGAAGTCATGTGGTGTCCACATCAGATTTTTTTGATATAATTTGAAGTCTTCATACCTAAATCGCAAATTATATTTCCTGGATTAGAATACTGCTTTATTTTTGACATCTTAATTCATCTACAGAGTATCTATTTTACTACTAGATACATTACAACTTTGTGTATTAATAGTTGAAATAACTTGAATCTTTGATTGACTAAACTATTTCTCATACAAATTAGGTCAAATTCCCAAGTTTCTCTGTAAGCTCTCGTTGTAAACATAGTCAACATAGAGTAATGCTTATAACATTACAGCGTACGCCGATAACGCATGGACATGTTTCATTGAATGACAAATTGATTTGCATGACCAGCCATTGAATTAATTACTGAACAGACATCGCTGCATGCAAGTGACGCCATATGAACATACAATTAAGTTTGTATTATTGTCTAGATGCATTATATTTAGAGCTTGTTCTATTGTTTTACATTAATAGGAAATTTAATTTATTTTAATTGTAGCAGTAAAGATGTGATAATACAAATAAATTGTACTCCTTATTGTTTGGATTAATTTGGATTTAATTACGTAAAATTAAAATAATTAATACATAAAGAATGACGTTTCCTAACTCTGTTTTTGCCTGTTTTAAAAGTAGTGTATTTGGATGTTTTAGCTATTACGTTATAACCGTAATCTTAAAACACCCAAAAACAGAGTCAATGGCTGGTAGCACAAGCTCTGTTTTTGCCTGTTTTAAGAGCAGTGTGGGGTAGGTGGTTCAGTGGTATCGAGTCGGCCTGTAAATCTTGAGAACCCTGGTCCGATCCCCACAGCCGACAAACAATTTTCACCAATTTAAATCTACCCATGTGGCTCCCTCTCCACTAATATCTTTGAGGGCCGTGATTTGACGACTGGTAACCGCACTTCACGCGAAAAAATATATCACTTACCGAGATCTGCTTAGGCAGAGTGCCACACTCAGTAATGGGTAAAAGGCGTGATGATATATTTATTTATTTTATTTTAAGAGCAGTGTATTTGGGTGTTTTAGCTATCTCCAACATGTTAAAACCGTGCTCTTAAAGTACCCAAAAACTGAGCTTGTGCTACCAGCCAATATGTTTAATTTATAATAACAACAATATGTTGTTTTAAAAAGTTTTTAAGTGCAAATAAGGCGCATATTTCACCTGAAGACACAAAGTTAATCTATTGTTTATTGTGAACTTTAAAACGGATTTTAAAGACCAGTCTCTTGCATATATCATAAAAAGTCTCTATTAGTAGAAAAAACTGGTAGTATAATATGCCATTTATTATGGAAATATTATAATTTACGTATCTATTATTTTTGTATTTGTTTAATTCCAGATGTAACTCTCCAATATATCTTCATTCAAAACAAAATAAATTTACTTAGAAATAGATGTACGTTAAAATAAATAATATAAGCAAGCAATTAACACGGATTTCTCCGGAAAATATTTCGACATTTAAAACATTAAATATGTAATAAATATAGCCTAAACAAATTTAGCAATAAGTGTCACACTTAACAAATAAATTTCTAGAAATGCAGTTGATATTTGAAGATTAACTAAAGATAATTTAAAAAGTCCCGTTAGCTCATGCAAAATAAATTCAAATTATAGCAATTATCAAAAACAAAATATTACTAAATTATCCCGGAAGGTCGTACAGTCCATAGCGGTATCTTTAAACATTTACATTCTTTCGTACAGAGCCCAAATGGCATTCAAAAAATTCCTAATGACCAAGAATCATACCAGTAAAAAAGTATTTTAATATTCTACATATCTTGTTTCACGGGAATAATTAAATTCTATAAGATTAACTACCAACAAATAGAGATTTTGTTTTCTTGATTAAAAAAGTAGCATTTGAATGTCCATGTTTGTATCAAGACATTACATGTCAACAAGTTTTTTGCAATTTGCTTTTTTGCAATACGGCCAGATGTGAAGATAAATTGCTAACAGGATTTCCACGGATGCAAAATAGTATATTTAGCGACGTGTGATCTATGCAGATATGCAAATGTGATGACGGTGCTTCATTTCTCTTAGTCTTACTGTATTTTTATCTGTTTCTTTGTCTCAATTGCACTTTGAATAAAATAAACCCTCATTTGTATACCTGGGTCTACCCATCATAAGAGCTGGATGCTATTGAAGGGTAAAGAAATAATAAAGTGGTTGTAAATTCTTTTCACATTACAATAAAAAATATATCCTTCAATTTAAATCAATGAAAATACTCATACTTATGTAGAAAATTATTAGGAATGTAATGGTGAAGTAGCCAGGTCCGTATCTACTTGATTTTTTTAGTTATAGGGCATCTAGATAGAGATGCTTAAAATGAGGCAAAATTTGAGAAAAATTCTACATTTCCAAGACTTTCTCTCAAAAAGTAAGCTAGATATGAAGATGCGCTCAACGGCATTGAATTCCTCGTGCTTTACTTGACTTACAAACATATTTTCAGCGATTTTTAATTTTTAAAAATGTTTCGCCAAAATTTTCTCCTAAACCATTTTTTGAGTAATATCTCAAAAACCAGAAGTCTGGCTCACTTGAAAATTAAACCATTGGATTCAGCAGACCAAAATACATATGTATATAAACTTTCGTTACAATACTCCAACAGGAACGAATTTTAGAGAAAACTTTCCCAAATAGGCTTAAATTTGAAAAAATCCCAAGGGGTACCCCTTAAGAAATTTTCAAAAAATTAAAATCGCTGAAAATATGTTTATAAGTCAATTCAAACACGAGGAATTCAATGCCGTTGACCGCATTTTCGTATCTTGTTTAGTTTTTGAGATATAACCGTCAGAAAAGCTGTTTTTTTCACAAATTTAAGGGTATTCCAGATTTTGTGCCATAAACAAATTATCCTTTAATTGAAGTCAATAAAATTATTCATAATTATGCAGAAAATTATGAGGAATACAGTGGTGACGTCGCCAGATATGTAGTGAGTAAAGTTTTTAAGATATAGTAAAACAATCCGAAATTGGCTTAAAATTGAAAAAAAAAACCCTTAAGAAATTTTCAACAATATTAAAATCGCTGAAAATGTGTGAAAACTTGTTTATAAGTCAATTAGAATACGAGGAATTAAATGCCGTTGTACGCATCTTCATATCTTGCTTAGTTTTGAAGATAGACATGCCGGAAAATAGGATTTTTTCGATATTTTCTCTCATTTCAGTTTTTGTATCTTAGCAAAATAATTATCCAACATTTTATATTAACAAAAATATTCATATTTATGTAGAAACCTATGAGGAATTCAATGGCGAAATTTTCTGGTCTGAACCAAGTTTAGTTTTTGAGATATAAGGTAGTCTGTATTTTACTTTTGCGTTCAAATTCAAGCACACATGTTAAGTTTCCTTCGACAAATTCTTGCAAAAACAACGGGACAGGAAATATATTAGTTTAGTTATTGGTTCTTACCGCCCCTACGGCTTCTAGAGCAGCCGCCCCCTCCTTGAAGTACCCACGGCACTGCGGAACACCATGTGACCGGCGTGCATGGGTAACTTGATATTTGCGTGTAACAAAAATGACTACTCCCATTTTCGTGACTTTCTAAAGAAAAAAAATAAGCGAAATATGAAAATTTATCTGTGAATTCTTATTTTAATAAGTAATTGTAGGTGGGCGGAACACGGCATCGCGCGATTTCTAAGATTTCCATCAAATTATTTCATATTTTAACATATTGAAGTTCTTTCACCAGTAACAAATTTAGGGGCTATTATTTGACGACTGGTAACCGCACATCAAACACAGACAATCATAGCCAAGAAAATAAGTTTCAGGTATAACTTGCGTTTGTTAATAAACCAGCAAGAAGTCATGCATTTACATTTGATTGACCTTAACTTCAAGTTCCTTCATCAGTAACAAATTTAGGGATCATTATTTGACAGCTGGTAACCTCATATAATATAGGCAATAAATATTTATTTGTGTATTAAGAGCGTAAAGTGATTCTTTGTTACTCGAGCACGGTAATTGCAGCGTGAGGCGAAGGCGAGAGCTGCAATAGTGTAACTTTACGCTCGTGATACACACATAAGTTTTTCTACGATTGCATCTTAAAATTATTTAAAAATGTATACGAATTTAAAATAAATTCATTCTGTCAACTGCCAATATGACAAGTTTCTGTTTTGTTTGTATCCCTGGTAACTATTGCAATATACGCTCATTTAATATCTTTTTCGTGCGTTGCCATTGGAAACGCGCACATTTAACGTCTTTTTCGCGCGTTGTCATTGGAGACGTGCAAAAAAGATATTTTTCGATTGTTCCACAGAAAACGTCAACTTTACGATGACAAATGAGAGCGTAATTGTCAACTTTTCATAGCAATCGTAGAAAAATAAAATTAAGGCAAAACTTGCGATTGTCAATTAACAAGCAAGAAGTCATGTCATTCAAAACTCGCCAACTTCAAGTTATATATATTATTTTGTATCTGCGTGGTTTGTATTTCAATCAAAGCTACTGTAATTGGGATCAAATTCCTGTAGTACAAAGTAACAAATAAATGAGTAAATAAAGATTATATATCAAAATATGTAACGGCGAAATATGTCCATAAATTGATTAATATTAATATTAATGGGGTAGGTGGCACAGTGGTATCGAGTCGTCCTGTAGATCTTGAGAACCCTGGTTCGATCCCCATAGCCGACAAACAATTTTCACCAAATTAAATCTACCCTTGTGGCTCCTCCTCCACTAATTATCTTTGGGAGCCGTGATTTGACGGCTGGTAACCGCACTTCACGCGATGAAATATATAACTTACCGAGTTCTGCTTCGACAGAGTGCCACACTCAGTAATGGGTAAAAGGCGTGTTGATATATTTATTTATTTTATTGATTAATATCGTAATGATATATTTACTTAATTTGAAATAAGAAAATAAAGAAAGTTAAACCAGTATTTCAATAAAAATAAAATGAAAAACACTTGGTTTTGTTTCACAAATTAAACAATACAATTTTGGCTTGTATGCCATCTTCAAAAGTGAATACGTACTAACAAAACAAATATTATATATAATACAGAGTAACAATTAGTGGGAGAGAAGTGATTTTTGTACAATAAAGTAATTTTGTAGAAATTTGTGAAAGAACAAAAATATTTTTTATTTTATTTTTATAATCAGGTGTCACTGAGTGCCAAGAGCTTCATTTATTGAAATTATTAATAGTATTATAATATTTTGGTATTCAAATAATTGCGCCAATAAATATTCAATAGGGATTTTTACTTCAAATTAATTAACGAACAATGTTCAGACCTGCGTATTCGGCAAAGCATCAAGATTTAGTCAATATCGATCCATGTTGTATTGAGTTGTGTGTCAGTGTATGATTGTGAACTATTTTATAGAAGACATTTTGTTTAATCTGTGACTGTTATTTGTGGTTGTGATAGTGCGTGTTCCATAGGAATTTTCATGAAAATAGGAACTTCATAAGGTATTTATATTTGCATTTTCAATATTTTTTATTAGGTTAAACTTCAAACCTCAAACGTCATTACGAATATTAATGGCGAATCTGTGTAAAATAAATTGAACCTAACGACAAATTTGACATTTATGCCATGAAAGAAAGCTTTCAAAATCTGTAAAAACTGTTCAATTTTCTAACATGACCCTGCAAAAATTATAACGCTTAAACAAACACAAAAATATTTTTTTTTTCAACCTGGACACCTCAAAAGAAATGGGTGTTTTCGAGCAGAAATTCATAATGTTTCCTCCTTGGAATACACCATAAAATATAACTTGTCTACCTACGCAAAATAGTCACTAGAAGCTGACCTACACTAGAAAAAATATAGCTATTGTCAGGGCCGTAGCTAGGAGTAGACTAAATTTCATGAAGGGCAGCAGGAATTATTTTAGAAAATTTTGAGCTCGATTTTTAGGTATAGTTGATAGGATTGCATCCGGAATACTTTAATGAACATCGGTGCGATTTTTGGTTACGGTTTTCGTTGTTGTTCGAGTCTCTGTGTGGAACATGTCAAAAGAAAGATTGGTCGAATTGAGAATGAGAGATTGCGTGAACGATCTGGGTTCTCTAGGAATAAATGGGTGATTGAATGTTTTTTCGTGAACGAAAAATGAGATGAGCTTGTATGAAAAGAATTATGAGTGTGGATGAAACAAAAATAATGTGGATAGAAATGTTTGGCGAAGATTAATTGCAAGTTGATTCCAATAATAAATTTGCAATAAACACCTACATCAACTATATGTGTTTCACCATTTGATGGAAGATTTCTAAATTGAAGAAGGTGATGATGATTGTAGGTTTACAGCGAGAGGAGAAATAAAAGAGCTTCTTTAATGGAAATTGTGAATGCTGATGAAGCGAATAAATACTAATGGTACCCTATTCAATCAAAATTTATCTGCACAACAGGAACTTAATTATAATTTCAATGTGCAAGTGTAAGAAGCAAACAAAAATGGTTTTTATAAAGAAAATTTGAAATTGGGAGCACTTTGGAAAAAATAAAACAACATAATTTATTTAACAACAAAGACAAAATTAATTGTCATCCAACACTTGGTGAAACAAGGTTTAATAAAAATATAAAGTAAACACTTGGCTATGTTTCACAAAATTCAGCCTCCAAGTCACCTTATGAGGGCATCGTCAGAGGCTAGCCAGCACAGTTAGTAACCATAGACGCGTTACAACTGTGCTGACCAGCCTCTAACGATGCCCTCATAAGGTGACTTGGAGACTGAATTTTGTGAAACATAGCCTAGTGTTTACTTTATATTTTTACATAATTTATTGTTATTTAAAATACATAAATAAATCATCACGCCTTTTACCCATCACTGGGTGTGGCACTCTGCCTAAGCAGATCTCGGTAAGTGATATATTTTTTCGCGTGAAGTGCGGTTACCAGCCGTCAAATCACGGCCTCCAAAGATATTAGTGGAGGAGGAGCCACAGGGGTAGATTTTTTTAAATTGGTGAAAATGTTTGTCGGCTGTGGGGATCGAACCAGGGTTCTCAAGATCCACAGGCCGACTCGATACCACTGAGCCACCTACCCCTATTGTTATTATTATTTTAAATAAAATATAACAATATACGTTCAAATTAATTTTGTTATTAATTTCGGTTAAGCAATATTATTTATATATTTAATGAACTTTTTAAATTAAAGCTATAATTTTCGGTATAAAATCGATTTTTCGTTTGCTTGTTACTCTCACATAAAAAACAATTGAACAAGAAGTAGACACATATTAGATGCAGTTTTTAATACTTAACATATTTTGTATTTAAACTTTTAGTCTAATTTAATTAGGGAAGCAACAATCATCTTATTAAAACAATACCATTGTATCTCTTGTTACATATTTCAATTCTACACTCGGAATTGAAGTTGAAGTCAACGATCTTTAGCTAGTTAATTATCTTTAGCATGTTAAAATAAAACATTTCCCTAATTACTCGTACATTGAATTTTTAGGATAAATAACGGTTTAGAACTGTTCATAGTTATTGTCGTCTTCCATTCCAGATGAAATCACAAAAGTAGAAATTATTGACACGCTACACAACCGATTTGTTGACTTAGGAATGAAGAGAAAAATGTACTTCTAGTATTTATGGACAGCAATTTACGGTACACCAGTCTTGCTACTACCGATTACTGGTAAACTTATTCAGGAATGCGTGATCTATGTTTAAGAATTCAATAGTCTACTGCCGAGAAATATTTCTAATGTTTTTAGGTTATAGACCTTTTAAAGAAACTAAAATATGTTTTTCTGTCAAAAAACTTTGTTTGTCCATTTGTCTCAGTACTCAAAAAAGCTACTTAAATATTCGATTAGTTGATTATATTTCACCGGTTAAAAATAGCGGTTAATTTAAATATTTAATGTTATCTTAATATAATGGCAATAGAAAATGTATAGTATTTTAAACTCGCAACTAGAGTTTGTTAAATGGAGAAGTTTTTAGAACACGTTACTAAAAGATATTTAGTTTTTATCTTTGTTTAAGAAACTTAACTGGCGGAAAATGTTCTTATGTAAAAAATGTTCGTTTGACGTAGTAATAGTTTGTTCGAGTACATTTTACTGATCAATTATCACGTAAGACCACCGGCTTGGTTGGATTTAATACCTGATATTTTCAGTGGCGTAGCCAAACTTTTCTATTTCTTTTTTACATAATTATTTGCCATTCTGTATACCAGGACATTAAATCTAAATTTTCAACTTGCAATGCAATCTGAACTAAATAAAAACTACATTTCAAAGTAAAGAATAAATGTATAAATGGAAATATGTAAGCATGAGTCAGTTGAGATAGTTTGGTACGGTGCTATAGAATTCGAATCCGGAGATCTCGAAATTGAATCGCACTCAAGCTAGAAATATATGAACTACCACACTGCAATGTATGGGATAGGTGGCTCAGTGGTGGATCTTGAGAACCCTGGTTCGATCCCCACAGCCGACAAACAATTTTCACCAATTTAAATCTATCCCTGTGGCTCCCCCTCCACTAATATCTTTGCGGGCCGAGATTTGACGGCCTGTAACCGCACTTCCCGCGAAGAAATATATCACTTACCGAGATCTGCTTTGACAGAGTGCCACATCTAGTAATGGGTAAAAGGCGTGATGATATATTTATATTTTATTTTACATTGCAATGTGATGAGTCCGGATCTTTTACTGTAATTGGAATTAAATTCCTGTTGTACAGAGCAGCGTAAATAAATAAATAAATAAGGAACGTACGATGAAAGATATATTAATGAAACAGGTGAATGTTGGTAGAATTGAGGGTGAGAGATTGCGTGGGTGACCTAGGAATAAATGGATGGCTATGACTAAAGATTTGTTGTTAGAATGAAAGATGAGCCGAGCTTTTGTATGAAAGGAATCATCGTTATACTTGTAAATATGTCAGAATAGGAAGGTTTGGCAAAATTTGGACATGTCATGGAGACAATATGTAGAAAGTTGTGTATATGTTGGATAAATTGAGGGTGGAAGACTACGTGGATGAGCTAGGGATAAATGAAAATGGATATAAATAAATTCACAGAACTGAAAACAAAAAATATAGTTTTCATGAAAATAAAATATAAAAATATAAAATATAATTAAAATGGGGTAGGTGGCTCAGTAATATCGAGTCGGCCTGTGGATCTTGTGAACCCTGGTTCGATCTCCACAACTGACAAACAATTTTCACCAATTTAAATCTACACCTGTGGCTCCCCTTCCACTAACATCTTTGATGGCCATGATTTGACGGCCTGTAACCGCACTTCACGCGAAGAAATATATCACTTACCGAGATCTGCTTAAGCAGAGTGCCACACCCAGTGATGGGTAAAAGGCGTGATAGTATATTTATTTATTTATGAAAATAATGTTTAATTTCCTTAGTTTATAATTTACTTCTTAAATTCTATTATGATCACAGATTTCATTGACATAGAATATTGTTTATTTTATGTTGACATAAATTTGTATGAAACTAGAGTCCTTTAAGATAATATTTCATGATTTGTAAGTATATTTTTAAATGAGCCCCTGTGACGAGTGGCCACTGTGGTGGTAGGAATTAGTGGGGCAACAAAAAAATACAACAAAGCCTCAAGGACACCTGAACGCTGCTAAAATATTTCTTGTGGGCCTTCTTACATCGCTTCCAGTATTTTTTCTCTACGTAGCTGCAGGTGCATACATATCAAGTTACCATTGCTTTTTGGAGTTTGTTTCGCAACCAATTTTATTTAGATGGGGTACAGGTGATCCAGATCTAATCAGATCTATTAAATTGATGTTTAAATTTAAGGATGCATAGTTTTTTATTTACATATTAATCTATGTTTTAATATCTATGCACACATTATTTAACGAAATAAATTATAACAAGATTATTATAATTATTATTTTTAAACTGTGATTAATATTTTAATTAAAGCAGAAACGCCCCAAATCTACGTTTATGAAATAAGAGATTGCAGTATGCATCTTAAAAACAACTTTATAAAGATAAACAATTTTTTGTGTACTTATTTACTTATTTAAAATCTAAATTATAACGTACCATTTTTATCTAATTATAGCAACAAAAAATAAAACGTAGGTACATTGCTAATATTACAGAATTTTTATTTTTATAATATTTTACATCATGTCATCATTACTTATTAGACATTGAATGGTATTAAATTTTTGGGTAAACAATTCCAAGAAAAAATAGAGGTATAGTTTAGAGGTTCAACAAATGAATGTGTGAATCAGGTAGAAGTACCCTTAAATTACAGGTGTAACATCTTACATTAACAGAGCCGTACTCACAAAATTTAACAAAGAACTATTTTAAATAAATAACGGATCAAATTTTTACCGTGATGATATATTTTTGTATTTATATTATTTTTGACTACAAGAACATACAAAAAATAAATTTACCAGCAATTTAACACAGTTAGTCCACTACCTACATTAAAGAATATTACACATATTAAAGTCACATTACCATAATATTTTAGAAATACGAAAAACTATTTTCAAGATGATACATTAAAATTATTAATTTTAAATTTAAAAACAAATATTAGTGTAGGTATTTTTAGTGTTTACTGTTTAGGCGGTAGTAATTTGTATTTGTTAATTTTTATATTACTGAGATTACTAGATATTATTTTAATTTGCATACCATATATATTCTTAATTTTCTGCGCTGCAAAAAAATATGCGAGTCTTTCCTGCTGGTAAATGTTTCTATAGTTCTTTATTTGTAACAAAAGACAGTGAAACAATTTCATTTCATTTCCTGAACCAAAGGCGAGGGACATAAATTACTTGAGGAAAGAATGAGGTATACATATAATTTTTCCACTACACTATTAAAGAGTAAAAATTTCAGAAATAAATTACAAATTTATAAGATTTATTAATTTTTTGACAGATGTCACCTGGATATCGCGAATGTCAAATCATTCCTTTCATCATTTTACTGATGTAAATTGATGGAAAAAATGTATGTCACAAAATGTGAAATGTGATATTTAAAGGGAAAATCTATTTTTCTGAAAGCTATATCTGAAAAACTAAGCAAGATATGAAGCTGCGCTCAACGGCATTGAAATCATTGTGTTTGAATTGACTTATAAGCAAGTTTTCACATATTTTAAATATATTAGATTTTTGGAAAATTTCTTTTCTTCAATTTTAGTTGAATTTTAAAATGTTGGGTCTAAAATTCGTTCCCGTAGGAATATTGTAACAAAAATTTACAAATATATGTATTTTAACTTGTTGAATCGAATGGTGAAAATCCATACTGAGTATGTCTTCTAGATTTTGAGATATTAGTGCAAAACTGTTTTATGAGAAAATTTTCAAAAATTAAAATTGCTGCAAATATCTTATAAATCAATTGCAGCGCAAGGACTTCAACGTCATTAAGTGCATCTTCATATTTTGCTTAGCTTTTGAGATAAATCTTTTGAAAAGTACAATTTTTATAAAATTTTGCTCATTTTTCTCTAGTTGACTTATAACTTAAAAACTAAATTGAATATAAACCTAATAACTTCACCAAAGTATTCAGCATAGTATTTTCATTTATTTATATTTTAAGACATTCTTTATTGCAGTGTGCAAAACGGTAAAATATAATCATTTCTGCAGCCATAGGAAAGAGATATAAAGTATCTAAGGAAAAAATAACTCTTTTATCAAGAGGTATACTAAAGTAAATTTTTCAGAAATAAATTAGAAGTTTAGATAGGATATATTATTCTCTTAACAGATGGCACCTGGATATCTAATCATGCCGTTGTTTTACTTTATTCCTTAGTGATGAAAAGTATAATTTTTTGACAGTTTCGTAAAAAGTATTATTGTAGAACGAATCTTTAATTTAAAGTATTTTTCTTTAAAATAATTTAGGAACGTTTAACAACAAAAATACTTGAACATTTTAAACAATTTTTCATGTCGTCCCGTCTAGCTGAATAGCAATTCCATTGGAATAAGTTAAAAACAAAGTGCTAATCAGTCTAAATTATATTCACGCTTGCTATCTTCGAGTAAACAGTAAAGATTGGTGTCCTGAAATGTTAATGGAATTGTGTTGAGATAAAAATATAAAGTCCGTCTCTGTGTTTGATATAAGCGCGTGTCTGTTGACCGGTTTAGTTTTACTCGGGTCAGGAAATGCCATTTAAATAGTCAGACGAAATATCAGACACATGTATACTGTACTCAGTATTTTAAAATAAACTAATTGTTCGTTCGCAAGTAACAGTATGACTCATGGGAATTTTGACGGCGGCGCAATTTCAATTGCCTTCGCTACGAATTCAATGAATTTGTGCATGGGTGTTAGTAATTACAGGTCTTTAGCATTGAAGATAATGTTCTTGGAAGGCACCATCTTGAACTTGATTTTATTTTGTTTCTCTTTTTTGTTGCTTTTGTTTTGAAGCAATGTATGTGGTGGGTCGGTATTGAAAGACTTTGTAATATAATGGTTTTATTATTTTGATGGTTACAATGGGAATCATTTTTTGTGTTTTTGTTGCATGTATTTTATTTTGGAGCGATCACTCTTACTTATATAGTGTGTGGTCATTATTCACAAAAAATAGAGTGGCACTACTCATGTACCAACGATAACACATTCTATCCTACTTGATCAATTATTTTTTCCTTTAATTACAAAGTATAACACACGTGGGAAAGGGCCATTGCAAAATTTGCTGTTGCTTGTACTCCAACTTTCGTACTCGTTTTGCAACCCTTTCCTCAGTAGTATTACGATATACTATTCTTAGTCAACGGAAGACAAGTTTTATTCAATTCATAACTATCACGTTTTGTTGTTTATTATTATTTGCTGACACACGTTGAGTGTACCAAAACGTGGAAACAAATAAATTCACAAACCTAAATCAATAGTTATTTGTGTATTAAGACCGTAAAGTGATTCTTTGTTACTCGTGCACGGTAATTGCAGCGCAAGCCGAAGGCGAGAGCTGCAATAGTGTAAGAGGAACAAAGTCACTTTACGCTCGTCATACACACATAATTTTTTCTACGATTGCATCTTAAAATTATTAAGAAACGTATGCGTACTGAAAATATATTCATTCTGTCAACTGTCAATATGACAAGTTTCTGTTTTGATTGTGTCCCTGGTAACTATTAAAATAAGTGCGCATTTAATATCTTTTTCGCGTGTTGCCATTGGAAACGCGCGCATTTAACATATTTGTCGCACTTTGCCATTGGAGACGCACAAAAAAAATATTTTTCGATTGTTTCACAGAAAACGTCAACTTTACGTTGACAAATGAGAGCATAATTGTCAACTTTTCATAGCAATCGTAGAAAAAACTATTTTATTGAGACTAATTTTGTTAGAAAATTGATTGTGTATATGGGATATATGTCGCATGAAAGATTGGTGAAATTGAGGGTGAGAAATTGTAAAGATAACCCCTAGAAATAAACGAATGGATATATTTGAAGGTTTGTTGTGAGAAAGAAAAATGAAATGAATTTGTATGAAAGGAATTATATATGAAGTGCGGTTACCAGCCGTCAAATCACGGCCTCCAAAGATATTAGTGGTGGAAGAGCCACAGGGGTAGATTTAAATTGGTGAAAATTGTTTGTCGGCTGTGGGGATCGAACCAGGGTTCTCAAGATCCACAGGCCGACTCGATACCACTGAGCCACCTACCCCATTAGGAATTATATATGTTGATGAAACGTGGTGTGCAAGGACAGAATTTATATTGACGATGAATTAAAGGATAAATTTAATAAATACATATTCAGGTAATGCCTCAAGGATTCGTGTTACCCCATTTGAAGCGACAACACTTTTATTGCATTCAAAAAATGAAGCTTGTAGTCATTGCCATCATGGAGTCGACCATAAAATCAGTTTACGAATATCCTCGTAAGAAACGGGGTAATTAAGGTGTGATGGTGGTGGTTTTGAGTTTGACCAAAACTTTACAACCCCAATAATATTGTAACCACGAATCACATGCAGTAAAAAATGAACGCGAAACCTGAAAATAACATCAGCAATAAGTCAAAAATGAAAAGTCAGGTAACGTTGCTTGTTGGTTGTCCAGCCGATAATCTGGTGCCTTTTCGTTTGCGGCATTGGCAACAATGGCAGGCGTGTAATTATAAGACCGAGGGTAAATGCTGAGACTGACTTTAACGCAATGGAATCGCCATCATCGGTGACGAGGGTACGTCCCAGTCCCAGGTAGGGTAATGCAGGTATAACATATATATCGTATGCAGGTACGGCATACCTGCGTTCCTGCGTATATACGCTATATTCCAATACGGTTTTTATACCTGTGCATTTCTGTCATTCTGTCTTCGTTCAGCGCAGAGGAGAGACACACATGGTGTCTTTGTTGTCTGTATGTTTACCTGTACTGAACAAGAATGATAAAAAGTTGTTTAGGGTGATATGTACCTGTAGGGGTGCACAAAACTAATCACATTTATATTTTCAATTCACACGAATTCTCAAACATATTTCATGTTGATGAAACTAAAGGTGAGAGATTGCTGAAACGATTTCCGAATAAATAGATGGATATGATTGATAGCTTGTTGCGTGACCGAAAGATAAGATGAGATTGTATACAAAGAATTAAAATGTGGATGAAGCGAAAGTGGAATGTTTACCGAAAATTAATTGTAGGATTCATCTTAAAAATATATATTTAGTATACATATATACCGGGTGGAACATCATACCTGTGTACATAGGCGATTAACATGAAAAACAGTTTTTCTGTGTGCATTGCTCCCCAAATTATTTTAGGCAAAAATGCTTCAAATAAAAAAAAATAAAAATTACGTTGAAAATATCAAATAGCCATGGAAGTAAAACAAAAATAGATAGATGCTTGACGTTTGACAGTTCTCCTGATTTAACACCTAGCGATTTTTTTTATGGGGTTATCTTAAATGTAAAATTTATAAGCAACGCCACCCAAATATTAATTCTTTGAGAGAAGCTATCGTGGATAAGTGCGCCTTAATCACAAATAGGCAGCTCGCTAATGTAAGACATTCCTTCTACAATAGACTTTGTTATTGCTTGGCTGAAAATGGAGGTTTATTTGAATATTTATTGTAATAATAAATTGTAGTGTTTATTTTAATGAGAGAATTATTGTTTGATATTTGAATTATAATAGATAGGTTATAATTTTTACATTTTTAGAAATAAACGTTTCATTGAAATGTACAATTGTTTATTTATTATTAAATTGTAATCATAGGTATGGAGTTTTTTGTATGAATTTTATTGAATGATTAATTTGTCGGGGGTAAAATATCAAATAAACAGAAAAACGTCAAGCATTTATCTATTTTTGTTTCACTTCCATGGCTATTTGATATTTTGAACGTAATTTGTAATATTTTTTTATTTAATTTCTGTCGTTACAACGCATGTAAATGTAATTCTGTTTATTGATTTAGATGCAGAATGTTATGCTCTACAACATTTATTTGAAGCATTTTTCGCTAAAATAATTTGGGGAGCAATGCGCACGGAAAAACTGTTTTTTTATGTTAATCGCCTATGTACACAGGTATGATGTTCCACCCGGTATGTCCGTCAGTACGGTGGTGTGGATAGCAATACGGAATAATCGAATCTCACTCAAGCTAAAAATTATATAAACTACCACACTGCGGCTCGGTGAGTGCGGACCTTGTACTGTAATTGGGATTAAGTTCCTGTTGTACAGAGTAACATAAATAAATATATAAAACTGTTAATTAAAAATTTGTGTTCTCGGTAATTTCATTAAATCATTAATTGAATTGTTTGTTTTCAATTTTACAAATCAAATTAAATTCACGATTATTATTAATATTTTTGGTATTAACAAATAGGCCAATAGTAGGGGCTATAATTAAGGGTGACTAAGTAACAGTAAACTTTATTTATCATCTCTAAATTGTTGTTAAATTATTTTTTAGGAAATGCACTAAATATATAATAGAAAATTTGGGACGCTAAATAACTCTAAGAATTGTTCTGGTTTTAGTGATAAAAAATGTTGGTATTGGCGAACAATTAGGGGTGTAATTTTGTGCATCCCTTGATGACGAGTGGCGAATGCCATCGTACCGAGTGTGCAAGAGAGACAGTGGTATCCTCGCCGACACTTGCGCTAGTGACCGAGTGCGGACGCCTTGCGAACTAGCCGTGGGAGTTACCGATCATTAGTGCCTCTTTTCCCAACTGCAATATATTTTTTGTTAGGGACTTTTATTTGTTCGTGTTTGCGCGCAATGTTGTTTACTGTTGCAGCACTGGCCGGCTGCTTGGGCTGTATTTATTATCTGTTCGTACACATTTGCAGCCTAAAATAAATTAGGACCGGATTTTTTGTGAGCATTTGCGCTGGGGTTGAAAGTTATTTTAGTGCAAGGAAAAGGTTTTTGATGATCTCTGACGACTTCAGCTGCCATTCACGCACAAATAAATGCCAACTTTTTACAGATTTCTAACTATAATTACGATTAATGATAAGGACAACAAAACTTAATAGACCTGAACGCTCGGATTTTGATTTCTTCACAACATAATTCAGATAATGTTTACTCTACTAAGCAAGAGGTCGCGCATTTAAATCTCTCTGACTTCAACTTACAGTAGAGCCCCGATTATCCGAACCTCAGTTATCCGAACTCTCAATTATCCGAACGATGAATCCATTTATCCGAATACTCGCTTATCCGAACGTTTGCGAGATTTGGCCGCTCAAAAACGTGTAGCCACCGTTCGCCAATTGAAGATAGACAGTTTTATGCAACCGAAGCCATAAAATAAATTATGCGGAATACTTTTGATAAATGTTTCATACTTATTATATTTGGTTTTGAGAATATATTTCGATTTTTACGACATATTTTTTTTGTGCAATAATTTTTTTTCTTTGAAACCACGAAAAATATTGCATTTCGGTTATCCGAACTTTCGATTATCCGAACTAGGTCCGGTCCCAATTAGTTCGGATAATCGGGGCTCTACTGTATATCCAAAGAATTGTGGTTTGTTTTCTACACTTGCCATTAAATGGAAACATTCACAGAACATCCACTCACAGATTCATTCTCATCCTGACACACGATACTCGCTTCAACCACACTAACACTACATTCAATCTCATTCATTCCTCACACCCGAAATCCTCCATCACGCAACAAATCCTCAATCACATCCATCCATTCGCTCCTGTACACTTGTTTCATATACGACCACTCCTCCAAAAACAAATCAATAAAGAAATGAAGGAAGCATCGGCCTGCGCTTGTTTTGGAACTAAATTGCTGTTAGACAGTATTTTTTTTTTTTAAATTTATATATCGGACCAACTACTAAGGTCATATGCCGATATGTCCTTTGTATGGTCGCCACGGGCGGGACCCGAACCCACGACCTTATGGTTGCGAGTCAGGCCCTCAACCCGCGCGACCATTACGCGGGACAAAGACAGTATTTATTTATTTATTTATTTATGTAACGCTGAACAACAGGAACTTAATCCCAATTACAATACAAGGTCCGCACTCACCGAGCCGCAGTGTAGTAGTTCATATAATTTTAGCTTGAGTGAGATTCGAACTCGGGATCTCCGGATTCGAATTCCGTATCGCTATCCACACCACCGTACTGACGATGAACTTAAAATGAGTCAGACAGATTGGAAAGGGAGTGTTGCTCTGCTTTTGTTTTTGAAAGTGAATACCACTATAAGCTACTGTAATTGGGATTAAGTTCCTGTTGTGCAGAATAGCAAATAAATACAACATTTCTTATAAATCACAACTTTTAGCTACGTGCTTTTTGTACTTTGCTTTGCCTTATTTTCTCCTCTCCAAATCAGCAATAAGGGATTATAGCAGTGACATTAAAACTGTGGTGAAATCAGGAATAGAATTATGCTTTACAAATATATAGAAGTGAGTTATACCATACTGATGAGCTCTAATAAGAGCGAAACGCGTCTATGGTTACTAACTGTGCTGGCCAGCCTCTGACGATGCCCTCATAAGGTGACTTGGAGGCTGAATTTTGTGAGACTTAGCCAAGTGTTTATTTTATATTTTATTAAACCTAGTTTCCTCCAATAATGATGAATCAGTAGAAATATCCCGACGAATCACAACAGGATATAAATGCTACTACGCACTGAGCCATTTATTGAGAAGCAAAATGGTGTCTACAAGTTCTAAAGTCCGAGTATACAAAACTCTAATTCGTCTAGTTGTAACCTACGGGAGTGAAACTTGGACACTTACAAAGAAAGACAGCGACAAACTTGATAATTTTGAACGGAAAATTCTACGGAAAAAATGGAATCATGAATTGTATAGATTATACAAAGATGTACCTCTATCGGCTTTCGTCAGACCTCAACGTCTTAGATGGTACGGCCACGTGAATCGCATGAAGGAAGACCGCCAGGTGTACAGGACATACAAACGAAATCCTGTAGCAGGGAGGCGTCGAGGTAGACCGAGGAATAGATGGAAGGACAGCGTTTATGAAGATATGCAGAGCACAGGAATTAGATTTGTGGAGGGCAGGAAGGAATGGGGAAAATTAATTGATCAGGCCAAGGACTTATGGAGTCTTTAGAGCCAATGGAAGAAGAAACCTAGTTTCACCAAGTGTATGGATCGCGAAAATTTTCGGTTCTCAGATTTCAACGGAAATAGGTGTTTTGGCCCTCCCTGAATCTATTTTGACTAATTTCGTCATGCCGTCTGTACGTACGTATGTACGTACGTACGTATCTCGCATAACTCAAAAACGGTAAGCCGTAGAAAATTGAAACTTTATATTTAGGACTGTTATAACATCTAGTTGTGCACCTCCCTTTTTGGTCTTTATACAACTACCGGAAGTGGTACTTTACTTGAAGCCTATAATAGATTTTCATGAAAAACTATATTCAAATATAATTTAAAACTTTCCTTTGGTATATAAGACTACTATATCAATGGAAATAATATAATAGATTTTGGTTAAAATAGACTAACCGGAAGTGACACATTACATGAAGCTGCTAACAGTTTTCCTTGAAAAAAATTGTATTATTTTAAATTTAGAAATAAATGCTGCAAATAAAAGTTTTAGAGAATTAAATTCTGCGTCTAGCACATTAAGAATCTTTAAATTAGCTTTTTGCATAAACGAGATATCTAAATTTAAATATTATATATTTTTTGATTTTTTTAAAAATTAAGTTTGCTATGGATTAGAACAAAAAACAAAAGATTTAATGTGAAATATGTGCAATTAAAAAAATATCTATAGTTTAATACGGGTACAAGGAAGTCATTTATTTATTTATTTATTTATGTTACGCTGTACAACAGAAATTCCAATTACAGTACAGGGTCCGCACTCACCGAGCCGCAGTGTGATAGTTTATATAATTTTTAGCTTGAGTGCGATTCGAACTCGGGATCTCCGGATTCGAATTCCGTATCGCTATTCACACCACCGTACTGACGGGTATCCATATCAAATTTTTTTTTTGTAAAGCAATACTATTTTAAGATTTGTCCACACCGTCGACTGAAATTAACTCATGTAATCTCGTTTTCTTTATCTCCTTGCTATCACCCTGCGTCCACAGGTCCATTGCATCTTCTACGACCCACTCGAGAGTATCTCTTCTTCGCTTTACTCTTCATTCCTTGTTCACTTCTTCAGCTGATGTTAATTGTGAGCGGGCGGCCGGACCCCCGCAGTGCCAATCAGCAGCGCACAATGCGAACAAAGATGTGCGCTAAGCGAATTCTGAGCCGCGCGCCTTCCCGCCGAAATACAACCCGGCAATGTTTCCGAACGCCGTGAGGCTGTGTTGATGCTGAGGGAAAGTGAAGAAGTGTTAATCGAGTGGAAGATATTTCTTAAGCTAAGTGTACCAGGGTAATGGCTCAAGATAAAAGTATTAACATAATCTGGTGAGGTACTTATATGCCGGTTGTAATTTTGCATTGAAAATAAATTAAATTAAAAATTGTTTCTAGTATTTTTAAGGCTAGTTACAACAATAACTTGGTTTAAATTAATAACAGCAAACCGAAATTTTATATCATATGGTATAATGTCTGTTAATACGGTGGTGTGGATAGCGATACGGAATTCAAAGACGGAGATCCCGAGTTCAAATCGCACTCAAGCTAAAAATTATATAAAAAACTATCACACTACGGCTCGGTGAGTGCGGACCCTGTACTGTAATTAGGATTAAATTCCTGTTGTCCAGCGCAACATAAATAAGTAAATAAGTGAATAATTCACATATTTTTATTTATTTAAACTAAGTTTAGTAAGTTCCACATGCTCATTTGGAAATGTATATTTTTTATTTTAAAACGGTTCTTTGATTAATATCTAAAGGAAAATAAATTAGGAAATACTCGAAACAATATTTTGCATCACTTTTATTTTATATATTTAAAAAAATAATAATTTCAATAATATTAACAGCGGAAAATATATATATATATATATATATATATATATATATATATATATATATATATATATATATATATATATATATATATATGTAAGATAAAGGGTAGTTTTTTTGTAAAAGTAACCAACCAAATTTAATAATATTATACAAGAATATAGAGCTGAAATAGACAAATTGAATGGCGTAAACCGCATTAAAATATCTATCATAGTCTTTGAGATACAGGTCATCAGCAGGAATGTTTCAAATGTAGTTTACTGTCGTTTAGCTTAAAATTTTCTAGCCAATTTTATTTTGTAAGTACAAGTAAATTATGCTGAATTTAATGATATAAACATAATGAAAATATCTTTTTTAATTTTAAAGATATGGCTCATCAAAGATTTCAGCAGGAATGAAAAAAAGCCAAATCTTGAATTTATTTTGAAAATATCTGTTATACGATTTATCCCATCAAATAGAGTAGCACAAACCCTAAAATTCATTCTTAACTTTTATTAATCATGTTCATCCGTTTATTCCTATTTCGTACACCATTCGGCATACGTTCCACATGACTAAATCATCTCAACTGACTTATTCCCACTCTTCTAACACTATTTTAAATACAAAGAAGAAGTATTAAATTTGTTATTCAAAATGGTGTAAATAAAATGAATAAACATATTTTACAAGAATGCGATGAACACGTTCTATAAAAGATATAAGTACTAGCAATAAAAATAAGTGAATATGGAAACGTTTATTTGATATTTACATGTATGTCCATAAATCTATAAGTTCTTATGTCACAGTAAAATATATTGATATGAATTGTAATCAGTTTTATGTGGGATTTAGTTTTATAGCGTGCGTATAGTGCGTTCCGTGGTATTTCCAGATTAAGGCTAGTACTAGATCGCAGTACACCACCTTAAACTTAGAATAGTTTTATGACTTTTGCGGCACCGAAAACAAGAAAAAAAAAGACTGAAATACCCGACAAACGCCTCTACTGCTGTAATAAAAAGATCATAAACCGACTTCTTCGTAATTGTTTCGTCCAATTATTACCAAAACTTTCCCACTGCGGCAAACGTTCGACAGTTTCGACATTTGGAAAAAGATTTTGCCGATTGTTATTTCAGAAATTATTCTGGAACTTTACGACAGAGTTATTGGTTTCTTAAATAACACTTAACATTTAGAACATTAAATGGAGATTGTTCTATGCGAAAGATGACTTTTAAAACTAAATTAAAGTATTTCATTGTCTAGTTTTCATTTTAGGAGTCAAATTCTTTCAATAAAACTAGAACAATAATATGCATTGTGGCTGTTTTAAGCTTTCAAAACGAATTATTTATTTATTTATTTATTTACGCAGCTCTGTACAACAGAAACTTAATCCCTATTACAATACAAAGTCCGGAATTTTTAGCTTGAGTGGGGTTTTAACTAGGGATCTTTGAATCCGAATACTATATTTAAGGGATGAAATGAGACGTACCGAAATGTGATCGAGGGTGCGATAAATTAAGGAAAAGTCAGTAAGTAAATGGATTACTTTGATTGTTGTTTCCACTTTGCTACGAAAAAGAAAACTTAGGAAAATTGCAATATACTCCAAAAAGATATTTTAATGGTGGCAAAATAGAATGAATTTGAATCTTATGTTAGAAGTCTTTCTGTTCCATAACAAATAATATTTGCAGTTTAAATTGTATGCATAAGTTTAGAAACACGCATACATATTTATGATTTGTTCTGTTCGGTTTTACAAACAAGAATAAAATACATAATTATGTAATTAACATCTATATATCATATTTTCGATTTAATCTATACATCTGTAAATCTCTTTACCATCTGCCACTAAATTAAATCCACATTAACACTTTCAAACCCTTCCGAAATGAATTTCTTGTCTAACATTATCGCGAATCGCAGCACACTTCTCAGTCGTGAGAGGTGGAACGAGCTGAAAATTATCTGAAAATAAAAGTATTCTTCACCTATATTCCGGGACGCGTGCCCGCTGTGCAGCTGCTTCGACTGCGTGCCGCGAACTGGCGTCTGCACGAAGCACGAGGACACGACAGCCGGCTGAAAACAAAACCACCCTAAGGTGGACAGAGACGGCGGAAGGAGGGTTACAAGCCCCTATTCGAAAATCAATATTAATTAATATATAATAAATAAAAATAAATAAATATATCATCACGCCTTTTACCCATAACTAGGTGTGGTACTCTGTCGTAGCAACTGATATATTTATGCGGTTACCGACCGTCAAATCATGGCCCCTAAAATATGTTAGAGGAGAGGTAATCAAAGGGGTAGTTTTAATGTAGTAAAAATTGGTTTAAAATTAGTGTCAAATTGAAAAGAATAGATTGAGATCTGGATATGTGGAACAGTGAATGTAGAATGAAAGATTGTTGAAATCGAAGGTGAGAGATTGTGTAGAAGATCTAGGATCCCTAGGAACAAATGGATGGATATGATTGAAGGTTTGTTACAGGAACAAAAGATTTCGAGTGCATGGAATAAAGGAATTATAAATATAAGTGAAGCAAAAGTGAACTCTGCACAACAGGAATTTAATCTCATTTAAACTAGCTTATAATGGAATCAGATATAGTCAGAGGTATCGAGTCGGTCTGTAGATTTAAAAACTCGGGTTCGACAGATAATTGTCACCCCATTAAAACTACCCCTGTTGTTTCCCTGCCACTAACATATTTGACGACTGGTATTTATATCAATTATCGAAATCTGCTACGGCAGAGTGCCACGCGCAAATATTTAATAGGTCAAATAATTAGTTTTGGAGTTAATTAACTTCACATTTATTTTAGATTGGAATTATTGGTTCTATGACTATCAGTTGTTTTTGAGAATTAAAAATAGAACCAAAATGATATTAGCGGCTAATTTGTTTCATGAATTTTAAACATTGGCATCGTTTGTTTTCTGCTGTTTCGAAATTAATTTAGGGTAAAATTCTGTAAATAAAATGACTTTTTTTTATACATTTCTATGTGCCCAATATTTTTCACAAATTAAAAATGATTCATGTCGTCCTGAAATTAGTTTACCTGAAGAAACCAGCAAAGTGTATAGGGGTATTAAGGGTGGATTTATCCGGGATATGCTCTCTGAAGTGTCAAAAACGAAGGGCAACGTTCAGTTTTCTATTCGTCTGTAAAATTTAAGCCGTTTTTTTGGTTAATTTGCGCCGTATTTTTTCCGATCGAGTGCATTTTTTTTCAACCCCTTTTGAACATACCACCACTTTAACACATCTGCTAAACGGTGCGTATTTGGTTTTATTTTCACCCTTAGGTGATTGAATTTCATCCCTCGTCGTTATTTCATGCTTATAAACAAACAAGAGAAAGTAGCCACAAAAATCATATTTTACAATTTCTAACAAACATTTATAATAATTTATATTTGTTCGTGGGATTAACAGAACCATAATATATTAAGGAAATTGATTTAAAAGTACTCCCTAACATTTAAGAGACCATGATATGACGGCTGGTAACAGCAAAATATATTTTCTAGAACTTACTGTAGCACGAATATATAAAATAGCGGTATGCTATAATTTGGTGAATAATTTCATATATAAGCAATAATATTTTAGGTTTTTCTCAACACATTAAATAATGAATAAATTATGTTTATTATTTTGTTTATAGGAAAACAATTTTTGTTATTATATTAATATGTTTTTCATTATATCTGATGTATGTAATTATTTAAGATAACTTTTTAAGGTCAGACAAGTATAAATAATTAATATTTCTTATAGAAACATTTGAAATTAATTAAAGTGAAATATGTACAGTACAGGATACATAAAATTAAGTTATTAAATTGAAGTTATAAATCAAATTTATGTTTTTAATTTCCTTTTTAATGTTATATTAAAATCCGAATATTGAGATCAATTTCGAATATTTAATATCTTATATTATTAGATATACTTTCTCTAAGTCTCAAATATAATAAATAAATATTGCCAACTTGTAATAAATTATAATATTAATCTTCGCTAAACATTCATCTTCTAACACACCACTTTACCTTCATTCATAATTCCTTTCATGCAAGCTCGTCTTGTCATTCCCCACAATTCTCCGATCATAATCATCCATTTATTCATGGGTCGTTCAAAAATAAAATATATTTTTTTCTACTGTCGTTATTAAATTGTCATTTAACGTACTGGTTTCCATGGTGCTAAATAATATCTTAATCACATGTTGACAAGCCGTGGCTTCGAATGTTTTAGTCACGGCTTGAAATATTAAGCACGGGGTGAAGTTAGCTTCAGGTATCTGTCATTGTAATTTAACCTTATTTTTTAAATAATTCATAAAACTTTTCATTTGTCTGTTATCTTAATTTGCGATTGTAGAAAAAGTATAGTATGTGACTCGTTTTATAAACTCTTTAGATACTCGTTTTTCATACACAGAGATGTTTATAAAACTTGTTACTTAATATACTATTTCACACGACCCTGTCAGAATAAATATATCACGTCTTTTACTCTATGAAGTGTGGCCCACCGTCATATCAGATTTAGGTATGTGATATATTCATGCGCGTGAAGAGTGATTACCACCCGTCACGTCCCGGCTCCCAAAGCAACAGTGATAATTTTAATTTGTTAAAAATTGTTTGCTATTTTATTTTGCGCATTAGGGTGTAAAATAGCGCGCAAAATACGTGCTGTCATGATAATGTAAATGATGAAAAAAATGCGTACTTTATGTACTGATACTAGAGAAAAAGGGAACATTTTTTGACAGTTAATTTTTGCATCCCTTTGTAGAAGGTGATACTCCGCCTCTGTATTTAGTTTTCAAGGCCCAGACCTGCCCGAATCAAAATAAAACAAAAACATCTCCAAAAAAGCAAAAATGGAACAAAAAGTAACATTCGGCTAGCCAGTTGCTTAGGCCCAGAGCTTATATAACCCACCGACCTATATATGGTACAGACATTCAGCAATGCGGTACCAATTCTACTGTTTCTTTTTTACCCCCTTCTTCCCCCCACTTCAGTTGTTTTGTACTGTTAAATTTACCCAAGGTCCCCTTCGATTGTTCCATTCCCGTGAAGGGTGAGCAGGGAGAATTTAATGGCATCTTTTGTTTTGGGGTTCTAGGAAAATACGATCGTCAAACTTGTTTTGTTTAGAAAAAATTGCCGGCATCGTAACGTGCAATTGTTTTCGCATTATTGGGGCAATTGTTTTTGGTTGTTGATGGCTAAGTGGACTAATTTTCTTTTTCATATTAAAATGGCTTTCAAATATAACTAAAAGCTAATTTATTGGATAGTTTTTGTTTTTCCTTTTTGTTATTGCTGTAATTATATGGCACCTACATAAAAGTTTTTTTTTGATATTCAATGAGACTTTTATAAAAACATTGATTTATAATATTAGTTTTATGTACAAAGACCAGTTTTGATTTATGAACAAGTTTTTATTTAATCATTATTTTTTGTATTTTTAACGATCTTTACGAATTATTTTCCTTCTGAAATATAAGATTGCAAAGCAATATTCTGTCTACAATAATTTAGAAATAAAACACCAAATTTGATACTGCAAGTTTCAATATAATTAAAATATATTTCATTAATAAAAAAACTTTAAACATGTTTTAAAAGTCAACTCTTTTGTTTGTGTTTTGTTAATAAATGCAAATGTATATTAATGAATTGCAAAATTAAATATACACTATTCATGTTGAACATAATCCAAACAACAATTTATTAAAGCTAAAAAAAATGTGATTTGACTCCCGATGAGATGTTGATTATAAAAATATCTGAATGGAAACGAATCTTAGAAGTATGTCAAATTTGTAAGTGAATGTTTCCACTAGTGATGACAGAAAATTTTCTATTGTACATTTTTTTAATTTATGGGATATTTAATTAATTACTTCTGTTCACACTGATATTACAGCCGAAAATTGTTTATGCTAATTAAGTACATTAAAAAATTGTTTTCTTGTGCACTGAGCGATGTCACCACTATAGATTTTGTTTGTAATCGAACAAACAGTGGCGGAGATACAACTTTAAAAAAAAATAAATTGATACTATTGTTTATAAAGGCACTGTTTAGTTTTATCATTTGATCATCGCCATTTCTATATAGGCATACAGGTCCTCTGTTTTGCAATTGGGGTTAAATTAAATAAATATTAAACCTCCAATATCTAGAACTAGAAGCAGAGATGTGCATCTACGTGTAATCTTTAATTGTCTACATCTACACGTAGACAATACGTCGACAATTCTAGCGACGTAGACAATGTAAACAATGTAGATAATGCATCTGACAGTTGTAAAATTCAACATAACCTAAATTTATTCCTTTGTAACTATTACTTGTATTCGTATTCGTAAGCTCGGGTCATTATCGGTCTTTATATAATATAATAAAACTAATAAAGCAAGTTTTCGTACATTACTAGACGAATGTCTGTCTTGGGTCTTGGGCGAACTATCATATTTTTTAAATTGATCTCACCAGACGGAGTTTTCTTTAGCGCTATTTTTAACAGTAACCAGTTGACAAATTTTCAACGTTTTACCCTGCACATCTAATTTTTTTTTAATCCCTAGAATAAAAATAAAAATCTCTAACAACATTTAAAATTCCCTAGTTCTAGAGATAACATTTCTAATCTGACTTAAGTGAACACAGCTGTTTTCATTGTCTACATAGTCTACATGAAAAATGAAGACGTAGACTGCATGATTGTTTACACGTTGAGAATGACGTAGATTACTTGCAGTAGACTACGCGCACATCCCTGACTAGAAGTCGGTACTAATGGCTGGTAGCACAAGCTCTGTTTTTGGGTGTTCTAAGAGCACGGTTTTAACATGTTAGAGATAGCTAAAACACCCAAAAACACTGCTCTTAAAACAGGCAAAAACAGAGCTTGTGCTACCAGCCTATATGTTTAATAATTCATTTGTAATGATCAGATTCCTTTTGGAAATCTGTGGTGCCTACGTCACTGTTGAAAAACTAAAATTTCTGGTATTATTTATGTCCGACGATCTGGTCAAATGTCGTAATGTAAACGTGTACATTTCTTAGTAATGTCATATACAGAGGCAGTAAAATATGAGTTATTAAACAAATACCTTTTAATAATCTAGCGTTCCAAGGCTGAGGCTAAGCTAAGGAATATCGTATTCATGGTTTTAATAGCGCTAACTGTTTCGTTGCACGCCTCATTAAAATCACGTAAACTTTTCGGCGACCATTTTTTATTTGTCGTATGACTAGAGACCGACTTTTTGGGAACGCAGCGGCTCAGATACGCACATTCTGTTGTTTTAACTATCGTTCATACAGTCATTGCAAATATATTGTTGACTATTTCTTTCATCATCTTTTAAACTAGTCAAAATGATTTATTTTTCATGGAAATAATTATTATTATTATAGGTGATTGTTTAATTATTACAAGTATTTTTATAGAATGTAAAATCTTTTTTGTTATTTCAATGTATTTTATGTATGTTTGTAACAACATCTTTATACTCTTTCCAAATATCATTGTAATGATTTTACATACATACATACATACATACATACATACATAACATCACGCTATATGCCATTAAATGGGGTAGCACGAACCCGTCAACATTCTCATCCTGACACACGATATTCGTTTCGACTATATTAACACTTCCTCCATACGAACTCTTTCTTCCCTCACAACAAAAATCTATCATCCCGCAACAAACATTCATCCATTCGCTCCTGTACACCTGTTTCGTAAATCTTCACTTACGCCCACTTCTCTAACAACGAATCTATAAGAAATGAAGGCAGCATCGCTTGCGCTTGTTTAAAAATACATTTAACACAATTGCAGTGACACACTGTATAGTAAAAACTGAAAATGAAGTAAAAAAATAATTATTTTGTTGGAAATAAATTATTATTTTGGTAACTAAGTTATATTACAGCGAGAATTTACCACGTATATTTGGAAACGAATAGAATCATAAATTTATTTGAAAATTAACCAATGAAATGAAAGCTATTTTGTCTTTTTTCCACTAGTAATAATTTTATACTGTAATTAAATATCTTGTACTACTAATAAAATAATAGTATATTGTAATACTAGGGAGGAAAGGGTTGCATTGCAAAACAAGTACGAAAGTTCGAGTATGAGCGATAGCGAGGGTTCTAGTAATACGAGTTTTGCAATGGTCCTTTTGTCACGTGTGTTACTATTTTTTACAATATTAAACATGAAAATTACATTTTTCTACTTCCGTTAGGAAATAGACATTTAATTTCACTTATTTGAGTTAGGTAATGAACTGCATTATTTAACTAGTGAAATAATGAGGTAACATAGCAACAGATATCTTGGTAGACGAATTCTAATGTGTTATTCTTTTATTTTTTGAATTTGTAACTGTTATTAATATGTCAAAATTTCATTATTTCAAAAACGCTTTTTCGTATTTATTAGAACGGAAGTAGAAAAAATATTGTATGAAACTAGTAAGAAAATGAAGGTTATTACCTTACTTATGTGTTTACATAACTCGGCTACGCCTCGTTCTGCAAATTTCACATGCGTAAGGTAATAACCATCATTTCCTTACTAGTTTCATAAATAGCTATTTTACGTTTGCGGTACAAGGAACTTAATAATTATTTTATATAAATTTGCAATTGCACATCACGTATCCTTGGTCACCATGTCAAATGACATTTACCTCTCTTAATTTAGTTGTGATAATAACCGTTTCCCTCACTAATAAGGAAAGTATTTTTTTCAACATTATTTATGAAAATGGCATTTTCCTCATTTAATTTAGTTTGTGATAGTAACCGTCTCCCTTACTAGTAATGAAAGTAAAGTACTTTCCTAACTAGCGAGAGAAACGATTATTATCACAACTAAATTGAGTGAGGGAAATGTTAGTTTTACATGTAATATATAAAAAATGGTATCATAAACGTTAATTGAATAAACCTATCGAAATTGCATAATAACTCAGTAATCATGTTAAAATTATATCGGCAATTATTATATCATTTCTTATACTAGTTATGAATAAACGCGTACCCCATGGAAACATAGGAAAATACTTTATTGTTATTGGTTGAAAACAGGTTATGGAATATAGAATTTTATAATACATTAGTGTAATATGAGAAGCTTTTTTTTGGAATAAGATACATAATGAAGGTATTATTTAATAGTTAATTAATTAGTAGATAATAGTATATTATATAACAAGTTTTATAAACGTCTTTTTATTTACGACTTGAACGAAGCGAAGCGGGTGTACAAAAAACGAGTATATAAAGAGTTTATAAAACGAGTCACATACTATACTTTTTCTACGATCGCAAATTAAGACAACAAAAAATTGTAAGTTTTATATATTATTTAAAACGGAAGGATGCCTGAAACTAATTTCACTCCGTGCTTAATTTCTCAAGCCGTGACTAAAACGTTCGAAGCCACAGCTTGTCAACATGATTGAATGTTATTTAGCGTCATGGAAACCAGTACATAAATGACGTTTTAATAACGGGAGTTGAAATATTAATTTTTGCGGTAATGAAATAATAACAGCTTTTATTTGAAATCTGTAAAGTAATTAGAGAAGCATCGGTGAAGAACAATTTGTTTCCTATTCCGCTTTTTTAGGTACTTGAAAAACGATTGCAACGATTATTCGTTTTAGAATTTATTGTTCGTTGCACGAGGCCTTATAAAAATGACATTTTGTAATTAAATAGCCAATCATTATTTTATTTTTAATTGTTTCAATTTATGGATATTGCTGTAAAATTGCAGTATGTAGTATAAATTTGATTGAAAACGGAATTAAAAATTTTATGTTATGCACGACTATTAAAAGTTAATCAATTTGTTTGTTTTTACTGTTTTATGGCATTTTTATGTCTAGAATACTAATAATTTTATGTTATTTTTTAATTTTCTAATCATCAGCTCTTATGACATTATATTTTAATGCCAACTTATTTTATATTCTCGTATATTATCGATGATTAAAGGGTATATATATTCTTCAACTTTCTGTACGGATCAGTATTAGATTTGATAATGATGTTAACATTAAATTTTTAATATAAAAAGGCAATAAAGGTGATTTAATTGGTGTTATTAAAAACCGATATTGTAGGTGTAGAATTTTTAAAGATCTTATTTAATTTATATCGAAAGTATCTATATTAGTTAATAAAATAAAACTACAGGTACGATTTATATATGGAAATATATAGATAATCTCCACTCCAATATATATCCTATAGTAACCATAGTTAACAATTGAATTGCGCTCACGCTTATTATAGCGACTTAATTCCATTGTTTTGCCACATCAAATTTGTCGTGAGTTTTTTTTTATGGATTTCGTGCCATCTAGTGATTTTTAATCAGGGTTCGAAGATATATATCGATCGATATATATCATGATATTTATTTTGATATATATCGTCATATTTTTGCAATGATATATATCCATTATATATAAAAATATCAAATAGTTTTTGTGATATAGCCTCCGGAAAAGTGAAATTTTTCGTATTTTTCAATTTTTCTACTTTTCCGAGGCTATATCTCAAAAACTAAATGTGATATGAAAACGCGCTCAACGGCATTAATTTTCTCGTGCTTCAGTTAACTTATAAACATAGTTTCAGCGATTTTTATTTTTTTTCAATTTTCCGCCAAAAAAATCGCAAAAAGCGGTTTTTTAACATTTTCTCGAAAACCAGAAGTCATATGCATTTGAAGATTGCACCACTGGATTCAGTGGGTCAAAATACATATGTATGTAAATTTTCGTTTTAATAATCCTACGATTAAGGATTTTTGGTAAAATTGAATTAAAATCTGAAAAAACCAAAGGGGTACCCCTTAGGAAATAATTAAAAATATTAAATTGCTTAAAATTGTATGAAAATTTGCTTATAAGTCAATTCGGACACGGGGAATTCAACGCCGTTGAGCGCATTTCCATATCTTGTTTAGTTTTTGAGATATAGCTTCCGGAAAAGTGAATTTTTTCGAATTTTTCAGTTTTTCTACTTTTACGAGGCTATATCTCGAAAACTAAATGTGATATGAAAACGCGCTCAACGGCATTAATTTTCTCGTGCTTCAGTTAACTTATAAACATAGTTTCAGCGATTTTTATTTTTTTTCAATTTTCCGCCAGAAAAAATCGCAGAAAGCGGTTTTTTAACATTTTCTCGAAAACCAGAAGTCATATGCATTTAAAGATTGCACCACTGGATTCAGAGGGTTAAAATACATATGTATGTAAATTTTCGTTTTAATAATCCTACGATTAAGGATTTTTGGGAAAATTGAATTAAAATCTGAAAAAACCAAAGGGGTACCCCTCAGGAAATAATTAAAAATATTAAATTGCATAAAATTGTATGAAAATTTGCTTATAAGTCAATTCGGACACGGGGAATTCAACGCCGTTGAGCGCATTTCCATATCTTGTTTAGTTTTTGAGATATAGCCTCCGGAGAAGTGAAATTTTTCGAATTTTTCAATTTTTCTACTTTTCCGAGGCTATATCTCAAAAACTAAATGTGATATGAAAACGCGCTCAACGGCATTAATTTTCTCGTGCTTCAGTTAACTTATAAACAGGGTTCGAAGATATATATCCATTATATAAAAATATCAATTAGTCTATAATAAATACAGTATACCTCTCATTATTACTTTCATTAATTCTGTTAAAATTATATTCTAAAGATAATTCTTACTTTACTAGCTTTTGACTAACTTCACATCAACGACATAAATCCAATTTGTGTGCCATTTGTGATGTCATTAACGGCAAAGTCTGAACCATTTCCAAAATTTTTATTTGGTACTCATTTTAGAAATACAAATACAAAACTATCAATGAGTCAGAGTGCCTCCCTCCCCTCTTAAAACATACTATACTTGATTATTGATTATCTAGTTTAACGACTTGAACAGAAATAGTATGTTATGCATCAAGGGAGGGAAACAAGCGATTATTCCCGCGTGTGTCGAGGTTTGCCAACTTCACACAAGGGATAATCGCGCCCTCCCGTGAAGCATATTATATCTTTCGTAACAAGTGCACAAAAATTACCGTCTTATCGGGACATATGTCAAATATGGGTTGCGTAACTAGTTACCTATGAATCGCCGCAAACAGCTAATAATCGTAGTCTCTAGGGAGAGAAACAAACTACCTAGGGATAGAAACATAATATTTCACTCACTAGGGGAGAAAAGCAGTGTTTCACTTTCTAAAATTAGGGAATAAGAACGTGTTTCTTGTGCATGTGTTACGAAAAAATATTTGAAAACTAAAGTAAAACAACCTGAAAATATTTGAAAATTTAAATTTATGTGATAAAATGAAATACATTTAATGAAATTGCGTATTTTAATTATATTAGTAAAGAGGTAACGGCCATAATAAGCGTAGTGCAATTCAATGAATTTGGTGATGTTGTAGTTGACTGTATAGAGTATATATTTGTGCTTTGGTTTTATGTGCATATGTCTAATGCGCTTTTGTTTATGTGTCGTTGCAGGAATCATCGCCAACTTTGACGCTCATATCGTCAAAGGTAAGCAGGCAATGCGACCCCAGCGCTGCTCTGTCAAGGTGTGTTTTACTGTGGGCCTCTTTATATCTCTATCTCTGTCTTATCACACACGTTCACACGGACGTTCCACGTTCTGTTTCACTCTGTTATGTTTTTCGCTCACTGTGTGCATCCACATGGTTCACACTGTGTTACGTTACACTGACTGTGTTTTTGCGCATCGTACTGTTTTATTTTACCTTCCTTTATTTACTTGATGTTCATCTTTTTATCACTTTGTTGTTTAGTTTTCGCGTACGTTTTACTTTTTGTTCCTTTTGTTCACAATTTTATGACCGTTTATAAACACAACATTGATTACTGCTCCACGAAATATGCGCCAGTAAAATATATATAATACATAATTAGGCAAATCTATTAATTTATATACAGGGTGTTTCAGGACTAGTGTAACAAACTTTAACAGCTTATTCCTGAGGTCATTTTGGGCCAAAAATGTCATATGAACATTGGTCCTATTCCTTCTAGATACCAAAATACAATAGGTTCAAGTTCTATAAATAACACGAAATTTTCAAATTTTTGTAATCAAGATACTTTCGGAAAACAAGAGTTTTATTGAAAAGTTATACCATATTGGTCTTAATTAATTTTATTTATTAATATTAACGAATACGATTTAGAGAACAAAACATAAAATGACACAATTAAATACACACAGAACAACATAACCAAACATGGAATAGGTAAACACAATATGAAATAAAATAACAAATTTAAAAAAAATTACAGCAAGTGTTCAAAATGAGCGCCTTGAACTCGTATGCATGTTATTAATAATAAATAAAATTAATTAAGACAAATAAGGTATAACTTTTCAATAAAACTCTTGTTTTCCGAAAGTATCTTGATTACAAAAATTCGTGTTATTTATAGAACTTCAACCTCTTGTATTTTGGTAACTAGAAGGAATAGGACCTATGTTCATATGACATTTTTGGCCCAAAATGACCTCAAGAATAAGCTGTTAAAGTTTGTTACACTAGTCGTGAAACACCCTGTATTTTACTCTACTACTAACTAATTGTTGCAAAATGTTGCGGTACGTATACGGTACGATACTGACCTAGTACTATCATTTAAAATTGTCTGCAATTTTTTCTAACAACGGTTAACATATAATAAGTTAATGTAAGCTTGTTATATTTTTTTCTTGAAACGACAAAACATTTTCACATGCATGTAACAATCTGACAGTCAACTATTATATGATATAAACGATAGAACATCCTTCGGTAAAGATAAAAGAATATCGTTAGATAGTTAAGACATTATACGTGACTAGTAAAACATGTTTTGTACCACGCACATCTTTAGTGCATTTTCGTGCGTGAAAATAGGAAAATTTTAGTAACATATTAATTATTTAAAAAATAATTAAATATTTATTTCAAATATAGTTATCAATTCTGTATATAACGACGTAAACATAACAATAACCTTAAAATTAACTGTTAGTTAGTCAAAGCCTGAAAACATGAATAGTAGAATTTTTATAACAACAAAGACAAAATTAATTGTCATCCAACACTTGGTGAAACTAGGTTTAATAAAAAGTATAAAATAAACACTTGGCTCAGTTTCACAAAATTCATTAGAATTTTTTTTAGATAGACTAGATGTGTGGGAGATGGTTAAATAAGATCGCAAGACATCATACTTAATAGCATTAAGAACTTAAATATCTTAAAAATTAATAACATTTTTGATATTTTGAATGTCTCTAGTACAAAATTTTTGGGTCTAGTCTCAATATAAATAACAAATTTACTAAATATAAATAAATAAATATATCATCACGCCTTTTACCCATTACTGGGTGTGGCACTCTGCCTAAGTAGATCTCGGTAAGTGATATATTTTTTCGCGTGAAGTGCGGTTACCAGCCGTCAAATCACGGCCCTCAAAGATATTAGTGGAGGGGGAGCCACAGGGATAGATTTAAATTGGTAAAAATTGTTTGTCGGCTGTGGGAATCGAACCAGGGTTCTCAAGATCCACAGGCCGACTCGATACCACTGAGCCACCTACCCCATTTATTTTATTTACTAGTGTGTAACTATAGTGGGGATCGCATTGTGATTAAGTAAAAATAATAATTTACATGCGCTGTACAACAGATGAGAATCCAATTACAAAAACAATTCTCTTTCAATTCATTAGATAAAACAAAATGAAAAAACTTTAATAGTATCCTCTGTAAGTACTTAACCGTATAAAAAGCCTTCAAAATCTGAAGATAACATCGTACTAATTATTATAATAATATTTAACAAACAGTATGTAGATAAGGAATCTTTCATACTTAAGACAGATGGTCTTTTTTGATGTCTTAACTTGAGTAACAAAGTCGATCGAAAGGTGTACACTTGTATACAGTGATTTGACCTTGAACTTCAAGGAGCAAGTGAGAGAGATGACGTGACGGCTCCTTCACATATATTTCATACACCGATTTTTAAATCATAAGAAGTTGATGCCCTCTGCAATTGTGAAATACTCGGAACTTTTAAACATTATTACGAAAATATTATAAAATCAATTTAGTTATTTTATAAATATATAAATAAATATATCATCACGCCTTTTACCCATTACTGGGTGTGGCACTCTGCCTAAGCAGATCTCGGTAAGTGATATATTTTTTCGCGTAAAGTGCGGTTACCAGCAGTCAAATCACGGCTCCCAAAGATATTAATGAAAGGAGAGCCACAGGGGTAGATTTAAATTGGTGAAAATTGTTTGTCAGCTGTGTGGATCGAACCAGGGTTCTCAGGATCGACAGGCCGGCTCGATACCACTGAGCTACCTATTTTCATTATTTAATATTAATTTAATTTAGTTTATTATTGCAAATTTAGCACTATATAATTACCACAGATCAGCAAATCTATATAGGGAGCGAAATAGTTTAGGGGTTCCACAACTCTCAATAGCTTTTTTAAATAATAATTTGTATTTAAATTTCTAGTCTTGATACATATTTTTAGATATAGTGTATTGTTGCTGGAAATAACTTGTATCTACGGAACAAGAATTCGTGAGTTCGAATCTCGCTGACTTCAACTACTGTAATTACTATTATGTTGTATGAGATACGTAGCTCAGTGATATCGAATCGTCTTGTAGATTTGAGAACCCGGGTTCGATTCCAACAATTTTCACCACGTTAAAAGTACTCCTGTGGCATCCTCTCCACTAACAATTTTGGAGGCAGTGATTTGACGGCTGGTAACCGCACTTCATGCAAAGAAATATATCATTTATCGAGATCTGTTAGGGCAGAATGCCACGCTCAGTAATGGTTAAAAGGCGTAATGATATATTTATTTATATGTTGTGCAGTGCAATAAATAATAGAGTGTAATTCATCCTCTATATTGGGTAGTCTACCGGTCTGTATTTTTTACTCGATTATTTTTAATATTATTGTAAATTATGCCATTAATTCACTCGTTTAAATAATTAGATTAATTATTGTCAGATCTTTAATAATTATCACTTGTTTTTCTTAGTTTTCTTTGTTATAATTTATTTAGTTTGTTTATGTAAAAATAAATTTTACTAAAGACGAATTAGTATTTATTTTTGGTTGTATTTTTGCATACTTTCTGTGTATGATTATGTATTAGTAAAAACATGAATAGTTTCTGTACCGATTATTTTTGGACTATAATGAATAAAAACTCTTTTAGCGAGAAACAAAAGAATAACTTATACGGCAGATATAATTTGAAATAAATTTCGTTTTAAAAAAAATCGGCAATATGTAAAATAATTGAGTAAAAAAATTACCGACTGATGGACCACTCTGTATATTTATGAATTTTAAGTGTAAGAAAATGAATCATCTGTAGTCAGAATAAAAAAAGAAATAATGAGTAATATGGAATATTAAACACAAGAGTACGTAATTTACAATGATGCTAATTCAACTATTTTTTACTACTTTCTGAATATATTTTTCTTTTTGTTTAAAACAAATATTCTAATGAGTCAATCGAAAGATCCAAATCTCTCGTGATTACTAAACCCACTCTTGCGACAAAAAGTCACCGATATTTATTATTCAATGACAAACAAATAAATTGTTGGTTGTACAAAGTTTTGCAGACACTTCTATAGCTTTCAATTAAAATACATTATACCATTATAGTTCACTAGACAATAAATTAAATGATGCAAGACTTATTATTAACCTGAAATATATGCTGCGTAAGTTCAAATGGTGTTTTACTGATACTGTGAGGACACATTTTTTATCTCTTTTTTTTATTAAATTAAGTAAAATTTATTGCTATTTGTTACTGATAAATATTTATATTATTAATGGGAATTTTATATCGGGTTACAAAATTAAGTTCGTCATTTTCCTTTACAAACTATAATAAAAAAATATTGTTTTATATTTTTGCACAACAGGAACTTAATTCTAATTCCAACTTTAAATAATTTTGATGTCTTTTACTGCAGAAAACATACGCATTTTATTAATAATGTCTTGAAGTTTTTCTTTACGGAATATAGTAAAAATATTATTGTTTTATATTCTTGCACAACAGGAACTTAATTCTAATTCCAATTTTAAATAATTTTGATATCTTTTACTGCAGAAAAAATACGCATTTTATTGATAATGTCTTGAAGTTTTTTTTTACAGAATATAGTAAAAGTATTATTGTTTTGTATTCTTCCGCAACGGGAACTTAATTCCAATTCCAATTTTAAATAATTTTGGTATGTTTTACTGCAAAAAAGATACGCATTTTATTAATAATGTCTTGAAGTTTTTCTTTACGGAATATAGTAAAAATATTATTGTTTTATATTCTTGCACAACAGGAACTTAATTCTAATTCCAATTTTAAATAATTTTGATATCTTGTACTGCAGAAAAGATACGCATTTTATTGATAATTTCTTGAAATGTTTCTTTACGGAATATAGTAAAAATATTATTATTTTGTATTCTTGCGCAACAGGAACTTAATTCTAATTCCAATTTTAAATAATGTTGGTATCTTGTACTGCAGAAAAGATACGCATTTTATTGATAATGTCTTGAAGTTTTCCTTTACAGAATATAGTAAAAATATTATTGTTTTATATTCTTGCACAACAGGAACTTAATTCCAATTCCAATTTTAAAGAATTTAGGAACGTTTGATAGCAGGAAAAATACTCATATTATTCACGATGCATTTAACTTTACTAAATATAAACAAAAGATTATTATTTTGTATACCTGCATAACTGGAACTTAATTCCAATTTTAAATAATTTAGGAATGTTTATAATTTGATGTATTATTGATAATGTCAATTTGAAAAATTCTTTAATTTTTCTTTACAGAATATAATAAATGGATTAAATATTCAGCAGGAATTTAATTCCAATTACAATTTTATATAATTAGTTTGTTTGACATTATGAAAGATACATATTTTCGTAACACATGCACAAGAAACACGTTCTTATTGCCTAATTTAAAAAAGAGAAACACTGCTTTTCTCACCTAGGGAGAGAAACATTATGTTTCCCTCCCTAGGTAGCATGTTTCTCTCCCTAGAGAGATGTTTCTCTCCCTAGAGACTACGATTATTAGCTGTTTGCTGCGTTTCCTAGGTAACTAGTTACGCAACCCATATTTGACATTTGTCCCGATAAGACGGTAATTTTTGTGCACTTATTACGAAAAGTATAATATGCTTCACGGGAGGGCGCGATTATCCCTTATGTGAAGTTGGAAAACCTAGACTTCAGCTCGAGCCTTCGACCCTCGCTTACTTATTTATTTATTTATTATATTAAACAACAGGAACTTAATCCCAATTACAGTACAGGGTCCGTACTCACCGAGCCGCAGTGTAGTAGTTCATATAATTTTTAGCTTGAGTGAGATTCGAACTCGGGATCTCCGGATTCGAATTCCATATCGCTATCCACACCACCGTACTGACGGAATTGTAATTGTTATTGTAAATTTACTACCGTACGTCTCGGTTTGCCAACTTCACACTCGGGAATAATCACTTGTTTCCCTCCCTTGATGCATAATATACTATTATTAATTTTCTTTACAAACTATAGTAAATAGATGATTGTTTTGTATTTTTGCACAACAGAAACTAATTTCGAATTACAGTACAGAAGACTTGAGTCAATTTTCTATAAAATAATTTAGGAAGGTTTAATAGCAGAACAGATACGCATATTATTGGTGATGTCATGGGCAAGTTCTTCGACAATAATATACATAAAAATTGTATATTTTCGCAAGTGTAATGATTTTGAAGCATGGCTATAAATTAGCATTATTCACGAATTAAATTACATTTAGCCTTGAGGTTTATTGCCCAATTCATTTTTTCAGTGGTTTTGAACTTGTACATATTTAAAATAATACCATTACGGAACAAACAAGGTTATACTAAACATATATTGTTGTTTTTGATTAACAACTGATCATAAATTTTATCTACTGCAAGTTTGGTAAGAACGAAGACACCCGCGCAAATAAAAAAAGAAAGAAAAAACCTGCGATCTATTGAGTTCATTGTTTTGTGCCTTGTTTTTCGAAACCACAAAAAAAGACACAACATATGTATGTACAAATACCTCACTTATTTATTGGTAATGCCAATTTTTTGCTACATTACTTTGCGTGTAGTCAAGATCTTAGAAAATATTGTTACCCATTTTCGTTACATTTATAAAAAGCAAATAACAACGTCTATTTACTTTTATAAATTATTATTTCATACATGAGAAGTTTGAATAAAAAGTAAATTTATCTTGATATTTGAATATATAGGTGTGTAAATAATTTTAAATTCAGTTCATAGTAACATCTAATTAAAGACCAGATGTATAATTAATTTCTTCCTGTGTATTTTTCTTCTTCGCATTTCACAAACGCAAGGTGCTGCCGACTACCAAAATAATATGGCTTCGTCTCTAATAACATGCTATTGCAGTATTTTAGTTTTTATTTAATCAGTGTCATCTTAAATACGTTTAGAATTAGACTATCTTCAAAAATCTTAATTATTATATAAATATTTATATTCTAAACATTCTCAACTAGAATTAAACCTAGAAGAATTAATTTTTATTACTGAATTGCAACATAGTTTCTACATATATCATTATTATTTTATTTGAAGCTTGTTTTATATTTTTAGCCACATGTGCACTGAAATGTTCCCTTTTTAAAGCGTGTTACTGAATCGAAAATAGCCTTTTTTGAAAACTGTCATATAAAGTTAAAATTTACGTGACAACTATCAACACGCGAAATGAATGTTTTTTGTTTACAGAACGCAAAAGACTTTTGCATGCAGGATGCAAAAGTTTTTTGCATCCTGCAATTTTTTGATAGAAGAAAGGCTCACAATTTAATAAAATTTGCTTAGAAACAATACTTCTATTCTTTAACAAAATTTATATTTAATGTTCCAATTGAGCAATTATTCATATTTATCCCGCTTGAGGAAGCTAACTGGTGTACTGGAATAGTTTCTTGAGAAATGCAAAGCGAATCCCAATAAATCGCAGAAAAAAATTAGAACGTTTGTTTGGTTTCTATTGCCAACCAGCTGTCAATTGCTGGTCAGAGAATACCAGATTTAATAGCAATTATATTACATACATTGTTGTCATGGAGATATTAGATGTCACATTAATTAATCCTAAACTTCAACATTTTCTCATTACATTATTACTAATTTTGGGACATAGTTTTCGAAAAACGTTGTTTGATACTCGATTGCGACATGCTTTTGCGAACGCAAAAGTAACATTTCGCAATCTAGAATCAAAAATAACTATTTCAGGTGGTTTTATTGACTGACCGGTGATGATAATAAGACACGTATTAAAAAGAGGTTATTTTAGTGGACTTGTGACAGAAAGTCCTGTACGTTCCTAGGCCGGAACGGCTATTTTAACTTGTTTAACAAATTTCTGTTAGACAATCAACGTACTTTCGATATTATCGTTATTCATTTGATATTTAAAGTTCTTCAAATAGAAAATAAATATACTATCACGCCTATTACTCATTACTGGGTGTGGCACTCTGCCGATAAGTGATATATTTCTTCGCGTGAAGTGCAGTTACCAGCCGTCAAATCACGACGTCCAAAGTTGGTAGTGGAGGGGGAGCCACAGGGGTAAATAAAGTAATTTAGTAACATGTGACAACATGTACGATGTAAAGGCTGCAGCAAGTTTGTAGTATTTGTATAAGTGTGTTTCACGCTTGGTCCGCGGCAGGATTCAGTTTCTGACTAAGACATATCGTCGTATTTATGGCTAGATGCACGCAGAGGCCCAAACCTCTTTATGGTAAACAACAATTAGACGTAGAAGCAATGTTTCGGTACGACTAAGCGCCTTTTATTTGTGCTCGAACTGGTTCTTCATGTTGCTGGTTGATATCTGATGCAATTGCTTGAGAAGCACTTTAACTACTCTCATCTATTTTTTATTTAATGGCACGGACTTGGACCAGAGACGTACTCCTAAATTTTACTGGAATTACTTGAATACTTTGCTTCATTTTTGGTTGTAATAAAATCAATCAGTTAAACTCTCTCAAGCACCGCCATATTTTATTTTGTCAACCTTTTCTTTTAATTAAAACCGAAGCGCATTTGTTATTTGACCTCATTATTTTTGTGGTATTTTACATTCCGGAAATTGTTATATAAAAGTGCCTCCCTCCCCTCTTAAAACAAACATTACTTGAGTATTGACTAACTAGTTTAACGACTTGAATGGAAATAGTATGTTATGCATCAAGGGAGGGAAACAAGCGATTATTCCCGCGTGTGTCGAGGTTTGCCAACTTCACACAAGGGATAATCGCGCCCTCCCGTGAAGCATATTATATCTTTCGTAACAAATGCACTAAAATTACCGCCTTATCGGGACAAATGTCAAATATGGGTTGCGTAACTAGTTACCTAGGAAACACCGCAAACAGCTAATAATCGTAGTCTCTAGGGAGAGAAACATATCCCTAGGGAGAGAAACATGCTACCTAGGGAGAGACACATCCTACCTAGGGAGAGAAACATAATGTTTATCTCCCTAAACAGCGTTTCTCTCTCTAAAATTAGGGAATAAGAACGTGTTTCTTGTGCATGTGTTATGAAAAGATATTTACAATTTTTGTAATAAGTTCCAGATTTTAAAATTCCTGTTTTAAAACATTCATTACTCAAATATTGATTACCGAGTTTAACGGCTTGAGCAGAAATATATTATGTAACAAGTTTTATAAACGTCTCTTTAGTTACAAATTTTTTTGATACTAGCCGAGCGAAGCGAAGCGATCGTATAAAAACGACTACCTAAGTCACATACTATACTCTTTCTATGATCGCAAATAAAAATAACAACAAAATATAATGTTTTGTGAATGATTTAAACAGTAAGGTTAAGTTACAATGACAGATTCATGAAGCTAACTTCACACCGTGCTTAATATCTTAAGCCGTGACTAAAACGTGCGAAGCCACCACTTATCAACATGTTAAGATGTTATTTAGCGTAATGGAAGCCAGTACGTTAAATGCAATTTTAATAGCGGGAGTAGAAAAAAAGGGTATTTAACACCTTATCCCAGCATTAATAAAGAAGTCATTACTCACATTTGAAAATTATACTATTGTAACATATCAGGATAGTAATGATGAGAAGTAAAGAGAATAGAAAAATAAGACTTTGTAATAAGTTTGAGATTTTAAAAACTAGTTTATAGTAGACTTAGGGCAGTTAAAATCAGGGTTCGTAAATATCATGATATTTATAATAAATATCAAAATATCTGATATATAGGATATATATCAGATAAATATCACTTTTTGGATATTTATTTTTTAATTTTAGTTTTTGTACACATTTATTATCACAATAGGAAATACAAAATAAATTATTTCTCCTAAATAAAAAAATTAACATAGGTAATGAAAAAAAGTAAATATACATTGAATGGATACACAAATATTATATAGTACTAAGAATAGTAAGAATATTTAAATAATCCTATATTCTGGTTTTCGAGAAAATGTTAAAAAACCGCTTTATGCGATTTTTTTGGCGGAAAATTGAAAAAAAATAAAAATCGCTGAAACTATGTTTATAAGTTAACTGAAGCACGAGAAAATTAATGCCGTTGAGCGCGTTTTCATATCACATTTAGTTTTTGAGATATAGCCTCGGAAAAGTAGAAGAACTGAAAAATTCGAAAAATTTCACTTCTTCGGAGGCTATATCTCAAAAACTATTTGATATTTTTATATAATGGATATATATCATTGCAAAAATATGACGATATATATCTAAATAAATATCGTGATATATATCGATCGATATATATCTTCGAACCCTGGTTAAAATCAGTCATAGGCAATTTAAATTTATTAGGAAATAATGTAGTATGTTATTTGTAGCTCTATATATCAATAAAACATTTCACCCATTAATTAAGGATAAAAAACTAAGGACAAAAGGTAAAATAAGTTAAAATCATTGAACGGTAATTATTTCTGACTAATCACGTTAACTTATTAATTAAGAATGATTTATTAAGCTTGTGCTAGAATCATTGAGGAAATATAAATTAGAAATAACATCTTTATAATGTAGTATTAGTTCAGAAATACCATCTTAAAATACTTCCTAGAAACGAATAATAACGATAAATCACTGTTACATTTTTGCAATACTTTAAAATGCATTTGAAACAAAAAATAATTTATAAATTTTCTATACATCTGATTAACTTTGATATGCCCTTTGTTTAATCGCAAAAGACAAAATATAAATTCTCAGAATTGAACGTATCCCTTTGCACATATACCTCACCCAAAGAAAAGTGGCCATGCTACATCATTCAGCATCCGCAATATTTTATAAAGTCTATGGCAATAATATTACCTGGCGATGTATTGTCTTGGATATATTAATAGTTCAATATAAGCAAATGAACTAACCACGCAGTTATTATAATATCAACCTGCGGTTTAGTATTTAGCTAGCATTTCGTTTACCGGGTTTCGGTATATGTTTGACTGAGCTAACTACGATTTGTCCAAGGTTAGCAAGTAGTGTCCAATTTATGACCGTCTAGATCCGTAACGTTTGCAGCATGGCGATCGGAGGGTGCCATGGAATAAGAAATACTTTTGTTTTTTGGCTGGGGTGTTCACAATGAAGGTCACCTTTAGTTGCGTTTTTGAACTGTCTACTTTTTATTTGAATTCAGTTTAATTTAAGCAAGTTTTATAAATATCTATTCTTCTCATAAATATAATAATCACTAACAACTATGAGAAGCTTAGAATTATTTCAAATTATTTATTTCAAATTATTATAAATAAATGGGGTAGGTGGCTCAATGGTATTGAGTCGGCCTGTGGATCTTGAGAACCCTGGTTCTAACCCTGTGGCTCTCCCTCCACTAATATCTTTGGGGAACGTGATTTGATGGCTGGTAACCGCACTTCACCTGAAAAAAATATGTCACTTACCGAGATCTGTTTAGGCAGAGTGCCACAGCCAGTGATTGGTGAAAGGCGTGATGATATATTATTTATTATATTAATAAATAGAAATGTTAATACAACTCAGTTCAAGCTTTTTACTATGTTGTGCTTTTGGCATTTTATCAATGAACGAGAAAACAAAAATGACAAACTTCAATGACAATACAAATTAGAAGTATAATATGAATGTTGGTTTGATAAAATATATAGTTTGACTTTTCTTCACAATGTTTATTTTTCACAAGATGTACATTTCGATTGCGATGCAATCATCATCAGTTGTATAATACATAAATTTTGTATGTGCATGGTGTATTTATATTATAGTGGAGGTTCTATGAACAGTGGTTGATGGAGGGGATGATTTACATAACGGTATCCAGATGGATTAATTTTATACAATTTATGCCTATGTCTTAATATATTGTATAAAATTAATCCATCTGGATACCGTTATGTAAATCATCCCCTCCATCAACCACTGTTCATAGAACCTCCACTATAATATAAATACACCATGCACATACAAAATTTATGTATTATACAACTGATGATGATTGCATCGCAATCGAAATGTACATCTTGTGAAAAATAAACATTGTGAAGAAAAGTAAAACTATATATTTTATCAAACCAACATAACTAATCTTCACGTAACTCGATCTATATTTTTAGTATAATATGAATGTAGAATAAGCAATAATATTTGTATTCAATGTTGTCAACAGCAAAAAATAAAAATAATTGTAATAAAAATTAATGTAAAATAACTAAATAATAATATTAATGGCATAGGTGAGGCAATGGACTGAGGATTTGGGAACTTGGGTTCGATTCCTATAGCTGACAGTTTTCACCACATTATAATTACTCCCTGTGGCTCCACCTCCACCACGTTTTTGTATTAATTTTTATTACTTTTATTAAAAATATGCATTACATTTTGTAATCAAAGTTTATTGGCGGTAGGTCAATTTATAGCTAGACATTGTTATGGTGTTATGATCGTTGTGATGGGAAAGCAACTACTGTCAGTGTCACCAGTTTCGTGAATTCTAGAAATAATTTGAAATAATGGGTTTAATACCCGACGAAGATTTCGAAAGCTGTACGTTATGCATCAAACATATTGGCTGGTAGCACAAGCTCTGTTTTTGCTTGTTGTAAGAGCAGTGTATTTGGGTGTTTTAGCTATCTTTAACATATTAAAACCGTGCTCTTAAAACACCAAAAAAACAGAGCTTGTGCTACCAGCTAATTTGTTTTATCTAATTAAAATTAGTCAAGACGTTGATTAAGGATCAAACATTCCAAATTTATTTTATAAATAAATATTTCAAAATAAAGTATTCACAAAACTAAATATTGTAAGGATTTTCTCGTATAATCATTCAGGAAGGTTTGTCAACTAAAAAAGATAGCCTGCCCTTAATCAGAGTTAGTTGTAATGGTCAAAGTGATTAAGTAATTATTTATTAAAAGTTGTAAACGTAAATGTTGTAAATGAATACAAAATATAAATAAGTGTACAGTTATGTTGCATAACAAATCATGTAAGAATCTGTAACATGATAATCATATGAGGAGCTATAAAAACAAATGCATTACAGTGGAAAATGGGCGCATAAACGCTTCCCAACAAAAAGTATCTACGCATATAAGATGTGTGCAATTACGGCTGTCACTCGTTCAAACTGGGCGTTCCTCGTGTCTAAAAACTCTCATTACAGGCGTTTTTTGTCACCTGATTCAATTTACACTATTAGTTTCTGTTATTAATTCAGTTTTTCGGTAGTTTTTTGTTGTCATTAGCAACGGAGTATGTAGGAAAAGTGAAGGTAGCATCTAGTAGAAAGCAATTTGCTATTAAATATTTAATTAACGCTTTTATTTTACGTATAAGTTTAATTGATCTGTGATTATAATTATGTTGATAAGATTTATTTGCCAGTGGTAAGAAGCCTCTCCCATTTTTAATACTGTTTTTTGTTCTGTTTTACTTAGGCGAATTTCTCAAATGATTGTCGTGTTCTTCCGTTTTCATGCAATTAAATTAATCTTTGAATAAACGTGTATTTATTGCTACACTTAAAACTCAGTAGCTGTTATCGCAAACAAATTTAACTTGTTCTATATTTTGATATAGTAGTTTTTTTATATTAAACAAATACATTAATTTGTTAGTACTTTTACTTGCAAATTTTTTACCTTGGCAAAATCATTAAATAAAATAGACAACTAAACTTTGACTGACATTTATTTACATTTCTAATTAGTTTCCGAAAATATTATTGGATGAAATTAGATACAAATGAGGAATATAATAATGCAAGATAAGATTATTTTTCCCTCAAGTCTTCGGCTCGAGAAACGAAATTGTATCTTCTGCAAATGTTTAACTTTCTTCCCTTAAAATACAAATAACTATTATATAATTTACAAATGCGTAACAGACTATGAAAATGGATATTTAAAGGACGCCATATTTAAGTTTGAATCTGGAGCAAATTATGTTACCACGGCACTGCTTCATACATATAATCATGAAATAGCTCAGATTTCACTATAAGCTGTAGTACTCCTGTAATTAGAATTAATTTCCTGATGTGCAGGCTAGTGTAACAAGTCAAAGTCAACACAAGATTAGTGAATATACAGGGTGTTCCACAACTTAGAGCAAAAAATTAAAAGGTATATTCTGTACGACGTGCTGATCATGAAACAAAAACAATTTTTTTAAATTCGAAAAATTAAAAGTTGTTAACCTAAAACATTTTTTGTAGTACTGCACTGGATTCGCTTTCCTATTAAACACAAACAATGAAGTAGGTATCAACTACGAAAGAATAATTACACAATTCAATTATTAGCAGTTATTTATAATAGAATTTTATTTAATTAATAACTTTAACATAATCATCCACCCAATGGCAGTGGCAACGAAAAATTTTGGACTGGGAAACATGGAAAATAGTTTTGCGATTTAAAAAAAAATCTTTTTGTTTCATGTTCAGCACGTCGAACAGAATATACCCTTTAATTTTTTGCTCTAAGTTGTGAAACGCCCTGTATAATGCAATATTATTTTAAATAATTCACTTCATTTCAGGAGTACAATTTGTATTTTAACTATTTAATAATTCCGCTTTTTTGTTTGTCAAAGTAGCAAATAAATGAAAAGGCAGTTGTATGCCAGTTGTGTCTGCCGAACAGGAGTTCAGGCATTCAAAAGTCGCAAATTTCAACTTATATAAAAAATACGACTGTGCTTTTGATTCTACTATAAGCTACTATAATTGGGATTAATGGTGGAATTCTGTATAAATCCATAAGTTTTATAGATCCATAAATCTGTAAATGATGAACAAAATCGCAAAGAAACTTATCGACTGAAATATTTTCTACTTGTCAATAAATGTTTGTGTGATTATGTTTATTATTTACTGATTTACTAATCTATAAATTTATAGATTTATTATAGAATTCTGCCATAAGTTCCTGTTGTGCAGAGTAACAGATAAATAAAACGAGGCACCTACTGGCAGTCTTACGCCAGTAGATTTAATTTGCATTTATTATTTATTGTACAACAGGAATTTAATCCCAATTACAGTACAGGGTCCGCACTCACCGAGCTGCAGTGTGCTAGTTCATAATTTTTTTAGCTTGAGTGAAATTCTAACTCGGGATCTCCGCATTCGAATTCCGTATCGCTATCCACACCACCGTACTGACGGACTATAGAAGAGTTCGCGCGTTTAAATTTCGCAGACTTAAATTTAAATTAAAATAAGACTTGTTCTAAATGATTTAGATTCCACTGTAATGTACTGTACGAGTAATTGGGATGAAGTTCCTGTTGTGCAGAGTAACAAATAAAAAAGTAAATGAAATATTATGAAATATTTCCGTAAGTTGGTCAGTAACCCAAATCCTGGAGTTGAATACATTTTCATGTCGCCGCCATTGCTATTGCCATTGCGTTAACATGCGCCATTGTGAGAGTGCGGCGGCGGGGGTGTAGAGCCGACGGGCGCCAGAGCCACGGGGGCGGGTGGAAGTATTTGTGCGTTTGTGTTTTGAACGCGCATTCCTCGTTCATACGTACACGCACCAAATCGATAAGTTGTAAGAAGGAAAACCATTCTTTCTCGGTGACCTGGCTATCTCCTGGCGTCGTCAGGCGTCACGGCGGTGCCGAACATGGGCGGCGCTAACCCAAACTGAAGAGGGTTCGCGATAAATTATTACACAGCCACATTTATTTTTTATTTGCGATGGATTGTTTGTTTGAACTTGCTTTGAAAGCTAATAGCAGGAAACATTCGTCCAAATATCGTATACCATATATCTACCTCACTACTAGATCTGCTAGTATAGGTCTTAATAAAGAATTGAAGTTTCGCGAAACAAGGATGTGGTAGTGAAATTGACGGCGATAGATTGCGTGGACAACCTAGAAATAGATTCAATTATAATGAAAATCAGAATATTTATTTCAAATGGTGCAAAGTAAATTTATATTATACAAATAAATAAATATAAATATATCATCACGCCTTTTACCCATTACTGGATGTGGCACTCTGGGAAGTGATATATTTCTTCGCGTGAAATGCAGTTACCAGCCGTCAAATCACGGCCTCCAAAGATATTAGTGGAGGGGGAGCCACAGGGGTGTTCAATTTAAGTATACCAGGATTTCTATCTCGAGACCTATAAGACCTATAAGAGCTATAAAGTGGGTTAAATTAGCAAAGAAATAATATTTTGGAAAACTACTAATAAAACAATATCTACCAATGGTTCTCCAATATTTTAAATGAGAACAATTTTTTTAATTTCTTGTCCGGAAGGGATTTTTTTTAATTCAACAACGTTTTTACTTCCTTGTACGAAGTAAAGGAAGTATTGTAATCGCGAAAATTTTCGGTTCTCAGATTTCAACGGAAATAGGTGTTTTGGCCCTCCCTGAATCCATTTTGACTAATTTCGTCATGCCGTCTGTACGTACGTATGTACGTACGTACGTATCTCGCATAACTCAAAAACAGTGAACCGTAGAAAATTGAAACTTTATATTTAGGACTGTTATAACATCTAGTTGTGCACCTCCCTTTTTGGTAATTATACAACTACCGGAAGTGGTACTTTACTTGAACCTATAATAGATTTTCATGAAAAACTATATTCAAATATAATTTAAAACTTTCCAAATTTGGTATATAAGACTACTATATCAATGGAAATAACATAATAGATTTTGGTTAAAATAGACTAACCGGAAGTGGCACATTACATGAAGCTGCTAACAGTTTTCCTTGAAAAAAATGGTATTATTTTCATTTTAGAAATGAATGCTGCAAATAAAAGTTTTAGAGAATTAAATTCTGCGTCTAGCACATTAAGAATGTTTAAATTAGCTTTTTGCATAAACGAGATATCTAAATTTAAATATTATATATTTTTTGATTTTTTTGTAAATTAAGTTTGCTATGGATTAGAACAAAAAATAAAAGATTTAATGTCAAATATGTGTAATTAAAAAAATATCTATAGTTTAATACGTGTACAAGGAAGTCATGTGGTGTCCACATCAGATTTTTTATAATATTTTCTTAATTTTGATAAAATTTAAAATAAAATTTAAATTCATTAATAAATCTGCATTTTCGATAGTATATCGATAGTTTATCGCGTCATACGGGTAAAAATAACTAGAATTATTATTAATGGTTAGTTGTTAGCAGGATTAATATATCATGTTTAATTTTTTAAATAAGCAATAACGTCTTTCATTTATTGTTCCATCTCAAGATAATTTAGACAACATAAAATTATTAAATTAGTTACTATTAACTAAACGACTGTTCTAATTAATTTCGCAAGATTTTGCGGTGCCAGTCATCGAGTGAATTACGTGTGTTATTCTTAGGGTAATTCTTGTAGAAAGATTTGAGGATAGTTGAATTAATAATTATTAATAATATATTTACTATGAAAATGAATTTGATTTGAATCATGTAAACATGAGTCCTCCACTAACATGTTGAGGTTTGTGATTTGACAATTTCATTAAACTTACAAATCCAGCTTTCAACTTAATCTCAATTCGTCATTGTTTACTTCAAAGCAACAAAACAATTTCAATAAAAACCAACGCTAACATTCCAACAAAAGAAAAAACTTACCATGCCCCACCGCGAAATCTCTCCCTCTCCGTTAGTGGCGGGCGCTCCGACGCCTCGGCGTCGCCGGTGCCAGATACGCGTCCAGGAGCGGTGCAGGGAGCGGCAGGACGTCAGGAGTGAAAGTTTACCCGTAAAAGAAATTGGGAGATTACGTCATGTGGTTTTCGGACGGAAAGTTTGGAACAAAGAACATAAAGATTTAAAGATTCTTACTTTGCGGCCGATACGCGGACTTTGGACGCTGTATAGTCGTGCTTCTCGAGAGATATGCGGATTATCGGACCGGGATGTTTGACTTCGCGGTTTGTTAATTGTCATGTTTGATTTGCAGATTCGGGAATTTCGAATTTATTCAGTGAAAATGATCTTATGGCAAACTTTTATAGATTCTGATAAACCAAATATTATCTACTTTTCTTTTGGAAATCATATAGATTCCTAGCTCGAATCTTACTAAAATTAAGTTCATTGCAGCTCAAGGAATTCTATGCTGTTGAGCGCATCTCCATAACGAGTTCAATTTTTAAACTTCTTATTTTATTTTCAATCTTTTTCTCCAACTGCTTTATATTTTATAAACTAGACTATGTTGGTGTTTTCAATATTGATCTTGGAACAAAAAGAATGTTTTAAAAATTAACAAAATCAACTGCAGTTTACCTAAAGCTTGAAATAAACATTCTTAGTACCACTGGTAATAATTAGATTATTTATTTATGTTACTCTGTACAACAGGAACTTAATCCCAATTACAGTACAGGGTCTGCATTCACCAAGCCGCAGTGTGGTAGTTCATATTATTTTTAGCTTGAGTGAGATTCGAACTCGGGATCTCCGGATTCGAATTCCATATCGCTATCCACACTACCGTACTGACGGACATATAATTGTAATCATTACAATATGGAGTAAGTGGCTCAGCGGCATCGAATCATCCTGTGGATTTGAGAACCCGGGTTCGATTTTAAAAGCCGACAAACAATTTTCACAACAATTAAAACTACCCCTGTGGCTCTCCCTCTACTAACATCTTTGAGGGCCGTGATTTGACGGCTAGTGATTTTTATTTCAATTAAATGAATGTAACCACGCTGTCAAGTTACAAAAACAATCTTAAAATATTTGAAAATTAAAGTAAAACAACTTAAAATGAAACACATTTACTGGAATTGGTTATTTTATTTATACATTCAATATTATTAGGGTAGGTTATGTTAGTTACGACGTATCTCGTCAGAGGCGCTAGTTGATGTATCCGCTTTTTAAATTGTAAACTAGGAATTTTAATGACTTAAATGGCCATAATAACCGTAGTGCAATTCATTGAAGTTGGCCAAGGTGTGAGCTCACTACAATCGATGACATTTTTCGTTTTCAATTATAACAGATAATTTGTCAACTGTGACAGATAATTAATTTCAAATTTATGATTTTGAATATTATTGATTATTGTTACATTTAAAGGGTATAGCTTTCCCCGAGCACCAAAATAATTATATTTAAACCAATTACATTTATTTCATTTTAAAACGTCCTTCTAAATTAAACAATCGGTGTAATTTTTCCTTGTCGTTTATGACAGATAATTATTAAATTAATTTCAAACATACTTTTTTTTCAATGGCAAAAATTTGATGCAATCTTATTTAATAAGCAAATATAAAATAAATGAGGGGGTAGATGGCTCAGTGGTATCGAGTCGGCCTGGTTCGATCCCCACAGCCGACAAACAATTTTCACCAATTTAAAATCTACCCCTGTGGCTCCCTCACCACGAATATCTTTGAGGGCCGTGATTTGACGGCTGGTAACCGCATTTCATGCGACAAAATATATCACCTACCGAGATCTGTTTAGGCAGAGTGCCACACTCAGTAATGGATAAAAGGCGTGATGATATATTTATTTATATGAAATGCAAATAATTTTACGAATTAAAAAAATTTCTTCTCGTTTCGAGAATAGTGTAGTATCTCTATTTATTTATTAATTTATCCTTTTAATTTTTAAACATCCTGTCTGGCTTAATTCGCCAATATTAAAAGGATTTAGAGGCCAGTGTCATCTACTGCATTCTTAGCGATTTCTCCATTGAATTCCTTATAGTGTCCTGCACAAATGTGAATATTTTCCTGGATTTAAATTGTGGGATACATTTCATCAGTATTGTATGTGCCATCGCTTTGGTACTTGTATAAACAGAATTCCATGGAAGCCCATAAATTTGACAGACGTACAGTATTATAAGAGTTGACAATCGCGTCTGTTAAAAGTGCTGGAAGTATAATAAAAACAAAGTATTTCTTACGGCGGTCAAAAAATAAGAATCTATTTTCACTCTACTTGTCTTGTTTTCGTAGTGAGAATGTTGGACACTTTACGAGGTGACACATGAATCTAGTAAACATTTGACAGTCGTGCGTTGAGATTATTCTAAACTTATTCTAATGAAATCTTGGCACTCGCCACAAGTTTCAGTTTTGATTTAATACTGGCGTACTTACGCATACCTTTCATATAATGTTTCCGTAAATACATGCATACGATTTATTTTAAAAAAGTCTGGTTATTTTTGTGTTTGTTTCTACATCTGTTTAGTATTACAATATAAATAACATTTTATGGTGCAATCTAGTCAGTCTTATTGAGACGGCAAAAAGTTTTATGCATTTCACATAGTACAGATATAACACTACTTGTCAGCACCTACATCTTATTAAGTAATATTGTTCATGTTCAGTAACAAGCTTCAAAATAAATTCAGATGTTTCAAAATATTGGCAAAAATACTTTCATCATAAGAGACAGTTTACAATATTAACATACATATGTCGTATTTAAAAATTATTAAATAAATAAACGGAATTGATTTAAATCTGTAGTACTTGTATTTCAAATATTTTTATCTAATTGTGAGGTACACATTTTGTAGGTATTGTGGAATTTTCCGCTGAATATTATTTTTATGCAACTTTTAAAAAATATTTATGTTCGCGATTCTGTATTTTACGTTGCTATTAAAGACGTCCGTAAAAATGGTTTTATCGGTCGTTGATATTGGTAACATCCGTTAAATCCAGTGTTCGAAGATATATATCGATCGATATATATCATGATATTTATTTTGATATATATCGTCATATTTTTGCAATGATATATATCCATTATATAAAAATATCAAATAGTTTTTGTGATATAGCCTCCGGAGAAGTGAAATTTTTCGTATTTTTCAGTTTTTCTACTTTTCCGAGGCTATATCTCGAAAACTAAATGTGATATGAAAACGCGCTCAACGGCATTAATTTTCTCGTGCTTCAGTTAACTTATAAACATAGTTTCAGCGATTTTTATTTTTTTTCAATTTTCCGCCAAAAAATCGCAAAAAGCGGTTTTTTAACATTTTCTCGAAAACCAGAAGTCATATGCATTTGTAGATTGCACCACTGGATTCAGTGGGTTAAAATACATATGTATGTAAATTTTCGTTTTAATAATCCTACGATTAAGGATTTTTGGTAAAATTGAATTAAAATCTGAAAAAACCAAAGGGGTACCCCTTAGGAAATAATTAAAAATATTAAATTGGTTAAAATTGTATGAAAATTTGCTTATAAGTCAATTCGGACACGGGGAATTCAACGCCGTTGAGCGCATTTCCATATCTTGTTTAGTTTTTGAGATATAGCCTCCGGAAAAGTGAAATTTTTCGTATTTTTCAGTTTTTCTAAATGTGTACAAAAACTAAAATTAAAAAATAAAAATCCAAAAAGTGATATTTATCTGATATATATCCTATATATCAGATATTTTGATATTTATTATAAATATCATGATATTTACGAACCCTGGTTAAATCTGGTAAAATACCAAATATTTATTGTAAATATTAAACAAGGTTTTTGTTTTCTTGGCTGTAGAATCAAATTTATAGATATAAAATATTTTGGTATATTAAAATTTGTAATTAATTTTGCAATTTTTTAATGTACATAGTACAGTTTCATGATAGTTATTTGTATATTTGTGTTCCACTAATAAGTGTTTGGAATATACTAAAAAAAAAATCCGTAAAGAAAATTTATAACTTAAAAATTGCTAAAAAAGCGCATCTCAAGATCTCGTTTAGTTTTTGAGATATATCCTCGGATATTGTAGACATTTTCTCATATTTTATTCTATTTTGCTCATTTTCTTTTTATAGCTATGTCTCTTAAAAACTAGACTAGTTACGAGCCTCGAAATTTTATCATTGAATTCGTCATAATTTTCTACGTAAGTATGAATTTTTGTTAATATAACATGATGAATAATAATATTTTTATGTAAAGTTTTTAAAAATAAATTAGACTATTATATAGCACTTGAATGTGATTAATGTCAAATCAATTAACTTTTTCTCATTTGCTATGGATGTGGCTTTACTTGCCTTTCTAAGGTAAGAAAGTAAATATTTCTTCTATACGAAAGAAAATTGTACTTTCTGACAGGGTTGTGAATATTGTGTATTTTATCTTCTTAGAAATATTTAGTAACAATTTAATTTTAATACATCCCTGTGGCTCATTGGTTTCTAACAACTAGGGGCGTCAAAATTAGGGACTTCTATTTTAAGGGGCCCCCAAACATTCAGTTGTTATTGTGATAATTATTAGATTTAGTTAAAATTTACTGTTTAAAAAATGCAGTCAAAGAAAAATCTGTCGAGGAATGCAATATGCCTAAAAACAAAAGCAACTCAAGCCATCGAACAAACAATCCAATTCTCAATCATACCAATCGTTTAAACCTTGCCTGAAGCTCAAACCAAATTCTAATGTCTGAAACACGTAAGTAAAAACATGAAATTTATAATCAAACGATTATCGAAAATTGAACGTTTCGTTTATACTGCTCACGATATGATTTCGAGCTGCTCGAAATGTGTTATTAGACGTTTAGCAAGATGGCGTGCTCATACCCAGACCGGAAACGGTATGATTTGCATTGCCCACAGCGGAGAACAGATAAATGCGATGTTAGTTTGTTGCGTTCGTTCACAGCTGTCTTTATTTGTGCTACTTTGCACGAATAATTTATTGCCACTTAATCAGTTTACGGGAAATATTAGAGCTGATGTCACTTTATATTTTCTTGGCTTGATCTTTACGACGATCTCTTAATTACTAAGAAGAACAAATCAAACTTCAAAACAAATAGATATGCATAGATTACAAATACATCTTATTTTGTCAATTTGAATATCTAGATCATCAAAACTTTCAAGTATTAAAAAAATCATTTAAAAACATTGTGATGGCAAATATTAATGTGAATCTATAGTTTACGTAGGACGATACAAGAACAGGACAAGTAAGTAAATGACTCTCTTTAATATTAAAGAATGAAGAACATGGTTTTAAATCTTTATTTATGATTTTCCAGCATCCGTCACCAATTATGAAAGTATTTAGATTAACGGTTTTAAGTCTTTGAATTATTAATTGCAATTAAAATATTAGAGAAAATACTGACACTAATTATTCACGAATTTTGTTATTTCTAACGGGATATTGTTTCAAATTTATTAATTACATCAGTTTTTAATCGCCGCACATTAATATCTCTGTGCGATATCGCATATCAAGAAACTTATTCTCAAATTTCAGATACTAGTGTTTTATGTTTTCCCACTTTCAATAATTTATTCGCGATCGGTAGATATCGAAATGTAAATGGAGAATAACGTTTCACTAATAAAATCTCTGTTACTGTATCCTAATACGTATTATTCTTTACTTTATCTATTGAATTTATTAACAATATCTCAAATCTTTACTTAAATAGACAAAAGAATTTTACGCGGCGACACAAAAATTTATAGTTTTATATTATTTCTTCGTTCGCACGATTCTTTCTTCTCTCACATCTGCCTTCTTTACTGGGAGTTTTTACATACATACATTCACTAAACATGCACAACCCAATTTTCAAAATGGTTTAGCTAATTCTGAATAAGCTAATTTGATTTCAGTTACTTATCATTTTTCGTAAATCAAATGGTAACAAGAATATATTAGAATTTATTTAAACTTTTTTATGTTCGACTCCATCATATTACCTTGTTTTACGACACTGTTTACTGTCCATAATCGGGTACTTTATTGGACTAGTACGATAAAAATGCAAAATTGGACTGCTGTCAATGTCACATTAAAACAAAATTCAAAAGAAATATTTAAACACCATTTTCTGTATGTATTATATGTGTCTTCATACAATTGTTAGATATTCTCTTGCATTACATGCAAGATCTTTTATTTCTTTTGGAACGTCTTCAATGTCTTCATCCATCTCAACACTTTTTTCACTTTAACAATTTGATAAATAAAGCAACAAATGCATAACAACGAAGCACACTTTGAGATGCAATTAAATGTTTTAAATATAGGTATTGACATAATCATATTTTAAGAGAAAATATTCTTCATGCAGTCGAACATAAAACGTTGTATGCAACTCGTACATAATCGGACTTTATAGACTCGCCTAATTTATTAGCCTCGCTCGCTGCGCTCGCTCTGCCATAAAATTCGGCTCGTCCAATAAAGACCTAAATTATGTACTTGTTACATAAACTACTATTATGAATACACAGCGTTTCAAAATTATTGCAAATTTTTTTAAGTAAAATAAATATTAAATAATATCATCACACCTTTTACCTATTACTGAGTGTGGTACTCTGCTTAAGCAGATCTTGGTAAGTGATATATTTTTTCGCGTGAAGTGCGGTTACCAGCCGTCAAATCACGGCCTCCAAAGATATTAGTGAAGGGGGAGCTACAGAGGTAGATTTAAATTGGTGAACATTGTTTGTCGGCTGTGGGGATCGAACCAGGGTTCTCAAGATCCACATGCCGACTGGATACCACTGAGCCACCTACCCCATAAATTTTTAAGGCTATATACTATTTGATCTACTGATTTCAACGCAAAAAGATTTTTTCCAAAATTCGCAAAAATAATTGCACATTACTTGAACAAGCTCATTTCATTTTTAGTTCATGCAATAAATTTTCAATCATGTCCATCCATTTATTCCCAGTTCTTCGACACAATCTCTCACCCTCAGTTTCCAATATTTTATTGACTGACAAAAAGTAAGAGGTAATAATTATAATAAATCAAATTATGCAATGATTTTTTCGTAAGTTTTCCGTTCGAAAATTATTACAAATAGAAAAAGTATAAAAATAAAAAATCTCTTAATCTGAGTCAACGTCTGAAGAATTCAATCTGAACCCCAGTGTCCCTACTTCACGAAAAACATATAAATCCAAAAGTTAAAAAACATAAAAAAGTATTAAAACACGAAATAACTATAAATTTCCAACAATTCTGCACTGAAAATTCAAGATGCTAGAATCGTCGTGCAGGGGCGGCACAAGGAGGGCAAGATCGATGTGTGTTACGCACTTACGCACGATGGGCACACGCACCTCCCACGCTCACGCACGTGTTTTTAACTGGGATCAATCCATAGACTTCGCGTGTAGGGACTACAATAAGAAGCACAAAAAATACGGAAAGTTGAGACTGTTGGCAACACTGCAGGTTTATGGCGCATGCTACATAAAGTTTATTGAAAATTAAAGCGAATTAAAATTATTTTAAAGAAAATTTAGTTGTTCTTTTTTACTAGAAGCATTTAAAATGTACGAATATAATTTGAATATAAGAAATCTTTTTCCCATGATGTATCAGATATAGATCATTAATCAAATCAATTAATTAACTGATACATTTTTGCACGCAATGTTTCTAGATAAATTAGATAATTACTTGTGAAAAGAACGATGAAAAAAATGTTACTTAGTATTAATTTGCATAAATATTTATTTTGAAAGAAACATAAATTGAAAACAATATGTATCTGTGGAAATGAATATAGCAAAAAATCCGGTAAAGCAATATGCTCAACAAAATGACAAATCGGTTGGTGAAAGAATTATATATTAACCAATTTATTACGTCGCGTTTTTCTCTCTTTATTTGTAGGATGTTCACCTAACCTTGAAAGCTTAAAAATCTTCAACCAATGATTGTAAACTGCATAACTATTAATTTATTTAAATATCACTTAAAGTAAAAAAGATGATCGCCCTGAAAACGCAAATTGGTACATTTGTAAATAGTCCGTTTTAGCAAATCACTATTATAGATTCGGATGTTCTAGACCGATAAAAAATTGCGTGTTTGAGTGTAGTTCCGCGGAATGCCGGCGATGGCGTTGTTGTTGCAGGTAGCGCAACGATCTAACAACGTTTAGAATGAAATGACCGAATACGAGATTTATGTGCAGAGAAATCAAGAATACAAAGAGCTTTAAATTTTTAGTTTTTTGTTTCGTATCAGGCCCGCATTTAGCGAGGTCAGAGGGCTTGAAAATTGTTCAAACTTCACTGACTTATATCAACAAACTATGACTACATTTAAGTGGTTCAAACTTCACTTTAAGCTACTGTAATTGAAATTAATTCCTGTTGTGCAGAGTAACAAACAAATAATATAAAGCATCCAGGCACAGAATATAATTTAGTTTATATTCTAAACAATGAAATATTGTATTGAACTTACTTACAACTTAGTCTAATGTCATGTTTTTAAATCCATATTTTTTTTGTTTTTCTGTTTAAAGTTAAGTTAAACTGTAAATTAAACAAAAAACCCTGCTATTAGGCCAAGGAATAATAAAAAATATTTCTTCAAATTATCATATATTTATTACAATTATAATAGGAAAACAAAACTCATGTTTTACACAAGTTATATATGACGCGCGAGTCACAATCAGTCATACTGGGTCCCGCCCTTGTTTACTCAGCTACAGAAGTAAGGATCAAAATAGTATTCATTTAAAAATATTGTTTTGAATGTATTTCAATGATTGGTGGTATAGTTTTCATCTAGGCTTTTGCACTACTTGCGAAATCATCTTTAAAAAATGATTTAACAATATTTAAATTAAAATTAGTTATTTATTTTCTTGCTAATTTAGAACCAATATGGTGAATGTTTTTTCTTGAGTGTTCATATTATTAGTTAGTCCGGCTCTGTAGGTATGTTTACAAAAACAATATTTTAATTGTGAATTATTATACCGACTTCATTTTGAAGTAATTGTTTTTCTTGTGTTAATCCTGGTCAACAAAAAAATGTTAAATTCTTTTGCATCTTTGAATTACTGTCTGTTAGTAAAAACAAGTGGTTTTAATATAATCATATATTTAAATTTCTTCAATGGAAACGGATATAAAAAATATTATATTCAAAAGATTTCGGCTAAGTTACCGATTAATTAAACTATTAAAAAATATCACGAAATATATAATTTAAAAAATGCTACATATGATGATTACATGTTCATGAGATGTTATCCATGCGAGTTGAATGTATCAATCAAAGCATCTATTAGGAGGGAGGAGAATATCTGATGAACAGTTTTAGTAGATCCTCACGCATATGTATCAAACTGATTGCATACATGCTATCATCATAAAAACGTATTATTTTGAAATTAAATTTACATATTATTTTTATATTTTGACATCCAAAACAACTGTTGGATATGGGTAGAACCTAATATTGGAAAAAATAAATCGTTTCCTAGTAAACCACATCAAACACTCTATTAAATAAAACATCTGTTTTAAATATTTTTGTTAGGTTTGGAGATCTTAAATTTAGAATTCGCCCGACTTTTAACTGTAATTATACTTTTTCGGAATTGTGGAAAATTTGCTTATTAATTTAGTAGCACGTTATGCTCCTGAAATCTGTTCTGGCATGAACAAAAAGACTGGTATACCGCTAGTATCAACCATCGATGATAGCGATTAACTACTAGTTGACTGACTTTATTTTTTGTTGTTGAATTATTTTAGAATATTTTTATTTGAATTAATTTAGGAACGCTTAACTGGGGAAAAATAAAGACACCTGACAGTTAATTAGCTTTAATTTTCATGTTATGGGGTAGGTGGCTCAGTAGTATCGAGTCGATCGAGTCAGCCTGTGGATCTTGAGAACCCTGGATCGATCCCCACAGTCGACAAACTGGTAACCGCACTTTACGCGAAAAAATATATCACTTACCAAGATCTGCTTAAGCAGAGTACCAAACCCAGTAATAGGTAAAAGGTGTGATGATATTATTTATATTTATTTTACTTAAAAAAATTTGCAATAATTTTGAAACGCCGTGTATACATAATTTAGGTCTTTATTGGACGAGCCGAATTTTGCCGAGATCTGTTTCGGCAGAGTGCCACACTCAGTAATGGGTAAAAGGTGTGATGATATATTTATTTAATTTTCATGTTATTTATAGTATAACAAACAAGAAGAGTCATGATTTTCGAGTAAGAATATTGGAGGGTGTATGGCCTGAAAATATGATGTATTTAATTTGTTGTTTATTTAGTTTGTTTTAGCTATTATTCAATATTTTTAATAAAATAGTTATTATTCCCAGTGGTAGCTTTTATCATTTAATTTTAATTTCAGTACATTAACTATCGGCAATAAAGATAACTTCTCATCATATCTATTGTGATATGTTTAATAATAATATAGTTTTCATAACAACAAAGACAAAATTAATTGTCATTCATACACTTGGTGAAACTAGGTTTAATAAAAAATATTAAATAAGCCTCTGACGATGCCCTCATAAGGTGACTTGGAGGCTGAATTTTGTGAGACATAGCCAAGTGTTTATTTAATATTTTTTAATATAGTTTTCACATGTGACTAATAATTTGTTTATTAATGCTGGGATAAGGTGTTAAATATCTTTTACCTAAAACTGACAGGAAAATAAACATTTGCCTGACCTTTAAGACTCAGGAAAGCTTTGCTTTGCATGCCTAGTCAGGAAAATAACATATTGCCTGCCTAGGCAGGTAATGAAAGAAACGTGAATTTTTAGTTACTTAGCAACATACTGACTCAATAAGTCTTTTAATTTAAATTAATTTAAATTATTTATTATTTGTTTATAAGTTTCAGGTAAAATGTTATACGTAACACGTCAGTAAAGCGTCGTACAGGATTCGTAAGCTGTCTACTCATCCTGTAATTGAACACTTGCCTGACTATTTACGTAAATAACTATTTTTTACTCCCGCTATTAAACTGTCATTTGACGTACTGGTTTCCATGGCGCTAAATAACATCTTAATCACATGTTAACAAGACGTGGCTTCGAATATTTAAGTCACAGTTTGAGATATTCATTCATTTAGTATGTCATTTTGAAAGAAAATTAGGGAGAAAATTGATGAAAATTTAGTTGTTCAAAATATAGGCATGCGAGTACTTTAGAGCAATGCAATTTGACACAAGAAATCAATTGAAAACAATCAACAAATATGAGCAAAAATTTGAAAGAAAATTGAGTAAAAAAGTTGTTTCGTTTCCCTACTCGTACTTCTTGCTTTCTTATTTTTCATTATAAATTAATATTCTCAAAATACCTCTAGAGCAAAGATATTGTAATAAATTTGAGGTAAATTTTTGATGGCATCACAGTAATATTACAATTTATTTTACAAAATCTGCAGAAAGATAGAACCATAAACAATAATATTTTGTAGCACAAAAAATTAATTAGAATAACAAGTTATTAATTAACATTTAAATATTAATTAGCAATTAAACCTCCCGCAATTTTAAACATCACATAAAATCTAAACTAGTTGTTTATGCAGTAAGCAACAAATACTCGTAATTTAGCGGCTTGAGTTTTTAATTACACCGGTCATTGGCAGCTCTTTTAAATATTTTAAAGTGAACACAACCGGAGTATCAGATAAGTGAAGAAATCTAACAGTATAACATCCTGGAGTTTAGTTACTTGGTCGCCATAGCTGCAGGTGAAAAAAATAATTGTAATTTAAGACGAAATATTGCCGGTACATAGACTAGCTTTCTATTTTCGTGGCTGAACGATTTATTGCGTATCTTACGAACCAATGCAATGTTTGTAACTGTGTAATTTTGGTTGGTGCCCCGAGGAACACTGAACAAATCTGGAACATTTTTTATGGTTCTTCTGTCAATTGGTTTTTGTGCAGTTGTTATTAAACTAGTTAAATTCGCAATGATCGCACTGCCATATGTGTGGTATTTATGTAATTATTTTCGACCAGGTTATTAAAACGGTGTTAAGATAATATTAGCGGTTTGTTTATGTTTAAAATTGTGTTTTTTTTTTCTTACAAAATGCAAATAAATTCAGAAAGTTTGTAAGTTTGATCACAATTACAGTAATAGATTCTAAAAGGAACTAATTTAGAAAATTTAAATGCCATTATTTTAATTTGAATTTGACAGTTTTCGGGTCAGTGATTTCAAGTAAACTAATACTTCCGGACAAAAGAAAACATACAGCTGGTTTCGTAATACTTAGAACGATTTGAATTTAAATGTCTTGCCAGTTAACTGGATGCCAGATATTATACTGGGTATTCTTTTACATAAATCGTTCACTTTTACTTATTTAAAATTTAATTTATTATTATTAAAACATGTTGTTGAAATAAGCCTTTTTAATTAGAAAATAATAGTATCTATAGTTTCTATATTAATGGACTAAAGTTCGTTATTATTTGTAGATAGCAAAGATTTAATTCTGAGGGCGTTGCTCGAGGGATGCAATCGCTTGAGGCAAATAATTACTCTTTACTCATGTATTTGGGGTAGGTGGCTCAGTGGTATCGAGTCGGCCTGTGGATCTTGAAAACCCTGGTTCGATCCCCACAGCCGACAAACAATTTTCACCAATTTAAATCTACCCCTGTGGCTCCCCCTCCACTAATATCTTAGGGGGGCGTGCTTTGACGGCTGGTACCCGCAATTCACGTGAAAAATATATCACTTACCGAGATTTGCTTAGGCAGAGTGCCACACCCAGTAATGGGTATAAGGCGTGATGATATATTTATTTATGTATACTCATGTATTCTATATGAATTTTTTTCTACGATTGCTATGAAAAGTTAATAATTACACTCTCATTTGTCATCGTAAAATTGACGTTTCAATCAAAAAATAATTTTGTTATTAACTGCGCGTTTTCCCAATGGCAACGCGCTAAAAAGATAATAAACTCACGTTTGTGTCAATAGTTACCAGGGATACAAACAAAACAGAAACTTGTCATATTGACAATTGACAGAACGAATTTATTTTCAGTACGCATACGTTTTTTTAGTAATTTAAGATGCAATCGTAGAAAAAATTAATTGTGTGTCTTTTATACTATTGCAGCTCGCACTGCTTTTACCGTGTTCAAGTAACAAATTCCTGTTGTGTAGAGTAACAAATAAATAAATAACAGAGAAACACAGAATGAAACAAAATATTGTCCAATAGATTTGCTTCCAACTTTTTCTAACGTCACTTTTAGTATTCTTGTTTCTTTCGTTTAAAGTTAACTTAAACTGTAAATTTAAGAAACTGTCATTTAGATAAATTAATAATGTTTAATTTTATTCAAATTATTACATATTTATTCCAATTTTAATAAGAAATCAAAGCTCACGTTTTATACAAATTATGCGCGACTCAGTTATACTGGGTACCGCCCTTGTATACTCAGCTACAGAAGTAAGGAGCAAAATAGTGTTCATTTATATATTTTATTTCGAATGTATTTTAATGATTGGTGGTATAGTTTTCATCCAGCAATACTTAAATTAAAATCAGTTGTCAACAAAACTAGAGAAAAGAAATAGGAATGAAATCAGATTTGATTCACAGACGACTGTAGTTTAGTTGGTTTATAGCATATGGCCGTAGTTCATAGGTTAAAATTCTAGCGGTATCCCAATTTCTTTCTTTATAATTTACAGTAATTAAGTATTTACTTTTAAATAATACTAATTAAATATTTATTTCTTCTTTCTAACAGATTTCAAACTATAAAATATGCGTAACACACTTGAAAATATCGATATGAATTAGCATAGTTTAGATCTAAATAATAAATATAAAGTATTGAGCAACATTGAAGAAATTTAATGCTCATTTAAAATCAAACAATGTTCGTTACAATAAATTTGTCGACAGGGTCAGACAGCTACAAGCGTTTCACTAGTTCCCAGCAAAAAACGTCAATCTTTATGTAAACATACAATATCTTCTAACACTTACACCTTACACCTGTGTATCTACATATAAATTATTCAAACACAAAATTATACATATTTAACATATCTACCATGTGTACTTTTAACATTTCTCAAATTCTAAGCTCATCTTAAGATTGCAAAACCAAAAAAAGTTTCAAATGATAATGCGTAAGTGAGAAAACGTGTTTTGTCAAAATTTTAGTATTTATGTACGCGGTGTATCAAACAATCTAACGAGATGCTTGCATGAGGCATGACTCACGGTGCATTACTGCCACTTTTAAATTGTTTTCAACATCTCACATTGTACATTTTTTCCTAGCACGAACGAATAATAATTAATTATAGACAATAGTTATTAAACAAAATTTATGGAAATAGTTATTTTTGATTCTAGATTGCGAAATGTTACTTTTGCATTCGCAAAAGCATTTCGCAATCGAGTATCAAACAACGTTTTTTCGAAAACTATGTCCCAAAATTAGTAATAATGTAATGAGAAAATTTTGACGTTTAGGATTAAATAATGTGACATCTAATGTCTCCATGACAACAATGTATGTTATATAATTGCTATCAAATCTGGTATTCTCTGACCAGCAATTGGCAATAGAAACCAAACAAACGTTGTAATTTTTTTCTGCGATTTAATGGGATTCGCATTGCATTTCTCAAGAAACTATTTCAGTACACCAGTTAGTTTCCCCAAGCGGGGTAAATATGAATAATTACTCAATTGGAACATTAAATATAAATTTTGTTAAAGAATAGAAGTATTGTTTCTAAGCAAAAAAATAAAGTGACAAATTTTATTAAATTGTGAGCCTTTCTTCTATCAAAAAATTGCAGGATGCAAAAAACACTCATTTCGCGTGTTGATTGTTGTCATGTAAATTTTAACTTTATATGACAGTTTTCGAAAAACTATTTTTTAAAATTTATTATCCTATAATAGTTGTTTAAGATACATATGTGTGAAATCAGGCTTTTGTGCAAGAATTGCGAATTTTAAACGGAAGGGGTGTATAAAAACCCTTCACACACTCGTATCATACAACATTTTATCTTAGACCTAATTAGAAAAAATAAAATTGACAAATGCAATTTATTAGATAATTTCTTTAGTTTTATATTAATTGTTAAATTTGTATAGTTGTTTATGTTACTAATTACAATATTACAATCTACAATAATTTTTTTATTTTTTACCGATAAGAATGAAAAATTGTAATTTAACAGCGTGTAACAAAAAAACGGATAAAATCTTAGACAAAATTACCAAGTTTGACGTTTGTTTGTTGTATTTGGTTGCAAGATTTGTTTGTTGATTTATCGTTGCTAGGGTATTTGTTAACAGAAATCGTTTAATAACTTCATGCACATAAATAAATTCCTTACTGAGATTTGCTACGGCAGAGACCCACACCCAGTAATGGGTAAAAGGCGTAATGATATATTTAGTTATTTATGTAAAAATAATAAAGAAACCAGTGAACAAAAAAATATATTTCACAAACGTAAATAACAAGTACCGAAAAAGAAATTAAGAAAATGTGGAACAAAAATTTAAGTAGTGTTTTAAAAGATAAGGAACTAAAGGACAAACAATTATATTATATAAAATGGCATATAAAACAAAATTAAAAATATTTAGTCTCAAATTATATTTTTTTTTAAGTTCAAGAATTACTGGAAACAAAAATGGTAGGGGGATATTTGACATGACAGTTTAGTTGAATCCAAAAAGAAATAAATAAAATTGCATTAAATGCAAATTAATTAATTAATTATTTAAGTTTTTTTTTGACATTGACAGGAATCCAATTTTGCTATCTTATCGTACTAGTCCAATAATGTCCCACTTTATAAATCAAGTAGTTATGGTGTAACATAAAATTATTTGAAAATAGTGGAGGGCGGAAAGACAGTTCAAAATTGTTATGCGAGAAAAAAACAACAACAAAACCAAGTAAATTTTAATAACTAAATATAAAATAGCATAAGACCCGGACAATAATTTTAATAATGTCACAACCCGGAACAGTGTTCCGGTGACCTCCAGAAGATTTCAAGCCCCGCCTGAAACATTGCGATTTTGAAAAATTGCGCTCAGTACAATACAGGTTGTTCACACGTCACAAAGCAACAAAAAAGTCTAAAAATAAAAAGAAATAAAAGTAAAACAACGTCTCGAGTATGAGACTAGTTTAGAAGAACCAGTACCGATTATTTTCACTTGAAATTAATTGGTATGTTTTTAATAAGTTTCCGCTCCAAAGTTGTATTAAGTACCTACTAAGCCGCACAAGATCTGTGGGATTTAATTAATAACGGTTGGACATTAAAATGTACATTGCATCACATAAATATTGAAATTTCGTATCATTATGAATGCGAGCTGTACGTGATGGGCTGGAATAAAATCTAGTAGAAAAAAGGTTATTAAATTAGAAAGCTTGAAAATTCATGAGACAAATAAATTATCGCTTAATGTTTCTCTCTGTGTTGCCTATACATACTCAAATCTTACTCGTACTAGGTTGCTATTGGTACTTGACTTGCTTTGGGATTATTAGATTTTTGAACCCGCCGTGCCGACTAAAATTTAATTATTTGTATTTAGGAGTTGTAAAGAAGTAAATTACTTTTAAAGCTTTCTGTATTATACGCTATAATGAACTCATATACTGTATTATTTAGGTACCTACATTTCATTGTCTTTTTAATTGTTTTTTTTTAACTAATATTTCTTCACGACTTGCTTAATTTCGCATTTGGTCATCTTAGTACTATTGGGAGTGAAAGATTGCATTGGCGATCATGGATATTATTAAAAATTTGTTATGTGAATGAAAAATAAGACGAGCATGTATAATAGTTATTTGTGTATTAATAGCGTAAAGTGATTCTTTGTTACTCCAACAAAGACACTTTATGCTCGTGATACACACATAATTTTTTCTACGATTGCATCTTAAGATTATTAAAAACGTATACGTACTGAAAATAAATTCATTCAGTCAACTATCAATATGACAAGTTTCTGTTTTGTTTGTATCCCTGGTAACTATTGAAATAAGCGCGAATTTAATATCTTTTTCGCGCGTTGCCATTGGAGACGCACAAAAAAGATATTTTTCGATTGTTCTACAGAAAACGTCAATTTTACGATGACAAATGAGAGCGTAATTGTCAACTTTTCATAGCAATCGTAGAAAAATAGTATTATGAATATGGGATGGTGTGTTAGGATAAGTAAAATTGCAAGATGAATCTAATAAATATTTCAATTTTGTGCTACTAAATTTGATAAAATTTAGTGTCACAGATATGGTAGACGACCTAGGATCCTTATGAATAAATGAATAGATATGATTGAAGATGTGTTGTATGAATGGAAGATGAGACGAGCTTGTACGAATGTAGTTATGAATGTAGATGATGTGTCAGTTTGAATTACAGGATGAATCTAAAGAATATTTCAGGAATTCGAGCAACCAAATTTGATGAAATATAACGTCTAAGATTGCGTGGATGGCTTAGGGTCGCTAGGAATAAGTGAGTGGATATTGATTGAAGGTTTGTTGTGTGAACTAAAGATGAGACGAGTCTGTATGAATGGAATTATGAATGTAGATGGTGTACAAGAATAGGAAAAATTGAAGGACGAATGAAGGATTTGTGTTATTAAGTTTGATTAACCATAGCGCGAGAGATTGCGTGGATGACCAGAGATCCGTAAGAATAAATGAGTGGAAATGATTAAAGATTAATGAAAGATTTGGGGAACTTGTATGAATGTAATTATGAATGTGGATGATACGTTAAATTGCAGGATGATTCTAATGAATATTTCAAGAGTACGTGTTACCCAGTTTGATGAAACATAGCGTCACAGATAGAATGAAAGATGAGACGAGTTTGTTTAAAAGGAATTATTAACATACAGAGTAACCGCACTTCACGCGACAAAACATATCACTTACCGAGATCTGCTTAGGCAGAGTGCCACACCCAGTGATGGGTAAAAGGCGTGATGATATATTTATTTATTTTTATTTCAGAGTATATTAATTATAATAGAAATAAATGTAGGGTAAATCTAATAATATTATAAGGATTCTGGTTATCAAGTTTGATAAAATATATAATAAGAAATTGCATTGAGGGCCTAGAAATAAATGAATGAATATGGTCGAATATTTCTTGTGTGGTCGAAAGATGATCTTATATGAAAGTATTAGAATAGGAATGTTTGCAGATGATTGAATGTAGGATGAATCTAAAAAGAGTGAATCAATAAAAGTGTAAAGAATTTGAGCCACAGTACTGGTGATATGAACGCAAGCGAAAGCTCTGAAAAGAGCTCTACTATCTACCCTAATTTGTACCTGGTTAATTGTCCACCAATAGTACTAGAATGTTAGTAACTTTCCATGGTAAATTATGAATACCAACTTAAAAAATACCAGAAATACATAAGATTCTTTAATTATGTACATTTGGCAAACCGTTCTGTGGAAATCTAGTGCTTTACTGTAATTAATCATTGCCATTTCTAATGTATGGGATGCTACGAATCATTTATTATTACCACCAAATGTTATAATTACAAAACCTATGTAACAATTTTGCAGAAGTCTGCAGCAAGTGAATTAGCCAGTGGCGACTAGCTCATAGACCAAATGAAAAGCGGAATGTTTCCATATAATAATGGAGTACACATATCGATCTAGCGCTAGTGTAAAGCAGAGCAGAGATGGAGTCTATATAATGCGTTGTTGTCTGTGAATACCAGTTTTATTTTATAGCTAGCGCACACGTATCTTGTTATTCTAAAAGCGATATGTAGTTTATTGAACTCAATTTCACGTTCTCGGTACCGTTAAAATAGATTAATACTCGCTAATGCCTGCAATGCCTCAACAGACTAATTACCAATATGGCATCCAACGGATGCTGGATTCACTTGTTCTCACACCGGACAATTGACACAAAAACCTCTTCGATACGATCATATTCAATTTCCCTCTCTTTCTATTACATAGTGTATCAGTCGACATATTCATAATTCCTTTCACACAAGCTCATGTATTCCTCTTGCTATTTCACCCTTCATTCAAGGGCAATTGTTACATTCAATAAAACTGCTGTCAACTTATAATTGTAGTTCGAATTCCAATATAAATTGTCCGTCAGTCATTAATAAAATATTAATAAAAACTAAACACTTGGCTAAGTCTCACAAAATTAGCCAAGTGTTTAGTTTATATTTTATTAAACCTAGTTTCACCAAGTGTATTTACACTATTAGCCTAATTTAATTAGGGAACCAACAATCATCATAGTCCGTCAGTACGGGGGTGTGGATAGCAATACGGAATTCGAATCCGGAGATCCCAAGTTCGAATCTCAATCAAGCTAAAAATATATGAACTACCACACTGCGGCTCGGTGAGTGCGGACCCTGTACTGTAATTGGGATTAAGTTCCTGTTGTACAGCGTAACATAAATAAATAAATAAGATAAATAAATAAATAAAGGTCGTTTGGTGCGATGCATTTTTACATTCAAAATTGTACTTATATTATTCTGCTACACCTTATGTCACAGCTTCATAATTTTCTACAAAATTTCATATATGTGTCTACGCACACTGTATTACATCAATTTACTGTCATATTTGTAATTAAAAATTGTGATTTTAAATGTTTGAAATTCAAATGGACAGTAATAGCTTTGCACAAATTAATTTTAAATTATTAGGATTGTTATCTTCGATTATAAAAATTGCAGCTGTGGATAAGAAGAGAAGAATTGCTGGAAAAAAATATGGTGTAGGAGTTGTCTGAAAAGGCGAGAAGTAGACAAAAATGTCTTAAATTTACTTAATACATTACATTTTAAATAAAATTTGTTGCAATGCCCTTGGTCTTAACCTTACCTTGTTTGTATTTGTACTCGGTAGATTTTACCTTATATGAACATGGAAATTGTTAATATTTTTAAATTAGAATTGTAACTTCATCACGAGACCAGGACATTTTCTAATAATTTACGATTATATGAACAAAAAAAAACTCAATAGTTATTTGTGTATTAAGAGCGTAAAGTGATTCTTTTTTACTCGATCACGATAATTGCAGCGCGAGCCGAAGGCGAGAGCTGCAATAGTGTAAGAGGAACAAATACACTTTACGCTCGTGATACACACATAATTTTTTCTACGATTGCATCTTAAAATTATAAAAAAAAGTATACGTACTGACAATAAATTTGTTCTGTTAACTGTCAATATGACAAGAAAGATATTTTTCGATTGTTTCACAGAAAACGTCAACTTTACGATGACAAATGAGAACGCAATTGTCAACTTTTCATAGCAATCGTAGAAAAAGATAATATATAGGGAAAAACGTTTCAGAATTCATATATATAAATAAATCTTCAATTGCTCATCATGCATTAGAATTTTTACATAAAATTAACTTTCAAGAAACCAAAATTTTAGCGAGACCTACAAGTTTCACCGGAAGACTTATAAGAGAAGCTATTGAAATTTGTAAGGAGGAAAATAATATTAACATTTGTGATGGTTTGGAATTAAATAAGGCTTGGCTTCCATTGATTCACAATTTATAATTTTTAAATTACATATTTTTGTCTTTTTACTTGTCATTTTTATTTATATGTCATTTGTTTATTTTTATGTCATTTATGTGTTATTTTATTTTTATTTCTGTCCTGATGAAGGTATTTGTTTAAAGTACCGAAACGTCGAGTTTTTGAATTTTAAATATATACAGAATTAAACCAGAAGCCCCTTTTATTTAAGATAATATATGACAAAAGAAATCAAGAAAGTCAATGCACATTTATAGTGCACATATTCTGAAGCAAATTTTGCTAGATTTAGAAGCAGTTCTATGTTATTTTGTACATTTGCCACATTTTTTTTTTGTCCACAGTTTTAAAACAATAATGTAGATAATAATGCATCGTATCAAAAGACCTTAAGCTCTTGTAATTAATATTAAGTTCTTGTTGTGCAGTGTAACAAAAGTCAAATTTCGCTGTTTTGAAGTTAAGAAAATACGATTGTATCTGATTGGAGTCAAGTTCCTGTAGTGCAGAGTAAGAAATAAATAGTTGAGTTGGTATAACATGCGGTGTGGTCCAGTACAGAGAGAAGATGCTGAGGCATGAAATAACTGGGCGACGTATAAATTCGGTTCTTGTGTGGGCACATTGCATCCAGTCAGTGCGTAGTATTGCGTAAAGTAACTCACACACACTCGTACACGCGTCTGTGCTTCGATATGAGCCAGAAATAAAGCGACACGTTTTTTCATCCTCTCTTTTAAATAAATTAGGTACGGAGAGCATACGCTGCGCCGCGGCGAGCTGCGTGCCTCTCTATGCGTGTATCTGTGTGTTTAATGTGCACGCATACTCACTTGCAAGTTACGAAATAATGCACGCATGTGGAATACTGTACTGATGCGTTCTTTTCTGGCGCCGCCAGACAGCGAAAATAGAGTGGGCTTGGAGTAAAAATACTTGCTAATTGTTTTGTTTTCTATGTAATTATTACTGTATTACTAATGTAATAATAGATTCTACGTGAATGTATGAACGACTGATGCCGTCACCACTATTCATTGTCCCACTTTTTTCAAATTGTTGTCTACGTAATTCATGTGGTTTCTACCTTGTGATACAGTTTGATTACTATGAAAATAGTATGACACTAATTAACAACCATATATTTAGCATATATTATTACTTGACTTACCTAAGCAAAATTAATAAGTAGAAAATTTTTCGTGTAAAAAATGTCAATCTGACACTTAAAAATTGTTTTTATTGTTAATTTTATTTACCTGATACAAATTACCATGCATATATTATAATTATTTTTACTTTAAGAATTATATATTCGACATCTCTGTCTGTCCAGTAAATATGTTAGAATTTTTTGAAAAATCATGAGCATTCGCCGTGAAAGGTTCTGGGTTCAAATCCCGGCGAATGCTCATGATTTTTCAAAAATTCTAACATTATTTTTACTGTTTGTATTGCTGTCGTTACATACTAAACGTAAAAATTACATTTTCGTAACACATGCACAAGAAATACGTTCTTATTCCCTAATTTTAGAGAGAGAAACACTGCTTTTCTGCCCTAGGGAGAGAAACATAATGTTTCTCTCTCTAGGTAGGATGTTTCTCTCCCTAGGTAACATATTTCTCTCCCTAGAGATTACGATTATTAGCTGTTTGCAGACAGTAATTTTTGTGCACTTGTTACGAAAAGAATAGTATGCTTCACGGAAGGGTGCGATTATCCTTTGTGTGAAGTTGGCAAACCTCGAATTCAGCTTGAGCCTTCGGCGTCTCGGTTTGCCAACTTCACACGCGGGAATAATCGCTTGTTTCCATCCCTTGATGCATAACATACTATTTTATCTTTGCGATACAAGAAATTTAATAATTATTTTATACAAATCAAAGGAGTTGTATTTTCAAAAGCACATCACATTTCTTTGGTCATCATATCAAATGATAATACATTGTGGAAAAACATTCAGAAAAAACAATCCGGAAAGAATTGACGTTGTAGGGAGATTATAAGTGATAGCGCAGATTCACAATTCTGGAGGTTTGTTGGGTGAACAAAAGACGAAGAATTATAAATATGGATGGTGTTCCAGGAAAAGAATGTTTGAAAGGTTAATGACAGGATGTTTAAAGGGTTCGTGCTGCTCTATTTGATGGAACGTTAGGAAATTTCGTTTGTACACCTTTCTAGCAAATGATAATTTACCATTTTAAATATCTTTATTGCCTATTTAGACAGTAACATTAACTGTAACATCTGCCAGTCAAATTGTTGAAAATTTCTTTCGAAATATTTTAATTAAAGCGGGATAAGTACAGACACGGAGGAATCAGGCAATTGCGCAAGACGAGAGGCGGTCGATATTCACCATAAGAAGATCTTTGTAACGATAAGGTCTCGTCACTGTGGTAAGGTGAATATATAGATAATGCAAAGAAAGAAAGAGATATGTTCCACTCGAAATTCAAGCACCTGACAGGCCCGTATTCATTCAGTTCTATCCAAAACTTGATTTACAGACTCACGTTCAAATCTACCTTTTAAAGGAAAGCTTTAAAACTGGTACATTATCGCCATTTTTGAATTATTTATCTCTTCTACTTTGACAATTGTATATTTGCAAATATTATGTATGCTGCAATGAAATGCAATTTTAATTTGAAGCATTTTTCTCTAAATAAGACAGTGTTCATACATACATACATACATACATAACATCACGCTATATCCCATTAAATGGGGTAGTACGAACCCGTCAACATTCTCATCCTGACATACGATACTCGTTTCGACCACATTAACACTTCCTCCATACGAACTCTTTCTTTCCTCACAACCAAAATAAATCATCACGCAACAAACATCCATCCATTCGCTCATGTACAACTGTTTCGTAAATCTTCACTTACGCCCACTTTTCTAACAACGAATCTATAAGAAATGAAGGCAGCATCTCCTGCGCTTCTTTAAATAGTTATTTGTATCACTATTTCAGAAACTGCTGTTTTGCGAGTGCGAGTATATTTTGAAAGGACGAGCCGCAGGCGAGGCCTTTAAATACGAGCACTCGCAAAATAGTTTCTGGACGTGTAATACACAAGATTTTTCGCGCCAACGTTTTTGTAAATTTAATAAAAACGTTTAATTTATTATTCACATTCTACATGTCAGGGAATTTTTTTATGTTGGTATCATCTAATTGTCAGAACTGTACTTTTAATTTTAATTAATTATTTATTGTTCATCAATTTTCATCTTCAATAAGTTTAATTATACTGTACACTTTATTTAATAAATATAAAACATAATTCATTTCTTTGTCTATTTCACGACTTGTCATTCCAGTATTATAACCTAAAAAATCAACATATTTTATTTGGATTTTACATTGCTAATTCAATTATAATTACTTACAGTTTTGTTTAAAATATATGTATAAATATTCTTGTATTGAAAATATTCAACTATGAATATTTTATCATAATATGTTTACGCCAATGCAATATTTTTACATTTCGTACGTTCAGGAGTTCGCTATACTAGTGATGCCAACATATAACCATAAAAAGTCACTAATTTTTGCCGGCCTAGGCAGGCAAAAACTTGGTTTCCGGACGATTTTTAGTTATGTAATACTGCTAATGCCGGACGGTGGAGCGAAAAATACATTTAAGACAGTGTTCGTATGGCTGTAATTCAAATATAAGTGCAATTGTGATGAAATTTCTAAAGTGAAGTTGCAAATTTCAAGTATGGCTGTCCCTCCTCATAAGGATATCATTGCTTAGCGCCGTGCCTGAGTGCGTCTCTGCGTTGATAAAGAAGTGTGCGGTAAACCGCTGCCCGTACAATTCTACATAGACACATACACGTACAAAGCGTCCGGACAGTATCAGCATTCTTACTTAGTTATGTGGAATAAATTAATGACCTGGTCGTTCAAAAAATACCTTCATATTCGAGTTTAGAATACATCAATCGACGTTGCTAACAAGGTTCCTAGGAGAATCGACACATAAATATCAATGGAAAACAACATTAAAACGTTTATGTCGCGCATTAAAAATAGTAGAGAGGTCACAAGAATATGCTTAATTCCTTGCGCAATCTGAACTGCTGCTGGAGTACTGGACCGACTAGACCGAGTGACACTATCAAACGAAATCCGTTTGTGATCACCATTACTATAATTAGACCACTAACAAACACTTACTCTTGCTTGGTTCAACTTATGACGGACATTTCAATTACATTTTTAATTCACATACATTTTCTGAGCCTTAATTAATCATATATTGTAATACTAGTGAGGTAAGGGTTTAATTGAAAAACTAGTACGAAAGTTGGTGTTGCAATGACCCTTTCCCACCTGTGTTACATACTATATTTTTTCAACATTAAACGTGAAAATTAAATTTTTAAGTTTTCGATTATTTATATAAATCAAAGTAGTTGTATTTGTAAATACACATTACGTTTCCTTGGTCACCATGTCAAATGAAATTTCCCTCACTCAATTTAGTTACCCGTTTCTTTCACTAGTGTAGAAAGTTATTTGCTTTCATCATTAGTGAAGGAGATGTCATTTTCACAAGTAATTTTGAAAAAAGATACTTTTGGTTTTATTTCTGTCTTATTTGATATTAAATCAATGTTTCGTTATACTAAAATTATTCCTTCATCAAGAGTGTATACATAAATAAAAAAATCTGATGTGGACACCATATGACTTCCTTGTACGCGTATTAAACTATAAATATTTTAAATTTAGTTGTGATAATACCAATTTTTCTGCTTCCGTTAGGAAATAGACGTTTTATTTTACTTATTTGAGTTAGGTAATGAACTACATTATTTAACTATTGAAATAATGAGGTAACATAGCAACAGATATCTTGGTAGACGAATTCTGATGTGTTATTCTTTTATTTTTTGAATTTATAACTGTCCTTAATATGTCAAAATTTCATAATTTCAAAAACGCTCTTTCATATTTATTAGAACGGAAGTAGAAAAAATATTGTATGAAACTAGTAAGGAAATAAGGTTCCTACCTTACTTATGTGTTTTCATGCGTAAGGTAATAACCTTCATTTCCTTACTAGTTTCATAAATAGCTATTCCCTCACTAGTGAAGAAAGTTATTTACTTTTATCATTAGTGAAAGAAATGTAATTTTCACAAGTAATGTTGATTTTATTTGAAATTAAATCAATGTTTCGGTATACTAATATTACTCCTTCATCAAGATTGTATACATAAATAAAAAAATAACTAAGAAATATGTAATCAAGATACTACAATAGAAATGATTTTGATGTTTGACAGAACCAGTATGTCATCCGCTATTACCAACCGTCTAAAACAAAATGTTGCTTATCGCAATGAACGCTCTTTCGATACTCAACTGGGTTTCGTAATGACTTCTTTAAGAACGCAAAACGATTGACGATGGAAGATGGACAAAATACAATGACAAATGTTCAAACTTACCTAAATAAATAAAAATAAATATATCATCACGCATTTTACCCATTACATATTTTTCGCGTGAAGTGCGGTTACCAGCCGTCAAATCACGCCTTCCAAAGATATTAATGAAGGGGGAGCTACAGGGGTAGATTTAAATTGGTGAAAATTGTTTGTCGACTGTGGGAATCGAACCAGGGTTTTCAAGATCCACAAGCCGAATCGATACCACTGAGCCACCTACCCCATACCTATCTAATATTATAAATAATGATTCCCTATGAGAGTATGTCACAAATGATACCTCGACAACCAGTTTAAAAAATGCTCGTCCAATGACCGGATTCCACCAGAACCAAGCAGACAACACACATATTTGTATGTGTATAGTAATCTCAATAGCGCGTACATAGCAGCTCGGATCAAAAATAACCATCGGTGTTGTATCCATGTAACTATCCGTGTAGTGTACGCCACCACGTGACCGCGGACACGTGGACGGGGTCCATGCGTGTGCGTGTGCGTGTGTCACCGTACGCACTAGTATTGGTATATGGAGCAGTTGCTTGAGGTACATCAATACAATCAGATACTGATAGATGATGAACTTTCATGATACGGTTTGAGTTACGGCTACTATTTCATCATTTATTTATTTACACAAAATTAATTCCTATTACAGTTTAGGAGAAGTACAGCTTATAGTAGAATCTGTACTACTTCAATTTAGTATTTTTGGTTACTTGTAAAGCAACGGTGCTACCATGGAGCTACAACTTCTTATTTATTTATTTGCTTCTCTATACAACATAAAAGTTATATTTATTACAATAGCTTGTAGTGGAACTCGAACCCAGTCGTATTTTTGTTATAAATTGAAGTTAGCAAGATTTAAATCTGCGATCTCTCACTTGTAAAGCAACGGCGCTACCAATGAGCTACAACTTCTCGTATTTATTTATTTATTTGCTTCTCTATACAACAGAAAAGTACTTTCTATTACAATAGCTTATAGTGGAACTCGGACTCAGTCGTATTTTTGTTATAAATTGAAGTTAGCAAGATTTAAATTTGCGATCTCTCACTTGTAAAGCAACGGCGCTACCAATGAGCTACAACTTCTCGTATTTATTTATTTATTTGCTTCTCTATACAACAGAAAAGTACTTTCTATTACAATAGCTTATAGTGGAACTCGGACTCAGTCGTATTTTTGTTATAAATTGAAGTTAGCAAGATTTAAATTTGCGATCTCTTACTTGTAAAGCAACGGCGCTACCATGGAGCTACAACTTCTCGTATTTATTTATTTATTTGCTTTTCTATATAACAGAAAAGTACTTTCTATTACAATAGCTTATAGTGGAACTCGGACTCAGTCGTATTTTTGTTATAAATTGAAGTTAGCAAGATTTAAATCTGTGACCTCTCACTTGTAAAGCAATGGTGCTACCAATGAGCTACAACTTCTCGTATTTATTTATTTATTTGCTTCTCTATACAACAGAAAAGTAATTTCTATTACAATAGCTTATAGTGGAACTCGGACTCAGTCGTATTTTTGTTATAAATTGAAGTTAGCAAGATTTAAATCTGTGACCTCTCACTTGTAAAGCAACGGCGCTACCAATGAGCTACAACTTCTCGTATTTATTTATTTATTTGCTTCTCTATACAACAGAAAAGTAATTTCTATTACAATAGCTTATAGTGGAACTCGGACTCAGTCGTATTTTTGTTATAAATTGAAGTTAACAAGATTTAAATCTGTGACCTCTCACTTGTAAAGCAACGGCGCTACCAATGAGCTACAACTTCTCGTATTTATTTATTTATTTGCTTCTCTATACAACAGAAAAGTAATTTCTATTACAATAGCTTATAGTAGAACCCGAACTCAATCGTATTTTTGTTATAAATTGAAGTTAGCAAGATTTAAATCTGCGATCTCTCACTTGTAAAGCAACGGCGCTACCAATGAGCTACAACTTCTCGTATTTATTTATTTATTTGCTTCTCTATACAACAGAAAAGTAATTTCTATTACAATAGCTTATAGTGGAACTCGGACTCAGTCGTATTTTTGTTATAAATTGAAGTTAGCAAGATTTAAATCTGTGACCTCTCACTTGTAAAGCAACGGCGCTACCAATGAGCTACAACTTCTCGTATTTATTTATTTATTTGCTTCTCTATACAACAGAAAAGTAATTTCTATTACAATAGCTTATAGTGGAACTCGGACTCAGTCGTATTTTTGTTATAAATTGAAGTTAGCAAGATTTAAATCTGTGACCTCTCACTTGTAAAGCAATGGTGCTACCGTAAAGCTACAACTGCAAATATTTACTATACCGGATGTAGAATTGAAATATGTAACATAGGAAATACAATGGTATTTTTTAATATTTATTTATTTATGTTACGCTGTACAACAGGAACTTAATCCCAATTACAGTACAGGGTCCGCACTCACCGAGCCGCAGTGTGGTAGTTCATATAATTTTTAGCTTGAGTGAGATTCGAACTTGGGATTTTCGGATTCGAATTCCTTATCGCTATCCACACCACCGTAGTGACGGACAATGATGATTGTTGCTTCTCCAATTAAATTAGGCTAATAGTGTAAATACAAAAATATCTGCATCTAATGAGTATCTAACAACAAAGACAAAATTAATTTTCATCCATACACTTGGTGAAACTAGGTTTAATAAAATATAAACTAAACACTTGGCTAATTTTGTGAGACTTAGCCAAGTGTTTAGTTTTTATTAATATTTTATTAATGAGTATCTACTTGTTGCTCAATTTTTTTATACAAATGAAAATGGGTTTTTATAAAGAAAATTTGTATTTGAGAGTGGTGTGGAAAACAACGAAACAAAATAATTTTTATTATAAACTTTGACAGTTACTAAAATATCGACGTTAAATGGTTGAAAATGTATTAATTAACTTCTAGTACGCCAATTTATCTATTCATTTAATTATAAATATTTAGTAGTATTAAAATTAATATCTTTGGAGGCCGTGATTTGACGGCTGGTAATCGCACTTCACGTGAAAAAATATATCACTTACCGAAATCTGCTTCGGCAGAATGTCACACCTAGTAATGGGTAAAAGGCGTGATGATATATTTATTTATTTAAAAAAATAATCTATGGAATTATTTGTTTTCTAAATAAACTATTAACTTTACTTTTAATCATAGGCGTTCTAATTAACTAACTATAAAATCATTTACCTAATTGGATAATATTCGTATCTTTTCTGCTATCAAATGTACCTAAATTATTTTAGAGTTAAATGCTTTATGTAAAGTTACAACAGAGGAAGAACGTGCAAATATCTTTTGAGTATTTAATAGCAGTAATGTAGAAATTTAAATGGAAAAATGCATCTGCAGCAAAACGAAGTGAGTTTTTATAAAAATTCGACATGGTATGAAATTCTTTCCCAGTTTTCTCGGTAATGAAAGAATGAACCACATGTCTAACTTCCGGTGCATGGAGAGGCCAGCCTCTTAGACCAATGTATAACATGTGTCCATCCGTTTGGGCAATATTGGCTTGTGCATTCTATTTCGCTGCTTGCAAATGCGTACACTGTTACACAAAAAAACATATTTCCAGACAAAAATTAACTTCATAATTTGGATCGTACATTTCCCAGCTTTCAAACGTTTTTAAATTATTTTAAATGCTTCTATTAAAAGTTGAAATATAGATCTTTAATAAAAAGTATTAAATAAACACTTGGCTAAGTTTCACAAAATTCAGCCTCCAAGTCACCTTATGAGGGCATAGTCAGAGGCTGGCCAGCACAGTTAGTAACCATAGACGCGTTCCGCTCTTATTAGGTATAACTCACTTCTTCACGTAGAACAAAGTTCACGTGAAGAAGCTGGTGACGAAGAACTGTGCCAGCAGAGAATAAGATCTCTAACAAACAGGTAAGATGACATGAGAAGTTCTGTGGAACAAGCCATGCCATTTACCGAAAAAAGGAAAAGCTACGCAATAGCAATTTAAATAACAACAAAGACAAAATTAATTGTCATCCATACACTTGGTGAAAAATATAAAATAAACACTTGGCTAAGTCTCACAAAATTCAGCTTCCAAGTCACCAGCACAGTTAGTAACCATAGACGCGTCTATGGTTACTAACTGTGCTGGCCAGCCTCTGACGATGCCCTCATAAGGTGACTTGGAGGCTGAATTTTGTGAGACTTACCCAAGTGTTTATTTTATATTTTTTATTAAACCTAGTTTCACCAAGTGTATGGATGACAATTAATTTTGTCTTTGTTGTTATAGATCTTTAACTTTTATACAAAACATTTTTTTAATTATTGTGGATTGTTTCGGCATTGAAACATATAAGTTGGCAATTTTTTAAAACTAACACAAATAATTCTAGTTTTTATAAATATTAGTAAACAGATTTTATAAATGCTATAGTATAAGATGAAATAATTTAGTTTCGATTTGAAATATGTGGAAATCTTGGATGGAATGTTATATTTCATGTGTGAAGCACAAAAAAACATAGTTTTTCTTTCATCTTCGATGACAATCACAGATGAAGATGTTGCTTGAAAGTAAATAAATTAAGATATTAAACTTTGTAAACCTACGAATTTCTAACGCTGAATAAATATACAATTTAAATTCAAAATATTTCGATAATCATATTGATCCTAATTTATGAAATATTTTCAATAGGAATCGTGTATTTTGGAATTTATTTTATTGATTGGTAATATTTAATATTCGAACATGGTGTTATGACACTATTTATGAAATTTTTGAATAAAATTTTATATATTTTTATAACTCGAATGCCACTGAAATTTCAAGTTATTATATTATGTTCTCACGACTCTTTAGGCTACCTCACCGGCTCGACAATCAACAAATATTTTAGTGCACCGGCTTTTCAAAGTACCTAACTGAATTCGAAATATTTATAGAATTACTGTCAAAAAGATTCAACAGAATTACAATTATAAAATAGCTGTTTACAAATGCGAAGAACTTAGTATTTTCATATACAGGGTGTTTCAGGACTAGTGTAACAAACTTTAACAGCTTATTCCTGAGGTCATTTTGAGCTAAAAATGTCATATGAACATAAGTCCTATTCCTTCTAGTTACCAAAATACAAAAGGTTAAAGTTCTATAAATAACACGAAATTTTCAAATTTTTGTAATCAAGATACTTTCGGAAAACGAGTTTTATTGAAAAATCATACCTTATTTGTCTTAATTAATTTTATTTATTAATATTAACGAATACGATTTAGGGAACATAACATAAAATGACACAATAAAATATACACAGAACAACATAACCAAACATGGAATAGGTTAACACAATATGAAATAAGATAACAAATTTTAAAAAAATTACAGCAAGTGTTCAAAATGAGCGCCTTGAACTCGTATGCACGTTAATATTAATAAATAAAATTAATTAAGACAAATAAGGTATGACTTTTCAATAAAACTCTTGTTTTCCGAAAGTATCTTGATTACAAAAATTTGAAAATTTCCTGTTATTTATAGAACTTCAACCTCTTGTATTTTGGTAACTAGAAGGAATAGGACCAATGTTCATATGACATTTTTGGCTCAAAATGACCTCAGGAATAAGCTGTTAAAGTTTGTTACACTAGTCCTGAAACACCCTGTATAATATAACAAGTAGTATGAAAATTGCTGAAACTATTTTGACATAAATTATGAGTTGTTATGTCAAAATATTATCTGTCAATTTTCATACTACGAGTTGTATTCGGCTTGAGAATTTATCAAACAAGAGTTAATTAACAAGAATAGTTAGGTACTTATTTGCACATTATCAATTAGGTATTACAGTGATGAAAATTTTGAATATTAAATGTACACTGAAAACATGTAGAATTGACGTTTATGAAAATATTGAAAATATCATTTATTTTATTCGTAACCAAGGATATTATTAACAGTGGTATTTCCGATATCAATTGCACCAGCGATGAATTTCCGACGAAATGTACATTTCATTGGTTCATTTTCAAACAAATTCGTGATCCTATTGGTTGACAGTGACGTGTGGTGAATTCTCTATAAAATAATTTAGAAAATTAGAAATAAAGATACTTATATTTTAGATGACATAAAAATTGTAATAAATTTTATATAAAGATTACAGTTAAATAGGGTATTGAAGTATTAGTAAATATCAATAAAAATTTAATACTTTATGAGTTAGATTTTCATTAAAGTTATCTTGAATTTTAATAGCAAATAAATCAAATGCAAATATTAATTAGAAATAAAAAACTGATTTCTAGTAAATTGAATTTCAGTAAAAAGTAATAAATGTCGTTTCCGAGTTAGATAAAAAAAGAAGGAATCAAGTTTACAGTGTAGAAGTCATCAATACAACATATGGTGTAAGAAAAGACAAGCAAAGTTCTCATATTACCAATAGTTACCGAAGTAACCGTAGTTACCAAGTGTTACTCGGCGAGGGTGTGGTGCTGGAGGCCTTTTGCGTTACATTGATGATAGAACCAGTCGCAACCAATATATATCATTTTTGACAGATTCACGACGTTAAGTTAGTTTTAAGATTCTAGAAAATAAATTTGCTTCGGTCTCCTACCTTATTTTAGTAGCTATACAGCTTCTAGAATATTTGAAACTGATTTTTTATATTCCAAATTCTTTCTTGTACATTTCGGTCATAAAAATACTAAAATGTCCGTCGTTTCATCATCTATTTTCCTGTTTTAAGAAAATTCATTTGATTGATTTGGGGCTCTGCATAATAGGACATTAATTCCAATTAAAAAACTATAATTTTTTTTTGTACGATTGCTATGAAAAGTTGAAAACTATGCTCTTATTTATCATCGTAAAGTTGAGGTTTTCTGTGGAACAATTGAAAAATAACTTTGTCACGAGAAATAGTATATTATAGTACTAGTGAGGAAAGTGTTTAATTGCAAAACGAGTACGAAAGTTGGGGCACACGCGATAGCGAGTTTTGCAATGGCCCCTTTTCCACATGTGTTATATACTATTTTTTCTATTTTACTAAATTACATTTTTACGTTTGCGATTTAAGAAATTTAATAATAATTTTATATAACTCAAATGAGTTGTATTTGCAAACGCACATTACGAATACTTGGTCACCATATCAAATGACATTTCCCTCACTCTATTTAGTTGTGATAGTAACCGTTTCCCTCACTAGTAAGGAAAGTTACTTACTGAGTGAGGGAAATGTCGTTTTTATAAGTAATGTTGAAAAAAGATATTAAATGCTCACTTACTTCAATAGTTACCAGGGATACAAACAAAACAGAATATATATACCGGGAGTTTTTCTTATCAGTAAACATAGGGATGTATCATTACCATAGTTACAGTTAAAAAGTTTGACAGAAATACATTAGAGCGTTTATTTTAAAAGTAAACATAGGGAAAATAATATTTTCAGCAATGCATTGAAGTGTAATAGTCTATAGTCTAAAAGAAACATTTTAAGTTTAAACAAATTAAATGAATTCGAATTACTTTAAATTACATTAACTAAACGTTAGGTATAAATTTAGAACCTCAAAACAACTCAAAAGTTCTTTTGTGTAGAGGTTTGTTCGCAAATTGTTCGTTTAAGAGCTAGTACATACAAATAATGAGAATTTTGGGTTGAACCAGTTCAAAAATCGAAAGTTATTAAAATGTGGTTCAATATAATTCAGACGAGAAATCGAATGGCGCAAAGCGCATCGTCATATCTTTTTTAGTTTTTGAGTTACAGCTATTTTTGAATTTTTTTAAAGCTCAACTTTGAAAGCCCATAACTCAAAAACTAAAAGAGATATTGAAATGCGGTTTGAACGAGTGTATTTCTCGAGCGCTACTTAACTTGTACAGGTATTTTGAAAATTTTGAAAATTTTTCAATATTTTTCAGAAATTTTTCTTCCTCAATATTTCAAAACCTTGAAAAGATAATGAAAATCTTAAAACACCAGTGAATTTTTGGCGTGAAAATTCATAAGTATGCAAATTTTCACAATAAAATTCGCACGGATACATTTTTTATTACAAAAAAACGAAAAATGGCCAAAAATCGTAAAAATCTTAAGGCTAACCCCTTAAGAAATCTTCAAAAAACGGCCATTTTCGATTTTTTGTAATAAAAAATGTATCCGTTCGAATTTTCTTCTGAAAATTTGCATACCTATGTATTTTCACGCGAGAAATTCACTGGTGTTTTCATATTTACATTATCTCTTTCACTTTTTGAAATACCGACAAAAGAAAATTTCGAAAAAAATTTAAAAATTTTCAAAATTTTCAAAATACATGTACAAGTTAAGTAGCGCACGAGAAATACACTCGTTCAAACCGCATTTCCTTACTAGTTTCATACAATATTTTTTCTACTTTCGTTCTAATAAATACGAAAGAGCGTTTTTGAAATTATGAAATTTTGACATATTAATGACAGTTATAAATTAAAAAAATAAAAGAATAACACATCAGAATTCGTCTACCAAGATATCTGTTGTTATGTTACCTCATTATTTCACTAGTTAAATAATGCAGTTCATTACCTAACTCAAATAAGTGAAATAAAACGTTTATTTCCTAACGGAAGTAGAAAAAAGGGTTAAAGCAGCATGATAATATAAAATGTTCAAGTTTGTAACTAAAGTAACTATAAATGTTGGAAAATCTATTGTAATATAGGTCTTTAAATGTTCATAAATTACGGTGTATTGAAGAAGAGAATGGTAATATTAGTGCGTTAGGTGTAAATGAAGAAATAAAGATACGTATAACTGTATTCGGCATGAACATTTGTAAAATTACAATTTAATTCTCAATAAATCGTCGTACTATCTAGTAAGTTAAGTTTGCTATAAATTCAAATAAACAGAATAACATGTCGAATGTAGGTAATTCCAATTCAAATCATCAAATCTTACAACATCCAGCAAACCACGTAGCCAAAAATCATCAGCCCGTCAAAATCAATCACCATAACAAAATCGATAACAATCCAATAAAAATTCGTGCGTTTTTAAAACGTAATAAAACCAGAAAAAAACAAATAAAAAACGACGATAAACTAAGACGCGGCAAACAAGGGAATAAATAATCCGGACCTTCAAATACCAATTACCAAATATGTGAGACAAGAAGTAAGTTCGTCGGTATATAAAAAACCTACATACCCCGGAGATCGAGCGGCATTAGCATAATCTAGCGAGCCATGCAAGCACGGATACCGTGTGAACCGACCGTAATATCTATTACTGAAACTACTTGATCTTTTAGAGGAGAAGACGGAGACAGAGATCGGAGATCGTCCACGATTGTCTTTCTTCTTCTCTCTCTCTGTCTCCACTGTGTGTCTCTCTTTCAGTCACATGTATTAGCAGCTTGGCGCCGCCCATAGTTTTGCTACTTTTACGCGAATATTGTTTTATGGTTCCTCGGAGAAAGTTTCAAATGTAATTGTTTCAAATTTAAATAATAGTGTAATGCTGCTATTGCCAGGGGGTAACATTTATTTTAATTACAGTTTTTGTGCAAGAAATAATTGCTGTAATTACTATTTACAAAGCATCATTTTATTGTTTTCAGTAACAGATCAAGTAAATCTTTGTGCGTTCAAATCTCACTGATTTCAACGTATATAAACAAATTGTGTGGTTCGGATTCTATTATAAGTTACGGTAATTGGGATTAAGTTCCTGTTGTACGTCTAGCAAATAAATTGTATCTTTCCTGCTGCCAACGTTCATCAATTATTCTTGAAAATATGATTTCCTGTTGTGCAGAGTTACAAATTAAATTATTTTTTGTCTTATAAATATATTAGAATGATCTCATAAGTATGTAGAAAATTTTATTTTTAAAGATTCAAACAGAAAAAGCAATAGAAGAATGTATTTTTTTGAAAATTTAAATATTCGGTGGAAATTTGTTAATGACCTAAACTGAAAGTAAGCTTTTCTTCCTTTATATGCAAGTCGAAAATTAGCTATTTTCTCCCTAAAGAGGAAAGAAACTGCTTTCCTCCCTTATTTATGTTTGGTCGTCAAGACAGTCTTAGATATTTATTCAGACAGTACGGTGGTGTGGATAGCGATACGGAATTCGAATCCGGAGATCCCGAGTTCGAATCACACTCAAGCTAAAAATTATATAAACTATCACACTGCGGCTCGGTGTGTGCGGACTCTGTACTGTAATTGGGATTAAATTCCTGTTGTACGCCGTAACATAAATAAATAAATATGTCGTAAGCCTTTTTAATTTTTATTCAAATGACATGAAATAATAGTCGAAGATAAAATCATATGTATACTTCTGGAGTTAACTGTCATGTCTTCCCTTCTTCAAGAGGAAATAGTATATATTCATCCCACATTATACAATTACCTATTTTCGCCCTTCTTTTCAATCTACAACCTTCCGTTATCATTTAAAAATGAAAGAAAGCTAAATCAACCTCATATTACCAACAAATAAATTGTATTCATTCATCAAATGACAGTCGAAATTTTGACATTAATGTTAAATGTGGCATAAAATAAATAAAATTGATTAGAATTTGTTAATTTAAATACATTGGCTGGTAGCACAAGCTGTTTTAAGAGCAGTGTTTTTGGGTGTTTTAGCTATCTCTAACATGTTAAAACCGTGCTCTTAGAACACCCAAAAACAGAGCTTGTGCTATCAACCTTTTACTATTGAAGTAAATTTTATAAAACCGCGCATATCAATTTTTAATTTCGAATTCATTTCTAGTAACAATAGTAATCATGAAAACATTGTGCATTTTATTATTTATTTATTTATGTTACGCTGTACAACAGGAATATAATCCCAATTATTGTACAGGGCCCGCACTCACCGAGCCGCAGTGTGGTAGTTTTTTTATATATATTTATTAGCTTGAGTGCGATTTGAACTCGGGATCTCCGGATTCGAATTTCGTATCGCTATCCACACCACCGTAATGACGGTGCATCATTGCATCTAGTATACTATTCAATAATAATTGCAGATTTACTGTCTAGAAGAAATTCTAAAAAATGAGTTGTAAATCTAAGAACCTATTTATATTGAACAAGATGGTAAAACTAAATCCAAAGAAACATCGTTAGAAGTGATAAATTCACAAAGCCCAAATCACACTACTTAAAACAAAACTAGTTGATTAACAAAATAGCATCGCTCCGCCCAAGCGCAATTCCTACGAACGCAATATCAATAAAATTAACTATAAAATAAAGTTCAGGCCAGGTCACTCGCCCGATAATTGGCCAAAGACGTGTGCTTAGTTGTTATTTAATGCCATTAGAGTCCACTCGTCTATTAAAAATGTCAAACTGTTTCTGTAATGGTGGATACATGAAAATCAGTTTTTTGTTAGTACTACTTGAATGTCGTATCCGCAATATGACAGAATAGAAATAGTGAAGAGGAATAGTGAACACGTTCCGCCATTACGTGGCATTCGCGCGTAGGACTTCAATGGATCGGTCTTCCTGTGTGCACCTTTGTTTATTTTTATAGACAACTTGGATAACTGTAGATGAAAGGTTTATTCTAATTTGTAAAATAAAAATAAAACACACACGATTACGATTATGATGAAAGATACGTTTCTTTTAATTTGTAATATGATAATTTGCACAAAAATTTAAATATTTTTATCTTTAAACACCGCTAATATCTTACAGGAAATTAAGTCCTGCAGCTAAATTATTTAGAAACAGTAATTTTGTTGTTCACAACACATTCATTCATAGTTTCTATTAGATACAGAAGAACAACAAGAAAACTTAATAGAATCATAAATAAATGTATGGAAATAATAACTCAAGTTTAATTTTCCGTTATTTGTACATAAAACAATAAAATAGGCGCTCATCAAACAATAGTTCGCGTGTTTAAATTTCGCTAACTTCAATTTATATATATTTATTGTGTTTTAGGGTTCCGGTTCTATTGTAAACTAATGTAAATAGAATTAAGTTCCTATTGTGCAGAGTAGAAAATAAATAAATAAATAGATGGGGTAGCACGAACGCGTGAGACATTTACTGACCATTTATTTATTCGATTTTTCGTCAGACATTCCTTCATTTATAAATATAAATAAATATATCATAACTCCTTTTACCCATTACTGGGTGTGGCTCTCTGCCTAAGTAGTTCTCGGTAAGTGATATATTTCTTCGCGTGAAGTGCGGTTGCCAACCGTCAAATCACGGCCCTCAAAGGTGTTAGTGGAAAAGGAGCCACAGGGGTAGATTTAAATTGGTGAAAATTGTCGGCTGTGGGGATCGAACCAGGATTCTCAAGATACACAGGTCGACTCGATACCACTGAGCCATCTACCCCATAATAAATAAATAATAATAATAATAATAAATAAATTTAAAATAAAATAAATAAATATATCATCACGCCTTTTACCCATTACTGGGTGTGGCACTCTGCCTAAGCAGATCTCGGTAAGTGATATATTTTGTCGCGTGAAGTGCGGTTACCAGCCGTCAAATCACGGCCCTCAAAGATAGTGGGGAGGGAGCCACAGGGGTAGATTTTTAAATTGGTGAAAATTGTTTGTCGGCTGTGGGGATCGAACCAGGGTTCTCAAGATCCACAGGCCGACTCGATACCACTGAGCCATCTACCCCATTTAAGAAAAATAAAAAAAATAAATTTAATAGGATTAAATTAGAATTTGTTCAACAAAATCATTTTTGGTAATGCGTCATTAATATTTTAATGTATAATATATTTCGAGAAATACAGAAAATTAAATAAAGGATATAATAGTGTAAAATGTAGGATCTTATATTAAAAAATGAAATCCAAAGAATTTTGGAAACCCAATTATGGGGAGATACTAGAATTGAAGCACAAAGAAATACGGAAAATAATGCGATTAATTTTTGAACGGAAATCAAAAGATATTTGATGCATTTTGTCTGTTCTGTCATTACGTTTTTGTAAGTATTCGCGCTGGTGGGGACAGTGGGTGGGCTCTTACAGAAGGCCTGGTGTGGAGAACGATGGATCCACCTTTTACCAGATCCGTACGCACACTTTTTCATTTTTCTCTTCAACATTTTATATTCTTAATTTCCGTCGTCTAAAAATCTATTCAAATTTATTATTATTATAATGTATCTTAAGAATCTACTGATGTATTTCTGGTAATAATTAGGGGTTTTAATTGATCTAAACATTAATTAAAACTAATAATTGTTATTATATAGCTCAAGTAATTAATTAATTAGTTTAATTTAAATTGACAGTGATTATATTTAATTAAATTAATGAATTACTTATTGCATATATTAAAACTTATTATTGCTCGGTTTTGCTTTACAATTACATAATATCTTTAGCAAGTTATAGTTCCAATAAATAAAATAAGATTAGTTTGTTCCTGCAATTGTTCGTACAATATCCATGTAAATCTAGTGAGTACAACCCTGCGCTTCGTTTTAAAAGCACTCAACAACCCATTAGCCCAATACACAACATATAATTGCAATACAATCAGGCATCTCATCTAGTGATGATGCTGTGTGAAGTTATGGAACTGTGTTAAACATTACACTAGCGTCGCGTGGTGTCTAGACTGGGAACTTTGCGGCTGGTGTTGAAGACGTGTGAGCCATCTGTTGCCGAAAATAAAAGCAGGAATTATGTAACTGTACCGAGAAATAGGACTCTACTTTATTTTACAAGAAAAAATAGAGCTCATAACCGATAATTGACAAAAATATTCATAATTAAATCTTTAAGATTTTCCGGTTTTATTTGTCACTTTATAGTTTAATTTGAGGGTGTAATGTACTACTCTAGTATCCTAGGGCTGTAAAGTACATTACGGCCTGCCTAAGGCTTCTACTCAATTTTGTGCAGAAAATAAGCTTCATTAAACCTAGTTTCACCAAGTGTTGGATGACAATTAATTTTGTCTTTGTTGTTAAATAAGCTTTATTTTAATTTTTATTGATAACTAATATGTACATCAATTTTCTAATGGTGTATAAGAAAATATATTTTCATTTATATTAAATTTAATTCTGTAACACAATTTGTGAACCCGGGTTCGATTCCCACAGTTGACAAACAATTTTCACCATATATAAACCAACCTATAGCTTCCTCTCCACTAACATCTTCGGGGGCGTAATTTGACAGCTGGTAACTACACTTCATGCGAAGAAATATATCACTTACCGAGATCGGCTACGCTCAGTAATGGGTAAAAGGCGTGATCTATATATTTTTTTATTTAAACATTTGGCGAATAACCAGCACAATTGTCAATTTGATGAAATGTCCTTTCAAATTTTGAACTTAAACTGTAATTTAAAAAAAAAATAAAATGGCCTCAAATCATGGCAATAAACATAACAATTCAATAATGCATTTTATTCATTAATATTTTTATTATAATTATCATTGAAGCAATACTTACAAAACATAATTCAATTTTCTAAGAAAAAAATGCAAATGATTCATTTAAAAATAATTGCGATTATTTTGCGGAAAATTAGCGAATGAACCATTCTGAGTACAAGTAGACTCATTATACTTTGTGTTTGAACTTTAAGCAAATGTAGGCTTTAAATAGATAGACATAGACCGCATATCGTTCTGATTTTATTTTTGGCAGCTGTACATCAATACTGCTAATACATTTACAAACATACGTACGTCTACTAAAGAATAAACTTGTCGCGGGTAACGCGATTATTTTTAGCGCTCCATCTGGGTTAAAATGGTGGCTAGAAATTGCAGTGAGCAGTGGAATCTATCGTACACAACGAAAACTCTATTTCTTTATTGAAGTCTTACGTTAAGAAATGAACAAGTGAAACATGTCTTTTTACATGTAAAGTTTTTCATTTTTAAATAATTGTTTTTGCATCAAAGTTTTGTAAATATGTTTGTGATTGTGATATTTTGGTGAATAGTGATAAGATCTTTCACATTCCAAGTATTTAGAAGATTGTTGTTTTCTTTTGATGTATGAGGGATTTTAAGTGACATTCAGAAGGAAGAAACACGTGAGTGACGAATCAAAATGGCGCATTTTAGACGACCAATGAGGAGGGAAAATACTTATAAACCTTTTGGCAGAAATAGGCGGGTAAATCAAATATGTTACCATTTGTGATTTGTTCATTTAAATTTACATATTGGGTGATGCTTTTCTATATGTAATTTCGTTCTTACTAATTAATTAACAATATAATTAATTATTGTCTACTAATTCCTAAATAAACTTTAATTGAATATTTAATTATTCGTATGTTTTATTTAAGGTATTATTATTTATAATAATTTAGAAACGTTTTAGAACAGGAGTTATGCTAAGATCTTTGCAAAGCTATCTATAAACTTAGAAAATTGATTTAAATAATAAAAATTGATGCAGGAAAATTTGCCTCTGTATATTTTATTTAAAGTATTAATATCTATAATAATTTAAAAACGTTTGACAGCAGGAAAATTATACCAAGATCTTTGAACATTTGGTACCTATCTAAAAACTTATAAAATTGATTTAAATAATTAAAATTTATGCAGGAAAATTTGCGTATGTATATTTAATTTAAAGCATTATTATCTATAATAATTTAAAAACGTTTGACAGCAGGAAAGTTATACCAAGATCTTTGCAAATTTTGTAGCTATCTATAAACTTTGAAAATTGATTTAAATAATTAAAATTTATGCAGGAAATTTTGCATATGTATATTTTATTTAATGCATTATTTTCTATAATAATTTAAAAACGTTTGACAGCAGGAAAGTTATACCAAGATCTTTGCAAATTTTGTAGCTATCTATAAACTTTGAAAATTGATTTAAATAATTAAAATTTATGCAGGAAAATTTGCGTATGTATATTTTATTTAATGCATTATTTTCTATAATAATTTAAAAACGTTTGACAGTAGGAAATTTATGCCAAGTTCTTTGAACATTTGGTACTTATCTAAAAACTTATAAAATTGATTTAAATAATTAAAATTGATGCAGGAAAATTTGCCTATGTATATTTTATTTAAATTATTGTTATCTATAATAATTCAAAAACGTTTGACAGCAGGAAAGTTATACCAAGATCTTTGAACATTTGATACCTATCTAAAAACTTATAAAATTGATTTAAATAATTAAAATTGAAGCTGGAAAATTTGCCTATGTATATTTCATTTAAAGCATTATTATATATAATAATTTAGAATCGTTTGTCAGCAGGAAAGTTGTTGCAAGTTCATTGAGCATTTTGTACCTATTTAAAATCTTAGGGAATTGATTTAAATAATTAATAATGATGCAGGAAAATATGCCCACATTTTTTAGTTTTTGCATCTAGAAGGAAATATGATGTACAGTAATAAGTCTTTAATATTTTGTTCTGTTTAATAAAAATGGTAGTGTCCAGCCAACCCTCGAGTAAATGTTTAAGAAATCGAATAATTCGAATAAAAAGCCGCGACTCAAGTATCGAAATACGTCACGCCGTCTCGGTTTACAAGAGTTTAAATCGATATAAGCGCATGCGTACACACTTCATCCCTTCCCTACAAACTCCGCGGTACACTCATCAAAAAACAACCCGGAGAATTTCCCTTCTGCTTGTCTAGCTACCCCGTTGGCGTGGGCTTTTCCGAGACTGTACTGGCCTACCCTCTGGTGGCTGCAACCCGCAACACATTTCATACGTACGTAGTGTTGTCCGTTTGCAAAACATACACGAATATTCATTCAGTTAGATCCAGTGACAGTTAATATTCTGTTTTCAATTGTTTTCTGTGATTTTAGTTCATGGAAATTACGTTAACCAACGACCTACAATTGTTTATTACATGTTCTTGATACAGTGATTTTGTTTTTACTCCCTCTTTTGTTGTTACTGCTAATTGTTTATTAATTTCAAGTGGTAATTACTTCGATTGGAATTATGATTATTCATTACTTTACAAATAATATATTTTTATAAACAATATTAGATAGGTTAACAATTTCATTATTTATTTATAATTACTATACAACTGTTAAACTAATAGTATTTATATTTCTAATATTTCGGGAGTAATTTACAATAAAATAGTTACTTGATTATGTTTCTGCATTGATTTAATTTAAATCTGATGTGAATATTAATAAATCCTGCTTCAGTGTTTGATCAAAAGTGGGTTAGGGCCTAACTATAAGGGATAATGGTTTTATTTTTTAACCATTTAACGTGAATCCAAGGCCGCCTAGATGGTACAAAAGGCCGCACCCGTTACGTATCGTAATATGATAGGTTACAACACCTACAACCAGGGATATAACAAATTGTTTACTCAGGTGAGGTCATAACAACATTTGTACATCCCTTAAAGATAATTCATCAATACATTGATCATTCCTTGTGTTCATAATTGTTTATTTTCATATTTTTAACGGGCATGACAAGTATAAATGTTATTGAAGCTTTATCTGTCAAATTATATATATAGTTAGTTTAGCTATCTTATTGACATATGTGTATTGCTGGTTGTATATTATATGCTGCTTAATAACTGCTGCAATCAGTATAACATACATTTTTGCTTGTCAAGCGTTTATTAATTATTTTAGAAGAAAATATTTCAAATAAAAATTATAGATAATTTAGTTCTGTACAACTCTTATTTGAAGTAATTTTTTCTAAAGTATATTAGTAACGTTTGACAGCAAAAAATATGCAACACCAAATAATTTACAATACTCTAACTTTTCATTGGTTAGAATTATTATAAATCGATAAGCACATGGCTCTAGATTTAAAATAAACCTTATCCGTTAACAGTAAAGCAGAATAAAGTAAAACAAAAAATGTATATAGCATCAAAAGACTGCAGAAAAGTACAGGCGCAAATATAGATTAAATGATTTGTGAAGCAAGTATACTATATAACTACCCCTCCCATGGTCATTTTTTGTTCACGTCATTAATAAATAATGAAAAACAAAACAATCGACAATCCGCAGGCTACTATTAGAAACGGCATTATATTTCGTGTGACACGTAAGTAAAAAATAGCTTCGACATACAAGCCTGTGTGAAATTGTTTCGCAGAATTTTGATCAAAATCTACGTTGGCACGCACTTGTGATACTGCTGACGTCATCATGACGTTATAGACTATGATTCTTTTTAGGGTACTTTCCGTATTTTATAGTATTGACCACTGAACAAACAAATTTTTGTTCTATATACTCGAATTAATTTTTGCAAATATACGATCGAAATATTCTTCATTTATAAATACACCCTCTGACGTCAGATTTCCTCATAATATGAATTAATTAATGAGGATACTGCGGTGCAGTGACATAGAAAATTAAACATACTCCCACGGCATTTTGAGTTGTTTACAAAGTTAAGGATGATAAACATGGCAACCTATTTGAATTACTTATTTGTCTTCTTCTTTTTCTTGTGTTTATGGTTACAAATAGATTCACTGTTTTCAAAGGCTACCGTGATATGTAGTATTGGTATTTACGAACAGGGCTTTTGGTCTTAATCAAAGATATAATCAATCGAAAATCATAGACGGTTATTTATTTTACTTTTAAATTAATATTTTGTTTATTTATTCACAGTGAGCATCTTGTCATTATTATAATTATTTTCTATATTAATTCTTGGTTTATTTATTATTTCTGCATGATGCATATTCATCAATAATATTATATGAATGTTTGTGGAAATACAATTTGTTTGGTTTAAGATAAACTTACTGTTTTCAACATTACTTGGAAAAGTGGCATATATCTCACTCAATTTAGTTGTGATAGTAACCGTTTCCCTCACTAGTAAGGGAAACTAGTAAGGAAGGTTATTTACTTTCATCACTAGTGAGGAAAACTACAACTAAATTGAAAAAAGGGAGTTGGTCATTTGACATAGTGACCAAGGAAACGTGATTTGCATTTGCACAACTCCTTTGATTTATATAAGATAATTATTAAATTTATTGTATCGCAAACGTAAAAATGTAATTTTCACGAAAAAAATTGTATGGAACACAGGTGGGAAAGGGGTTATTGCAAAACTCGTACTCGTTTTGCAATTAAACCCTTTCATCACTTATTTCGGAATATTATTAAATAGAAAATATTAAACCAAATAATTTTTATTTCCAACATAAATTTTCTGATCTGTAAGCTAATTCTTTTTGCTCATCACATTCTAATAATTTTTTGAGTACAATAATAAATAGAAGTAAATTTGTGTTTATAGATCAGATTATTTCCTAAAAATTTAATTATTAATGTGAACAAAGGCTGAAGTGGCTGTCAAAATTTTTTCCAAATTACAACTCCAATATTATTCTTGGCAAAATATTTTCAAATCGTAATGTTTTCTTTATTACTTCCATTGTATTAAGTATATAAGTTCCGGGTTTAAATCTCGCAGACTTCAACATATATCCTCAAAATACTACTGTGTCTGTTTGGTTCGGATTGAACTATATTATAATCGGGATTAAGTGACAAACAAATATGTCAATCACGTGATCAACTTATATCTCAATAAATTATATATGATTGGGATTAAAATCTTTTTGCACAGAGTGGCAAATAACTAAATAATAAAGAAAGCATTAATTTTAAAGAAAGAAAAATTTGAACATCTTATGTTTACTAATAAATATTGGAGTTAAATCGGTTGCTCCACATTTTGTTAGCCACTGGTCAGCGTCTTGACGCCCTGTGCTATTGTTGCATGCTCGCCAGTGGCGCCATTACTAACTTATGTCCAAGTACACATCTCTGGTAAGCTTTCTTTCACTTGTTTATACACTTTAATTGTTTGCATGTGCACTCAACTTAATATTAGAATTATTGTAGTTTCGTAGATACTTTTACTTAGATTGCAATCAATATAACAATAACTGAAAATCACATTTTTTAATTAATAAAACATCATGCTATATTTCATCAAATAAGGTAGCACGAACCCCTGAAATATTCATCAGTCCTCCTCAAACATTCTCATCCTTGCTCCAATCACATTCACGTTCTTTCTATACAAGCTCATTTATTCCTCACACAAACTTTCAGTCACATCCATCCATCTGTTCCAATTCACCTGTTTTATAAATCTTTGACTTACGATTACTCCTCTAAAAATGAATAAAAAATTAATAACTAACGTTAACAATAAAGATAATGAACTTGTATGTAAGGAATTATGACTGTGGATGAATCGAAAGTAGTGTGATATATTTATTAATACTATAAGTAAAAATTAGTTTTCAATATTGATTGTAATTTAATATTTTATAATACATTTAGGATGATACACATTTCGTTGCGTAATATTCTAATTTCCTGTTGATTCATTTTAATCTGTTTTGAATTTAGGATTAACTTTTTGCAATTAGCAGCACGCTTTTGAAATTTGAAAGCTTTGTTTTGAAAGGATGCATGTTTTAAAAATTTCTAGAGTACCTATCTTCTACATTCTACCATGACAAAATGTTATAATGCTGGTAACAAAACGATGATGTGACATTATCCAGTGCAAACGAACTTTGACCTTTTCACATTTTCAAAGGTAACTACCCGGATTTAATCATAAATAAGTAAATTGTAATTTGTTCTTGTGTCCGATATCCTGTTGTAATCTAGGGATATATTTTATTTAAACTGAAAATGTTAAAGTGCGTTTATCTGTGAGAAATGTTGAACAAGTTTTAGTTCTTGTATTTTAGATTTGTTTTAGTGTTTACTTCTCACTTTTTGTAGCCTAAAATTAATTAGTCAGCTAGCTTTTTGTAGTTTATAATTATAGTTCTTTCTTCTAGTTACATAATTATTTGTTTTAGTTATTTGATGTAGATATAACAACACAAAAGTGAGGTGTAAATACATTAATTTTATCGATGAACTTTAAATTTGCAACTAAAACTAAATTAATAGTATTTTGCTCAATCTTAGTTTAATTTCAATATAAATTAAAGCATCACTGGTGTAGCCTAACTCAAAGTTTCACATTTTTTCTACAATTCTTTATATTCAACAATAGTTATTTGTATATCATGAGTAGAAGGTGAGATATTTATTCCAGAAGGTGCCATTTTATTTCCCAAGCCGAAAGTGAGAGATATAATGCACTTCATGGAAGAGTAACACTTTCTTCGCGAGGTATACTATTTTCATTTTAAACTGGAGGGATCGGCATAAAACGATTAAACGTCCCTGTCCCATATAACTTGTGTGGCTAACACAAATCGCTTAACGATGGTCACAACAGATAATTTTTTAAGGGTCGTATTCAGCCTAAAATTATTTTTGTTTTTTTTCCTTTGATTGACCATTTAAAAATAACGGCGAATAGGGCTGTACAACCCTGTGCGAACCTTGTGAACCCAGTTATAACGGGTCATATTTTGAGTTTCTTTGTAAACGTAATTGCGGTGCATTTAAAATGAAAACAGTATATTCATATAATATTTTGACCGCCCTAACAGAAACTAATATTTTCAGACATAAATTAGAAAATTTGATTTATTAGTCTGTTGACAGATGTCAATAATGTCAAATCATACTATACGGCAATAGTAAGCTTAGCGCAATTCAATGACGTTGGAAAATTTATTTTCTGACAGGGGTGTGAAATCCATCTATTCCTGTTTTCTTGAGATATTTATAAAAGTAAATTAATTTTCATGTTGTAGCACTTTCGCTATCAGAAAAATAATTTCTTATTTCTAAAGTAAATTGGTAAAATTTTATTGGTAAATATCTTGGCGACACTAGTGTAGAACATTCTCATGCATTTCCTCCTTTTGTGGGTTGCATGCAAAAGCACTAATGCAGAATTCAATGAGTTTGCATTTACATATATTTTATGCACTCGTTTAAACATAATAGCATTTCACATCAATAAAAGAATGAGCAAAATATAAAATGGTTTCTGTGTTAAAGTGATTACTTTCTGTGAAATTAATCCGAGCTCAAAAGCTCAACTTGTCTTAAGAAATAGATTGAATTTAGTTGCAATGATAAAGCATGTTGAAGGGTATTGAAGCATTTGGTTCAGTGTTGTGTGGTACTTCTTACAGGGCTCAGCTGACTCTAACTACTCACAGCCTTCTTCCGATTTGTCGCTGGACGAGGAAAAGGAGACCCTTCGAAGGGAGAAGGAGCGACAGGCCCTTAGCCAGCTGGAGAAAGCCAGGGTTAGTAACATTCATACACTCAGACATACATAACATCACGCTATACCGGGAGTTTTTCTTATCAGTAAACATAGGGATATATCATACCATAGTTACAGTTACAAAGTTTGACAGCAATACATTAGAGCGTTTATTTTAAAAGTAAACATAGGGAAAATAATATTTTCAGCAATGCATTGAAGTGTAATAGTCTATAGTCTAAAAGAAACATTTTAAGTTTAAACAAATTAAATGAATTTGAATTACGTTAAATTACATTAACTAAACGTTAGGTATAAATTTAGAACCTCAAAACAATCCAAAAGTTCTTTTGTGTAGAGGTTTGTTCGCAAATTCTTCGTTTAAGAGCATACAAATGAGAATTTTGGGTTGAACCAGTTCAAAAATCGAAAATTATTAAAATGTGGTTCTATATAATTCAGACCACGAGAAATCGAATGGCGCAAAGCGCATCTTCATATCTTTTTTAGTTTTTGAGTTACAGCGATTTTTGACTTTTTTTTAAGCTTAACTTTGAAAGCCCATAACTCAAAAACTAAAAGAGATATTGAAATGCGGTTTGAACGAGTGTATTTCTCGTGCTCTACTTAACTTGTACAGGTATTTTGAAAATATTGAAAATTTTTAAATTTTTTTCAAAATTTTTCTTCCTCAATATTTCAAAAACTTAAAAAGATAATAAAAATCTGAAAACACCAGTGAATTTCTCTCGTAAAAATACATAGGTATGCAACAACAAAATTCGCACGGATACATTTTTTATTACAAAAAAACGAAAAATGGCCAAAATCCGTAAAAACGCCAAGGGGTACCCCTTAAGAAATTTTCAAAAAACGGCCATTTTCGATTTTTTGTAATAAAAAATGTATCCGTTCGAATTTTCTTCTGAAAATTTGCATACCTATGTATTTTCACGCGAGGAACTCACTGGTGTTTTCACTTTTACGTTATCTCTTCAACTTTTTGAAATATCGACAAAAGAAAATTTCGAAAAAAATTGAAAAATTTTCAAAATTTTCAAAATACTTGTACAAGTTAAGTAGCGCAGTAGAAATACACTCGTTCAAACCGAATTTCAATATCTCTTTTAGTTTTTGAGTTATGGGCTTTCAAAGTTGAGCTTTAAAAAAAGTCAAAAATCGCTGTAACTCAAAAACTAAAAGCGATATTGAAATGCGGTTTGAACGAGTGCTCTGAACTATATAGAACCATATAATAAAAATTTTTACTTTAGAACTGGTTCAACCAGAAATTCACATCTACATGTTTATATGTCAAAATTCTGGTCATTCTTGGCCATGGCAGTTCTGCAACAGCAGATCCTAATAAACTACACATTTTAAGCCGTTAAGTACAGTAACCAGTTGTCAAATCATAACTACCAAAAAAGAAAATTTTATTTAGTTTAAATAGGAATTTTAATTCAATAACTGTTAAAAATTACCCCCATTTACCTGTAAACAATAGCCTAAACGATTATAAAATGAATTTATAGCATTATTTATTTGCTCTGGAGGAATCTCATGCGATGCAACACTAATTCTACGTTTTAATTGTTCTACACGCATTCTACCACCATTATAAAATTTACTTTTTAAGTGGCCCGAAAAAAAAGTGGTTTATAGATTTTCCTAGAAGCTACAGTTGTGTAAAATTTTAAATAAATATATAAGTTAAAGATTGTAGGATATAAAATGTCTGTTAATAAAATCGTAAGACGGCAAAGGTAGAAATCAAGTTGTCGTTTGAAATCAGAAGCTCTCTAATCAACAAAAGCGCTTTCCTTGAGATTCATAAGAAACATGACGGTATGTCCTCGATGCTTAAATTCATTAGATAGTGTCACGGGGTGAATAAAGCAGTATAAAACCGCTAGCAGCGTGCGCTGTCACAAAATAGAAGTAATTGAATGAATGAGTCAAAGCGGAGCCGCGGTCGAATTGAATTTCTAGTGTGATTTGAGAGCAACTCACTGTTTACGAATTCAGTCAATCGGGGTAAATGTTTCATCAAAATAAGCCACGTTTTTCTCAGAACTGTCCATTTTTCTGATTTGGATTCTAGCATTTTTGTTAGATTGCTTTCGAGGTGTTTTCAAAACAACATTATCTTACAGAAGTTTCCTTCAAATAAAAGTGGTACATCATTTACTTTCCCTCAACCATTTTCTTTAAAATCATTCGGAAACGTATAACAAAGAAAATGTGGAATTCTGTGATAAATTTACAAGTTTATAGATTCATAAATCTATGAATAAGAAACAAAAGCAGATTATTATTTGTTGATAAGTAGATATTTTGTTCATATAAATAATAAATATATCATCACACCTTTTACCCATTACTGGGTGTGGCACTCTGCCTAAGCAGATCTCGGTAAGTGATATATTTTTTCGCGTGAAGTGCGGTCACCAGCCGTCTAATCACGTCCCCCAAAGATATTAGTGGAAGGGGAGCCACAGAGGTAGATTTAAATTGATGAAAATTGTTTGTCGACTGTGGCGATCGAACTAGGGTTCTCAAGATCCACAGGCCGACTCGATACCACTAAGTATTATTGTTATGGAAAAATTATAATAAATAATGGCTTTAATGATAAATTGTCTAAATGTAGAAAATGACGATGTTTCGAATCCACTTATAATTCATTTTCAAGTTGAATATATAAATGTTAGGAATAAAGATTTCACTTTGAATTAAATTATGAAAACAATACAATAGGAATAATAAAAATAAAATTTAAATTTCGGTTTAATCAAATACACTCTGCAATAGTTATGTATAGTAATTAAGTAAGAGTGTAGTTTGGATGATGTTTGTGATTGGTTTGTAGGGGAAGCCGGTAGCATTTGCCGTCCGCACCAACGTTTCGTATGATGGATCCCTGGACGATGACTCGCCTGTCCATGGTAGCGCCATCTCCTTCGATGTCCGGGAGTTCCTGCACATCAAGGTAAACCATTTCTATCATTTTAATTATCAGGAGTCCATAATAATAGTTATTTGTGTGTTAAGAACGTAATAGTTATATGTGTATTAAGAGCGTAAAGTGATTCTTTGTTACTCGAACACGCCTTCGGCTCGCGCTGCAATAGTGCAAGAGGAACAAAGACACTTTACGCTCGTGATACACACATAATTTTTTCTACGATTGCATGTTAAAATTATTAAAAAACATGTAGGTACTGAAAATAAATTCGTTCTGTCCACTGTCAATATGACAAGTTTCTGTTTTGTTTGTATCCCTGGTAACTATTGAATAAGCGCGCATTTAATATCTTTTTCGCGCGTTGCCATTGGAAACGCGCAAAAAAGATACTTTTCGATTTCCACAGAAAACGTCAGCATTACGATGACGAATGAAAGCGTAATTGTCAACTTTTCATAGCAATCATAGAAAAAGTATTTTTTTGTTACTCGAGCACGGTAATTGCAGCGAGAACTGCATTAATATAAAAGAAACAAAGACGGTTTACGTTCGTAATACATACATAATTTTTTCTACGATTGCATCCCAATTTATTAGAAACCTTATACGTCCAGAGAATAAATTTGTTTTATCAATGGCAAGTTGATTTCTTTGTATCTCTGGTAACTATTGAAATAAGCGCGATTTAAATATTTTTGGCGCGTTTCCAATGGTAATTCGCGACAAAGTTTTTTTTCTATTTTTCCACAGAAACGTCAACTTTACGATTATAAATGAGAGCGTAATTATTATCCTTTCATAACAATCGTTAAAAAAAGTTTATGATGTGATTCAAATCAAAATTAAAAAATTATACATAAATTTAATATTACCAATTTGTTAACAATACTTTTATCCTTTATCTTGACAAATTCGTATAGCACATAATAAATTTTATTTATAATAATAATAATATCTTGTTTTAAAATGATCTCATCAAATTAAACGTAGAATTAATTCTAATATATCTTTTTATTTTATTCATATAATAAACTGTTTAAGTACCACTGATGAGGTCTGTGACGTCACAAATCGCACAAAGAACTTGAAACAAAACAAATATCGCTCAATTTACGAAATAGTAATACCTCGTTTCAATAATAAATTGCCTTAGATTCATTTCAAAAATAAATATGCGAAATTTGGTGGAGGCGCCCGATTAACATTATTACTATTTACTTAGAAATAAGGATTGTAGCGCTGTTAACATATAACTAGTTTGAGTTCAACTGAATTAAGAAACCACAAACATATGACTATAGTCAAATATTCGTATCCTGAATAATATAGGCATTAAATAAAAATATTATTTAAGCATCATTACAAGAAATCGTAGACCATTGCTAATATTAAAAATACGGCTATGTCTGCGGCATTGAATTCCACTATAAGTTATTGTAATTGGGATAAAGTTCCTGTTGTGTAAAATACCAAATAAATACATAAATTCTAATAATTATAATGTTAGCTGATAAATCTTCAAGTTAATTTTCAATTAAAAATGATTTTAAATAACAACAAAGACAAAATTAATTGTCATCCATACACTTGGTGAAACTAGATTTAATAAAATATAAACTAAACACTTGGCTAAGTCTTGCTGCGTAGCTTTTCCTTTTTTCGGTAGATGGCATTGATAAAACTTCTCATGTCATCTTACCGTTTTTTAGAGATCTTATTCTCTGCTGGCACAGTCCTTCGTCACCAGCTTCTTCACGTGATCTTTGTTCTAGGTGAAGAAGTGAGTTATACCATACTGATGAGCTCTAATAAGAGCGGTGACTAACTGTGCTGGCCAGGCTCTGACGATGCCCTCATAAGGTGACTTGGAGGCTGAATTTTGTAAGACTTAGCCAAGTGTTTAGTTTATATTTTATTACTACGAAATTTGAGTGGAATTGTAAGTTGGGTTCTTTGGATTCGAATTCCGAATGAGAATAAAGTGAAGATTTAGAAATGAATTTAGTTTTGGAATGTGTGTGATTTGGTAAGAGAAATATGATTGAAATGTTAGGAAAAGTACGACAACAACTGGTGGATCGGTCGTCTCGTCAAGGAAGGCTGTGATGTCGGCTTCATCCCCAGTCCGGTGAAGCTCGAGAACCTCCGGCTGCAGGCTACGCAGGTCCGCACCACCAAGTTGTACTCGAGCAAGACGAGCTCCAGTAGCAACTTGGGCGCCGCGGCGAACGACGTGTCCCGAGGTAGCACACCTCCCACGCCTGGTATGTCCTCTCCCTTCAGAGACTGATCGACTGCTCACTGTTTATACGATACGTTATACGTTCAAGATTCAAACCGTGATTTTTTATATACGTTTTATTCGAGTTTCTTTTCGGTTTATTACTCTTTACATGGATTCTCCAGCTTTATACATTACCTACTTTACATTTTCTCTTCTATCTTTTTCAATTTCACTTTATTAATGTATTTTTAAATAATCAAGGCTGGCTTTGACATATAACAAAGAAATAAACAGTTAAATTCAAATTACGTCAGATGACAATCCGAGGCCAATGGAATTTAGTTGACTACATTTTGCCATTTGAATTATTTTAGGTAAACATTTAAATAAAGTTTCTAATATTTCAATTTAGAAATAAACGTAAAAATGTAATGTTCACTTTTAATGTTTAATTGTATATAACACAGGTGGGAAAAGGCCTCTGTAAAAAGCGTAGTATTGGAATACTCGTGCTCCAACTTTCATATACTATTTTCATTTTAAACTCGAGGGATCGGCATAAAACAATTAAACGTCCCTGTCCCATATAACTACAATGAAATCTATTAGTGCGGCTACCACAAATCGCTTATCGGTGGTCAAAATAGGTAAATTTTCAAGGGTCGTATTCAGCCTAAAATTATTCTTGTTTTTTCCTATGATTGACCGTACCGGCAAATGGGGCGTACAACCCTGTGTGAACCTTGTGAAACCAGTTACGACGGATCATATTTTGAGTTCCTTTGTAAACGTAATTGCGGTGCATTTAATCGTTTTATGCCGATCCCTCGAGTTTAAAATGAAAATAATATACTCGTTTTGCAATTTTTTTTCTTTCCTCACTAGTATTACAATATACTATTGTTGTTGTTAATTTGATATATGTTGACAGATCGTGACAAATCTCACTGAGTTCAATTTAATTGTATCAAAAAAATAGGTCTGGTTTTGAATTGTTCGGAATGCACTATAAGCTACTTTAATTAATATATCAAAAAATGAATATAGAATCATGAAACAAATTAAATTCAAACAAATAAATTTGTCCATCATTTATAAATAAAAGTTAGTATAAATTTTTTTTTAAGATGTACATCGCTGGAGCAGTCCATGTATTTATGTCTACTGCATTTTTCGATGTGTTTTTGTATGGATGTTACCTTTTTGCAGAGTTCAGTTGAAAGGAAACATATTTTTGTCTCGCATAATATTTATTAGTAGTAATAACATTAGTGCATCACTAATATAATAGTTAGTATAGATAGTAAATATTGTGCCAGGGGAAACTATGAACTTTCCTGGATTCATTGAAAAGAAATCGTTTAATTTTTGTCGTTTCTAATCGTTATAATCAATTGGATGTTGAAGATTTTTGTGAGTTACTTTTCGTTGTTTTGCATTGCGGTTTTATTCTTTTGCAATTGTCGTGTTTTGTTAACTGTAAACAATAATCATTTTTTGTTGTATTTATTTTCTTCACACTCATTTGTTCCTGCTGCCTGAGTGATCCTTTCACCCCCCATGACTCCGTCCTTCCTGCTAATATATCTACGTAAGTCTTAAATACTTGTAAACCTACCGGAAATGACAGTACATTTACCGTAACCAAAATACGTAAATTAATATATTTTAAATAAAAATAAATTTAGATATACTGGGTGTCCCATTTTACATTATCTTATTAAATATCTCGAAATGAAAGCATTTTACCGAAAAGTATGCCGAATCATAATCCAGGAAGGGGGTCAACTTAAAAATTTTAAATGGGAACCCCTATTTTTTATTGCAGATTCTGAAAGAGCGTTAAAAAGTATGTAGGTTTTATCCGGATACTTTTTTTCAATTTCCAACACGAAATAACCCTATTAAAACACTTAATTTACAATTAAACTAATCACCAATCAGTAAACATGAAAATTCTTGATAAAATCAAATCATTCATAATTAGTTTATTTAATGTCCTGTTTTCGCCCCCCCTCCCAGTGTTAGGGATTGATATTTTCAGAAATTTAGGTAATGATTGAAACACCAAATGTTATTATTTATAAAGTTATTGACACAATATTAATTCACGAATATTTTGCACGAAAATCGTACTTTCACGATTACAGCGCCACCTGTTGGAATTGAAAAAAAGTATCCGGATAAAACCTACATACTTTTTAACGCTCTTTCAGAATCTGCAATAAAAAATAGGGGTGCCCATTTAAAATTTTTAAGTTGACCCCCCTCCTGGTCTCCCTTGGAGGTCTAGGGGGCCATTTTGTCAAAATCCGATAATGTAAAATGGGACACCCAGTATATGAATATTACAGCACACATTTCCTTCAATTTTAATTACAAAAAAAGGAAAGAGAGTCGCTAAAGAATTTATTAAGCCTAATTTTGCAACACAAATTGCTAAGTACAATCCGATTAACAATGGTTGATAGAAAAGTAACTATCAAAAGATCATGTTATTATTAACTTAGTAATTTTTGTTACAGAAGAGACATGAATAAAGTTATCTTTTTGTCCGAGGGTCATATCCGGTTGGTTTATTTAAAAATTGCCTGGTAAAATTTAGTTTGCATTGAATATTTTGCTAAAGAGCATGTTGTCTGTTAACTGGTGTCTTTTGGCAATCTCTGTGATGTTGAGGCGTGTGTTTGCGCTGAGACTGTGAGTGTGTGATGTGCAGGTGATGAGTCAGACTCGGTGGGCAACACTAGACCCGGGAAGACGAACATCACCACGCCCCCAGCCAAGGAGAAGAAGAAACCGTTCTTCAAGAAACAGGAAACGACCACTCCTTATGACGTAGTTCCTTCAATGAGACCTGTTGTTCTAGTTGGTCCCTCTCTCAAGGGGTATGAGGTCACGGATATGATGCAGAAGGCCCTCTTCGACTTCCTCAAACATCGCTTCGAGGGAAGGTAAGACACACCATTTGTTATTTAAAAATTAAGAAGAAATATATCATTACACGTCTTTTACACATTACTGAGTGCAGGGCCTCCTTTAACTTTGAATATTTATTAATTAAATATAAGATACCAAAAAAAATATATTTATAAATATATGTATGACAACAATAAGAATGATTAATATCTAAATAAAGTTTTAACAATATAAATAACATTAAATACAAAATTCTGAGTTAATTGGTGCAGCGATGTGTATTGTATACTCACTGTATGACTATCTAATATCTAGTTGCATATTCGATAAATGCAGGGGATACCAAAACAGCACTACGCACAAATGTATAGAGCCTTTGCCTATGTGTGTTGTATACAATGTAGTAACATAACAAACAAAAATGCAACAATGTAATAATGTACTTTTTAATAGTGTATAAATTTATTTAAAATTTGCAACTGGGGCCTGCTCTTGATCAAGCATTTCGTCATTTAGTACTTTATACAATGTAATAAATTGTTGAAAACGTGTATTAGATATTTCGTTATACATGTTTTAGTAAAAAATATAAAAAATTGGTGAAATAGTAGAAAATGAAAAGCAATTTATAAAATAGCATCACATCCGGGCCCTGGGTATTTTACCCCCCTACCCTCCCCTCTCGTCGAGCCTGACTGAGTGTGGTCCATAGCCTCCAAAAGGTATAAAATTATGGCAGTCAAACCTAATTTGAAAGGGAATGAACCAAACTGAAGCAATAAAAATGTAAATAAGTGAATGTATTTCTTGTAGAATAATAATAACGAGAGTAATGGCAGATATCTCGTTGGCGAAGCGCTCTCTGCTGAACAATCCTTCCAAGCGAGCGATCATGGAGCGCTCTAACTCAAGGTCGACCTGTTTGGCCGAAGTCCAAGCAGAGATCGAAAGGATATTTGAATTAGCTAGGACTTTGCAACTTGTAGTTTTAGATTGTGATACGATAAATCATCCATCTCAGCTTGCGAAGACGTCACTTGCTCCAACGATAGTTTATCTCAAAATTTCTAGTCCAAAGGTGAGAAAAACACATAATTCTTCTTCTCTAAATACATCTCTAAATCCATATCTATAATCCCTTCATGCTCGCTCATCCCATCTTTTGTGCACGAAACAAATCTTCAAGTTTTTATCCATGCGAACATTTTACGTGTCCAAACCATTTGAAGTGACACACACGCAAACATGTTTGCAAGATTTTAAGATTGAATTGTTAATAATTGTTGCTTGTTACAGGTATTACAAAGATTAATAAAATCTCGAGGCAAGAATCAGGCTCGACACCTAAACGTCCAAATGGTGGCAGCAGATAAATTAGCGCAATGTCCTCCGGAAATGTTTGATGTCATTTTAGATGAAAATCAACTTGAAGATGCTTGTGAGCACATAGCTGAATATCTAGAGGTATGTCAGACGAGGTCCATCCATTTATTTATTAAATTCATCTGAATTATGGTGGAATTTTGTGTAAAGTTTTGTAGATCCGTAAATATGTAAATTATGAACAAAATTGCAACGAATTTTATAACTTTAGGATATATGTTCTACTTATCTACAAATATTGATGTGATTTTGTTCATTATTTACTGATTTATGGATCTGTAAACTAATAAATTTATCGCAGATTTCCACCATTAATCTAGAATTTTTTTGCACATTTTTTATGTTTAGCAATAAGCATAAGAACAAACTGTATGGTAAATCCTAAGTCCATTGGACGAGAAGTATTTCGTAATGTCAGTATGCTCGAGTGATTTTGCTACAAGCAAAACAATTGTGAGCTTGTAAATAGAACTTAATTTTAAAAAATCTAAGAGATATCAGTAGTAAACTATGCTTATTGGTAGAATTTTAGAATATTTTGCAATACGAATAATTTTGAAGTCAAAAACTAGAACACATAAAATAAATAAATAAATATATCATCACGCCTTTTACCAATTACCGGGTGTGGCAGTCTGCGCTAACAGATCTCGGTAGGTCAAATCACAGCCCCCAAAGATGTTAGTGGAGGGCAGCCACAGGACCAGATTTAATTTGGTGAAAATTGTTTGCCGGCTGTGGGAATTGAACCAGGGTTCTCAAGATCCACAGGCCGACTCGATACCACTGAGCCACCTACCCCATAATTTATAATCATTTATAATTTATTTTATATCAACTTATTTCTCTTTCCCACATTCAATTCAAGTCATGCATTTATTTGTATCTTGTCCATTTATTCTCACAGCGCCAATTTTATCATTTTTACATTTTTATAATATTTTGTTAATAATTTCGTATTGTTTCAGGCATACTGGAGGGCGACCCACCCTCCAGTACCTCAGACAGTGCCGCGACCTTTGAACCCGTCGCCACAAGCATCACCAAGTGGTGACCAAGTGGGAAGAATAAATGCTTCTCCACCAGGTATAGTACTTCTGATTTTCTTTTGGAATGATTTGATACTACTTGTTTCACTGTCACATACTGATTCACCCTGGATATTCTTTATAATGTATGGCTAATTTGATATTGAATTGGTGCTGAAGCTAGATATTCAATACAAGAAATATTCCTGGAACGTAGATTGCAAAAAGCTATATTAATGTTGATATACGTATTACATGTTCCTTTCGGAATGATTTACTACTTTTGTTTTTGCATTAAACTGCAAAATTATATAATACTAGCATAGCTTATCTAATTTTTAAACACGCAAATGAAGAGCCATTGATTTATTTCATTTCATAATAATACAGGGCCTTCTTTTACCCAAGGCAAAATAGACAATCTAGAACAAAATGTGATTTTGTTTATTTATTGCTGTCAAACGTTTAATAGTTAATAATGTGGTCAGCGTAATATAGTATGTTATGCATCAAGGGAGGGAAACAAGCGATTATTCCTGCGTGTGAAGTTAGCAAACCGAAACGTAACCGAGGGCCGAAGGCTCGAGCTGAAGTCGAGGTTGGCCAACTTCATACAAGGGATAATCGCGCCCTCCCATGAAGCATATTATACTTTTCGTAACAAGTGCACAAAAATAAACGTCTTATATGGTTTGCGTAACTAGTTACCTAGGAAACTCCGCAAACAGCTAATAATCGTAGTCTCTAGGGAGAGAAACATCTCTCTAGGGAGACAAACATAATGTTTCTCTCCCTAGGGGAGAAAAGCAGTGTTTCTCTCTCTAAAATTAGGGAATAAGAACGTGTTTCTTGTGCATGTGTTACGAAAAATTAATTTTTACGGACGAGCTGAAAAGTTTGTGGGGTGAGAGACGAAAAAGCGAACCTCCATAATCCAGTGAGTCCAGTAAAGATTAAAAGCAAGCGTGCCACGTACAAAGTTTTATTTTCATCTTCACAGAGTTTTTTAAATTAATTTACTTTATTAGTTTTATAAAAAGATACATTACATTTTGTAACAAAAGATTGCTGGCGGTAGGGCAATTTATAGTTAGACGTTGGCATGGTGTTGTGATCGTTGTGATGCAAAAAAAACTACTGTCAGTGGCAACAATGAATTCTAGAAATATATAATTTGAAATCATGGATTTATTACCCAATGAAGATTTTGAAGGCGATTTTCTTGCAGTCCAAGAAAATAAATACAAAATATTGCAGGTACTGCAAGTAATAATTGTAAATCAATTTATATTAGTTTTTTTTTTGTGGTAACCATAAATGCCTCTAAGTGTCATTTACATAGAAGGTGGAAATAATTTGTTTTGCTCCAAATAAATTTCTCTAAAAAATATTTAAAAACGTTTGACAAGCGATAATGTACAATAGCAAATATTTAAAATTATTTGGTATTGTGTAGATTCTTATTTATTTGAAGCATAAAACATGTAACAGAGTTTGAAGACGGCTCTGTAAAGATATGCATTATAATTTGAGTGAAAACTAGTTGGAATATAAGATATGAAAATGTGTTAGTAAATGTGCTTGTGAACTCTGAAATGAATGAATCTCCCTGTAAGAAAACTAACAATACTAACGTCAATCCTTGTTGTGCAGGACACCACGATGTGTATGGTTATTCCCACGATACTAGAGGTACTTTTTCACAAAAATTCATTACTCTACATCGTGAAGATTCGGAAAACATAGATTCGTTAGAAAGTGTTTCATATGTCTAGAGACATGGCATGTTGTTGTACAAACTTGACATTTCTAGGTAGTTAATAATTACTTGCGCATGTTTTCACAAACATCTATGTCTGTTTCGGTGTTCGTTCGTTCGTTCGTTCGTTCGTACATTCGTTGTCCTCGATGTTGTTTTCTCATTTCTCGATGTTTTTGCACAATTATTTTTAGTTGTGTGTTTAGTATTTATACAAGAAACAATTATATACAAGCGTACTATTGTTTTTAGTTTATATTTACTCGTATATGTATTTTGTTTAAATTGGAATTATAACAGGTTAGTAAAAAGTACATTAGATTGATGTAGTAGATATTTAGATTTGAACAAAGTAAAAAACATTTCGGCATAGAATATTTTGTACTGCCAAAAGTTTCTAAATTATACAAACAATTGCAACCCAAGGCTCTTTGCATAACATGAAAGGATGTCACACTTTACTCCAAAGGTAAACATATGATTTTTTCACGACCATTCGTTTATGTCATTGAAATAAAAATTAAAAATACGTTCAATATATGACTAAATAAATATCTAAAACTGTGTTGACTGTTGCTATAAAACCAACTATAAATAAGAAAGCAGAATATACACATTTCAGAATGTCATTTTAGTGCAGAAAGTTGACTTTTTCTGCTCGTCGAGTGTATCTATGTGTCAATATTTTCAAATGAATTGTAAAAATTGAAAAGGATAGTAATATATTTAAAAAATACCGATTGTTTGGGTTTCTAGGTTTTTCTGAGTTTTATTAATAATTAAAACATTAGAAATGGACTACTATGGGTTGGGGTCTCATTATCAAGTCAAGTAGCAAAACAAACTTAAATTTACTTCCTAAATACAACATGTTAAAATAAAATGAAATAAGTGTTTAAGTAGAGACGCAGAGTCACAAAAAAGACTTTAATTACGACTTAAACAAAAGAAAAAAGAATTGTCAAAAATTATTTACAATTGTATTTTAAGCAGGGTTCGTAAATATCATGATATTTATAATAAATATCATGATATTTATAATAAATATCAAAATATCTGATATATAGGATATATATCAGATAAATATCACTTTTTGGATATTTATTTTTTAATTTTAGTTTTTGTACACATTTAGAAAAACTGAAAAATTCGAAAAATTTCACTTTTCCGGAGGCTATAACTCAAAAACTAAACAAGATATGGAAATGCGCTCAACGGCGTTGAATTCCCCGTGTCCGAATTGACTTATAAGCAAATTTTCATACAATTTTAAACAATTTAATATTTTTAATTATTTCCTAAGGGGTACCCCTTTGGTTTTTTCAGATTTTAATTCAATTTTCCCAAAAATCCTTAATCGTAGGATTATTAAAACGAAAATTTACATACATATGTATTTTGACCCACTGAATCCAGTGGTGCAATCTTCAAATGCATATGACTTCCGGTTTTCGAGAAAATGTTAAAAAACCGCTTTTTGCGATTTTTTTGGCGGAAAATTGAAAAAAAATAAAAATCGCTGAAACTATGTTTATAAGTTAACTGAAGCACGAGAAAATTAATTCCGTTGAGCGCGTTTTCATATCACATTTAGTTTTTGAGATATAGCCTCGGAAAAGTAGAAAAATTGAAAAATACGAAAAATTTCACTTTTCCGGAGGCTATATCACAAAAACTATTTGATATTCTTATATAATGGATATATATATCATTGCAAAAATATGACGATATATATCAAAATAAATATCATGATATATATCGATCGATATATATCTTCGAACCCTGATTTTAAGCATTTTAAATGGTTGTAGAAAAAATATTGTATTTCACCACGAGCAGAAAGTGTCTTTGCTTTTCTTGCCTTGTCTCCATACGCGAGCAGCAATAGACTACTTTCTGCTCTAGATACACAAATAACTATTGTAGACCGTTACCTTTAACAAACATAAAGTCGGTTAATTTTTGTAACTGATCGTAGAAATTTAGTTGTGTATCGGTCTGTAATAGTTTCTTTCAATCCTTGGTATTAAATAATTAATAGAATAAAATTATCTTCATTTAAAGTATGTGTTTGTAAAATAATTTCGGAACGTTTGGCAGTGAGGAAGATCAAGTAACATGATAATAATATCTAACAAAGTGAAAAGCGTGATAGATAATGGAATGCAAACATGTTTCTTGCTACATTTCAGATTTTTCGGGGTCTCTAAATCCAGTATCACATTCGCTGCATCCAGACTATTAATTAGACACAGTATATCAGGTTTTAGTTTGCAGATTTCAGGCATGCGTTTTGCAGTTTTGCTCATACTTTGTTTTCTGTTCTGCTTTGTGCGTTTGCTGCATTGCTTCGCAATCTCGTCGCTTGTAACGCAGACTTCTACAGCTTAAGCTATTACAATCCTCATTACAATGACTGTGCCAGTCCTGGGATTGTTAATACTGCAGGACACTTTGACGCGGAATGGCACGACGGACAATATTATTTGACTTAGTTTTGGTTTGTAAGTACGGTTTCATTATTTTTCAGCTTACTAATGGTTTGTGGTTTTGGTGGTGTTTCGTTGTTGTGCTGTTTTGTCAACTTCATGTTATATTAGACAGATTTTTTGTATTTGTTCTGCAAAAAAATATTATTTTTCGTAGTTTTTAAATCAAATATCAATTTGGCATTTTACGTATATATTTTGCAAATTTTATTGATTATTGTGCTATTATTATTGCACCATTTCTAAAGAAGATTTTTATTATTAACATTTTTTGGTATATTTTTGGTGCCTTATGCTAATAAATTATTTTCGTAAATGCTGTTTAAATACGAATCCTTTTTAGGCAAATTTATTATTTAAATTTTAGGGTAAAACGATTAGATTTATTAAATGATTAACTTTTCTTTTCAAATAAGTAAGTTAAAATATTCGCGGTACAGTCAAAGTCTAGGTATATGTCAAAATGTTATTGGATCGAATTTAGCATTCGTCTTTAAATAAGATTTCAGCCTCTATTTATTGTTTTATTTTTACGATAATTCAGTGATTTTTAAAGTGTACGTCCTGATTACCGAGAGGTCGCTTAATGCTTTTAGAAATTATAAAAAATTTCAAAGATTTAAAGAATTTTTACAAGCTTAATAACATAGTTCAATTAATTTTACAAACTATACCAAAGTGCTAATGGAGAAGTTTAAATCAAATAATTATTAAATTTATTGTATTGCAAACGTAAAAATGTAATTTTGACATTTAATATTTAAAAAAATAGTAAAGTTAGGAAAGGACCATTGCGAAACCATTTCCATTACAATATTCTATTATAATCGTTTAAAGATAACAATTATTTATTTGATAGTTAAACTGTTAAAATAAATAAATATAACATCACGCCTTTTATCCATTACTGGGTTTGGCACTCTGCCTAAGCAGATCTCGGTAAGTGATATATTTTTTCAAGTAAAGTGCGGTTACCAGCCGTCATATCACGGCCCCCAAATATATTAGTAGAAGGGGAGCCATAAGGGTAGATTTAAATTGGTGAAAATTGTTTGTCGGCTGTGGGTATCGAACCAGGGTTCTCAAGATACCACTGAGCCACCTAATTGTCATTAGGACAAGTTAACTAGTTAAAGAAGAATGTTAAATTCATCTACCTGTCTGTCCAGTCATTGTACCTAATCTGAAAACCTCATCGAAAAATCATGAGCGTATATTATCTCCTAGGTCCCTCGTACCACCCCGCGCATTCCCGAGGTCGCTCTCGGTTAGAACGCGAGCGTGAATACGACGAGTACGCCGCCGAGCGGGACATGTACCCGCACCAGCACCAGCAACACGTTCCACCACACCTCCAAGGCGGGCAGGACTACCGCGAGCGTCCGCTGCCGATGGATCGGCCACACCGTGAACGTCTCCCACCCCGTGATGACGCCGACTACCCCCAGCACCGGGGCTCGTCGCGCCGCGCGCTCAACGCCATATAGTGGAGGCTTTCCGCGGAACGGCCCATTGAAGAAGAGATCACCCATGAGGAGAGAGAGTATCACTCGCTTCCTTCTGCCTATCCTGCCTCTACATCTAAGGACTATGGTGCCGGCGCTGTTGGTGGAGAGTACAGTCGGAGAAGCTCAAGAGAGAGACAGCTCCATGATGAGTACTTCTACGACGAGCGCCGGAGAGACAGGGATAGAGAACATCCGCGGGATAGGTATCAGAGGTATTATGAATAAAGCGCTTTTCACTTGGAACTGAGATTTTTATCTTACATATTTACAACTGGTAAATATTATCAAAGTAATTTACACGAAAATTCTTCTAATAAAAGCTGTAGAATACTTATTTGTATAACTTGAGGAAAGTTTATTATTTCCTCGCACGGAAGTAATGATACTTTATTCTAGAGGTATACATATGATATTTTCTGCGACCATACTTTCATGTAATTTAAATAAAAATTGAATAAATAGATGAATAAATATCTAAGAGTTTGTTGAATAAATTGGGAAGGAAAATAATTATTTTTCTCTCTAGGGGAGAAAATAATACTTTTCTGCCTAGGAAGGAAAATCTTTCAACAAAGATAATAACCGCAAACAAGGGATGAAAACACTACTTTTAGTTAAGGTTATAGCAAAACTTTCACGACCCCTAACAAAATGTAAATTTTGCTAGCCTTATTTAAGAAAAGAAAGGGAAACTTTTCATCCTTCGGGAAGAGAGTATGTTTTTTTTTATCTAAGAAAGAAAAGTGACAACTGAAACACAGCAGTATGATCCAAATTTTACTTTGTAATAGGGTGGCAAAGAAGTATATGTATACCTCGTCAAAAAAGTATCATTCTACTTTCGAAAAGAAATTTATCACTTGTGCCCTTGATATATAAATAATTATATAATTTTTATTTAAAAGGATTTTTTTGTAAAATAATGTGGAAACATTTAAAGTTTTCCAACAAAAACTGAAGGATTTGAGACTATATTTGTTTGATAAAGTTGAAATATATTGTTTTAAAAATCCCAGTGCCACGATGAATTCTGTTTTTGTGGTTTTAAAATCAGTTATGGGACCATCTATTTCAAATATGTTAGAGATTTGTGTTCAACTGTTTCTTAATAATACAGAATTAATTTTGTACTTACCAGTCTGCTCGTAGTCTTGCACAAAGTCTCAATTAAATGACATGTCCTTACCAATTTAGAATCGTGATTAGTTTATGTAAAATATTGTAAAACCAGGGAAACAGAAGTGTGCGTGAAAGATACCTCTGATTGTTTCTTCTTTAATGGACCGTTCCCAAACTGTTGAACTTTGTGTCTGGTGCCACTGACTGGAACATGTTTGGGTAAGAGCTCAATTTTTCAAATCTTTAAAGAAAGTAGTTATTAAATATGCCAAGCTTTAACAAAAACAAACAAAATCAAGTTGAAAACATATATTAGGATTTTTAAATTTGTACTTTAAGAGAAAATATTTAGTGCAGTTTGAATGTGACGTTTTGAAGTTTGTAAAAATATTGATTTTAAAATGAAGACACATGTTCATTTCATTTTTTTATACAATGTATAACTAGTAGGATAAATATTTATTATTAAAAAAGAACTGAATACTTGCTTAACTGAAGGATTATGCAGCTTTTAGTGTGGTATGAACATTTTCAGAAGTTTATAAGAATCAGAATGCAAGCTGAAGTTCATTGCTTCAAATGCTAGAGCTAAGGCTAACGATGAACACACTTTTCTTCATTCATTAAAATGTTTACTAAGGAATTGAACTACTCTTAATATAAAACATTTAAATTTACTTTTTTTTCATTTTAATATTAGTGAAATTTAATGACACTGACATTCTCTTTGATTTTCTGTGCTCCTGGTACAAAATAAGAAGAAAAGTATAAAATGTTTATCGTTAACAGTCGAATGTTGCTATTAATAAATATTGAAAGAAATTTACGTGATATTAAAATAATTGATTAATGATAAAAAAATATTTTAATCATTTTCATTGACACGTTCAGTGAAAAATAGAAATATCAGATTTCATTGGCGATTTGATCGAAGATTGAAATAGTTGGTTGAAAATAGAACGTTCTAAGAAATATTGCATATAAACATGTTATCAGAATGAATTGCCATGCTTCCTGTAATATATTAAGTGTGGCTTAAGCCACGGAATTATCCTTTGGATATATTTTAGCGCCTTCATATATAGAATAATTCATATTTGTTCTGTTTTTCGATTATTTTCAATTTTGAATCACAAACAATTAAACTACAACTACAGTCTTTCTAAACAACATTCTTAAAACATTTTAAAATATTTTTTTAGGAAAATATTTGAAAATGTTTAAAAAATTGTAAACCCTGTAAAATTAAAAAATATTTTTGAAAATATGGTCTTGCATCATCCTTTAATTCATAAGCTTCAATACAAAATGGTACTTACATAGAAAAACACTTGCATGTGCCGTAATGGCATTAATCACTGACCAAAAATCACATTACAAATTAATTGTATAGTATGTAGTTAAACATATTTGTAAATACAAAATATATTGTTACGATTAATTTATTTATATGTTTTGTGGTCAATATATTATTGCCAAATGTTTATATATATTTAATATTGAAAGAATACATGGAATTATTTTAGTGTATGATCACTTTGCGATACAATACGAACATTATTTAAGTAATTAATAAATATTTAAATATAGCAGATGTTAAATGATAACTGATTGCCTTAAAGGAATCTGCTGTAGATTTATTTTCATTTACGTAGCATGTCCAAAAAAAAAACATATATATATATATATATATATATATATATATATATATATATATATATATATATATATATATATATATATATATACATATATATATTTCCAACTGTCAATCGTTTCTAAATTATTTTACAGAAAAATGTTTCAAATAAAAGCGATAAAAAATAACATTCTCTGCGCATCCTTTTATTTCAAGTATTTTTCAGGAATAATATAACAGCTTTTCGATAACTTATTGCCTAATAGTAACAAGCTTGGCAAAGAAATTTTAGGAGTTGACAATTTTTAAATAATTATTTGACATTTGTTCAAAGAAATAAATGCTAGTACAGTAATTATTAGAGATGGGCGAATATCATCCGCGAATAGTCGAATGCCGCGAATATTGACATTATTCGATATTCGCGATTTTCGAATATTAACGTCAGTATAGCGAACATTCGAATACCTCGAATATCGCGTCATATATTTTTGACTATGTTTTTCTTTATCATTTGTACATAAACTTAAAGCTATTACAATACTTTGAAGTTATTAATAACAAAGATATATTGTTTCAAAACCATGAAGACGTACCATATTTCAAATTTGTTTTTTACCAACATCAGCCCGTACGTTTCACCTTAAATTTGTTTGTTTTCGTCTTTTTCTTTTTTGTTTGTACTTTTTGTTTTATTTTTATTTTATCTTAACCATTTCATTCAAATAATGAAAAGGACAATTAAATAATTATTAATAATTTTAGGAATATTCGAGATCTGATTAATTCGTATTCGATATTCGAATTCGAGAAATTTGATATTCGCCCATCTCTAGTAATTATTGTTATTATAATTATGACGGAAGTGATTAAAACGCATACATTTTATTGGTTTTAAGAAAGGTTCAAAAATAATGTCACAGATACATTCATAAAAAGTGTAATATCATTTTGAATATTATTTATAACTGTGTTTAATATTGAAACAGATTTACAAAATGAATGAAATTTGATGCTAATTAACAGTCTTTCTAACTTTTAATTTGAGGAATTAAAACGAAATAAAAAATGGCACTAGAACATTGGAAACGTTTGGCAGATGTAAATAGTCTGAGTATGTTTGCGATATGATGTATTGTCGAGTGATGATTCTCCGTGATTTGTGATTGAATTAATGTTACTTTTTGTGTATTTTCCAAGATGTATGTTTGTTGCAATTTGTCTGTTGAATGATAATCTATAGAAATGGGTAAACCATTTAGCTTTAAACTCCTCTAAGATAAAGTGACTGTTTTCCGCTAAAGTCACTAAGATGGTAGCACATATTGTGCTAGCACGTTTTATATTCTTGCACAGAATATGACATCGTATTTGTAGGATAGGTTAGTAATTCAAACGAGCGACATTTGAACAATGAAAGATGATAACAATATCTAACTTTCAATAAACTTTTTCCCGTTAAAAATCATTTCACTTTGAATAAAGTGTTCTGTTGGCTCTTTAAGAATCTATCAAGTTTCAAAGAATTTAGTAAACGTGTACATGAATTGAATTAGTTTAGTTTGTTTTCTTTGTACAAAAGTAAAATTGAATCACGAATAATAGATTCTTACAGAGTGTATAGTGTTCTTATTATGTTTGATATGCATTAAGAATTAATCGATGATTGAATTTGTGAAATAATTTAAAATGGTGTTATATTTATCAAACACAAGATACTTCCCAGCCTTCTACAGTGAAATGTTTAATTTATTGAAAAGTTATGAAATATTTTTATTAGTTTTTAGATGTAGAACCTTTTGAACTGTTAATATTTATATAAAATTCTATGATTATTATTACTTAGAATATATAAAATTATCAACTATACTGAAACAGAAGTTAGCTGAACATATTTGATACATAACACATACTGTATATATAATACTATTATACGTATAAAGGTCTTGTTTCGTTTCAAAAGCCATTAGAATCATTTGACTAATTACTTTTCAGCAGAATGCTTTGTTGATGATTCGTAAGGTTAGTCATTATTCTTAGCTTAAATTATTAGTGTACATTGTTGACTATCTTATTACGAATTGTTAACAACATAATGGTGTAATATTGTATCATTTACAATCATAGTATATATCAGTTGTTTATAAGATGAATAATAGTATGGTTAATGTAAAATGAATGCCTTGCCGATATATATATTTTAAGTTTTTGTAATTATTGATTACAAATGTTACAATTCATTTCAAACACAATTTTATCTGTGTACCGTAAATTTGGTACGCTGTCCTGCACATGAAATGTGCATTTTTTAAAATAAATTCTGAATATTGAATTGCGAACGTTCATTATTTGTCCTCTACAAATATTATTTTATAAATCTCCCTACATCTAACAATAGAAGCGAATTACATTTTTGTACGAGGACTGCCATTGGGATCTTGGATCAGCTGGTGTTCAGTGGAACTGTTACTATCATGGATATCATCAACGAAATCAACTTGAACTTCTTCTCTTGCATCAATAAAACCAAGCCCGAATATTAACAGTGTAAGAAAATTATTCATTTTTAAATACCTGTTAAAGTCCGCAAAAAACAATAATAAGTTTGTTAAAAATGTGCAATATTTTTACTAGAGATGGGCGAATATCATCCGCGAATAGTCGAATGCCGCGAATATTGACATTATTCGATATTCGAGATTTTCGAATATTAACGTCAGTATAGTGAACATTCGAATACTAGGAATATCGCGCCATTATGTTGACCGCAGTTTTTGACTATGTTTTTCTTTATCATTTGTACATAAACTTAAAGCTATTACAATACTTTGAAGTTATTAATAACAAAGATATTTTGTTTCAAAACCATGAAGACGTACCATATTTCAAATTTGTTTTTCGCCAACATCAGCCCGTACGTTTCACCTTAAATTTGAAGTTTTCGTCTTTTTCTTGTTTGTTTTAATACTATTTTATCGTAACAATTTCATTCAAATAATGAAAAAGACATAATTAAATAATTATTAATAATAAATAAATTAACTTTTAGGAGTATTCGAATATTCGAGTACCTCGAATATTCGAGATCTGATTAATATTCGTATTCGATATTCGAATTCAAGAAATTTGATATTCGCCCATCTCTAATTTTTACTAATTAAATTATACGAATAATAATTTACTGTGAAATTTTGAATAAATTTGATTAAAAAATTGGGAAAACTGACAGAATTAATATTTAATCTTTTAAAACAATTACCTGTATTTAAAAGATAATTTTTAATATAAAGAGCTAATAGTTTTAATGGTTGGTATTACAAGTTGGATTTTTTGTGTAATAAAATTAATGGTTTTAATATTTTAAAGATATGTGAAACTATCCTCTAAATGTACTCAAAATTGAGTCAGCAAGTAATTTAACGTTATGTACTATTTTATTAATATTATTTGTAATGGTTGTTAATTATTTTTTGTTTGTTTAGAATTATATTTGGAGCAGCGAAGAAAGTCAAACATCTGAAGATAATTTTGGTGTGAGTGTCCAGTTTCTGTAGAAAGAATATCCAGAAGAAGAATAGCTTCTTGCTTTCAGGAGCACTACACAGAGCTGGGTCATGCTTTATATTTAAATAAAAATTGTATTTCACAAATTAATAAATTAAATACTAGAAAATATGCTTGCTATAATATAGTTACAAATACATATGCAATTTACAAGAAAATGAGTTGTAATGAATTATTTAAGAAAATATACAATATGTAATCGATATTTTCGACCTGGTGCCCATACACATTTGAAACCGTCAACAAGTTACCGAAGCAGTTTTATGTTATTTATTATTCTATTTTGTATATTGCAAATTTTGATCTAAAGCTTTGTTTTTATGTTTTTAAAGCCCGCTTTGCCATGAATCGTCTTTCCCATCAACCTGGAGCAAGAGACTTATTTTGGGACCACCGTCACCACCTTTTGCAGAACCCCCAAAGACAGAATCGTCTTCTAAATTTCTCACAAGATTGTATTAAATGAAGAAGAAGCCCCCTCAAAAATAAAATAACATTCCCAAACAATATTGTCACCCTTCATATATTGTATTAAATTGTGTTTTTAATATAAAGTCTTTTGTATATAGAATAATGTCAAACATTTTATATTGCAATAATATTGTACTTGTAATACATATTGTAGTGTATTTTGTATACAGTTATAAAATGTCAATAAATGAATATAAAATAACTTGGAATCTTTTATTTATTATCATCAAGCATCAAAATTTCAGAAAGAAATGATAGCCAAGATGGCCAGCCCGATGTGCTATGTACAATTCTGACTTGTACCTAACAGTAGAAATACATCAATAGATTACCGCCAAATTGTATTAGGATGGTTATCTCCTCAACATTCTGCTGCCCGGATAGAATATTGAAAATTTAGGAATTCGTCCTAAAATCGTGTCTGTGTGAATGTTAGAGTGTGGTGGTGCGTTGTCTACCAAGTCAATAAAATATAATGAATTTATATCCTTATTCACAATTAATGGTTTTAATGCTACTGAAAATGAAGATATTATTATTTTTATTTATACATTTGCATGTAGATGCTTTCCTAATGTTGTTCTGAAATGATACGTGTGGCGCCATCTGTTGTGTATTGTTTGAACTATAGCGAAGCTGGCCTGATGTGCGATCAAAATTGTTGTATTAGGGGAAGAGCTATAATTAGCCCTACGCCCTTGAGACTTCGCTATATGATAGAGAAGGGTCGGTTTTTCAGGGGTTCTATGAGGGGACGGCGGAATTTCGTTATTTTTGCTCTATATCTTACGGCTTTCGAGATATTACACTTTAAAGTTTTACAAAAATTTTAAGGGTAAAATTCAATTAATTTGTATTATTTCCCATTGTTCTTTGACATATTAGTTTTCATTTATTGGACATAAAGCCAATTATGCTTTAAATTAATTAATTACAACATCCTAATGCGAAAAACCGACCCTTCTCTATTATACACCCTTGAGACTTTGCCATATTATAGAGAAGGGTCGGTTTTTAACCCCTTGACGTTTTTTCTAGGCTAAAATTAGACTATCTCCGAGCGCGCTGAAAGTTCACAAACATATTCTAGAGCTTTATATTCGATGCGAAGCTTAATAAAAAATTTCAGCAAAATCGAAGCTATATTAATAACAAAAAATAATAAAAATTGAAATAACAATGGTATCTCCCTAATTCGATATCGATGATTAAGAAAATTCTAGTTAAAAAATTATTTTGGCCTTAGTTTTTGGGTAAATAACTAATTAATGTTTTAAAAATTCTTATAGGATGGATGTCAAACTAATATGAACCTTAAGTAAATATAATTTAAGATTTAATATCGCATACAAAACCGTAACACAACTGCAGTTTTTTAAGTTTATTGCCAAATCTAGAGAGTATTTGATAAAATCTTTCAAATAAAAGATAAATATTATTTAATTCCCTACAGCTTTTGGTTGAAACATTTTTCTCTACAACCCTTAACTTCGGAGATACGAGAAACCACCCTTAAAGTGAAATATCTACCCTACTAATGCAAATTTAGGGGTCGTCCGCGGACTTCGCATCAAACATGACGCCGTAGAACATGCATGCAAAATTTCAGCGAAATAGCATATATCGGTACAAATTAAGCGTTTCAAATCGATGGACTATAGCCTTACCATCTTTTTTGCTTCTAAATTAAAGTATCTCCGATCGCGCTGAAATTTTGCATGCATGTTCTAGGGCTTTATATTCGATGCGGAACCGGGACCGAGGCCAAAATATTCATTAGTAGGGTAGATATTTCACTTTAAGGGTGGTTTTCTGTATCTCCGAAGTTAAGGGTTGTAGAGAAAAATGTTTCAACCAAAAGCTGTAGAAAATAAAATAATAAGCTACTTTTATTTGAAACATTTCATTAAAAAACCTCATAGTTTTGAATAAATGTTAAAAAACTATTGCTTTTTTATGTAGCTCTGTTCATGTATTGTATTCGATTTTTTATCTAATGTTACATGTATTTAGGGTTCACTTTAGTTTCACATTCTTCCTATTGGGATTAATAAAATATTAATTAGAAATTTACGTTAAAACTATGGCCTAATTAATTTTTTCAGTAGTATTTTCGAAATCGACGATATCTATTTAGGGAGATAACGTTGTTAGCTCAATTTTTATTATTTTTTATTATTAATAAAGCTTCGATTTTGCTGAATTTTTTTATTAAGCTTTTAGGACCTCAGATTAAATGTATATTTTATTAAACTCCCCTGAATTTTCATTAGTATAAAAGATAATTTATTTTAAGTGTGGTTTTTTGTATCTCTGAAATTAAGGGTTGTATTGAAAAAAGTTTCAATCAAAAGATGTAGAGAAAAATACAAGAAATAATTCTTATTTGAAAGATTTCTTTGTATAACGTCTAGTTTTGGCGTAAATCGCTAAATTATGAATGTGATTTTTAGTTCAGTTTTGTGCCACACGAAGTGGTGACGCCACTGAATTTACTATTGTGCGATTTTTGTTGTGACTTCAGTGGCGTCACCACTTTATGTGTCGAAATTTTGAACTAACAATAACGTTAAAATATTAGCAATTTCCATCGAAACTAGACATTATTTGAAAAATTCTTTCAACTAAAACTAGTTTCTTCTTTTATTCTCTACAGCTTTTGGTTGAAACTTTTTTCCCTACGACCCTTAATTTCGGAGATATAAAAAACCACCCTTAAAGTGAATTATCTTTTATACTAATAAAAATTTAGGGGATTTTCATTAAATATACATTTAGCCTGAGATCCTAGAAGATTAATAAAAAATTTCGGCGAAATCAAAGCTTTATTATTTGTAAAAAATAATAAAAATTGAGATAACAATGTTATCTCCCTAATTCGATACCGTTGATTTACAAAATTCTAGTTAAAAAATTATTTGGGCCTTAGTTTTTGGGTAAATTACTAATTAATGTCTTAAAAATTCTTATAGGATGGATGTCAAACTAATATGAACCTTAAGTAAATATAATTTAAGATTTAATATCGCATACAAAACCGTATTACAACTGCAAAAAAACATGATAGTTTTTTAAGTTTTTTTCAAAATCTAGAGAGTATTTGATAAAATCTTTCAAATAAAAGATAAATATTATTTAATTCCCTACAGCTTTTGGTTGAAACATTTTTCTCTACAACCCTTAACTTCGGAGATACGAGAAACCACCCTTAAAGTGAAATATCTACCCTACTAATGCAAATTTTGGGGTCGTCCGCGGACTTCGCATCAAATATGACGCCGTAGAACATGCATGCAAAATTTCAGCGAAATAGCATATATCGGTACAAATTAAGCGTTTCAAATCGATGGACTATAGCCTTACCATCTTTTTTGCTTCTAAATTAAAGTATCTCCGATCGCGCTGAAATTTTGCATGCATGTTCTAGGGCTTTATATTCGATGCGGAACCGGGACCGAGGCCAAAATATTAATTAGTAGGGTAGATATTTCACTTTAAGGGTGGTTTTCTGTATCTCCGAAGTTAAGGGTTGTAGAGAAAAATGTTTCAACCAAAAGCTGTAGAAAATAAAATAATAAGCTACTTTTATTTGAAACATTTCATTAAAAAACCTCATAGTTTTGAATAAATGTTAAAAAACTATTGCTTTTTTATGTAGCTCTGTTCATGTATTGTATTCGATTTTTTATCTAATGTTACATGTATTTAGGGTTCACTTTAGTTTCACATTCTTCCTATTGGGATTAATAAAATATTAATTAGAAATTTACGTTAAAACTATGGCCTAATTAATTTTTTCAGTAGTATTTTCGAAATCGACGATATCTATTTAGGGAGATAACGTTGTTAGCTCAATTTTTATTATTTTTTATTATTAATAAAGCTTCGATTTTGCTGAATTTTTTTATTAAGCTTTTAGGACCTCAGATTAAATGTATATTTTATTAAACTCCCCTGAATTTTCATTAGTATAAAAGATAATTTATTTTAAGTGTGGTTTTTTGTATCTCTGAAATTAAGGGTTGTATTGAAAAAAGTTTCAATCAAAAGATGTAGAGAAAAATACAAGAAATAATTCTTATTTGAAAGATTTCTTTGTATAACGTCTAGTTTTGGCGTAAATCGCTAAATTATGAATGTGATTTTTAGTTCAGTTTTGTGCCACACGAAGTGGTGACGCCACTGAATTTACTATTGTGCGATTTTTGTTGTGACTTCAGTGGCGTCACCACTTTATGTGTCGAAATTTTGAACTAACAATAACGTTAAAATATTAGCAATTTCCATCGAAACTAGACATTATTTGAAAAATTCTTTCAACTAAAACTAGTTTCTTCTTTTATTCTCTACAGCTTTTGGTTGAAACTTTTTTCCCTACGACCCTTAATTTCGGAGATATAAAAAACCACCCTTAAAGTGAATTATCTTTTATACTAATAAAAATTTAGGGGATTTTCATTAAATATACATTTAGCCTGAGATCCTAGAAGATTAATAAAAAATTTCGGCGAAATCAAAGCTTTATTATTTGTAAAAAATAATAAAAATTGAGATAACAATGTTATCTCCCTAATTCGATACCGTTGATTTACAAAATTCTAGTTAAAAAATTATTTGGGCCTTAGTTTTTGGGTAAATTACTAATTAATGTCTTAAAAATTCTTATAGGATGGATGTCAAACTAATATGAACCTTAAGTAAATATAATTTAAGATTTAATATCGCATACAAAACCGTATTACAACTGCAAAAAAACATGATAGTTTTTTAAGTTTTTTTCAAAATCTAGAGAGTATTTGATAAAATCTTTCAAATAAAAGATAAATATTATTTAATTCCCTACAGCTTTTGGTTGAAACATTTTTCTCTACAACCCTTAACTTCGGAGATACGAGAAACCACCCTTAAAGTGAAATATCTACCCTACTAATGCAAATTTTGGGGTCGTCCGCGGACTTCGCATCAAATATGACGCCGTAGAACATGCATGCAAAATTTCAGCGAAATAGCATATATCGGTACAAATTAAGCGTTTCAAATCGATGGACTATAGCCTTACCATCTTTTTTGCTTCTAAATTAAAGTATCTCCGATCGCGCTGAAATTTTGCATGCATGTTCTAGGGCTTTATATTCGATGCGGAACCGGGACCGAGGCCAAAATATTCATTAGTAGGGTAGATATTTCACTTTAAGGGTGGTTTTCTGTATCTCCGAAGTTAAGGGTTGTAGAGAAAAATGTTTCAACCAAAAGCTGTAGAAAATAAAATAATAAGCTACTTTTATTTGAAACATTTCATTAAAAAACCTCATAGTTTTGAATAAATGTTAAAAAACTATTGCTTTTTTATGTAGCTCTGTTCATGTATTGTATTCGATTTTTTATCTAATGTTACATGTATTTAGGGTTCACTTTAGTTTCACATTCTTCCTATTGGGATTAATAAAATATTAATTAGAAATTTACGTTAAAACTATGGCCTAATTAATTTTTTCAGTAGTATTTTCGAAATCGACGATATCTATTTAGGGAGATAACGTTGTTAGCTCAATTTTTATTATTTTTTATTATTAATAAAGCTTCGATTTAGCTGAATTTTTTTATTAAGCTTTTAGGACCTCAGATTAAATGTATATTTTATTAAACTCCCCTGAATTTTCATTAGTATAAAAGATAATTTATTTTAAGTGTGGTTTTTTGTATCTCTGAAATTAAGGGTTGTATTGAAAAAAGTTTCAATCAAAAGATGTAGAGAAAAATACAAGAAATAATTCTTATTTGAAAGATTTCTTTGTATAACGTCTAGTTTTGGCGTAAATCGCTAAATTATGAATGTGATTTTTAGTTCAGTTTTGTGCCACACGAAGTGGTGACGCCACTGAATTTACTATTGTGCGATTTTTGTTGTGACTTCAGTGGCGTCACCACTTTATGTGTCGAAATTTTGAACTAACAATAACGTTAAAATATTAGCAATTTCCATCGAAACTAGACATTATTTGAAAAATTCTTTCAACTAAAACTAGTTTCTTCTTTTATTCTCTACAGCTTTTGGTTGAAACTTTTTTCCCTACGACCCTTAATTTCGGAGATATAAAAAACCACCCTTAAAGTGAATTATCTTTTATACTAATAAAAATTTAGGGGATTTTCATTAAATATACATTTAGCCTGAGATCCTAGAAGATTAATAAAAAATTTCGGCGAAATCAAAGCTTTATTATTTGTAAAAAATAATAAAAATTGAGATAACAATGTTATCTCCCTAATTCGATACCGTTGATTTACAAAATTCTAGTTAAAAAATTATTTGGGCCTTAGTTTTTGGGTAAATTACTAATTAATGTTTTAAAAATTCTTATAGGATGGATGTCAAACTAATATGAACCTTAAGTAAATATAATTTAAGATTTAATATCGCATACAAAACCGTATTACAACTGCAAAAAAACATGATAGTTTTTTAAGTTTTTTTCAAAATCTAGAGAGTATTTGATAAAATCTTTCAAATAAAAGATAAATATTATTTAATTCCCTACAGCTTTTGGTTGAAACATTTTTCTCTACAACCCTTAACTTCGGAGATACGAGAAACCACCCTTAAAGTGAAATATCTACCCTACTAATGCAAATTTTGGGGTCGTCCGCGGACTTCGCATCAAATATGACGCCGTAGAACATGCATGCAAAATTTCAGCGAAATAGCATATATCGGTACAAATTAAGCGTTTCAAATCGATGGACTATAGCCTTACCATCTTTTTTGCTTCTAAATTAAAGTATCTCCGATCGCGCTGAAATTTTGCATGCATGTTCTAGGGCTTTATATTCGATGCGGAACCGGGACCGAGGCCAAAATATTCATTAGTAGGGTAGATATTTCACTTTAAGGGTGGTTTTCTGTATCTCCGAAGTTAAGGGTTGTAGAGAAAAATGTTTCAACCAAAAGCTGTAGAAAATAAAATAATAAGCTACTTTTATTTGAAACATTTCATTAAAAAACCTCATAGTTTTGAATAAATGTTAAAAAACTATTGCTTTTTTATGTAGCTCTGTTCATGTATTGTATTCGATTTTTTATCTAATGTTACATGTATTTAGGGTTCACTTTAGTTTCACATTCTTCCTATTGGGATTAATAAAATATTAATTAGAAATTTACGTTAAAACTATGGCCTAATTAATTTTTTCAGTAGTATTTTCGAAATCGACGATATCTATTTAGGGAGATAACGTTGTTAGCTCAATTTTTATTATTTTTTATTATTAATAAAGCTTCGATTTTGCTGAATTTTTTTATTAAGCTTTTAGGACCTCAGATTAAATGTATATTTTATTAAACTCCCCTGAATTTTCATTAGTATAAAAGATAATTTATTTTAAGTGTGGTTTTTTGTATCTCTGAAATTAAGGGTTGTATTGAAAAAAGTTTCAATCAAAAGATGTAGAGAAAAATACAAGAAATAATTCTTATTTGAAAGATTTCTTTGTATAACGTCTAGTTTTGGCGTAAATCGCTAAATTATGAATGTGATTTTTAGTTCAGTTTTGTGCCACACGAAGTGGTGACGCCACTGAATTTACTATTGTGCGATTTTTGTTGTGACTTCAGTGGCGTCACCACTTTATGTGTCGAAATTTTGAACTAACAATAACGTTAAAATATTAGCAATTTCCATCGAAACTAGACATTATTTGAAAAATTCTTTCAACTAAAACTAGTTTCTTCTTTTATTCTCTACAGCTTTTGGTTGAAACTTTTTTCCCTACGACCCTTAATTTCGGAGATATAAAAAACCACCCTTAAAGTGAATTATCTTTTATACTAATAAAAATTTAGGGGATTTTCATTAAATATACATTTAGCCTGAGATCCTAGAAGATTAATAAAAAATTTCGGCGAAATCAAAGCTTTATTATTTGTAAAAAATAATAAAAATTGAGATAACAATGTTATCTCCCTAATTCGATACCGTTGATTTACAAAATTCTAGTTAAAAAATTATTTGGGCCTTAGTTTTTGGGTAAATTACTAATTAATGTCTTAAAAATTCTTATAGGATGGATGTCAAACTAATATGAACCTTAAGTAAATATAATTTAAGATTTAATATCGCATACAAAACCGTATTACAACTGCAAAAAAACATGATAGTTTTTTAAGTTTTTTTCAAAATCTAGAGAGTATTTGATAAAATCTTTCAAATAAAAGATAAATATTATTTAATTCCCTACAGCTTTTGGTTGAAACATTTTTCTCTACAACCCTTAACTTCGGAGATACGAGAAACCACCCTTAAAGTGAAATATCTACCCTACTAATGCAAATTTTGGGGTCGTCCGCGGACTTCGCATCAAATATGACGCCGTAGAACATGCATGCAAAATTTCAGCGAAATAGCATATATCGGTACAAATTAAGCGTTTCAAATCGATGGACTATAGCCTTACCATCTTTTTTGCTTCTAAATTAAAGTATCTCCGATCGCGCTGAAATTTTGCATGCATGTTCTAGGGCTTTATATTCGATGCGGAACCGGGACCGAGGCCAAAATATTCATTAGTAGGGTAGATATTTCACTTTAAGGGTGGTTTTCTGTATCTCCGAAGTTAAGGGTTGTAGAGAAAAATGTTTCAACCAAAAGCTGTAGAAAATAAAATAATAAGCTACTTTTATTTGAAACATTTCATTAAAAAACCTCATAGTTTTGAATAAATGTTAAAAAACTATTGCTTTTTTATGTAGCTCTGTTCATTTATTGTATTCGATTTTTTATCTAATGTTACATGTATTTAGGGTTCACTTTAGTTTCACATTCTTCCTATTGGGATTAATAAAATATTAATTAGAAATTTACGTTAAAACTATGGCCTAATTAATTTTTTCAGTAGTATTTTCGAAATCGACGATATCTATTTAGGGAGATAACGTTGTTAGCTCAATTTTTATTATTTTTTATTATTAATAAAGCTTCGATTTTGCTGAATTTTTTTATTAAGCTTTTAGGACCTCAGATTAAATGTATATTTTATTAAACTCCCCTGAATTTTCATTAGTATAAAAGATAATTTATTTTAAGTGTGGTTTTTTGTATCTCTGAAATTAAGGGTTGTATTGAAAAAAGTTTCAATCAAAAGATGTAGAGAAAAATACAAGAAATAATTCTTATTTGAAAGATTTCTTTGTATAACGTCTAGTTTTGGCGTAAATCGCTAAATTATGAATGTGATTTTTAGTTCAGTTTTGTGCCACACGAAGTGGTGACGCCACTGAATTTACTATTGTGCGATTTTTGTTGTGACTTCAGTGGCGTCACCACTTTATGTGTAGAAATTTTGAACTAACAATAACGTTAAAATATTAGCAATTTCCATCGAAACTAGACATTATTTGAAAAATTCTTTCAACTAAAACTAGTTTCTTCTTTTATTCTCTACAGCTTTTGGTTGAAACTTTTTTCCCTACGACCCTTAATTTCGGAGATATAAAAAACCACCCTTAAAGTGAATTATCTTTTATACTAATAAAAATTTAGGGGATTTTCATTAAATATACATTTAGCCTGAGATCCTAGAAGATTAATAAAAAATTTCGGCGAAATCAAAGCTTTATTATTTGTAAAAAATAATAAAAATTGAGATAACAATGTTATCTCCCTAATTCGATACCGTTGATTTACAAAATTCTAGTTAAAAAATTATTTGGGCCTTAGTTTTTGGGTAAATTACTAATTAATGTCTTAAAAATTCTTATAGGATGGATGTCAAACTAATATGAACCTTAAGTAAATATAATTTAAGATTTAATATCGCATACAAAACCGTATTACAACTGCAAAAAAACATGATAGTTTTTTAAGTTTTTTTCAAAATCTAGAGAGTATTTGATAAAATCTTTCAAATAAAAGATAAATATTATTTAATTCCCTACAGCTTTTGGTTGAAACATTTTTCTCTACAACCCTTAACTTCGGAGATACGAGAAACCACCCTTAAAGTGAAATATCTACCCTACTAATGCAAATTTTGGGGTCGTCCGCGGACTTCGCATCAAATATGACGCCGTAGAACATGCATGCAAAATTTCAGCGAAATAGCATATATCGGTACAAATTAAGCGTTTCAAATCGATGGACTATAGCCTTACCATCTTTTTTGCTTCTAAATTAAAGTATCTCCGATCGCGCTGAAATTTTGCATGCATGTTCTAGGGCTTTATATTCGATGCGGAACCGGGACCGAGGCCAAAATATTCATTAGTAGGGTAGATATTTCACTTTAAGGGTGGTTTTCTGTATCTCCGAAGTTAAGGGTTGTAGAGAAAAATGTTTCAACCAAAAGCTGTAGAAAATAAAATAATAAGCTACTTTTATTTGAAACATTTCATTAAAAAACCTCATAGTTTTGAATAAATGTTAAAAAACTATTGCTTTTTTATGTAGCTCTGTTCATGTATTGTATTCGATTTTTTATCTAATGTTACATGTATTTAGGGTTCACTTTAGTTTCACATTTTTCCTATTGGGATTAATAAAATATTAATTAGAAATTTACGTTAAAACTATGGCCTAATTAATTTTTTCAGTAGTATTTTCGAAATCGACGATATCTATTTAGGGAGATAACGTTGTTAGCTCAATTTTTATTATTTTTTATTATTAATAAAGCTTCGATTTTGCTGAATTTTTTTATTAAGCTTTTAGGACCTCAGATTAAATGTATATTTTATTAAACTCCCCTGAATTTTCATTAGTATAAAAGATAATTTATTTTAAGTGTGGTTTTTTGTATCTCTGAAATTAAGGGTTGTATTGAAAAAAGTTTCAATCAAAAGATGTAGAGAAAAATACAAGAAATAATTCTTATTTGAAAGATTTCTTTGTATAACGTCTAGTTTTGGCGTAAATCGCTAAATTATGAATGTGATTTTTAGTTCAGTTTTGTGCCACACGAAGTGGTGACGCCACTGAATTTACTATTGTGCGATTTTTGTTGTGACTTCAGTGGCGTCACCACTTTATGTGTCGAAATTTTGAACTAACAATAACGTTAAAATATTAGCAATTTCCATCGAAACTAGACATTATTTGAAAAATTCTTTCAACTAAAACTAGTTTCTTCTTTTATTCTCTACAGCTTTTGGTTGAAACTTTTTTCCCTACGACCCTTAATTTCGGAGATATAAAAAACCACCCTTAAAGTGAATTATCTTTTATACTAATAAAAATTTAGGGGATTTTCATTAAATATACATTTAGCCTGAGATCCTAGAAGATTAATAAAAAATTTCGGCGAAATCAAAGCTTTATTATTTGTAAAAAATAATAAAAATTGAGATAACAATGTTATCTCCCTAATTCGATACCGTTGATTTACAAAATTCTAGTTAAAAAATTATTTGGGCCTTAGTTTTTGGGTAAATTACTAATTAATGTCTTAAAAATTCTTATAGGATGGATGTCAAACTAATATGAACCTTAAGTAAATATAATTTAAGATTTAATATCGCATACAAAACCGTATTACAACTGCAAAAAAACATGATAGTTTTTTAAGTTTTTTTCAAAATCTAGAGAGTATTTGATAAAATCTTTCAAATAAAAGATAAATATTATTTAATTCCCTACAGCTTTTGGTTGAAACATTTTTCTCTACAACCCTTAACTTCGGAGATACGAGAAACCACCCTTAAAGTGAAATATCTACCCTACTAATGCAAATTTTGGGGTCGTCCGCGGACTTCGCATCAAATATGACGCCGTAGAACATGCATGCAAAATTTCAGCGAAATAGCATATATCGGTACAAATTAAGCGTTTCAAATCGATGGACTATAGCCTTACCATCTTTTTTGCTTCTAAATTAAAGTATCTCCGATCGCGCTGAAATTTTGCATGCATGTTCTAGGGCTTTATATTCGATGCGGAACCGGGACCGAGGCCAAAATATTCATTAGTAGGGTAGATATTTCACTTTAAGGGTGGTTTTCTGTATCTCCGAAGTTAAGGGTTGTAGAGAAAAATGTTTCAACCAAAAGCTGTAGAAAATAAAATAATAAGCTACTTTTATTTGAAACATTTCATTAAAAAACCTCATAGTTTTGAATAAATGTTAAAAAACTATTGCTTTTTTATGTAGCTCTGTTCATGTATTGTATTCGATTTTTTATCTAATGTTACATGTATTTAGGGTTCACTTTAGTTTCACATTCTTCCTATTGGGATTAATAAAATATTAATTAGAAATTTACGTTAAAACTATGGCCTAATTAATTTTTTCAGTAGTATTTTCGAAATCGACGATATCTATTTAGGGAGATAACGTTGTTAGCTCAATTTTTATTATTTTTTATTATTAATAAAGCTTCGATTTTGCTGAATTTTTTTATTAAGCTTTTAGGACCTCAGATTAAATGTATATTTTATTAAACTCCCCTGAATTTTCATTAGTATAAAAGATAATTTATTTTAAGTGTGGTTTTTTGTATCTCTGAAATTAAGGGTTGTATTGAAAAAAGTTTCAATCAAAAGATGTAGAGAAAAATACAAGAAATAATTCTTATTTGAAAGATTTCTTTGTATAACGTCTAGTTTTGGCGTAAATCGCTAAATTATGAATGTGATTTTTAGTTCAGTTTTGTGCCACACGAAGTGGTGACGCCACTGAATTTACTATTGTGCGATTTTTGTTGTGACTTCAGTGGCGTCACCACTTTATGTGTCGAAATTTTGAACTAACAATAACGTTAAAATATTAGCAATTTCCATCGAAACTAGACATTATTTGAAAAATTCTTTCAACTAAAACTAGTTTCTTCTTTTATTCTCTACAGCTTTTGGTTGAAACTTTTTTCCCTACGACCCTTAATTTCGGAGATATAAAAAACCACCCTTAAAGTGAATTATCTTTTATACTAATAAAAATTTAGGGGATTTTCATTAAATATACATTTAGCCTGAGATCCTAGAAGATTAATAAAAAATTTCGGCGAAATCAAAGCTTTATTATTTGTAAAAAATAATAAAAATTGAGATAACAATGTTATCTCCCTAATTCGATACCGTTGATTTACAAAATTCTAGTTAAAAAATTATTTGGGCCTTAGTTTTTGGGTAAATTACTAATTAATGTCTTAAAAATTCTTATAGGATGGATGTCAAACTAATATGAACCTTAAGTAAATATAATTTAAGATTTAATATCGCATACAAAACCGTATTACAACTGCAAAAAAACATGATAGTTTTTTAAGTTTTTTTCAAAATCTAGAGAGTATTTGATAAAATCTTTCAAATAAAAGATAAATATTATTTAATTCCCTACAGCTTTTGGTTGAAACATTTTTCTCTACAACCCTTAACTTCGGAGATACGAGAAACCACCCTTAAAGTGAAATATCTACCCTACTAATGCAAATTTTGGGGTCGTCCGCGGACTTCGCATCAAATATGACGCCGTAGAACATGCATGCAAAATTTCAGCGAAATAGCATATATCGGTACAAATTAAGCGTTTCAAATCGATGGACTATAGCCTTACCATCTTTTTTGCTTCTAAATTAAAGTATCTCCGATCGCGCTGAAATTTTGCATGCATGTTCTAGGGCTTTATATTCGATGCGGAACCGGGACCGAGGCCAAAATATTCATTAGTAGGGTAGATATTTCACTTTAAGGGTGGTTTTCTGTATCTCCGAAGTTAAGGGTTGTAGAGAAAAATGTTTCAACCAAAAGCTGTAGAAAATAAAATAATAAGCTACTTTTATTTGAAACATTTCATTAAAAAACCTCATAGTTTTGAATAAATGTTAAAAAACTATTGCTTTTTTATGTAGCTCTGTTCATGTATTGTATTCGATTTTTTATCTAATGTTACATGTATTTAGGGTTCACTTTAGTTTCACATTCTTCCTATTGGGATTAATAAAATATTAATTAGAAATTTACGTTAAAACTATGGCCTAATTAATTTTTTCAGTAGTATTTTCGAAATCGACGATATCTATTTAGGGAGATAACGTTGTTAGCTCAATTTTTATTATTTTTTATTATTAATAAAGCTTCGATTTTGCTGAATTTTTTTATTAAGCTTTTAGGACCTCAGATTAAATGTATATTTTATTAAACTCCCCTGAATTTTCATTAGTATAAAAGATAATTTATTTTAAGTGTGGTTTTTTGTATCTCTGAAATTAAGGGTTGTATTGAAAAAAGTTTCAATCAAAAGATGTAGAGAAAAATACAAGAAATAATTCTTATTTGAAAGATTTCTTTGTATAACGTCTAGTTTTGGCGTAAATCGCTAAATTATGAATGTGATTTTTAGTTCAGTTTTGTGCCACACGAAGTGGTGACGCCACTGAATTTACTATTGTGCGATTTTTGTTGTGACTTCAGTGGCGTCACCACTTTATGTGTAGAAATTTTGAACTAACAATAACGTTAAAATATTAGCAATTTCCATCGAAACTAGACATTATTTGAAAAATTCTTTCAACTAAAACTAGTTTCTTCTTTTATTCTCTACAGCTTTTGGTTGAAACTTTTTTCCCTACGACCCTTAATTTCGGAGATATAAAAAACCACCCTTAAAGTGAATTATCTTTTATACTAATAAAAATTTAGGGGATTTTCATTAAATATACATTTAGCCTGAGATCCTAGAAGATTAATAAAAAATTTCGGCGAAATCAAAGCTTTATTATTTGTAAAAAATAATAAAAATTGAGATAACAATGTTATCTCCCTAATTCGATACCGTTGATTTACAAAATTCTAGTTAAAAAATTATTTGGGCCTTAGTTTTTGGGTAAATTACTAATTAATGTCTTAAAAATTCTTATAGGATGGATGTCAAACTAATATGAACCTTAAGTAAATATAATTTAAGATTTAATATCGCATACAAAACCGTATTACAACTGCAAAAAAACATGATAGTTTTTTAAGTTTTTTTCAAAATCTAGAGAGTATTTGATAAAATCTTTCAAATAAAAGATAAATATTATTTAATTCCCTACAGCTTTTGGTTGAAACATTTTTCTCTACAACCCTTAACTTCGGAGATACGAGAAACCACCCTTAAAGTGAAATATCTACCCTACTAATGCAAATTTTGGGGTCGTCCGCGGACTTCGCATCAAATATGACGCCGTAGAACATGCATGCAAAATTTCAGCGAAATAGCATATATCGGTACAAATTAAGCGTTTCAAATCGATGGACTATAGCCTTACCATCTTTTTTGCTTCTAAATTAAAGTATCTCCGATCGCGCTGAAATTTTGCATGCATGTTCTAGGGCTTTATATTCGATGCGGAACCGGGACCGAGGCCAAAATATTCATTAGTAGGGTAGATATTTCACTTTAAGGGTGGTTTTCTGTATCTCCGAAGTTAAGGGTTGTAGAGAAAAATGTTTCAACCAAAAGCTGTAGAAAATAAAATAATAAGCTACTTTTATTTGAAACATTTCATTAAAAAACCTCATAGTTTTGAATAAATGTTAAAAAACTATTGCTTTTTTATGTAGCTCTGTTCATGTATTGTATTCGATTTTTTATCTAATGTTACATGTATTTAGGGTTCACTTTAGTTTCACATTCTTCCTATTGGGATTAATAAAATATTAATTAGAAATTTACGTTAAAACTATGGCCTAATTAATTTTTTCAGTAGTATTTTCGAAATCGACGATATCTATTTAGGGAGATAACGTTGTTAGCTCAATTTTTATTATTTTTTATTATTAATAAAGCTTCGATTTTGCTGAATTTTTTTATTAAGCTTTTAGGACCTCAGATTAAATGTATATTTTATTAAACTCCCCTGAATTTTCATTAGTATAAAAGATAATTTATTTTAAGTGTGGTTTTTTGTATCTCTGAAATTAAGGGTTGTATTGAAAAAAGTTTCAATCAAAAGATGTAGAGAAAAATACAAGAAATAATTCTTATTTGAAAGATTTCTTTGTATAACGTCTAGTTTTGGCGTAAATCGCTAAATTATGAATGTGATTTTTAGTTCAGTTTTGTGCCACACGAAGTGGTGACGCCACTGAATTTACTATTGTGCGATTTTTGTTGTGACTTCAGTGGCGTCACCACTTTATGTGTCGAAATTTTGAACTAACAATAACGTTAAAATATTAGCAATTTCCATCGAAACTAGACATTATTTGAAAAATTCTTTCAACTAAAACTAGTTTCTTCTTTTATTCTCTACAGCTTTTGGTTGAAACTTTTTTCCCTACGACCCTTAATTTCGGAGATATAAAAAACCACCCTTAAAGTGAATTATCTTTTATACTAATAAAAATTTAGGGGATTTTCATTAAATATACATTTAGCCTGAGATCCTAGAAGATTAATAAAAAATTTCGGCGAAATCAAAGCTTTATTATTTGTAAAAAATAATAAAAATTGAGATAACAATGTTATCTCCCTAATTCGATACCGTTGATTTACAAAATTCTAGTTAAAAAATTATTTGGGCCTTAGTTTTTGGGTAAATTACTAATTAATGTCTTAAAAATTCTTATAGGATGGATGTCAAACTAATATGAACCTTAAGTAAATATAATTTAAGATTTAATATCGCATACAAAACCGTATTACAACTGCAAAAAAACATGATAGTTTTTTAAGTTTTTTTCAAAATCTAGAGAGTATTTGATAAAATCTTTCAAATAAAAGATAAATATTATTTAATTCCCTACAGCTTTTGGTTGAAACATTTTTCTCTACAACCCTTAACTTCGGAGATACGAGAAACCACCCTTAAAGTGAAATATCTACCCTACTAATGCAAATTTTGGGGTCGTCCGCGGACTTCGCATCAAATATGACGCCGTAGAACATGCATGCAAAATTTCAGCGAAATAGCATATATCGGTACAAATTAAGCGTTTCAAATCGATGGACTATAGCCTTACCATCTTTTTTGCTTCTAAATTAAAGTATCTCCGATCGCGCTGAAATTTTGCATGCATGTTCTAGGGCTTTATATTCGATGCGGAACCGGGACCGAGGCCAAAATATTCATTAGTAGGGTAGATATTTCACTTTAAGGGTGGTTTTCTGTATCTCCGAAGTTAAGGGTTGTAGAGAAAAATGTTTCAACCAAAAGCTGTAGAAAATAAAATAATAAGCTACTTTTATTTGAAACATTTCATTAAAAAACCTCATAGTTTTGAATAAATGTTAAAAAACTATTGCTTTTTTATGTAGCTCTGTTCATTTATTGTATTCGATTTTTTATCTAATGTTACATGTATTTAGGGTTCACTTTAGTTTCACATTCTTCCTATTGGGATTAATAAAATATTAATTAGAAATTTACGTTAAAACTATGGCCTAATTAATTTTTTCAGTAGTATTTTCGAAATCGACGATATCTATTTAGGGAGATAACGTTGTTAGCTCAATTTTTATTATTTTTTATTATTAATAAAGCTTCGATTTTGCTGAATTTTTTTATTAAGCTTTTAGGACCTCAGATTAAATGTATATTTTATTAAACTCCCCTGAATTTTCATTAGTATAAAAGATAATTTATTTTAAGTGTGGTTTTTTGTATCTCTGAAATTAAGGGTTGTATTGAAAAAAGTTTCAATCAAAAGATGTAGAGAAAAATACAAGAAATAATTCTTATTTGAAAGATTTCTTTGTATAACGTCTAGTTTTGGCGTAAATCGCTAAATTATGAATGTGATTTTTAGTTCAGTTTTGTGCCACACGAAGTGGTGACGCCACTGAATTTACTATTGTGCGATTTTTGTTGTGACTTCAGTGGCGTCACCACTTTATGTGTAGAAATTTTGAACTAACAATAACGTTAAAATATTAGCAATTTCCATCGAAACTAGACATTATTTGAAAAATTCTTTCAACTAAAACTAGTTTCTTCTTTTATTCTCTACAGCTTTTGGTTGAAACTTTTTTCCCTACGACCCTTAATTTCGGAGATATAAAAAACCACCCTTAAAGTGAATTATCTTTTATACTAATAAAAATTTAGGGGATTTTCATTAAATATACATTTAGCCTGAGATCCTAGAAGATTAATAAAAAATTTCGGCGAAATCAAAGCTTTATTATTTGTAAAAAATAATAAAAATTGAGATAACAATGTTATCTCCCTAATTCGATACCGTTGATTTACAAAATTCTAGTTAAAAAATTATTTGGGCCTTAGTTTTTGGGTAAATTACTAATTAATGTCTTAAAAATTCTTATAGGATGGATGTCAAACTAATATGAACCTTAAGTAAATATAATTTAAGATTTAATATCGCATACAAAACCGTATTACAACTGCAAAAAAACATGATAGTTTTTTAAGTTTTTTTCAAAATCTAGAGAGTATTTGATAAAATCTTTCAAATAAAAGATAAATATTATTTAATTCCCTACAGCTTTTGGTTGAAACATTTTTCTCTACAACCCTTAACTTCGGAGATACGAGAAACCACCCTTAAAGTGAAATATCTACCCTACTAATGCAAATTTTGGGGTCGTCCGCGGACTTCGCATCAAATATGACGCCGTAGAACATGCATGCAAAATTTCAGCGAAATAGCATATATCGGTACAAATTAAGCGTTTCAAATCGATGGACTATAGCCTTACCATCTTTTTTGCTTCTAAATTAAAGTATCTCCGATCGCGCTGAAATTTTGCATGCATGTTCTAGGGCTTTATATTCGATGCGGAACCGGGACCGAGGCCAAAATATTCATTAGTAGGGTAGATATTTCACTTTAAGGGTGGTTTTCTGTATCTCCGAAGTTAAGGGTTGTAGAGAAAAATGTTTCAACCAAAAGCTGTAGAAAATAAAATAATAAGCTACTTTTATTTGAAACATTTCATTAAAAAACCTCATAGTTTTGAATAAATGTTAAAAAACTATTGCTTTTTTATGTAGCTCTGTTCATGTATTGTATTCGATTTTTTATCTAATGTTACATGTATTTAGGGTTCACTTTAGTTTCACATTCTTCCTATTGGGATTAATAAAATATTAATTAGAAATTTACGTTAAAACTATGGCCTAATTAATTTTTTCAGTAGTATTTTCGAAATCGACGATATCTATTTAGGGAGATAACGTTGTTAGCTCAATTTTTATTATTTTTTATTATTAATAAAGCTTCGATTTTGCTGAATTTTTTTATTAAGCTTTTAGGACCTCAGATTAAATGTATATTTTATTAAACTCCCCTGAATTTTCATTAGTATAAAAGATAATTTATTTTAAGTGTGGTTTTTTGTATCTCTGAAATTAAGGGTTGTATTGAAAAAAGTTTCAATCAAAAGATGTAGAGAAAAATACAAGAAATAATTCTTATTTGAAAGATTTCTTTGTATAACGTCTAGTTTTGGCGTAAATCGCTAAATTATGAATGTGATTTTTAGTTCAGTTTTGTGCCACACGAAGTGGTGACGCCACTGAATTTACTATTGTGCGATTTTTGTTGTGACTTCAGTGGCGTCACCACTTTATGTGTCGAAATTTTGAACTAACAATAACGTTAAAATATTAGCAATTTCCATCGAAACTAGACATTATTTGAAAAATTCTTTCAACTAAAACTAGTTTCTTCTTTTATTCTCTACAGCTTTTGGTTGAAACTTTTTTCCCTACGACCCTTAATTTCGGAGATATAAAAAACCACCCTTAAAGTGAATTATCTTTTATACTAATAAAAATTTAGGGGATTTTCATTAAATATACATTTAGCCTGAGATCCTAGAAGATTAATAAAAAATTTCGGCGAAATCAAAGCTTTATTATTTGTAAAAAATAATAAAAATTGAGATAACAATGTTATCTCCCTAATTCGATACCGTTGATTTACAAAATTCTAGTTAAAAAATTATTTGGGCCTTAGTTTTTGGGTAAATTACTAATTAATGTCTTAAAAATTCTTATAGGATGGATGTCAAACTAATATGAACCTTAAGTAAATATAATTTAAGATTTAATATCGCATACAAAACCGTATTACAACTGCAAAAAAACATGATAGTTTTTTAAGTTTTTTTCAAAATCTAGAGAGTATTTGATAAAATCTTTCAAATAAAAGATAAATATTATTTAATTCCCTACAGCTTTTGGTTGAAACATTTTTCTCTACAACCCTTAACTTCGGAGATACGAGAAACCACCCTTAAAGTGAAATATCTACCCTACTAATGCAAATTTTGGGGTCGTCCGCGGACTTCGCATCAAATATGACGCCGTAGAACATGCATGCAAAATTTCAGCGAAATAGCATATATCGGTACAAATTAAGCGTTTCAAATCGATGGACTATAGCCTTACCATCTTTTTTGCTTCTAAATTAAAGTATCTCCGATCGCGCTGAAATTTTGCATGCATGTTCTAGGGCTTTATATTCGATGCGGAACCGGGACCGAGGCCAAAATATTCATTAGTAGGGTAGATATTTCACTTTAAGGGTGGTTTTCTGTATCTCCGAAGTTAAGGGTTGTAGAGAAAAATGTTTCAACCAAAAGCTGTAGAAAATAAAATAATAAGCTACTTTTATTTGAAACATTTCATTAAAAAACCTCATAGTTTTGAATAAATGTTAAAAAACTATTGCTTTTTTATGTAGCTCTGTTCATGTATTGTATTCGATTTTTTATCTAATGTTACATGTATTTAGGGTTCACTTTAGTTTCACATTCTTCCTATTGGGATTAATAAAATATTAATTAGAAATTTACGTTAAAACTATGGCCTAATTAATTTTTTCAGTAGTATTTTCGAAATCGACGATATCTATTTAGGGAGATAACGTTGTTAGCTCAATTTTTATTATTTTTTATTATTAATAAAGCTTCGATTTTGCTGAATTTTTTTATTAAGCTTTTAGGACCTCAGATTAAATGTATATTTTATTAAACTCCCCTGAATTTTCATTAGTATAAAAGATAATTTATTTTAAGTGTGGTTTTTTGTATCTCTGAAATTAAGGGTTGTATTGAAAAAAGTTTCAATCAAAAGATGTAGAGAAAAATACAAGAAATAATTCTTATTTGAAAGATTTCTTTGTATAACGTCTAGTTTTGGCGTAAATCGCTAAATTATGAATGTGATTTTTAGTTCAGTTTTGTGCCACACGAAGTGGTGACGCCACTGAATTTACTATTGTGCGATTTTTGTTGTGACTTCAGTGGCGTCACCACTTTATGTGTCGAAATTTTGAACTAACAATAACGTTAAAATATTAGCAATTTCCATCGAAACTAGACATTATTTGAAAAATTCTTTCAACTAAAACTAGTTTCTTCTTTTATTCTCTACAGCTTTTGGTTGAAACTTTTTTCCCTACGACCCTTAATTTCGGAGATATAAAAAACCACCCTTAAAGTGAATTATCTTTTATACTAATAAAAATTTAGGGGATTTTCATTAAATATACATTTAGCCTGAGATCCTAGAAGATTAATAAAAAATTTCGGCGAAATCAAAGCTTTATTATTTGTAAAAAATAATAAAAATTGAGATAACAATGTTATCTCCCTAATTCGATACCGTTGATTTACAAAATTCTAGTTAAAAAATTATTTGGGCCTTAGTTTTTGGGTAAATTACTAATTAATGTCTTAAAAATTCTTATAGGATGGATGTCAAACTAATATGAACCTTAAGTAAATATAATTTAAGATTTAATATCGCATACAAAACCGTATTACAACTGCAAAAAAACATGATAGTTTTTTAAGTTTTTTTCAAAATCTAGAGAGTATTTGATAAAATCTTTCAAATAAAAGATAAATATTATTTAATTCCCTACAGCTTTTGGTTGAAACATTTTTCTCTACAACCCTTAACTTCGGAGATACGAGAAACCACCCTTAAAGTGAAATATCTACCCTACTAATGCAAATTTTGGGGTCGTCCGCGGACTTCGCATCAAATATGACGCCGTAGAACATGCATGCAAAATTTCAGCGAAATAGCATATATCGGTACAAATTAAGCGTTTCAAATCGATGGACTATAGCCTTACCATCTTTTTTGCTTCTAAATTAAAGTATCTCCGATCGCGCTGAAATTTTGCATGCATGTTCTAGGGCTTTATATTCGATGCGGAACCGGGACCGAGGCCAAAATATTCATTAGTAGGGTAGATATTTCACTTTAAGGGTGGTTTTCTGTATCTCCGAAGTTAAGGGTTGTAGAGAAAAATGTTTCAACCAAAAGCTGTAGAAAATAAAATAATAAGCTACTTTTATTTGAAACATTTCATTAAAAAACCTCATAGTTTTGAATAAATGTTAAAAAACTATTGCTTTTTTATGTAGCTCTGTTCATGTATTGTATTCGATTTTTTATCTAATGTTACATGTATTTAGGGTTCACTTTAGTTTCACATTCTTCCTATTGGGATTAATAAAATATTAATTAGAAATTTACGTTAAAACTATGGCCTAATTAATTTTTTCAGTAGTATTTTCGAAATCGACGATATCTATTTAGGGAGATAACGTTGTTAGCTCAATTTTTATTATTTTTTATTATTAATAAAGCTTCGATTTTGCTGAATTTTTTTATTAACCTTTTAGGACCTCAGATTAAATGTATATTTTATTAAACTCCCCTGAATTTTCATTAGTATAAAAGATAATTTATTTTAAGTGTGGTTTTTTGTATCTCTGAAATTAAGGGTTGTATTGAAAAAAGTTTCAATCAAAAGATGTAGAGAAAAATACAAGAAATAATTCTTATTTGAAAGATTTCTTTGTATAACGTCTAGTTTTGGCGTAAATCGCTAAATTATGAATGTGATTTTTAGTTCAGTTTTGTGCCACACGAAGTGGTGACGCCACTGAATTTACTATTGTGCGATTTTTGTTGTGACTTCAGTGGCGTCACCACTTTATGTGTCGAAATTTTGAACTAACAATAACGTTAAAATATTAGCAATTTCCATCGAAACTAGACATTATTTGAAAAATTCTTTCAACTAAAACTAGTTTCTTCTTTTATTCTCTACAGCTTTTGGTTGAAACTTTTTTCCCTACGACCCTTAATTTCGGAGATATAAAAAACCACCCTTAAAGTGAATTATCTTTTATACTAATAAAAATTTAGGGGATTTTCATTAAATATACATTTAGCCTGAGATCCTAGAAGATTAATAAAAAATTTCGGCGAAATCAAAGCTTTATTATTTGTAAAAAATAATAAAAATTGAGATAACAATGTTATCTCCCTAATTCGATACCGTTGATTTACAAAATTCTAGTTAAAAAATTATTTGGGCCTTAGTTTTTGGGTAAATTACTAATTAATGTCTTAAAAATTCTTATAGGATGGATGTCAAACTAATATGAACCTTAAGTAAATATAATTTAAGATTTAATATCGCATACAAAACCGTATTACAACTGCAAAAAAACATGATAGTTTTTTAAGTTTTTTTCAAAATCTAGAGAGTATTTGATAAAATCTTTCAAATAAAAGATAAATATTATTTAATTCCCTACAGCTTTTGGTTGAAACATTTTTCTCTACAACCCTTAACTTCGGAGATACGAGAAACCACCCTTAAAGTGAAATATCTACCCTACTAATGCAAATTTTGGGGTCGTCCGCGGACTTCGCATCAAATATGACGCCGTAGAACATGCATGCAAAATTTCAGCGAAATAGCATATATCGGTACAAATTAAGCGTTTCAAATCGATGGACTATAGCCTTACCATCTTTTTTGCTTCTAAATTAAAGTATCTCCGATCGCGCTGAAATTTTGCATGCATGTTCTAGGGCTTTATATTCGATGCGGAACCGGGACCGAGGCCAAAATATTCATTAGTAGGGTAGATATTTCACTTTAAGGGTGGTTTTCTGTATCTCCGAAGTTAAGGGTTGTAGAGAAAAATGTTTCAACCAAAAGCTGTAGAAAATAAAATAATAAGCTACTTTTATTTGAAACATTTCATTAAAAAACCTCATAGTTTTGAATAAATGTTAAAAAACTATTGCTTTTTTATGTAGCTCTGTTCATGTATTGTATTCGATTTTTTATCTAATGTTACATGTATTTAGGGTTCACTTTAGTTTCACATTCTTCCTATTGGGATTAATAAAATATTAATTAGAAATTTACGTTAAAACTATGGCCTAATTAATTTTTTCAGTAGTATTTTCGAAATCGACGATATCTATTTAGGGAGATAACGTTGTTAGCTCAATTTTTATTATTTTTTATTATTAATAAAGCTTCGATTTTGCTGAATTTTTTTATTAACCTTTTAGGACCTCAGATTAAATGTATATTTTATTAAACTCCCCTGAATTTTCATTAGTATAAAAGATAATTTATTTTAAGTGTGGTTTTTTGTATCTCTGAAATTAAGGGTTGTATTGAAAAAAGTTTCAATCAAAAGATGTAGAGAAAAATACAAGAAATAATTCTTATTTGAAAGATTTCTTTGTATAACGTCTAGTTTTGGCGTAAATCGCTAAATTATGAATGTGATTTTTAGTTCAGTTTTGTGCCACACGAAGTGGTGACGCCACTGAATTTACTATTGTGCGATTTTTGTTGTGACTTCAGTGGCGTCACCACTTTATGTGTCGAAATTTTGAACTAACAATAACGTTAAAATATTAGCAATTTCCATCGAAACTAGACATTATTTGAAAAATTCTTTCAACTAAAACTAGTTTCTTCTTTTATTCTCTACAGCTTTTGGTTGAAACTTTTTTCCCTACGACCCTTAATTTCGGAGATATAAAAAACCACCCTTAAAGTGAATTATCTTTTATACTAATAAAAATTTAGGGGATTTTCATTAAATATACATTTAGCCTGAGATCCTAGAAGATTAATAAAAAATTTCGGCGAAATCAAAGCTTTATTATTTGTAAAAAATAATAAAAATTGAGATAACAATGTTATCTCCCTAATTCGATACCGTTGATTTACAAAATTCTAGTTAAAAAATTATTTGGGCCTTAGTTTTTGGGTAAATTACTAATTAATGTCTTAAAAATTCTTATAGGATGGATGTCAAACTAATATGAACCTTAAGTAAATATAATTTAAGATTTAATATCGCATACAAAACCGTATTACAACTGCAAAAAAACATGATAGTTTTTTAAGTTTTTTTCAAAATCTAGAGAGTATTTGATAAAATCTTTCAAATAAAAGATAAATATTATTTAATTCCCTACAGCTTTTGGTTGAAACATTTTTCTCTACAACCCTTAACTTCGGAGATACGAGAAACCACCCTTAAAGTGAAATATCTACCCTACTAATGCAAATTTTGGGGTCGTCCGCGGACTTCGCATCAAATATGACGCCGTAGAACATGCATGCAAAATTTCAGCGAAATAGCATATATCGGTACAAATTAAGCGTTTCAAATCGATGGACTATAGCCTTACCATCTTTTTTGCTTCTAAATTAAAGTATCTCCGATCGCGCTGAAATTTTGCATGCATGTTCTAGGGCTTTATATTCGATGCGGAACCGGGACCGAGGCCAAAATATTCATTAGTAGGGTAGATATTTCACTTTAAGGGTGGTTTTCTGTATCTCCGAAGTTAAGGGTTGTAGAGAAAAATGTTTCAACCAAAAGCTGTAGAAAATAAAATAATAAGCTACTTTTATTTGAAACATTTCATTAAAAAACCTCATAGTTTTGAATAAATGTTAAAAAACTATTGCTTTTTTATGTAGCTCTGTTCATGTATTGTATTCGATTTTTTATCTAATGTTACATGTATTTAGGGTTCACTTTAGTTTCACATTCTTCCTATTGGGATTAATAAAATATTAATTAGAAATTTACGTTAAAACTATGGCCTAATTAATTTTTTCAGTAGTATTTTCGAAATCGACGATATCTATTTAGGGAGATAACGTTGTTAGCTCAATTTTTATTATTTTTTATTATTAATAAAGCTTCGATTTTGCTGAATTTTTTTATTAACCTTTTAGGACCTCAGATTAAATGTATATTTTATTAAACTCCCCTGAATTTTCATTAGTATAAAAGATAATTTATTTTAAGTGTGGTTTTTTGTATCTCTGAAATTAAGGGTTGTATTGAAAAAAGTTTCAATCAAAAGATGTAGAGAAAAATACAAGAAATAATTCTTATTTGAAAGATTTCTTTGTATAACGTCTAGTTTTGGCGTAAATCGCTAAATTATGAATGTGATTTTTAGTTCAGTTTTGTGCCACACGAAGTGGTGACGCCACTGAATTTACTATTGTGCGATTTTTGTTGTGACTTCAGTGGCGTCACCACTTTATGTGTAGAAATTTTGAACTAACAATAACGTTAAAATATTAGCAATTTCCATCGAAACTAGACATTATTTGAAAAATTCTTTCAACTAAAACTAGTTTCTTCTTTTATTCTCTACAGCTTTTGGTTGAAACTTTTTTCCCTACGACCCTTAATTTCGGAGATATAAAAAACCACCCTTAAAGTGAATTATCTTTTATACTAATAAAAATTTAGGGGATTTTCATTAAATATACATTTAGTCTGAGATCCTAGAAGATTAATAAAAAATTTCGGCGAAATCAAAGCTTTATTATTTGTAAAAAATAATAAAAATTGAGATAACAATGTTATCTCCCTAATTCGATACCGTTGATTTACAAAATTCTAGTTAAAAAATTATTTGGGCCTTAGTTTTTGGGTAAATTACTAATTAATGTCTTAAAAATTCTTATAGGATGGATGTCAAACTAATATGAACCTTAAGTAAATATAATTTAAGATTTAATATCGCATACAAAACCGTATTACAACTGCAAAAAAACATGATAGTTTTTTAAGTTTTTTTCAAAATCTAGAGAGTATTTGATAAAATCTTTCAAATAAAAGATAAATATTATTTAATTCCCTACAGCTTTTGGTTGAAACATTTTTCTCTACAACCCTTAACTTCGGAGATACGAGAAACCACCCTTAAAGTGAAATATCTACCCTACTAATGCAAATTTTGGGGTCGTCCGCGGACTTCGCATCAAATATGACGCCGTAGAACATGCATGCAAAATTTCAGCGAAATAGCATATATCGGTACAAATTAAGCGTTTCAAATCGATGGACTATAGCCTTACCATCTTTTTTGCTTCTAAATTAAAGTATCTCCGATCGCGCTGAAATTTTGCATGCATGTTCTAGGGCTTTATATTCGATGCGGAACCGGGACCGAGGCCAAAATATTCATTAGTAGGGTAGATATTTCACTTTAAGGGTGGTTTTCTGTATCTCCGAAGTTAAGGGTTGTAGAGAAAAATGTTTCAACCAAAAGCTGTAGAAAATAAAATAATAAGCTACTTTTATTTGAAACATTTCATTAAAAAACCTCATAGTTTTGAATAAATGTTAAAAAACTATTGCTTTTTTATGTAGCTCTGTTCATGTATTGTATTCGATTTTTTATCTAATGTTACATGTATTTAGGGTTCACTTTAGTTTCACATTCTTCCTATTGGGATTAATAAAATATTAATTAGAAATTTACGTTAAAACTATGGCCTAATTAATTTTTTCAGTAGTATTTTCGAAATCGACGATATCTATTTAGGGAGATAACGTTGTTAGCTCAATTTTTATTATTTTTTATTATTAATAAAGCTTCGATTTTGCTGAATTTTTTTATTAAGCTTTTAGGACCTCAGATTAAATGTATATTTTATTAAACTCCCCTGAATTTTCATTAGTATAAAAGATAATTTATTTTAAGTGTGGTTTTTTGTATCTCTGAAATTAAGGGTTGTATTGAAAAAAGTTTCAATCAAAAGATGTAGAGAAAAATACAAGAAATAATTCTTATTTGAAAGATTTCTTTGTATAACGTCTAGTTTTGGCGTAAATCGCTAAATTATGAATGTGATTTTTAGTTCAGTTTTGTGCCACACGAAGTGGTGACGCCACTGAATTTACTATTGTGCGATTTTTGTTGTGACTTCAGTGGCGTCACCACTTTATGTGTAGAAATTTTGAACTAACAATAACGTTAAAATATTAGCAATTTCCATCGAAACTAGACATTATTTGAAAAATTCTTTCAACTAAAACTAGTTTCTTCTTTTATTCTCTACAGCTTTTGGTTGAAACTTTTTTCCCTACGACCCTTAATTTCGGAGATATAAAAAACCACCCTTAAAGTGAATTATCTTTTATACTAATAAAAATTTAGGGGATTTTCATTAAATATACATTTAGCCTGAGATCCTAGAAGATTAATAAAAAATTTCGGCGAAATCAAAGCTTTATTATTTGTAAAAAATAATAAAAATTGAGATAACAATGTTATCTCCCTAATTCGATACCGTTGATTTACAAAATTCTAGTTAAAAAATTATTTGGGCCTTAGTTTTTGGGTAAATTACTAATTAATGTCTTAAAAATTCTTATAGGATGGATGTCAAACTAATATGAACCTTAAGTAAATATAATTTAAGATTTAATATCGCATACAAAACCGTATTACAACTGCAAAAAAACATGATAGTTTTTTAAGTTTTTTTCAAAATCTAGAGAGTATTTGATAAAATCTTTCAAATAAAAGATAAATATTATTTAATTCCCTACAGCTTTTGGTTGAAACATTTTTCTCTACAACCCTTAACTTCGGAGATACGAGAAACCACCCTTAAAGTGAAATATCTACCCTACTAATGCAAATTTTGGGGTCGTCCGCGGACTTCGCATCAAATATGACGCCGTAGAACATGCATGCAAAATTTCAGCGAAATAGCATATATCGGTACAAATTAAGCGTTTCAAATCGATGGACTATAGCCTTACCATCTTTTTTGCTTCTAAATTAAAGTATCTCCGATCGCGCTGAAATTTTGCATGCATGTTCTAGGGCTTTATATTCGATGCGGAACCGGGACCGAGGCCAAAATATTCATTAGTAGGGTAGATATTTCACTTTAAGGGTGGTTTTCTGTATCTCCGAAGTTAAGGGTTGTAGAGAAAAATGTTTCAACCAAAAGCTGTAGAAAATAAAATAATAAGCTACTTTTATTTGAAACATTTCATTAAAAAACCTCATAGTTTTGAATAAATGTTAAAAAACTATTGCTTTTTTATGTAGCTCTGTTCATTTATTGTATTCGATTTTTTATCTAATGTTACATGTATTTAGGGTTCACTTTAGTTTCACATTCTTCCTATTGGGATTAATAAAATATTAATTAGAAATTTACGTTAAAACTATGGCCTAATTAATTTTTTCAGTAGTATTTTCGAAATCGACGATATCTATTTAGGGAGATAACGTTGTTAGCTCAATTTTTATTATTTTTTATTATTAATAAAGCTTCGATTTTGCTGAATTTTTTTATTAACCTTTTAGGACCTCAGATTAAATGTATATTTTATTAAACTCCCCTGAATTTTCATTAGTATAAAAGATAATTTATTTTAAGTGTGGTTTTTTGTATCTCTGAAATTAAGGGTTGTATTGAAAAAAGTTTCAATCAAAAGATGTAGAGAAAAATACAAGAAATAATTCTTATTTGAAAGATTTCTTTGTATAACGTCTAGTTTTGGCGTAAATCGCTAAATTATGAATGTGATTTTTAGTTCAGTTTTGTGCCACACGAAGTGGTGACGCCACTGAATTTACTATTGTGCGATTTTTGTTGTGACTTCAGTGGCGTCACCACTTTATGTGTAGAAATTTTGAACTAACAATAACGTTAAAATATTAGCAATTTCCATCGAAACTAGACATTATTTGAAAAATTCTTTCAACTAAAACTAGTTTCTTCTTTTATTCTCTACAGCTTTTGGTTGAAACTTTTTTCCCTACGACCCTTAATTTCGGAGATATAAAAAACCACCCTTAAAGTGAATTATCTTTTATACTAATAAAAATTTAGGGGATTTTCATTAAATATACATTTAGCCTGAGATCCTAGAAGATTAATAAAAAATTTCGGCGAAATCAAAGCTTTATTATTTGTAAAAAATAATAAAAATTGAGATAACAATGTTATCTCCCTAATTCGATACCGTTGATTTACAAAATTCTAGTTAAAAAATTATTTGGGCCTTAGTTTTTGGGTAAATTACTAATTAATGTCTTAAAAATTCTTATAGGATGGATGTCAAACTAATATGAACCTTAAGTAAATATAATTTAAGATTTAATATCGCATACAAAACCGTATTACAACTGCAAAAAAACATGATAGTTTTTTAAGTTTTTTTCAAAATCTAGAGAGTATTTGATAAAATCTTTCAAATAAAAGATAAATATTATTTAATTCCCTACAGCTTTTGGTTGAAACATTTTTCTCTACAACCCTTAACTTCGGAGATACGAGAAACCACCCTTAAAGTGAAATATCTACCCTACTAATGCAAATTTTGGGGTCGTCCGCGGACTTCGCATCAAATATGACGCCGTAGAACATGCATGCAAAATTTCAGCGAAATAGCATATATCGGTACAAATTAAGCGTTTCAAATCGATGGACTATAGCCTTACCATCTTTTTTGCTTCTAAATTAAAGTATCTCCGATCGCGCTGAAATTTTGCATGCATGTTCTAGGGCTTTATATTCGATGCGGAACCGGGACCGAGGCCAAAATATTCATTAGTAGGGTAGATATTTCACTTTAAGGGTGGTTTTCTGTATCTCCGAAGTTAAGGGTTGTAGAGAAAAATGTTTCAACCAAAAGCTGTAGAAAATAAAATAATAAGCTACTTTTATTTGAAACATTTCATTAAAAAACCTCATAGTTTTGAATAAATGTTAAAAAACTATTGCTTTTTTATGTAGCTCTGTTCATGTATTGTATTCGATTTTTTATCTAATGTTACATGTATTTAGGGTTCACTTTAGTTTCACATTCTTCCTATTGGGATTAATAAAATATTAATTAGAAATTTACGTTAAAACTATGGCCTAATTAATTTTTTCAGTAGTATTTTCGAAATCGACGATATCTATTTAGGGAGATAACGTTGTTAGCTCAATTTTTATTATTTTTTATTATTAATAAAGCTTCGATTTTGCTGAATTTTTTTATTAACCTTTTAGGACCTCAGATTAAATGTATATTTTATTAAACTCCCCTGAATTTTCATTAGTATAAAAGATAATTTATTTTAAGTGTGGTTTTTTGTATCTCTGAAATTAAGGGTTGTATTGAAAAAAGTTTCAATCAAAAGATGTAGAGAAAAATACAAGAAATAATTCTTATTTGAAAGATTTCTTTGTATAACGTCTAGTTTTGGCGTAAATCGCTAAATTATGAATGTGATTTTTAGTTCAGTTTTGTGCCACACGAAGTGGTGACGCCACTGAATTTACTATTGTGCGATTTTTGTTGTGACTTCAGTGGCGTCACCACTTTATGTGTAGAAATTTTGAACTAACAATAACGTTAAAATATTAGCAATTTCCATCGAAACTAGACATTATTTGAAAAATTCTTTCAACTAAAACTAGTTTCTTCTTTTATTCTCTACAGCTTTTGGTTGAAACTTTTTTCCCTACGACCCTTAATTTCGGAGATATAAAAAACCACCCTTAAAGTGAATTATCTTTTATACTAATAAAAATTTAGGGGATTTTCATTAAATATACATTTAGCCTGAGATCCTAGAAGATTAATAAAAAATTTCGGCGAAATCAAAGCTTTATTATTTGTAAAAAATAATAAAAATTGAGATAACAATGTTATCTCCCTAATTCGATACCGTTGATTTACAAAATTCTAGTTAAAAAATTATTTGGGCCTTAGTTTTTGGGTAAATTACTAATTAATGTCTTAAAAATTCTTATAGGATGGATGTCAAACTAATATGAACCTTAAGTAAATATAATTTAAGATTTAATATCGCATACAAAACCGTATTACAACTGCAAAAAAACATGATAGTTTTTTAAGTTTTTTTCAAAATCTAGAGAGTATTTGATAAAATCTTTCAAATAAAAGATAAATATTATTTAATTCCCTACAGCTTTTGGTTGAAACATTTTTCTCTACAACCCTTAACTTCGGAGATACGAGAAACCACCCTTAAAGTGAAATATCTACCCTACTAATGCAAATTTTGGGGTCGTCCGCGGACTTCGCATCAAATATGACGCCGTAGAACATGCATGCAAAATTTCAGCGAAATAGCATATATCGGTACAAATTAAGCGTTTCAAATCGATGGACTATAGCCTTACCATCTTTTTTGCTTCTAAATTAAAGTATCTCCGATCGCGCTGAAATTTTGCATGCATGTTCTAGGGCTTTATATTCGATGCGGAACCGGGACCGAGGCCAAAATATTCATTAGTAGGGTAGATATTTCACTTTAAGGGTGGTTTTCTGTATCTCCGAAGTTAAGGGTTGTAGAGAAAAATGTTTCAACCAAAAGCTGTAGAAAATAAAATAATAAGCTACTTTTATTTGAAACATTTCATTAAAAAACCTCATAGTTTTGAATAAATGTTAAAAAACTATTGCTTTTTTATGTAGCTCTGTTCATGTATTGTATTCGATTTTTTATCTAATGTTACATGTATTTAGGGTTCACTTTAGTTTCACATTCTTCCTATTGGGATTAATAAAATATTAATTAGAAATTTACGTTAAAACTATGGCCTAATTAATTTTTTCAGTAGTATTTTCGAAATCGACGATATCTATTTAGGGAGATAACGTTGTTAGCTCAATTTTTATTATTTTTTATTATTAATAAAGCTTCGATTTTGCTGAATTTTTTTATTAAGCTTTTAGGACCTCAGATTAAATGTATATTTTATTAAACTCCCCTGAATTTTCATTAGTATAAAAGATAATTTATTTTAAGTGTGGTTTTTTGTATCTCTGAAATTAAGGGTTGTATTGAAAAAAGTTTCAATCAAAAGATGTAGAGAAAAATACAAGAAATAATTCTTATTTGAAAGATTTCTTTGTATAACGTCTAGTTTTGGCGTAAATCGCTAAATTATGAATGTGATTTTTAGTTCAGTTTTGTGCCACACGAAGTGGTGACGCCACTGAATTTACTATTGTGCGATTTTTGTTGTGACTTCAGTGGCGTCACCACTTTATGTGTCGAAATTTTGAACTAACAATAACGTTAAAATATTAGCAATTTCCATCGAAACTAGACATTATTTGAAAAATTCTTTCAACTAAAACTAGTTTCTTCTTTTATTCTCTACAGCTTTTGGTTGAAACTTTTTTCCCTACGACCCTTAATTTCGGAGATATAAAAAACCACCCTTAAAGTGAATTATCTTTTATACTAATAAAAATTTAGGGGATTTTCATTAAATATACATTTAGCCTGAGATCCTAGAAGATTAATAAAAAATTTCGGCGAAATCAAAGCTTTATTATTTGTAAAAAATAATAAAAATTGAGATAACAATGTTATCTCCCTAATTCGATACCGTTGATTTACAAAATTCTAGTTAAAAAATTATTTGGGCCTTAGTTTTTGGGTAAATTACTAATTAATGTCTTAAAAATTCTTATAGGATGGATGTCAAACTAATATGAACCTTAAGTAAATATAATTTAAGATTTAATATTGGTATTTTCAAATTGAATACAAGGTATAGTCATTTTATATTTAAATTAAATATATATATTGAGATAAATAAACATATTCACAACAGACATTTCCTACATTTTTAAATATGTTATAAAATCAATAAATATCAATAAAATATAAACAATTATAACTTAATCTAATGCTAAATATCCTCTAGAGTCCATATTTACAACAATTGACATAATGAAGTAAATAGTTATTAAAATATTAACAAAATAAAATATTCCAATCTGACAGCAAATCAGCCATTTTTAAATATGTTATAAAACGAATAAATATCAATAAAATATAAATAATTATAACTTAAACTAATGCTAAATATCCCCAAGAGTCCATATTTGCAACAATTGATTCAATAAAGACAATAGTAATTAAAATATTAACAAAATAAAATATTCCAATCTCACAGCTTGTCAGCCATTTTAAAATATGTTATAAAACCAATAAATATCAATAAAATATAAATAATTATAACTTACTCTAATGCTAAATATCTTCTAGAGTCCATATTTGCAACAATTGATGCAATACAGTAAATAGTTTTTAAACTATTAACAAAATAATATATTCCAAACTGACAGCAAATCAGCCATTTTTAAATATGTTATATAACCAATAAATATCAATAAAATATAAATAAATATAACTTATTCTAATACTAAATATCTTCTAGTGTTAGTATTTGTAACAATTGATGCAATAAAGTCAATAGTTTTTAAAATATTAACAAAATAAAATATTCTAATCGGCCATTTTTAAATATGTTATAAAACCAATAAATATCAATAAAATTTGATTAAAAATACCTTAATCTAATGCTAAATATCCTGTAGAGTTCGTATTTTTAACAATTGAAGCAATATGTCAAATAGTTTTTGAGATTTGAACATCATTAATGTGGCTATGGTAATATACAAACAAACGAACTTAAACTAAATTGTTGAACTTGAAGATAAAACATCAGGGGACGTGTACAGGTGTGAAGAAGACGCAGTAGAAGATTCCAAGCGCAGAGATGCGGCAGGAAAGCTGTCCGAGTTGATTTTGAAGCTTCCTAAATAAACACACAGAGATATCTTGTATTAGAACCTAACTTGATACGAAAGTGAACCTTAAGTACATGTCACGTAAGATGCAATATCGCATACAACACTGTAAGCGGGCGTCAGATGGGGTAAACAGTTTTTAGTTATTACTTCAAAATTTAGACGTTATTTAATAAAATGTTTCAAATAAGAGTTGCTTATTGTTTCATTCTCTACAACTTTTGTTTGAACCTTTTTCCTGTACAACCCCTAACTTCGGAGATACAAAAAACCACCCTTAAAGTTAAATAACATTTGTACTAATTAAAAATCGGGGGTCGTCCGCGAGTTCCGCACTTAGTATTTAGCCCTAGAAGCTGCATGCAAAATTTCAGCGCGATGGGAAATAGTTTAAAAATTAGTTGAAAAACCTTTGGTTTTGAAAAGCCTAATTAATGAAAATATCTAAAATATAGATAATACTATAAATAAATATGACATTTTCTAATATTAGATGTAATCTAAGACACAAATATTCAATATTTAAACCGATAGCATCAATAGTTTCTGAGATAAAAACAAATTAAAATATTCCAGTTTGACAACAAGGCGTGCAATTTTACAAATGTCATTAAACTAATAAATATGAACAAATTATGAATAAATCTAACATTTCCTAATACTAAATATGCTACAGGGTCTATATTTGTAACATTTGACGAAGTAACATAAACAACTATTAGCTTTTAGCCAAATGAAAAATTTCAATTTGACAGCTAGGCGTGTATCTTTAGATATGTCATTAAACCAATAAATATTTATAAATATAAATAAATCTAACATTACCTGCTGCTAAATGTGCTGCCAGAGCTATATTTACCATATTTGCAGCATGTCCTGCTCTCATATCAGCAGAAGACTTTAATGATTTGTCAACAAACACCATTTTAAATATATCATCTAATGAAATTGGTTCTGAAGTCCTGGTAACTAGTTTCGTTTTCTAGAATCAGCAAATATTTCCGAATGTGGAGGACACGACATACTCATGCTTGTAAATCTAAAAACTCAACACAAATCAGTGAGAGAAATGTTCAATTGCAGTAAGAGTTGTAAAATATGTAAATACTTACAGAAAACCTAAAAATAAAATATTGTCAACATTTGCTCCAGTTTCTAAATACTCTTAATAACCCCTGAAACATAATTTCACCCTTAAAATTAATAAAAAAAGATCGAAAATACTTAAAACATCACACATCTGTCAATGACATTTCTTAATTAAATTAGGTTATAAATGAGTTCATTGTTTATATCAAGAGATGGCTCTGAAAGCATGGAGCAAATACGATACATAAATTATTTTTTAAAATAAACATTTAAAACATATTTTTAGTTTACAAATAATTTATTTTAAAAGAAAAATAAACAATTAGGGCCTTAAGAATTTTGTTTGTCGCATTACACAAATAATTATTAAAATTAAGTCCGCCTTTGACGCCATTACAAACATTAATTATCTGGCGTGGCTACGAAATGCTGGGAGGTGGAGCGACTATGAACAGTGTAGCCAATCTACTGAAACTAAAACAAGACCAAGGTACCTTCTCATCAACGTGTTCTCCTGATACTTCGGATGCAATATTTAGCGTCGAATGAAGATTTATTTTAGCCGTTTCATGTATGTGAAAGACAAAAAATGATATAAAATTATTAGAAACAAGGATTGCTAAATAGTAAATATGTTAAAATATATATTATGTTTGCAGAATAAATGATATTTTAACAAAATAATACATTAAAACACTCAGAAATACATATTTATCGCGAAAATATATTTCCGATATATATCAAATGCATGTCGAGGCTGTTGAAACTTATTTTACGCAAAATTAAAAAATGTTATAAGCAAAACAGTTTTATTTTGAATTGTCCTGGATATTTTAATTAGAATATTTTATAATTAAAGCCCTGAAATTTAAAATAATCGTGCATTTTTAAGAAATATAAAGTAACAAATATTTCTTTAACTAAAGGATGAATCAAAAAAAGTTTCAAACAAAACTTCTTAGATTTTCAATTCTCCATCACATTTATTTGAAGCATTTTTCGATTTATTCCCCCAGTTCTGAGATATTCACCCACGTATATAGTTCTTAAGTTTGCTAAGAGACAGCACCAGCAGTTTCGTTTGAAAATATCCAAAATATATTTTACCGATTTCTGGCTATATATATAAGGATATAAATTCATTATATTTTATTGACTTGGTAGACAACGCACCACCTCACTCTCACATTCACACAGACACGATTTTAGGACGAATTCCTAAATTTTCAATATTCTATCCGGGCAGAAGAATGTTGATGAGGTAACCATCCTAATACAATTTGGCGGTAATCTATTGATGTATTTCTACTGTTAGGTACAAGTCAGAATTGTACATAGCACATCGGGCTGGCCATCTTGGCTATCATTTCTTTCTGAAATTTTGATGCTTGATGAGAATAAATAAAAAAATCCAAGTTATTTTATATTCATTTATTGACATTTTATAACTGTATACGAAATACACTACAATGTTTGACATTATTCTATATACAAAAGACTTTATATTAAAAACACAATTTAATACAATATATGAAGAGTGACAATGTTGTTTAGGTGTGTTATTTTATTATTAGGGGTTACTACTGCATTAATTGAAATTAATTATTTAAGATTTATTTATTTGTATTTTAAAACTGTATATAAATGCTATTACGATAATAATTATTGTTATTGGAGTAATTTGAAAGACTCCAGGACATCTTCTGGAATCTTCTGAGTTTCCTAGAATATGATTCTAACTACAAATAACAAATATAATTACAAATGTATAACTATATTTTTTACTACAAATATTTATTGATAATCGATAAACAATACTACATATTCGTAAAATCTAGAACATATTTACAATATTCATAAATAGTTTAATAAAGTTTCAACATCTAGACATTTAAAATATAATAAATATATACAGGGAGAAATATAAATGCATTTATAATTGCATACTGAACATGTAAAACTAAACATAAAACGTCTAGTTTATTTCTGTTTCATCACGGAGTCTGCTTGATACTGCTGGCATCCGTTTCCGGGTCATCTCTCTCTTCTTCTTCATCGATGATGCTGATGTCTCGGATGGACGGACGATGGCTTCGTCGCCAGCCCTCGATTACCTGCGGTATTCGCGTCTTGGTGAGAAGACGCGGTCCCGAGAGTGTGATGAGAATCGCTCCGGTTGGTGCGGTGAGTATTATCGACAAGACGCAGATCATAAGAACGGTTTCGGCGTAGGTTCGGTCTGGTTCCATGTCTGCTACTTTGTGAAGAGCCACTGGACCTAGTGCGGCCTGGAAATCAACAATACTCATATTACTTCATTTACATATTTCGAGAAAGATTATTTAATTTAATTAGAGATGGGCGAATATCATCCGCGAATAGTCGAATGCCGCGAATATTGACATTATTCGATATTTTCGAATATTAACGTTAGTATAGTCAATTTTTGACTATGTTTTTCTTTATCATTTGTACCTAAATTTAAAGCTATTACAATATTTTGAAGTTGTTAATAACAAAGATATTTTGTTTCAAAACCATGAAGACGTACCATATTTCAAATTTGTTTTTCGCCAACATCAGCCCGTACGTTTCACCTTAAATTTGAAGTTTTCGTCTTTTTCTTAACAATTTCATTCAAATAATGAAAAGGACATAATTAAATAATTATTAATCATAAATAAATTAACTTTTAGGAGTATTCGAATATTCGAGTACCTCGAAAATTCGAGATCTGATTAATATTCGTATTCGATATTCGAATTCGAGAAATTTGATATTCGCCCATCTCTAAATTTAATTGTTTGGGATATGCTTCAAATGGTAATGACATGTAGCCTTTAAAATAAGCATATATATTTATGATTTATTCTACTAGCATGCAGTTTCGTTTTGTTAATTCATTCAGTTTTATTTTGAATGAATATTATTATTCTGGGGTAGGTGGCTCACTGGTATCGAGTCGACCTGTGGATTTGACAAACCGAGTTCAATTCCCACAGGCGGCAAACAATTTTCATCACATTAAATCTATTCCTACGACTCCCCCTCCACTAACATATATATCACTTACCGAGGTCTGCTACAGCAGAGTGCCACATTCAGTAATGGGTAAAAGGCGTGATGATATACTTATTTTATTTATTTATTTTTACAACATGCTCTGAAAACTCAATTTCTTTCATGCGAAATAGTAAAAGAAAATGAGTTTTCCTTTTTTATAAATAGCAGTATTATCAATAAATACTTATTTTTGTTTAATTGAATTGTAATATACATTAAGTCTTTAAATTTAAATAAATAAAATATCCCTTATGAAATATATCGTGAAATAGTTATTTACGTGCCTAAGGTAGTAAATTAATTTTTACTGCCAAGCTGTAAAGTTTCTGGGGCTAGCAACGAAGGAGCCGAGCCTTCATAATCCAATCATCACAGCGATATTTTTACTAATTTGCTTTGTTTAGTTTTATACGAAGATACATTACATTTTGTAATCAAAGGTTGTTAGTGGTACGACAATTTATAGCACGCCTGGATTCGAACCAGGGATCCTCCGCTGCTACACATTGTCATGGTGTTGTGATCGTTGTAATGAAAAAAACTGATGTGGACACCACATGACTTCCTTGTACGCGTATTAAACTATAGATATTTTTTAATTGCACATATCTGACATTCAAATTTATTTTTTTTCCTATTTTTTGTTCTAATCCATAGCAAACTTAATTTAAAGAAAATATATTTAATTTTTAAATTTACATATCTCGTTTATACAAAAGGCTAATTAAATAATTCTTAATGTGCTAGACGCAGAATTTAATTCTCTAAAACTTTTATTTGCAGCATTTATTTCTAAAATCAGAATAACTCCATTTTTTCAAGAAAAACTGTTAGCAGCTTCATGTAATGTGCCACTTTAGTCTCTTTGAACCAAAATCTATTATGTTATTTCCATTGATATAGTAGTCTTATATATCAAATTTGAAAAGTTTTGAATTATATATTGATATAGTTTTTCATTACAATATATTATAGGCTTCAAGTAAAGTATCACTTCCAAAAGTTATATAATGACCAAAAACGGAGGTGCACAACTAGATGTTATAATAGTCCTAAATACAAAACATTAACTTTCTACGGCTTATGCGAGATACATACGTACGTACAGACGGCACGACTAAATTAGTCTAAATGGATTCAGGGATGGCCAAAATGCATATTTCCGCTGTAATCTGACAACCGAAAATTTTCGCGATTACAATACTTCCTTTACTTCGTACAAGGACGTAAAAACAACCATTGTCAGTGTTAACAGTTTCGTGAATTCCAGAAATAAATAATTGGAAATAATGGATTTACATTTACGAAGACTTCAAAGACATTTTTCTTGCAGTTCAAGACAATATACAAAATATTACAGATATGCAAGTAATTACTTTTTATTAGTTTATGTTTTTGTTTAGCCCTGTAATTACGCAATACTTAATTACCATAAATACCTATAAAGTGTCATTTACATAGAAGGTGGAAATAAAAATTTATGAGTCTAACACGGGAGGTAAGCGCCTTTTCCACCACTTTTCGAATCGCTTTCTTTTCTCGTTTGACAAATAACTATATTTATTTTGTTCTCCGCATAGCAGGAACTTAATTTAAATAATAGATAATAGTGAAATACAAACCACTCAGATATAATAGAATTTTTTGGATGTAATTTGAAATCAGTGAGATTTGAATGCATGTCCGTTGACTTACTTGTACAGTAGCTTTGGACATCCAAGAAAACGCAACAAAAATCTTTTCCTTCAAGTTGAGTTTGCACCCAATTCCCAGTAAAATAGTAATTAAAATCCTAATAAAAATTCCTCCAGCCATGCACCCAATGCCAATATAAACAGCATTCCCTTCCAATTCATTTAGTTTAACTTGCGCTCCAGTAATTCCAAATAAAATCGGTTCAAATATCATCCAGAAGATCTCAAAAGCTGTAGCAGCAGGATTGTCTTCGATATCCCAGCCTTGGTTCGTCCAACAAACCAAAGAAACAAAAGCAGCAGCAACACATCCAAGTGGTCCAGCTCCTCCAAATCCAATCAGCTCACTCCCGAAGACTGCAATCATGCCTCCTCCAAGAAGCATGAGAATCCTCAACGGGACCATGAAGGGATCATGTTTCTCTGGAACATATTTCGAGATGATTCCCCAGATGACACCAAAACCAATGCCTCCGATAATAGAAAGAGGGCCTTGGATGATTTGATACGTGAGGGAATCCTGCGAGAACATAATGCTCTCAATGATGCCATAGATGGCAACAGAGGTCGCGTCGTCGATGCCAGCTACGGCAATGATGAGCGTTGGAATGCCCTTGGCCACGCCGTAACCTTTGCCTCGGAGGCGAAACAGGCAGGGAACCACGACTGCAGGTGACACAGCGGCGATGATGGCCCCTAGCATCATGCCCCATTTCCATGGTAGGTCCAGGAAAAAGTGGGTGGAGATTGTGATGACGGCTGCTTCTACTAACCAAGGACCCAGACCTAACTTGATGACTGTTAGTTTTAGTCGTTTGAGAGCGTGGGGGTCTAGGTCCAAGCCAGCTCGGATGAGGATGATTACCAACGCGACTTTTCTATAAAATAAATTCAAGGAATTCAAGCATTTTCTAGTTTATGTCAGGCTTCAGACTATTTCAAGTTTTTCTTAAATGAACAATATCGTATCGAAATGAACTGTTTAATGATAAACTTAACATTGCTGTCAAACATTCGAATCGATATTTTTATTTAAGCAATCCTTAAAATTTAAGTGGTTCAAGATAAATAAATTTTTTGAACATTACTTGTAAAAATGACATTTTTCTTACCTACTTAATTTAGGTGTTATAGTAACCGTTTCCCTCATAAGTGATGAAAATAAATAATTTTTCTCACTAGTGAGGGAATTGAATAATATTACAACTAAATTGAGTGATGTGCATTTGCAAATAAAATTCATTTGATTTATATAAAATAATAATTAAATTTCTTGCATTGCAAACGTTAATAGTTATTTTTTATTCTAGATTACGAAATGTTACTTTTGCATTCGAGAATGCAAAAGCATTTCGCAATCGAGTATCAAACAACGTTTTTTCGAAAACTATGTCCCAAAATTAGTAATAATGTAATGAGAAAATTTTGACATTTAGGATTAATTAATGTGACATCTAATGTCTCCATGACAACAATGTATGTAATATAATTGCTATCAAATCTGGTATTCTCTGACCAGCAATTGACAGCTGGTTGGCAATAGAAACCGAACAAACATTCTAATTTTTTTCTGCGATTTATTGGGATTCGCATTGCATTTCGCATTGCATTTCTCAAGAAACTATTCCAGTACACCAGTTAACTTCCTCAAGCGGGATAAATATGAATAATTGCTCAATTGGTACATTAAATATAAATTTTGTTAAAGAATAGAAGTATTGTTTCTAAGCAAAAAAAATAAAGTGACAAATTTTATTAAATTGTGAGCCTTTCTTCTATCAAAAAATTGCATCCTGCATGCAAAAGTCTTTTGCGTTCTGTAGACAAAAAACACTCATTTCGCGTGTTGATAGTTGTCATGTAAATTTTAACTTTATATGACAGTTTTCGAAAAAAGTAATTTTCACGTTTAATGTTAAAAAAAATAGTATGTAACACACGTGGGAAAGGGCCATTGCTAAACTCATATTATTGGAACATTCGCTATCGCTCGTTCTCCAACTTTCATACTTGTTTTGCAAATAACCCCTTTCCTCACTAGTATTACAATATATTATTTTCCTTTTCAATGGAGCAAATAGTTTAGCAAATTTTAATAAAAATTATTTCTATGATATATGAATTCACCATCCTTTATTTAATTGAACAAAGAAAAAACAATCATACATTTTTTATAACTACATCCCTAGGACATTCAAATTCTCACCCTTAATTGAATATTTAAAATGATAAGAAAACAAATGCAAATCTTACCTAAGTTGTGCGGTAACTTCCGAAAACTGTCCGTCCAAATTAACAAGCCCCACATTTTGAAAAATCACTCCAACAATAAGCATTCCAATAAGAGCTGGCAGAGTGGTAAGACTTAACAACCACCCTCCGAAGTGAGCCGCGATAGCCAACGTCGCCAGACCAAACAGCTGACCTCCAGGAGCTGCCATTTCTCCCACCACGGAATACACGACACCCCAGGACAACAGTCCGATGAGAGTGAGTGCCACGATTCGGGAGAACTGACGGTACGTTGGGCAGAATGGGTACGGACACATCTTCGGCCAGAGAGGAGGGTGCCATGAAGGGTGTTGTTCTTTTGATCGGCATTTCATGCAGAAGGTGAACCACCACGATCTAAAGGAACTTGGTAAATAAATCACATATACTTAACATGAATCTGTATAACAAATGAAAGATGTATGACAATGAAGATGAGAGAAAAGAGAAACAGAATTAATGAAAGGAATTATAAATGTGGATGAAGCAAAAGATGAATTAGTAAATTAAAAAATAATTTATTTACACAATTGGAAATAAGAAATCATACAATTCCATTTGATTTAAATATGTAGATACTTTAATTTACTGTACGAGTATATATTATTAATAATATAAGCAGAAGTAAATTCAAGAACTGTTTTGTGCTTGTAAAGCAATGAACTACTAAAGAGCTAAAAGCTATTGTAGAAACTGAATAAATATAACCGTTATCAAAACTATAGTATAATGTACCCACTAATATATTATATTCACAATATAGTAGATAAGTATACAATATATTCCAAGACATAAAAATATAATCTGTTGTTCATTTACTTGGTTATTTTGATTACTATAGAAAATTAAGTTTTAGGAATGTTTTCTTTTATTTATAAATACTTATTATGCACTTTATGAATTATTATCTTTCTGTATTCGTCAGGAACTCATGCTATCTACTAATTTTTATCTAAAAATAGGTTTGACCATCAAAATTAAAACAAAATAGTTTAACAACAAAGACAAAAATAATTGTCCTCCAACACTTGGTGAAACAAGGTTTAATAAAAAGTATAAAATAAACACTTGGCTATGTTTCATAATGGCATGATCTGTTCCACAGAACTTCTCATGTCATCTTACCTGTAGTTAGAGATCTTATTCTCTGCTGGCACAGTTCTTCGTCACCAGCTTCTTCACGTGAACTTTGTTCTAGGTGAAGAAGTGAGTTAAACCATACTGATGAGCTCTAATAAGAGCGAAACGCGTCTATGGTTACTAACTGTGCTGGCCAGCCTCTGACGATGCCCTCATAAGGTGACTTGGAGGCTGAATTTTGTGAAACATAGCCAAGTGTTTATTTTATACTTTTTACAAAATAGTTTGATAAAATTTGAACATTTTTAAATAGCCTCGTAACACATACTAAAATAAAAAATGTATTTATGCTACTAATGTTAAAAGTGTCACTTTATTGCACTCATGACTTAGCAAGATTCGAATATGGCTCGTGCTGCAAGTCTCCCACATGTACGATAAAGTTACATTATTAATATAAGCTGTATACATAATTTTTTCTACTCCCGTCATTACAATGTCATTTAATGTACTAATTTCCAGGGTGCTAAATAACATCTTAATCACATGTTGACAAACCGTCGTTTCAAACGTTTTATTCACGATTTGAGATATTAAGCACGGGGTGAAGTTAGCTTCAGGCATCTGTCATTGTAGCTTAATTTAACTTCTTAATAATAATTTTTTTGTCTTAATTTGCGATCATAGAAAAGTATAGTATGTGACTCGTTTTATAAACTCTTTAAATACTCTTTTATTATACACTCGTAACTAAAGGGACGTTTATAAAATTTGTTACTTAATATATTATTTTCTATTCCCATTATTAAAATGTAATTTAACGTACTGGTTTTCATGGCGCTAAATAACATGACAAGCCGTGGCTTCGAACGTTTTAGGTTTTTTATACATTCGTAACTAAAAAGATTTTTATAACCGAACTTTATCTAAAAATATAAATAAATATATCATCACGCCTTTTACCCATTACTGGGTGTGGCACTCTGCCTAAGCAGATCTCGGTAAGTGATATATTTTGTTGCGTGAAATGCGGTTTCCAGCCGTCAAATCACGGCCCTCAAAGATATTTGTGGAGAGGGAGCCATAGGGGTAAATTTAAATTGGTGAATATTGTTTGTCGGCTGTTGGGATCGAACCAGGGTTCTCAAGATCCACAGTTCGACTCGATACCACTGAGCCATCTACCCCATAAATTTCTAATTTTCCTAATTACATTTCAAATCTCAAAAACATTTCTTTCATAGAGAATACATTTTATTACACACTTTTTGCAATGAAAATTAGTACATAATGTTTCTCTTTCAGCATGCTTGTAGTAAAACATAAATAATACGATAAGATCAGGTCTGCAATACATTGGTGCATGATGTATTTGTGAGATTGAGAAGAATGTTATTAGAACAGTGGGTGTGTGTCAATTGAAACAGTTTGGACTAGTGGAACATAATGTAACAATATGAGCTATTTCATTGTTGTTATGTTGCGTTTAGATAAGATTGGTTTCGTGTAATTTGACACTCGTGACCACATGTGCCATTAAGGCTGAGTGTGACATCTTTTGGTTTTCGAATATAGGGCTTTAAATTATAAAAGAGACAGTTATAGTTAATATTCTTAGAATTCCAACAAGATTTCATGTTCGCGTTATCTGCAGGGCCAGAGTGTCAGACTACATAACCAAAACACTTGACACATCTGTGTCCACCCCGATGTGAGGGGGATGGATTCCAGATGTGGGTATCGTACCCAGGATAGCAAGTGTTTTGGTTGAAACCATGAGTCTCGTCCATCGACTCAAAGCGTGAAGATGTAGTTCTTCACATCACGCGGTGTTCGCGTTTACTTTAATTTTAAACTAGATTAGTGAATTAAGTATTACAATTAATAAAAATTTAATTTAAATCATTATTCTGTTTCCATCCTCATATTAAATTATAACGTTTCGCGTTCAATTAAGTTTAATCTTTAATAGCGGTATGTTTAATAAAATTTTAAGACTGCGTTTTTTCTGCTCGTTTTACAATTGACGCAGTCCGGTAAGATCAACTTATTCACCCATCCCGCTCGTGTTACAATATTCAACTAAAAATTGATTAAATCAAGATTAAGAGATTGTGTAGATAAGCCAGGAATAAATGGATGAATATGATTGAAGATGTAACGAGCATGTATGAAAAGAATTATGAATATGGATATAAATGAATTGAATGAATCCAGTAACCTAAAAACTTACTTGTCTTCTTCAACAATGTCAGAGAATCGTGTTCGTGAATGAACAGAATCAGTTACAGAATGTTTTTTACTTCTCGCATCGCCGTTGACATGTCCAGTCCCTGAAACTGAAATACGTCTCTGACCATTCAGAAATCCACCACTTTCTATTATTTCTTACAACCGGACGAAGGTGAACTATCACACATAATGGACGGTACATTTGACTAAAACTATCATGTTGTCATAGACGTAGCGTGCCAATTTTTATTTATTATTCAGATTTGATTTAGACAGAATATGAAATAAGTACAGCTGTTGATAATTGTTCAAGTTTGGACGGTTTCAAGTTAATTTTATCTGTAGCTGTCAAACAATTACTTATATTTCTTCAAATATAATTTAGAAAAGTTTGGTTAAATTATTAGCTTTGATATACAGGGTGTAACAGCGAAACCAACCACCGCCTATATTTTCTTTATTATTATAGTTACAAAAAAATATTATAAAGCAAAGTTGTAGAAGACCAAGGGGGACATCTGGTTAAAGAATAAAATATTTTTTTTAACCAGTGGTTCTCAAGTTACAACACAAAATTATATTTTTTTCAAATAGGATTATACATATTTTTTAGGCCTATTCGATAGAGTATTTTTTCTGAAATCAACCATGTGACCATTCTACATCCTTACATAATAAAAATATTGAGAAAAATTCAATTGAAATTTAATTATTTTTTTATTTTTTATATAAATGTGCAGTAAGCTATGGATAAAAAACAAAAGAACAAAATATTAAACACACAAAGAATAGCAATTTACAACAATTATTATTACTTGACAGCTAAATTTTGTTCTTTTGTTTTTCATCCATAGCTTACTGCACATTAATATAAAAAATAATTTAAATTTCAATTGAATTTTTCTCAATATTTTTATTATGTAAGGATGTAGAATGGTCACATGGTTGAATTCAGAAAAAATACTCTATCGAAAAGGCCTAAAAAATATGTATAATCCCATTTGAAAAAATATAACTTTGTGTTGTAACTTGAGAACCACTGGTTTCAAAAATTATTTTATTCTTTAACCAGATGTCTCCCTTGGTCTTCTACAACTTTGCTTTATAATATTTTTTTATAACTATAATAATAAAGAAAATATAGGCGGTGGTTGGTTTTGCTGTTACACTCTGTATAAGTTTTAAAATTGTATTTTCAGATATTTTAGATGAAATGTACCAACCAAAGGACAATGCAACAAAATGTGAGAATCATTGTTTTATTTTACACTTTAATATTTTAGATAAGTTTTGAAATATAAATGGTTAAAATCTACCTACGTAACTAATGCTTATCAACTTTGTTCACTTAAAGACGTTTAATCTTTGTTATGGTTCTTACTTTAGTAATCATTAGTAAAGTTATATAAAAACAGTGTGAACGATATATATTGCATGCAAATAATTAATTTATTAAACAATACACAATTTTTTTTGTATAGATTTCTGTTGATTTTTGTCGGTGTTATGTAAGTATGGCCATGAAAATATTATTTTCAACGATTTATTGTTTCTTTAGAAGAAATTGATAAATAATATTACCTATGAATAATTGCTACTACGTTTTTATTTACATTGATTTAAACTGAAGCAAGATTTGTGTAGTATTTGTAAATTGTATCTTTTACACTTCATTTATAATGGTATTACTAATACGCTATAAATATATTTAAAATTTTCTTTAGTTTATTTTCTTATTTTGATAAACGATGGAAGTATGAAAGCAAACTTACGTAAGAAGAAGAAACAATCTAAATTTAATTCATTTCATGTCAAAAACGAATTTATTGGGATCTGCAATTGCAGCGTTGTATGTCCAAATTACTTTAAATAAATGACATCGTATATTTTCCGCTGTTATGTCATACGTTTCTACATAATTTATAACTATGTAATTAGTAATTACAATTAGCAGTTATAATTAGAGATGGGCGAATATCATCCGCGAATAGTCGAATGCCACGAATATTGACATTATTCGATATTCGAGATTTTCGAATATTAACGTCAGTATAGCGAACATTCGAATACCTCGAATATCGCGCTATATGTTGACCTCAATTTTTGACTATGTTTTTCTTTATCATTTGTACATAAACTTAAAGCTATTACAATACTTTAAAGTTATTAATAAAAAAAACAAAGATATTTTATTTCAAAATCATGAAGACGTACCATATTTCAAATTTGTTTTTCGCCAACATCAGCCCGTACGTTTCACCTTAAATTTGAAGTTTTCGTCTTTTTCTTTTTTGTTTGTACTTTTTGTTTTAATTTTATTTTATCTTAACAATATCATTCAAATAATGAAAAGGACATAATTAAATAATTATTAATAATAAATAAATTAACTTTTAGAAGTATTCGAATATTCGAGATCTGATTAATATTCGTATTCGATATTCGAATTCGAGAAATTTGATATTCGCCCATCTCAAGTTATAATTAATAGTCATTCTACAGATCAACAAAATTAAGGCATTAATTATAAGTGCTACGTCAAACTATTTAATTACAATTAATGCGAATAGATATATTATATTATCTTATTATTGTTATCTAGGATATCCGATAATTTTTGACAGCGACAATTAATATTTAGAAAATATGATACTAATTAACAAAACACTTCAAGAAGAAGACGCAGATTTGCATTACCCTATTTTTTTGTTTATTTATTTTACTTTTCAATGTTCTCTACAAATCAATTCTAATTCTAATTCACTAATGCACATGTTCATCAACGAAACTTAAGTTTTAAGTTTGAAATAAAATGACAATTTAGTATTAAATGTTTGACAACAATGTTCATGCCTTCATGTTATATTTTACTTGGATTCATTTTTATTTAAGCCAGACCTAAAATTTTAGTTTTATTGATGCAATCTTAAATAAATAAATAAATATATCATCACGTCTTTTACACATTACTGGGTGTGACACTCTCCCGTAGTAGATTTCGGGAAATAAAATATTTAGTCGCGTGCAGTTGTCAGCCGTCAAAATAACGTACCCCTAAGATAATAGTGGAGGTGGGGCCACAGAGATAGTTTTTTTTATGGTGAAAATTATTTGTTTTATGGTATAATTTGGAACTCAAGTTTTACTACTTGTCCATTAATTGATAATTATAATTGCTAATTGTAATTACTATTTAGATAGCTTAGAATGCAGCTTATATTAGAAGCAAATGTACCTTTGATATGTTGTATATTTTTCGCTATATATTATTTATTAATTATTTTACAGAAAAATAAAAGTTCCTTTTTTATTTAAAACAATTTAAGAAGCTTGACAACTGAAAATATACGACATAATAGAATAAATGTACTTAATGTAAATGTACTTTTTGTAATTTGTATTTTTTGTGAAACCTACCATTATCTCCTGAATTATACAGTATACTCTTCTTCCTAACTGGTCCAATCTCCGCCGTTGAAGAAATTTCCACCGCAGCATCTCTGTTCACTAGGATACTCTTCTTGCGTACGGGCCCCATCTCCGTGTGTTCAGGATTGACGTTGGTGCTGATGCGACGTCGCGGACTATCGAACGCAGGGTTGTCCACTCCATGGAGGCCATCTCCAGGTCCTGGGGGATCTGTCTTGATGCTGATTCGTCGACCTGGAGGATCGCAAATTGGCGGATCTAATGGTTTGGATGGCGTGGACATCGCTGTGGAGAAATGTGTCATGTAGTGTATTGGTTTGTGTGAAACATGGTGACTTTATCAAATATAAACTATATACATTTATTTTTCTATTTTTCTACTTCCATTATTAAAATGTCATTTAGCGTACTGGTTTTTATAGTTCAAAATAACATTAATTACATGTTGACAAGCCATGGCTTCAAACGTTTTAGTCACGGCTTAAGATATTAGGCACGGGGTGAAGTTAGCTTTACATTTTGTAGTTGTCTTAATTTGCGGTCGTAGAAAAAGTATAGTATGTGACTCGTTTTATAAACTCTTAGATACACGTTTTTTATATACTCTTAACTAAAGAGATGTTTATAAAACTTGTTACATAATATACTATTTTCCATGGTCGGAATAGAAATTTGGTTTCTATGACATTAAAATCATGACAGAAATAATTAATTTTAACTCGCCATGCTGTTATTTACTGTTGTCACTAACGACGGGAGTAAAATATTTTAGTCCCGGTGTCAAGGAAATATTTAGTATGTTATGCATCAAGGGAGGGAAACAAGCGATTATTCCCGCGTGTGAAGTTGACAAACCGAGACGTAAGCGAGGGCCGAAGGTTCGACCTGAAGTCGAGGTTTGTCAACTTCACACAAGGGATAATCGCGCCCTCCCGTGAAGCATATTATACTTTTCGTAACAAGTGCACAAAAATTACTGTCTTGTCGGGACAAATGTCAAATATGGGTTGCGTAACTAGTTACCTAGGAAACGCCGCAAACAGCTAATCTCTCTAGGGAGAGAAACATGGTACCTATGGAAACATAATGTTTCACTCCCTAGAGGAGAAAAGCAGTGTTTCTCTCTCTAAAATTAGGACATAAGAACGCGTTTCTTGTGTATGTGTTACGAAATTTTTTTTAAATAATTATCTAAAAATTTTGCTTTTATATCTTTGGGTCGTGACAAAAATTGTACATACACCGAATGAGATAAGTATATTTTTCCCTCGTTTTCGGCTCATGCCGCAAATTTACTCCTTGTGAAGAAATCATACACTTCTCTCCCTTAGTATATACAATATTATTTTTCATGACCGGAAGTAGAAGTTGATTTATATGGTATCATAATAGGAACAGAAATTATACATTTTAACCTGACGTGCCGTTGGTAAGAGTGACAAGACTAAAACGTGCTTCTTCTCCCGTTGTGAATAACGACGAGGAAAAAGTGTATTTTAACTTCCGTTACCAACGAAAGAAAAAATAAACATATATTGATGGTTCGTATGTTTATTTCAAATAGTTATATTATTAATGGTAAGTTTAATAAACAACAAATTAATTCCAAAGTAAATAAAATTTATTTATTCAAATGACAGTCGAAATTTTGACAACAATATTATATATGCCATAAAATAGGTAAAATTGATTCGAATTTTTAATATGAGAATACATTTACAATGGAAGTAAATGTATTCTATCTTTTATAAAACCGGATATTATAAGAATAAATATTTATTTAAAATATATTCGAATAAAGAACAACACAGATCCATGGAAACCTGTTGGTCCAAGGAAACAACAAATAGTAATTACCAGACTAAGAATAGGTCACACCAAACTGACTCACGAACATATTTTGAAGAGAGCAGAACCGGAATTGTGCGGTACATGCAACACACAAATCACGATAGAACACCTAATAAGAAGACTACACAACATCCCAAATCGAATAGACAAATCCCGAAACAATAATACTGAAAATATTGAAAATGTAATACAATACCTAAAGACAATTAACATGTACCATACGATATAAGATTGTAAGAGATACTAATAACCATTGTAGTTGATGTATCTATAAACCCTTAAATAAAAAAAAAATATATATTCACCTCGTGAAACTATTCTTTAAAGTATTTATTAATATATTTTGTTATTCTGTACAACAGAAACTTAATTCCAATTACAGTATCTTATACTGGAATTTGAACCAATAAGCCACAATCGAATCTTTTATATGAGTTGAAGTCAACGAAATTTGAACACAGGAAATTAATAAACGCAAGATTTTTCTTGGTTTTGTCCACTGCTCTACTATATCCTATATTTACGTAAAATTAAATTTGTAACTAAACAAACCAATTCACATAGAATGTAGATTAGTTCAGGACGTGTCTGAATCAGTAAATATTATAGTATGAAGTGAGTAAAGTACGAAAAGTGTTTCAGTCAAATATTCAATTTTATAGTCAGTTTAAAGCACAATAAAATTTATATAACAAACAAAAACAGAGTAATAAAATATCTGAGAAAAAGTGTTTGATCGTAAATTGTTGTAATTAAGGATCTAAACATTAATTACTAACATTATTATTAAAAAAACAAATAAGTTTACCTTGAATTACTAAATAATGTCAATTATTTTGCGTACTAGTGCAATCTTTGATCTTTAGTTTACTTTTCAAGGTGAACTATTTTATTTATCTGTTTGTTACTGTGCACAACAGGAACTTAATCCCACTTACTATAGCTTATAGTAGAACCAAAACGACTCAGACAAAATTGAAGTTAGCGAGATTTGAACGCACGACCTCTTGCTTACTAATTAACAAACGCAGGTATTACCTTGGTTTTATCCAGTATCCTACGAAACAATGAATGTAATTTTCAGAGAAAAATATTACACACATTGAAAATTAATTATTTACGTCAAGAATATATAATTTTTATGAGTGTCTGGCTATTGTTCTAGAAAATATTTTACGAAATGATTTATTACAAATGATTTAAAGATATCCAAATTTGATAGATTAAAATGCAGTGATATTTATTATATTAATCACGTAAAGGCAGTTTTGAATCAATATGAAATTTTTTATAGGCCGCTTTATGTCACGGGTTTGATTTACAGGAAGCCGGTCCTGTTTAATATTCCAGATACATTGCTTTCGTATCCATTTGCGTGCGCTGAACGGTTTATTGTTACTAACGCAGGTCAGTAATCAAATAAATAAATTCATGCACTATGACTTCATTCGCTAAATTACTCCATTTAATTTAAACTTTGATTGGTTATTTATTTGCTTTGGTATTTTTCTTCATGACAAATATTTCTAAATTATTTAGTAGATAAATACTTCAATGAAGAATAGTACAAAATTGAGGTCTTCATATCTTTTATTTGAACTATTTTCATGTAAAATAATTTCGAAATATTTGACAGCAGAAAATAAATAATGTTGAATGAAGGTTCTTTCTTTTTTTGTATTAAAGTTGTCAAATTCAAATTCCCCTCCACTAATAGCTTTGGGAGCCGTGATTTAACGGCCGGTAATCGCACTTCACGCGAAGAAATATATCACTTACAGAGATCTGCTTAGGCAGAGTGCCACACCCAGTAATGGGTAAAAGGCGTGATGATATATTTATTTTATTTTATAAATTCAAATAGAATTATAATGGTTTATTTAACAAGGGATCGCTTGAGATAATTTATGACAAATTACTCACGTATTATGTACAATATTTTATATACATACGGAAAAATTCGTTATTTAATAGAAGACACTTGGTAGTGCCAATGGCCATGAATCACTTTATCTCCCTAGGGAGTCCTTGTCATTTTTATTTCCCGCGGTAAATAATAAAACACATTAAGTAATGATTTTGATAAGAATAAAATTAACATTATTTACCGGTTGTATATAAAAATATTTTTTGTCACACATGCACTGAAGTGACCCTTTTTTAATGTGTGTTTCTGGAACGAAAATAGCCGATTTTAGGAGGTTTCATTGTTGCCCAGTTGGCCGATAAAAATAGTATATCCCTAAAACTGGCCGATAAATTTTTTTCGTAACATTTGCACAAGAAACATCTTCTTAATCCCTAATTTTAGAGAGAGAAACACTGCTTTTCTACCCTAGGGAGAGAAACAATATGTTTCTGTCCCTAGTGAGAATGTTTCTGTTCCTTGTGAGAATGTTTCTCTCTTAGAGACTACGATTATTCCTGGTGTGAAGTTGGCAAACCTAGACTTCACACGCGGAAATAATCGCTTGTTTTCCTCCCTTGATGCCATAACATACTATTATAGCCCTAGAAAAGTAAAGCCATATCCATGGCAACTGCAAAACAACGATATGATTTGACATTAGTGACATCCAGATGACATTTAAAATTTCTAATTTATTTGACCTTACGGCACAAAACAAGACATTAATTTAAAAGGCGTCATTTCGGTGCACTTGTTACAAAAAGTCATGTATGTTCCTATGTCGGAATATCTATTTTAACTTTTCTGTATTTTAAAGTTGGCAACTCGTTAAAATAGATTAAAATATTTATAAATACATACATTATTATTACTTTCTTCTTAACCGTTTTTAAAAAATTTAATAAAAATTTTAAAATAATTTTTTATTATTTTTGGCATATTAATTTAATAGTCTCAAATAATAATGTGTTGTTTTCAGTTCCAATTAGATGCATAATTCACTATAACTTATTTATCACATACTGATGATGATCTATTGATTTATGTTATGATTTGTATATCTGTTTAATTTGTATAGCATCTTGAGGAAATATTTCTAGTACGGTTCTGTCGAATGAAAACCCTTTTGAAAAGAAGAGTAAAATTCAATACACGTAAACTGCCGTTGAGAATACATATTCACAAAGTACAGTAAGCTACAAATTCAGAGAAAGTTCTACATGTACGTTGAGCACTTGCTCTAAATCCCATTAGAGTAGAGAATCAGACTCAACAAATAAATTTGTTTCAGAACTTGACTTAAGAGGCTTCGTTTTGTTTTCTAAACTTAAAATAAATGAAATACGTGATCTGAAACATAACTTTGTTTTGAATGTTGTTTACATAAAACGGTTGTACTTGTCTATTGAAATACATTGTTATTTGAAAGTAAAATAAATGTTGTACCTCGGTTTGTATTTCACCAATAAATATTATTTTCTGTTAGTTACGTAAGAAAACCGAAGAAATTATTATGAGAAGTTATGCGAAATCTCTCTACAAGTGGAGTAAAAATGTAATATTGATGTTTCTGTACGTTCATTATTCAATTAAGTAAACTAGAAAAGTTGCTTTTAATATCTGGGTCGTTATATTTAATAAATATTTAATATGTATACCGGCATATCGTTCTCATATTGTCAATTTCAGGAGTACAATTAAAAAAATATATATTTATGATTAAAATAAACAAAGACAATTGATTTGTTTTACAAATTACACAATCTCATTATATTGTACAATTTCTTCAGAAGAGTGATTTTCATTCTCTTTTTATAATCATGTTTCACCGAGCGCCAACAGATTCATCCATTAATTTTATATTTATGATATTGACAGCAGATTATTTATTTATATAATGACGAAAATTCCATTCAAAACAATTATACTTTATTCAGAAATAGAATAGAAATAAAAATAGTGTTTCCTGCTGACAAATATGCCTAAATGATTTTTGAGTGAAAGTTAGATTTTCGTTTTTAATTTGACAGCAGGAAGCTTTCCCTATTTGCTGCTTTGCACAGCAGGAATTTAATTCCAATTGCAATAACTTATAATGTAATCAGAATCACTTAGACACAGAGTTAAGTTTATATAGACATACCAATTAATTATGTAAAATTTTATTTATAAGCACGTTTTTTAATAAAACACATAATACTTCGTAGTGTTCTTATTTTCACAATCACTAATTGTTTAGTTCACAAAACACAAGTCATTCATAATTCATTTAAAATGTCTCAAAAACTAAAACAATGACAATATAAGTTCCCCCTCTTTTTGTAATAATTAGTTTTCCGCCAATTGTTCGACGCAAGTACACCTAAAGCAACTGTGATCCGGTAACTGACTTCTGCTTTATATACCTTACGGTTTAATGAAAACTACTTACGCTTTGTGTATCTAGCGGTTCGAATTTGTCACAAGTACCAGACATTATCGACATGTCGGCATACGACAATCAGGACGCATTACACAATTCAATTCTTTCCTCTGATTGGGATCTTTACTATGATTTTATTTTAGACTACGGTAGCTAAGATTACATTTGTTTTAAGCGAATCTTTAAGATATTTAATGGATGGGTGTAGACAGTATTTTATTGAACTATTTAAGATGAACCTAAGTTCAAGGTTCACATGATATATAATTTACCGAGGTAGGGATCATTGTACTTATATATTTCAGTACTGATTTTCTTATTATCTTTTTCTCAACTGTTTTTAATAATAGATATTTGGAGGATCGAAAAAATAAGAAACCAAGAAATATATAGAATACTTAATTTTCATTTGTATTTTTGCTCATATCTCGATAAGAGTAAGAATTAATTTTATCCCTATTTTCTTTCAAAATGGCGAACTAAATGAATTTACCTAAGAATGGGACCTTGATACATCGTTTTCTGGGACTAAAAAACATATCAAACTCGTTAGAGCAGACACAGACAAACAGATAAGATTTATTTGTAATAAAGCAGCGATTCTTAAACTTTTTATTATCGCAAACCTACAATTTCTACTAAAATTACAAATATTGTATTGATTTTTAAATAAAGACTGATATAATTTCAAAATCTTCAAGTACATTTATCTCCTTCTTAAAGAAAGTATAGTTTAATTACAGTTTTTTTAAATCACATGTCGTAAAACTAAAACAACTATTATTATTGACAATTAAATTTCAACAAGTGATTAAAAATTTAACAATCAACACCATTTTTATGTTAGAGATAATAAACCCACACATATTATTTTTTAATCATTAGGTGAGTATTAAAAAAATAATATATTTGAATTGTTAACAATGACAAAAATGTGAGTAGGTAAGTTATAAAATACAATGGCATTTATATGACTTTTTAAGAGCTATTACGAATTTATTTATGGCCGAATATAATTCATCGCTCAATGCAGTGCTTTTGGACAATTGTACATCAAAAGTTACAGGTTCACATCCTGCCCAGGGTACGAATGATTGTGAGTACAGGTAAACTATTTTAAAAATAAAGAAATTTGATTGATAATATCGATAGAGTAAGATATCATATCAATTTTGATTAGTGATATACTCATAGATTAATTATAAAGAGTTTACTTACAAGACATCTGTTTTCATAGTAATATTATCGATTTGATTTTATCTTAAGTAGCTGTGTCTATTTGGACATTTTTGTACATTTTTTTTTTGTTTACATTTTGATATCAAGATGTTTGTCTACCGTCATACACAAGAAGGAATGCAATATATATTTTTTTAAATAGCATTAAACAATTAAATCGACGAATACCAACATTATCTTCTTTGCTTTAACTAAAATATCTATCAAAAATGCATCATTACCTCCAAAAATAAAGAACATAACAGAATGGATGTTTAAAATGATTATAAACAAAATAAATAGCGATACGAAATACGAATCCGTAGATCCCGAGTTCGAGTCTCACTCAAGCTAGAAATTATATTTATTTATTTATGTTACGCTGTACAACAGGAATTTAATCCCAATTACAGTACAGGGTCCGCACTGACCGAGTCGCAGTGTGATAGTTTATATAATTTTTAGCTTGAATGCGATTCGAACTTGGGATCTCCGGATTCGAATTCCGTATCGCTATCTACACCACCGTACTGACGGACTTCTACACTGCGGCTCGGTGAGTGCGGACCCTGTACTGTAATTGGGATTAAGTTCCTGTTGTACAGTGTAACATAAATAAATAAATAAAGATATAATATCTTTGGCAACGCAACTCCACAGTAAATTAATACTTTTATATGCATTGCTATAATTAAAACTAATTATACAAACTCTAACGAAAACTAAAACTTTATGTGCATCACGGACATTACTAGATGATAATGACCTCGGATAACACCCAACTTAATGCCCTTGAGGCATAAATTACTATTGAATGAAATAAAATAATATACTTTACGTTTTGTTAAATATCTTGAATGATTCTTCTTCAACATTTTTGTATCTGGAGCACAGAGTCGTATTAAGGCACTAACAAATTTAGCAGAAAGTTAAACACTTAATAAGATCACGAGGTAATACTTGAAGTTGTACTAAAATCTACTGTCGTTGAATTTCAACGTCACTTTAGCAATTACCAAAACAATAAAGATATTTTTGACCTAATTAAACGATGCTTCTTTTCAAACTAAATTTTTATATAATAGAGTAGATATTTTATACCTTGACATAGTTATCAGCTGCTGATTGGAACGATGTATTTAATCTATTATTTATCTTAATTATTCTTTGATCCACTATCTTTATCATCATACATAATTATATAATAAACATATGCAGAATTGAACCTATCACTGTAGATAATTAAACATTTATATAGTTTTTTATATTACAATTCAATAATTTATAATAATTCTTTAAAAGCAAAGTTTAATAACGGCGCCTTGACGTCCAAATATGCAGAAAAAGAACTTGGTAAATAAAACACAAATTATTTCTTAATATTTAAAATTTAATTATCAATTCTAGGGCCCATTTATCATCACGCATTTTACCCATTACTGGGTGTGGAACTCTGCTTAAGCAGATTTCGGTAAGTGATATATTTGTTCGCGTGAAATGCGGTTTCCAGTCGTCAAATCACGGCCCTCAAAGATATTAGTTGAGGGGGAGCCACAGGGGTAGATTTAAATTGGTGAAAATTGTTTGTAGGCTGTGGGAATCGAACCTGGGTTCTCAAGATCCACAGGCCGACTTGATACCACTGAGCCACCTACCCCATTTATAAATTAGCTAATGAGGTAGGTGGGTCAGTGGTATCTAGTCGGCCTGTGAATTTGAGAACCTTGGTTTAATTCCCACAGCCGACAAACAATTTTCACCAATTTAAACAAACCCCAGTAACACCCCCCCCCTCCACTAACGTCTATGGAGACTGTAATTTTATGTCTGGTAACCGCACTTCACGCGAAAAACTATATCACTTACCGAGATCTGCTTAGGCAGAGTGCCACACCCAGCAATGAGTAAAAGGCGTGATGATATATTTATTTATTTTTTAAGTTAAAACAATCAAGAAATACAAAATATTTTCATACAATTTTCTTTAGTATTGTTTGTAAATACTTGCGCACAGAACGTATACTCTAATTAACGAAAATTAATACCACGAGTTTAACGCGTCACTTTATGTTTACTAAATGTGTTAGTGGTACACTAAATACTTTAACCTGTACTCAACAAACGTATGTACCTGTACTTACATTTATCTTTCAATACTAATATTAAACTAACCTTGAAGAAATTGGCCCAACATAAATTCAATACTAATGAGAAATTATTAATTTTCCATAATCCAATTTGCATTTTACTTTTTATCAAATATGTCTAAATCATAGCATATTAATTTTATTAACAATTTTTTTGTATTGTTTCATTTGACAGATAAAATAAAATAAATGAATAAATATATCATCACGCCTTTTACCCATTACTGGGTGTGGCACTCTGCCTAAGCAGATCTCGGTAAGAGGTATATTTTTTCACGTAAAGTGCGGTTACCAGCCGTCAAATCACGGCCCCCAAAAATATTAGTGGAGGGAGAGCCCCAGGGGTAGATTTAAATTGGTGAAAATTGTTTGTCGGCTGTGGGATCGAACCAGGGTTCTCAAGATCCATAGGCCGACTCGATACCACTGAGCCACCTACCCCATAAAATATTAATTTTATTAACAATTTTTTCTTTTGTTTTATTTGACAGATGAGCTAAATAAATAAATATATCATCACGCCTTTTACTCATAGCAGATCTCTGTAAGTGATATATTTATTCGAGTGAAATGTCATAAAATTACAGCCCCCATAGACGTTAGTGGAGGGGGAGTTACTGGGGTTTGTTTAAATTGGAGAAAATTATTTGTCGACTGTGGGAATTAAACCCGGGTTCTCAAATCCACAGGCCACTGAGCCACCTACCCCATTAACTAATTTATAAATAATCCCTAGAATTGTTAATTAAATTTTCAATATTTGTTTATCGCATATAATATCTGTAGTTATCATATGAATTTAATATCAAACCCAAATATTGTTACATTACATTCATATATTAATTTAAATCTACCCCTATGGCTCCCCCACCACTAACATCTGAGGCCGTGATTCGACGGCTGGTAACCGCACTTCACGCGAAAAAATATATCACTTACCGAGATCTGCTTAGGCAAAGTGCCACGCCCAATAATGGGTAAATGGCGTGATGATATATTTATTTATTTATATTAATTGTTGTTGCTCAGTGGTATCGAGTCGGCCTGTGGATCTTGAGAACCCTGGTTCGATCCCCACAGCCGACAAACAATTTTCACCAATTTAATAAAATCTACCTCTGTTGCTCCTCCACCACTAATATCTTTGGGGGCCGTGACTTATCGGCTGGTACGCGCATAAATATATCACTTACCGAGATCTGCTTAGGCAGAGTGCCACGCCCAGTAATGGGTAAAAGGCGTGATGATATATTTATTTATTTATATTAATTGTTGTTGCTCAGTGGTATCGAGTCGGCCTGTGGATCTTGAGAACCCTGGTTCGATCCCCACAGCCGACAAACAATTTTCACCAATTTAAAAAAATCAACCTCTGTGGTTCCTCCACCACTAATATCTTTGGGGGCCGTGACTTATCGGCTGGTACGCGCATAAATATATCACGTACCGAGATCTGCTTAGGCAGAGTACCACATCTAGTAATGGGTAAAAGGCGTGATGATATATTTATTTATTTATATTAATTGTTGTTGCTCAGTGGTATCGAGTCGGCCTGTGGATCTTGAGAACCCTGGTTCGATCCCCACAGCCGACAAACAATTTTCACCAATTTAAAAAAATCAACCTCTGTGGTTCCTCCACCACTAATATCTTTGGGGGCCGTGACTTATCGGCTGGTACGCGCATAAATATATCACGTACCGAGATCTGCTTAGGCAGAGTACCACATCTAGTAATGGGTAAAAGGCGTGATGATATATTTATTTATTTATATTAATTATTGTTATAAAAATGCATCTCACCTATAAAATGTCAATTTATCGACACTGCAACCATTAATAAAATTATATAAAATGAAGGACAGATTAAAGATGATTGCAAACTATTTATTTTTACGACGGAAACTCCATAAAATGTATTTTTTATTTCATTTAAAAAAAAGTCATTAAGTTAGTTAAGCGTTTCAACATATACAATTTTGTCACGAGAGAAAAGATCGTAGACAAGTTATTGAATATGATAAATAATGTTTGATTTTAAGGACAGGCTTCTCTATAGACGCGCATTTTTCATGAACTTGACATTTATTTTACAATGGAGCCGAGATTACGCATCGAAGACGGTGCAGATTAAAAAAAAGACAATTACACAATATGCTGACCTAACTTCTAATGTCAATAGGTAATTGCATATTTTTATACATTTCTGCGACATACATATCCCATCAAATGGGGTAGCAAGAACCTTTGAAAGATTAACTAAACGTTTTTTAGAGATCTTATTCTAGGTGAAGAAGTAGGTTACACCATACTGATGAGCTCTAATAAGAGCGAAACGCGTCTATGGTTACCAACTGTGCTGGCCAGCCTCTGACGATTCCCTCATAAGGTGACTTGGAGGCTGAATTTTGTGAGACTTAGACAAGTGTTTAGTTTTATATTTTATTATTAGCTAAACGTTTATTTGTTAGATTCATAATTTCATTCATGTTAAATTAAATAAATAAATATATCATCACGTTTTTACCCATCAGTGGATGTAGTACTCTGCCGTAGCAGATCTCGCTAAGTAAGGAAAGAAATATATATTTCCGTAAAGATGTTAGTGGTGAGGGAGCTTCAGGGGTAGTTTTAATGTAGTGGAAATTGTTTGTCGACTGTGGGAATCGAACCCACATTCGATACCAGTGAAGCACCTATCCCGACCTATTAGGAAATTCATCTTACAGTAATACTTCACCAAACATTTCTGTTCTGGTACATCATCCACTTTTATAATTCTTTTCAGACAATCTCGTCTCAACTTTCGTTCACGCAACGAACCCTTAATTTCACCAACATATATCTGTTTCACTAATATCTTTCAGTCGACATATATTTCAACAAGTAAGTTCTGACAATTTTTAAAGTAATTAACTAAGTAAAATAAGACATGTTGACTGTTTTGTAGATATAATTTTATTCTTCAAACATTCTTCACACGACCAACTTTTTTATCCATACATTTTTAGTTTACATAAAGTTTTAGCTCAACTTATTTATTTATATATACAACTTATAAAACAGAAACTTAATCCCAATTACAGTACAGGGTCCAGACTCACTGAGCCACGGTGTGGTAGTTTATATATTTTTACCTTGAGTGGGATTCATAATCGAGATCTTTGGAATCAAATACTGCAAGGTTAACAACTTCACCGAACTACCAAATTTTTTTTTTACAGGTAAAAAAAACTGATTGCCTGAGAACAAAAATTTATAAATATGAGAGATTGCGTGCTATTTGATAAGATAATTTCCCAAGACAAATAAAATAAAATAATATCATGTGATTTTGACAGCGTAAAACAAAAATATAATAATTTTGTGTCTAATAGCACATAAACACATATATTTGGTAACGGGTGTCTACTTTATTATAGAAATTTTACCCTAGTAACGAAATTTTATCAAAGGTTATATACACCGAGAGTTAAAAATATATCGGTCAAATTGCGAATAGTTGTCCCAAGTGTCAAAGATGACATAATTAGACCCCGACAGCATAGCTGGAGGAATTTAGGTGCCATTTTTGAGACGAGTTTCCTTTTATACACAGAAATTATGATGAATTTTACTAAATAAATTTATGGCTTTTGATTGATTATTTCCTGAAATAGTGATTTAAATTATTGTTTAAATGTTAAAATTTTAATTATCAACAAACGGTTGCCTAGAATATGGTGCAGGAAATTTGTCAAAATTTTATCGTTGTTAATAATGCGCCAATTGGTTCAATTTTCAAATGTTTTGCTTTATAAAAAAATAAATAAATATATCATCACGCCTTTTACCCATTACTGTGTGTGGCACTCTGCCTAAGCAGATCTTGGTAAGTGATATATTTTTGCGTGTAAAGTGCGGTTACCAGCCGTCAAATCACTGCCCCCAAAGATATTAGTGGTGGGGAAGCCACAGGGGTAGATTTAAATAAATAAAATAAATATATATATATCATCACACCTTTTACCCATTACTGAGTGTGGCACTCTGCCTAAGCAGATCTCGGTAAGTGATATATTTTTGCGCGTAAAGTGCGGTTACCAGCCGTATAATCACGGCCCCCAAAGATATTAGTGGTGGGGAAGCCACAGAGATAGATTTAAATAAATAAAGTAAATATATATATATATATATATATATATATATATATCATCACGCTTTTTACCCATTACTGAGTGTGGCACTCTGCCTAAGCAGATCTCGGTAAGTGATATATTTTTGCGCGTAAAGTGCGGTTACCAGCCGTATAATCACGGCCCCCAAAGATATTAGTGGTGGGGAAGCCACAGAGATAGATTTAAATAAATAAAATAAATATATATACCGGGTGGTGCTCGGTGAGTGCGAACATAGGAATTTAACATGGGATATTAGTTTTATGCAATTTCCTGCTCTCCTATACATTTTACGGAAAAAACTGTAGAGGGAAGATTTGTTCAGAATTAAAAGTTACCCATGAAACTGTTTTTACATGTTTTATTAAGTTTTTGGTTTAGCCGTAACATTAAAAATAAATTTCGAAATTTCTGTTACTTTGTAGCAATAGCCATGACTTTTCTTTTATTTTTATGACAAATGCGTTAAATGTCAATTTTTGATGTTTATTAAAGTTAATCTTATAATTTAAATTAAATCTTTGTGTAAGCTATAAAATGAATGTTTATTCAAACGAAGAACGTGTCTTCATTATTAAAAATTATTATGGAGGAAATAGTTATAGGAGGGTGCGGGATTTATTTTCAATTAAATATGAAGATAAACCAATTCCAAGTGTATCAACAATTTCAAAACTGGTTACAAAATTTGAGAGTACAGCTAGTGTAGCTGTGACCGATGGTAATGAAGGCAATAATAATAATAACAGAATACGTCATAACGAAGTGAATGAAGAATTGGTATTGGCTATGATATCTCAAAATTCAAGGTACAGCATAAGACATATTGCTTCTGAATGTGGTTTGCATCATTCAACAGTTCTGAGAATTTTAAAAACACATGGATATAAATCTTACAAATTTCAAACACATCAAGAACTTCTTTTGGCTGATTTTGAAACTAGAAGTACATTTTGTGAAATTATGCAAGAAAAGGCAAATCGGGACCAGCACTTTATTTCGTCGATTTGTTTTACAGATGAATGTACATTTACTTTAAATAATGAACCAAATGTTCAGAATACTCGTATGTGGACCACAGAAAATCATCATTTAACTGTGTGTACAGGTACCCAATATCCTGAGAAAATTAATATTTGGGTTGGAATTTTTAAGAACAGGATTATACCATTTGAAATTATGGGAAATTTAAATTCTGATATGTATTTAGAACTTCTGCAAAATCATATAGGTCCTGCATTGGATGAGGCAGCTGCAGTAGATGAGGATATGTGGTTCCAGCAGGATGGGTGCCCGGCTCATTATGGAATAAATGTGCGGGAATATTTAGATTTGGTTTTTCCTAATCGGTGGATTGGTCGTGGTGGTGGAATAAATTGGCCTGCAAGATCTCCGGACCTAGCTCCTTGCGATTTTTTTTTGTGGGGGCATCTTAAAAGTAAAATTTACTCTAAACACTACGAAAATTTAGATTTACTAAGACAAGCTATATTCGAAGAATGTGATAATATTACTGACAGGCAATTAGCCAATGTTAGAACTTCGTTTTACAATAGACTTGGTTATTGTCTTGCTGAAAATGGTGGCTTGTTTGAACATTTATTGTAATTTCTTTATTTTTTTATGTAGGTATATTAAATAATATTGTTACAATTATTACTTATTATTTCACATTAAATTATTGTAATTTAAAATTTAAAAAAAAAATTGAAATTGTTGATAAACTTGAAACTGATTTATTATTAAATATGAAAATAAAACTTTGTTCAAAGAATAAAAAATGTGATTTTTTTTATTTAATTTAAATTATAAGATTAACTTTAATAAACATCAAAAATTGACATTTAACGCATTTGTCATAAAAATAAAAGAAAAGTCATGGCTATTACTACAAAGTAACAGAAATTTCGAAATTTATTTTTAATGTTACGGCTAAACCAAAAACTTAATAAAACATGTAAAAACAGTTTCATGGGTAACTTTTAATTCTGAACAAATCTTCCCTCTACAGTTTTTTCCGTAAAATGTACAGGAGAGCAGGAAATTGCATAAAACTAATATCCCATGTTAAATTCCTATGTTCGCACTCACCGAGCACCACCCGGTATATATATATCATCACACCTTTTACCCATTACTGAGTGTGGCACTCTGCCTAAGCAGATCTCGGTAAGTGATATATTTTTTCGCGTAAAGTGCGGTTACCAGCCGTATAATCACGGCCCCCAAAGATATTAGTGGTGGGGAAGCCACAGGGGTAGATTTAAATAAATAAAATAAATATATATATCATCACACCTTTTACCCATTACTGAGTGTGGCACTCTGCCTAAGCAGATCTCGGTAAGTGATATATTTTTGCGCGTAAAGTGCGGTTACCAGCCGTATAATCACGGCCCCCAAAGATATTAGTGGTGGGGAAGCCACAGGGGTAGATTTAAATAAATAAAATAAATATATATATCATCACACCTTTTACCCATTACTGAGTGTGGCACTCTGCCTTAACAGATCTCGGTAAGTGATATATTTTTCCGAGTAAAGTGCGGTTACCAGCCGTATAATCACGGCCCCCAAAGATATTAGTGGTGGGGAAGCCACAGGGGTAGATTTAAATAAATAAAATAAATATATATATCATCACACCTTTTACCCATTACTGAGTGTGGCACTCTGCCTAAGCAGATCTCGGTAAGTGATATATTTTTTCGCGTAAAGAGCGGTTACCAGCCGTCAAATCACGGCTCCCCAAAGATATTAGTGGAGGGGAAGCCACAGGGGTAGATTTAAATAAATAAAATAAATATATATATCATCACACCTTTTACCCATTACTGAGTGTGGCACTCTGCCTAAGCAGATCTTGGTAAGTGATATATTTGTTCGCGTGAAGTGCGGTTAACAGCCGTCAAATCACGGCCCCCAAAGATATTAGTGGAGGAGGAGCCACAGGGTTTGATTTAAATTGGTAAAAATTGTTTGTCGGCTGTGTTTTATAATTAGTTGAAAACAGGCCAAGAGCCATTATCTTTAATGTAATTTGAGAGACAATGTGGAATGAAATTTAACTTAATATAATGAAATGAAAAATTAACATGAAAATGAAGATAGTAATTAATTTACTGACTTATTATATAATGAATGTGTCTATTAATGATTTATTATATGTCAGTACGGTGGTGTGGATAGCAATACGGAATTTGAATCCGGAGATCCCGAGTTCAAATCCCACTCACGCTAAAAACTATATAAACTACTACACTGCGGCTCGGTGAGTGCGGACCCTGTACTGAAATTGGAATTAAGTTCCTGTTGTACAGCGTAACATAAATAAATAAATAAATAGATTACTGAGAAATATCAGTACAACAATAAAATGCGTCATTTATTGTTTTCCAATATATTTTTTGTTTCAACTTAAGATTCTCATCTTGTAGAAAGATAAACGTTTAGTTCAATCCGGTTAGATCAGTCAAGTTACTAATAAAATGGAAATAAAATGTATTATCTGATATTTATTTATAAACTCGTTCAGTAGCATAGTGCTAAGTTGTAAGCTGTAAACTGTAAGCCGCAGCCTGGTGTGTCGATAGATTTTAGCTAACGCTGAGTTAGCATCGCTGTGCGACAATTCATTGCTTGTGCGCGTGACTTAAATCGTAAATCTGCAACGAGCGTACGTCGTTTTTACCTAAAAGCAATACGTTGATCTACTACTCCGTGGAATACTGATTTCTACACGTCTCCAGCTTATGAAGATGTTTCATTTAATTCAGCATACCAACAACTATATTCCTCTTCTTCTTCTTCTTCTTCAGCTCTCTAACCCCAGTTGGGTTTTGGCTTCCGGGCACACCGAGCCGCAGTTTTTACACTGCCGTACTGCCGGTTTCTTTAGTCAGATTATTTAAGGCGTATAAGTGACTAGCTTATAGCGCCCGAGTGTGATAAATACATGAAACTGTATTTTTATATTTTACGACAAATCACACATTGTCGGCAGGCGGATTCGAACCGACGAACCTTGGTTCGGGTGACGTCACAGTATGCTAAGAGATGTGCCTTAACACGCTCGGCCACCGCGCCTACAACTATATTCCTAATTTCACTAAATGTGCAACAAGACTATTTTCACTTCTGGTTAAAATCACCAAAATTTAGAAAATAAATAAATAAATATATCATCATACCTTTTACCCATTACTAGATGTGGCACTTTGCCGTAAGCAGATTTCGGTAAGTGATATATTTCTTCGCGTGAAGTGCGGTTACCAGCCGTCAAATCACGGCCCTTAAAGATGTTAGTGATGGGAAAGCCACAGGGGTAGATTTAAATTGGTGAAAATTGTTTGTCGGCTGTGGGGATCGAATCAGGGTTCTCAAGATGCACAGGCCGACTCGATACCACTGATCCACCTACCCCATATTTAATTTAATAGTGTATTATGTAACAAGTTTTATAAACTAGTCTTTTTGACATGATAATTTCTATTTTCGCTCCTCTCAAATTCATAATTCATAGTTTAAGAAAACAAATGATGTACCGGAATCATACTTATTGTACTGTAATTTCTCGGTACTCAGTACAATTGCTAACTATTTATAAGCTAAGTGTAAATAATTAATTATAATTAATCTGTCAGACCTACAGTACTTAAGATATTCATCCACTTTACAATCATCTAATTATACATTCAATTATAAAATTAAAATAAATATATCATCACGTCTTTTATCCATTTCTGGGTGTGGCAGATCTCAGTAAGTGATATATTTATGACCGTGAAGTGTGGTTAACAGCCGTCAAATCACAGCCCTCAAAGATGTGGTATGGGAGCCGTAGGGGTAGTTTTTAATATGGTGAAAACTGTTTGTCGGAAATAAGAATCGATCCCGGGTTCTCAAATCCATTGTCAGATTTGATACCTCCGAGAAAAATTGGGATACTGCCAGGATTTGAACCTGGAACCTTATGATTTAACCAACTAAGCCACGGTCACCTGTGATTTTATTCCAATGTTTCCCTCTATTTTTGTCGTATATCATAAGCAGTCGCGGCCCCATAACTATTTCATAAACTGAATGACTTGACACAAGAGTCATTTGCGGTGACACTGTTTTTAAGGTGAATTCAATTTCTATTAATTAAGAATTTTCTTTAAATATACTATAATTAAATATTGGATTTAATTATAGTATACAGGGTGTTTCACAATTTAGAGCAAAAAATTAAAGGATATATTCTATACGACGTGCTGATCATGAAATAAAAAAGATTTTTTTTTAAATCGCAAAACTATTTTCCATGTTTCCCAGTCCAAAATTTTTCGTTGCCACTGCCACTGGGTGGATAATTATGTTAAAGTTTTTAATTAAATAAAATTCTATTATAAATAACGGCTAATAATTGAATTGTGTAATTATTTTTTCGTAGTTGATACCTACTTCATTGTTTGTGTTTAATAGGAAAGCGAATCCAGTACAGTAACAAAAAATGTTTTAGGTTAACAATCCTTAATTTTTCGAATTAAAAAAAAAAATCTTTTTGTTTTATGATCAGCACGTCGTACAGAATATACCCTTTAATTTTTTGCTGTTGTGAAACACTCTGTATAGTTCATATTGAAAATATTATTTATTAGAAAACAAATTAGTACTGTATCTGTATTTATATTATTATAATAAAAACTTTTATATTGTCATGTGTCAGAACTTAATAAGTATTGTAATATATATGTAATACAATTTGATGTAAAACACGAGCAAAAAGTGTTTATCAGTTTGGATTTTACCAGCATAAAAAGTTGTTTAAACACCGATATTATATATTCAAAAGGCGAATAAGTTGTATAATAAAACCACGTCAATGTAAAGTAGTAAATTAATGTGCGCTTACATCACTCGTCGAGCTCGATTACCGATTGATTCTCACATTTTCTGCTGATCACACTAAACAATTGCACAAACAAAACAGCGAAGTGTTGATTCAACATAGAATATAAAAGTTGTACATACCAATTGGCCGCTGAAGTCTGGCAAAGTATTTGTACATAATGTTAACAATATTTTGGGCACTAACTGTGACGGATGGCCGAGGGAATGTGGAATGTCAGTGCATGCCAAACTGTGTGAATTTGCGTCACATTTACATGTGTTTCACAGATCTGTTGCGACCTCAGAAGCTTGTTAAACTCGACTAAACTGTCATTATCATACTTATAAACTGTTACTCGTGAGCGATTATCTTATAAGTAGTTTTCATCTGTTGTTGGATGTAGTAGGCTTTGCGTGCCTTGCATTTTGTTTCACGATCAGAATTTTTTGATTTTTTACTTGTTTTGTTTCTACTCATTACGGACTTGATGGAATTTCATCACTAACTTACTTTAATAAACCGTTTCGTACTTTAAATGGAAAAGATGTGACAACAGCCGTGCGTACTATATATTTTATTAATTATTTGTTACTCTGCAAAACAAGAATTTCATCCTAATTACAATAGCTTATTATTGGAGATTGAACAACTCAGACACAATTATATTTTATTGGATATGGGTTATAACCAGCGAGATTTAAACCCACTACCTTTAGATTGATATATAAGGAGTAAAATTGAAATATGTAACATAGGATATACAATGGTATATTTTTAATATGATGATTGTTGCGTCCTTAATTAAAATAGACCAAAGATGTAAGATTGGGAGTATTGTTGAAAACAACGAAACAATAGTATATTACATAATAAGTCAGGAAAGTAAAACACTTTCGTGACGTATTATGTATACTATTTTTTCTGAAATCGTTCATATTTATATTTTATCAATATAATTAATAATAACTATTTCAAAATGTTTAATTTTTTAGTAAGAATCATATTGGTAGCAAACTACATATCCAAGGTGATAACAAAAGTTGCTGAAAACAATATCTTATGTGAAAAATCTATTGAACATATTTGTGTCAAAAGTAATATTGTTGACAGAGAAGATTTCTTTATAATGTTGGAAAATATAGATGAAAATGAGTATGAGGCGGTATTTTCAAGTACTCCTCCTGAAATCTTAAATCAAGCAACTGCGGCTGTTGAAAATTTATTACCGAGCAAGTCCAAAGACCGATATGATAAAGAGTATGAAATTTTCATGGATTGGAAAAAGCAAAATAATTTGTCAGCAAATGTGCTACTTGCTTATTTTATTTACTGAATCTCCAATAAATTTAGCTTCAAATTCGCCAGTGTCATACATAAATTTTATTAATTTAAGCAATTGTATATTTAGTATTAATATTAGTGATAAAAATAAATAAAAATCTTATTAAATTTTTTAGTTATTTTGTTTATCTGACTGTTTTGCAAATGTTTACTTTCCATACTAAAATGCGTCAGGAAAGTAGGCATTTTCTTGACGATTTCAGAAAAAATAATTTTTGTTATTATTGTCATTGTTATTTTGAATAAGTAATGGGTAAAAGGCGTGATGATATATTTGTTTTTATTTTACTTGTTCTATCAAAAAACATTTATACATTAACTTCATCAAACATTTCTGTACATCATCCACTTTTATAATTCATTGTACACAAGCTCGTATTACTTTAGTTCACGAAACAAACCTTTATTTTTGTCCATCCATTTATTCCTACAGATCCTAGGGATCCTAGGTTGTCCACCCAATCTTTCACCCTCAATTTCACCAACTTACACTTGTCTCGCCAATTTTAAGATACATAAAAATAAGCAGTGTTACAGGATTTATTTTAAAATCTGATTTGAAAGTCGTAGACTTGTCCTACTTTCAACCAATTATAAAAAAGTATTTATGTCTATCTCATCCTCATTATCACCTAATTACCATAATCTCCTAATCAGCAGCTAATTTTGTACAAGTCATGTCACCTACGCATCTTTGCAGCAGACACCAATTTTCTTGTGGTGAACTAGTTACTAACTATTGTCCCAAGTCCGAAGATTCGGCATGCGTCCGCCATGATGCTCAGCATTTATTTATGTTACTAAACTTATTTATTTTAAATAAAAAACAACAAAGGCAAAATTAATTGTCTTTGAATGCTAACTTGGTGAAACTAGGTTTTATAATAAAATATCAAACTAAACACTTGTCTAAGTCTCACAAAATTATTTATGTTTCAAACTATTTTATCTTATTTTATTATTATGATTTCCGATAAGAAATCTATTTAAGAAAATAATAAAATACTGCAAAAATAAAAATAAACTATATGAATGAGAAAAAAAAATCTTTCTTTACCATGTAGTGATGAAGTAAAAATGTGACGCATGTAAGTATACAATCAAACTTAAAAAAATAAAAACTGATCAAGAAAGAATGAATTTTAAAACGTATTCTCGTATAAGAACGTTGTAATTAAATAACTGAAAATATATTTCAAAAGGTATCAAGTAAATAAACAATAAGGTATTGAAAGAAATAAAAAAATATTAGTTTTTTCTATAAAATTTTTAAAATATCTCGAGAACCGTAGGTAGGTGGCTCAGTGGTATCTAGTCGGCCTCTGGATCTTGAGAACCCTGGTCCGATCCCCACAGTCGACAAACAATTTTCACCAATTTAATTCTACCCGTGAGGCCGTGATTTGACGACTGGTAACCGCACTTCACGCGAAGAAATATATCACTTACCGAGATCTGCTTAGGCAGAGTGCCACACCCAGTAATGGATAAAAGGTTTGATGATATATTTATTTGTATTTTAGAACCGTGAGAGATAGAATACAATTAACAAAATTTCTCCTCTCTAATATTTCTCTATATATTTTGTATATAAAATGCGGATTTCATAAGTCAAATCTTGGCCTCCTAAAATGTTACTGATGAATGAATTTTAATATCAGAGAATTAGGTTATAAACTAATTTTATTTCCACCTTCATCACAAGGATCACAACATCATGACAACGTCTAGCTATAAATTGTTCTACCGTCAACAACCTTTGATTACAGATTGTAATGTATCTTTTATAAAACTAATAAAATAAGTTAATATAAAAACAGCGTGAAGGCGAAAATATAACTTTGTACTTAGCGCGCTTGCAATTAATCTCACAAACTTGCCAACTAACCCGTAAAAATGAATTTACTACGCTGGCCACGCAAATAACTATTACTATACCCTAATAAATCTATCTTTCTTTTGTGCATAATTTTGGATTCGAATGTCCCTGAAAATAGCTTTTATTCCTCTCACCCTCATATTCACCAATCTTTCATTCGACGTATATTCCATAACTCAACTGTCTTCTCAATTTCACACTCTTACCTAACGCTAGTTAATAAATCTAAGAAGAAACAAACAAAGTCGTTGAATGGCACAAAGATACCTTCAAGATGAAAAGGAATTAATTTTGCGTCAAAACAGACCATCAGTATTAAACGAGACACATCCTTCCTCCAGTCTAGCAACACCAACATTGCCGTGTCTAGGATCCAGTGACATCCAGCGCACTTGACACTGGCACAGCACTCTAGACTCGACGAGGAGGATGTAATTCTCTCTGTTGGCAATCACGCCACTTGCTGTAACGCTGTGGGCGCCCAGCTACGTGCTGCCCATTAGATATACATCTTAATAACCCGGCTTCCGCTTGTTTCCGACTCGTCCCCCCAACATGCTTTGGTGACGGATGACACTGGAATAAATTAATATGGGTTGGCCGAGAGATGAGCTTGCGGTCAATTTGGATTTCGAAGGGTTCGAGATTGCGAAGAAAGGGGAATCTACTGACTTCGTATGAGCTGAACCAACTTCGTCTTTAATTTAAAGATGGAAAAATCTTGCATGTTTTTAAAATTAATTTATAGATATATACAGGACTGGGAATCGAAGGACGTACCAATGCTATTTTTGAAATGTTCAAATATTGGCTTCCTTAATTATTTTACATCAACAAAGTTCAATAGGTTACTGTAGACAAAATATTTCTTCATTTTTTGACACTAGTATTTCTAATTTTACTCTATCTAGAACCGGAAAAATGACGGAAATGTTTATTTTTATATTTTTTTTAAATCACTAGTGCAATGAAATAACAAACCAAATATATGAATTAATAGTTATTGTTTTTATGTATCATTATTATAATAAGTAGCTGGTTTATATATTAAATAAAATAAACCGTTTATTATTATCACATTTGTTTTATAATAACATCTTTTAAAAATACCTTATGTACCTTTTCTCAAGAACAAAAGAACTTGTAAACCGAATTAATATTTGCAATATTCTGTACATAAACATTTTTAAGTTATTTATTATTATTTTCATACTACACATGATATTTCCAAATTATTGTAAAACAAAATTGAAAGTTATGTATTATTTGATGCAATAATATTTTTTCCAAAATTCGGAAATTCACATTACTTGAAGTACATTTTTTGTGCCACTGGACGGACATGTTACAGTAATGAATTATAATTAGTAAACATTAAACATTGAAAGAACTGTTACACTACTTCAAGTAATATGAAATTAATTTTTCGAACTTCGGAAAAAAATTCATTTTGTTTTATAATCAGTATATATTTTTTACAATAATTTTGAAACAGCCTGTATAAAAGCATGCCCCAAGACAATGTTGTATCAAATTATAAATAATAATACTAGACATATATAGACATCTTATTTAATAGAGATTGGTTCATTTTAATTTTTATTATATTACATGACTGACAGAGACAACAATAATTTTATGTTAAATTTGTGACAGTAAATTCATTTCAATGCCATAAAATTTGCAAAATAATAACCATTTTTTTCAAATAAATAACATTATGAATTAAACTCAATAATGTAATATCTAAAATTTTTAAGGTACTTACATTGCGTAGAGAGCAGTCATACACCTGTCGGTTGCCTGTAGAAAATCCCAAAGAATGTAGGAAATCATTTCAGCCAAATAACAAATATTGCAGTTCACTAAATATATCACATAACATTCCACATCACTTTAAACTAATGTACAACTTAATTCAGGAAAAAAATTATGATTTTACATTGTTTTATATGTAAATATATCAAAGAATAACCTCAAAATAATTTAGGTACGATCATCACAGAACACAGCTCTCAACTAGAATAACTTGAATTGGGAATATTTAATTTGTAGAGCTGTGTATAAACTTGTCCCTTATGTACATGTTCTTGTTGTAAAGGTTTAATAGACTAAATATAAATGATAAATCAATACTTTGAAATATTATTCTATATAATATATATAGTCTTTTAAAATAATGTAAAAGTTAAGGGTAGTAAATTAAAATATTAACTTATTATTTTCGTGATTCTGAAATATTTACTTCGTGGAATTTGTTGATTTATTTGTTTTTATTACTATTACTTTATATAAAAGAAATTTATATACTCACATATTAAAACATATTCATTATTAAAAAAAATATTGTGTGTGAAGCTTTACATTAAATAAATCGTAAGTTAAAGTATCAAATCGTGCGTAAAGAACCAATGTAAATTAAATGGAAGTTTCATTATTAAACGATTTCTGTTAACAAGTATCCTAGCAACGACAAATAACACACAACAAACCTTGCAACCAAATACAACAAACAAACGTCTGTGTGTTTTTGTCTCAGGTTTTGTTCGTTTTGTCGTTAACGCCGTTACATTGCAATTTGTCAGAAATAATTAATTATGTAATAATGTAATTAGTAACATAAACAACTGTACAAATTTAACAATTAATAAACTAAATAAGGAGGTTATCTAATAAATTGTATTCATTTTTGTAAATAATTCGTAGATAAAATATTGTATGAAGCGGTTTTATGCACTCCTTGTGTTTAAGACACTCACCGCCGGCTCGTACCTTAAACTTCGTAACTCATGCATTTTTATGCCTTACTTCATACACTTATATCATAAATAAATATATATTAAAAAAATATGTTCTTCAAATAGAAAATTTTGTTTCATGCATTTTTGATAGCGGGAAGAATATAGACATTTTAATGACATTGTACAGAATGGTGAACATGAAAAATCGTAATTTTATAATATCCTTCTGTCATTATTTTAGAGAAAAAAGCTTCAAATAAATGTTGTAGAGCATGAAATTCTATATTAAAATCAGTAAACAGAATTAATTTTGAATGCTTTATAACGACATAAATTAAACAGAAAATATTGAAAATTAGCTTGAAAATAGGAATATGAAACAAAACTGTCAAAAAAAAAATAATGTTGAATTATTCATTTTGATGAAAAATTGCAGTAAAAGAAATTATATTTTTGTAAAAGTGTTGATGGTCTTGAAAAGTACCGTTGTTTTTTGTTTTTATCAATAACATTAAATGTTTTTATTGTACAGAATCTCTATTTGAATTTTCAACATTTTCAATTTAATTTCTGTCGTTAAAAGCATGTAAAATTTATTGTTTATTGATTTTAATGTAGAATTGTATAACATGTATTTGCAGCTTTTTTCTTTAATATAATAAGGGACGAATTCATGAAACAAAAGTGTTTAATCGTTTAGTTAAGGCGTTATTTTGTAAAGGTTTGGCAGGGAGAAGAATACGCGCATTTTTATGATTTTTATTTTACCTTGATGAAGAGAAAATCAGATGTTATGATAACATGTTTATTATTTGAAACGATTGTGTGTACATCGATAAAGATACTGTAGTCTCTTACCATATCAGTTATTTTCATTATATTATCGCATATTTCATATCTGCTGATTTTTGTCAACATTTTCATACTTTATATAAGAATTGGACTATCTAGCAAAACATTCGTTTGTTATTGTTACAATATAGTTATACCAAACGTTTTATGTTTACTTGTATGTATCTGGCAGTTTTCGAAAATTGTAAATCAGTAAAAAATGATAGAATGTTGACAAAAATGAGCTATTTTGAGTGGTAACACAGTCAGTTTAATAGTACTTATGTTAATATTTTGGACACCAATTTTGGCTGATTCTAATGCAGTATTCTTGTCGCCAAATGCAGAGTAAAAAATTGGAAAACGGTATTTAAATTTTACGAATGAAACATACATACTTGAAGTAGTTATAAAAGTCCTTAGGTACAGGATATATGGTGGTAATAAACTGCACTTGGCAACAATGTAGGGCATTAAGAAAATTAATTGCGAATTTTGCAATTAAGACCAGTTGGCACACCTGCTCTTTCAAAATTGTTTAGTTTTTTTAATGGAAACTATTTTACGGAATTGTTTTTTCGCACAGTTGTTACAAAAATTGTTTATAGTTACCAACATTTTTGGAATCTCTTATTGAAAATTATACTATAATCCGATGTCCAACTTGGACAGATATGACTTAATTATTTTCAGCGGTAGGAAAACTGTTTTCAAGATTTTAAAACCAAAATAAACTGATCCCTTTTGATTATAAATAGTTTTCATCACTTTTCACGGGACCAAAATACACAAATTCACTTTATTTTATATCATACAGTCTTACAGTCTTTTCAAAATACCTTCAGCATTCATCACCGCAAATATACGATGTCAAATGTCGAAGTAATTTTGAAACTTGTTTAGTTTATTTACTATACATGAAGAAAATCTCAAACGGATATTTCCTGAATTTGGACTCTTTTTTTCATCGTTCCCGGAGTAGTAGGTGCTGTTTGTGACCTTAGAATTCCGGTTTGATTATTTCCGGAGGGCGGTTGATTCTTCGGCGGTGGCGGAGGCTCCGGAATACTCGGACTCGTAACTTTCTCTTCATCCGCATTGTCAGTAGTGGCATCTGACGAGTAACTGGGTGGTCTAACCAACTGCGATTCCAGTCTTTTTACTCCAGAAGGAGGCGAAGATTTAAATTCCTGTAGAGGCAACTCACTAAGTTGTTGCTCGGCTAAAGAACGTTTCTCGTAACTATATTCACCACCAAAATTTGATGACTTACATTCAAAGTTTGACGATTTACACTCAAAACTTCCACCTCTTGTTAACTCATACGAGCTTTTGCAGTCATATTTTCGAGAGTCAAATTGTGATTTTGATTCGTATGTTTCGCCAGAGCTGCTGCTGCAGCTTCCCGCTTCAGCGAGTTCTTCTTTCTTCTTGTCTCCGAATGAGTTTCTCCCTCGGTCTCTCTGGTGGTAGATCCCCGCGAAGATGAGAATGTTGAGAAGGAGAAGAAAGCAGCCGACGGCGATGGTGACCGTTAAAGCTGTGGTGTAGCTCTGGTAGTGACTAGAAGCAAGCTTCCTCAAGAGGTTATTGCCGTTGCTTTTCCCCGATCCGGTGGAGATGCTGGCGTTGGGAGGACACTCTGTTGTGGTGGCTTGCAGGGCAGTGTCGGACTTAGGGGGAGGCGGGGTTGGTTGAGTGGTTGTTAAGAGTGGTCGGAATGTTGTTGGGGGCGGCGGGGGGCCTATCACGTGGACGAGTGTTGGTTTTTGCATGGATTGTAGACGTATTTTCCCTGAAAACAAGCACACAAACATCAATTATAAATAGTGTATTATAGACGAGATCGTATGCGGAATATAATTGAGAAGAATTCTAAGGGTTTACACTATTCCATTTGATAGAACATCATTTAATGTTATATCCCATTAAAATTTATCACCACGAATAACTCAATGGTATCGCGTCAGCTTGTTGATTTGAGAACCCGGATTCGATTCCCACAGCCGACAAAAAATTTTCACTACATTAAAAAAACTATCTTTGTTGCTCCCCTTCCACGAACATCTTTGGGGGCCATGTTTTGTCAGCTGGTAAACATACTTTAAGCGAAGAAATATATCATCACACCTTTTACCCGTTACTGGGTCTCAGATCTCAGTAAGGGATATATTTCGCAGCATGAAATGCAGTTACCAGCCGTCAAATTACAGCCCTCAATGATGTTAATGGAGAGGAAGCTACAGGGATAGTTTTAGTATGATGAAAATTGTTTGTCGGGTGTAGGAATCGAACCCTGGGTCTCTAATCCATAAGCTGACCTGATACCACTGAGCCACACAAAAAATTAAAAATATATACAGCGTGATTCTGCGAAGACGAACCACCCCTTAACGTTTTTATTATAAGAAATAGAAACATTTTCTTCATATGAAAGTTTTTGTATATTAAATATACTATTTTATGACACATGTAGAATTTTTTTATAAAGTCAGGTTTACCTGATACGACTATTAAGTTTTATTTTTCAGATAGGAACCTAGAATTATTTTATTAAAATAAAAACCGCCATTTTTTTTTCTTTTCAACGATGTATTACTTGTCATAAATGTATATGAAAAAAATCGAGATAAATAAGATAATTGAGATATGTTAGAATTAATTTTTATTCATCTATTCAGGTGGCTATGCGAAATTAAACAAAATGTAACAAAGTAAAATGAATGACAACAGTGCAGATATTTATTTGTTACTTGTTTCACGTGTTTTGTAATTCATTTTACCTTGTTACATTGGCTGGTAGTACAAGCTTTGTTTTAAGGTGTTTTTAAGAGCACGGTTTTAACATGTTGGAGATAGCTAAAACACCCAAAAACACTACTTTTAAAACAGCCAAAAACAGAGCTTGTGCTACCAGCCATTGTGTTTAATTTCGCATACCCTCCTAGAATAGTCGAATAAAAATAATTTCTGATTTGTCTCAATTATCTTATTTATCTCGATTTTCTTCATATATAAAATAATAAATAAATTCCTGCTTGTAAACGCTCAGGTTGATATCCTATACATCGTTGAAAAGAGAAAAAATGGCGGTTTTTATTTTAATAAAATAATTTTAGGTTCCTATTTGAAAAATAAAAGTTGATAGTCGTATCATGTAAACCTGACTTTATAAAAATTTCCATATGTGTCATAAAATAGTATATTTAATATACTAAAACTTTCATATGAAGAAATTTTTTCTATTTCTTGTAATAAAAAGTCAAGGGGTGTTCGTCTTCGCAGAATTACTCTGTATATTATCAGGCCTATTAGTTTTACTGGGTGTAGCACAAACATATAATTAAATATGCATGGTTTATACAACAATTACGTACTTTGGAAAATTACCAATGTATTTTTAATGATTCATTTATATTTTAACATATGACTTCGACTGAACGTACAGTAATGAAGATAATTTTAAAGTTACATTTTTGCTACGTTAGACACTTTGAAAGAAGAATTCGGTTGAAGCCATACGTCGGACACAGGTGACGTGGTGTAGCGGTTAACATCTATGCCCGGCAAGCGGAGGGTCCCTGGTTCGAATCCAGGCGTCATCCGAATTTTTCTTTCATAAAAAATTTAACTTTAAGATTCATTTATAGTTAAGGTAATTTTGACATTTGTAGTTACACACATTATAAATAAATTAATCTATCAATGCACGTTCATTTCAACATTTTTTCAAGAAGAAAAATACTTGTTAAAAAGTAAATTACATGTGTGTTATGTGTTTAAAGATTTAAAAGCTAGCGTCAAGCTTCCGCTTTTATTTGTATAATTTTTTTAATGTTTGTGATTTAAAATGTAACATTACAATTTTGACCTTGCAATTATATCAGAAGAAAACGTGTTCTTAAATTTAAAGATATTATTATAAATAAAATAAATAAAATAAATATATCATCACGCCTTTTACCCATCACTGGGTGTGGCACTCTGCCTATGCAGATCTCGGTAAGTGATATATTTTTTCGCGTGAACTGCGGTTATTAATAAATATTTTTTTAAACAGTATATTGTGTAAATAAAGCAAATTAAGCAGGTAATATCATATGTATAAATATAATCAATGTAGTAAAATGATATGATTGTATGAAATATGTAATTTGACATGTTTTTGATTATCATGTTTCAATTATAAAGCTGCAATGTATATTTTGAATTTAAATTGTTTGTTCAACAAACTAGTTATTAAATGTTTATTAATCTAAAATTCATTTTATAATAATTCTAAATTATATAACGTAGAACAGTAGTGGGTGTAGCATATATTTTGTTGTAACTTTTTGCAAATCATTAGAAATAATTACATACTTAAAATATAACCATTTGTATTGTAACAGAAACATTAATTACGAAATTTGCGCTGTGAGAGATATGCAACTGGCTCTACAGCGGATAGAGAAATATACAGGCCCGCATTTCGACTAAATGCGACGGGATTGCATACGTTTAGAGAATCAAGGCGTTCAGAAGGAAAGAGAATTTGTTGCTGATCGCCGAATTGCGATGACGAGTGACGTTACGACGCTGTTTGAGCTTGTTACTTAGGACGTCGCGGTTCACGATTAAATGCATGTACTATCTATTGTAATTATATAAGTTTCGCGTGGTGACTAGAATTGAAATAAATATTATTTTATTAATTTGAAATATTACTATCTGTTTCAAAAATATTATGTGTAAATTTTAAAAATTAATTACGTCTGTAATAATTGTTGTAAATAAATGCAACAAATTTTAAAGGGTTTAGTATGTATTTCTACAAGTGCCTAATCTGAAATTGCAGATCTTTTGATTGATGTGTAAGCCATAAAATTAGTATATATCAGGGTTCGTAAATATCATGATATTTATAATAAATATCAAAATATCTGATATATAGGATATATATCAGATAAATATCACTTTTTGGATATTTATTTTTTAATTTTAGTTTTTGTACACATTTAGAAAAACTGAAAAATTGGAAAAATTTCACTTTTCCGGAGGCTATATCTCAAAAACTAAACAAGATATGGAAATGCGCTCAACGGCGTTGAATTCCCCGTGTCCGAATTGACTTATAAGCAAATTTTCATACAATTTTATGAAATTTAATATTTTTAATTATTTCCTAAGGGGTACCCCTTTGGTTTTTTCAGATTTTAATTCAATTTTCCCAAAAATCCTTAATCGTAGGATTATTAAAACGAAAATTTACATACATATGTATTTTGACCCACTGAATCCAGTGGTGCAATCTTCAAATGCAAATGACTTCTGGTTTTCGAGAAAATGTTAAAAAACCGCTTTTTGCGATTTTTTTGGCGGAAAATTGAAAAAAAATAAAAATCGCTGAAACTATATTTATAAGTTACCTGAACCACGAGAAAATTAATGCCGTTGAGCGCGTTTTCATATCACATTTAGTTTTTGAGATATAGCCTCGGAAAAGTAGAAAAACTGATAAATTCGAAAAATTTCACTTTTCCGGAGGTTATATCTCAAAAACTAATCAAGATATGGAAATGCGCTCAACGGCATTGAATTCCTCGTGTCCGAATTGACTTATAAGCAAATTTTCGTACAATTTTATGCAATTTAATATTTTTAATTATTTCCTAAGGGGTACCCCTTTGGTTTTTTCAGATTTTAATTCAATTTTCCCAAAAATCCTTAATCGTAGGATTATTAAAACGAAAATTTACATACATATGTATTTTGACCCACTGAATCCAGTGGTGCAATCTTCAAATGCATATGACTTCTGGTTTTCGAGAAAATGTTAAAAAACCGCTTTTTGCGATTTTTTGGCGGAAAATTGAAAAAAAATAAAAATCGCTGAAACTATGTTTATAAGTTAACTGAAGCACGAGAAAATTAATGCCGTTGAGCGCGTTTTCATATCACATTTAGTTTTCGAGATATAGCCTCGGAAAAGTAGAAAAACTGAAAAATACGAAAAATTTCACTTCTCCTGAAGCTATATCACAAAAACTATTTGATATTTTTATATAATGGATATATATCATTGCAAAAATATGACGATATATATCAAAATAAATATCATGATATATATCGATCGATATATATCTTCGAACCCTGGTATATATACTAAATATAAATATTAAATTTTTTAATAAATAAATATACTGATACAGATTTATATGGTTTAATAATAAAATATGTTTAAACAAGTGCAGGAGATGCTGCCTTCATTTCTTATAGATTCGTTGTTAGAGAAGTGGGCGTAAGTGAAGATTTACGAAACAGGTGTACAGGAGCGAATGGATGAATGTTTGTTGCGTGATGATAAATTTTGGTTGTGAGGAAAGAAAGAGTTCGTATGGAGGAAGTGTTAATGTGGTCGAAACGAGTATTGTGTGTCAGGATGAGAATGTTGACGGATTCGTGCTACCCCATTTAATGGGATATAGCGTGATGTTATGTATGTATGCATAATATATGTTACCATCGTAAAACTGAGGTTCCTCCTCCTGGAAGTGGTGATGGCGCATGGAGATGTCGTCACCTTCACCAGGCCGGTGAAGTTGAGGAATGAGGTTCAACCACAGCGACATCTTGTGGCCCCGGTAGTGGTTCTTCATCTCTGCTTTGTTACCTGTGCATGAAATACCTTTTATATGGTGTAACAAGGACAACAATCAAGTTGACTTATTTATTTGCTATACAAAAGAAAATTAAACTCAAATTCAAAATTAGACAAAAACAATTCTACAACTGTCAAAAAATGTTCACGAAAGTATTTCGCACACTGTTTTGCAAAATGAGTATATTTCGCACACTTATATTGTGCTACCAGATAAGTTGTCCGCATCGCAAAAAATCTAAATCTCAAAACATGGAGATAATCCAAAGGCCAGGACTGTAATAATTCACGTGGTGACATACGCGAGCGAGGAACAAATTTCGTGGACATTCCTTAATTAACCGGAAAGTATTGCAAAATCTCTAGAAATTATATCACGGATTCATTAATCCTTCGTACAGCGATATTTTAACATCGTTTTTAATTAATATGATTTATGGGTTTCAGAGTTGCGGCCACTTGAAATTGGAGCGGCGCGGAAGACAGTATTGAGCGGTACTGGGAACATGGCGGACGAGGAATAGTTGTAGTTAAATGCTCTTTTATTTGGGTTTAAATTCTGCGGTTATTTCTACTGGGAATAGAGCGAATTATGATACTGTTCTCTTATACATATATATTTGTATTGTGTGCGATGAAACTTGGGCTTTTTAACTTTTTTCTCTTGATTTATTACACCATTTATCGCGAGTAAAATTTACACATACAGTGTGTACTGAACACAATGAAATACATAGCTGGCTAAATAAAAAAATAATCATTCGTTTTTAAAAAGACATTAATTATATGAAATTGAAAATGCAAAATGTTGAATATTTATTTATTTATTTATTTATTTATTTATGTTACGCTGTATAACAGGAACTTAATCCCAATTACAGTACAGGGTCCGCACTCACCGAGCCGCAGTGTAGTAGTTTATATAATTTTTAGCTTGAATGAGATTCGAACTCGGGATCTCCAGATTCGAATTCCGTATCGCTATCCACACCACCGTACTGACGGACCAATACCCGCCGCAATTCAATGATCAATAAAAGAATACCTTTTCAGTAAAAATATCTTTATTTGAGTTCTAAAAAACAAGTTTTTGATAATAAAAGCTATACATACTTAAGTGTTAAAATATATCTGACCTTGAAATATAATTGTTAAAAACACCGAAATTAAGTAACTTTGAATATTTTTAAAATTATTGGTTTTGCAAATATTTGAAAATTGGCTGTGACTGGCTGTCATAACATAACTAATTAATATATTCATTAAAAAAAATATACATTTTAAATGTAAAAAAAATGATTACAGCCAAATATTTAAGCGTCCCAAAAATGGGTCGTTGGCGGTTAATGGGTTAAAGAATTATACGAAAAATCAAAAAAATCATGACGCCATTTACCCATTTCTGGGTGTACAGATCTCGGTACGTACTCAATTTTGTCATGTATTTACCAGCCGTTAAATCATTGTCCCTAAAGATTTTAGTGGAAGAAGAGCCATAGGGGTAGTTTTAATGTGCTGAAAATTGTTTGTCAGCTGTTATATTATACTGCTCGTGGAACAAAAAGATTTGTTTCAAAACTTGTAAAATTAAGAACATTGTTCATGACGTACACATTTTTAGAGTAACTGGTTGACACTGCAAATAATAATTTATCTGATATTGTAGAGTGAATAAATTGACTATTGCAGTTTTTATAATAATAATTTTATTGAAACAACTGATAAACCAGTCATACTTAAAATGTTTACTTCAGATAAATCACTATTCATTTTGCGAACATGCAGTATATGGCTTAAGAATAATGTACTTAATTATTAAGGCATTTAAAATATCAAATATTTACTTATTAATCTTATAAATAAAATAAATAAATATATCATCACGCTTTTTACCCATTACTGGATGTGGCACTCTACCGAAACAGACTTATGTACGTGAAAATAAGTTACCAGCTGTCAACTCACGGCCCTTAAAGATGTTAGTAGAGGGGATGCCACAGAAGTAGTTTTAATTGTTTGTCGACTATGGGAATCAAACCCAAAACCACTGAGCTACCTACTCCATAATTTTATTATTATTAGAAAAAAATTATTGACATAATTACTATAAAAAAATGAAGGCATAAAAGTATGCATTGTAATCTAATTAAACTTTAGCAAAGTTGAGTAAAATTTTCAGTTTAAATACCGTTATAGTTTTGCCGTTTTCATGACACTAAAACTCCCTTAAATAAAAGCAACAAGAACGAGATTATATGCAATGATAAATTACAGTTTGAAACAAAGTATGCATTTATACAAAATTAATATGATAGATCGCTTATTAATGAGAAATGTGATTGTAATTTAACGTAACATTTTGTTTAGATCAACATCGATTAGTAATAGGGACCTCCACTTTATAATAGCTTACAAACATTAAACATTTTATAATTAATTTGTTATTGTGAATTTGTAAACAACGAAGCATATTTTGCAAACATCTGCGCAATTCAGATTCAATTACAAGATTTATTAAACGAAAACATCGGAAACAATTTGTTGAGCCAATCTGGTAGTTGATGTATCAGTTATTTCGAATTTCATATTGTCAGTCACGATTTTCATCAGGAAATTAGTTCTATTATTCATTTTTCGCAAACAAATTTGTTTGTCAGTTTTAAAGTCACTTTTGGGTATTTTGTGTATGATTGTACACTCATTTGCTATATTAGGGTTTGTTTTACAAAGACACACAAGATAATATTAACCAACAAATTAATATTTACTGATTATACATTTTAATAAATGCTACAAATCATCGACAAGTTATGGAAAACATTCACATGTTTTAACAATCATAATAAATAAATAAAAATAAATATATCATCACGCCTTTTACCCATCACTGGGTGTGGCACTCTGCCTACGCAGATCTCGGTAAGTGATATATTTTTTCGCGTGAAGTGCGGTTACCAGCCGTCAAATCACGGCCTCCAAAGATATTAGTGGTGGAGGAGCCACAGGGGTAGATTTTTTTTTAATTTGGTGAAAATTGTTCGTCGGTTGTGGAGATCGAACCAGGGTTCTCAAGATCCACAGGCCGACTCGATACCACTGAGCCACCTACCCTATAATAATCATCGTTAGCATATATTGTCATGAGCCTATCAAAAAGTAACTGAGAAAAAAGTAATATTTCTCATCTTTCTTCCTAAGAAAGATAGTAAATGAGCACGCACGCTCCCACATAATTTTATTCACGTTCCATTAATTACAACACAAGTAGGGGTAGGTGGCTCAGTGGTATCGAGTCGGCCTGTGGATCTTGAGAACCCTGGTTCGATCCCACAGCCGACAAACAATTTTCACCAAATTAAATCTACTCCTGTGGCTCCTTCATCACTAATATTTTTGGGGGCCGTGATTTGACGGCTGGTAACCGCACTTCAAATGAAAAAATATATCACTCACCGAGATCTGCTTAGGCAGAGTGCCACACCCAGTAATGGGTAAAAGGGCGTGATGATATATTTATTTATTTTATTTTAAGTAGGAATGTCGTTCCTATTTCGTAGATAAAAAATTTTTATTTAAGATATTAAATGCACGCTTACTTCAATCGTTACTTGAGATACAAACAAAACAGAAACTTTTCATATTGACAGAACGAATTTATCCAAGGGCCCTCCAGGAATTTTGGTAAGGGCTCCAAAAACGCTCTTGACAACAACTTTTTTAAAAATCTAGTGTAAAATATATGTATTTAGAAAGCTTCTGGAGGCCCCATTTATATTAGGAACCTCAAAATGTTGTTGGCCCCCACTAATTTCACGCTGCGCACGCCACTGTTTACTGCATTTAAATAGGTAGCTACTTCGAGTTTTGATAAATAAAGCGAACAATCACGTTTCGCAAATAATTATATCGTAGTTGGAATGCAAAATATGAGCCAACAGTTAGAAAAACTTTACAGCTCCGAGAGCAATTTATCAAAAATTCATTGCAGCGTCACAGCGATTTTTTCGGTGAATAAATCCGAACGAAAAATGCGAAAACTTACTCGTTGCCGCTCCGTTAATTAACATGATAAAGGATATCGTTAAACCTTCTTAAAATGGCGGAGTCTAGCAAAAACTCCTGCAACCATACGCTAATAATTACAGCGATGCCAAATCTACGTCAGACATTTTTAATAAAGCCGGCACGACACTCTGGACTATGATTAATTTGCTCTTGATTCTACTGAGTTGAAATTTGATAACGACCACCTGAAAAAAGGGGTCACTGATGTCAGGATGAACTATAAGTAGATGGCGACTGCTTTCGTTGGCTAGCGCATAAGATTTTTTCTCTTCAATGACTTTTTGTAGTTTTTAAGGTGGAATGAGGTCACTGTTTTCTGGATGAAGTATATGAGCAGGTTTTTATGGGTAAGCTATAGTTTTGTAGATTTTATTTTCAATTATTTTAAAAGTGTATTGATTCTGAATGGAATAACTTCACTGTTTCTAAAAATACGTGCGAAAAATAAGCTGCGCTATATTCTGTATTATACCAATATTTGTTTTGGAATCAATTTCAAATAGCTTCTTCTATCTTTCTTTCTAGTCAAACTAGTTTTAAATAACAACAAAGACAAAATTAATTGTCATCCATACACTTGGTGAAACTAGGTTTAATAAAAACTATAAAATAAACACTTGGCTAAGTCTCACAAAATTAAGAGCGAAACGCGTCTATGGTTACTAACTGTGCTGGCCAGCCTCTGACGATGCCCTCATAAGATGACTTGAAGGCTGAATTTTGTGAGACTTAACCAAGTGTTTAGTTTTCTAGAAATGGCAATAACTAAATAAAAATATCAACTTACCTAATTCTAAATATAATTGGTTGATGGTATCATATGTATCCCAGAAGGGTGCGTGGGTACCATCTTCGAGGGGAACTACTTTTGCTGAAGTATCCGATGGTGATGCTGTTGGTCCATTTCCATTAGGATCTCTGAACAAAGATAAAGAATTATCGGTAACATTATTACAAAATAAAATAAAAATAAATAAATATATCATCACGCCTTTTTCACATTACTGGATGTGACACTCTGCCTAAGCAGATCTCAGTAAATGATATATTTTTTCACGTGAAGTGTGATTACCAGCCGTCAAATCACGGCCCCCAAAAATGTTAGTGCAGAGGGAGTAAAAAAACAAAATAAATAATATAAATAAATAAAATAAATATATCATCACGCCTTTTACACATTACTGGGTGTGGCACTCTGCCGAAGCAGATCTCGGTAAGTGATATATTACTTCGCGTAAGGTGCGGTTACCAGCCGTCAAATCACGGCCCCCAAAGATGTTAGTGGAGGGAGAGCCACAGGGGTAGATTTTAAATTGGTGAAAATGGTTTGTCGGCTGTGGGGATCGAAACTGGGTTTTCAAGATCCACAGGTCGACTCGATACCACTGAGCCATGTACCCCATAAAAATAAATCAGAAATAATTAATCCAGCTCTTAACATAGTCACTGGTTTTGTACATACTTATGTACATTATTTTTAAAATAAAAATTCATCTTGTCAAACGGCCTAAGACAAAGATTAAAATTGGAATGGTCAGACGTCATTATGTATGTCCGTCAGTATGGTGGTGTGAATAGCGATACGGAATTCGAATCCAGAGATCCCGAGTTCGAATCTCACTCAAGCTAAAAATGAACTACTACACTGCGGCTCGGTGAGTGCGGACCCTGTACTGCAATTGGGATTAAGCTCCTGTTGTACAGCGTAACATAAATAAATAAATAAATATCAAACATTTCAAGGTTATAATTGCACGTTTAAATCTCGTTGATTTTAACTTAAATACAAAAAGAAGATTGTATTTGAGTGGTTCAAATATCAGTATAAGCTACTGTAATGAGAATGAGCGATTTTGCTGGTAGCAAAGTTTAAATAGCACATGAATTTAATAAATCATTTGAATAAAAGTGCAGCCTTTTATAATAAAAAACGCTGGTAGATTTCAACCTCGTTTCATCTTAAAGCAGATAAGTTTACCGTAGTCAAAGTGACCCGTAATAGTGCAAAGTTCAACGTATCAAAGAGACTATATTTCAATCGGCGATCAAAGAAAGAAAATGCCGAACTTACTAAAATAACCTCTTTATTATTGCTCTTCTATCACACAGAAAACGAAAAAAGGATATTAATTTATTTCTGATCGAAGTTACCTTGAAATGTGATTAATATTTACAAAGAAGAAGACGAAGAAGCCAACGACGCTTTAAGGATGAATGTTTGACAGATGGATTTGTCACAGCATGCTTGATTGTGAAAAAATTGAGATAGATTTCTTGACTGACTGATGTCAAGGGACTCAGCATTTTCTTATTTTCTGATTTTCCTTTATCTTCGAGTTTATCACGCCAACATTCTTCTTGCATTTTATATAAATCCTCTTGTAGTAAACCAAATAATTCGCGAACAATACTTACATAAAAGGATTATTGAATTTGTGGTACGGAAATTACGTGGATAATCTGAACGAAAGACAAAAGTATATATGAATAAAACAACAAAGACAAAATTAATTGTCGTCCATACACTTGGTGGAACTAGGTTTAATAAAATATAAAATAAACACTTGGCTAAGTCTCACGAAATTCAGCCTCCAAGTCAACTTATGAGGTCCTCGTCAGAGGCTGGCCAGCACAGTTAGTAACCATAGACGCGTTTCGCTCTTATTAGAGCTCATCAGTAAAGCCCGGATTTTTAGGCAATTGCCTAGATTCAAATTTTAATATACTCCAGGCAATTTTGTTTTTCTATACATAGGTAATATGTTTACGTGTAATGGAAGGTTTTTTTTTCGTGCCTTAGGGCCTATTTTTTATATATATTTTGGTTATGGTGCCTATTTTACCTTATACAGCCTATTTTGCCTATTTTTGTTGCCTATTCTAACTTTTATTGAGCAGCCAAGGTATATCATCTACTTCGATGACTAATTCAGCACTCGACAAAGTGTTTCAACCTAACCTATAATATTACTTTAATCAAGTTTTTGTGTGTGAATTTAAAATTCCGAAAGAAAAAATGTTTTTCAGTCAAAATTTTACGTAACAATTCAATTGTCTTTGCCATAGACCAGACATATATGGTATTTGCCATTAATCAATGGAGCTGAGGTAACTTTAGACGATACGGCTAAATATAAGAACGCTCCGGCCTTATTTTGTGATGTCGAACGAAGTTTTCAACTTACAAGCAAATTCTAACAGACCGAAGACAGTCCCTTTCCGAAAATTTCATAGAGCAATTGCTCGTAATATTTTGTGAATTAATGTATACTACATAATTTGAATTTGCATAAAAGTTAATAAAATGAGAACCCTACATTATTATTTTTCAGATTGCGTTAATTTTTGTTTAAATGATTATTTTTTTCTAACGAAGAGTAGATACGAGTACCAATATTAGAAAAAGGATTCGTTTTTTTTTTAAACAAATTATTTACATTTAAGCTGCCTAAAATTCCGCCTATTTTAGAGTAATTACCGGCTTATATGCCTGCTTATTTAGGTGTTTTTAAGTGCCTAAATATCCTGGCTTTACTCATCAGTATGGTATAACCCACTCCTTCACCTAGAACAAAGTTCACGTGAAGAAGTTGTGTGACAAAGAACTGTGTTATTAATTATGTTGGCCTGAAAAGTTGACTTGGAAGCTGAATTTTGTGAGACTTAGCCAAGTGTTTATTTTATATTTTAATTATAAATATATTTATAAAATTTTTTTGGAAAGCTGTTAGACTAAGTAGTGCCAACTTAAGACAACATTACTGTAAAATTTCACTTAGGATCATCAGCCATCAAGCAGATGACTCCTCCACCATAGCAATAACGATCAAGCTAGCGAAAATGGTTCATTATAAATTTTTTTCGCGTGTTTTATTTGAAAGAGGCGGGCAACGTGCAAACCGCTCCACTAAGATAAATTCTCAGCAACTTCTAGATTACATCTCCCGCACCGTTCTCTCTACACCTATAAATACTAAATGAGATGATTCCGTCGACGAGATGAGAATGTGAACACTTTGCGAGATTTCTTACGGCGTGAGTTGGATTTGTTACGTGGCTTAAACGAGAGATTGTTTTTCATAGACCCATTTACGAATTTGTTCTCTATCTATACTTTCATATACAGGCTGTTCCACGAAAACTATTCCATAAGACTAGTTTTCCCCTAGCATTGCTCGCCTGATTTCTGTACAAGAAATTGTTTCAAATAAAAGTTTTATAAAATTCTGATAGATGGATCAGTGGTATTGAGCCGAACTGTGGATTTGAGAACCCAAATTTTCACCAAATTAAAATTACTCCTGTGACTTCTCTTCTACTAACATCTTGTAACTGCATTTCATATGCATAAATATATCACGTACTGAAAACGGCTAGGGTAGAGTGCCACATGAAGTAATGGGAAAATGGTATGATATATTAATTTTTTATATTTATATCTAACACATTTAATATTGCGTATTTTATTACTGTTAAAATTGATTTTTAATATTATCAAAAATTAGTATTACCATCATATTTAGTTTGTCATAAAACTGGAACAAATGCAAACAAATGTATAACGTTTAACTATCACATACATATTTAATACTTGATTTAACAATAAATAAATAAAGTGAAATATCTAGACTGATTTAGAAACATAATTAAATTCTTTTATCTACTCTTATTAAATAATGTATTAATTACTTATTAAATTTCTGATAAGTAATACTAATCATTATTGACAGTGTTAAGTAATTCATTACTCAACACTTCACGACCAATCACACGTCTGAATTTTCATTACTTAACACTTTAAAGCCAATCAAAAAATAACGATACTTGTCGCGCGTTAAGTATGCTATGAAACAGTGAAGCGCGCTATTGTTAATTATCTGTCAAAATAAGTTTAAAACGTTTTTGTTTACAATAATACTGTAATTTGTGTGATTATACATGTGAGTTATGGATTCTGAAAGTGAACAAAGTGAAATTTGTACTCCACCAGATATTGTAGAAACCGCACACGTACGTTTCTTAAATTTACTGCCCGAAAAATAAAAAAAAGGTATGAACAAGTTTCAAAAGCTTTTATGGATTGGCGAATACGAAAAAAGGTAAATTCCTTTTCGGAAAATGTTATTATAGTATATTTTGGCGAACTTTCTGATAAATATAAATCATCGTCATTATGGGCTACTTATTCCATGTTAAGTTTTATTTAATAAAAATAAAAACAAAAAATTTAAGCAATCTGACTTATTCATAATGTAACATAAAACATAATTGTTAAATCTTATAATAGCTATTACTCACTCGAATGATTTGCAACACGAGCCAAAGGTGAGTAATAGCTTATATTACTTACTCATTGAATAATATACTATAAACAGTCATTGGAAATATTTTTTCCTGTAAAGTAATGAAGGAAACAATGCTAATGAAAAACTAACTGCCCTTGTTATTTGCCTATGGCACAGTTTTCATTCGACATACAATATTTACCATCAATTTGAAATGAAGTATTTTTCTCTAAAATAATTTAGAAACTTCTGACAGCAGAAGATATTCAAAGCTAAAGTTATTAAGAATAATAACTTTAATAACAGGAATAGAAATTCCTGTTATTAAAATGTCATTTAACATACTGGTTTCCATGGCGCTAAATAACAGCTTAATCACATGTTGACAAGTCGTGGCTTCGAACGCTTTAGTTACGGCTTGAGATATTAAGCACGGGGTGAAGTTAGCTTCAGACATCTGTCATTGTAACTTAACTTAACTTTTTAAATAATTAATAAAACTTAATTTGTTTTTGTTATCTTAATTTGTGATCGTAGATCGCAGTAAGTGACTCGTTTTATAAACTCTTTAGATATTTGTTTTTATACACACGTATTGAAAAAGACATTTATAAAACATGTTAAATAATATACTATTACGGTACTCTATATAATAATAATAATATATATAATGGGGTAGGTGGCTCAGTGGTATCGAGTCGGCCTATGGATCTTGAGAACCCTGGTTCAATCTCCACAGCCGACAAACAATTTTCACCAATTTAAAAAATCTACCCCTGTGGCTCCTCCTCCACTAATATCTTTGGAGGCCGTGATTTGATGGCTGGTAACTGCACTTCACGCGAAAAAATATATCACTTACCGAGATCTGCTTAGGCAGAGTGCCACACCCAGTGATGGGTAAAAGGCGTGATGATATATTTATTTATTTATTTTTTTTAACAGGAACTTAATCCCAATTACAGTAGAGGGTTCGATCTCATCTAGCCGCAATATGGTAATATTTGAACTCACATTCACACAAACAACACTGTATTGCAGAACAAAAAGTTCAATATATTTTGAAAATACTTTAGATATGTAACATATAAAGTTATAAATCTTTTGGTCATCACGATCACAAAGTTGATGTCTAGAAAAATCATTTATACGATTTTGATCAATTGAACGGGTACTATTCGATCCTAAATCTTATTTTACGAGTCGAAGGTAACCTAGGGAAAATTAAAGACAATCTGTTGACATGATTATTTATAAAATGGGGTATAAATTTAAAATTTTGGATAAAAATCAATGTAAGGGAATTGAGTTTATAACCTGATAAAACCTTTGACCGGAAAATATAACATATTTCACATTTTATTTTAAGCTTGATTCTTAGGGCACTGAAATACTGAATACTTCTGACAGACGTTACCGTTTATACGACGTTTATGACTTAAACTTTATAGCTTATGTATATGATTTTGACAAAGAGATCAAACTCATGAGAAGTGAAGCGAAAAGTCGAAACGATAACGATTATGTATAGCTGAGATTCTGTTCAGAAGCAGTGAACGTATGTCGATGATACGTGTTTCGTTTTTCTCTTTTTAAAAGATATTTAATATATACAGAGAATCCTGATTTTTAAGTTTTGTCTTATACGGTAGGTATAAGGACAGAACAGAAAAAATCTGATGTGAACACCACATGACTTCCTTGTACGCGTATTAAACTATAGATATTTTTTTAATTGCACATATTTGACATAAAATCTTTTATTTTTTATTTTTTGTTCTAATCCATAGCAAACTTAAAAAAAAACACACAAAATATATACTATTTAAATTTAGATATCTCGCTTATGCAAAAGGCTAATTTAAAAATTCTTAATGTGCTAGACGCAGAATTTAATTCTCTAAAACTTTTATTTGAAATAATACCATTTTTTTCAAGGAAAACTGTTAGCAGCTTCATGTAATGTGTCACTTCCGGTTAGTGTATTTTAACCAAAATCAATTATATTATTTCCATTGATATAGTAGTCTTATATACCAAATTTGGAAAGTTTTAAATTATATTTGAATATAGTTTTTCATGAAAATCTATTATAGGCTTCAAGTAAAGTACCACTTCCGGAAGTTATATAATGACCAAAAAGGGAGGTGCACAACTGTTATAACAGTCCTAAATATAAAATTTCAATTTTCTACGGCTTACCGTTTTTGAGTTATGCGAGATACATATGTACGTACGTACGTACGTACATACGTACATACGTACGTACAGACGTCACGACGAAATTAGTCAAAATGGACTCAGGAAGGGCTAAAATGCGTATTTCCACTGAAATCTGAGAACCGAAAATTTTCGCGATAACAATACTTCCTTTACTTCGTACAAGGAAGTAATAACAAACAATAAAAATTGGTATACTTTTCAAATCTACCCCTGTGGCTCCCCGTCCACTAATATCTTTGGGGGTCATGATTTGACGGCTGGTAACCGCACTTCACGCGGAAAATATATCACTTATCTGCTTAGGTAGAGTGCCACTTCCAGTAATGGGTAAAAGGCGTGATGATATTTTTGTTTGAGTATCCTGTCGCAAAATAAAAATTTTCTAACAATAAAGACAAAATTAATTGTCATTCATACACTTGGTGAAACTAGGTTTAATAAAAAATATATAAAATATAAATAAACACTTGGCTAAGTTTCACAAAATTCAGTCTATGGTTACTAACTGTGCTGGCCAGCCTCTGACGATGCCCTCATAAGGTAACTTGGAGGCTGAAGTGTTTATTTATATTTTATATATTTTGTATAAAAATTTTCTCATTGAATTGACACAAGGAAAAAATGTGATACTGTTCCTCCCTAGGAAAAGAAGTTATGTTTTTCCTAGAGAAGAAAAGTAAAGCCATATTTATGGCAACTTGAAAATAACAGAATGATTTAATACTAGTGATATTCACCTGATCTCTGTGTAGAGAATAATAAATCTCATCTGAATTTTTAATTCTTTACTGAAAATTTAACTCTCTGACAGGGTAGTAAAATTATATTTAAACCTTGCAAAGATAGGATTATTCTTCCTTTGATAAACAAATAATTATAAATAATTAAAACAATTTTTGGATTAGTCCTCTGTACATTTTTATTTAATTCCACGGTTTGTGTAACTGTAACTGTACTTTAGTAAAGGCAAGCAGAACTATAAACAAATAACTAACGTAAGAAGTAAACTAGCAAATATAATTTCTTGATCAACAGAAGCCAAGTTTAATTTCAGTTACAGCCATCATAGTTGTACATATTAAATAACTATTATTTGAAGTGTTTATCAGGTCATATATCGAAACCAAAATTTATCAGTAAAATGGTTGTGTAGAAACGAAGAGCAGAGAGTAAAAAATGACATAATTAGGTTCCGACAACGTAGCATTTTTTATACGAGTTGCCGTTTCTACGTAGGAATTTTGGGGAATTTTACTAAATAAATGTATGGCTTGAGTTATATTTGGTTGATTATTTCTTATGGGATAGGTGGCTCAGTGGTATCGAGTCGGCCTGTGGATCTTGAGAACCTTGGTTCGATCCCCACAGCCGACAAACAATTTTCACCAATTTAAAAAATCTACTCCTGTGGCTCCTCCTCCACTAATATCTTTGGAGGCCGTGATTTGACGACTGGTAACCGCACTTCACGCGAAAAAATATATCACTTACCGAGATCTGTTTAGGCAGAGTGCCACACCCAGTGATGGGTAAAAGGCGTGATGATATATTTATTTTATTTGTTTATTATTTCTTGAATTCACATTTTAAATTATTGTTTAAATGTCAAAATTTTTAATATCAACAAACGGTTGCCTAGGATATGTGCAAATGAAGCATTCTATAAATAAATAATATAAATATATCATCACGCCTTTTACCCATTACTGGGTGAGGCACTCTGCTGAATCACATCTCGGTAAGTGATATATTTCTTTGCGTGAAGTGCGGTTAACAACCGTAAAGTCACGGATTCCAAAAACGTTTGTGGAGGGAGATCCACAGGGGTCAATTTAATTTGGTGAAAATTGTTTTTAGGCTGAGGGAATCGAACCCGACTCGATACCATTGATTGGCTGGAAATAATCTACAAAATATTTTATAAACATTCAACAACTGAAAATGTCCGATGTCGTTTTATTAAAATAGCTTGACTATTAGAAAATGTAGGATATTTTCAATTTTTTATGAGTACCTTTAGAAATTCGTGTGCTGTATTTATAAGGGTAAAATGATTTTATTTACAATCTAAAACGTTGTAGGTGTTCAGAAGTGTGTCCTGTCTGGCATTTGAAGCCGATTTAAACGCAGCATATAACATTCCCGCGAAACCACGAGCCATCGTAAAAAATGTGATTTATGCCGGGAAGGTCTGTGACAGAAATCGGCAAAAAGAACGGGCGATACGGCCGAGCGCAGGGCCGGCTTATCGCGAAATTGATTCCCTTCGACTGATCGAAATGCGCGCGCAAAAACGGAAACGGACGACACGAGGCGCCGATAACAGTTGACGATAGCGTGGACGCACGGTCGCGACGCTCTTGGATCGCGGATGCAGTTGTGACGTGCATTTTATATTAAACGAATGCGAACAACGCCAACGAACGGTTCGATAACTCGCGAGTATTTCGTATCTGCTGCTGAATTCAATGGATTCGTGTTAAGTGAAATGTAATGTTTATTGCTGCGATGTTTTTATTTTCATTTCAAATTGCTATTGAAGAATGTTATGACATGTACGAATACAAATAGTAAACAGTCTCAATATGGCGACGCATAAAACTATAGAACATTCCTACATTTTTATTTCTTCTCAAAATAAGTGCAGCACGAACTCTTGAAATGAAACACTTGAAACATTTATTTATTAGATTCATCCTACAATTAATGCACACATTATTATCCTGACATACCAATGTCGCTTCACCCACATTCATAATTCCTTTCATATAAGCTCGTCTCATCTTATGCTATCATATCAGTACGGTGGTGTGGATAGCAATATGGAATTCGAATCTGGAGATCCTGAGTTCGAATCTCACTCAAGCAAAAAATTATATGAACTACCACACTGCGGCTCGGTGAGTGCGGACCCTGTACTGTAATTAGGATTAAATTCCTGTTGTGCAGAGTAACATAAATAATAATAATAAATAATATTCATAATCACACTTTATTAATTTTACCAACATATACCTTTTCTTCAATCAAAATATTTAAATACTATTGAACATTTATTCATTAAATTCATGCTGCAATTACTATACGCTAAATATCTTGATAAATTTCTCTCGTTTCATTTACATTCAAAATATATAACAATATATAACCAATTTAATAATGCAATAAAAATGTATCGTTTAATGTAAATTAATAAAAATATTCATACTTATGCATAGGGTTGTGCCGTGGTCAATTGACCGGTCAATTAACTGGTCAATTGACCAAATATATTTGACGGCCAAAAAAAACGGTCAAATAATCTAAATGGAACCGCCACGACATCTGTTGTTCAATAGAAATAGGTACTTACTATTACATGAATATATCTAGTTTGGTATTCTGGGTTCTGGAGAATTTGCTTACTTTACTTTACAAATAAAATAAATACATATTATTTCATTTCATTACGTCTTTTACTTTATTTTTAATTTGATGTGGTTTTATTTATTTGTTGTTGTTGGTTTTTAATTTTCAGTAATATTGGATGTAGTAAACAGTACTATTTAAATAAATTACAATTGTAATTGTGATTTTTATTAAATGTTTCTTGGTCAATTGACCGGTCAAATAGTCGGTCAATTGACCGAAAAATATTTGACTGGTGAAATGCACAACCCTACTTATGCAGAAAACTATGCTGAATTCAGTGGTAAAGTCGCCAGATCCATACCTACTTTAGGTCTTGGAATACAGGGCAGCAAAAGAAAAATGATTAAAATGAGGGCTAATTAGAGAATAAATCTACATTTCGGAGGCTATATCTCAATAACTAAACAAGATATGGAAATGCGCTCAACGGCGTTGAATTCCCCGTGTCCGAATTGACTTATAAGCAAATTTTCATACAAGTTTAAGCAATTTAATATTTTTAATTATTTCCTAAGGGGTACCCCTTTGGTTTTTTCAGATTTTAATTCAATTTTCCCAAAAATCCTTAATCGTAGGATTATTAAAACGAAAATTTACATACATATGTATTTTGACCCACTGAATCCAGTGGTGCAATCTACAAATGCATATGACTTCTGGTTTTCGAGAAAATGTTAAAAAACCGCTTTTTGCGATTTTTTTGGCGGAAAATTGAAAAAAAATAAAAATCGCTGAAACTATGTTTATAAGTTAACTGAAGCACGAGAAAATTAATGCCGTTGACCGCGTTTTCATATCACATTTAGTTTTCGAGATATAGCCTCGTAAAAGTAGAAAAACTGAAAAATTCGAAAAATTTCACTTTTCCGGAGGCTATATCTCAAAAACTAAACAAGATATGGAAATGCGCTCAACGGCGTTGAATTCCCCGTGTCCGAATTGACTTATAAGCAAATTTTCACACAATTTTAAGCAATTTAATATTTTAAATTATTTCCTAAGGGGTACCCCTTTGGTTTTTTCAGATTTTAATTCAATTTTCCCAAAAATCCTTAATCGTAGGATTATTAAAACAAAAATTTACATACATATGTATTTTGACCCACTGAATCCAGTGGTGCAATCTACAAATGCATATGACTTCTGTTTTTCGAGAAAATGTTAAAAAACCGCTTTTTGCGATTTTTTTTGGCGGAAAATTGAAAAAAATAAAAATCGCTGAAACTATGTTTATAAGTTAACTGAAGCACGAGAAAATTAATGCCGTTAACCGCGTTTTCATATCACATTTAGTTTTCGAGATATAGCCTCGGAAAAGTAGAAGAACTGAAAAATTCGAAAAATTTCACTTCTCCGGAGGCTATATCTCAAAAACTATTTAATATTTTTATATAATGGATATATATCATTGCAAAAATATGACGATATATATCAAAATAAATATCATGATATATATCGATCGATATATATCTTCGAACCCTGGATGTTATTCTTTAATATTTATATAAGCAAAGAAATTTCTCATTTATATACTATAAATGATTTCAGTTATTTATATTGTACAGTTCATTTATTTTAATTGTTATTGTTTTTAATCTTTTTTTTTAATTCTCATAAAATAATTTTTGAACTATATCTCAAATACTAGAAGAAATATGCATTTGGGGATTTTACCATTGGATTCAGCGAGTCAAAGTGCATATCATGTAAACTTTCCTTACAATATTTATACTGGAACGAAATTTAAACAGTCCGAAATTGTGACAAATGATTTAACATGGATTTTTCAATTACGCTATAAAAGCGTAGCATCTAACGTAATAGCGTGTGTAGAGCACACAAAAAAAAACAAATGGCGTGTGTAGGGGCATGGGAAAGTTACCATGTGCTACGATGGCGTATATTCAGGATTTCACTTTAGGTATTTTCAAAATTAATTTAGTGTCAAATTTTCAAATTTAAATTCACCTATCTATTTAATACATACATACACGATAACTCAGAGTCATAGCTGCAGATTAAATGAAGGTCATTACCGCGTTTAAAGTGGGTTTCATTCAACTACGTAATAATTTGCGAAATATTCCACTGTGCCATGAGTCCTAATTACCACTTGCCATCCTCTTTGTCCAATAAATCAAGTCACCTGTGTATCTACATAACAAAAGACGGTGTCGGTTGTAGCCATCCTTGATGTCCCACTTCGCAGTAGTGTATTGCCAGGATGCTGACACAGATAGTGCGTATCGCAAACATGTCACGCAAGTCATACGTGCTGTGGCTGTGGTTGCAACATCATTAACGTGCACGCAGTGTGGACTGACGGCGATCAAGTTCACTTGGAACGGGTGAGAGTGACTGTTGCCATATTATAATAATTACTTTATGAGGTAGGTGGCTCAGTGGTATCGAGTCGGCCTGTGGATCTTGAGAACTCTGGTTCCATGCCCACAGCCGACAAACAATTTTCACCAATTTAAATTTACCCTGTGGCTCCCTCTCCACTAATATCTTTGAGGGCCGTGATTTAACGGCTGGTAACTGTACTTCACTTGAAAAAATATATCACTTACCGAGATCTGATTAGGCAGAGTGTCACACCCAGTGATGGGTAAAAGGCGTGATGATATATTTATATATTTATTTATTTACTTTACACGAGTAGATCTTCGATATATTCCACAACGAATTTTAGATGTCAGTTGATGATTAATTATTTACTGAAAAATGTTTGAAATAAAAATGGCAGAGTGCCATACCCAGTAATAGGTAAAAGGCGTAAAGATATATTTATATATTTATTTATTTCCTTTATACGAGTAGATCTTCGATATATCCCACAATGAATTTGTAGATGTCAGTTGTTTATTAATTATTTACTGAAAAATGTTTGAAATAAAAGTGGTGGAAGTGGTAGTTCTTCGTAACACAAATTTGAAGTATTTTTCTCTGAATAAAAATTGAAATGTATTGGTATATTTAACTTTGTCAAACTTGAGACAAAGGTACACTTTCAGTTGATGTCCATAAAGCTTAGCATTGCTGTCACTTGTATTTCTTTGTTTTTATCTTTCATGTTATGTTTGCTAGTAGTGGTTTGTTCATAATTTATGTAGAATATAGTTCTGTGTTATCCTTAGTTTTAGTATTAGTTTAATTTATCGTTTAATATTTAGGTACAAATTTAAGTATATAGGTCACTGGTTATTTTAATAAGTTAATTCGTAGTAGAAACTAGTTCTTTAGTACAATTTATTTATTTATGTTACGCTGTACAACAGGATTTTAATCCCAATTACAGTACAGGGTCCGCACTCACCGAGCCGCAGCGTGGTAGCTTTTATATAATTTTTAGCTTGAGTGAGATTCGAACTCGGGATCTCCGAATTCTAATTCCGCATCGCTATACACACCACCGTACTGACGGATATAATATTAGTTAATTATAGTTTTGTTACCTTCTTTTTTTGTAAATATTAGTTGTATTATCATTAAATTTTACTTATTTTTCAAGTACTTTTTAACGTTTTGTAAACGATTTTTGGTTCAAAAAGACGATTTTTACTTTTAATCTCCTTACAGCATGGATTCTTTAGGAATTTTTTTTTCGAGTGCGTTTCAACAACGAATGGAACACGAGAAATAAATACAGCATTATCATTGATAACTCCCACATATGTTACCTATAAAAAATATATCTGCATAAAATCAATCTAATATAGAGGTGAACTAAAAATATTGATTTGTCTCCTTTGACATCATTTAAAATATAACAATATACTGTAAAAATGTTAACGCCTGTAATAGTTTTTTACATTGCAAGACCGTTATACAGAAATTTACAGGCGAGCATGGAAAGGTAATCTGTTATCTGTGTGAGCCTGTAAATTTCAGTTAACGGTCGAGCATTGTACAATGTTTTATGTGCATTTGAATCGCAATATATGTATATTTAATCAAATTAATTGCAATAGTATAACGTAATAACTAAAATGTTCAATCAAGGTAGACTTCGAAACTCTGACAGATTTTGTTTAATCAAAAAAATATTTAAGTGTCAAACGTTTAAAATTAGATATGTTGTCATGATAACCAATGTCAACAGCCCGTTATAATTTTTACACGGACTAGCACGTTATAAGTCTCGTAACCCCTAGAGACAGAGTTAAGTAAACAATTTATTACGATTCAAATGTACGTAAAAATAATTTTTATCTGCATAATATCAATATGAAAAAAAAAACAAAAACAAACGCACTTTGTTTCACTGATTTCGGTTTGAAAAATATATTGCTTTCATTACAGGTACAAATAGCAAATCTAGAAACAAAAAACTGGCTTAAATGTGAAACGAATGTTTTCTAATCATGATAGATAAGTAAATACGGTATGAGGCTTGAATCATCTCTCGGAGCAATACATTTCCATCTCTGGTCTAATTTCACCCGTTGATCCCAGCCCACAAATATCAATTTGCGGCATTACTAAATCACAACTTGTCAGATTTTCTCCCTTAATCCTGGCCTGGGCCTCTGTCGCAGTCTGCTGCTGATAACAAGGCTGTATATAATGTGATTAATGATGTAGTCGCGTGTATTTAGTGACACGGACTTGTCTCAGCGATGTAATTATGTAGGCCGTGCGACGAAAATATCAAAGAGTTAAAAAATGGTAAACAATAGCCCTTCGCCCAGCCTACCAGATGAGAAAATGTTCAGCGAAAATTATAGTGTAATTAATGAATTTAGTTGCGAACAATCTTTTTAGGGATATTATTTTTTTAAAAGGTTTTACTAAATAACTGAGGCGTGTTATTTTTTAATAACAGACAATTATCTAATACAAACATATTTGGCGTATCGTTGAGAAATAATTTCGTATTAAATTTTAAATTGGTTTGTTTGAAAAAGTTCCAGTTATCGCATTGTATAAATAAAAGTAAATAACTTCAGACGAAGTTGTTACAAGCTTGTCATTCCTCCAGCTTAAATATCTGACAACTAAACACATAAAATTCAATTAAATATTTAGTCGAAAGTCAAAAGCTCTTTTCAAACGAGGCGAAAGTGAAAATGTGTCAAAATTATGTTATTACTTTCATTGATTTTCTTTTCTTTCATACCATTTTATAAATACGAGCCGCGTGACTTGAAACATTTATTATTTAGACAGAAATTGTACAAAGAAGAAAATAAGAAAAGTGGGTGTGGTTGTTGAAATTGAAGGTGAAAGATTGCGTGGATGATCTAGGAATAAATGGATGGATATGGTTGAAGATTTGTTGCGTGAATAAAAGATTAAACGATGATAATAATTATGCATGTAGCTAAAAAGAGATAAATTGTAGGATGAATATAATCGGAAAGTTTAAAATATGAAAAAGAGTAAAATTCAATTTACCGGAGGTTATATCACAAAAACTAAGCAAGGTACGAAAATCTGCTTAACGCCATCGAATTTCTTGTGTCCGAATTGACTTATACAAAATTTGTAGCACATTTTAAACCATTTGATTTTTTGAAACTTTCTTGGATTTTTTCAATTTTAGGTCAATTTCAGATTGTTTTCTCTAAACTTCATTCCCGTAAAAATATTATAACGAAAATTTACATACATATGTATTTCGATTTGATGAATCCAATAGTGTAATTTCCAAGTGCATATGTCTTCTAGTTTTTGAGATATTATTAAAAAACTGTTTAATGAGATAATTTTGGCGAAAAAATATCAAAATTTAAAAATTGCTAAAAACTTGTTCATAACTCAGTTGAGGCATGGATAATCCAATGGTAAAATAAATAAATATATCATCACGCCTTTTACTCATTACTAGGTGTGGCACTCTGCCTAAGCAGATCTCGGTAAGTGATATAATTTTTCAAGTGAAGTACAGTTACCAGCCGTTAAATCACGGCCCTCAAAGATATTAGTGGAGAGGGAGCCAAAAAGTTCAAAAACTATTTTATGAAATTTGAAATAAAAATAAATAAATTAAATAAACACGAGATATTCTTTGCCGTTAAACGAATCTTCATATATCGTTTTCTTTTTAAGATATAATCTTTGAAATCACTAAATCAAATGAAATAAAATTTGAAAATAATTAAACTTGTCTGGAGTGATTTGAAATAATAAACAAGAAATGAAGATGTGTACATCATTACATTGCCTGTAATATATGTATTAAACAGCTTTGATTTTCCGAGCGCAGACGAAATTAACCTAACAACCCCACATTTCTGTTTACATCCTCGGAAAATCCGGAAAATACACCGCGTTCAATTTCCGTCTATGACACTCATCCTTCCAGGAGCTATTCTCCGCACAACAATTTGGTTTGAAATTCACTCTCCACTTTTAACGGCGCGAAAACCTCAGTGTTACGTGCTCGGGTCCTTCCAAGTAAATAAAAACAACCCTAAATAGTGCTTAACATACCCCTGGCTCGTAAAACAACGCTCCTCTACAAAGGATCTGATCGAATCGTAGATAGCGCCGAGCCAGCATGTCTTTGCCGCATCGATTCGGAGATACGACCATGATAGCGGTGCTAAGACTCACGTGTTATGAGATTCTGATTATCTGAGATTGAAGTAGTGCTACAGCAGTGTAGAATCTGGGGTAATGGTGCTTTGACGGAGGTTTAATACTGTACGTACTGATATTGTTTTTACGTTAACGGTGTACGAGCTTTCGCGACTGTTGGAGCTTTTGAATTTTCTAAACCTTGTTTTATTCATGATGAAGTATGTTTTGTAAACGATGTATAAAGGTGGGTTCAGAATTCACCTAACGTAACTTAACAAAATATATGAAACGCCATATTGTATTTCGTAGTTATCGTAACTTTTGATATATTGAAATTTTATATCGTAAGGAAAGTAAAAATAAATAAAAATAAATACAGGGTGTTTCACAACTTAGAGCAAAAAAATAAAGGGTATATTCTGTACGACGTGTTGATGATGAAACAAAAAAATAATTTTTAAATTCGAAAAATTAAGGGTTGTTAACCTAAAACATTTTTTGTAGTACTGCACTGGATTCGCTTTCCTATTAAACACAAACAATGAAGTAGGTATCAACTACGAAAGAATAATTACACAATTCAATTATTAGCAGTTATTTATAATAGAATTTTATTTAACTAATAACTTTAACATAATCATCCACCCAGTGGCAGTGACAACGAAAAATGGGCGCGGTGGCCGAGCGTGTTAAGGCACATCTGTTAACATACTGTGACGTCACCCGAACCAAGGTTCGTCGGTTCGAATCCACCTGTCGACAATGTGTGATTTGTCGTAAAATATAAAATACAGTTACATGTATTTATCACACTCGGGCGCTATAAGCTAGTCACTTATACGCCTTAAATAATGTAGCATTTGACTACGAAAACCGGCAGTACGGCAGTGTAAAAACTGCAGCTCGGTGTGCCCGGTAGGCCCAGGCCCGATTTGGGCTGTAGTGCCATCAGAAGAAGAATAACTTTAACATCATCCACCCAGTGGCAGTGGCAACGAAAAATTTTGGACTGGGAAACGTGGAAACTAGTTTTGCGTTTTAAAACAAATTCTTTTTGTTTCATGATCAGCACGTCGTATAGAATATACTCTTTAATTTTTTGCTCTAAGTTGTGAAACACTATATATCATCACGCCTTTTCTCGGTAAGTATTTCTTCGCGTGAAATGCGGTTACCAGCCGTCAAGTCACGGCCCCTAAAGATGTTAGTGGAGAGGGAGCCACAAGGGTAGATTTAATTTATTAAAAATTGTTGGACAAAAATTACTCAGATATTAACGTCTTCCAACATTTTAAAATAAAATTAACTGAAAATGCAAAAAATATATAATTATATTACGTTTAAAGTTTCGGCATCTGTAAAATGTCAACTTATTTGTTTAATTAAGTTACCAGTATGTAAACTCAAGTTAAATTACATTACATGAACTCTATATACGGCTTTATAATACATAAGAATAAACTTTGAACCATTCAATCAGGTACTACGATTCCTTGAAACATTCATGCAATTCATCTTCACTCAACATTTTTATTCAGTTGCATAAATTTATCTTATATGTTGGTTAAACAGCAAATCTTTCACTTATTTCTAGGTTGTCTACGCAATTTTTCACCCTCAATTTAATCAAAATTCGGTAAAACTTGACTTGGGGGCCAAACCTGAAGTTGGCTGCAGAACAAGCTGCTTCTGGCTTGAATTCAGGAGTACCAACTTAACGTTTCGTCAGTAAAAAAAACACCGCTAACCATGCCAAACCTAGTACAGAACGCATTTTTATGATAAATATACTTCGCATTCAAGCCAGGAGCAGCTTGTTGTTCTGCAGCCAACTTCAGGTTTGGCCCCCAAGTCAAGTTTAGCCCAAAATTCACCGTTCTACATGCTCAACATCTCAATTGATACATTCATCCTTCTGACATTCTTCTCATTTATTTATTTATGCTTTCCTGTACAACAAGAACTTAATCCCAATTACAATAGAAAGTTTTAAGTTACCGAACCGCATAGTTTATGCATTTTTTGTTTAAATGAAGTTCGAATGCATGACTCCATTAATATAATTGTAAATAAATTCGGGTCGTATTAAATAAATCTGTAGCTTTATTATTGTTGAATAAATAATATTTAATTTGTAGGGATAATTATGTGGGAAACAAATGTGTAATTACAAATAAATTTTTAATGAGCTCGTGTAATTTGTAGTTTAAAGAGAAGTTTTATGAAATCACAAGAGAAATGTTAAATGTGCTAAAGTTTTTATTTCCTTTAGGAATCCTTTAATTAATCAATAAATGCTGTTGTGACTACGATGAATTTTATTACAGATAAAAACAGGACATATTTACCACATCTGGGAAACTTTTCAATATGAGTACATAAAGAATATGGTAGTTATTTTATAGCTACGTATATAAAAGGATCAAAAGTGACTTATTTATTAGATATCAAGTTATTAATTCACAAGAAATTTCAACTCAAATAATTTATATTTTATGTATTCTGTTACAGCCTATACTGTCTGCAATAAGTTATTAATCGCAATTATAGTAGTAGTCGAATTTTCAAAAGTTGTTGTTACTTTGAGCATCTGTCAAACATTTCTAAATGATTTTAGGGAAAATTTACAATAATTAATTAATAGAAACATTGTATTAAGTGTGGTTACTATGGTAATATAAAAATTACTTGGAAATATTTAAGTATTTGACCAAACTAAGCAAAATTAATAAATGAAATTTTTTCAGGATAAACATTTAAAAATGGTTTTTTTATTGTCAATTTTATTTACTTGATATACAGGATGTTTCACAACTTAGAGCAAAAAATTGAAGGGTATATTCTGTACGACGTGCTGATCATGAAACAAGAAGAATTTTTTTTAAATCGCAAAACTATTTCCCAGTCCATCATTTTTCGTTGCCACTGTTACTGGGTAAATGTTTATGTTAAAGTTATTAATTAAATAAAATTCTATTATAAATAACTGCTAATAATTGAATTGTATAATTATTCTTTCGTAGTTGATACCTACTTCATTGTTTGTGTTTAATAGGAAAGCGAATCCAGTGCAGTACTACAAAAAATGTTTTAGGTTAACAACCCTTAATTTTTCGAATTTAAAAAAAAATATTTTTGTTTCATGATCAGCACGTCGTATAGAATATACCCTTTAATTTTTTGCTCTAAGTTGTGAAACACCCTGTATTATTCTATCATAATTTGATTAGTTTAAGCAAAATATAAAACCTTAATTATTTTTTCCACATTACCTGTAAAAATGACATTTCTCTTACTCAATATAGTTGTGATAGTACCGTTTCCCTGACTAATTATTAAAGTAAATAAGTTTCCTCACTGGTGAGGGAAACGGTTACGGTCACAACTAAATTGAGTGAGGAAAAGTTCATTTGACAATGTGATATGCATTTGCAAAAACAACTCCTTTGGTTTATATAAAATTATTATTAAATTTGTTGTATCGGAAACGTAACAATGTAATTTTTACGTGTAATGTTGAAAAAATACTATGTAACACTTATAGGAAAGGGCCATTGAAACACTACTATTGCACGTGCTCCAATTTTCGTACTCGTTTTGCAATTAAACCCATTCTTCACTAGTACGAGATTACAAAATTGTTTCCATTAATTTGCATCGTACATTTTAGAAAGATTCAATGCTCTAGGGAGATTATAAGTTAAAATTCCTTGTACAATATTTAATTCGTCACAACTTTCTCTTGAACCAGGTCTTTCTAAAATAATTCAGAAACATTTGACAGCAGGAAACATAGACAACAACAAATGTCAAGTCCTACCATTGTTTCCATGATTTCTAACATAACAAGTGTGTTTTCTCGTACTCACCCTTTCCTGGCGAAGTTGGCGATGTAGTGGATGAGGAGGCGGGACACTGTGACGTCAGCATGGCTGTAGTTGTGTGGGAAGAACGGCTGGCCAGCAACCAAGGGCAGTCCTAACACGTAGGGCACGTCTTCGCCTCGCACGCTGCCCGACCGCTAGAACATACAAAGAATACGTTGTACAGGAGACGATAGAACATAGAAAGTGAGATGAATTTAACAAGGAGAACATAATTATAAGGAGGCATATTCGAACCATTTAGACACAGTCGTACTTTTTCATGGGCGGATCCAGATTTCGAATTAGGGGAGGTCATGGAGTGAATTTTGTTTCGGGGTGTGGGGGAGTATTGCCTATCTTCTAAATATAAAAAAAACATTTGTATTTGCTCATATTATATTCCTGCTTTAAATAATTTTTACAATCACATTAAATCGTCTCTGGAATCGCATTAAATCATAAATCATCGATAGAATCCAAAAATTATTGAATTAGAAGTTGATTTTCTAAGTGCAAATGTCGGTTGTCACATACTTGACTAGGTCTTAAATAGAATACCTCTCCCATTTGCGGGTTGAAATAATATCCAAACAAAATATGGGTTGTTGGCTATTTATTAGAATAATAAATCAAACAATAGTTCTTAATTATCTTAGAATTTTAAGTTCTTAGATAATATTTTGTATTTAATTTGTTTAATAAATTGAGTTATCGTAAATAATGACATCATTATTATGTATTAGGGCCAACATTTAAAAAAAGTCCATGCTTAGGGGGGGTCATGATCCCCATGACCGCTCCTCTGGATCCGCCCTTGTACTTTTTGGATATCAATTGAAGTCAGCGAGATTTGAAGCCGGGAACTTTTGCTTGAAAGACGGTAATTATATCCACTACGACTATTTATTGTTCGAACTATTTCTTCGTCTTGTACAAATTAATTAAAAACATAATGTCATTGCGGCAGAGTTCCATACCTTTTGTTCCAGTATAATAATGGAAGAGGAATTTAAAATTTGGTGGAAACCCTTCCAAGCTGGGTCCTAACCCATGAATAAAATTGTAATAAAATCTTCTAAAATATACCTTAATAGGTTTATTTGTTATTCATCCCTTAGAGAAGATATGTCCCTAAAATATATTACGGACATTTTGTATAATTTATGTGTTATTTTGGGATACGCAATCAGCAAAATTTGTATTCATAACTCTTCTCAAAATATCTCAATTATTCAATTTAATTTTATTAATAAGCTCATAAATAAAGCATAAAATGTAAATTTTCATCATTATATAATTAACTACATTATTAATAAGTCTTTACATCTAAATTTAATATTTACTTTTACGCCTACAAATTTGCAATTAGTTGCTAATTGCATTTTATTCATTAAGTGACAGACTAAATACTAAACGTTACAACCCTAAAAATATCTACCTCCATATTACATTTTCATTCCATTCTAATAACTTTCAATTTAACCAATTTTGTTCAATATTTAACCATACTTCAAGCTATAATTAATATTAATTTTCTTTTGTTTCCTTCATTCAACTGAAAATTATCTTAATTTAGAAGGTTAGTATGACAATCTGTGGCAACTAGTTCATTTGGTCGAGTGGAATGTACATTGAATGAACGATTGGTGAAACAATTGTATATTGGTAAAATTTAAAATTTATGGTTAATTATAAAAGTAATATCCGATGATTTCAATAAAATAGAAGTAAAATTGAAATGCATTAAAATGTAAAACTCTCCTTCAGTTGATTTTATTCAGGGAATATTACCCCATTTTTGTAAAATTTATCACATATTCGCAATTGTATTAACCCAATTCTCTTTGTTCTTATTTTCCGACTTTCTCGATTTCATGTCTCTGTATTGGAATTGCTTGAGATTCCCTGAAATAGTTCCACACCAGATTCAAGACGATAACTTGCTTCACTGCGCTCCAAAAAGACAAAATTACGTCGCATATAGCGCGGAAATATGCTATTACTTATCGTGTAATCACGATTCTTTCCTATTATTCTTTTTACAAAAGATGGATTCAAGATTATATTATCCAGAATTTTGAATTCTATCTAACATGCTTCAACATATTACTTAATTCATTTGTTAACAAAGTAAATCCAATGATGAATTGACAGTATTGTGTCACTTTCAAGCAATTTACACTAACATTTAGAAATGTTTGACACCGTGGAACATAAGCATATTTTAATGCCATACGCAATAAAATTTTAATATAATTTATTTTGGTTTTCCTATTTTATAAAGATCACAATTTTAATATAATTTATAATTAGTAGAGATGGGAGAATATCAAATTTCTCGAACACGAATATTAATCAGATCTCGAATATTCGAGGTACTCGAATACTCGAATACTCCTAAAAGTTAATTTATTTATTATTAATAATTATTTAATTACGTCCTTTTCATTATTTGAATGAAATTGTTAAGATACAATAAAATTTAAAAAAAAGTACAAACAAAAAAGAAAAAGACGAAAACTTCAAATTTAAGGTGAAGCATATGGGCTGATATTGGCGAAAAACAAATTTGAAATATGATACATCTTCATGGTTTTGAGACAAAATATCTTTGTTATTAATAACTTCAAAGTATTGTAATAGCTTTAAGTTTATGTACAAATGATAAAGGAAAACATAGTCAAAAATTGAGGACAACATATAGCGCGATATTCGAAGTATTCGAATGTTCGCTATACTGACGTTAATATTCGAAAATCTCGAATATCGAATAATGTCAATATTCGTGGCATTCGACTATTCGCGGATGATATTCACCCATCTCTAATAGTTAGTCATCTTGTGTATGTGATACTAAAAAAAAATTAGTAAAACCTAATGAAAATGATTAAATAAATTGAAATTTTACTATTCTTTTAAAAAATAATTTAGGTTTAATAACTAATAGTTAACGCAATAAAATTGATTTTTTTCTACGATTGCTATGAAAAGTTGACAATTACGCTCTCAATTGTCATCGTAAAGCTGACGTTTTCTGTGAAACAATCGAAAAATATCTTTTTTGCGCGTCTTCAATGGCAACGCGCGAAAAAGATGTTAAATGCGCGCGTTAAAATTAAATTTAATTATCTCAACTGATAGAAGAAAGTGATAATTTTTCTCTCTAAGGAAGAAAAGTGAAGCCATATCCATGGTAATTGGAAATTAATGGAAGGAAGTGAAAGTTCTGAAAATCTTTTTCAGGTAGGTATTTGTTAAACGACATTCCATATTTATGTTAGCTATCAATTGTAGGAAAATTCTTTGCAGAAGTAAAACTCATGCAGAACACGTTTCAAAGTTAGAGGCATACATCAAATGGAAAAAAAGCTCAAGTTATTTAATATTAACGCAGGTCCGTATCCGCAGTTTTCACACGTATTAAATTATAAAACAATGCAGTGGAAATACATTCACGTAGGTTTCCAGTGTTGGAGTAAAAAACAACCGCAGCCGCTGCTACCATCTAGTCGTGACGAAATTAATTAAAGCTTCCGGACGAAACGGCCTCGTAAAGTGCTCCTTGTTCCACCCCACTTCGTACTAATGCCCCACTCTCGCTGCCCTTGGCACTGTCACGTGCTGTGGTAGACACTAATCTACTCTAAAATGAACTGCAGATCTCAGATGTTGAAATTTCTCCGGAATTAGACACTACCTACTTCTTTTTTTCATTCTTCAGACATTCAAAGAAAGACCTTCCATTTTATTGACAAGATTTATGCAGGAAATTCAATTACTTTTTTGATTAATATACACACAATAAAAGCAAAGAATCATGATTTTATTGTACAAAAAGATGCTAATCAGAAAATGACTTAATCTAGTTGGATCTGTTAAAAATATAATTAAAACCGGAAGGATAAGCTTCGGCGCAATCGCCAACATTTCATGCTGCCTTACCGGCTGGAAAACAACAAGCCTGGTTCTTTTTAATTAAATATTTAAATTATTTTCATTTGTGTGATCAAAATTCTCGCCATGCTCTTAAGCCAATGGTTTTTAGTTAATTGAATATTTATTTAGTGGTTAGTTTGACAAAATAAATTATCCAGTACTGAATGTGGCAGTCTGCAGTAGCAGATCTCGGTTAGGGATATATTTCTTTACGTAAAGTGCTGTTACTAGCTGCTAAAGACGTTAGTGGAGAGGGAGCCACATTGGTAGTTTAATGTGGTGAAAATTGTTTGTTGGCTGTGGTTATTAAACCCGACTTTTCAAATCCACAGGGTGGCTCGATACCACTGAGCAGCCTACCCGATAGGAAATAAAATGGTAGTTACTAAATAAATATATCATCACGCCTTTTACCCATTACTGGGTGTGGCACTCTGCCGAAGCAGATTTCGGTAAGTGATATATTGCTTCACGTGAAGTGCGGTTACCAGCACAAAGATGTTAGTGCAGATGGAGCCACAGGGGTAGATTTAAATTTGTGAAAATTGTTTGTCGGCTGTGGGGATCGAATCAGGATTCTCAAGATCCACAAGCCGACTCGATACCACTGAACCACCTAATTTGACTAATAAGACATCCTATTGGAGGAATCTTGGTGTATAAATAAACAATGGCAATCTATCTTGATCGCATATCTGTAGCCGCAAATCTCGGTTTCAAAATCGAAAAAAATAAAGCAAATCAAAACAAAAGAAATCTCAGTTTGGCAATGTAGCACCAAAAGATCTTCCGTCTTGCTCTGGCGCAGATGTGACGAATAGAGATCGATGTATGTAGCATATACATCATTTATAAAAGTACGTGACAGCAACAAGGAGAAAATAAAAGTAACTTATGCTGCTCACTTCGCCACAATCAGGGCGGCGGTGATTCCGCTCGCAGCACACTGAGATGAATCATTTATTTCTGCGTTCGCATTCGCGTTCTCCAAACTGCGGTGCGTGGTTTTGCCCGGGTTTTTCTTTCCAGTGTGGTTTAAATATTTTTGTGGCTTTTTATCTCCGAGGATGAACTTAGTTTGCATTTGAATAGATGCATTTGAGTGATAAAGATGCGCAGGAAAAGAGAGAAATTTATGACAGCAGGAAATCATTGCAGTATACATGGAAATTTATTTGCTAAACAGATATTTTAAATTCGGACTCAAAAATACCCTGAATTAAAAACTAAATTCCGTACATTTATTTTAGTTAGAAAGGGTTTAAAGTAACTGCGTGCTAGTGAGGGACATGGTTACTATCACAACTAAATTGAGTGAGGGAAATGTCATTTGACATGGTAACAAAGGAAACGTGATGTATATTTACAAATACAACTGCTTTGATTTATATAAAATAATAATTAAATTTCTTGTATCGCAATTAAATTCTTTCCTCACTTGTATTATAATATACTATTACCGGCCAGAAACGGGCCGACAATGAATTCACCTAAAAAATAGTTATTTTTGATTTTAGATTGCGAAATGTTACTTTTGCATTCGAGAATGCAAAAGCATTTCGCAATCGAGTATCAAACAACGTTTTTTCGAAAACTATGCCCCAAAATTAGTAATAATGTAATAAGAAAATTTTGACGTTTGGGATTAATTAATGTGACATCTAATGTCTCCATGACAACAATGTATGTAATATAATTGCTATCAAATCTGGTATTCTCTGACCAGCAATTGTCAGCTGGTTGGCAATAGAAACCAAACAAACGTTCTAATTTTTTTCTGCGATTATTGGGATTCGCATTGCATTTGGCATTGTATTTCCCAAGAAACTATTCCAGTACACCAGTTAGCTTCCTCAAGCGGGATAAATATGAATAATTGCTCATTTGGAACATTAAATATAAATATGTTAGAATTTTTGAAAAATCATGAGCATTCGCCGGGATTTGAACCCAGAACCTTTCACTCGCTAGGTGACTGCTCTACCACTTGAGCTCAAGTGGTAGAGCAGTCACCTAGCGAGTGAAAGATTCTGGGTTCAAATCCCGGCGAATGCTCATGATTTTTCAAAAATTCTAACATATTTACTGGACAGACAGAGATGTCGAATATATAATTCTTAAATTAAATATAAATTTTGGTAAAGAATAGAACTATTGTTTCTAAGCAAAAAAATAAGGTAAATTTTTTTATTAAATTGTGAGCCTTTCTTCTATCAAAAAATAGCATCCTGCATGCAAAAGTCTTTTGCGTTCTGTAAACAAAAAACACTCACTTCGCGTGTTGATAGTTGTCATGTAAATTTTAACTTTATATGCCAGTTTTCGAAAAAGGTTATTTACGTTCCAGAAACACACAGTAGAAAAGGGTTATTTTAGTGTTTTGAAAAATATACGTGGTTTGAATTCCACTATAAGATATTTTTATTGAGATTAAGTTCCCGTTTTGTAAAGTAGTATATAAAATACAAAAAATAAAACACCGGTGGCAAGAAGATCCTAAAATATAAATGGCGTAAGAGAGTATGCCTCTAATACAAATATCTTTTGCAGCTATCAAATATTAAATCCAAATCTGTGCATCAAGAGTTGCACTTAATCTGCTGCAAGCAAAACGCAGTATCTTTTCTAGTCCCAAGGGTCACTGTGTAATATCCATGGCCATTTTACATTTTTATCTAACCCTGTCGCAGCCTACTAAGTATGTGCCTCTCGTGGAGCTTGCCGGGGGAGGCAAGCGGTGGCGGGGGCGGGCGTTCTGCGAGCTTATTTACATACGTGTGTCTGCAAACGTTCCTAGCATACATACTGCCGTCTAAACGACCCGGGAGGAATCGAAGTAGGCGCTTGTAAATAAATTAAACACTACAAATGTTTGTCTTTTTGTTTAGCGCAGATGGAGAACGTTATTAATGATTTATACAGATCTTGGTTATTTATTACTTGAAGTAAAGTGATTTTAAATGTTAATTTGATCGATCTCTCTGGGATTTTGATGGATGTTGCAAACGAGATCATTAACTAAATAAGTCTAAAAATAAACAGCTACTTGTTTCTTCCAGAAGGTGTTGTTTAATATCTAAGAAAAATTGACAAGACGTTAATATTACCTAGGCATCATAATTACTGTAAATTAAATTAGAGTTAAATCTGTACATCAAAACCAATCAAAAATCATATAGGATTTAAATGTAATATTCAAGGAAGAAAGTGAGGCATTTCTTCTTAAAGGTGCTGTTTCATTTCCCGAGCCAAAAACAAGAAATATATATTATGATATTTGCTTCATGAGGGGTACATACCCAGTGTGTCACGAAAATTTGTTTAACATCGAAAAATAGTTTTTTAGTGCAAATTGCTTCCCAAATTATTTTAGACGAAAATGCTTCTAGTAAAAGTTGTAGAGCTTAAAATGTTACATTTTCTATGTTTTGTAAGGGCAGTTTTGTTTAAATTAAATGTCAAAATATTTGGCACAAAAACTTAATAAATTTATTTGTTATTTTGTTTCAATTTCGTGGCACTAATAAACTGTAATTTTAATAAAAAACAACAAAGACAAAATTAATTGTCTTTAAATGCTTACTTGGTGAAACTAGGTTTAATAATAAAATATCAAAATAAACACTTGTCTAAGTCTCACAAAATTCAGCCTCCAAGTCACCTTATGAGGGCATCGTCAGAGGCTGGCCAGCACAGTTAGTAACCATAGACGCGTTTCGCTCTTATTAGAGCTCATCAGTATGGTATAACCTACTTCTTCACCTAGAACAAAGTTCACGTGAATTTTGTGAGACTTAGACAAGTGTGTATTTTGATATTTTATTATTAAACCTAGTTTCACCAAGTGAGCATTTAAAGACAATTAATTTTGTCTTTGTTGTTTTTTATTTAAATTGCTATTTCGTAGCTTTTGCTTTTTTCGGTAGATGGCATTACTGGTTCGATAGAACTTCTCATGTCATCTTACCGTTCTTTAGAGATCTTATTCTCTGCTGGCACAGTCCTTCGTCACCATCTTCTTCACGTGAACTTTGTTCTAGGTGAAGAAGTAGGTTATACCATACTGATGAGCTCTAACAAGAGCGAAACGCGTCTATGGTTACCAACTGTGCTGGCCAGCCTTTGACGATGCCCTCATAAGGTGACTTGGAGGCTGAATTTTGTGAGACTTAGACAAGTGTTTATTTTGATATTTTATTATTAACTGTAATTTTGTAATTTTTTTTAAATTTCTGGTGTTTCAAAACATAGTAACTGAAATTGAGTTAGATGTAAAATTTGAAACTCGACAACGTTAATTTGGAGCATTTTTGTCCAAAGTTATTTCGGAAGCAATGCGCACGGAAACATATTTTTCGATGTTAAACACCAACAGTCCGCTTTTCGTGACACACCCAATATAATTTATACACTATCCTGCCAGAAAGTCAAATTTTCGGAAATTATTTTATATTTAATTGAGAGAAATAAAAAACTTTCTAACATAATTGTATTTAAAACATTGACATAAATTTTGTTTGTAAATCAAAAGTGTCTCGTGTTACCACTATCCTTATGAAGGCATTTTTTGTTTGTAGTGCAGTAAACATTTGTGATTAAACAAGAACATAGAAAAGCAAAGAAGAATAGTTACTTACAATTCTTACCTGTGGAAAATCTCGTTCGTCAGTCTGATGAAGAAAGTGGAGAAAAAACGTCTTCCCCCCTCGAAGAGTATGAAGATAACCGATACGAATAAGCGGCGCAGCCGTATGTCCATCACTCAACACTTCCAACGTGGCGTCGCGCACACTCAACGGGTTCTGCTGAGGCTTCTCCCAGTCCGTATACTCGTTTTTCAACGTAGAAAAAATCTCATTTAAGTGATAATAATACGAATTTCTCACATAAGTTCTTAATATCCTATCCCTTCTAGTCTCATTAAACCCATACAACAAGTCCTGAGACGTCAAGTCCAAGTAGGACTCCGTGCTCGTCAATCCGAACATAAGATCCCTTTCAGGGAAGTCTGCCAGCTCGAAGCCGGCGGACGTCGCGACGGTGTTAGAGGATTGCGAGCCCAACGTAGGCGGTGGATGCACGGACGCAGGGTTGAGCAACACGGTACCGTCGATGAAGGGTGCGAAGCCCGGCAGGAAACGAGGAGGGTCCACTTTTACGGAGAGTAGCTTTTGAAGAGTCTTGGTGCGGAGACATGGTGCTAAGTCGTCCTCTAGGAGGTCGCCGTGGCAGCCGGTTTGCTCTGCTACCCGTCTTTTTACTGTTAGAGGGTCGCGCTGTAAAGCCCAAGGGCTTAGACCGGAGCCGCTTAACAAGATGGCTCGATGGAGAAGTTCTGCAACAGAAACAGAATACATATCGTTAATAGTTATTTATGTAGCTAGTATAGTAAATTAATTTTTACGGGCGAGCTGGATCGTTTGTGGGGCGTGCGACGAAGAAGCGAACCTCTATAATCCAGTGATCCCAGTAAACATTCAATGCAAAGCATGCCGCGTACCAAATTTTATTTCCACTTTCACAGCGTCTTTCAAAATTTGTTTATGAGCTTTACAAAAAGATACATTACATTTTGTAATGAAAGGTTGTTGGCGGTAGGACAATTTATAGCTGGACATTGTCATGGTGTTATGATCGTTGAAAAGACAAGTCGAGTCACTATCAACAATTTCGTGAATTCTAGAAATAAATAAATTGAAAAACTGGATTTAATGCCCGATGAAGACTTAGAAGTATATTTTTTTTGCAGTTCTAGAAAATATACAAAATATTGCAGATGCTGCAAGTAACAACTTTTAATCCCTGTAATTATTCATTTACTTAAATACCATAAATGCCTATAAAGTGTCATTTACATAGAGGTAGAAATAAAAATACTGACAGTAATATGACACATGTTTTCTTGACTTTACTCCGATCTCCAAAATCAACCTCAATGTATAGAGACCACTTGTCATCTTTAGATAATTTTTATTTCAAACTCCAAATAAAGTTCCCAGTAAATTTATTCGTCTCCTAAATAAAAAAAAATAGCACATAAAAAATGACACTTAATATAATTGTCATAATTTAAATTTATTATTTATTTTATTTTTTTTAACAATTTTCACCAATTTAAAAAAATCTACCCCTGTGGCTCCTCCACCACTAATATCTTTGGAGGCCGTGATTTGACGGCTGGTAACCGCACTTCACGTGAAAAAAAAAATATCACTTACCGAAATCTGCTTAGGTAGAGTGCCACACCCAGTGATGGGTAAAAGGCGTGATGATATATTTATTTATTTATTTTTATTTAAATTTATTGAAATCGCAGTTCTTAATATTTAAATATAGCATTCTTCTTAAGAGTCTCCCCATTAATATCTTTGAAAAGGTAAATGAAGTTTCTTGAAAATAAATGACCCGTTAATGTAGAAACAAAAGACATATTGTTAGCGGAGTAAAACAGCTGAAATCTGTAACAAAACTGCATGAAAAATAATGATTTGCAGATTCATTACAGGTATTATTCACAGTACCCCCCAGACAATCCCTGTTGAGACTTTCAAAACACCTAACTCATTAATAAAACACTAGCACATAAAAAAGAAAGAAAACAACACGGTTCTGTATTCCCAGCGGCAGCAACAACAACGGTGTATCTAGATTCCAGTGTTTTATATATCGGTCTCGCTAGCAATTCATTCAAGTCATAGTATGAAACAATGGTGAATGGTAATCATCGTTTGAGGCGTCCCGGTGCCTAGCGTCCTCACTTACACATAACACACCGGCCTTTGTTTCGTTTTCAATACGCGCTTTCTTGTTGGCAGTGGCACATGAACAAATGACGAACATACACACACGAGGATATTTAGCTCTGAGGTGGGTAAGCTTCTGCCGCGACCGCAAACTTTCCTCGGTTTGTGATTGATGATAAACTTTGAACTATGCTACAGCAATATGCGAACCGTGAATATGGAATATGACTCATTGTCTACCAACTATATTGTGACATACAAAGAATTTTCCTGCTAAATATATTAGTCATATTGTCGTCATATGAGGGTGAAAGATTGCGTACACAATAAATGGATGGATATGGTTGTAAGTTTGTTGCATGCAGAAACTAAAATTTTCTTCCTTCAATTGAAAGAGGATCTATTTTTTTCCTAGAAAAGAAAAGAAATTGTTCTTCAATTAGAAAGAACAGAAGATATATCCATGGCAACTGGAAAACAATGCTTTCATTTGACATTAGCATGGCTTACTGCAATGAATTGCGCTAGGCTTATGGCTGTTTCATGTGTCATTAAAATTCCTAGTTTCAAAATGACAGAGCAGGCACGCAAACTAACGCCTCTGATGAAATATATCGTAACTAACATAGAATATATACATAAAATATGCAATTGCACTAAATGTATTTCATTGTATCAATAAACTAAAATGATTAAATATGTTAAGGTTGTTTTTGTAACTTGACAGCGCGGTCTCTTTCATTTAATTGAAATAAAAATCATTAGAACAGAAACAGCTGTAATAAGCATAGCGCACTTCAATAAAGTTGGACAAGATATTAGTGGTATCCAGGTGACATCTGTCAATATAAATTTCTAATTTATATATGACAATTTTACTTTCGATATGGGGTAGATGGCTCAGTGGTATCGAGTCGGCCTGTGTATCTTGAGAACCCTGGTTCGATCCCCACAGCCGACAAACAATTTTCACCAAATTAAATCTACCCCTGTGGCTCCCCCTCCACTATTATCTTTGGAGGCCGTGATTTGACGACTGCTAACCGCACTTCACGCGAAAAATATATCACTTACCGAGATCTGGTTAGGCAGAGTGCCACACCCAGTAATGGGTAAAAGGCGTGACTTTTCGTTTGTACTTTTTGTTTTTATTTTATTTTATCTTAACAATTTCATTCAAATAATGAAAAGGACATAATTAAATAATTATTAATAATAAATAAATTAACTTTTAGGAGTATTCGAATATTCGAGATCTGATTAATATTCGTATTCGATATTAGAATTCGAGAAATTTGATATTAGCCCATCTCTAATATTTATTCATCAAGGTCTTCCCGCAATTAATCTTCAGCAAACCTTTCTATTCTGTTTTCAATCACACTCACATCTCATCTTCCGTTCAAGCAACAAACCTTCAATCACCTCACTCTCAATTTCAATAACATATACCTATTTTCTTTTTATTCAACATACGTTCCACATTTTCAAGCTATCCATGTAAACTAATTTTTAATGATTTATCATACTATCAGATCAAATCATCTGAAAGATAAATTAAATAAATTAATTTTCCAAATACTTCCCAAAGAATGCCATTTCAATTATACAAGAGCACAATACTAGAGAACTATTTAATTCCTGTAAAAATACCAACAAAACAAAGATTTAAACCGAAAACTAATTCCAGCAATCAAGAGAATTGTATGTTCTCATTGTCATAATTCATTACGATGTAACATGATAAACTCTACTAATTTCGAAATTCATTATAAAATAACTCAAGAGCTTGTATTTCCCCGGAGAGATAACATCCTATCCAGCAACCGAGCATATTGCATGCAGGACTGCAGATGGACTTGCTTGATTTTGTCAGTGCATCTAACGACGCATTCTGGATTTCATTTCAGAGACGAATTTATTGTGAAGACAAAATTAAATGAAATATGTTTCCTTGTCCAACTGTTTAATATAGTAAAAAATATTAAATAAAACTTTAGGCAAAGTCTCACAAAATTCAGCCTCCGAGTCACCTTATGAGGGCATCGTCGGAGGCCGGCCAGCACAGTTAGTAACCATGGACGCGTTTCACTCTTGTTAGAGCTCATCAGCATGGTATAACTCACTTCTTCACCTAGAACAAAGTTCATGTGAAGAAGCTGGTGACGAAGGACTGTGCCAGCAGAGAATAAGATCTCTAAAAAACGTTTAGTTAATCTTTCAAAGGTAAGATGTCATCTTATCGTTTGTTAGAGATCTTATTCTCTGCTGGCACAGTTCTTCGTCACCAGCTTCTTCACGTGAACTTTGTTCTAGGTGAAGAAGTGAGTTATACCATGCTGATGAGCTCTAACAAGAGCGAAACGCGTCCATGGTTACTAACTGTGCTGGCCGGCCTCCGACGATGCCCTCATAAGGTGACTCGGAGGCTGAATTTTGTGAGACTTTGCCTAGAGTTTTATTTAATATTTTTTATTAAACCTAGTCTCACCAAGTGCATGAATGACAATTAATTTTGTCTTTGTTGTTGTTTATTATAGTTTAGTTGTTTACTAACATATGATATTTAACGGGGATAATTAGTTACTAAATTAAGTTCATTGTACACAACAGGAAATTAATTTAGCTATATCTTTTTTAGCAGATATAACTATTAAATTTTCTATTTTACAAGAAAAAATTAATCACGTACGTTCTTCATCACATCTCTTCTTTATTATACTCCTATTCTCAACTATATGAATAACAGGGCATATAAAAGAATGCTGCTAGAAAGACAAAACAACGTGTGCAAATAATGAAAGAGCAAGAAGAAGACTGGAACCATTATAAGAGGATGTACGACATATCATCGACAGTGTCTTCAAACATGTTCCTATAGAATAGACTTCTGTGGACAGGACCGTCTTATAACTGTCTTGGCCTCAAGACAAATTATTTTAAATAGGTCCATTTTCAGATATGTTTGCAAATATTATAAAAGAAATATTAATAAAATATAAAGCAAAAATCTGATGTGGACACCACATGACTTCCTTGTACGCGTATTTAACTATAGATATTTTTTTAATTGCACATATTTGACATTAAATCTTTTATTTTTTTATTTTTTGTTCTAATCCATAGCAAACTTAATTTTAAAAAAACAAAAATATATAATATTTAAATTTAGATATCTCGCTTATGCAAAAGGCTAATTTAAAAATTCTTAATGTGCTAGACGCAGAATTTAATTCTCTAAAACTTTTATTTGCAGCATTCATTTCTAAAATTAAAATAATGCCATTTTATTCAAGAAAACTGTTAGCATCTTCATGTAATGGTAAGTGTATTTGAACCAAAATCTATTATGTTATTTCCATTGATATAGTAGTCTTATATACCAAATTTGGAAAGTTTTAAATTATATTTGAATATAGTTTTTCATGAAAATCTATTATAGGCTTCAAGTAAAGTACCACTTCCGGAAGTTATATAATGACCAAGAAGGGAGGTGCACAACTAGATGTTATAATAATAAATATAAAATTTCAATTTTCTACGTCTTACCGTTTTTGAGTTATGCGAGATACATACGTACGTAAAGACGTCACGACGAAATTAGTCAAAATGGATTAAGGGATGGCCAAATGCGTATTTCCACTGAAATATGAGTACCGAAAATTTTCCCGATTACAATACTTCCTTTACTTCGTACAAGGAAGTAAAAACACTAATAATGCTACGAGTATTATAAAATTTGTTTAATGGTTTATTTTTCGGATTTTTATAAAACTTTCTTAAACTACAAATCAATTTAAAAGTTATGCTAAATAGATAAATATAAAAACAGTAAATTCACATAAGTGGTGATGCGACGAAAATTTACTGCTTTTTATTTACTCTTTACTTTTTAATTTATTTGTAGCTGAAGATGGCTTTAAACAAACCCAAAATCTTTACTCATTTTGGTCTCTTTTATATTTGACTTTTAAACATTAAGATTATCATTATTGACATTTAACTCAAAATCCTAAAAATAAAATGAACATTATTCTTAAATCATTCTGAACAGTACTGAGCTATTTGGAGGCTTTGAAAATCATAGACCTCTAGAATATTTGTGGTACAGCCAACCCTGTTTAAAATATTAAGTTACCTTCAGACTAGAGAAAGTTTGAGAACCAGTGTCTTCCGATATCACTGCGGTGAAATACACTAGTTCAAGCACCCGGCGTCATCTCATCCAGCGCCACTAGCGTCACACACGACCAGGAAGACGCACACAATGACTGCACTCTATTGTTGTCACACACACACGAAGGGATATGCATGCTGACATAGATACTCGTGCATACCTCGAAGCGTCGTAGTCTCGACGCCAGGCGTCGCGGCGATGATATGACTCTGACACTGACTCGGTCGTGAATGAAACGCCGGAGGAGGATTATGGTTTAGCTACAGCTCATGTGGACCGTTATTGCTTGTGGGTCATTAGGATACACTAACAATAACTCTCTCGAGATGTGTGTCAGAATTTAATTTGTATTATATAGATCTTGAGAACCCTGGTTCGATCCCCACAGCCGATAAACAATTTTCACCAAATTAAATCTACCTCTGTGGCGCCCTCTTCACTAATATCTTTGGGGGCCGGGATTTGACGGCTGGTAACCGCACTTCACGCGAAACAATATATCACTTACCGAAATCTGCTTAGGCAGAGTGCCACACCCAGTAATGGGTAAAAGGCGTGATGATATATTTATTTATTTATTTTTATAATTTCGAATAATAGACTAGAAAAAAAGTTTAGCTATGCGATAAGAAAATCTGTAAGTAATGGGATCCTCCACCATTTTTTTTCTGAAACTCAAACTAAATTGAAAATAATGTACGGTTGTAGAAAATCTGATTTCATGATCATTAAGTTATACTGATTTAAAAAAAAAATATGTTAGACTAAATATGAATCTCAAACAATGGAACTCACATATAATATAATATAGTCACAAACAATTTTCACCAATTTAAATCTACCCCTGTGGCTCCCCCTCCACTAACATCTTCGGGGGCCGTGATTTGACGGCTGGTAACCGAACTTCACGCGAAACAATATATCACGTACCGAAATCTGCTTAGGCAGAGTGCCACACCCAGTAATGGGTAAAAGGCGTAATAATATATTTATTTATAGTCACATTTATTTTCTACTGTATCATTTAGAAAAATATATAAATGAAGTTTGAAGAACTTTCGTGGCAAATAATTGAAAATATGTATAGTAATCAGTTATTTTAGAAACAAAAATAAATAACCTGCAAGATTACTTAGTTACTACTAGTACCATTTCCTGATCTACACCATTTACTTCGACTCTAAGTAACGTATTAATTAATTAGGAAATAATATACACATTACATATGTATTTTAAACAGGGTTCGTAAATATCATGATATTTATAATAAATATCAAAATATCTCATATATAGGATATATATCAGATAAATATCACTTTTTGGATATTTATTTTTTAATTTTAGTTTTTGTACACATTTATTATCACAATAGGAAATACAAAATAAATTATTACTCCTAAATAAAAAATTAACATAGGTAATGAAAAAAAGTAAATATACATTGAATGGATACACAAATATTATATAGTACTAAGAATAGTAAGAATATTTAAATAATCCTATATCCTAGATAGGGGCAAATCATCATCTTCTGATGAACTTCCTGAACATAGCGTTGCAGATAGAGACTCACTTGGCCAAATCCAATCTAAATTAGTTTTTTTTGTAGTTTCTTTTTGGTTTAAATATTTAAACATAAAAACTAATTTACCGGCTTTGTCGTTACCGAGACGATTACGTAATTGAGATTGGACAATGCCAAAAGTGGAGAAATATCGTTCCAGCCCTGCTGTGGCTACCACAGCAGTGTGTAACTGTTCACATAGTTCAATAAATGTACTTTTATTTGGCCACTCTGACTCATTGATAGTTACACTTTTCCACCATATTAAAGGATTTGTATTTCTAAAATGAGTACCAAATAAAAATTTTGGAAATGGTTCAGACTTTGCCGTTAATGACATCACAAATGGCACACAATTTGGATTTATGTCGTTGATGTGAAGTTAGTCAAAAGCTAGTAAAGTAAGAATTATCTTTAGAATATAATTTTAACAGAATTAATTAAAGTAATAATGAGAGGTATAATGGATATATATCTTCGAACCCTGTTTATAAGTTAACTGAAGCACGAGAAAATTAATGCCGTTGAAAAATTCGAAAATTTCACTTTTCCGGAAGCTACATCTCAAAAACTAAACAAGATATGGAAATGCGCTCAACGGCGTTGAATTCCCCGTGTCCGAATTGACTTATAAGCAAATTTTCATACAATTTTATGCAATTTAATATTTTTAATTATTTCCTAAGGGGTACCCCTTTGGTTTTTTCAGATTTTAATTCAATTTTACCAAAAATCCTTAATCGTAGGATTATTAAAACGAAAATTTACATACATATGTATTTTGACCCACTAAATCCAGTAGTACAATCTTCAAATGCATATGACTTCTGGTTTTCGAGAAAATGTTAAAAAACCGCTTATTGCGATTTTTTGGCGGAAAATTGAAAAAAAATAAAAATCGCTGAAACTATGTTTATAAGTTAACTGAAGCACGAGAAAATTAATGCCGTTGAGCGCTGTTTCATATCACATTTAGTTTATGAGATATAGCCTCGGAAAAGTAGAAAAACTGAAAAATTCTAAAAATTTCACTTTTCCGGAGGCTATATCTCAAAAACTAAACAAGATATGGAAATGCGCTCAACGGCGTTGAATTCCCCGTGCCAGAATTGACTTATAAGCAAATTTTCATACAATTTTATGCAATTCAATATTTTTAATTATTTCCTAAGGGGTACCCCTTTGGTTTTTTCAGAATTTAATTCAATTTTCCCAAAAATCCTTAATCGTAGGATTATTAAAACGAAAATTTACATACATATGTATTTTGACCCACTGAATCCAGTAGTGCAATCTTCAAATGCATATGACTTCTGGTTTTCGAGAAAATGTTAAAAAACCGCTTTTTGCGATTTTTTTGGCGGAAAATTGAAAAAAAATAAATATCGCTGAAACTATGTTTATAAGTTAACTGAAGCACGAGAAAATTAATGCCGTTGAGCGCGTTTTCATATCACATTTAGTTTTTGAGATATAGCCTCGGAAAAGTAGAAAAACTGAAAAATTCGAAAAATTTCACTTCTCCGGAGGCTATATCTCAAAAACTATTTCATATTTTTATATAATGGATATATATCATTGCAAAAATATGACGATATATATCAAAATAAATATCATGATATATATCGATCGATATATATCTTCGAACCCTGATTTTAAATATAGTTATCAATTCTGTATATAAGGACATAAATTTGTTTTTATTTTTATTTGTATTATTCTGTACAACAGGAACTTAATCCCAATTACAGTACAGGGTCCGCACTCACCGAGCCGCAGTGTAGCAGTTTATATAATTTTTAGCTTGAATGAGATTCGATCTCGGGATCTCTGGATTCGAATTCCATATTGCTATCCACACCACCGTACTGACGGACAATATAACAATAACCTCAAAATTAATTGTCAGTTAGACGAAGACAGAAGACATGGATAATGGAAATAATTCGGAATAGACTAGATGTGGGAAAGAGATGGTTAAAGAAAGATTGTAATGTTCTACCGTTAGACTTAATGGCTTTAAAACTAAAATATCTTAAAAGCCAATAACATTTGTGAAACTTTGATTATCTCTAGTACGATGTTTTCGGGTTTAATACATACATACATACATACATAACATCACGCTATATCCCATTAAATGGGGTAGCACGAACCTGTCAACATTCTCATCCTGACACACGATACTCGTTTAGTCTCAATATAAATAACAAATTTTTGTTTATCACCACAGTAGAAGGCCCCACTGGGATGAAGTTTCTGTTGCACATAAATAAATAATTATATTAAAACATACAATTTATTTTCTAGCAGCATCTTAAATGAAGAAAACACACAAACATCCAGCAATCGTTGAGCCATGGTAGACGCTCAGTTTCATTCAATAAGTTCATGTCAAGTGCTTTACAAAGCTCTGAGCTCTTTACAAGAAGTTTTCTCATCTTTCTGCTTCGAGAAATCTCATAAGAAAGAAAGAGGTTGTTTCATGATTCCATATGTAATGAATAGATCGAGGATTTAATCTTTATTTTAAGGTTTAACCTATTTATTTGCTACTCTGCACAACAGGAACATAATCAGATTAAATTGCTCAAAAATATTGTTTACTAAAGATTCCTTTAAAATGAATGCAATATAATAATGTCTCTTTCCATTTAAATATTAAATAAATATAATTTTACTGGATAAACAAATGTACCATAACTTTTTCTGTATTGAAACAAGCTTTGAAAAACAAAAACTGTTATTGAACAGTGTAAATTGAATTGTAGTTTAAACTCACAAATAGACACATAAATATACAATAATTTTCCATTTCATGTAAAAAAAATAATATGAAAACAATAGAATATTGTGCAGGCAAACAATTTTAATAATTAAACTATCACAATAATATATTATTTAAACAAAATTTCAAAAAAAATATGTGGAAAAGTTTCATGTTCATATAGTTTCATAACGTATTCATGTAAATTTTCAGTCGATGTGTTTTCGTATTTGTTCGCTCCTTCAATTTAATCCATTAGGTATGTTTTTATTTCTGTTACAAATGCTATTTTCATGTTAAATCGAATTGAAAATCCAATTTTAGTTCTACTGCTTTGTATTATTCTAAATTGTTTCAAATCCGATTAAAAAATCAAACATTTTTTAGATTTATTTTATTATTGAAAAATGTCAAACTTTTATTAGATTTTAAGGTTTATTTATATGAAAATTTATTACGCCATTTTACATATTTTTTGTTTATGTTCCGTCAGAAAAATATCTCGATATTCCACGATATCTATTTCACCAATCTTTCATGCATACATAACATCACGCTATATCCCATGAAATGGGGTAGCACAAACCCGTCAACATTCTCATCCTGACACACGATACTCGTTTCGACCACATTAACACTTCCTCCATCCGAACTCTTTCTTTTCTCACAACCAAAATCCATCATCACACAACAAACATTCATCCATTCGCTCCTGTACACCTGTTTCGTAAATCTTCACTTACACCCACTTCTCTAACAACGAATCTATAAGAAATGAAGGCAGCATCGCCTGCGCTTGATTAAAAATACATTTAACACAATTGCAGTTACACACTGTATAGTAAAATCTGAAAATGAAGTAAAAAAAGATGAGGAAAGAAGGGAGTATCTCCCTGCGCTTATTTTTGAAGGTGAACTCCACACAATTGCAGGTAAACCAGGGTTCGTAAATATCATGATATTTATAATAAATATCAAAATATCTGATATATAGGATATATATCAGATAAATATCACTTTTTGGATATTTATTTTTTAATTTTAGTTTTTGTACACATTTAGAAAAACTGAAACATTCGAAAAATTTCACTTTTCCGGAGGCTATATCTCAAAAACTAAACAAGATATGGAAATGCGCTCAACGGCGTTGAATTCCTCGTGTCCGAATTGACTTATAAGCAAATTTTCATACAATTTTATGCAATTTAATATTTTTAATTATTTCCTAAGGGGTACCCCTTTGGTTTTTTCAGATTTTAATTCAACTATCCCAAAAATCCTTAATCGTAGGATTATTAAAACGAAAATTTACATACATATGTATTTTGACCCACTGAATCCAGTGGTGCAATCTTCAAATGCATATGACTTCTGGTTTTCGAGAAAATGTTAAAAAACCGCTTTTTGCGATTTTTTTGGCGGAAAATTGAAAAAAAATAAAAATCGCTGAAACTATGTTTATAAGTTAACTGAAGCACGAGAAAATTAATGCCGTTGAGCGCGTTTTCATATCACATTTAGTTTTTGAGATATAGCCTCGGAAAAGTAGAAAAACTGAAAAATTCTAAAAATTTCACTTTTCCGGAGGCTATATCTCAAAAACTAAACAAGATATGGAAATGCGCTCAACGGCGTTGAATTCCCCGTGTCCGAATTGACTTATAAGCAAATTTTCATACAATTTTATGCAATTTAATATTTTTAATTATTTCCTAAGGGGTACCCCTTTGGTTTTTTCAGATTTTAATTCAATTATCCCAAAAATCCTTAATCGTAGGATTATTAAAACAAAAATTTACATACATATGTATTTTGACCCACTGAATCCAGTGGTGCAATCTTCAAATGCATATGACTTCTGGTTTTCGAGAAAATGTTAAAAAACCGCTTTTTGCGATTTTTTTGGCGGAAAAATGAAAAAAAATAAAAATCGCTGAAACTATGTTTATAAGTTAACTGAAGCACGAGAAAATTAATGCCGTTGAGCGCGTTTTCATATCACATTTAGTTTTTGAGATATAGCCTCGGAAAAGTAGAAAAACTGAAAAATTCTAAAAATTTCACTTTTCCGGAGGCTATATCTCAAAAACTAAACAAGATATGGAAATGCGCTCAACGGCGTTGAATTCCCCGTGTCCGAATTGACTTATAAGCAAATTTTCATACAATTTTATGCAATTTAATATTTTTAATTATTTCCTAAGGGGTACCCCTTTGGTTTTTTCAGATTTTAATTCAATTATCCCAAAAATCCTTAATCGTAGGATTATTAAAACAAAAATTTACATACATATGTATTTTGACCCACTGAATCCAGTGGTGCAATCTTCAAATGCATATGACTTCTGGTTTTCGAGAAAATGTTAAAAAACCGCTTTTTGCGATTTTTTGGCGAAAAATTTAAAAAAAATAAAAATCGCTGAAACTATGTTTATTAGTTAACTGAAGCACGAGAAAATTCGAAAAAATTCACTTCTCCGGAGGCTATATCTCAAAAACTATTTGCTATTTTTATATAATGGATATATATCATTGCAAAAATATGACGATATATATCAAAATAAATATCATGATATATATCGATCGATATATATTTTCGAACCCTGAGGTAAACACTCTAAAAATCTAACCAATGAAACTAAAATCAAGAATCATACGTTTGTCCTTATTCATCATATTTATCCCGCAATTAATTCCTATCCTGACACACCACTTTTGCTTCAACCACATTCATAATTCTTTTCATACAAGCTCGTTTATTCTTCACGCTCGGAATCTTTCGCTCACGCAACAACCCTTCAATCATATTTATCCATTTGTTCTAGGTCGTCAAAGTTACAAATGTTTAATATCATCATTGTTAAGTTCTCCAATTTTGCTGGTAAATATGACATTGCAGTTCAACAACATTAACCTTAAATCCAATGTCACCAAAACTTGTCCTCGTCACAGTACGGTGGACGAGCAGAAAATACCAGCAGTGTTAAACTAGTGAAGCGGGTAAATATTAAATTATGCAAGGGAAGGCGCATGTGTGACATCAGTGGGAGTCTAGCAAAGATTAATGTAGCCTGGTCATGGTTACAGTTGCGACGTGCACATAAACATTACCACCGCATGTGCACCGAAGCTGACGGATAATTACATTATAACCGCTTCTGATATGTTATGTCACGAATTTATTAAGCGTCATGTGATTATATTAATTAGTTCATTGTTAATTAGTAGCGTAGGTCGTTTTGATTGTTTGGTAATTGGAAATTAACTTAACTAATACTCGGACAAACAAATTGGTAGCATGTTATGTGGGCTTAATGAGAAGATTGGAATAGTTTTAAGATGATAGTCAAAAAAGTACTTATACTATAAAACAAAACAAAACAAAAATACAAAAGAGAAAGAACATAATAAAGTTATATAAATATATCATCACGCTTTTTACCCATTACTTAGCAGATCTCAGTAATTTATATATTTACCAATCATCTAGTCACGGCCTCCATAGATGTTAGTGGAAGGCGCCAAAGGAGTAAACAAAAAAAGTCATTTAAACGCACCAATAACAAGAACAACATTTTTTCTACAACTGTTAAACAAGAATAATACAATAATAATTAATTTAATCCAGTAAATTGAAGGAAAACAACCAAAAATAATATGAATTTGGTACTATTGATGTGTTGTAACCAAAAAGCAGGAAAAAATTTAATTTTCGTAACACATGCAGAAGAAATACGTTCTTATTCCCTAATTTTAGAGAGAGAAACACTGCTTTTCTCCGCTAGGGAGAAAAACATTATGTTTCTCTCCCTAGGTATGATGTTTCTCTCCCTAGAGACTACGATTATTAGCTGTTTGCGGTGTGTCCTAGGTAACTAGTTACGCAACCCATATTTGACATTTGTCCCGATAAGACAGTAATTTTTGTGCACCTGTTACGAAAAGTATAATATGCTTCACGGAAGGACGCGATTATTCCTTGTGTGAAGTTTCACGCGCGGAAATAATCGCTTGTTTCCCTCCCTTGATGCATAACATACTATTTGTGTACTAGAATGTGAAACAGTACGTAAAATATTCATTTTATTAATTGAGAGAATACGCGTTGTCATGGTAATGTAAATCCTAACAAAATCACTTATTTCGGGTTTTGATATTACTGAAAGAAAGTGAAGATATTTTGACAGTTGTAGCAAAATAGAATTTTGAGTTATATATAAATGTGTTATGTATTGAATTTGATTATACGAGGTTTCACTTTGGTCCCCCTGGAGCAACTGTTTCATGAACGTCATGGTAAAACCTTCTCTGTACTCATTACGGTTTGATCTTGGGTACTCGTACTAACGACTTCATCAACGTTGAATAAGACATGATTGCCTGCACTTCCATCCTGCTTCAATATGTATATGCATTCCTGCGTACTAGCGTACTAGCGTACTGTGTATGTTACGCATGCATAAAGAGCTCTGATACATCCAGAATGATTTATTTGGCAATATATTGCTGCGGCTTTATGTATTACATTTTCATAGTTTAATTGTATAAAGCTAACGCTGTGAATATCAAATTCATGATAGTAATAGAATTAGTTTAATTGCAGGATTATTAGTTTCTGGTGAAACTATTAAACAGCGTGGTACTAATAATTCATGATAGACTTATTTCAATAGATACAGCACATTTTGAATTAGTATGTAAATGGGTTAATGCTGTAATTGCTGCAAATTTTCGTAATTGATATTTAAGGGTGCTTTTATAATAACGTATATTCTATAATTGGAAAAAACTAAATATTCTTGTTGATTGAATACGACTTGAATTATATTTATTATTTAACACATTTTCAGAAACGACGTTTTGGGTCTTTGATTGGACTCATCTTCAAGTCGAAATAAATATACTACTTTCATTTTAAACTGGAGGGATCGGCATAAAACGATTAAATATCCCTGTCCCATATAACTACAATGAAATCTATTAGTGCGGCTACCACAAATCGCTTAACGATGGTCACAATAGGTAAATTTTTAAGGATCGTATTCAGCCTAAAATTATTCTTGTTTTTCCCTATGATTGACCATTTAAAAATACCGGCAAATGGGACTGTACAATCCTGTGCGAACCTTGTGACACCAGTTATAACGGGTCATATTTTGAGTTCCTTTGTAAACGTAATTGCGGTGCATTTAATCGGTTTATGCTGATCCTTCCAGTTTAAAATGAAAATAGTATACAAACAATAGTGTAAATAAAGTTAAAATATATAATTTTTTAAACAGTAAAATTTAAAATTAAATTATTACTAAGAAAACTACATAATGGTAGTGATAATTACCAGAACCGAACAACAACTGCATATATCCTATAATTTTTAGCACAAATTTCAACAACGAATTTTTGTAAAAAAAAATGTACTTAAATTTTTGTAATAAATACTTAATTGATTTAAAAGCAACAAAATTATGAACATATATTAAATATAAAGAACCATGGCCATTTTGTGGCCTCTGAAATTAGTGGCAAAACTTATGAGACATACGTTAAATAAATATATCCTTCCACTATTTACTCTTTTCAGTGTATAGCACAGAACTGTGGCAAATATCTGTGGTTAGCTTAAAAGCAAGAATTGCGGTTTAAAAACCTACATACAATTTAATTCATTAAACAGCTCACAAGAGAAAAAACAACGCAGTGATATTTGAAAGATTCTTGCACGAGTTTTCATTTCATCAAAAAAAACAAAACACAAGGCGAGATTATTGGTGCGTGACGTCAGTGAAAAGTGCGAGTCCTTCAGCACGAAATTAATTAGCAAACGAGAAAGTCCGGACACAATAGAGTTCTCGATGCCGGTGATAATCCGGTTAGCGCTATACAATTTCGTCTTTTATCACGCTGTTTAAAATAGAGTAGAATCTTTTTCAACGGAATCTCAACGGCATCTTGATTTATTAGATCTGTAGGACTTAATGATTTACGCTTTCGTTTAATTTTAACATTTGTTCAGCTTAATTATTTCATTCGATTCTCCATTGTTCTCGACTAATCCAGCTGTAATATTTTAGATACATGAATTCATTAGAGCTCGAATTAATTTAATTGTATACGATTTATTGTTTCGAAAAATTTGTCTGGGTTTATTCCGCTTATTTTCCTTTAATTGATGCTTCTTTTTAATGAGGAAAAATTAACATCATTTTACATTTTCGAAACCGAGTTTCACATTACATGATTAATTTTAATCAATGGAAATATTCATGCGTTGGAAGAAAACTATAATAAATTCTATAGAGATGTTGTCAGATCCTTATCAGCTCTAATTTATATTAATATGTTATAACGGGAAATAAGTTTTCCATTGCCATTGCTTTCCTGATTATTTTGCGGGAAAATATGTGAAATAACATTTGTAGATAATTAAATTCTGCTTCTCAACATAGTTATGAAATTAGTACAAATGTAAACAAATATATAATATTTAACTGGGCTCAGTGGATATTTCCAGCTCGCCCGTAAAAAGTTATTTACTATGCTTGCCACGTAAATAACGCACAAAAATTGATATTATATACGTAGTTAACTTTAATTGTAACTAAATAAGTAAAATGTAATATCTGCACTGATATAGGAGTAAAATATTCACTTACATTAATTGCCTGCAAAATATCCAGGAAAGCAATGATAATAAAATAGTATGTTATGCATCAAGGGAGAGAAACAAGCGATTATTCCCGCCTGTGAAGTTGGAAAACCGAGACGTAAGCAAGGGCCGAAGGCTCGAGCTGAAGTCGAAGTTTGTCAACTTCACACAAGGGATAATCGCGCCCTCCCGTGAAGCATATTATACTTTTCGTAACAAGAGCACAAAAATTACTGTCTTATCAGGATAAATGTCAAATATGGGTTACGTAACTAGTCACCTAGGAAACGCCACAAACAGCTAATAATGGTAGTCTCTAGGGAGAGAAACATTCTACCTAGGGAGAGAAACATAATGTTTCTCTCTCTAGGGGAGAAAAGCAGTGTTTCTCTCTCTAAAATTAGGGAATAAGAACGTGTTGATAGTGCATATGTTACAAAAAACCTATTAATCAATGCAGATTTTGCTGCTAATTTGTTGTTTTAAAAATATACTAAGACAGTTTGATCACCTCAACATTTTTTTCCTCTTTATCAAATTTACAATAACAATTTTTCAAGCTATGAAAAAAGAAGACAAATATTATACACATGTATTATAATATGTCTTCCTAAAAACACTACACTTAAATAATAAAAATACCCGTTCAGAAAATAATTTACTGTGAAATAAATTCCAAACATAGAATATGATATAATCCTTTGATCGAGCCACACACAGTAATATCATGTTTTCGATTTTCTAATGCCGAAACATGCATGTGTTACGAAAAACATATTTCACATATTACAGTTTTTTAATAAATAAAGTGATCCTTGGATCACCATTTCCACACGAAACATTCAGTACAATACAACAAAGAATTTACTAACACACCATTATAAACACTGAATAGAGCATTGTTGAGGACATTGAAATTTCACTGAAAGTAAGATGCACCGAATTGCATTCTTTGCGAGTAAAGTAAGTCTACATCGTTGTACCTTCGCATTCTACAACTAAAATAAAGTTTTACTATTTACATGATTTTATGAAAGTACTCTTCTTCCTTTCGAGTCTCCAAATTTGCTTACAATGTCTTTATTCGCATAGTCTTGTTGTTCGTGCGGTTACGTATGTAATATTGTACACGTGAGGCAGCTAGTGTGCAGCAGAATGCGACATATATGTTAGAGTAGGTATGTGAAGAATTCATATAAGAATATCTGGTAAAGAACTTGTAATAAAACTTTTACGTTTCCTATTTGGCAGTTGCACTTGACGTTCGTTGTTACGCAGATACTATAGAAATGCAGAATATTTATTTAAACTTTATACGTTGTTTGCGATCTTAAGAATTTTCCTTCTCAGAATTTAGTTTTATTAAATTCATTTTCTTGTGAGGTTAGCTAAGAGTGTATTGCTGGTACATGCAATCGTAGTCTAGTGCATTGATTCTTAATCCAGACTTTGCGAACCCTTAAGGATAAGTAAAAATTTAAAGTTATCTCAAGTTTTTAATGGAAGTCTATCCTCTAGTATTTTTGTCTGTAATAGTAATAATTGTTTGTTATATTTTATTTTTCATTTGTTTCTGATTTAGTAGCAGATACATGTATTTTAACATTTGTTAGAGAAATATTATTTTTCTACGATTGCTATGAAAAGTTGACAATTACGCTCTCATTTATTATCGTAAAGTTGATGTTTTCTGTGAAACAATCGAAAAATATCTTTTTTCCACGTCTCCAATGGCAACGCGCGAAAAAGACGTTAAATGCGCGCGTTTCCAGTGGCAACGCGCAAAAAAGATATTAAATGCGCGCTTATTTCAATAGTTACCAGAGATACAAACAAAACAGAAACTTGTCATATTGATAGTTGACAGAACAAATTTATTTTCAGTACGCATACGTTTTTTAATAATTTTTAGATGCAATCGTAGAAAAAATGATGTGTGTATCACGAGCGTAAAGTGTCTTTGTTCCTCTTACACTATTGCAGCTCTCGCCTTCGGCTCGCGCTGCAATTACCGTGCCCGAGTAACAAAGAATCACTTTACGCTTTTAATACACAAATAATTATTGTAGTTATTTGTATATTTTTTATGATTTGTTTTCAAAGCTACAAATTTCATATACCTATTGCAAGAATCGTATTTTACGATTATCAGAATAAAAAACAACCTTTTTAATCTGCTTCCTTAAAAATATAGATATTTGAAAAACGTAAACACTTTTAAACATCATTAAATTTATATATTTGAAGACTTTATTAAATTAGTCTTAATTTAAAAATCAATATAATATTCGTAATTTAAGTAGAAAAAGACTGAAAAATGTAGGGATCCGAGATGACAGATTAAGGACAGCTGGTCTAGGGGAAAAACTTGCGTTTATTAATTAGCAAACAAGAGGTTGTCCGTTCAAATTATCCATGGAAAATCGATTGGAAAAATAAAATCGCATTTGATTCTCAAAGAACGTACAACATGTGTTGATAGTTGTCCAAATAAAAAGAAACATAAAGTACAATTGTATTTCTTCCTCTTTTATTAGATGTAGTACAGATGGTACAGATGTATGTACGCAACATATAAATCGCTCGGGTCACAAAATGAAAAGTCTCAAGTTATGTGCGCTTTGCTGCTAGAGAGTTTATGTATCGTTCAACGTTCTCAAGACTCAAGAGCCGCGAAGAAGCGACTAGCATACTCTAAATTATTAATATCCCGTGGCGCGTGCAACGCTGTCTCTAGTAAGAAACTTGCGTCAGTTTGAAAGAGCCCTGTTGCGGTCTTTATGAGCGCCGGTTGCCGCCGCCAAAACGCGCCGCCCCTAGCACCGGATACAGCTCAACTTAAATGAAATATAATCTTATTATGGAAGTTTTGGTGGTGGTGTAACCCTTTCCCTTGTAAGGTCGACAAGTACCCTATATTGGGGGAAATTTTGATTGTAATTGGCTTGTGGTTATTGCATTTTTATTTACGTAAACAATTTAGTTACCGTGGTTACGCAAATTTAAACTCAAACTTGATTTCCACAGTCGATACAGTGTTTAGAAAATGGGTGAAAGACCTCCAGATTTAATCGATAAATTTATTTTAGCTTTAGAACGAAAGGTTTTACCTAATGTAAATTTGCTAAAAACACAAAATTGAGGGCATGAAAATAAAAATTTATCTAGAGAATTGGGAATTGGTAAACTACTAGACAAATGAAATAATTTTTATGGGGTAGGTGGCTCAGTAGTATCGAGTCGGCCTGTAGATCTTGAAAACCCTGGTTCGATCCCCACAGCCGACAAACAATTTTCACCAATTTAAATCTACCCATGTGGCTCCCTCTCCACTAATATCTTTGAGGGCCGTGATTTGACGGCTGTTAACCGAACTTCACGTGAAAAAATACGTCACTTACCAAGATCTGCTTAGGTAGAGTGCCACACCCAGTAATGGGTAAAAGGCGTGATGATGTATTTATTTATTTATATTCAGTAATATTTTTTAGAGAAAGTATGACATACAAAAGAGGTGTTTTAGGAATATTTAGACAAAATGCCACACCCAATAATGAGTAAAAGGCGTGATGATATTTTTATTTTATATTTTATTTATTTATAAAATAATTTGCTCACCATATCAGAGCCCATTTCCCTCACTAAATGTGATAATAACCGTTTCCCTCACTAGTGAGGAAAGTTATTTACCTTCATCAATAGTAAGGGAAATAGTTACTATTACAACTAAATTGAGTGAGAAAAATTGTTACAAGTGGTGTAGAAAAAAATATATTACAGAGATATATACAATAAAACGGCAGTACGGTGCTGTGGTTTGCAATATGGCATTCGAATTCGTAGATCCATAGTTCGAATCCCACTCAAGTACCACATTGAGGCTTAGTGAGTCTAGACTCTGTACTGTAATTGATATTAAGTTCCTGTTGTACAGAGTAGCATAAAGAAATAAATAAAAGAATTCCAGAAATAAATAAAATGTCGCGCTGATAAATCTATTTATTATTAATAATGAAGTCAGTTTAAAGCTTCCAAATTTAATCCAAGCGATTGATCATGTAAAAACAAATGAATAATTAACAAAGAATATTTCTTTTTGTGTGTCTTTTTCAGAGGAAAAATTAATACCTTTTTGATGAAAGCAAAATGAAAATCTCAGCTTAAAATTGTATTGTAAATAATAGCGGTTTGTGAAATCAAATATTTACATCAAAAATGCAACATAGTTTTTAGTACTTTTGTTAATTTATTTGTGTCGCGCTTTAATTAAATTGTCTAGTTTGTGACAATGCATTTGCATTCAAACAAACCTCATTCTGTCACTAACATGCTTCTTTCTCATCCTGCACAAATCAAAGGTAAATTAAGACTTTTTGAAAAAATTACACAATGTTTTAGTTTTATTTCTGGGAAACACGTATACGAGCATGAATATAATCCAGAATTTCCATGTTAACAGAACAATGATGCTACGAAATTCATTTTGAAATGTTATTTCGTGAATTTCATTGTAGTTTCTACAACTACCATTCAAGCTGAAATGGAACTTAGACTTCTAGATTACTTTTTACATAGATTTATGAAACACGTAGAATGAAAGTAGTTGTTATTGTTCTATGTGGAAAAGAAGGAGCGTGGCATACATCAAAAGGTCCATGTTGGTGAAATTAAACGTGAGAGATTGACTTGAAATCTCTTACAATGGATGGATATAATTGAAGATGAGAGGAATAAACGAGTTTGTATGAAAGGAATTATGTATATGGATGAAGCAAAAGAATGTTTGCAAATATTATTTTATAGATGTATCTTATTATTAATGGGGTAGGTAGCTCAGTGGTATCGAATCGGCCGTGATGTGGATCTTGAGAACCCTGGTTCGATGCCCACAGCCGACAAACAATTTTTACCAAATTAACTCTACCTCTGTGGCAACCCGTCCACTAACATCTTTGGGAGCCGTGATTCAACGGCTGGTAACCGCACTTTATGCGAAAAAATATATCACTTACCGGCAGAGTGCCACACCCAGTAATGGGTAAAAGGCGTGATAATATATTTATATTTAATTATTTACGTATTACAGTGAGTAAATTTGGTTTTGAAAACTAATTTAACATGTTTTTTTTTCTGTAATTCAAATTTTACAGTATTATTAAATATAATTTGCCTTTCAAATTTTTGTATCTGTAAAACAGTATACAGTGAACAATATTATTTATTGTTAAGTAGAAAATAGTTTATAAAATGATTGCGATTTTGCGCATCATTTACATGCATACAAAACATATGGATTTACACAAAATTCTATCTTTACTCACTGTTAATCCAATGAATGTTTCAAGGGGGTTCCTGCTACTTGATAGAGAATAGCATGATGTACATATGTAAATTTCACGTGATATGAAGTACTCCACAATAAAAGAATTGATGAGAAGCCAGTTTTGTTTAAGGAGATTTTAGTAAGATACAAAACAAATAAATCTATGCTGAACAAAATAAGTATAATTTCAAATAAATTGACTAATACAAATTCCGTACTTATTCGCAGGTATTTCGACAGTCAAACCATCCAAGGATTGATACAATAAGGTACCGTTACAGGATGAGCGGTTGGTGGATTAGGCACAAGGATTAACTGTAAAATGTCGTTAATCCTGGATTGAATTTTAAACAAGAGCCGTTAGATTGATACCATAACAGATTTCTTACCATCTACAAACAAATTTTACAAATATGAAAAACAAATGACTTTTAAAAATAATTTTTTGGTTAGATGAGAAGCAAATTTTCTTGGAATAAAGTCTACTTTTACTTCAATGCATTTTTAGACAAAATGAGTAAGTCAGAAGAACTTAAGGATTTTATTTTTTTTGAGAAATTAGAATATCTTGACAGGACTGCATTATTATAAGATGCTTGCCTCAACAGTACTGCAAGAACATTTTTAAAAACACGTCTGTCTTTCAAATTCAGGATTTTCTTTGAGTCATTATTATATCTTGAAAATACTGTATTTGTAGCCCTCTTCGTTATGAGGAGAGATAGCAAATAATATACGGGTTCTTGTCAGATTGAAGGACGCAAGTATCAAAATATAAACTCAGAATTGTTACATATTGTCCATAGATGACTGCCTCAGAAGTACATTAAAAACGTGTATCTTTTTAATTCAGGAATTTCTTTTTGAGATATTAGAATGTCTTGAAAGTACTGCATTGTTCCAAGATAAGTGCCTCATGAACTTTTTTAAAGAGACGTATATCTTTTAAATTCTTCTGGATAAAAATTAATTGGATTAATAGAATTTCAAGAATAATTTTTTAACTGACTAGCTGTGTCTAAGTTCTTGAAAATATTTAATAAATACCTATAGAACTTAATATAGTAAATTCAAAATATGGAGTACACTTTCGTGATACCGTCAGTACGGTGGTGTGGATAGCAATACGGAATTCGAATCCGGAGATCCCGAGTTCAAGCTAAAAATTATATGAACTACCACATTGCGGATCCTGTACTGTAATTGGGATTAAGTTCCTGTTGTACAGCCTACCATAAATAAATAAATATCTTAAAAAACTTCACATTAATACAAGCCTTAAACAATGTCAAGGATAACAGCAAATCTTCCGCCATATTTCATACAACAAATTCAGTACCTTATGTCAGTAAATAAATAGACTTGACGATACTGTTAGCTTAAAGATCCTCCGTGTCATCCATCTTCGTCTAACGCCTGCAGCGTCTCCAGCCGGGTAGCAAGCACTCTGTAATGCTCTTGGGAGGAACTTCGCGACCTGTCCCACGCAAAATGTTGTAGCTGTAGCCCCTGCACATGGCCCGGGATTTCAAGAACTTTCATTTTGTTTTTAATTCAGCTTAGATGAACTTGATTAGACTGTTGCACTTGATTTTGATATTCGATTTAGTTTTTTATGTTTATTTGGTGAGAGAGTTTCATTTGGTTTCCAGAGTAAATTGGAATTGTTTTATTCAAATTAAGTTTTATATTTGAATTAAAATTTATTTAAATTAACCTTCGTTTTCTCATGATACCATGGCTAACATTTAAAATGAAGGGTATAACAGTAAACTAATGATAACCAATTAAGGGTGGATAACACGGTTGGTATAACTGTTCATCAGCTTCAGATATAAAAGCGCTGACTTTTCAATTTGTATCATTCGTTCTTCAGTTGTTGTACAGAGAACATTGAAGTTAGAAATTATTTCAAAAATGGACGCATTTGTTAAATTATTGTGTACTTTTGGTCAAGTGAAACAAAAAAAGATAACTAAAGATTTCATTCAAGATTTACCCTCCGAGATCGCAGTTAACATTTTAAGGTGAGCAAATAAATTTATTTACATTGCATGTTGATCATGATAGTCGTTTTTAGAAAGAAAAAAATTTCAAATATTCGTGGAAAAAATACTTTTTTCTGAAATCGTCAAGAAAATGCCTACTTTCCTGACGCATTTTAGTATGGAAGTAAGTGTTTACCTGACTCAAGTAAATAAACTAGATAACTAAAAAATTGAATAAGATTTTTATTTATTATTATCAATAACGTTAATACTAAATATACAATTGCTTAAGGTACTAAAATTTATGCATGACACTGGCGAATTTGAAGCTAAATTATTTGTTGCAATCGATAAATTACTTGGCGATTCAGTGAATCAAATAAGCAAGTAGCACATGTTCTGACAAATTATTTACTTTATTTTGCTTTTTCCAACCCAGGAAAATTTCATACTCTTTATCATATCGGTCTTTGGACTTGCTCGGTAATAAATTTTCAACAGCCGCAGTTGCTTGATTTAAGATTTCAGGAGGAGTACTTGAAAATACCGCCTCATACTCATTTTCATCTATATTTTCCAACATTATAAAGAAATCTTCTCTGTCAACAATATTATTTTTGACACAAATATGTTCAATAGATTTTTCACATAAGATGTTGTTATCAACAACTTTTGTTATCACCTTGGATATGTAGTTTGCTGCCAATATGATTCTTACCAAAAAATTAAACATTCTGAAATATTTATTATTAATTATATTGATAAAATATAAATATGAACGATTTCAGAAAAAAATAGTATACATAATACGTCACGAAAGTGTTTTACTTGACTCAGCAAATTAAAATACTCGGCCTAACGGCCTCGTACTTCAAACAACCGCTTCGTCAAGTACAGCATCACTTTTCTGACTTATTATGTAATATACTATTATTGGTTTTATTTTAGTATTAACACTGCTTAAAAATTTTAAAAATTTTGGTATCTGTGTTAACTCAATCATTATCAATATGTGAAAGCATCATTTTTCACTTATTCGCTGCCGTGTGTCAGATTGCTTTTATTAATAATCGTCTTATATAATTTGAGAGAAAAATGCTTCAAATTAAGTCCTATATATTTTTTATTTTAAAATAATGAGTACAGCGAAAAATATTTTTAAAACTGTCATTTACATTGTCATGACAACGCGTATTTAAGTTTACTTAAATTAATCAGTAATTATTTTTTTGCCAGTTGTCGCCTTGGAATTCGACTAACAATGACATTCTCATGCGCGACAGAAAAACAACACATTTTATATTTTAATGTTCATATTGTTGTTTTTTTGCAGGTATTTGGACAGAAAATCTTTACTATCAGCTGCCTTAGTAAACCGCCATTGGAACTCAATTTGCAAAGATGACATCATGCTTCGTCGCAAGATCCAGAGCCAATTGATGATGAAACAAGAATTACGAATTCTAGCCTTCTACAACTCTGCAGGAGTGAAGAATATTACAAGACACAAGTTCGGAGATCTTGGTTCAGTACCTGACAAACATAAAATAGTTGATTGGAAGATCAAAATGAAGCACGACTCTTCTACCAGATGTAGAGTTCGCACTATGAAGAAAATGTTCAAGAAAAGAATACATCCTCAGGAGAAAAATGAAGATATGAAGAAGAGAAACTGTCAAGATATTCTGGACGCATGTAAAATTGTAATGTAAAATTAATTTTAATATCTGTAAATATGTATTTATGACAATTGCTAATTAAATAGGTTAATAATATTTTTAAGTATTTCTCTTTTCAAAAAGCTTGCTATATTATTTTGGAGAAAATGATTCTCATATAAAAGTAATATTTATTTCGCCATATTTTGTATTTGGAAGATAATGTTTTTTTTGGTACACCAAGGGAAAAAAGTGGCATATTCTCAAAGGTACAGACCGAAGGCAAGCGGTAATTTATTAATTTCTTGACAGATGTCAATAATATCAAATCATACCATGGTTAACTTCAATGAATTGAACTAACGGTTATTATGACAGTTTCATTTCATCGTTTTGCCATATAAAAATTTGTCGTAATTTTTACAGATTTGGTACGTCTAATGCCATCTAGTGATTTTTATTTCAATTAAATGGTAGTGACCACGCTGTCAAGTAGTAAAAACAACTTTAAAATATTTTAAAATTAAAGTAGTACATCCTTAAAATATTTTAAAATTGAAGTTTATGTGATAAAATAAAATACATTGAATAGAATTACGTATTGCAAAATTAATAAATTTTACATTTAATGACATATGAAATGGCCATAGTAAGCGTAGCGCAATTCAATGAAGTTGATCATGGTAATATCAAATCATACCGATGTTTCCAGTTCCCTAAGACCGAAAAGTATTTCTTTTTTCAATTGAGAGCAGAAAATAAAATCAGACAACCATCTTGCCTTTTCCTCCTTCACCAAAATTATTCTGAAATCCTTGTACTACTAAAAAAAATTTAAATAATAATTTTATCAAAAATAAAATCCGAATGCTTTTCTGAAATATAGATCTTTCCATCAAAAGATTTATAGCATTTTAAAGACAATAATCTTACATAAAAAGTCTTGATGGTCTTATAAGACCCAATCGTTTAAAAAATTAAGTATTCTTGAAGTCCATTCTCTCAATAAAACTCTAAAGTTATTTAGGTTAGTTAATATCAACTATTAGTTAATTACTCGTACTTGCATTTAAATATTACCGGCTTTAGTTTGTAAGAAGGTAACACAAAGTTCTTTGAATTTTCGTCAGGAGAGCCAACGTCGCAAAACTATAAGCTAATGAAGAGAAAGACAAGTGCATCTGCGTCTCCGGCATTTTGCGCTCTCGAGTTGTGAACCCCGTAATGAGAACTTAATAGACGACGTTATAGATTCACAAGAGGTAAAAAGTGTTTCCTGTACGTGACGGAACAAAGACTTGGTATAGAGCCATCTCGATCTCAGGCAAGCGAGGCCAGGAGTCGAGAGGTCTTCTGTGCTTCGGTTCCACTTCCACTGCACGTGCAGATCAGATTTGCAGATACTGCGAAATTATTGAAATGTTGACGTCACCGTTTTCCAACAATGAATTTGCTGCGTGTAGGTATTTGACTTATAACGCGGTTTAGTTTTGCGGGGTTGTGATCACGAGAAATGAGAATTTGATACATATTAATATTAATTCAATTAAAAACTTAGGTGTTTTCACGAACAAAAACTATTGCAGCGCGAGTCGAAGTTAACCATGCTCGAGTAACAAAGAATACTTTACGCTCTGAATACACAAATAACTATTTTTCACAAGTTGTGGAGAAATAATGAAAAAAAATTAGTTTTCCCTCTCTAGACAAGACAAAAATTGCAATGAATCTTATTTTTCGTAACACATGCACAAGAAACACGTTCTTATTCCATAATTTTTGAGAGAGAAACACTGCTTTTCTCCCCTAGAGACTACGATTATTAGCTGTTTGCGGGGTTTCCTAGTTACGCAACCCATATTTGACATTTCTCCCGATAAGACAGTAACTTCACACGCGGGAATAATCGCTTGTTTCCCTCCCTATATTAATAAAATACTGTAAATCTTTAAATTATCTTACAATTTGGATTCAAATAAATACTTTTTTAAGCATGTCGCGTACCTAACACGTAAGGAAAGCGCTTTTTCCACTTGTTCATTTATCTTATTCGCTAATATCATGAGGCAAATTTAGATATTGAGTGGGAAAATTATCGCTTTGCTTTCTATTTTTACAAACAATAATTTTTCCCTGTCGTTATTAGCAACAAAAGAAGAAGCTCTTTTATTTGGTCGTAGAGAAGAAAATTATACTTTTTCTTCCCTGAAAAAGAAATAGTTATTTGTGTATTAAGAGCGTAAAATGATTGTTTGTTACCGAAGGCGAGAGCTGCAATAGTGTAAGAGGAACAAAGACACTTTACGCTCGTGATGCACACATAATTTTTTCTTACATTATTAAAAAAAAACGTAGACGTACTAAAAATCAATTCGTTCTGTCAACTGTCAATATGAAAAGTTTCTGTTTTGTTTGCATCCCTGGTAACTATTGAAATAAGCGCGCATTTAATATCTTTTTCGCGCGTTACCATTCGAAACGCGCGCATTTAACGTCTTTTTCACGCGTTGCCATTGGAGACGCACAAAAAAGATATTTTTCGATTGTTCCACAGAAAACGTCAACTTTACGATGACAAATGAGAGCGTAATTGTCAACTTTTCATAGCAATCGTAGAAAAATAAATTATTTCTTCTCTAGGGACGGGAAAAATGCCAAAGATTAGTGACATTCAGTTGTTATTTTGTGATAAGATGAAGAAATTGTGATTTTCTTTCGTTATACAAGTAACTAATATTAATTTAAACAGATAAATTTTGTAGAATAAAACGACTGAACAGGTGCAGAAGAAAAGTGAAGAAAAACTGGTTTAGCATTGATATTAGTTCCAATTTTCCTAACTCCACGCTCGTCGGCAATAATTCATAGAACTATGTTAAGAGTAGAAATACTTGACAAAGAAAGAGAGCTTCTTTGCTGTCGTTGTACACGGGTGCATCTGACACCAGATAAAAAGAGTTAGCTGCAGGCGAAGTTAAACAAGAGCGAAAAGGAGAGATAAGGCAGCGTCGTGTTCAACAGTTATTAGACGCAGCGAGAAAGAGGATTTTCATCTTAACGGCTTCATTACGTACAACTATTTTCAAAGTTATTCTATGAAACTTAATGATTAGTTAAGTTTAACCTACGAATATATTACATGATAAGTATATTTGATTTATTATGATCATTTAGCACAATGGAATTTTTTAATAAATATATCATCACGCCTTTTACCCATTACTGGGTGTGGCACTCTGCCTAAGCAGATCTCGGTAAGTGATATATTCTTCGCGTGAAGTGCGGTTATAAGCCGTCAAATCACGGCCCCCAAAGATATTAGTGGAAGGGGAGTCACAGGGATAGATTTAAATTGGTGAAAATTGTTTGTCGGCTTTGGGGATCGAACCAGAATTCTCAAGATAAACAGGCCGACTCGATACCACTGAGCCACCTACCCATTTAATAATAAGATACATCTATAAAATAATATTTGCAAACATTCTTTTGCTTCATCCATATACATAATTCCTTTCGTGCAAACTCGTTTATTCCTTTCATCTTCAATCCTATCCATCCATTGTAAGGGATTCTAAATCAATTTCTCACCTTTAATTTCACCAACTTGGACCTTTTGATGTATGCCACGCTCCTTCTTTTTCACATAGAACAATAACAACTACTTTCATTCTACGTGTTTCATAAATCTATGAAAAAGTAATCTAGAAGTCTAAGTTCCATTTCAGCTTGAATGCTAGTTGTAGAAACTACAATGAAATTCACGAAATAACATTTCAAAATGAATTTCGTAGCATCATTGTTCTCCGTGTTGTTTATTGCGGATTATATGCGGTTACCAGTCGTCAAATCACGGCTCATAAAGATGATAGTGGAGGGAGAGCCACAGGGTTAGATTTAATTTGATGAAAATTGTTTGTCAGCTGTGGGGATTGAACCAGGGTTCTCAAGATCCACTCGATACCACTGATCCACCTACTCCATTTTTTAAATAAATATGATCTCGAAAGGTATTACTTTCTTCTTTCAATAAAAAAAAATCTAATAGGGCCGTGAAAAAATGTCAAAATTGTCCACGAAATACCAAAACTTTCTATTTTCTGGACAAAATGTGAACGCTAATTATTTATTTATGTTACGCTGTACAACAGGAACTTAATCCCAATTACAGTACAGTGTCCGCACTCACCGAGCCGTAGTGTTCATATAATTTTTAGCTTGAGTGAGGTACGAACTCGGGATCTCCGAATTCGAAGTCTGTATCGCTATCCACACCTCCGTACTGACGGACATTATGAATGTCATTCCTTAATATGCGTTACAAATTTATTTCTCATGAGAACATCTAGTTTGAAGTGTAGCAGAGCTCGACAATAATATACGTATACTAATATGTATGTATAAAATGTTCTCGTCGGTATCTGTCTGTTTGGGGTTGTTTACTTCTCTTCCCAAATGTTTTAAATGATGTAATCCATCGGAAACATCTCGACCAAGTTCAGTCCGTCGCCGTGTTATTCACTGATAATTTTAAAACATGAACTGAGATTAAAGTTGGCTAGTATATCAAGCAATCCGTACCTACTGCAACCAACAAACCTCGGTCCAAATTAGTATTGTTCAGAAAAGTTTTAATTGCCGGAATTAGTTACCAGTCACACCATCACGAGAGTGAGAACACGCGCCCACACGCAACCAGATGTGACGTCACGAAAATCTATAATGCGTGTGTTCGATGCTGGGGGAATCGCAGCACGTTCTCTTCTTGTTTTCGCAGAAAATTGAAAATTATTGTTTTTTGATTAATATTAACTATGGTGCGATGAAATTGCCTCGAAGGAAAATTTATATGTTTGTCTGCTTTTCTCCAACTAAGGAAGATGTTACCAAAAAGATTTTTATCTGGAACTTATTGTTTTTCTCTCCCAAACAAATTTATAATAACATTAAACCTTCGGTGATATAAAACACTTCAAGGAAAAGTGTCTTTGGACGACATTTCAATCATTGTGTCACTTGACTTCAAATATCGCTAAATATTACAATAAAATGAACTTACTAACTGCAAAATTTCCTAATAAATGTATCCATCTAAATAGTTATTTGTGTATTAAGAGCGTAAAGTGATTCTTCGTTACTCGAACACGGTAATTGCAGCGCGAGCCGTAGGCGAGAGCTGCAATAGTGTAAGAGGAACAAAGACACTTTACGCTCGTAATACACACATAATTTTTTCTACAATTGCATCTTAAAATTATTAAAAAACGTATACGTACTGAAAATAAATTCGTTCTGTCAACTGTCAATATGACAAGTTTCTGTTTTGTTTGTATCCCTGGTACCTTATGAAATAAGCACGTATTTAATATCTTTTTCGCGCGTTGCCATTGAAAATGCGCGCATTTAACGTCTTTTTCGCGCGTTGGCATTGGAGACGTGCAAAAAAGATATTTTTCGATTGTTCCACAGAAAACGTCAACTTTACAATGACAAATGAGAGCGTAATTGTCAACTTTTCATAGCAATCGTAGAAAAAATAAAAAAAGGAATGTTCAAACTTTAGATTTCAGTTGCATATTTGCTTCAACCACATTCGTACAAGTTCATCTTATTTTTCGTTACACAACAAATCTTCAATAATATTCATTCATTTATTTCTAGGTTGTTCCCGGAATCCTTCCCCCTAAATGTCATCAACGTACACCACATTTATTTCACCAGTCTTTCATTTACATTTAAAAACAATTTACCTTTTTTAATAAGAATTTAACGACTTGGTTTAGCTAACCTAGAAAAAGTAGGTTATAAAATGTGCAATTTCCTAGTAAAATTTAGCTTAAACATATTCGAAAGACCATTTCAAACTTTTTACAAAACCACTACATCAGAAACTATTCCAATCGTCCCCTAGAGTACAGTACACTCCATGTAAAATTTCTTTGAACCGCTAGAGGCGTGTTATTATCAAGTCCCCTAAAGTGTCTCTTCACGACGTCTGGCCCGAGGCATTCACAGCCGTCCCGACGCCAAGATACGCGTTGAGCGCTGCGCTCACTATTCGATTGTAATGATATTGAATGCGCCGGACGAGTTTTGCAGCTTTTTAGCGGCAAGTTTGCGATAATATCGGAGGTTTGTGCTGAAAGCGTGCAGATGGTCAGCTGGGAACGGAAACTGTTTTTATGGGATTTTGTTTGCGCTAAGTTGGCGATGCGGGTAGCTTCTTCTATAAGTGCATTCGATTTGGTTTGTTCTGAAGTTTGATAAATGGTTAGAATGCTTCTACAATAACGTAATGTTGTCCTGCCCAGCATAAGTTAGTAGATCCTTCGCCAGGATCTTTACATACGTACCTACAATGTAGTTTCTTACATTTTATTTATTTGATTATTTGTGACCCTGTACAACAGGCATTTCATCATAAATACAATAGCTTATAGTGGAATCTGAACCACTCAGATACAATCATAAAGGTTTGGATATAAGTTGAAGTTTAAAATTTAAATACGCAAACCCTAACTTGGCAAATTCAATGAAGTCTTGCACGACTTTATTATATATATACCGGGCGTTTTTCTTATCAGTAAACATAGGGATGTATCATTACCATAGTTACAGTTAAAAAGTTTGACAGCAATACATTAGAGCGTTTATTTTAAAAGTAAATATAGGGAAAATAATATTTTCAGCAATGTATTGAAGTGTAGTCTAAAAGAAACATTTTAAGTTTAAACAAATTAAATTAATTTGAATTACTTTAAATTACATTAACTATACGTTAGGTATAAATTTAGAACCTCAAAACAATCCAATAGCTCTTTTGTGTAGAGATTTATTCGCAAATTCTTCGTTTAAGAGCTCGTACGTACAAATAATGAGAATTTTGGGTTGAACCAGTTCAAAATTATTAAATTGTGGTTCTATATAATTCAGACCACGAGAAATCGAATGGCGCAAGGCGCATCTTCATATCTTTTTTACTTTTTGAGTTATAGCGATTTTTGACTTTTTGAACTTTGAAAGTCCATAACTCAAAAACTAAAAGAGATATTGAAATGCGGTTTGAACGAGTGTATTTCTCGTGCGCTGCTTAACTTGTGCAGGTATTTTTAAAATTTTAAAAATTTTTCAATTTTTTCAAAATTTTTCTTCCTCTATATTTAAAAAACTTGAAAAGATAATGAAAATCTGAATACACCAGTGAATTTCTGGCGTGAAAATACATAAGTATGCAAATTTTCACAATAAAATTCGCACGGATACAGTTTTTATCACGAAAAATCAAAAAATGGCCTAAATCCGTAAAAACGCCAAGGGGTACCCCTTAAAAAATTTAAAAAAAACGGCCAAATGTATCCGTTCGAATTTTCTTCTGAAAATTTGCATACTTATGTATTTTCACGCGAGGAATTCACTGGTGTTTTCAGATTTCCATTATCTTTTCAACTTTTTGAAATATCGCCAAAAGAAAATTTCGAAAAAAATTTAAATTTTTTCAAAATTGTCAAAATACCGGTACAAGTTAAGTAGCGCACGAGAAATACGATCGTTGAAACCGCATTTCAATATCTCTTTTAGTTTTTGAGTTATGGCGTCTCAAAGTTGAGCTTTAAAAAAAGTACAAAATCGCTATAACTCCAAAATTAAAAGAGATATTGAAACGCGGTTTGAACGAGTGCATTTCTCGTGCTCTGAACTATATAGAACCATATTATAAAATTTTTGACTTTTTGAACTGGTTCAAACAGAAATTCACGTCTGCATGTTTATATGTCAAAATTTTGGTCATTCATGAACATGGCAGCTCTGTAATAGCAGATCTTAATAAACTATACATTTTAAGCCGTTAAGTATAGTATCCAGTTGTCAAATCACAACTACCAAAAAAGAAAATATTATTTAGTTTAAATAGGAATTTTAATTCAATAACTTCAAAATTACCCCCATTTACCTGTAAAGAATAGCCTAAACGATTATAAAAAGAATTTATAGCATTATTTATTTGCTCTGGAGGAATCTCATACGATGCAACACTAATTCTACGTTTTAATTGATCTACACTCATTCTACCACCATTATAAAATTTACTTTTTAAGTGGCCCCAAAGAAAAAAATTGTTTGGCGCAAGATCTGGTGACCTTGCAGGCCACTCCACTTCTGCACGTCGTCCTATCCATCGTTGGGGGAATATCCGGTGCTGATAATTTCGTACATTTTGTTGGAACCACACTTCCTCAATATTACTCTCTCTTGTAACAACTCTAAATAATTTTCCCCATTTATATAAAAACGCCCCACTATTTGATCCCCTATTAACCCGGTCTGATTTTGAAAGAGGACAGTTTTATTACTTTGACAATTATAGATGATAGCAATGTTATTTTCCCTATGTTTAAATTTAAAATAAACGCTCTAATGCATTGCTGTCAAACTTTGTAACTGTAACTATGGTAATGGCATATCCCTAAGTTTACTGATAAAAAAACTCCCGGTATTTATTTTAATTTGATTTTTACCAATGTAAAAAATCCAATGTTTTAAGTTTATTCAATTTTAGCCTTTATTCAACTTTGTAATAATGACTACTCTCGCTTTCTATTAGATAGTAATACTTGTAGGTAAATTATGCCGTAACAAATTTAGTTAGGATTTTATTCAGTTATCGCGTTCGTTTGATAGTGGATGGATGTTTAATTGTAAATTATTACATTTTCAGTGATTTTTTGGACCATGTTTTGTGATGAAACAATTAATTATTTGTGATGTGTGTTTGACTTTTAAAAGTGCTTCGTGTCTTGAATGTCGTCTGGAATCTATTTGGGGTATCTGCAGAAACAGTAAGTACATTTTTCATTGCTGTTTAATTAAATATGCATAATTTATTGTATGGTGAAAATGGCGACATGCTTTATTACAAAAGCGAAAAATAAAACAAATAATAGTATTGTTTAGTATTCTTTGAGTTTGACAATTTGTGTTCTTTTTTTTTTTCATGGCATTCTGTAAACAGCTTAAAGATGGAAATTTTAATTTACCTGTAGATCGTCGTATATCAATAAATAAGGGCTCGTTTTTAATTCTGAACAACTTTTGTATTTCAACTTTTGCTTTAAAATTAATAGGGAAAAATTGAATTTCTTACATAACAAAAAAAAAGTAGACACCCGGTATGTATATATAAAATAGTTCAGAGATTAATTTTTGTCTTACAATTCTTAGATATGATATATAGACCAATATTTAAGGAAAAAAACTATGATATTATACATAACTAATTTTTATTTCATTCCTGCTGAAATGTTTGATGAGCCATATCTTCAAAACTACAAAAGATATTGTAACTATGTTTACACCGTTAAATTAAGCATAAATCAATTGTACTTACAAAATAAAAATGAGTGCAAAATGTTGTGCCAAACGCCAGTAAACTACATTTGAATAATTCCTGCTGACAAGCTATATCTCTAAAACTATGACAAATATTCAAATTCGGTTTTTTTAATTGTATGTAGCATTATTAGAATTATATTTTAGTAGACTTTGATTAAAATTCGTACACTCATTTCAATAAAAAATATCTGACAAAAAACTGATTATCGATTTACAAGGAAAGTTTATAGGGTTTTAAACACAAGTTAATTAATGAATGAAGCAAAACTTCATGCAAGCTAGTAGAGTAAATATTAACCCTTCGGTATTGATGTTTCACGCCATTTGTTTGTATTCGAATGAATAGTGTATGTATGTTAGTAGTCTGTTTTGCTTGCTGACCGGAAAGTAATATTTGAAGTATTCCATGAGAATTTAGCGCTCGCCTGTGCACTTCCGGGTTAGCGAGGAGCTAAACTCGTACGCTTTGGGAACGTCTACATATTTGATACAAGTCGTGAATACGTAAAACTTATCCCTAAGGTTCCATTTTCGATCAAAGACGCGTTCTGGGACCGTCCCACAATCGGTATATGCTGGATTATGGCTCCCGGAGGCGGACTCAAACGAGACTTGACGATTTTACACGAGTAACTATCCCGCATTTGTGCAACCAAATATATATGTAAGAAAAAAATAATATATATCATCATCATCACGCCTTTTACCCATTACTGGGTGTGGTACTCTGCCTAAGCAGATCTCGGTAAGTGATATATTTCTTCACGTGAAGTGCGATTACCAGCCGTCAAATCACGGCCCCCAAAGTTGTTAGTGGAGGGAAAGCCACAGGGGTAGATTTAATTTGGTGAAAATTGTTTGTCGCCTTTGGGGATCGAACCAGGGTTCTCAAGATCCACAGGTCGACACGATACCACTGAGCCACCTACCCCATTTAAAAAATAATGTATGTGTGAAATTAATTGAGTAATTACATATTATAATTAATAACAAAGAATATGACCAACTGTTTAATTTAAAAGATTTTTAAAATGAAATAAATGTAATTGGTTCAATTTATTATATTTTTGGTGGTCAGCGTAAACCATGCCATCTAATATTCTAATAATCAATAAGATTCAAAAGTATCGAGTCGGCCTGTGGTTCCTGAGAACCCTGGTTCGATCCCCACAGCCGACAAACAATTTTCACCAATTTAAATCTACTCCTGTATCTCCCCCTCCACTAATATCTTTGGGGGCCGTGATTAGATGGTTGATAACCGCAATTTCATTCTAAAAAATATATCACATACCGAGATCTGCTTAGACAGAGTGCCACACCCAGTAATGCGTAAAAGGCGTGATGATATATTTATTTATTTATATTAAAAATAATAAATTAGAAATTAATTATGTCACAATTGACAAATTATCGAACGAAAATGTCGCCAATTGTGATAAGCTTAGAAATGTCCATTATCTTTGTTTTTCATAGCACAATTAGATTCAATTTTTTCACCCCTTATTGTTGGTGGAATTGAGGGTGAGAGATTGCATGGACGATTACCTAAGACTTGAAAGCATGAAGCAGCATCTTTATGTACTTCATGATTGCACCAGGTTTGAAGATAGGAACGTTTGGCGAAGATTAATTGAAGAAAGAATATTATAAATTTTCAGTGTATGTTACATAAGACAATTTCGACAAATGAGAATATTCTTTATAAGGAAATACGAGTAAGTAATAAAGGAGGCAGAGAAGCATAGAAAAAGTGTGATAGAAACCTTGGCAACTAGATACGAATTAGGTGGAAAGATAATCTCAGCTTTCCATACCCTCAGAAACAAATGAAGAAGCTAATAATTTAGTTGTAATGTTGTCATGTAATGCCTTGAAATATGTTAATTTTCCAACAAATTTTACTGCTCCATTTCAAATTTTCACGCAGTCAGAGTAGGTCACATATATTTGATGCTAGGTACAGGTAATGGGGCTCAGGAATGTAAATGCTTTAGATTTAAATCTTCCTTTGTGCTAGTAACGCTATTTGGCAGCAATAATTTTACCCGGAATATTTAATTTAAATGAGCACTAACTACAAATGTAGGTAACGAACATATCCCGGCTGTAGAATTGGAATATGTAACATAGGAAATACTTTGGTATTTTTTAATATGATGACTGTTGCTTCCCTAATTAAATTAGACCAAAAGTATAAATACAAAAATCTGATGTGGACACCACATGACTTCCTTGTACGCGTATATTTTTTTAATTGCACATTTTTGTTCTAATCCATAGCAAACTTAGTTTAAAAAAATAAAATATATATAATATTTAAATTTAGATTTCTCGCTTATGCAAAATGCTAATTTTAAAGTTCTTAATGTGCTAGACGCAAAATTTAATTCTCTAAAACTTTTATTTGCAGCATTTATTTCTAAAATTTAAAAAATATATTTTTTTTCAAGGAAAACTGTTAGCAGCTTCATGTAATGTGTCACTTCCGGTTAGTGTATTTTAACCAAAATCTATTATGTTATTTTCATTGATATAGTAGTGTTATATACCAAATTTGGAAAGTTTTAAATTATATTTGAATATAGTTTTTCATGAAATTCTATTATAGACTTCAAGTAAAGTACCACTCCCGAAAGTTATATAATGACCAAAAAGGGAGGTGCACAACTAGATGTTATAACAGTCTTAAATAGAAAATTTCAATTTTCTACGGCTACCGTTTTTGAGTTATGCGAGATACATACGTACGTACAGACGTCACGACGAAATTAGTCAAAATGGACTCAGGGAGGGCCAAAATGCGTATTTCCACTGAAATCTGAGAACCGAAAATTTTCGCGATTACAATACTTCCTTTACTCCGTACAAGGAAGTAAAAAATGTTAAACATTAAACGCTGCAATTAATAAGTATTTGCTTGATGCTCAATTGTATTTTATGTAAGAGTAACAAGCAAATGAAAACTTTCATTCTAAATTTCATCAATTTTTCTTTCGACATGAAAATTATAAATTCAATTACTTTTCAGTTTTATTTTACTCAAGATTGTAATTTTCATTAATCCAGCCTTTTACAGATAGACCACTAATGAATTAATTTTATCTGCTACAAGGAGGGTTCATCTGAAAAAATAAAGAGGAAGGATCGCCATGATAAATGGTTTGAACTCAGTGAGGTTTCCAGGAAGTTGTCCGAAGAACGAGAAATATATCCAGGATAATATACGGGTAGCAGGGGCAATGACGGATTAATAAGAAGTTTAAATAAATTTTGTTTCTCTTAGTCTTTATTCATACTGAGGAGAAAACTAAATAAGTGAACAGGGGAAAAATTTGTTGTCATTTCTATTATTACTATATTCTTCTTTTAACAAAACAAAAAATGTATGCTTTACATAGATTACAATTTTTTAAATAAAAAACGATCGCGCGTATTTATTTTTCGTAACACATGCACAAAAAACACGTTCTTATACCCTAATTTTAGAGAGAGAAACACTGCTTTTCTCCCCGAGGGACCATTATGTTTCTCTCCCTAGCTAGGATGTTTTTCTCCCTAGGTAACATGTTTCTCTCCCTAGGGAGTTGTTTCTCACACTAGGGAGTTGTTTCTCTCCCTAGAGACTACGATTATTAGTTGTTTGCGGTGTTTCCTAGGTAACTAGTTAAGCAACCCATATTTGACATTTGTCCCGATAATTTTTGTGCACTTGTTACGAAAAGTATAATATGCTTCACGGGAGGGCGCGATTATCCCTTGTTTCCTTCCCTTGATGCATAACATACTATAGTATGTTCAAAGATATTCCGTTATGGCTTTAACTTGCTAAGCCTGTGTTGAACCGCACACAGTAAGAGATTCTACCTGTTGGCGCTCAGGGTAGGATTGCAAAATATTTAAATTCGGAAATGTGTACAAAATTCTCTGTTTCATTATTATAATATATATAAAAATAAAATTAAATTGGGAAATACTGAATACATACCTGTCCTTGCACCCCTATAAATCAAGCTTAAATCCCTAACAATAGACCCGCTGAGAGGGCCATAACGGAGTATCTTCGAACATAGTATATATTATTCTGCACAACATAAACTTAATCTCAATCATAGTAGCTTATAATGAAATCCGAATCACTGAGACACAATCGTACTTTATTAATTTTGGTCTTTGTAATATTTTGACCGACAGAACTATGTTATGGTTAGCTTATGTCATTTGAAACCGGAGATCCCGAGTTTGAATTTTACTCAAACTAAGACAAATATGAGTGCCTCTATGAACAACCGTACTGCGGCTCGGTAAGTGCGAAGTCTGTAGTATAATTTGGATTATGTTCCTATTGTACAGAGTAGGGTGAATAAATATGTTACGAGTGTTTGCATTTTCTTAAATCTAGACATATGCTAAAACACATTAAAACTTTTCCCATCTTGAAAACTATTAAAGAAACTAGAGTACATTAAAAATCCAAGTGCAGAGAGCAGTCCAGGGTTATTATAAAACTTAATACAAGACATTAAAAGCAGAAGTGCTGAAAGAGATAAAGAATAATGCAAAGGCAATAAGCAATTCCTGTACCGTATTTAAAAACAATGGAGACCCATCGTTTATATAAACATTCTAAATCGTTTAAATTCTTTCTCACGCGTAACGATGCGTATCGGGCAGCTGCTGAGCGATCTATGACGTCACAATGGGAGGCAAATTGATTCCGTCAATGTTAGGGGGGCGGCCGTACGATTTTATGACAGTCATTTGTCTAGCTTGTGCGGCCGTTACATAGCCCAGCCGGAGCGAGGCGCGTGCTAGCTTTTCCGTGTCCGGAACTTCGGAGCTCGAACAGGCGAGCTTCCGCCAGTGGCGTACTGTTCGGCGCAGGAGGGAGAGGGGTATTTGAAATCATTATTGCCTCCTATGCCATTAGCACACATTTTTCTCAATTTGCTGAAAGGAAATTTCGATACATTTTATTTTGTGGATCTGAAAGCTCCAAAATACTAAAGAGGGTTAATTGTATTTCTAGAATATTATCAGCATCAATTTACATACCTAATTTCTTTATAACTTTTCAAACTGGCAGTTACCAAGTGGATTTCGACTTATAACAATAAACTATGACTATGACTAACTGGTTTGGCTTTACTATAAGCTATTGTAATTGTAAGTAAGTTCCTGGTATACAAAGTAATAAATAAAACAAAATATAATCTACTTTAACTGGGTTTAAGTAAAGCAAATAAATTAAAAATATTATTGTGGCTGAGTTGTTTGAAATTCACTATAAACTACTATACAGGTGTTTCACAACTTAGAGCAAAAAAATAAAGGTTATATTCTGTACGACGTGCTGATCATGAAATCGCAAAACTATTTTTCATGTTTCTCAGTCCAAAATTTTTCGTTGCCACTGCCACTGGGTGGATGATTATGTTAAAGTTATTAATTAAATAAAATTCTATTATAAATAACTGCTGATAATTGAATTGTGTAATTATTCTTTCGTAGTTGATACCTACTTCATTGTTTGTGTTTAATAGGTAAGCGAATCCAGTGCAGAACTACAAAAAATGTTTTAGGTTAACAACCCTTAATTTTTCGATTTAAAAAAAATTCTTTTTGTTTTATGATCAGCACGCCGTACAGAATATACCCTTTCATTTTTTGCTCTAAGTTGTGAAACACCCTGTATAGTACGTCCAGTCATCGTTAGGAAAAATGTCTTTTAAATTCCTCCATTTGCACCAATCTATACTACTCGCATAACCGAGATTAAGTTCTTATTGTGTATATGGCAAATAATTTGGATATATTTACCGATAATGGGTAAAATGGCGTGTTGATATGTTTATTTTGTTTTAATTTGAACAGAGATTAAGTCGAACTAAGACATTATTTTCCAATTCAAAGTTTATTGGATCTTGAAAGGTAATAAAATCAGTTTCAATTACGTGAAGCAATAAACCTCAGGATTATGACCCCTAAATAACATCCGTCGCTGCATAAATCGCATCACCCAGATCGGACATTATGGTGAGTAGAGGGGGGGAACAACGTAAAGCAAAGCTCATGAATCTCCCCCCTGTGTCCCTCAACCCCCAGCGGGGAGAAATAAGCTCGTCCCACGGTCCAACGAGGACATAACTCCAAGGCGCACTATGATGTAACGGGGCGGTCATGGCCAACGGTGATAAAACGCAAACGTATGTTCTCCGCGTTTCTGTTACTTACTCAAATTTATTCACAGTTTGACGTCTCGCGCGATGTGTGACAGACGGGAAAAAATGTTCCTTGACGACGAACGTTTATTCTTGTTCGATGTACCTTCGAGTTTTTCACAGGGCCGGGCTCAGTCATAAGATTTTGCTTGTCTTCGTCATAATATACAATCCAGAAATCTTGAAATTTTAGTAAAACAAGTAATCAAATAAAAATTGTAATTTTCTGTGGCTCCCCCTCCACTAATATCTTTGGTGACCGAGATTTGACGGCTGGTAAACGCGAAGAAATATATCACTTACTGAGATCTGCTTATGGCAAACTGCCACACCCAGGAATGGGTAAAAGGCGTGCTGATATATTTATTTATTTAATTAAGAAAAGAAATGAAATTTTAAAAAGTTTCTTAGCTAGATCTTTAAGCAATCTATAGTTATTTGTAGATCAAGGGAAGAAAATGAGACATTTCTTGCCGAAGGAGTTTTATTTTTAACTTCGCAGTGTTTATTTAATTTAATTTTCTGACAGGACCGTTAAAACTATTTATTTACATTTCTAAAAGAAGGTTGTAATAACTATAAACTAACCACTTGTCTAAGTCTCACAAAATTCGGCCTCCAAGTCACCTTATGAGGGCATCGTCATAGGCTGGCCAGCACAGTTAGTAACCATAGATGCGTTTCGCTCTTATTAGAGCTCATCAGTATGGTATAACACACTCCTTCACCTAGAACAAAGTTCACATGAAGGAGCTGTATGACGAAGAACTGTGCCAGCAGAGAATAAGATCTCTAACAGCCAGCCTCTGACGAGGACCTCATAAGTTGACTTGGAGGCTGAATTTTGTGAGACTTAGACAAGTGTTTAGTTTGATATTTTATTATTAAACCTAGTTTCACCAAGTGAGCATTCAAAGACAATTATTTTTGTCTTTGTAGTTTTTTATTTAAGTTGTAATAATTAGTTCCTAGGACCCAAGACAATTATAGAATGGTCCTGAAAGTTAGTTAAACCTGATAGATTTGTTATTGACACCAATGACAAGATGCTGTCGTCATCCGTTCATTTCCAAATTTGATGAATTCAAGTCATCATAATGAATTCACCAGGGCGTATACGTGTAAGTCCAGACCTGGTGGCCATGTTTATAGAGCAGTGAATTCCTTGTTTTAACTTTTTCTTGCCTTTGTTTTAGTGGGAATACTGAATAAAGGCTGAGATTTTATGTTTTGTTTGTTAGCCGTGTAAACATTGCTAGCGAACTTTTTATTTGTAGGAGTTCTATATTTATGAGCGTGTGTGTACTGAGAATTAATATGGGTTTTAGTTCCAGCTACTGACTTTTGTTTAAATAGCAAATTTATTTAAACTTTAATATAGAGTAATGAAATATGTATATCTAAAGTAGTATACATAAACAAACAATCATTAAAAATGTGCTTTGTATTTATTCTGGAATATTTACAGTCACCCACAAACAGTGGCAGGTAAATATATTGAATTTCTGATTAATTTGCAGGAAAATGTTTCAAATAAAAGATGTAGAGAATTAATTTCATTACTGCTGAAATTAATTTTAAAATATGATAAAATTGACATTACCTACATATAGTTATAACTGTCACATATTTATTTTAAACTTAGTTTCAACAATAATTAAATAATTAAATTATAAATATTGGATGTAGAATTTAATGTTCTAAGCATCTATTGTGTCGAATTATGGATTTGAGAACAATTTTCACCACATCAAAATTCGCCATGTGGCTCCCCTTCATTAACATCTTTAGGGGCCATGATTTGACTGCTGGTAACTGCATTTCACTCACATAAATATATCGTTTACTTAGATCTGCCACAGCACACTCATTAATGGGTAAAAGGCGTGATGATATTTTTTTATTTTTATTTAAGTAATGCTAACGAAAAACTTATTTTTTTCAACATTACTTATGAAAATGACTTTTCCCTAACTCAATTAACTTGTGATCGTTTACTTCACTAGTGATGAAAGTAAGTAACTTTCCTCACTAGTGAGGGAAACGGTTAGTATCACAACTAAATTTGAAATGGTAACCAAAGAAACGTGATGTGCATTTGCAAATACAATTCCATTGATTTATATAAAATTATTTTCGTAACACATGCACAGGAAACACGTTCTTATTTCCTAATTTTAGAGAGAGAAACACTGCTTTTTTCATGCTACCTAGAGAGATAGGTAGAGAACTCCCTAGAGACTACGATTATAAGCTGTTTGCGGTGTTTCCTAGGTAACTAGTTACGCAACCCATATTTGACATTTGTCCCGATAAGACGGTAATTTTTGTGCACTTGTTACGAAAAGTATAATATACTTCACGGGAGGGCGCGATTATTCCTTGTTTTGCCAACTTCACACGCGGGAATAATCGTTTGTTTCCCTCCCTTGATGCATAACATACTATATCCTGTTGAGTGGTTGTAAAATAAATATTAAATTTCTTGTATCGCAAACGTAAAAATTTAATTTTCACGTTTAATGTTGAAAAATAGTATATTATAATAGTAATGAAGAAAGCTCTTTTCTCCCTAGTATTACAATATACTATTATTTTATTTTTATTTGATTACTTTGTACACTTCACTTCACGCGCATAAATATTTCACTTATCGAGATCTGTTCCGAAAGAGTGCCACACCCTGTAATGGGTAAAAGGCGTGATGATATATTTATATTTTTATTTATTTACTTTGTACAACATAAATTTAATTCCAGTTTAGAGTATTTTTTAATTTAATTCGAATCACTAAGATACAATTGTATTTTTTTCAGGGTTCGTAAATATCATGATATTTATAATAAATATCAAAATATCTGATATATAGGATCAGATAAATATCACTTTTTGGATATTTATTTTTTAATTTTAGTTTTTGTATACATTAATTATCACAATAGGAAATACAAAATAAATTATTACTTCTAAATACAAAATTAACATAGGTAATGAAAAAAAGTAAATATACATTGAATGGACACACAAATATTATATAGTACTAAGAATAGTAAGAATATTTAAATAATCCTATATCCTAGATAGGGGCAAATCATCATCTTCTGATGAACTTCCTGAACATAGCGTTGCACTTGGCCAAATCCAATCTAAATTAGTTTTTATTTGTAGTTTCTTTTTGGTTTAAATATTTAAACATAAAAACTAATTTACCGGCTTTGGCGTTATCGAGACGATTACGTAATTGAGATTGGACAATGCCAAAAGTGGAGAAATATCGTTCCAGCTCTGCTGTGGCTGTTACAGCAGTGTGTAACTGTTCACATAGTTCAATAAATGTACTTTTATTTGGCCACTCTGACTCATTGATAGTTACACTTTTCCACCATATTAAAGGATTTGTATTTCTAAAATGAGTACCAAATAAAAATTTTGGAAATGGTTCAGACTTTGCCGTTAATGACATCACAAATGGCACACAATTTGGACTTATGTCGTTGATGTGAAGTTAGTCAAAAGCTAGTAAAGTAAGAATTATCTTTAGAATATAATTTTAACATAATTAATGAAAGTAATAATGAGAGGTATACTGTATTTATTATAGACTATTTGATATTTTTATATAATGGAAATATATCTTCGAACCCTGTTTATAAGTTAACTGAAGCACGAGAAAATTAATGCCGTTGAGCGTGTATCCATATCACATTTAGTTTTTGAGATATAGCCTCGGAAAAGTAGAAAAACTGAAAAATTCGAAACATTTCACTTCTCCGGAGGCTATATCTCAAAAACTAAACAAGATATGAAAATGCGCTCAACGGCGTTGAATTCCCCGTGCCAGAATTGACTTATAAGCAAATTTTCAAACAATTTTATGCAATTCAATATTTTTAATTATTTCCTGAGGGGTACCCCTTTGGTTTTTTCAGATTTTAATTCAATTTTCCCAAAAATCCTTAATCGTAGGAATATTAAAACGAAAATTTACATACATATGTATTTTGACCCACTGAATCCAGTGGTGCAATCTTCAAATGCATATGACTTCTGGTTTTCGAGAAAATGTTAAAAAAACCGCTTTTTGCGATTTTTTTGGCGGATAATTGAAAAAAATAAAAATCGCTGAAACTATGTTTATAAGTTAACTGAAGCACGAGAAAATTGATGCCGTTGAGCGCGTTTTCATATCACATTTAGTTTTCGAGATATAGCCTCGGAAAAGTTGAAAAACTGAAAAATTCGAAAAATTTCACATCTCCGGAGGCTATATCTCAAAAACTATTTGATATTTTTATATAATGGATATATATCATTGCAAAAATATGACGATATATATCATAATAAATATCATGATATATATCGATCGATATATATCTTCGAACCCTGATTTTTTTATATGAATTGAAGCAATTAAAATTTACAGGCAAGACCTCTTACTTTACAAATAGTAAACGTAAGATTTACCTTAGTTTTATCCAGTAGGCTATGACAGTCTTTTCATTCGTAATGACGTCTCATATATTACGTGACTAAAAAAAAGTGAAAGAGCGTAAACACCCATAGGTCAAATTATTCTTTCTACCCTTTCATTACCTTAATGTCAAATAAGCAAAAAACAATTTACAAGGATAATGTAGCTATTACGACATGCTCGTTACAGAATAAAAGAGAAAGAGTTCTCCTTTGAAGGTATCGGAAGTAAATTGTGGCGAGGCGAAGCACGAAGCTGTTTATGCGTAACGTGCTCCGGATATTTATCAAGGTGACGTTGAATGACAGGCAAATGACAACACATACATTCATATCCGGATCTAGCTGATAACTTGTCAACTTTAATTTACTAGTTATCGTATTACTGAATGCGCGACACAAGTACCTTCAAACTTACTACATAAATCATTCCTGCTGAGATCAAATTATCCTAATATTGTGTGGAAGTTACATAGGGTGCCACTTGAAAACTGTGTCATAGGTGAATAACATGGAACAGAATATTGGTATACTATTATAAAACGATTAAATGCACCGCAATTACGTTTACAAAGGAACTCAAAATATGATCCGTCATAACTGGTTTCACAAGGTTCACACAGGGTTGTACGCCCCATTCGCCGGTACTGTCAATCATAGGAAAAAACAAGAATAATTTTAGGCTGAATACGACCATTGAAAATTTACCTATTTTGACCATTGATAAGCGATATGGGGTAGCCGCATTAATGGATTTCATTGTAGTTATATGGGACAGGGACGTTTAATCGTGTTATGCCGATCTCTCGAGTTTAAAATGAAAAAAGTATATACTAGTAAAGAAAGGGTTTAATTGCAAAACGAGTACAAAAGTTGGAGCACGCACGTTAGCGAGTGTTACAATAGTTCCTTTCCCACGTGTGTTACAATAGTTCCTTTCCCACGTGTGTTACATACTATTTATTTCAATTACATTTTTATGTTTGCGGTACAAGAAATTTAATAATTATTCTATATAAAACAATAGAGTTGTATTTTCAAATGCACATCACGTTTCCTGTATCACCATGTTAAATTATACTTTCCTTGTTCAATTTAGTTGTGAAAGTAATCGTGTCTCTCACTAGTGAGAAAAGTTCTTTACCTTCATCACTAGTGAGGGAAACGGTTACTATCACAACTAAATTCGATGAGGGAAGTGATATAATTATGAGCATGAAGTGCAGTTACTAGCCGTAAAATCACAGTCCCAAAGATGTTAGTGGAAAAGCAGTCGCAGTCTTAGTTTTTAAAATAAAAATAAAATAAATATATCATCACGCCTTTTACTCATTACTGGGTGTGGCACTCTGCCGAAGCAGATCTCGGTAAGTGATATATTTTCTCGCGTGAAGTGCGGTTATCAGCCGTCAAATCACGGCCCACAAAGATGTTTGTAAGGAGAGCCACAGGGGTAGATTTAATTTGGTAAAAATTGTTTGTCGGCTGTGGGGATCGAACCAGGGTTCTCAAAATACACAGGCCGACTCGATACCACTGTAAAAATTGTTTTTCAACTGTGGGAATCCAACCCGGGTTTGCAAATCCACATACTGACATAATACCACTGAGCTATCTGTCCCATACATAAAACCAATGTAATTTAAAAGTGAAACTGTAGCCATTTTGAACAATTACTTTATATCCATTTCCCTTGAACACATTTCCACAGAAATGACAGCCGGGTCGCGAGTCATGACGTCACAAACCCTGTCGGATCTGCGATCTCACATCTAACATCGGCGCTGACTTCAACTGACCGGAGTCCGTGCGCTTGTGTCGCAAGGCTGCCAACTTGGAATCTTGGCATGTCCCTTTTATACAGCCGTTCTTTACGATGCCATCACGAGATCCATCCCTGATTTTGTATTCTGTTCCTCTAGGGCCGCGAGCAACGTGCGGTAACCAAACGGTGGCTAAATTACGACCGTAGAGTGGTTGGAATATCGGATTATTTTTGTTGCGGTTTTCAGTCGGTGAATTTGACCATTTTGAGATGATGCCAGACTTCCAGGCGTATTGTTTTTATTGCTTTGCATTTATAAAATGTCGCAATAATAAAATAACCACGGAAACTCTACTTTCATTGAATTTATTTGTGGTGCATATTAAACATGTTACTCAATTTGTTTACATCATTTACATTTTGGGATAGGTGGCTCAGTGGTATCGAGTCGGCCTGTGGATCTTGAGAACTCTGGTTCGATCCTCACAACCGACAAACAATATCACCAATTTAAAAATCTACTCGTGTGGCTCCCTCTCCACTAATATCTTTGGGGGCTGTGATTTGACGATTGGTAACCGCATTTCACGCGAAAAAATATATCACTTACCGAAATCTGCTTAGGCAAACTGCCACACCCAGTAATGGGTAAAAGGCGTAATGATATATTTATTTATATTTACATTTTTAATTATCGAGTCGGCCTGTGGATCTTGAGAACCTTGGTTCGATCCTCACAACCGACAAACAATTTTCACCAATTTAAAAATCTACCCTTGTGGCTCCCTCTCCACTAATATCTTTGGGGGCCGTGATTTGACGATTGGTAACCGCACTTCACGCGAAAAAATATATTACTTACCTAGATCTGCTTAGGCAGACTGCCACACCCAGTAATGGGTAAAAGGCGTAATGATATATTTATTTATATTTACATTTTTAATTATCGAGTCGGCCTGTGGATCTTGAGAACCTTGGTTCGATCCTCACAACCGACAAACAATTTTCACCAATTTAAGAATCTACCCTTGTGGCTCCCTCTTCACTAATATCTTTGGGGGCCGTGATTTGACGACTGGTAACCGCATTTCACGCGAAAAAATATATCACTTACCGAGATCTGCTTAGGCAGACTGCCACACCCAGTAATGGGTAAAAGGCGTAATGATATATTTATTTATATTTATATTTACATTTTTAATTATAATTTAATTCAAGAGAAGATAATATCACGCTATATACCATCAAATAGAGTATCACGAACTCTAAAAACATTCATTCATCAGATACACTACAGCCGAATGCCCCACCCAATAATGGGTAATAAGAGTGAGTATTTTTTATTTGACAATGTTCAATTATTCGAAAGAAAAGTAGAAAATAGCACGTCACTGTAAATGGAAGAAGGAAAATGTCTGTAAAACAAAAGTGATCTCTATCGATGTTGAAAGTCCTAAATCGGAACATTTTTCAATTTATCATTAGCGTCAGGTTCATTTCGTTTGGTGGGCGCCTGATGTGTCAAATCAGGGTCGGCAAGTTTCCAGCCTGTCCCCCGGCCCCGATGCAGTGTTATATTACCCTTTTTAAGTTGTCCCCCTGATCACGGCTATTCCGTATCGGGAAGTCGATTTATACACGTCACAGGCAGATTGAAAAAGTTACTAGTCCACTTTTAGATCAATGAGCCACGCTAACTTTGCCACTGGCTATAAACTTATAATGAAATAACCCGGATCAACGAAAAAATATAATTTCAGTACATTATGTAGTATCAAGGACACAGGTTTTCAAACTTGTTATTTTAAAACGTGAAGCCGCTTTGTGTTACATTTTTTAGAGGATTTTTTACAAGGGCGTTTTTCTTTGTAATTGAAAATCAATATTTGGGGTGAAATGAATTGTCAGTAAGTGGGTTTGAGTTGAGTTTGATGAAGCTTTTCATTTAAGGCCATAGTTTGTTCACTTTTTCATAAACATTGTTGTTGTGTATAATTCTGCTAATTGACTAAATCAACTGTAATTGTAATGCCTCTATTCCATGATTTAGAAAAGGTTAACAGCGGACAAATTAAGTTTAGTAAAAGAGAATATTATTTGATCCATGATATGGTAATAATTAATAAGGTTATTGTTAGTCAAGTTGTAGTAGTATATTTTAATAGTAGTGAGGAAAGGGTTTAATTGCAAAAGGAGTACGAATTATTGTTTTTAACATTAAACATGAAATAGTTATTTTTGATTCTAGATTATGAAATGTTACTTTTGCATTCGAGAATGCAAAAGCATTTCGCAATCGAGTATCAAACAACGTTTTTTCGAAAACTATGTCCCAAAATTAGTAATAATGTAATGAGAAAATGTTGACGTTTAGGATTAATTAATGTGACATCTAATGTCTCCATGACAACAATGTATGTAATATAATTGCTATCAAATCTGGTATTCTCTGACCAGCATTTGACAGCTGGTTGGCAATAGAAACCAAACAAACGTTCTAATTTTTTTCTGCAATTTATTGGGAGTCGCATTGCATTTCTCAAAAAACTATTCCAGTACACCAGTTAGCTTCCTCAAGCGGGATAAATATGAATAATTGCTCAATTGGAACATTAAATATAAATTTTGTTAAAGAATAGAAGTATTGTTTCTAAGCAAAAAAAATAAAGTGACAAATTTTATTAAATTGTGAACCTTTTTTCTATCAAAAAATTGCATCCTGCATGCAAAAGGCTTTTGCATCCTGCATGCAAAAGTCTTTTGCGTTCTGTAGACAAAAAACATTCATTTCGCGAGTTGATAGTTGTCATGTAAATTTTAACTTTATATGACAGTTTCCGACAAAATACATTTTTACGTTTGCGATACAAGAAACTTAATAATTATTTCATATAAATTAAAGGAGTTGTATTTGCAAATGCACATCACGTTTCTTTGATAACCATGTCAAATGACATTTCTCTCACTTAATTGTTGATAACAAATTTGCTCGTCTATAAATTAAAATTTAGGAAAAAGTGAAAGAATTTTTAGTATATTCTTGTAATGTTTGGTGAATGTGTTTGCTATGTAAATATTTATGAACAGAGAATTCTAGTGGTACTTGATAAAATATCCTTTAAAAAATGATTCTGCCTCCTCAATCCATAATCCTTGCTTGAGCAAAAACCACGTAAGATTCATGAATATTAAAATCGTTTTAAAAGCATCGAAAAAACATAAAAAACTAAACAGCCTATAAGAAATGTTCCAGAGAAAATTACTAAAAGCACAGAACATCCAAGCAGTATAACGAAAAACAAACATCAAAATAACTATATTAACCGTTCGGGAAGTTTCATGTTTTTAGGTTGGCAAGCCTCGGATGAAATTTATAAGTCGTGCGTGCCTTACCCTGCTTTTTATCCAATTTTCTTTTCCGTACGATTTTAGTTTATGGCGTTGGAATAGAGAAACAGAGAATGGAAAGAGACAAAGCAACACAATGAACTTTCGACTCTAGTTATTTCATCTTGAAGCAACATAGATTCGGCAAAGATCAAAGAGCCATGTTTACTGCATAAACGAACATGCATTGTTTACTGATGATGAAAGTGAATCAGTGTAATTCAAGAATCGAGCGCGTTTTGTTTAGCAAAATCGTTTGTGTTTTATTTTTCATCATTTAGGAAATGTCGCATAAAAGTCAACTCGTTTGGGAACTCGGATATAGGTGCCTCCTTTGTTTTATGCCCGCATTTGTTTTATTTGTTGAGTTCTATTCGTACGTTGTTGAATTTACTCAGAAGTTGCATTGTTTAAGCACAAAGAAGAGCATCTATTCAGACTGTTATCCGACAACTTATATCAATAAAAATATTCATGTCAAGTAAGGAAACTATGAGGAATTCAATGGTGATAACGTCAGATCCATATCTAAATTCGTTTTTGAGATAAAGGGCAGCAGGAGAAAAATGGTAAAAATGATACGAAATTTAATAAAAATTCTACATTCCGGAGGCTACGACTATATCTCAAAAACTAAACAAGATGCGTTTAACGGTACTGAATTTCTCGTGCTTCAAATTGACCTATAAACAAGTTTTTAGCAATTTTTAAATTTGAAAATTTTTTTTTAAAATATATTTTGGCGAATATCTCAAAAACTAGAAGACATATGCACTTGAAAACTTCGCCGTTGGATTCAGCGGGTCGAAATACATAAGTTTGTAAATATAAATAAATAAATATATCATCACGCTTTTTACCCATTACTGGGTGTGGCACTGTGCCTAAGCAGATCTCGGTAAGTGATATATTTTTTCGCATGAAGTACGGTTATCAGCCGTCAAATCACGGCCTCCAAAGATATTAGTGGAGCCACAGGTATACATTTAAATTGGTGAAAATTGTTTGTCGGCTGTGGGGATCGAACCAGGGTAAATATGTAATAAGTATGTACATGTTTGTTATAACATTCGTACGAGAAAAGATTTTAGATCAAATAGTCAAAAAATGGCCTAAAATTTAAAAGATCTTAAGAGGTACTCCTTAAAAAAATTCAAATAAATAAATTTTTCAAGAAGTGGTTAAAAATACAAATAAGTAAATTCGGACACGAATAATTCAATGGCGTTGGGCGCATCCTTATATTTTATTTAGTTTTCAAAATATAACTGAATTAGACATATATTTTCAGCCTCCTTGGTACTGTCCTTATTTAATCCTCCATATTTAAATTTTCTTACAATAATTTAATGTGCTTTCCGACAAATTAAAACTGATAATATCTAAAAAGTTATGTTTGTTTAACGAGCAGATAAATATGCTAATTTTTTATCCACAACGAAGTAATTATTTTTTCGTGTAATTTATTAAGTCTTCCGGGGAGACGGGTATATCAAAGGCCCCGGAGAATTGAAAGAACAAATTTTAATAAAGAAAACCGTAAAAGCCTTCCAGTGTTCAAAGGGAACATTAATTTGATGTCAACGAAGAAGAATCTTGAGCGACGAAAACGGAATCTATGGAGATGTAATGTGAACAGATATAAAGAAATGAATGCAGTGAAACGGACGACGCGACTGAACATATTTCACTGCTTTATTTCTAATTATGAATAAAACACCTTCCATTTTCACCACCCGTTCATTTATTCTTTAATTACCTAATTATAAAAATAAAACTATAAACTAACGACTCACGATCATAAGGTCGTGGGTTCGGGTCCCGCCCGTGGCGGCTATACAAAGGACATATCGGTATATGACCTGAGTAGTTGGTCCGATATATAAATTTAACAAATCTGATGTGGACACCACATGACTTCCTTGTACGCGTATTAAACTATAGATATTTTTTTAATTGACATTAAATCTTTTATTTTTTATTTTTTGTTCTAATTTATCGCAAACTTAATTAAAAAAAATATAATATTTAAATTTAGATATCTCGCTTATGCAAAAGGCTAATTTAAAAATTCTTAATGTGCTAGACGCAGAATTTAAGCCTCTAAAACTTTTATTTGCAGCATTTATTTCTAAAATTAAAATAATTCCATTTTTTTCAAGGAAAACTGTTAGCAGCTTCATGTAATGTGTCACTTCCGGTTAGTGGTTTTTAACCAAAATCTATTATCTTATTTTCATTGATATTGTAGTCTTACATATCAAATTTGGAAAGTTTTAAATTATATTTGAATTTAGTTTTTCATGAAAATCTATTATAGGCTTCAAGTTAAGTACCACTTCCGGAAGTTATATAAAGACTAAAAAGGGAGGTGCATAACTAGATATTATATCAGTCCTAAATATAAAATTTCAATTTTCTACGGCTTACCGTTTTTGAGTTATGCGAGATATATATACGTACGTACAGACGTCACGACGAAATTAATCAAAATGGATTCAGGTATGGCCAAAATGCGTATTTCCGCTGAAATCTGAGAACCGAAAATTTTCGCGATTACAATACTTCATTTACTTCGTACAAGAAAGTAAAAAAGAGATTCACTCCAACATTCTCAAATTTTCCATATAAAAAAAAACAACTGCATATGATGAGACAAAACGTGATTTTATATATGTATTTATATGAAATGAAGCTTTGTAGGGGTTTTGCAGGTTTTTATGTAAACCCTCCCTCACAAATGCAATCTGCAGTGACATACAAAAGCACTCGTTCACCAATACACAAATACAGTTGCATGTATAGAGTGTTGTGCATGTTTTCGCTTTTCCGAACTTGGAATATTTGAAAACTGGCACAGAACTGATTGTATCTGTGCGTTTCCGCTTATAAATCGTGTTCTGCATCGAGATGAAGCCGCCAAACTGGCTCCAGTCCCGATATGCGGTGTCATTGTGTGATATATGCGAATGAATACGTATTAATACGCACACATTGTTTGGACATTGTCCGCGGATGCAGGTGTCGATATTTAGATGGAGCTGTCAATTTGCGGTTTTGTTTCAATAATCACATGACGGGTTTTTAAAATTATGACGAACAGTTTGTTATATTTCAGAATAAAGGTATTAATCCTAATTATGCCGCATTTTAATTATCATATATATCATACGTCACCAAAAATTACTGTTATATACTTACATAACACAATAACACAAATTATTGTATGTAAAGTGGTACATTAATCAAATTGTATGTAAAAATACCAAATCGTGCGTAAAAGACCTATGTAAATTAAATGAGAGTTTCATTATTAAACAACTTCTATTAGAAAATATCCTTACAACAAATAATAAATAAAAAATTTTGCAACAAAATACAATAAGTAATCGTTAAACTAAGTTTGTCCGTTTTGGCGTTATATCCCGTTAAATAACAGTTTTCATTCTTATCGGTAAGAAAATAGTTATTTTTGATTATAGATTGTGAAATGTTAGTTTTTCATTCGAGAATGCAAAAGCATTTCGCAATCGAGTATCAAACAACGTTTTTTCGAAAACTATGTCCCAAAATTAGTAATAATGTAATGAGAAAATGTTGACGTTTAAGATTAATTAATGTGACATCTAATGTCTCCATGACAACAATGTATGTAATATAATTGCTATCAAATCTGGTATTCTCTGACCAGCAATTGACAGCTGGTTGGCAATAGAAACCAAACAAACGTTCTAATTTTTTTCTGCGATTTATTGAGATTCGCATTGCATTTCTCAAGAAACTATTCCGGTATACCAGTTAGCTTCCTCAAGCGGGATAAATATTAATAATTGCTCAATTGTAACATTAAATATAAATTTTTTTAAAGAATAGAACTATTGTTTCTAAGCAAAAAAAATAAAGTGACAAATTTTATTAAATTTTGAGCCTTTCTTCTATCAAAAAAAAGCAGGATGCAAACTTTTGCATCCAGCTTGCAAAAGTACTGTAATTGGGAGTAAAGTCCTATTGTACAACCTAACATTAATAAATAAATAAATAATATTTTGGCCATAATTCAAATCTGAATCATGTTGTATTTATTACTATCCAAATACTACAGATAATTCAACTTCTTTTGTATATACCATATACGATGCCGGCTATGCTTTTTAACATTTTACGTCTTTATGTGGCGATTAACAAGCTTACAGTTTAGCACGGTCCCTGCTAACAGCAGAAATAAAGTATGTAATCAAATTTTAATTTATTCATTTTTAGCATAAAACAGTTCGTCAAGTGTTACTGTGCGAACAGAGTGGTCAGTGTAAAATGTTATAATTCTGGTCAGCCTTGTCACCAGAGAAATATCCGTGAAAGGTTGACCGATAATCCATTCCAGTAACTGACCGTGAGAGTCGAAGAGGTATCGCCGAAAAGAGCGGAAATAAAATTCCGAGAGATACATGATCAACACACATTTCTTTTCTTTCCTCGTATAATTTTCCGATAAAATACTCCTTTGTGATGGGCGCCAGCTAAATGAACTGCAGCCTCGGTGAGGCGAGGGGGTGCGAGGGAGCTCCGATGAGATAGCCCGGGGGCGCAAGACAATTTAGGATCGCTTCGTGTTTGGGAAATGACTGACTCGTGCCAGAGAAGAGTATCCGGGAAAAATAATACCTTCATTTTCTCGCTTTAAACTTCTATACAAGGATGACGGATGAATATTTTAGCTGATTTTCAATCAAGAGTGGCAGGGGGTAATTTTTAAAAGGGTGTTTTTAAAATGAGCTGATGCGAATATTGATTTCAGCTTACGCGAAACATTGCTTGCATAAAACTTCTTTCATTAATTTACCACATAATTTCAAACATTAAAAAAAAAACTTCCATGCATACATACCACGTCACGTTATAACCCATCATATAGACTAGCAATAGCCCTTCAAACTTTCGTCAAACACCAATAATTATAATAATAAAATATCAAACTAAACACTTGTCTAAGTTTCACAAAATTCAGCCTCCAAGTCACCTTATGAGGGCGTCGTCAGAGGCTGGCCAGCACAGTTGGTAACCATAGACGCGTTTCGCTCTTATTAGAGCTCATCAGTATGGTATAACCTACTTCTTCACCTAGAACAAAGTTCACTTGAAGAAGCTGGTGACGAAGGACTGTGCCAGCAGAGAATAAGATATTAGAGAAGTGTTTAGTTTGATATTTTATTATTAAACCTAGTTTCACTAAGTGAGCATTTAAAGACAATTAATTTTGTCTTTGTTGTTTTTCATTATAATAATTATAATTCCTATCATTCAAACAATAAAATGGTAATCGACCGAGTGTTAATTTTTCCAGAAATCATTAGTATTATGTTTTGCATCAAATTAAAGATTCAAAAAGAGATTTCAAACAGAATAATTAAAAATGTAGACCAACTGATTGTTAATTATTTTCTCAATAGATATTAGAAAGCCATCGTGTTTGGTATAAAATTAAAGGTTTTTAAAAGGGATTGTAAATATAAATAAATATATCATCACGCTTTTTACCCATTACTAGGTGTGACATTCTGCCTAAGTAGATCTCAGTAAGTCATATATTTTTTCGCGTGAAGTGCGGTTACCAGCCATCAAATCACAGCCTCCAAAGATATTAGTGGAGAGGGAGCCAAAGAGATTGCAAGTAGAATAATAAAAAATAGTGATTGACTGATTGTTAAAAGTCATTAATTTATTTCTAGGTCATCCACGTATTCTCTCATTCCCAATTTTACCAACATACACCTTTTTAAAAACGTTCAAAGTGCCCAAACTATTCCAACCTACTATGTAAATGACACTTATAGGTAAAAAACAACAAAGACAAAATTAATTGTCTTTGAATGCTCACTTGGTGAAACTAGGTTTAATAGCCAGCCTCTGACAATGACATCATAAGTTGACTTGGAAACTGAATTTTGTGAGACTTAGACAAGTGTTTAGTTTGATATTTTATTATTAAATCTAGTTTCACCAAGTGAGCATTCAAAGACAATTAATTTTGTCTTTGTTGTTTTTTATTTAAATTGCTATTTCGTAGCTTTTGCTTTTTTCGGTAGATGGTATTGTTGGTTCGACAGAACTTCTCATGTCATTTTACTATTTGTTAGAGATCTTATTCTCTGCTGGCACAGTTCTTCGTCACACAGCTTCTTCACATGAACTTTGTTCTAGGTGAAGAAGTGAGTTATACCATACTGATGAGCTCTAATAAGAGCGAGACGTGTCTATGGTTACTAACTGTGCTGGCCAGCCTCTGACGATAACCTCATAAGTTGACTTGGAGGCTGAATTTTGTGAGACTTAGACAAGTGTTTAGTTTGATATTTTATTATTAAATCTAGTTTCACCAAGTGAGCATTTAAAGACAATTAATTTTGTCTTTGTTGTTTTTTATTTAAATTGCTATTTCGTAGCTTTTGCTTTTTTCGGTAGATGGTATTGTTGGTTCGACAGAACTTCTCATGTCATTTTACTGTTTGTTAGAGATCTTATTCTCTGCTGGCATAGTTCTTCGTCACACAGCTTCTTCACGTGAACTTTGTTCTAGGTGAAGAAGTGAGTTATACCATACTGATGAGCTCTAATAAGAGCGAGACTGTGCTGGCCAGCCTCTGACAATGACCTCATAAGTTGACTTGGAGGCTGAATTTTGTGAGACTTAGACAAGTGTTTAGTTTGATATTTTATTATTACACTTATAAGTATTTATGGTAACTAAGTAAGCAAGCAATTCTGTGAAATTTTACAGGCTCATAGAAAACATCTGTAAAATTGTATAAGGCTCATAAATAAATTAATTAAAAGGAATTACATGCAGCTTCTGCAATGTTTAGTATATTTTAAATACATTATTTTAAATTATTTGTTTCTAGAACTCACGAAATTGTAGACACTGACAATGTTGTTTTTTCATCATAATAATCCCAAGATAAAGTCTAGCTATAAATTGTCCTACCGCCAATAACCATTGATTACAAAATGTAATATATATTTGTATAAAACTAATACAAATTTATTAAAAAAGCGATGTGAAGGTGGAAATAAAACTTGTATATTGAGGCAAACTATTCAGCTCGCCCGTAAAAATTAATTTACTATGCTGGCCACGTAAATAACTGACATGTGGAATAAGTTAGGAGTATTGTTATTAATGTATTATCTAAATTATAGCTAAACTAAAACTTAATTAAAGCTAGTAAGTGTTAAATTGGACTTGAAACTTGAAATGAAATAATAGCGATAAGTAAGGCGAGAGAAATATCTTAAATATAAAAAGAAATACGAAGCATTTAAGAATGGAACAAGTGAAATACTTGGAGTCTAGTGTCCTTGAATTGAGATCAAGCGCGAAGAATTCGAGAGGGCGTAAACCCAGATAAAATCACGCGACTCTCTAATGAAAGCTAATCAAATTTCAGTGTCGGACGGAATGTGAGAAAGGCTTGAGAATCGCTTCCCTAAGTGCGTGATAAATTTTAAACATGCAGATTAAACAGCATTAGAATATTTAATTGTTATTATTTTCGGCGACGTAATTTCGTCTGCCAAGAGCAAGAGCCTTGTTTGACTTTGACAGAGCGATAGAAGTTTCCGTTTCACGCTGAATCGGTAATTTTCCGTTTAGGATGTTTCGTTACGTATTTATGTAAACGGAGGAAAGCAATTTCCCCTACTTCTCCCTAAGACATTCACTGTAAATGTGCACTAACACTCATATACACAGGATGTCCCAAAAAAGAAGAAAAACCTTTTCGTTACTATTGCTTCTTTGATTACTTTCCAGGAAAATATTCCAATGTATATTTAAAGTATTAAGTTTAAATCAGTTTAGATATTGCACTTAACTTAAAAGTTTAAAATATGTATGTGACAATACCCAGATATACATTTGTTCCAGGCTAACTATGAGTTATTTTTAGTAGTAATGAAATAATTAAAATAATAGTATATTACGCATTTAGGGAGAGAAATAAGGTGTAATTTAAGGGTGAAACCTAAGGGCTACAAAACACCGAGGGAACAATAGCATTATCTCCCTTCATGTACATTTTGTATTTTTTCACGACCTAAGTAAGATTAAACAATAAAAGTAATATTTATTTGACATTTATTAATTTTAAAATTATTAGTAGTCTTTGACAAAAAAAAATCCTTGACAACATCAAAACTTTATATTAATAAGTTTTTTTATGTCAAATTACATGACATTTCTAAATTTGAATATCAAGAGTACAGCGACGAATTTTCTGAAGAATCCCAAAAAGCTGTTGATGCAGCTTCTGCAGCTGTTTTTAGGTTTTTATTTGTTTTATTGCTGAACTATCAAAATAATATAAACTCCCTAGAGGAAATAATATGCACATTATTTCCCTAAAGAGTCTAGGGATAACACTTTTACTTCTGTCTTAATTGTTGTATCATATAAACGGTCAAATACTCTCGGTCGCGAAAATTGTGTTAATTGATTTAAATGCAGAATATAATTTTCCATAACCTTTATTTAAAACATTTTCCTGTAAAGTATTAAAGGAAGCAATCATATTTAAAAATGTAATGTCTATATGCTCATGGCAAAGTTATCGTGTATACAGCAAGCAATGGAAATATCCCCTAAGTAAATATCAATTCTCATATTTAGTTTGTTGTAAAATAAGCAAGTTGAAAAGAATCCTACCTTTAGCTACAGGGGAGACGGCAATGAAGTTCGCAAGAGCTGCTCCAGTTCCATGACCCATCAAGGTGATCCTCTCCGGGTCACCACCGAAAGCTGGGAGGTTCTCGCGAAGCCAGTGCAGACCAGCCACTAAGTCCATTAAACCAAAATTGCCTTGAGCACTACCTTTCGCACCAGTCTTCAGGAATCCTGCAACAATTAAAATACAAATATACAAATTACAAAAATAATTATATATTCATATACAGGGTGAGTCTGGGAAGACGCCCCACCCCCCTTTAACTTTTTTATTATGAGTAATAGAAAAAAATGGTTCATATGAAAGTTTTATTATTTTAAATATACTATTTGATGGCAGATATAGATATTTTTTATAAAGTCAGGTTTACAAGATACGACTATCAACTTTTATTTTTTAAATAGCAACCTATAATTATTTTACTAAAATAAAAACCGCCATTTTTTTCTCTTTTCAACGGTGTATTAGTTTTTATTAATGTATCTGAAAAAATTCGAGAAAAATAAGAAAATTGAGAAATACTAGAAATAATTTTTATACAAATATTATAGGTGGCTATGTGAAAATAAACAAAATGTAACAGTGTTATACAACTTAACAAACTAAAGCAACAAATTCAGTAACAAAAACAACTTAAAACAAATTATTTTCACATAGTATTTGTATAAAAATTATTTCTAGTATTTCTCAATTTTCTTATTTTTCTCGATTTTTTTCAGATACATTAAAAAAAACTAATACACCGTTGAAAAGAGAAAAAAATGGCGGTTTTTATTTTAGTAAAATAATTAAAGGTTGCTATTTAAAAAATAAAAGTTGATAGTCGTATCTTGTAAACCTGACTTTATAAAAAATATCTACATCTGCCATCAAATAGTATATTTAAAATAATAAAACTTTCATATCAACCATTTTTTTCTATTACTCATAATAAAAAAGTTAAAGGGGGGGGCGTCTTCCCAGACTCACCCTATATAGGATGGTGACTCGCTCAGCCAGTCATAGGAATTTAAATAAAATATATCATCACGCCTTGTACCCATTACTGGGTGTGGCACTCTGCCTAAGCAGATCTCGGTAAGTGATATATTTTTGTCGCATGAAGTGCGGTTACCAGCCGTCAAATCACGGCCCTCAAAGATATTAGTAGAGAGCCACAGGGGTAGATTTTTTAAATTGGTGAAAATTGTTTGTCGGCTGTGGGGATCGAATCAGGGTTCTCAAGTTCCACAGGCCGACTCGATACCACTGAGCCACCTAACATGGGAAATCAGTTTTTTGCATTATTAATTATTATTAGCAAAAACGCGTCAAATAATAGTTTTAGGGCACCAAATTCTGCATCTAAATCAATCAACAGAATTACTTTTACGTGCTTTGTAACGACAGAAATTAAATATGAAAATGTCTAAAATTACGTTGAAAATATTGATAGCCATGGAATTGAACAAAAAAATAAATAAATGCTTGACTTTTTTTCTGTCAAAACATCAACGTTTGACGTTGTGACAGATAAAATGTCAACGTTTGACGTTAGACCCTGATAATGCTATGTCTACTATAGTACAATTTTAAAAATTGTTTGTTTTTTCGCTGATTGTGTAAGCCATATTTCTTCAAACGTTGACATTTTATCTGTCACAACGTCAAACGTTGATTGATTTCCCATGTTAAATTCCTATGACCGGCTGAGCGAGTCACCAGCCTGTATATACAGGGTGTTATATTTTAATAGACCCAGCAAATATCTCGCTTATTTATCAACTTAGCAATTTCTTTCATATAAAATGATTTATACAGCAACATGTAAGCTAGTTGATGACGGATGTACATTCATGATATCATTTCCGGTTTATTAGTAATTAATATCAACTTTGAAATTTCAAATGGAACATACTATATTTTTTTACAAATTTGAAAAGTGCATCAAATTTGCTTTACAATCATGTAAAATAATCCATATGTTACATTATTAAAAAGTAAAATGGCGTGTACTTTAATATACACCAAATCGGAAAGACAATAGTGAGCCATGACTGTGATTTGAAATAAAACAATTGTAATTATTATTATTAAACGAAATAATATTTTTTGTCATAATAATACAGAAAATAAGAATAAGGAACCCTTAATAACAACAAAATGATTTTAAAAAAATATTCAAAATGGCTCCCACTCTCTTCAATACATTTTGCACAACGTTTTGAAACAGAATAAGTAGCCCTTTATATTTGGTTAGCAGATAAAGATTAAATTGCTGCTTATTTTTTTTCTTCAGTCCGTTTAATGTGTTTACTGGTTCATTACAAACAAAATCACGTAGCTCCATACAAAAATCAAGTGGTCAGATCGCGAGAAAATGCATTGAAGAGGCTGAGAGTCTTTTGAATATTTGTTATAAAATCATTTTGCTGTTATTAAGTGTTCCTTATTCTTATTTTCTGTACTATTATGACAAATAATATTATTTCGTTTATTAATAATAATTACAATTGTTTTAGTTAATTGTTTTATTTCAAGTCACAGTCATGGCTCACTATTCTCTTTCGGATTTGGTGTATATGAAAGTGCCCGCCATTTTACTTTTTAATAATGTAACATATGGATTATTTTACATGATTGTAAAGCAAATTTGATGCACTCTTCAAATTTGTAAAGAAATATAGTATGTTCCATTTGAAATTTCAAAGTTGATATTAATTACTAATAAACCGGAAATGATATCATGAATGTACATCCGTCATCAACTAGCTTACATGTTGCTGTATAAATCATGTTATATGAAAGAAATTGCTAAGTTGATAAATAAGCGAGATATTTGCTGGGTCTATTAAAATATAACACCCTGTATACTAATGATTCAGATTTCACAACATGTTATTGTAATAGGATTTAAGTTTCTGTTGTGCCGAATAGCAAATAAAAATTAATAAATAATGTCGTACACGTGTCGCAAGAATTTGTTCGCCATTTTGAATGAATAACGAGTTGTAAAGTACTTAAACAACTTCAGAATCTTTCTAACGTTTATATTGTGTCATTTCGGGGAAATCGTCATGTTCCAAGTCCTTCTTCTTACAGACACGGTGATTTAGGAATTGAAAGGAAAGTTAAATGATTGTTTACAACTCATCAGTTCATGTTTGTTTCAGTTTCCTGCGTATTTAGATTCGCATGCGGTGAAAGACTAGTAATTACTGAAACTCTTTCAGCGCGTGTTGAGACGCTGACAGCTCAAGCATGCAATTTGAAAAATCTTCAGTTCGGCGTAATTTCTTCTTTGTGTCACTTATTGCTTCTTAAATATTCATGAAGTTGGCGGGGCCATGCTCTAGAAACGTTCAAGAGGATTAGAATTTTTTCTGCGTTTACTTTTCTTGCACAATATAGATACGTGACTCAAACTGCTTTATTCACTCCTCTTTTATATTTGCTTTTTATTTATTCCAAAGTTTATTTTGTACTAAGCACTTGTTTCAAAAATTATTTAAATATTCATCATCAGCATCTGTGGCGCTACAGCCCATATCGGGCCTAGACCTACCGGACACACCGAGCCGTAGTTTTTACTCTGCCGTACTGCCGGTTTTCGTAATTAAAATGCTACATTATTTAAGGCGTATAAGTGGCTAGTTTATAGCGCCCGAGTGTGATAAATACATGTAACTGTATTTTATATTTTACGACAAATCACACATTGTCGACAAGCGGATTAGAACTGATGAACCTTGGTTCGAGTGACGTCACAGTTAAGAGATGTGCCTGTTATAAATAAATTACCGCTTTTAATTTTAATTTAATTCCGGACTCATACTATAAATAAAAATAAATATGTCATTACGCCCTTCAGCTATTATTGATTGTGGCATTCTGAAGAAGCAGATCTCGGTAAGTGATATATTTATGTACGTTACATTCCCCCAAAGACAGGGTTCGAAGATATATATCGATCGATATATATCATGATATTTATTTTGATATATATCGTCATATTTTTGCAATGATATATATCCATTATATAAAAATATCAAATAGTTTTTGAGATATAGCCTCCGGAGAAGTGAAATTTTTCGAATTTTTCAGTTTTTCTACTTTTCCGAGGCTATATCTCGAAAACTAAATGTGATATTAAAACGCGCTCAACGGCATTAATTTTCTCGTGCTTCAGTTAACTTATAAACATAGTTTCAGCGATTTTTATTTTTTTTTCAATTTTCCGCCAAAAAAATCGCAAAAAGCGGTTTTTTAACATTTTCTCGAAAACCAGAAGTCATATGCATTTGAAGATTGCACCACTGGATTCAGTGGGTCAACATACATATGTATGTAAATTTTCGTTTTAATAATCCTACGATTAAGGATTTTTGGGAAAATTGAATTAAAATCTGAAAAAACCAAAGGAAATAATTAAAAATATTAAATTGCATAAAATTGTATGAAAATTTGCTTATAAGTCAATTCGGACACGGGGAATTCAACGCCGTTGAGCGCATTTCCATATCTTGTTTAGTTTTTGAGATATAGCCTCCGGAAAAGTGAAATTTATCGAATTTTTCAGTTTTTCTACTTTTCCGAGGCTATATCTCGAAAACTAAATGTGATATTAAAACGCGCTCAACGGCATTAATTTTCTCGTGCTTCAGTTAACTTATAAACATAGTTTCAGCGATTTTTATTTTTTTAAATTTCGCAAAAAGCGGTTTTTTAACATTTTCTCGAAAACCAGAAGTCATATGCATTTGAAGATTGCACCACTGGATTCAGTGGGTCAAAATACATATGTATGTAAATTTTCGTTTTAATAATCCTACGATTAAGGATTTTTGGGAAAATTGAATTAAAATCTGAAAAAACCAAAGGGGTACCCCTTAGGAAATAATTAAAAATATTAAATGGCATAAAATTGTATGAAAATTTGCCTATAAGTTAATTCGGACACGGGGAATTCAACGCCGTTGAGCGCATTTCCATATCTTGTTTAGTTTTTGAGATATAGCCTCCGGAAAAGTGAAATTTTTCTAATTTTTCAGTTTTTCTAAATGTGTACAAAAACTAAAATTAAAAAATAAATATCCAAAAAGTGATATTTATCTGATATATATCCTATATATCAGATATTTTGATATTTATTAAAAATATCATGATATTTACGAACCCTGCCCAAAGATATTAGTGGTGGAAGGGTAGTTTTAATGTGGTGAAAATTGTTTATCAGCTGTGGGAATAGAACCAGGGTTCTCAATTCCATAAGCCGAATTGATACTAACACACAATTTTCACGAAATAAAATCTACCCCTGTGGCTTCCCCTTCACTAATTTATATGGGGAGGGGGCGTAATTTGACAGCTGGTAACTGCACTTTATGCGAAGAAATATATCCCTTATCAAAATCTGCTACAGAAAAGTGCCACATCTAGTAATGGGTAAAATGCGTGAAGATATATTTATTTTATTTATTTTACTCCCACAATATTCTAATTTTAGTAAACGCCAAGGGATATAAATAAATGAAAGTAAAAAGATAAAAAAATGTAGAATTAGCAGTAAAAACAGAGTATAATTAAAACAAAACCACTACATTCACTTATTTAATTATTCCCACATAAAATCCGTTACAAAAACCTGGAGTGAAACAAACTTTCTAACTCTCATTTTCCCTCATCCGGTTTTCACATCTCCGTGGTAAAAGCTCCCTCTCCGGGAGTGTCGCAATGCACTTTCGCAGGCTGCGTTATTTCCGCTACGCTCATTGCTCGACGCCTACGAGCAGGGAAAGTCGAGACGCCAACCAGGAAAATGTGTTCTTCTGCAGCAGGGAACCAACATGAGAAGAAGAGGTTATGTAAAGACTGTAAAGGCGTTGTCACATAATTTTTGTAAATATTGGTTGAGAAAATGGAAAGATTGATATGGATGGGATATAGTCTAGAAATGGGGTTGGTGGCTCAGTGGTATCGAGTCGGCCTGTGGATCTTGAGAACCCTGGTTCGATCCCCACAGCCAACCAACAATTTTCACCAATTTAAATCTACCCCTGTGGCTCCCTCTCCACTAATATCTTTGAGGGCCGTGATTTGACGGCTGGTAACCGCACTTCACGCGAAATAATATATCACTTACCGAGATCTGCTTAGGCAGAGTGCCACACCTAGTAATGGGTAAATGGCGTGATGATATATTTATTTTATTTATCTAGTCTAGAAATTTATTCAATTTATTAAATGTGTTGTCATTGTATTTTTAATAAGATACTGCTCCAAGAAAAATTTTAAATTCTTCATCTAAATCAATTATTTTATTTTTGTGGTATCAAATTAGCCGCAATTTTTACCACATTAAAATTACCCCTGTGGCTCTTCCTCAACTAAGATCTTTCAGGACCGTGATTTGACGCAAATAACCACAATTCACACGTAAAATATATCACTTACCAAGATTTGCATCGGCGGAATACCATACTTAGTAATGGGTAAAAGTTATGATGATATTTTTAATTAATTATTTTATTCATATGTCAAAGAGAAGTTTTGACAAAAAGTAAAATTGTTCATGAACATATTTGAATTATTTTAGTGATATTTTGTGCACGGATTTCATCTAATATAACACCAAAAATCAGATTTGTCAAATAAGACACTAACAGTAATTTGGTGTCAAGCTGCGATCAATAGTTTTTGTACTGTGTAATAATTAATTAATGGAAGCGTATAAAAAATTGCAAAACTAAAAGCACTGAAAACAAACAATTTTCACCACAATTAAAAACAACTCATGTGGCTCCCTTTTACATACATTTTTGGAGGCCGTGATTTAACGGCTGGTAACCGAATTTCACAGGCATAATTATACCGAGATCCCTACGAAACAAAATTAAAACCATATTGGTGACAATTAAGGTATTTATTGGTAAATTAATACTAATAATTTGAATAAAATAATAATAGTATTACTGTCTTGTTGTTAGGGAAAAGAGAATGACTTAGTGGAATTTAAATGTGGGGCACATTTCAGTTGTCAACTCTGAATATTGAAATAAAATTTTCATTCTGAAATCTTTTCAATACGAACAAAATTCGAAATAGAAGAAAGTTTGCGAGTGTAGAGACTGTTTGTAATTTAATTTATTTAAAACACTATTTCTGGTAGGACGAGCCGAACGGTGCCAAACTTATTTTCAGCAAATGTTCAAGTTACAAAGAAATCAGAGAATAATTTATACGTTATTACCGTCAAAGCAAAGCCAACTTCAAGTCCGTAAATAACCGCAAAGGCCACACGATCCACGCCACAAAGCGATTTAATTTTCCGTATCTGTGAACGTGAAACCGAAAAACGGTGAAATGCGCAACTCACCATTCAAGAAATGCATTTTAATTCCTCCTACTCAATTTGTTTTGCTTGCCGAGTTTATTTGCCAGACTCATTGCACGAAAGAAAAATGTTTCCTTACAGCTTAATAGTTTTCATGATAGAGATTTTAAATAACATCACGTTATGCCCCATTTAGAAGGGTAGCACGAACTCTTTAAACATTTATTCATTAAATTCAACCTGCAATTAATCTTCTCCAAACATTTCTAACCTGACACAGTGTCTTTTATTCATGCTTATCTCATTTTTCTCTTACACAACAAATATTCAAATATATACATCCATTTATTTCTAGGTTGCAATCTTTCACCCTTAATTGCCATAAATTCAATTTCTTACATTTTTAGTATTGTATCTCTTTTAATTTTTGATTTATTTTACCAATACGAAAGCGATAATAAACAACATAAATTATTATTAATAATAAATATATTTTGGCGCTATATTTTTACTTCCTTGTACGAAGTAAAGGAAGTATTGTAATCGCGTTCTCAGATTTCAACGGAAATACGTGTTTTGGCCCTCCCTGAATCCATTTTGACTAATTTCGTCATGCCGTCTGTACGTACGTATGTACATACGTATCTCGCATAACTCAAAAACGGTAAGCCGTAGAAAATTGAAACTTTATATTTAGGAGTGTTATAACATCTAGTTGTGCACCTCCCTTTTTGGTCATTATACAACTACCGGAAGTGGTACTTTACTTTGGTATATAAGACTATCATATCAATGGAAATAACATAATAGATTTTGGTTAAAATAGGCTAACCGGAAGTGACACATTACATGAAGCTGCTAACAGTTTTCCTTGAAAAAAATGGTATGATTTTAATTTTAGAAATAAATGCTGCAAATAAAAGTTTTAGAGAATTAAATTCTGCGTCTAGCACATTAAGAATTTTTAAATTAGCTTCTTGCATAAACGAGATATCTAAATTTAAATATTATATATTTATATGGGGTAGGTGGCTCAGTGGTATCGAGTCGGCCTGTGGATCTTGAGAACCCTGGTTCGATCCCCACAGCCGACAAACAATTTTCACCAATTTAAAAAATCTATCCCTGTGGCTCCTCCACCACTAATATCTTTGGAGGCCGTGATTTGACGGCTGGTAACCGCACTTCACGCGAAAAAATATATCACTTACCGAGATCTGCTTAGGCAGAGTGCCACACCCAGTGATGGGTAAAAGGCGTGATGATATATTTATTTATTTATTTATATTTTTTGATTTTTAAAAAAATTAAGTTTGCTATGGATTAGCACAAAAATTAAAAGATTTAATGTCAAATATGTGCAATTAAAAAAATATCTATAGTTTAATACGGGTACAAGGAAGTCATGTGGTGCCCACATCAGATATTTTATTATATTTACATGACCTATACAATTACCATCGGTATGTTCCTGAGTTCAATAATTAACTTAAAAAAAGATATACAATACATACTTATATAATCAGCACAATTAATAACAATTGCTACAAATAATTGATCCAAATTATATTCCGAAAATCAATTAGTAAAATAAAATAAAATAAATAAATATAAATATATCATCACGCCTTTTACCCATCACTGGGTGTGGCACTCTGCCTAAGCAGATCTCGGTAAGTGATATATTTTTTCGCGTGAAGTGCGGTTACCAGCCATCAAATCTCGGCCTCCAAAGATATTAGTGGAGGAGGAGCCACAGGGGTAGATTTTTTAAAATTTAAATCAATTAGTAATAAGATTATATTCCACTTTATTTAAACCAATTTGAGAATATTGTTTAGCTGTATTTGATTAAACTAATATTATATTATGTAACAAGTTTTAGAAACGACTCTTTAGTTACAAGTGTGTAAAAAACGAGTATCTAAAGAGTTTATAAAACGTGTCACATACTATACTTTTACTACGATCACAAATTAAGACAACAAAATAAAGTAAGTTTTATGAATTATTTAAAAAGTAAAGTTATGTTACAATGACATATGCCTTAAGCTAACTTCACCCCGTGCTTAATATCTTAAGCCGTGACTAAAACTTTCGAAACCACGGCTTGTCAACATGTAATTAAGATGTTATTTAGCGCAATATAAACCAGTTACCTTAAATTACATTTTAATAATAGAAAGAATTATTTTGATAATTGGGTCCTTCAAGATCAATGTTCTAATGCCCACATCGAACTCATTTGAATTACATAGGTGTATTACTGTAATTTATATCTATATTACAAACACTAATAATATTTAAATATTGAAAATGAGCTATTATCAAAAAGAAGAAACGAAAACAAAGTCAATAAAAGAAATGAGAGCATCCCACGTACAAATTGTTCTTAGTGTTATATCCAGCTGCACAAAGCGAGAAACTTGATCCTGAACGAGAAGACATGACCGGAACAAAGCATCCGGATTAGAAAGAATTGTGCTCCGGACTCGGACTATATAGAGTGTATCTCATCGGAGTAAACGAGATCATAAATAATTTATGAGGTTCGAATAGGGCGGCCGCTGATTAAAAGAAGAGCACCGGATTTCAATTTTAAACTCTGGGAATTTTTAAAGTGCCCTGTACACATTGTCCACACTCCCGCTGGAAGATGTGATGTATAAAAAGACTTGTTTACCCACCGAGAATATGTTCTTTTATTTATTGCTTCAGTTTGTATAGTTCTACAGTTCTAGTTTTGTATTTGTTTGACTTTCCGAATAACCTTACCTGCACTCTAAATTGGAATTTTCAACAGTTATTTATTTGTTACTCTGCACCACAAAAACTTAATCCCAGTTACAATAGTTTCTAGTGAATCGGCCTAACATTCCGCTCTAAAATCCTACAATATAAATATTTCAAAATCACATAGGAAAATAATAGTAGGAATTAAAAAAAAAAACTCTATTAGTATTATGTGAACTATCTTGTAAGCATAAAGTTTATTAAAATTTTCACTCTCCCTAGAGCATTGATTCTTACTGGAAATTTTCTTTGAGTGTAATCCAACAATATTATTTGAATCGGATCCAGGGGAGGGTTCATGGGGGTCATGACCCCCTCCCCTAAGCATGGACTTTTTTTAATGTTAGCCCTAATAGTTAATTGGCCCTAATATATAATAATGATGTAATTATTTACGAAAATTCAATTTGTTAAACAAATTAATTAGAAAATATTATCTAAGAACTTAAAATTCTAAGGTAATTAAGAACTATTGTTTAATTTATTATTCTAATAAATAGCCAAACACCAATATTTTGTGGGAATATTATTTCGACCCGCAGATGTGAGAGGTATTATATTTAAGGCCTAGTCAAGTATGTGACTACCGACATTTGTACTTAGAAAATCAACTTCTAATTCAATAATTTTTGTATTCTATCGAAGAACCGTTTAGATATTGAAACTTTATGATTTAAAAAGTGTTGGCGTTCTTAAGGGAAATTTTTGAGGTAAAAAAAAATCACTTTTCCTTACCACGTTTGTAATTGTTTATAGAAAAGTAATTTTGCTTAAAGCTACACATTCTCCTACACCTAAAAATGTGATTTAATGCGATTCCAAAGACGATTTAATGTGATTGTAAAAATTATTTAAAGCAGGAATATAATATGAGCAAATACAAATGTTTTTTTAATTTATAAAATAATTTAGGTTTTATATATTGCTTCAAATAATTAAGTTATGGCAAACTTATATCAATTAAATAGAGATGGGTGAATATCAAATTTCTCGAATTCGAATATCGAATACGAATATTAATCAGATCTCGAATATTCGAGGTACTCGAGTATTCGAATACTCCTAAAAGTTTATTTATTTATTAATAATAATTATTTAATTATGGCCTTTTCATTATTTGAATGAAATTGTTAAGATAAAATAAAATTAAAACAAAACAGAAAAGAAAAGACGAAAACTTCAAATTTAAGGTGAAACGTACGGGCTGATGTTGGCGAAAAACAAATTTGAAATATGGTATGTCTTCTTGGTTTTTAAACAAAATATCTTTGTTATTAATAACTTCTAAGTATTGTAATAGCTTTAAGTTTATGTACAAATGATAAAGAAAAACATAGTCAAAAATTGAGGTCAACATATGGCGCGATATTCGAGGTTTTCGAATGTTCGCTATACTGACGTTAATATTCGAAAATCTCGAATATCGAATAATGCCAATATTCGCGGCATTCGACTATTCGCGGAAGATATTCGCCCAACTCTACAATTAAATAAAAATTTTGGCACGAATAATTCCCAGTATTAATTTGTTAAAGTAATGAAAAATGTCCAAGAAATGTTTGTATTTCCATGGTAACCATACTTAATACAATGTTTCTATTGGCTGTAAATTAGTGTCGTACAATTATTGAGCGAGGCAGGACCATATTTGTAAATTATTGAGGTGGCCCCCTATGTCTACTAGATTACAATTGCCTTTTAAGATTAACTTATGATTAAATTTCCACATAAATATTTAAATGCAAACCACGTCCATTACAAAATGACACCCGCTGACAACTTCACATTTCATTACATTCTCTACAATCTCATCCCTCAATGGAGTTAACACTTACCAAATAACAAACTTAAATGATTCACCTAGTTCACGCGAGCATTAGCGTCTCGCGGTTAGAGATGCGATTAACCACGCTTTATACCAGCGCTGCTCCCGCTGTCTTCAGGCACTCTACGCCACTGGGATCAGCAGGTGTGGTACTAACTACTCCATGTTCTATATAGGTAATTTGTTGAGGGTAGCGCACGCACTAGATACATTATTATACAATTAGGTACCGTGTTCTGCAATATTCAGACGTACCAAACAGTAAAGATCCAAAATTATAGCTTCGCTTGTATAACTAATTTTAAATAGGTTCATAGATAAATAGTTAGACTTAGGTTATTTTATTTGAATTATTTTACAACGAAAAAAATACAAAGCCAAATGTTCTAGATATTTCAAAAATATTAGACAAACTTAATTTAATCTACAGTGATACCTAGCCAATTAGTAATTACAATTAGTACTTAGAATTAATAATAGTTCTTGTTTGATATATTTATTTATTTATTTATTGATGTTACGCTGTACAACAGGAACTTAATCCCAATTACAGTACAGGGTCCGCACTCACCGAGCCGCAGTGTAGTAGTTTTATATAATTTTTAGATTGAGTGAGATTCGAACTCAGGATCTCCGGATTCGAATTCCGTATCGCTATTCACACCACCGTACTGACGGACATATGTTAAATAATGCTACCATTTATACCCCGACAAAATTAAGACATTAATTGTACTAAGTGAAATAGGTAGAAACATTATGTTTCTCTCCCTAGGTAGGACGTTTCTCCTCCTAGGTAGCATGTTTCTCTCCCTAGGGACATGTTTCTCTCCCTAGGGACTACGATTATTAGCTGTTTGCGGTGTTTCCTAGGTAACTAGTTACGCAACCCATATTTGACATTTGCCCCGATAAGACAGTAATTTTTGTGCACTTGTTACGAAAAGTATAATATGCTTCACGGGAGGCCACGATTATCCCTTGTGTGAAGTTGGCAAACCGAGACGTAAGCGAGGGTCGAAGGAATAATCGCTTGTTTCCCTCTCTTGATGCATAACATACTAAAAAAATTGAACAGTTAAAATTAAATTAAAATATTAAATAAATTTTTGTTACCATAGCAACTTGCAATTCTTTTCATATTACCCATTTTATGGGCTCTGAAATTTGTGGCAAAACTTACAAGTATGTGACGTGTATAATATATGGTTGAATTTGATAGTAATATCATTAATAAAACTGTAGGTTAATGTATCAGCCCGATTTTCAATATGTGCATTGAAAAGTGGCAAGTATAAATCCTGCCATCAAAAGCGAACTACGTCATAAAAACTACTTTACTTACAAAACCCATTTTCGCACTTCTTGTTTAATCAATCATCCCGTCTAGAGCATGATATTGCCTTCCATAACCTACTTAAATATTCATTTTCAAAAAGGAAAAGGTCGTAAATTCATCAGATTAAAAACAAATCGTTGCCGGAACAATGAACATAATCCATTGATTAGCAATATTATATAGCGAGGAGAGCCTAATGCGACAGGGACATTGTTAAGCAATAGTTCCCGGATTACTCCGGTTCCGGACTATGACATTAAGTAGACCGCTGTGACGTTACAAATAAGCCGATTATTTTCCCGGTCAGGTCTGATTACTACTAGTTAAGAACATCAGAGAAAATCATATATGTATCTCATTTCATCTTGTTCCCAATTCTATGATGTGGTCTTTGTTTTGTGGTTAATAATAACGATACAAGAAATTACACCGAAAGATTATTTCTTGCTCCACAAAGTTTGCGTAGAAGATCAAGATCAAAGTGATATCTGGATGTGTCATACGTCAAACTAAAATATGTTCTTATTAGTTTTTGTACGGGGTAGGCTATGAATTTAGATCAAAGGTACATGTAAATTAGTGAGGTTAAATTTAAAATTATATTCAGATAAGTTTCATGTTCAAGTTTTAGTCGATGTTTATATGAATAAGTTTGAAAGTTCAGCTTGTGGTTGTCTTCTATTTTCTTCTTGTTTCTGATTTCATATAAACTTGTTCAAATAGAGAACAGTTTACAAAAAACTACTCAATATTTAACACAATGATTCTCTTTATCTCTTTATGTAACAACTTGTGTAATCTGTATTAAATGTAAATACCACTCGTATTTTAATAATCTGCAGCACATTGTACAAACAGAATTATTCATCACACTATATCTCATAAAATGAGGTAGCACAAACCCTTGAAACTTACGTTAGCTTTTTCGAGCCACAATAGGTTAGAGTAATGAATAAAAATTAGTGAACATTAAAATTAATTTAATTTAATTTAAATTGTGTAACGGTTCTTTCAATGTTTAATGTTTACTCATTTTTATTAATTACAGTGACATGGAAAATGTCTGTTTTTTAAAAAAATGTTCAGAATGAATAACTGAATGCATAGAGTATACGTTTGTTGTTCAATTGTTTCTAATATCCGAGTTATAAACAAAAGAAAATACACACTTTAAAGCAATTATCAGAATGCCATGCGAAATAAAACAAATTAAATAACTTAATAACAGATATTTATTTGTCTAGATTATGTAGAAAAAAGAAAATAATAATTACTATAATTAATTTTATTATTAAATTAAATGCTCGAATAAATAAATAAATAAATAAATTAAAGTAAGCTTCCAATTCTTGTTCAATATGTCAAATAATGTCAGACACATCAAACAAATTATTGTTTTATTTCTCATGGCACACTGATAGTTGCTTCACAACGTGTATTTTCTTTTGCTTTTAACTCTGACAACAATTAAACAACAAACTTATACTCTATGGATGCAGTTTTTCATTCTGAATATTTTTCTTCAGTACAATTTTGTTCTAAAATTAATAGGTAAAGAGATATCGCTAAATCAATATTTTAACATTGAATTTCCTCTGTATACTGAGAGCCAAGAAATTATTGGTAAAAGTACATATTGCTTAGAAACAACCGAGTGTTAAGAATGACATAATTAGATCCCGAAAGCGTAGCTGAAAAGATTTAAATGGCATTTTGACACGATTGTCGTTTCTACGCAGGAATTATGAGGAATTTTAACAAATAAATTCATGACTCGAGTTATATTCGGTTGAGTATTTCCTAAATTCACGTTTTAAATTATTGTTCAAATGTAAAAATTTGCAATATTAAAAAACGGTTGCCTAGGATATTTTATTATAATTTTATATAATCATTCTTTTGATTCAAATATAGCATTCAGATTGGCTTATAATATAATTTATTTATTTATTTGTTACTCTGTACAACAGGAATTTTAATCCTAATTACAGTACAGGGTCCGCACTCACCGAGCCGCAGTGTAGTAGTTCATATAATTTTTAGCTTGAGTGAGATTCGAACTCGGAATCTCCGGATTCGAATTCTATATTGCTATCCACACCACCGTACTGACGGATGAAGAAAATGATAATACAAAATTGTGTATAGATGTAATATATGATATTTTCAAATCCGAACATTTTTGTTTGTATTTACAATTTCACTACCGCCATATAAAAATGTTACCATTTTATATCCTATTTCTTACAAATAAAGTAGACACCCGGTATATTTTTCGAATGCAAGCAACAACAAATGACAGGTTTATCTACTTCACGCCTCAAGATTTACACTTCCACATTTTTATCTTGCATCAAGACAGAACCATAAGCTTCGTGCAATCTTTGCCAAGAGTTCAACAATCATCTTCTTAAAGTTCTCTTGATAATATTATAAATATTTCATGATGTTTGTGGCGTGGTATTACAGTGTCGAGGCTGCTGCCATCTGCAGTGTAACTTGCAGTCTCATGCTTCATGCATCTTGTTGGATGCAACCACAATTCAAACTAGAAATCTTCCGTTGACATCTCATAGTTTGCATTTCCAGGCGAAAATGTCCCAAATATTATACATCTTTTTGTTTCTTATTTGATTCTGCTTCCTGCATTTTGAATTTAAATTGCTCTGAAATATTTTGGAGGATGAATTACTTATTAACATTTATCTGTAATTTACGCCGAAGAAAGTTTTCGATATCAAATTGTCGATCTTTGGAAGTTCTTATTCAATGACGGGAAATTAATAATACCACTTTGAACTTCTGGAAAATCGATAATTTTCACGGTAAATTTAACAGGAAATAAACTTTTGGCTCTGAATGTGCGTTGTGTGACTTCGTAAGTTCTGAATGCGAGTAGTCTTGTTTCCCTAAGCTCGATATTCAAATAGGTTCGGTCAAAAAAACTCTCAAAAGTATATCTTGCATTTATTTTACAAATTTGTAAATAAATAATTGCAGAATTTAAATAAGAAAATCTGATGTATTACTGTATGGAATTAGTAAATCTGCAATCGCAGATCTATCACCTCTGGAAATAAATCAAAAGTATGATATTTTGTAAGCGTTATATTATTTGTATTTATTTTGTATGTAAATTCGATAGATTTAACTGTCGGTTCTCGTTGAAACATTTTATAATAAAATTAAATTAAAAAACACTAGGCTAGTTTCAAATAATGTAAAGTTTATTTTACAATACGTACGAGTATTTCGGTCGACTAGACCATCATCAGGTGAAAAATAAGAATGAATTTGTACATTTGAGTAAGACTTATAAATAGTATACACAAGAAGTGGGAGATACATGATTGAAAACAGATGTTATAAGTACAATTTGGTTGGGGAAAAATACATTTATGTTCGACTGCATCATATTACCTTGTTTTACGACACTGTTTACTGTCCATAATCGGGTACTTTATTGGACTAGTACGATAAAAATGCAAAATTGGACTGCTGTCAATGTCACATTAAAACAAAATTCAAAAGAAATATTTAAACACCATTTTCTGTATGTATTATATGTGTCTTCATACAATTGTTAGATATTCTCTTGCATTACATGCAAGATCTTTTATTTCTTTTGAAACGTCTTCAATGTCTTTATCCATCTCAACACTTTTTTCACTTTGACAAATAGATAAATAAAGCAACAAATGCATAACAACGAAGCACACTTTGAGATGCAATGAAATGTTTTAAATATAGGTATTGACACAATCATATTTTAAGAGAAAATATTCTCCATGCAGTCGAACATAAAACGTTGTATGCAACTCGTACATAATCGGACTTTATAGACTCGCCTTCTTTATTAGCCTCGCTCGCTGCGCTCGCTCTGCCATAAAATTCGGCTCGTCCAATAAAGACCCAAATTATGTACTTGTTACATAAACTACTATTATGATCATAGTTGAAAGGAAATGAGATCAAAAATAAACTTTACATTATTTGAAACTAACCTAGTGTTTTTTAATTTAATTTTATTTTGTATGTCTTTCATTAAAACCTTTTGGTGGAGGCGCAAATAAATATGTATGTATACATTTTCCACTGTTTATCTTGCCTAAATTATTTTAGAGAAAAATGTTTAAAATAAATGATATGAAGAATTAAATTTTCTGTTAGTTTTATTTCAAGTATTTTTTCTAAAAAAATTTAAGAGTGATTTGCTGCGGAAAAGGTACACATATTCATGTTGCCATAAATAATTAAATAAAATAATTTTATTATATTATTTTACCTTAACCTAGTTCTAGATTCGAAAATAATTTTTAGGAAGTGACGAATCAAAAGAATACTTCCACACAAAATTGTTACGTTTGCAACAATCTTGTACCTGAGCAACAAAATATCAAAGCCGTAACTTTTCATTACTGATTCCGTAACTCTATTCTGTCGTAGCCAAGCGTAGTTCTAGTTGTTTGTCGCCACCATACCGGGTGGCGCTGCAGTAGCACTCAGAGTTTACCGATTCGTTGAACCGTGGATTTACCGGTAAAAACAACTCTTCTTCACTGAATATCGTGGCTGGTTGGTCTCGCAAGCTTCTTTTATTTATCGTGAAAAAACAAATTCGTTTTCAACTATCTAAATGTAGTTTGTGCTACGATGTACCCCGGAATTTAAGATGGCTTTGGATTCAATTTTTTTGAGAGAGTTCTTTTTGTTTTTGGAGGTTGGCATATTGCCATATCGATTAAAGAGTTTGTACGTGAAGATTCAAATTGCTTGTAGTTTTTTTGTGTTTTTGGTACCTGGAGTAATTTACGAATGCTGATTAAGAATTTGGCTCACAGCTCAATTGAGGGTTATCTTGTTGAAAGTACTGCCAACTTCATGATATATTGGCAGGAGATGTTACTTGCCAACTAGAGGTGCTACCAGAATTTTAAATCTCGATATTACAATTCTGCAATTTATTTATTTATTTGCTATTCTTTACAACCGGAATTTAATCACAATTACAGTAGCTTAAACAACAAATCTAACCACTTATATACATTCATATTTTAAGGTTTAAATTAGAGATGGGCGAATATCAAATTTCTCGAATTCGAATATCGAATACGAATATTAATCAGATCTCGAATATTCGAGGTACTCGAATATTGGAATACTGCAAAAATTATTAATAATTATTTAATTGTCCTTTTTATTATTTGAATGAAATTGTTAAGATAAAATAAAAATAAAACAAAAAGTACAAACAAAAAAGAAAAAGACGAAAACTTCAAATTTAAGGTGAAACGTACGGGCTGATGTTGGCGAAAAACAAATTTGAAATATGGTAAGTCTTCATGGTATTGTAATAGCTTTAAGTTTATGTATAAATGATAAATAAAAACATAGTCAAAAATTGAGGTCAACATATGGCGTGATATTCGAGGTATTTGAATGTTCGCTATACTGACGTTAATATTCGAAAATCTCGAATATCGAATAATGTCAATATTCGCGGATGATATTCGCCCATCTCTAGTTTAAATTAATATCAATGAGATTTTTCTTTTTTCACGATCCTCTAGAAAGTAAGATTTTATTCCTCAATTGATAGAAGCAAATGAATTTTTTCTACGATTGCTATGAAAAGTTGACAATTACGCTCTCATTTGTCATCGTAAAGTTGACGTTTTAATTATGTGTGTATCACGAGCGTAAAGTGTATTTGTTCCTCTTGCACTCTTGCAATTATCGTGCACGAGTAACAAAGAATCACTTTACGCTCTTAATACACAAATAACTATTTGTCATACGTGCACTGAAATGACCACTTTTAATGCGTGTAAAGAATGAAAATCACCATTTTCAGGAGGTTTTTTTTTTGTCGTCCCGTTTCAATCCGGTAAACATTTTATAGCCCTAAAACTGACCGATAAAACTTTAAAAGTCCTTGGAAAGTAAAAGCATATCTATGACAACTGTAAAACATCAAAATAGCATTTAAAATTTCTAATTTATTTGAATTTACATAAAAAAATAATAAACGCATTAAAAATGAGTCATTTCAATGTACTTGTTACAAAATAGTCTAAACGTCTATTTTAACTCGTGCAAAATAGAACTCGTTCCGGCCTAGGGACGTAATGTACTATATTTTTCCTTAAGAAAGAAAATTAAAACCATATCCATGGAAACTGAAAAATAACGATATAATTTTATGTTAATGACATCCCTGTAACTTCTATCAAGAGAGAAATTAATTTAATCTAAATTTATAATTTATTTCTAAAAATTTACTTTCTAAAAACAATTTTCACCAATTTAAATTTACCTCTGTGGCTCCACTAATATCTTTAGGGGCTGTGATTTGACGGATGGTAACCGCACTTCACGCGAAAAATATATCACTTACCAAGATCTGCTTAGGCAGAGTGCCACATCTAGTAATGGGTAAAAGGCGTGATGATATATTTATATTTATTTATTTTATTTAAATTTAAAATTTATTTCTAAGAATTTACTTTCTAATTATATTTATACCTTGTGAATAAAGTGTCATTATCCCTTGTTATAGATATTTATAACAATTAGAGCCTTTAATATTTGTTGTATATGATGAATATTTTTTTCGGGTACTCGAGATTAGAATAAATATAAATGTATCTAAAATATTAAAATCGTCTTAAGAATTTCATAATAATAGTGGCTAAAGAAAAGAGTACGGTGATTAAATAAAGACTCATGAACACAAGAGGTGAATACAGGTCATAGATTCATTATGAACCATTTTGGATGTTTAACCAATTTTCGAATTAATAAAAGAAAGAAAACGTTCATGCGTCCGTGTTAATTTGACAATAATTAAAAAAGAATTCGTGTTGACTGTTTCGCATTAATAAGAAAAGTTTTCAGTCTGCAGCTTTCATCATTGTTTTAAATTAAGATTCCTTTGTCGTGAAAAAATACTTTTGAAATTTTAATAAAGTCTGGCGTTGTGCTTTTGGCCATTTTGAATTATACCGGAACCGGTAGTGAAAGTGGAACGAATTCTCACCTTTTTATTATCTTTTCCCTCATTTTCTGACCTAATGTGCTCCCGGAATTCAGATATATTCATCTTATTATGTAATAAAAAGTCTGTGTTTCCAAATTAAAGCGCAATTCACCCATAACAATAAAGAAAGATATAATATATTTCATGTAAAAACCAAATATTGTTTTATTGGCAAATTCAAATACGCAAGTCCTGTTTGATATTTGTTTTGTCAGAAATTTGAATACATTATTTGAGCTATACCCGCTTACAAAAGATTTAAATCGAAATTTATGAAGTAAATTTTATTAAATCGGAGTTTTATGTTTTATGCTAATAATGTTTGAGAATATTAACATAAATCTAGATTCGATATCGTCTACTTGGAATCAAATTTATGGCAGTATCAAAGATTCTGAATAACTTTATTATATAAAATATTATTTTGATCATATAAATTTTAATTATTCATGTATAAGTTTCTACGTTCAAGGTTTAATTAAATCTTGTTGAATAATATAAAAATTTATTTTAATATTACTTTGTATATGTTACAAACAAAAATACTACAATTTTAATTTACTTGACTGTTGGAAAATTTGACTTTATTACATACTATTTTTGAAACATTATTACATTTTTACTTCCTTGTACGAAGTAAAGGAAGTATTATAATCGCGAAAATATTCGGTTCTCAGATTTCAGCGGAAATAGATATTTTGGCTCTCCTTCAATCTATTTTGACTAATTTCGTCGTGCCGTCTGTACGTACGTACATACGTATCTCGCAATTTTATATTTAGGACTGTTATAACCAGGGTTCGAAGATATATATCGATCGATATATATCATGATATTTATTTTGATATATATCGTCATATTTTTGCAATGATATATATCCATTATATAAAAATATGAAATAGTTTTTGAGATATAGCCTCCGGAGAAGTGAAATTTGTCGAATTTTTCAGTTTTTCTACTTTTCCGAGGCTATATCTCAAAAACTAAATGTGATATGAAACCGCGCTCAACGGCATTAATTTTCTCGTGCTTCAGTTAACTTATAAACATAGTTTCAGCGATTTTTATTTTTTTCAATTTTCCGCCAAAAAAATCGCAAAAAGCGGTTTTTTAACATTTTCTCGAAAACCAGAAGTCATATGCATTTGAAGATTGCACCACTGGATTCAGTGGGTCAAAATACATATGTATGTAAATTTTCGTTTTAATAATCCTACGATTAAGGATTTTTGGGAAAATTGAATTAAAATCTGAAAAAACCAAAGGGGTACCCCTTAGGAAATAATTAAAAATATTAAATTGCTTAAAATTGTATGAAAATTTGCTTATAAGTCAATTCGGACACGGGGAATTCAACGCCGTTGAGCGCATTTCCATATCTTGTTTAGTTTTTGAGATATAGCCTCCGGAAAAGTGAAATTTATCGAATTTTTCAGTTTTTCTACTTTTCCGAGGCTATATCTCAAAAACTAAATGTGATATGAATCCGCGCTCAACGGCATTAATTTTCTCGTGCTTCAGTTAACTTAAAAACATAATTTCAGCGATTTTTATTTTTTTTTCAATTTTCCGCCAAAAAAATCGCAAAAAGCGGTTTTTTAACATTTTCTCGAAAACCAGAAGTCATATGCACTTGAAGATTGCACCACTGGATTCAGTGGGTCAAAATACATATGTATGTAAATTTTCGTTTTAATAATCCTACGATTAAGGATTTTTGGGAAAATTGAATTAAAATCTGAAAAAACCAAAGGGGTACCCCTTAGGAAATAATTAAAAATATTAAATTGCTTAAAATTGTATGAAAAGTTGCTTATAAGTCAATTCGGACACGGGGAATTCAACGCCGTTGAGCGCATTTCCATATCTTGTTTAGTTTTTGAGATATAGCCTCCGGAAAAGTGAAATTTATCGAATTTTTCAGTTTTTCTAAATGTGTACAAAAACTAAAATTAAAAAATAAATATCCAAAAAGTGATATTTATCTGATATATATATATCCTATATATCAGATATTTTGATATTTATTATAAATATCATGATATTTACGAACCCTGGTTATAACATATAGTTGTGCACCTCCCTTTTTGGTCATTATATAACTTCCGGAAGTGGTACTTTACTTGAAGCCTATAATAGATTTTCATGAAAAACTATATTCAAATATAATTTAAAACTTTCCAAATTTGGTATATAAGACTACTATATCAATGAAAATAACCTAATAGATTTTGGTTAAAATAGACTACCTGGAAGCGACACATTACATGAAGCTGCTAACAGTTTTCCTTAAAAAAAATGGTATTATTTTAATTTTAGAAAAAAAGGCTGCAAATAAAAGTTTTAGAGAATTAAAGTCTGCATCTAGCACATTAAGAATTTTTAAATTAGCCTTTTGCATAAACGAGATATCTACATTTAAATATTATATATTTTTAAATTAAAAAAAAAAGTTTGCTATGGATTAGAACAAAAAATAAAAGATTTAATGTCAAATATGTGCAATTAAAAAAATATCTATAGTTTAATACGCGTACAAGGAAGTCATGTGGTGTCCACATCCCATTTTTAAGTTTGCGATACAAGAAATTCAATAATTATTTTATATAAACCAAAAGAGTTATATTTGCAAATGCACATCACGTTTCCTTGGTTACCATGTCAAATGACATTTCCCTCACTTAATTTAGTAGTGTTAGTAACCGTTTCCCTTACTAGTAAGGAAAGATTTTTACTTTCTTTAATAGTGAGAGAAATGGTTACTAAGAGAATTAAATTGAGTGAGGGAGAAATCATGTTCACAAGTAATGTTGAAAAAACAATTTTATGGTAAATATTAAAGATAAATACATCCACAGATATAACAAAAGTTAGAGAAAGTAATATAAATAAGTACACGAAATCATAATAATGCTTTTAACATGGCTTCACTTCTGCTGAAACAAAATAAGCTCTCCGCTATAAAAATAAAAAATAACGCTGAACATATTTTGCAACAACACACCATTACATAAAATATAAAACACCATCGCAGTACATCGCAGCGAAACCTGCAAACGGTATCCATCAGTGTAACCTGCGAATTACGTCAACCGTTGCCATTTTAAATTTCATTTCCCTGTGAAAATTTAAAATGATGAGGTGTTAAAATTAGATTTTTTACGACAAAAAACTGTAATTATTCAGAATACAAGAGGTGTAATGGCCCCTGTGGGCTGTTACGGCTGAAAAAGGGGCAGAAGCGCCTTATCCCATCCCTGAGGGAAGACTCTGCTAGAGCTCAGGCGACACAGATGAATACATAATTTAACATTTTCAAGTTTAGTTCTGAATATTTTAGAAAAACTGTACTTCTTCAACCCTTATTTTATTACATATGTTAACTCATATTTTACTTAATATTATTACCCCATTTTTAAAGTAATTTTATCTAGATATATCATTTACATCACAGGTTTTCAAACTTTTTGTAGTCATAACCTCCATAGAGGCAAAAATCACAAGTAAATTTTGTCACGACAATGTGCATTACAATAGTTATTTACGTATCAAGTGCAGAAAGATGGGTTTTTTTGAACTCACGGTCTTGCAGCATTCGCTTCGCTCATGCAGTAATGAACCACTCGTTCAAAAAAACCCTTTTTTGCACGAGTTGCGTACACTATTTTTTCTACAACCATAAACCAAATTTTGATAAAAATAATTTCAGAAATTGTAACATCTCTGAAACTTTGTATTAATTTAGAAACTTTAGAAAGATACCTGGTTTATTGTATCCATGACAACTGACAATGAAAAACAAACTCAATTATTTTGTTGATATTGAGGAAAAATTTCTCCGTGAGATTCTATAGACATTATAGAAGAGCTGTAACATTAATTTTAATGTAGTAAATAATTGTAAATAATTAGTTAATAGAAAGTATACTGTATAGAGTTTATTTATATTAAATTACTTTTCTGCACTAGTGCAGAAATAATTCACATTTTTTGCACTAGTGCAAAAATCTGCTACTTTCATAATAAAAATAAGTTCAAAACGCCTATTTTTTTAATGGTTGTAGAAAAAAATATAACCATTATTTCTGAAATTAGTTTTTAATTGCAAAAAGATCGAACTATTTTCTAGGGATTTTTGTAACATGTGGTAATACTGCCAAATAAATTTTGACGTTTCTCAGCAGATATAATAATAAACCGATTGTGCCCGAAAAGTATAAAATAGTATATTAAAACTAGTATTTCAATGAGTTTAATGTAATACGAATACAGTTATAAATTGGCATAGGAATACGTGTCTCATATTATTTTTCCTATAATGCATAGATTAACCTTTTATTTTAAAATAATATTAAAAATGAAGTAAAAATTTTTAAGCTTGGTAAATAGGAAAGATGGTAGTGCCGATAAATTTATTTTAATTTAAAACAGTGGTTTTATTTATTCCTTCAAATTTAATTTAATATGATTTACATGGCATTGATATGGATATTTTGAAATTATTTGCTTTGTGAAATAATGGCCAAATTTCATATGGCATTTGATTGATTTTGTAAACAGGTTTTCAAAATTTAATTATTAGCAGTTTAATTAAATTTTTGCAGATAGAAATAACAATATTTTGCCCAGTGATGGCATTTAATATTGACGAAAATTAAAAATTTATTGGTTGGAAGAAATTTGCGGTTTAATATTCATTTTGCTGATTAGTTGTATGCTGTATATCATTGTCTACAGTTTTACCACTACAAATTATTTACTGGTTTAAATAATAAAATAAAATAAATATATCATCACGCCTTTTACCCATTACTGAGTGTGGAACTCTGCTTAAGCAGATCTCGGTAAGTAATATATTTCTTCGCGTGAAGTGCGGTTACCTGATGTTAAATCACGTCCCCCAAAGATATTAGTGGAGGAGGAGCCACAGGGGTAGATTTAAATAATAAATATTTATATTTCGGATGAAACGTACGTAAATAATTGTTAACTGAAGATATTTAAACTTTGGTGTTATAGTTTTAAAGTTGTATTAATAGAATCTCGTATTTAGGAATTTTCAATAATATGTTAGTAAGTTGTATTAGTTCGAGTTAAATATTACTATCAATATCAAAATTATCTGCAAAGTTTAATGAGGAATGTCTGGTGAAGATTAATTGCAGGATTAAACATGGAACATAGCTTGCATGTATTGTTGGAGGAATAGAAAATTAAAGGTGAATTCCTTTTATTTAAATTCTTGATTTTTTTTAATTAAATAGTTATTTGTGTTTTAAGGGCGTAAAGTGATTCTTTGTTACTCGAGCACGGTAATTGCAGCGCGAGCCGAAGGCGAGAACTGCAATAGTATAAGAGGAACAAAGACACTTTACGCTCGTGATACTCGTACACACATTATTTTTTCTACGATTGCATCTTAAAATTATTTAAAAACGTATACGTACTGAAAATACATTCATTTTGGCAACTGTCAATATGACAAATTTCTATTTTGTTTGTATCCCTGGTAACTATTGAAATAAGCACGCATTTATAATCTTTTTCGCGCGTTGCCACTGGAGACGCGCAAAAAAGATATTTTTCGATTGTTCCACAGAAAACGTCAACTTTATGATGACAAATGAGAGAGTAATTGTCAACTTTTCATAGCAATCGTAGAAAAAGAAAATTAAAATGAAACAAACATTTTTAGTTTTATTGTAGTTATATTTTAATTAAACATTTTATTACGAATGATTATTATTCAAAATATTTCTAGATGTGGTGGACCTAGAGAACATTATACCCCCTGTCCTTGGTGAAAGAGTAGTGAGGCCCTTTTGTTTAAATACTATAAAATAAATGATAATTAGACGTCACTAATTAACAGCCAATAGAAACATTGTATTAAGCATGGTTACATGGTAATATAAAAATTAACAAGTAAATGATTCCTAAAAATATGAGCTAAGAAGGAATTTGTAAATGATATAATTTAAGGGAAAGTCAGAGGACATTCAAACTTGCACAGGTAACCCAGAAGTAAACCCTTGTCGTGGTAGTGGCCATGACAAACATAACGAGATCTCAACTGCCATCCTCTTCCCATTAACCCCATCACGAATTTCAAATTTCCGCGGCGTCCTCCACTTGTTGCTAAGCAACAGCAGATTATCAAAACACCGACGCTAGCAACGAAGTCTCAGAGGCATTGCGTAGTTTGCTTTAGCAATTATGACGCCGTTGTTAGTTTCTGTTGCGGCCGAGACGCCAGCAGGGCAGGGCGCTTCTGCAGATTGTAGAGGATACCTTGCGATGTGAACGCCGGTTAACGGATGTGACATCATTGCGAGTGTTTTATAGTCTTATTCCTGGCAATGTTTCCTGCATTTAACACCATTCAGTTACCACTAATTAAATTTTACCCCTTGAAATTAAATGGGGGTGTTGATGGCATACGCAGCGACAAACAAACTGTTGCAAAAGTGAAACACAAAACCCAAAAAAAACATTTTTTTAAAATTATGTGCAAAAATTACATTTCCTCACTCAATTTAGTTTTATAGTAACCATTTTTCTACTTCCGTTAGGAAATAGACGTTTTATTTCACTTATTTGAGTTAGGTAATGAACTGCATTATTTAACTAGTGAAATAATAAAGTAACATAGCAACACAAAAAATTAAGATATCTTGGTAGACGAATTCTGATGTGTTATTCTTTTATTTTTTGAATTTATAACTGTCATTAATATGTCAAAGTTTCAAAAACGCTCTTTCGTATTTATTAGAACGGAAGTAGAAAAAATTTGTATGAAACTAGTAAGGAAATAGATTATTACCTTACTTATGTGTTTACATAACTCGGCTACGCCTCGCTCTGCAAATTTTACATGCGTAAGGTAATAACCTTCATTTCCTTTCTAGTTTCATAAATAGCTATTTCCTCACTAGTTATGACAGTAAATAACTTTCTTCACTAGTGAAGGAAACAGTTACTATCACAACTAAATTAAGTGAAGGAAATGTCATTTGACATGGGGGCCAAAAAATATGATGTGCATTTGCAAATACAACTCCTTTGATTTATATAAAATAATTCTAAAATTTCTTTTACTGCATATTTATAACGTAATTTTCACGTTTAGTGTTGAAAAAAATAGTATGTAACATGTATGGGAAAGGGTCATTGCAAAACTCGTACTATTGGAGCACGAGCGATAGCGTTTTCCAATTAAACCCTTTCATCACTAGTATTACAATATACTATTAGTAAATAACATATTTATTATTATAATTTAAATAAATAAATAAATAAAATATATAAATATATCATCACGCCTTGTACCCATTACTGGGTGTGGCACTCTGCCTAAGCAGATCTCGGTAAGTGATATATTTTTTTCGCGTGAAGTGTGGTTACCAGCCGTCAAATCACGGCCTCCAAAAATATTAGTGGAGGGGGAGCCACAGGGGTAGATTTAAATTGGTGAAAATTGCTTGTCGGCTGTGGGGATCAAACCAGGGTTCTCAAGATCCGCAGGCCGACTCGATACCACTGAGCCACCTATCCCATTTATAATTTATTGTGAATATTATAATTTTTGCAACGACAGTTTTTTGCCAATAATTTTTCTTTGGTATTGTACATTTTTATTTGATTGGGATTCAGCTCGAGTATTGAACCATCGATTTGGTAAAGTGCTTTGCTATGCATCGCTAATTTCAAAGAAAAACAAGTCACAGAAATGAGAAATTCAATTAAAAATTTTAAAGTATCCTTAACTCTTCATTGGTAACATTTTCGTAGCCACTGTCCGCAAAGTCAAGTAGGGCAGCAGGAGCAGCAGCGCCACCAACCCCTTCCAGGCAAACACTGCAGTGTACCGCAGCGCTCCTGCCGACACACTTTGCCACTAATTCACTTGTGTTTAATGTGGACCCGCGTCCAGAGTGTGTCGTCTTTGCCAGCGCCGCCGCTGATGCCACTGCCACTGCTGCTAACCCCCAGAGACGAACGCCTCTGGTCGAGTGCTGTGTTACGCACATTAAGTGCGTTAAAAGCAGTTGCTAATGCGAATGTAATTTTTTAATAAGTTTGTTTTTTTTTTGAATTAATTTAGTTTGGGAGAGGATTTTGTTAAAAAAGTGTGAATGTGCTTATTGAATTAAATCTGTGGTTTTATGAGCTCGTTTAATTAATGACATGAGAATTTAGCTAATTTTGTGTTGAAAACAGGATTTGTTTATTTTTATATTATTTTTTATCTTCAAAATAGGTTCAGTATAAACTGAATTTAATTAAAATACACATGCTCTCAAAAAGTCTGAATATTGTTTTACACAAAAATACTTGGAACAAAAATAATATGGATTAAATTTTACTTTGAACTCGTTCCACTATGTTCGATTTTACATTAATCTTATACAAAATAATACTGAAACAAATCCTATAGTTAAATGAATGTTGTTATCTTGTGCGTGAGTATGTCACTTTTAGGCGAGAGAAAAAAGTCATTAGAACCCAAACAAGAATTTCACCAATAAAATACAAACAACATTTTTTTCTCATCTATCAAAAAAGAATAAATACAATAATTATTGATTTATTCAAGTAAAAGTATACAGGGTGTAACAGCGAAACCAACCACCGCCTATATTTTCTTTATTATTATAATTACAAAAAAATATTATAAAGAAAAGTTATAGAAGACCAAGGGGGACATCTGCTTAAAGAATAAAATAATTTTTTAAACCAGTGGTTCTCAAGTTACAACACAAAATTATATTTTTTCAAATGGGATTATACATATTTTGTAAGTCTATTCCTGATTAATGTTTGACTTTTTTTAAAGTTCAACTTTGAGACGCCATAACTCAAAGACTAAAAGAGATATTGAAATGCGGTTTGAACGAGTGTATTTCTCGTGCGCTGCTTAACTTGTACCGGTATTTCGAAAATTTTAAAATTTTTAAATTTTTTTTCGAAATTTTCTTTGTCGATATTTCAAACAGTTGAAAAGATAATGCAAATCTGAAAACACCAGTGAATTCCTCGCGTGAAAATACATAGGTATGCCAATTTTCAGAAGAAAATTCGAACGAATACATTTTTTATTACAAAAAATCGAAAATGGCCGTTTTTTGAAATTTTCTTAAGGGGTACCCCTTTGCGTTTTTACGGATTTTGGCCATTTTTCGTTTTTTTGTAATAAAAAATTTATCCGTGCGAATTTTGTTGTAAAAATTTGCATACCTATGTATTTTCATGCCAGAAATTCACTGGTGTTTTCAGATTTTCATTATCTTTTCAAGTTTTTGAAATATTGAGGAAGAAAAATTTTGAAAAAAATTTAAATATTTTCAAAATTTTCAAAATACCTTTACAAGTTAAGTAGCGCACGAGAAATACACTCGTTCAAACCGCATTTCAATATCTCTTTTAGTTTTTGAGTTATGGGCTTTCAAAGTTGAGCTTAAAAAAAAGTCAAAAATCGCTGTAACTCAAAAACTAAAAAAGATATGAAAATGCGCCTTGCGCCATTCGATTTCTCGTGGTCTGAATTATATAGAACCACATTTTAAAAATGTTCGATTTTTGAACTGGTTCAACCCAAAATTCTCATTATTTGTATGTATAAACGAAGAATTTGCGAACAAACTTCTACACAAAAGAACTTTTGAATTGTTTTGAGGTTCTAAATTTATACCTAACCTTTAGTTAATGTAATTTAAAGTAATTCAAATTCATGTTTCTTTAAGACTATAGACTATTACACTTCAATGCATTGCTGAAAATATTATTTTGCCTATGTTTACTTTTAAAATAAACGCTCTAATGTATTGCTGTCAAACTTTTTAACTGTAACTATGGTAATGATATATTCCTATGTTTACTGATAAGAACAACTCCCGGTATATTAAAATGAAATTTGTAACCCTTGTAATATGTTTGCGGGGCTTGTATCCACAAGGAACCAAGTATGAAACTAAGCAATCTAAAATTAATTCAGTCAGTTTCACAGGTGATTCAACCAGCTACATTTCTAGTAGAAGAAAGAAAAGTAAAATTCCCTAGAATGGCAGATTTATTCCCAAACTCAATTACATATACAGTCGCCTCTACGAAGCACGAACTAGTGCAGTGTGACATCGCACATAATTTACCTATTCTGGTAACATACAGCAAATAGAGGTGAGTGTCTTGTACACGACAGTCGTTGGACAAGTAAACAGACGGCGACACAGGGACGGATTTATCCACAGGCATCAGCCCTGGTATTTTTTGCAGGACTCCCTCCTCTACAATAGTATAATATAAATAAGAAATAAGACACAAAAAAAACTATTTTTTCTACAACAGTCAAATAATGTTCATCAATACGCGAGGTACGTTAGTTTTTCACCATATACATTACCATGTCAACGCGTATTTTGCGCATTATTTTGCATTCTAGTGTGCAAAATAAGTATCTCGTTTATTTATCAGGTTCCATAAGTTACAACACATCAATAGTATCAAATTAATATTATTGTTGATTGTTTTCCTTCAAATTACTTAAATAAATCAATAGTTATTGTATTATTCTTTATTTATAGTTGTAGAGTAAATATTGTTTGTATTTCGTGGGCAAAATACTTATTTTTACCGCGTTCCAATAACTTTTTTTGTCTCGACATTCTCACGCACAACAAAAAGACACTCATTTTGCGCACTACAAAAATATAGTTATTTGTGTATTAAGAGCGTAAAGTGATTATTTGTTACTCGAGCACGGTAATTGCAGCGCGAGCCAAAGGCGAGAGCAGCAATAGTGCAAGAGGAACAAAGATACTTTACGCTCGTGATGCACACATAATTTTTTCTACGATTGCATCTTAAAATTATTAAAAAACGTATACGTACTGAAAATAAATTCATTCTATCAACTGTCAATATTACAAGTTTGTATCCCTGATAACTATTGAAATAAGCGTGAATTTAATATCTTTCGCGCGTTGCCATCGGAAACGCGCGCATTTAACGTGTTTTTCGCGCGTTGCCATTGGAGACGCGCAAAAAAGATATTTTTCGATTGTTCTACAGAAAAAGTTAACTTTACGATGACAAATGAGAGCGTAATTATCAACTTTTCATAGCAATCGTTATACATTATATTTTTGTGTGTAATTATATATTGAAAGTAATTGAAATGAAATTAATGACATAGGTACTTTGCAAGATTTGCGATTTGCAAATAAATCAATAACTTCAGAAAGATCACATTTTTTAGCTAATTGTGCTACAATCGATAGTCATCCTAAATTCGTTAGGCGATTTTGACACTTTGTTGGCCGTAACATATTTTTATTCTAAACAGGCAGCTGAAAGCACGTTCACTTTATACCACAAACACAGAAATAAATATGCATTTGCACAAATACAAACAAGAAATAAGTTTAAAAAGCAGTACACACCTTTCGAAGTCCACACCGCCTTCCTGGTTCCATATTCATCAGGTTCTTTCTTCTATTCCACATTTCACACACTTATTCACTCACTTCCCTACTACACTAACACTGTATTCACTCGCGCACCAAAACACAACACTTTGCACTACTTTAAACTAATTTTTATTTCGATATACGGCTTAAATTTATGATATTCACCGTACGTGTTTACTTTTACTGTGGAATAGTCCAACTGGTCCCGTTAATCTGGTTGAAACTATTATGTTACGTCATCGGGGTTAATTGAACGAGAGATATCGAGTTTAGATACATTTATCTGCAGTTATTTTTATTAAATATAATACAGTTCATTGTATTTCTTATGTTTTGTTTTAACTATTTTGTATCGCTAAATCAGTGGTTATCAAACTTTTCTGAGCTGTGATCCTAGGACCAAAAATACAAATAAATTCTTTTGCAACGCTTTTACTTTTATGTGATTATAATTGAAGTTTGTAAGAGGGTCATTTAATAAGGTGCGTCACAAAAATAGAACCTTAATTTTGGAAAGTAGTCAAGAAAATCATCTCGTTACAAAATTTGTTATACTCGTAGTTTCTTAGATTCTTTTTTAGTTTCTGTAATAGTTTGTAAAATTAATTGTATTTCCAACAGACTAACTCAGTTGTAGTTAGACTTTTGGAGTCTTTTACTAATTACTGAGTATGGCACTTTGTCAAAACAGATCTAGATTTCCACGTGAAATATGATTGCCGGTTGTCAAAGCACGGCTCCCAAAGATGTTAGTGGAGGGGAAGTTACGACTAATTTTAATTATGTTTTTCTATAAGTTGTACATCTTAGTGGTATCGAGTCGGGCTGTATATTTGAGAACCTGGGTTCGATTTCCACAATAATTTTAAACACATTAAATCTACCCCTGTGACTCCCTCTTCACTAACATCTTTGAGGTCGTGAGTTGACGACTGGTAACCGCACTTCACGGTAAGAGATATATCATTTACCAAGATCTGTCATAGCAGAATGTCACGCCCAGTAATGGGTAAAAGATGTGATGATATATTTATTTTATTTATTTAACAAGCAATATTCATCAATTTAAATCTACCCCTGTGGCTCCCCCTCCACTAATATCTTTGGAGGCCGTGATTTGACGACTGGTAACCGCACTTTACGCTAAGAGATATATCACTTACCAAGATCTGCCACGGCAAAATGTCGCGCCTAGTAATGGGTAAAAGACGTGATGATATATTTATTTTATTTATGTAACTTTGATCTTGTTTTTTTATGCACATGCTACGATTTTCTGCTGCCATGTATAATTTTAATTTGCAAGTCGGCAAGCTCATTAATCTACATAATACCAATTTTGCAGAATGCATGTACACATTTGCGACAATAAAATGGAAAATTTACGTGCAAATAAATATAAATCTTATAAAATAACTTTGTATAAACAGAAAAAAATGAATGGTAGTCAAGTTTTAAAAAACAGCACTTTATAAATTCTGTTTACATCTACAATAGTGCATTGTGCTTTCGTTTCGTGATCTCACCATTCGGTCAGCAAAAACGGTGCTCTCTCTCCTGCAAGCTCTCCTGCGGAGCTTCTGTCCTCCTCCTGCTCAGATTTATCATTTGAAACGTGCACCAGCAAACGCGGCTTACAAAAATAATATGTACTTTACGTATATGATATCCTGGCTTTGGCTGTTTCTTCTCATGTTTGTTTTTCAAGTAATATTCAAAGTTTACAGTTGAAACTAAACTGAATTTTAAAACAGGTTTTGTGGTTGGGCCAGAACCAGCTAAAAATGGTTTATTTTTAACTGCAAAGCATTCGATATTTTCTTAGTTAGCAAATTAAAAGAATATTGTTCTTCTACGAGAAAAGGTATTATTTTTCACTTGAAAGGTTTTCTTTCAAAGAAAAATAAATAGTCCTATTTTAATTAAATCTTTCTTGCATCACACATACCAAATATTTACTTAAATAGTTTAATTTTCACTTGGTCTATATGGTTCAGGAAAAAAATCGATATAACGCCATTTTTAAAACCACGACAACAAACAAATCAAATATAAGGTATGTCCCATAAGTTTTAGCATAAATTTCTACCATTTTTTTTTTATAAAAACATAATAATTAACTGATACATAAGCAATAAAATTATGATTTTAAATTAAATAAAGAATGCCGAGGTTTTGGACGACATTTATATCGAACATTTTAGGGTGGTTATTTGACGGCTGGTAATTGCTCTTCACGCACATAAATATATCAATTACCGAGATCTGCTATTGCTGAGTTCCACAACTTATGTGGCAAAAAGTGTAAAATAAATATAAATAAATATATCATCACGCCTTTTATTACTTATTACTGGGTGTGGCACTCTGCCTAAGCAGATCTCGGTAAGTAATATATTTTTTCGCGTGAAGTGCGGTTACTAGCCGTCAAATCACGGCCCCTTAGTGGTGGAGGAGCCACAGGGGTAGATTTAAATTGGTGAAAATTGTTTGTCGACTGTGAGGATCGAACCAGGGTTCTCAAAAGTGTCATGGTATGTTTATTTATTTATCTCTTCACCAATCATTTATTCCCAAAATCATCTCAACTTATACATTCTTCTCAATTTCTACTCCTCATATAGCAACGTACTTGTATTTCTTAAAGATATAAAGAAAGAAACAAAATATGAGACATATGTCTTGTAAAAAAACAATAGATACTTAATATGTGATAATGACTAAACAATGGATGTTAAGTATAACAATTAATTATTCAGCAAACACGAAGGTACAATTATTTAAAGCCTTTAATTTAAGTGAAACCCACTTTCAGTATTGCGTGCTCAGATATTCATTTTCACTTCATTTGTCTGAAGAAAATTAGACAAAGATAATAATACCTACTATCTGAACGGTGTGGAATGAGATACTCACTTTAAATTGTTCTGCGCTCATAATTTAAAGCCGGTTCCCATTCAAACAGTAATAAATTAATTGCTGAAATGTCTGGCAATTTGAAATTATATTAATTCAATTGAAGCAGCCATTGTTCACCAATCGTTGCATTTTAAATAACAGTCCAGAATATTTAAAGAACTGGAATATTGTTCTTTTCACAGTTTTCATTTAAAAATTAATTTAAAATATTTGATATCATGTTTTGAGTGAAATGAAAGTACTGCTAGTTAATTAGCTGGAGCTCTTTTATATAAAAATAATTAAAACTTGAGTGGTCTTTGAGTTAGAAATAAAAGAAACAACAATATATAACCAACAAAACAATGGAAATAAAATAACAGCGATGAAAAAGCTGACGGTACAGATTCCAACAATCGCCTTCAATTAAGCTCTGTTCGCTTTTTACAGTAAAACAGAACAAAACCTGGGAAAAAATCAACAACAGAGACAAAATCGAATCGGTCCACGTTGGTTGTCATTGTTTAAATATTCGCTGCTTGATTAGAGACCAACGGCGCTATTTGTCACTGCTCCTGGAAAACAAATCAACGACTACCGACCGACCAAACGCCTGCTGAACTTTCATTTCATTACCATTGTGTTTCAAAATTAACCCTTTCATTTTATTCAGCAACACAAATATTTTAAACACTCTATTCGACATACAAAGATATTTACTACATTTCTAAAAGTCTGATAAAAATGCAATTAAGTTAAATTCACTTTCAAAGCACAAGATCTGTTATCTTTTCTTATCTTTTTATAAAATAAATAAAATAAATATATCATCACGCCTTTTACCCATTACTGGGTGTGGCACTCTGCCTAAGCAGATCTCGGTAAGTGATATATTTTGTCGCGTGAAATGCGGTTACCAGCCGTCAAATCATGGCCCTCAAAGATATTAGTGGAGAGAGTAAAAATTTTTAAATTGGTGAAAATTGTTTGTCGGCTGTGGGGATCGAACCAGGGTTCTCAAGATCCACAGGCCGACTCGATACCACTGAGCCATCTACATCTTTTTATATTCGTATAAAATAAGCAAGTGTCTGGGATAGACTATTTTTGTTGTGTCATGGGCAATCTCAATCCCATTACTCTTTCATAAACTAAAAGACTTGACACAAAAGTCGTTTGCAGTAACACTGTCATGTCAGGAGAATAGTAGCCAATTGAAATATTTAATTCTCATATTTTTTTTAAGTAAGTACTTAACTAATGTAATTAAAATTAAATTATATTCTGGCGGTATCCACATTTTCCTGAACATAATATTTGAATTTTGAATTTTATTATATATAAATTTTTTGGTCGCAAAAATTGAAACCAGAATGATTTTACTTTCGGCTCGATTTTCACGAATACTCTAAATGAGCTATCAGAAATCTTGAGATATTTCTCCGAGGCGTTATTATTATGTTCGTTTCTTACTTGCTATCAAACATTCCAAATAATTTGAAAGAAAAATTAGATAAGACGAAGATTTTAAAATAAAAATTATTTAACTTTTTTATTTTTATTTAACATGTGACTTGTCTACCACTATCTTTGTTAATGGTCCAATCTCTGGGACCGAAACGTCAGTAAATAAAGTAATAAAAAGATTTAAATATTTTTGAATTATTCAACAAATTTTATGAAAGGGAAATCTACAATTTTTATTTGTGTAAAGTTTTAAATGAAAATAAAAAAAATATATCATCACGCCTTTTACCCATTACTGAGTGTGGCACTCTGCCTAAGCAGATCTTGGTAAATGATATATTTTTTCGCGTGAAATGCGGTTACCAGTCGTGAAATCACGGCCCTCAAAGATATTAGTGGTGGGAGAGCCACAGAGGTAGATATAAATTGGTGAAAATTGTTTGTCGGCTGTGGGTATCGAACCAGGGTTCTCAAGATCCACAGGCCGACTCGATACCACTGAAATAATTGCAAATAAATAAATAAATATATCATCATCACGCCTTTTACCCATTACAGGGTGTGGCATTCTCCCTAAGCAGATCTCGGTAAGTGATATATATATTTTCGCGTGAAATGCGGTTACCATCCGTCAACTCACGGCCCCCCAAAGATATTAGTGGTGGAGGACCCACAGGGCTGATTTAATTTCGTGAAAATTGTTTGTCGGCTGTGGGAATCGAACCAGAGTACTCAAGATCCACAGGCCGACTCGATACCACTAAGATAATTACATATAAATAAATAAATAAACAAATATATCATCACGCCTTTTACCCATTACTGGATGTGGCACTCTGCCTAAGCAAATTTCGGTAAATGATATATTTTTTCGCGTGAAATGCGGTTACCAGCCGTCAAATCACGACCTCCAAAAATATTAGTGGAAGAGGTGCCACAGAGGTAGATTTTAAATTGGTGAAAATTGTTTGTCGGCTGTGGGATCGAACCAGGGTTCTCAAGATCCACAGGCCGACTCGATACCACTGAGCCTTAAAGTTTTCTACTGTAAAATAATTTAGGAAAGATTCACAACAAAACTAGAGCAATATTATGAAAGAATTATCTGAAGTTCAATATATTTTCACGTGCAATAAAGCTAACATAGTGGCTATAATAACAACGTATCGCTAACATCGCACAAATTTAGTAGAAGACAGCAAATATTGTAGCAAGCTCAATACAAAAACCTGGTAAATACAAAAACATCAATTTCTAATTTGCAATAGCGGCAATTTACATGATACAGCAATGCTGTTGTACATTATTGGGCAAGTAATAAATAATGATAGTTATCGTACATATTAAGGGTAAGAATTGCTTAGTTAGTACGAAAATACACCACTACATCTGGAGGCGGTAGTGTCTTCTTCTTATCTCGCCATAATTGCTTCGGTTTTCATGATTTTCGCGATTTATCGCTGCTTACCTCTTCCGGCTTACTCAGCGGTATTTTCAAGGAGATAAATTATTTTTAAATGTTTTTTGGATTTCTTCTTTTTTAAGAATTTATTTTAATACTTATAAAATATTCAACATTGGTATCATAAAAAAAAACGTGTGTCAATTGAGATGGTTTGCACACGTGAAACGTATGCCAGAAAATGTATATTTTTTCCTCGATTCCCACAGGCGACAAACAATTTTTAACTTGTTGAAACTACTCTGGGACTCCTCCTTTACTAATAATATTTGGACATCGTAATTTTACGGCTGGTACCCGCACTTTACGCGAAGAAATATATCACTTACCGATATCTACTACGACATATTTTAATTCTACACCCGGTATATACATAGCTTAGATATTATACAAAATATAAAAATTTTATTATTTACAAGTTACTTTTTATATTTAAAAAATTAGAATGTATTCTTGGCAAAGTTCGCTTCGCTCGCACTTTAACAAACAAAACCTGAGCCCATAGAACACTTGATTCATACGCACAAAACGTTAGCTTCAATTTTAACTAAAGTTATTTTAAATTTCAAACATTGAATGTGTTCTTGACAAAGATCGCTTTATAACCAAAAAAACCCTAACCTTGAAGGGTGCATGCTCCAAAACCGCAACTTAAATTTTTACCTCTTGTATACAGGGTGTTTCACAACTTAGAGCAAAAAATTAAAGGGTATATTCTGTACGACGTGCTGATCATGAAACAAAAAGAATTTTTTTAATTTGAAAAATTAAGGGTTGTTAACCTAAAACATTTTTTGTAGTATTCCACTGGATTCGCTTTCTTATTAAACACAAACAATGAAGTAGGTATCAACTACGAAAGAATAATTACACAATTCAATTATTAACAGTTATTTATAATAGAATTTTATTTAATTAATAACTTTAACATAATCATCCACCCAGTAACAGTGGCAACGAAAAATTTTGGACTGGGAAACATGGAAAATAGTTTTGCGATTTAAAAGAAAATTCTTTTTGTTTCATGATCAGCACGTCGTACAGAATATACCCTTTAATTTTTTGCTCTAAGTTGTGAAACACCCTGTATAATTGCAGATTAAAAATGTAAAAATATAAATTAATTAAGTAAAATCCATTAATTATCTATTGAAAGATAAAATAGGGTCGTTGAATGTAAAGTAAATACTCCTATTGTCTAGGTTTGCTGTACCGTATTGTGCCAGTGTTAGTTTCGTGTGGTGGCTGGCCTGTCTGGTCAACTAGGGAAATCAGAGGGCACACACGAGGATTGGCAGCCGTGGTTCGAGGGTATTTAGCACTTTCGATTGGGATTTATTCTCCATTCTCTCATGAATAGTCAATTTTTAATTCGAAACAAAGCTGTCAGACTGTTAGACGTCCGAAGGGTAGGTTCGTACTGATGGTGCGCGCGATTCACTTGTTTTGCGGAGTTATTTAAGGGTGAAGTGAGGGAAATGGCCCGTGATGTTGATTTGTTTATTCTAATTTCTTAATTAGACATTTAAATTAGGTTCATTTTCGAAAGTCTGTTTCATCAATTTCGCTGTTAAGACACGGAAATATGCAAATTTATTTCGGGAGAATTCATTTTATCAAATATATTTAAGTTACAAGGTAACCCGAACAAATTAAAAAAAATAAATAAATAGGTATATTATCACACCATTTACCCATACTGAATGTGGCGCTTTGCCGAAGCAGATATTGGGAAATTATATATTTCTTCATGTGAAGTGCAGTTACCAGTCGTTAAATCACAGTCCCCAAATATGTTAGCGGAAGGGGACCACAGAGGTAGTTTTAACGTGGTGAAAATTGTTTAACGGTTTTAGGAACCAAACCAGGGTTTTCAATTTCATATGAGTCACTTACCCCATTTAAAAATAAATACTCGTATAAATAAAAACTACTTTTCTCACTTAAAAGAAGAAAATAGTACTTTTTAACCCTCATGAAGAATAGTGTATTACATTAACGAGATGTAAATGTGTGTATATATATAACAGATCTCGGTAAGTGATACATTTATGCGAGTAATGTCAAATCAAATCCTTAATATTTTTTGCAATAATTTTGAAACATCCTGTATCAATTGCAAATGGTTTCAAATTTTGCAGTTTAAAATATAAAATCCTGTATTTGACAGTCCTCAAAGTTAATCCTGATAAAAAATATCGATATTCAAGTAGAATTACGTTCGTTTTAGTATTGCACAAAATCACATCCGTCGTAATCCGTGCATTGCAATTGCATTGTGAACATCACCATCGCAGCAGGCGAGATTTCTCGCTGCAGGATTCATCGTTAACGAGATCAGCGTCATCTGGCGAATCCTTCGCGAACGCATCACAAAATGGCGGCGTTAAGTTTCAGTCACGTTCGTATCATAATTCCTACACAACGAAAACTAGAATCGGACCTATAAATCCAGGCTTGTAGTGGCCGGGTGATATTTCTTCATTATATCGAAACAGACGGCTTGTGTAGTGAGCACTAAATCTTTAGTGTTGTCAGTTTGGCAGCACTGCTTGCGACGACATTACGCGAAATGAAGATACCTCGTACACTGGTATCTGACAGCCTGTTATATTGTAAGGAATTGCTTCGGAAAATATTTTTAATCTACTTCAAAAAAGACACTACAATTTAGGGGATTTTCTTTTGGGCAAGATAGTAATTAATGTCACAAAATATGAATATATTGAATGATTTGAATTGAATGATACATTATTTATTGTAATGAAAATTATCTATACCTTATGAAATTGGTTATGGGGTAGGTGGCTCAGTGGTATGGAGTAGGCCTGTGGATCTTGAGAACCCTGGTTCGATCCCCACAGTCGACAAATAATTTTCGCCAATTTAAATCTACCCCTGTGGCTCCCCCTCCACTAACATCTTTGGGCTGGTAACCGCACTTCACGCGAAGTAATATATCAGTTACCGAGATCTGCTACGGCAGAGTACCACACTCAGTAATGGGTAAAAGGCGTGATGATATATTTATTTATTTTATTTATTTATGAAATTGGTCTACTCTATATTATATATATTTTGATAAAGAATAAATAAAAAATAATTCAAATGAATCAGAATCTATCCAAAAACTAACAAAATGACGATAACCTCGACCACGCGAAACTGAAAATGTTCGGGGTTGTCTTTTGTGTGGCCAGTAATTTTTCAGTCGCGATCAGCATGGCTGTGACATTGTTTCAGCGCGATGGGAGGCGGCGGCGGTGGCGGTGGCATGCCGGAGCCGGATTACCGTAGGACGAAGTAGGTTGGGGGTGGCAGGAGGCAGGCGGAACGGAATCCCTTTCCAAGGATGACTTGATGTATTTCTTTGCCCTGAAGCATTGATCCTTCTGAACAAGGGTTGTAACGAGTCGAGATGATGACGGTGTGGAATTCAGAGCCGTATTCACATAACTTTAAATTCAAAAATGGAAACATATTGATGTATGATATGTTATTATATTTATTTGTGTATTAAGAGCGTAAAGTGTTTCTTTGTTACTCGAGAATGGTAATTGCAGCGCGAGCCGAAGGCGATACACACATAATTTTTTCTATTATCTGAAATTATTAAAAAAACTTTACGTACTGAAAATAAATTTTTGGGGCTGCGATTTGGCAGTTGGTAACCGCACTTCACGCGAAGATATATATCAATTATCAAAATCTACAACGGCAAAGAGGCACACCCAGTAATAAGCAAAAGGCGTGATAATATGTTTATTTTATTTTTATTTACTCTAGGTTATTTCAAATCTCATTGATTATTGTAATATTTAAACAGTATGGCCTTCTCGGACCACCAAAATAATTATATTTGAACCAATTACAATTATTTCATTAAAAAAAGTACTTGTAAATTGAACAATCGGTGAAATGTTTAATTATCAATTATGACAGTCTAAGTATATACTCGTATATACAGCGTGTTTCACAACTTAGAGCAAAAAAATAAAGGGTATATTCTGTACCTACGACGTGCTGATCATGAAACAAAAAGAATTTTTTTTTTAAATTCGAAAAATTAAGGGTTGTTACCCTAAAACATTTTTTGTAGTACTGCACTGGATTCGCTTTCCTATTAAACACAAACAATGAAGTAGGTATCAACTACGAAAGAATATTTACACAATTCAATTATTAGCAGTTATTTATAATAGAATCTTATTTAATTAATAACTTTAACATAATCATCCACCCAGTGGTAGTGGTAACGAAAAATTTTGGACTGGGAAACATGGAAAATAGTTAATATTCTTTTTGTTTCATGATCAGCACGTCGTACAGAATATACCCTTTAATTTTTTGCTCTAAGTTGTGAAACACGCTGTATATATACTTAGTCGAGGATATTTAGATTTACGTCTTATCGTTTTTCTATGTTCTATTATAATATACTGTCAAACGTTCCTAAATACTCAAATAAAAGTCATGGAAAAGTTTGGTTTAAATAAATAAAAGCAAAGTGCAGTTTTATGTCATATGAAATAATGAACATTGCTGTTAAAGTTAGTATAAAGTTTCACTTTAGACGGCTCATTGTTTATAAAATAATATGAGATTCAGGTATTCATAATTAATTGAATATGTCGCTGTATGTAATAAATTGTTAAACAAGAAATTTCAAAGGTAAAATAAATTGTAATCTAAAATTAATTAACTAATACGCGAACATCCCTCACCTAATTAGCAGTTAAGCAAGCATATTTCATGAATTTACCCGCAAGCTGATTCTTCACTGAGTAAAAACCATCTTCATTGTCTCGTTCTTGTTTTGTGGAGAAAATGGAGGAAAATTTCACGCTCGTTCAAACACTTTCACTCATATCAAGTCATCCATCTCTTCTTCTTTCACTGACAATCAGCCGGTCGACGTGAACAGAACAACCCCACAAACATTCAGATGTAGCGAGACGTTGGATGAACGCTCAGGTGTTCACTGTTCAGAGATATCGAAAGAAACGTGCTGTCACTTTGTATTTATGAATGTCCGAATTCGTTTTCTTTTTTGTTTGGATTTGGGTTTCGAGTGAAGATTTGCTTTTTGTTATAGACATGTTTTTATACGGGTTGATTTGGCATTACGGTTAAATACAATTTAAAACCTTCTAGATAATAAATAATTCTTCTAAAACTACCAACGGATATTTCAGAAATGTTTTACTGGTAAGAGTATTTTCTCCGCTGTCAAACATTATTTTAGAGAAGAGCACCAACTATTTTATTAGTATATTTGTAAGTAAATATTTATAAAATGATTGACGTCAGTACGGTGGTGTGTATAGCGATACGAAATTCGAATCCGGAGATCCTGAATTCGAATCGCACGTAAGCTAAAAATTATATGAACTATTACACTGCGGCTCGGTGAGTGCGGATCCTGTACTGTAATTGGGATTAAGTTCCTGTTGTACAGCGTAACATAAATAAATAAATAAATAAATAAAACAATTATTATCTATAAGACGGTATTTGATATGACAGACTTTTGTAACAAAGTAAAACAATTTAGAATTCGTTTTTGTTTTACTATCAACTCAGCTTCGAAAGATACAGACTAATTAAAAGTTATCTGAAGTATCTTTTGAAAATTTGAATTTTGGTTATAAAATATATTAGTGCCCGGCAATAGGGAATTACGGAATTAGAACCTGGAGATTCCGAATTTGAATCGCACTCAAATTAAAAATGAACTATCACACTGCGGCTCGGCTAAAATTGGGATTAAGTACCGGTTGTACAGCGTAATATAAAATAAATAAATAAAATATGTTTGTAATAATTTCAGTATTCTTCGATCAGTATTTATCGAGTTTATGGAGTTTCTGAATTGTCGCCCTTGTTAGACCATATGTGTGAGGACATATCTGGGAAAATTATTAATAATATACTTTAATTCGTTCAATGCGCATAATATATTATTTTTTTGATATTGAACTTAGGTACTACCAACCTATTTTGAATTATATTTTTACAAATATACAAATTATATTAAATAACAACAAAGACAAAATTAATTGTCATCTAACACTTGATGAAACAATGTTTAATAAAAAATATAAAATAAACACTTGGCTATGTTTCACAAAATTCTGCCTCCAACTCACCTTATGAGGGCATCGTCAGAGGCTGACCAGCACAGTTAGTAACCATAGACGCGTTTCGCTCTTATTAGAGCTCATCAGTATGGTATAACTCACTTCTTCACCTAAAACAAAGCTGAATTTTGTGAAACAAACAAGTGTTTATTTTATATTTTTTTATTAAACCTTGTTTCACCAAGTGTTGGATGACAATTAATTTTGTCTTTGTTGTTATTTAAATTGCTATTGCGTAGCTTTCCTTTTTTTGGTAGATGGCATGGCCTGTTCCACAAAACTTCTCATATCATCTTACCTGTTTGTTAGAGAGATCTTATTCTCTGCTGGCACAGTTCTTCGTCACCAGCTTCTTCACGTGAACTTTTTTCTAGGTGAAGAAGTGAGTTATACCATATTGTTGAGCTCTAATAAGAGCGAAACGTGTCTATGGTTACTAACTGTGCTGGCCAGTCTCTGACGATGCCCTCATAAGGTGAATTGGAGGTTTAATTTTGTGAAACATAGCCAAGTGTTTATTTTATATTATTTTAATATTTGAAAAAAAAAATTTATTTTGAAGCAAAATCGTAACTAAACCAAAATTTATAATTATCAAAAAACCGAAACAAAAACCTAAATAATATTTTTTTAAAACCGAAATTTCACTGATATAAAAACCATTAAACATAACCGAACCCCAAATATATTTCAGTTCAAATCCCTGATAGAAACTTAATTCCAATTACATAAACTTGTAGTGGAAACTGAACCACTTTAAATGCAGATGTAGGTATGTTTAGGATATAAGTTGAAATCAGTGGCTGTGTAATTATAACTGTGTTGCTAACATGACAAGCAATTACCTCAATGTATATAAAAGTAGAGACTGAAATATATAAGAGTGCTCCATCAAGAACAAAAGCTAAAAAGCAAGTCACACGTTCCTTCTCCTCTGACAAAATAAGTGGTGATAAATTTCCCAAAATACTTGACGAAAAAAAATCAGACATTGTTCTAAGTGACCAGAGTCTCAGGAGCAGGAACAAGGAAACCAAGGACGAACAAGAAGAAGAAGCGTGCGAGGAAATGTCCGGAGAAACTCGATAATGTTGACGCATAGAGCAAAAACGCCGTTTCTTTACATACTTCTACTGTAACCTCTTCCTTCTGCAAATATGAGTTCCTGCGTCGGGGAATGTTTGCTCTAGCTCTAGCATTCCGGGGAGGAGCTCTGTGTGCTGTTCTCTTTGTAGCAGGAACGTGGATGCGGGCAGGAAACGGAACTTGACTGTGAATTGTTGTAGACACTATCGCTTTGAGAACTGATAGTTATTGCGAGAATTTTGGTTTATGTTTTGATTTGCTGTTTTCTACTTTTTTTATCTCAGATAACTATTGTTTATCTTTGTATTTAAATTCGTAGCATAGTGTATATATACAGGATGTTTCACAACTTAGAGCAAAAAATTAAAGGGTATATTCTGTACGACATGCTGATCATGAAACAAAAAGATTTTTTTTAAATCGCAAAACTATTTTCCATGTTTCCCAGTCCAAAATTTTTCGTTGCCACTGCCACTGGGTGGATGATTATGTTAAAGTTATTAATTAAATAAAATTCTATTAAAAATAACTGCTAATAATTGAATTGTGTAATTATTCTTTCGTGTATGTAGGCGCGGTGGCCGAGCGTGTTAAGGCACATCTCTTAGCATACTGTGACGTCACCCGAACCAAGGTTCGTCGGTTCGAATCCGCCTGCCGACAATGTGTGATTTGTCGTAAAATATAAAAAAATACAGTTTCATGTATTTGAGACGAGATTATGCTTGAGTCTCAACATCAAAGTCGAGAAGATAATGTCTCCGAGATTCGTCCGAATCTCGATTATTTTAATAGATTGTTGTAAATAATGTCACAGAGAAGTTTGAATATCTCTGATATGCGCACAAGAGTAAAAAAGAAGATTTATTGAATACTAAGAATATAATAAGAATATATAAGAATGTAATATGGGGTAGGTGGCTTAGGTGGATCTTGAGAACCCTGGTTCGATCCCCACAGCCAACAAACAATTTTCATCATTTTAAATCTACCCCTGTGGCTCCCCCTCCACTAATATCTTTGGGGGCCATGATTTGACGACTGGTAACCGCACTTCACGCGAAACAAATATATCACGTACCGAGATCTGCTTAGGCAGAGTGCCACACCCAGTAATGGCTAAAAGGCGTGATGATATATTTATTTATTTATTTAAGAATATAATTTGTTTGTAGTTGGCACTGAATGTTTTTATTTCCCTAGGGAGTACTTTTCCTTTTTATTTCCTTCGATAAATAATAAAGCACACTAAATGATGATTTTAATAAGAATAAAGTAAATAAAACATATTACATTTCAATTAAAGTGCGAAAGAATTAATATGGTCACATCATTCAATCGCCAAAGACCAATGTATCACTGGACATCAAAAAGTACTAAAATATTTATTTGAAAGTTTGTTCTGAAATCCTTAATTCAATATTCTTCATACAAGCAACAAAATGAATTAAAACGTAACTATAAAGTTACCTAGTAACCAAGTATGTTGTGTCCAAAAACAAAAACAACTCAGTTTTATCAAGTTTACTTTTACAGACATTCCCCAACATCTTAGCTGATGTGATAAAGTCAGGAAAGAAATACTTTCTAAGTTTGAGACACGCCTGCTCACAAACTTTAAACTTCAAAAAAGCATTCGCTGATGTCATCAAATTTAGATAAACATGTTTTAAACTTGGCAACAAGGTTGTTGACTTGCAGATTCTTTCTTGACTAGTCAACATTGTTTTTATACCAACAGATATATATTCTTAACATTCAATTTACCTATAATCTGTTTCGTCGTGTTGCAAAGTAAAAGGGGTAAATTTACGACACGAAATAATGACAATGACAAGAACAATAAGTGATATTATTTATTTATATTATTCTGTACAACAGGAACTGAATCCCAATTACAGTACAGGGTCCAGACTCACCGAGTCGCAATGTGGTAGTTTATATAATTCTTAGCTAGAGTGGGATTCGAATTAGAGATCTCCGGATTCAAATCCGTAATGCTATTTACACCAGCACACTGCCAGCCAGGGCCGTCTTCAGTATATTCTGCGCCGGGGTGCGGGGTGATCAGTTTGCGCCCCGGCTCTTGTCAACCAAAAAAACGCAATGTAAATTTTAATGTTTCATTTATTTATTTCTCAAAATTCTTGAATTATATACATAAAACAATAAATTATATAAATACTTCAGTAATGTTTCATTTTATATTATTATTTAATAGGTACCAATTTATTCTGATTATTATTATTATAATTCTGATCCATTAGTAACTCGAATCTCTCATTTAATTTCGAGATAGCCGTGTCAAGTAAATAAAATAAAATTTTATTTTAAATTTTTTCATTGGGTCTAAAATGGGCTTATCTGTTGCCTTTAATTAAAATGTCTTTTCGGGGACATAGACGAGCAGTTTCGGTAATTGTTAGGTGTGTAGTAATAAGAGCTATTTTAACTTGCACATTGTGAGCGGTGTAACAAGTGCCGAAAGCGGTATGAGGTGTGTTTAATAAAATAATTTAATATTGGTGCTTATATTTTTTATTTTGTGCATGCATTTGACCTAACAAAGTGTACGAAACGGTGCAATGACGTTGATATTGAATGACTTATTGTTTAATGAAATATCGAAATTTCTAGCGCTCGGCTTGTGTGCGCCCCCTAGGACTATGCGCCCGGGTGCACTCGCACCCCTTAAACCCCCGGGTAAAGACGGCCCTGTTGCCGGTTAATACTATTGTGATTGTGGTGATATTTGGAAGATTTTCAAAGTTTTCTTTATAATTTTTCATTATGTAAACCGATGTCCTGTAAAGTTACTGTAAAAGACAGTATAGATCCGTTGTTTATAATTTTCTTTTTCATTTAAGTGCTGAATTCTGTGAGAAACAATTGTTCGGCAAATAAAACTGGAAGATTTGAAGTGTTTCACGGATAATAATTATTAAAAGTTGTGAAAAAGTCGTGTTCAAAAGTAAAACTAATCTAATTATATGAATCTTCAAAGAAAATGCGATTCAGCCTCGCAGAAACGACAAAAAATTCCCTATATAATTAAATTAAAGTAGATTAAATCTCTGGAAGTTTCTTGCACATTTCGTATTGATTAATTGTGCAAAAAAGACATTGCCTTTAATTAAAATTCTAATTTAATTGGAGAATAGTAAGGTAATAAACTAACGATGTTAAAAAATTGGTTTCGGCTGCAAAATATCTAGTAGTGCTAATTGTTTAAACTGTGTTACTAAATCGAGGTTGTCAGATTGCGTGAACAACTCAAGATTAAATATATGTTAAATGATGATATTAACCAATGATTAGTAAAACATAAGAAATAATTTAGAACATATTTCCAATTTTAAAATCGTGGTTTCTGCCTCTTATAAACTTCAATTTTATTTACAGAAATGTAACGGAGGCGCGAAAGAATTTATTTGTGATTTTTACCTCCAAAGGGGCTTCGAAAAGTTTTTAGTTAACTATGTTACCTTGCTACCGTAAAGTAATTTAACACATAGTACCACGAATTGAATACTACCGACTCAAACTCACGCACTGCAACTTTATTTGTCGCCCGACGAATAGAAAGTAATGTAATAAATCTGATAACTGAGAAATAGTATATTGTAATACTAGTGAGAAAAGGGTTTAACTAAAAAACGAGTACGAAAGTTACAGCACGAGCGATAGCGAGTATTCCAATAGTACGAGTCGTGTCTGTTACATACTACTTTTTTTCAATATTCTACGTGAAAATTAAATTTTTATGTTTGCGATACAAGAAATTTAATAATTATTTTTCGTAACACATGCACAAGAAACACATTCTTATTCCCTAATTTTAGAGAGAGAAACACTGCTTTTCTCCCCTAGGTAGCATGTTTCTCTCCCTAGGGACTACGATTATTAGCTGTTTGCGGCGTTTCCTAGGTAACTAGTTACGCAACTCATATTTTACATTTCTCCCGATAAGATAGTAATTTTTGTACACTTGTTACGAAAAGTATAATATGTTTCACGGGAGGGCGCGATTATCCCTTGTGTGAATAATCGCTTGTTTCCCTCCATTGATGCATAACATACTATATATAAATCAAAGGAGTTGTATTTGCAAATGCACATCACGTTTCCTTGGTCACCATGTCAAATGACATTTCTCTCACTCAATTTAGTTGTGATAGTACATGTTTCCCTCACTAGTGAACATAACAATAGCAACCTCAAAATTAACTGTTAGTTAAACGAGTACAAAAGACATAATTAGTAGCAAGATTTCTGAATAGACTAGATGTATGAAACAGATGGTTATAGAAAGATCGCAAAACGTCAATGGCATTAAAAACCCAAATATCTTTTACCGAGATTTTCTAAGTAACAAGCATGATAATATTATTACTTTATATTATTAAATGACATTTTTCAAATACTCCCTTCCTTCCTCATCTTTTTTACTTCATTTTCAGTTTTTACTATACAGTGTGTAACTGCAATTGTGTTAAATGTATTTTTAAACAAGCGCAGGCGATGCTGCCTTCATTTCTTATAGATTCGTTGTTAGAGAAGTGGGCGTAAGTGAAGATTTACGAAACAGGTGTACAGGAGCGAATGGATGGATGTTTGTTGCGTGATGATGTGTTTTGGTTGTGAGGAAAGAAAGAGTTCGTATGGAGGAAGTGTTAATGTGGTCGAATCGAGTATCGTGTGTCAGGATGAGAATGTTGACGGGTTCGTACTACCCCATTTAATGCGATATAGCGTGATGTTATGTATGTATCCTGATTCATCAAAATTATATCCGAATGTCCTTGCTAAAACCTGCAGAATAAACAACTAGCAGAATGCAGAATGTACATCCAAAACAAGAAATGCTTAAGCAATCTTAAAATTATCTTAACCTCCCAGCCAAGTAATTAAGATGATTAAAACAAGTTAAACAGAACGACGCGACGGCGAGGGAGAATGAGTTCACCTCTATAGAGGTCCTGTACCCGGAGCCACACAAATTGACACATTCTATACCTACCAGAGTTTCTCCCTGGCAATGTGACAACGAAGTTAAGTTTTTATGTTGCGAGCTGAATGTTTGTGGCCTGGAAGAAGCAGATAAGTTGATTACCGGTTTTACCGACCCGTGGTGCTGTAGCTAGACGCTAGTGTCATCCCCCCCACCTCTTAATACGGCCCGGTGTGCTAAAAGGTCAGTCTATGAGCCTGGCAATGTAATGATACGTGCTAACATCCTATGTATCGTCATTTTCTTTTGGGTTCACGTAAATGGTTTTTAGGGAATTTTGTTAGGATAAAGTTGGAAGTTTTAAAGCTTCTGTTGGCAGCCTTGTGACCACGTTATTCTTAATATACCACATATTTTCTAACTCGAACATTATTTATTACTGATCAATAAGTTAATCACCTTATTCTTGATGATTAGTCTATATGTTACCACCATTTCAGAATTTTATAATCAATAGTTATTATTAAACTGCGGATTATTTGCAAATGTATATCTTTAACTAAACAGCATATTTATAGTATGTTATGCATCAAGGGAGGGAAACAAGCGATTATTCCCGCGTCTGAAGTTGGCAAACCGAGACGTAAGCGAGGGCCGAAGGCTCGACCTGAAGTCGAGGTTCCCGAACTTCACACAAGGGATAATCGCGCCCTCCCGTGGAGCATATTATACTTTTCGTAACAAGTGCACAAAAATTACTGTCTTATCGGGAGAAATGTCAAATATGGGTTGCGTAACTAATTACCTAGGAAACACCGCAAACAGCTAATAATCGTAGTCCCTAGGGAGAGAAATATCCTACCTAGGTAAAGAAACATCCTACCTAGGGAGAGAAACATCATGTTTCTCTCCCTAGGGGAGAAAAGCAGTGTTTCTCTCTCTAAAATTAGGAAATAAGAACGTGTTTCTTGTGCATGTGTTACGAAAAAGTCTTTATAAGTTTCTATATGAATCAGGAAAAACTGAGTGATTTGATATTAATATCAATTTTCATATTTTACACATATTCGTATTTTTATACATATTTAAATAAATTGTGCATATTTCTATAAATTCTCATGAATAAAACTACTTTCATTTTGTACTTGATGTTAAAGTAAGCTTTAAGTTTTCTTTTTTTCCAGAGATTTCTAAAAACTAAAGTATTCCTATCATGTTGAAAAATTCTTCATTATGAATTTAATTAACATGCAATCACATGATTAATTAGCGCACGTAAGAATGTAATAGCATCAGTGTTCGCCGTCCGATAGCGTTAATTAATATTGATTAACCGTTCGGTTATCAGAGGTGCGAGATCTGTACCCGTTCTGCTGAACATGACATTCTGACAATTTACAGAAACGGTTTTTTTGTGGCCACTGCAGAAACTTTCTCCATTAAATTTGATAAAACATCAGCAAATATTGAGAGTTCATATTTCGCAATCAGTGTTTTATTCCACGTAAATTTAAATTAATTTTAGTATTGAAAGTTCAAATTTAAATTCGGTCAAGTAAATATTTAACATTGCTTTGCTTGTCTCTCTACCTTGTAATATAATATTTAAAACCAACGCGAATAAAACTGTATTCATTGGTAATTTAACTTTTCGCTTGTACTGTGGCTATTTTAAAATCATGTACAATTTAAACGAATGTCAGGGGCGGATCCAGAGGGGGGTCATGGGGGTCATGACCCACCCTAAGCATAGACTTAAATGTTGGTCCTAATACATAATAATGATGTAATTATTTACGACAACTCAATTTATTAAACAAATTAAATAGAAAATATTATCTAAGAACTTAAAATTCTAAGATAATTAAGAACTATTGTTTGATTTATTATTCTCATAAATATCCAAAAACCAATATTTTTTGGGGATATTATTTCCACCCGAAGATGGGAGAGGTATTCTATTTAAGGCCTAGTCATGTATATGACTACCGACATTTTCACTTAGAAAATCAACTTCTAATTCAATAATTTTTGTATTCTATCGAAGAACCGTTTAGATATTGACACTTTACGATTTAAAAAGTTTTGGCGTTCTTAGAGGAAATTTTTGAGGTGAAAAATGATTTATTGTCATTTAATTCCAAAGACGATTTAATGTGATTGTAAAATTTATTTAACGTAGGAATATAATATGAGAAATACAAATGTTTTTTATATTTAGAAGATGGGCATTACCACCCCCTCACCCCGAGACAAAATTCACTCCATGACTCCCCCCTAATTCGAAGTCTGGATCCGCCCCTGACGAATGTCGAATAAAAGATTGATGAAATTGAAGTTGAAAACGAACATTTCAAGGGTTCATGTTGAACCATTTAATGAGACATAACGTGATGTTATGTAGGAAAGGAATATCATTTAACAAATAAAGTAATAGTCTGAAACTGTTCATCCATTTTGTATTTTGTTGTGTACAAGGCTTCGTACATGTATTCAGCAGAGAATATACACGAAGTGTAACCTTTCAGATTGTTGGAAGAGCAAAGTTACCTGAATGCTTCTTGTTCAAAAACAAAAACAAACATAATTTTGTCAAGTTTCTCTAAATTCTACTAAATTATCTCGATAAGGAAACATAAACAGTACAAGTTAGATTTTATTATGATAATAACGAATTTTCCTGAAATCGTAAGACGTGATAATTTATTTATTTATTTATTTAAAGGAGAAGCCTTATTTATTTAATACAATTTTTTTTAGATGAAACATGGTACATAGTTATTAATAAAATTTGCGCAGATAAAAATTTCTTTTAGTAGTCACTTATACTCCTTAAATAATGTAGTATTTGACTACGAAAACCGGTAGTACGGCAGTGTAAAAACTGCGGCTCGGTGTGTCCGGTAGACCCAGGCCCGATTTGGGCTGTTGCGCCACAGATGATGATGATGATGCTGATGTAATTATAAAACGAGTACGAAATTTGAAGCACGAGTGACAAAAGATGTTCCAATAGTATGAGTTTTGCAATGGTCCTTTCCCACGTGTGTTATATACAATTTTTTCACATTGAACGTGAAAATTACATTTTTACCTTTGCGGTACAAGATATTTAATAATTATTTTATACAAATCAAATGAGTTGTATTTGTATTTACATCACGTTCCCTTAGTTACCATATCAAATGATATTTCTCTCACTTAATTAAGTTGTGATAGTAACCGTTTTCCGCACTAGTGAGGAAAGTTATTTACTTTCATCACAAGTAAAAGAAACGGTTAATGTCACTAATCTATTTTACACGATCCAGTTTTTTTAAATATTTCCAATGCAGTAAGTTATATTTACCGATGGAGAGGCAGTGAATAAATATAAATTATATATTCTTTCGTGCAAATATATATATATATATATATATATATATATATATATATATATATATATATATATATATATATATATATATATATATATATATATATATATATGTGTATATGGGGTAGGTTGCTCAGTGGTATCGAATCGGCCTGTGGATTTTGAGAACCCTGGTTCGATCCCCAGAGCCGACAAACAATTTTCATCAATTTAAATCTACCCTTGTGGCTTCCTCTCCATTAATATCTTTAGAGGCCGTGATTTGACAGCTGGTAACCACACTTCTAGCGAAAAATATCTCACTTACCGAAATCTGCTTAGGAAGAGTACCACACCCAGTAATGGGTAAATTTAAATATATTTCAAAAATGACTGATTTGAAATATTTCTTATTTTAATTTCAATATTACGTCACTCGTGCAAAACTAACTATAGTGATATTATGTTAACAAATAAATCAAATATTTTGAAAATAAATTATTTTTATCGTCTCTATAGAGATGAGAATAAAGTTATTAAAAATGCAACCATAGAATAATGAAGAACATGGCGCAAGTTCTCACCTCTAGCTTAAACACCGGAAGTTCCCCACCCCTGAGTGAACTTCCACCCCCAGAACGCTTTAAAGCAAACCGTGCGGTCTGTTGGCAGCAGCCACCGCTTGCCTCCGCCGCCGCTTGCAACAGCCTCCAGACACGTGAAGGTTTTAGCATCACGCGCCAGATTAATGGCGGCCTGTTTTGGAGGTACAATGGCGTCTGCCTTCTGCTTATTTCTCTTTGTACGCGGCCGCCTCAGTCGCCCCCGACTCGAGTTCTATTTATTGGGGCCACAATACGCGGTGGTGTGTTGCTTTTATAAATGAACTAGAGAGGTGTTTGTGTGCAGGAAACGAACAGGGGAATTTAAAATATCAGCTAAGTTGGAATCGGTTTGAGTTGGTACTATTGTTTGTTTTATTTACAATTAATTTCAGTGGATGAGATATGAGTATTACATGTAATGTTTCAAACATTCATGTAAATTTATTCTCTCTTGATACTTCAAGAATTCTAAAGTTCAGGATATTTTAGATTGGGAACCTTTACCTATTGTATTACATATTTGTTTATGTAGGTACCTATACAGGGTGTTTCAGGACTAGTGTAACAAACTTTAACAGCTTATTCCTGAGGTCATTTTGAGCCAAAAATGTCGTATGAACATAGGTCCTATTCCTTCTAGTTACCAAAATACAAGAGGTTAACATGCTTCCCTAATTACTTTATAGGAACATGTATCTTAATACAATTTCTTTACTTATAAGGTTAGACAATAAAGTAATGAGATAGTTCGTATACGCAACAAAAGTTTTATGTCATTGACATTTGTATATATTTGACATACCGTCCAAGTTTCATAACATTAGCTTTATTACTTTTTGTTCTGGATTTATTTAAATTAATAATATTTCAATTTTGCATCGAAACATGTTGATATCGACAATTCAACAACGAATGAAATTAATTTTTTTTTGTAAAATTATTGGATTACTGGATCATTTCAAATATTAAAGTCAGTTTATGGAGAAGATTGGATGAGTTTATTGCTGGTTTAGTGAAAGCTGAGAAAATATGGAAGATGATAATTGAACTAAATACTCAAAAACTTCAATAATTGTTAAAAATGAAAAAAGAAGAGGTTTAAAAAGTCAAACGCGGGTTACGTATAATAGATTCTCGTAGATAGTCATGAAATTGAAAAAAAGTATAACGTTTAAATGTCAAATAATAGCTATTTATGAAACAAGCAGGGTTCGTAAATATCATGATATTTATAATAAATATCAAAATATCTGATATATAGGATATATATCAGATAAATATCACTTTTTGGATATTTATTTTTTAATTTTAGTTTTTGTACACATTTAGAAAAACTGAAAAATTCGAAAAATTTCACTTCTCCGGAGGCTATATCTCAAAAACTAAACAAGATATGGAAATGCGCTCAACGGCGTTGAATTCCCCGTGTCCGAATTGACTTATAAGCAAATTTTCATACAATTTTATGCAATTTAATATTTTTAATTATTTCCTTTGGTTTTTTCAGATTTTAATTCAATTTTACCAAAAATCCTTAATCGTAGGATTATTAAAACGAAAATTTACATACATATGTATTTTGACCCACTGAATCCAGTGGTGCAATCTTCAAATGCATATGACTTCTGGTTTTCGAGAAAATGTTAAAAAACCGCTTTTTGCGATTTTTTTGCGGAAAATTGAAAAAAAATAAAAATCGCTGAAACTATGTTTATAAGTTAACTGAAGCACGAGAAAATTAATGCCGTTGAGCGCGTTTTCATATTACATTTAATTTTTGAGATATAGCCTCGGAAAAGTATAAAAACTGAAAAATACGAAAAATTTCACTTCTCCGGAGGCTATATCACAAAAACTATTTGATATTTTTATATAATGGATATATATCATTGCAAAAATATGACGATATATATCAAAATAAATATCATGATATATATCGATCGATATATATCTTCGAACCCTGGAAACAAGTAAGGAATTGAAGGTTATTACCTTACGCATGTAAAATTTGCAGAACGAGGCGTAGGTAATAACCTATTTCCTTACTAGTTTCATACAATATTTTTTTACTTACGTTCTAATAAATACGAAAGAGCGTTTTAGAAATTATGAAATTTTGACATATTAATGACAATCATAAATTAAAAAAATAAAGGATAACACATCAGAATTCGTGTACCAAGATATCTGTTTTTATTTATGGTATAGTTTTCGTGAGGCTTTTTTATCATTAGAGATCTGGATGTATGTATATCTAAATTGAAACGAAAAATTACTGAAAAAAGTAAATTTAAATTGGATTGTTCGTTATAATAAAAACAAATAAGTAGTCTTTATTGTAAAAATAAAATTACTCCCTCAGATCGATTCTTTTGAAGTTAATTGATTGATTAATTGTTTAATTGAATCTGAAAAAACTAATATTTCGCAGCATTTGTATCTGACATTTCCTTCTGTTTCATTTTGCTGTCATTTTTCTTGTTTGGCCAGTTCATTTCTCCCAACACTGAGATGAAAGTAGAAAAACTGCTACAATTTATCTTTTCCACAGAAATTTATGCACTAATTTTACTACAATATTTCATACTACATTATACAGAACATTCAAAACATCATGACACATTTACCAGGAAAAACGCTTGTTTATTTTCCTTTGTCAAATATTTCTGTATTATTTTAGGGGAAAATACTTCAAATAAAACTTTCAAACATCTCATATCTAAAAAATACAAATCGTTTAAACATTTTTCAAACATCATTATCAGTATAATATATTGCCTTGGTCGTAAAGTTTTTTGTACTTATTCCAAACTTGGTTACAGGTTTAATAGGCTCTGAACTTTGAAATCTGAACTGTAAGAATATTACTAAGTAAGTTGCAATTCCACTTATGACCTAGAATAGAATTTTATGAAACAATTTATTGTTAAACGATAAAAACGTCTTACATTGTGACAAAGTGTGTAATCCACTTTAAAAAATCCTAAACCAGTTATTTGAAATCTTGAATTATATATTACGTAGGAATATTGATAGAGCTAGAATATTTTAAACAAGTTATAATTAAGAATTTTTTTAATAAAATAGGTTCACCTTTTCTTTTATCACATCAGAAGTTGTGATATTTATAAGTCTGTGTATATCTATACCAGTATTATTTGCCTAAAATTAAAAAAATCGTACAATATTTATTGTATACAGCGTGTTCCAAAATATGTTTTCTGAAATTTGCAAAAATAATTGCAAATTACTTGAAACAAACATTTTTACTGCCACTGGTCTTGTAACTTATATTCTTTTTCGTAACACATGCACAAGAAACACGTTCTTATTCCCTAATTTTAGAGAGAGAAACACTGCTTTTCTCCCCTAGGGAGAGAAACATTATGTTTCTCTCCATAGGTAGGATGTTTCTTTTCCTAGGTAGCATGTTTCTCTCCCTAGAGAGATGTTTCTCTCCCTAGACACTACGATTATTAGCTGTTTGCGGCGTTTTCTAGATAGCTAGTTACGCAACCCATATTTGACATTTGTCCCGATAAGACAGTAATTTTTGTGCACTTCTTCCGAAAAGTATAATATGCTTCACGGGAGGGCGCGATTATCCCTTGTCTGAAGTTGTCAAACTCTCGACTTCAGCCCTCGCTTACGTCTCGGTTTGCCAACTTCACACGCGGGAATAATCGCTTGTTTCCCTCCCTTGATGCATAACATACTATTTCATATTATTACTATTTTCGGTTCAGTACGCTAGTTATCGTATAATATCGGTTCCGTTACGTTTTCGGTTATAGAATCAATAAATTTTTTGTTTTAGGTTCCGGTTTTTATATTTTGAAACAGAAAATATCGGTAGTGGTTTTAGGTTAGGGTATCATAAAAAGGTAAATATCGGTGCGATTGTCGGTTACGCTTTCGTTATGGTTAACAAATAATGTACGAAGAAAAAGTATTAATAAAATGAATGAATCTTTCAGAAAAAAAATTCTTTGAACAATTTTGGAATTAGTTATATTTGTATTTCTGCACGACGACTGTTATAATTTAGATAAAAATCACATTCAGCGAAATAGTCTGTATCCATGGTGTCAGAAAATTGCTCTGCGCCTTGGGGCCTAGGCCCCATGAGGTTTCACACCGCAGTTTACAGTAAAGAACTTTTAGTAATTACTTTTTTTGTTGGCACACCAATTGCAAAAAGGAAAACAACATTAATGCAATATTTGATCTAACTCATCCTTCCGTTTTGTTTTGTTTCTCTAATGGTTTTATTATACTATTTGTTTAAAATTATGCTGCAAAAATGTTTGTTGAACATATTTTACAATAAGATTAAATATGTGTGCAAATATTTGCATGTGTGGATTAAAATTTTGTGTGCATTTAATGTAATAAAATAAATAGACCGCGAAAATTTTACGAATTCAATTAAATTAAATTAATCATATATTGTAGAACTCAATTTGTTTCTTTCATGTACATTTTTATTCAAGCAAATATTTAATTTATCCAAAAACTCTGCAATAATTTTGACATTTATAATTCCTTTCATACAAGCTCGTCTCATATTTTGATCCCGAAATATACCTACAATAATATCCATCCATTTATTCTTAAGGCCGCTCCGGAGTATAAGCAAAAACGCTCAAAAATTATATCAACTTATCTGCTCTTCTAACTGACCAAATTTATTCAAATTTTATATAAATAATGATGTTTTTTGATAAAGTTTATAATAAACAAGATATAGTAATTTTTGTGTTTGGACATTATCAAACTTTTCATAGATTAGAGAGCATTTTAATATACAATTTATATATGAAATGAAAGATTTAAAAAAAATACAATTTTATGAATTTTTTGTTGAACCGGTTCAAAATTCGAAAATTTTAAAATTATGTTTCTATATAGTTCAGAGCATGAGAAATGCACTCGTTCAAACCGCATTTCAATATCTCTTTTAGTTTTTGAGGTATATCGATTTTTGACTTTTTTTTAAAAAATTTTGAAAAAAAGTTGAAAAATTTTCAAAAATAGTCAAATTTCGGTATAAGTAAAGCAGCGCAAGAGAAATACACTCGTTCAAACCGCATTTCAATATCTTTTTTCGTTTTCGAGATATGGGCTCTCAAAGTTGAGTTTTAAAAAAAGTCAAAAATCGATATAACTCAAAAACTAAAAGAGATATTGAAATGCGGTTTCAACGAGTGGATTTCTCGTGCTCCGAACTATATAGAAACATAATTTTAAAAAGTTCGATTTTTGAACCGGTTCAACCAAAAATTTACAAAAAATAAACATGCCTTCACCCATTCTGGCAGTGGCACTCTTTCGTTATAGATCTCAGTAAGTATTATATTTATGCTTGTAAACTGCAGTTACTAGCCGTCAAATACATGATGTTATTCCTTAATATTTTTATAAGCAAAGCAATTTCTCATTTCTGTACTATAAATGATTTTTGTTATTTATATTGATGTTAAGTACAGTTCATTTATTTTAATTCTTATTGTTTCCAATCTAATAAATATTTTAAGAATAGATAATAAATACAACGAATATTTGAATACACAATAACAGCAATTAAAAAAAAATACAATCCCTAATAAGTAGATCCTCGGCCAGCAGACCACGGTTCCAAGAACAGTAACACGACAAGTTGCTGGGTTTAGCGGGTGCATAAGAAAAATTGTATTCCCTCCGGAGCGCCCTTAAGTCACCCACAATTTCACTGAAATAGTTTGCTATTATGAATCTTACTTGTCTCTTAACAGAATCGCAGGCACAGCATAACAACTGAAACCTTAGAACATGGAAAAATCCCCAAATAATGAGATACATTCCAAATATAGTCTCTTCACCATTATAACTTTCTCGATCTATTACAAACAAAATGCCGTAATACGAACTAAACAAGATCTCAAAAAATGAAATCCATGTGGAAATTACCAATTGCACAGAAAACATAGAATTCAAATCCAATACGACGTCACACAAATCAGAATGAATTTTAAACAATCTCGACAGCTTAGCAATCACAAGTTTTGTCTGCACTACGTTGTTCAAATGTTGTAGAAAAACTTGTGATTGTTCATTGTCTGAAACAACAACACTTGACGTCATCGTGGAAATGTTTCTGTTTATACATCGAAAACATTCCGAGATGAAAAAAATAAAATTCACGAAAACGCATTCCACCAGATAGAATGTATTTAAGAAGAAAAAGAAAAAGAAATACAATTTATTTGTAAGATTCAACCAAATTCCCAGTATTATTGAGCTGATAGCAATCGCCATGAAATGGAAATATGCTATGAACACAGCTGAAGTTAGGAATTCAGACAATTGAAGCTTTATCAATCCATGAATTGCTTCTTTTTCGTTTAATACTTCATTACCAATTATTAGCACTGTTCTCATATGCTTTCTAAATCGTTTAAACTGCACTAAAAACATTGTAAGGCCTAATACAGCACAGGATACAAATTGGGCTTGCTCGAATTTACTCAATACTTCATTGAATGGATCTCCTTGGAAAAAATGCGAAACACCGAAACAAATTAAAACGTACAAGTTAATTGTTTGTATTACACCCCACCAGCAATATTTTATATCATCTGGTTCCACTTTATAAGGGAATACTCCGAATATTCGTAAATAACAAATAAATGGATTGGCGTGTTTCAAAATCTTACGCATATTATCAACATTTTTAACCGATTTGTCAGACTTCATCATGAGGAGATTTATATTTCAAACGACTGTCTCAGTGGTTCTGATTCCGCTATAAGTTACTGTAATTGGAAATATATTCCTGCTGAGCAGAAAATAAATAAAATTTGATACTACTACAACTCATTAGTAGAAGTAATTAATGAATAATTAAATATTTCAGTTCATCTAGTTTATTATCTTACATGTGAATTTATTTAATTTTTATTGGGATTCGATCAAACTATTATTAGTAATTAATATAGTAAGTTTTACATATAGAAGAAATGTCATCAATTGTGAAAAAGCTTAATTCAGAAAAAACTAGTACACTATCTAAAATATTTTAAAAGTTAATAAAGAATTGGAATAAAAGATAAATATAAAATAAATATTTAATCACGCCTTTTACCCATTACTGAGTGTAGCGCTCTACCGAAGCAGATCTCGGTAAGTGATATATTTCTTCGCGTGAAGTGCGGTTACAACCCGTCAAATCACGGCCCCCAAAGATATTAGTGGAGGGGAAGCCACGGAGGTAGATTTAATTTGGTAAAAAATGGAGCGTGAAGAATAAACGAGCTTGTATGAAAAGAATTATGAATGTGGTTGAAGCAAAAGTGGTGTGTCAGGATAGGAATGTTTGGAGAAAATTAATTGCAGGATAAATATGATGAATGAAGACAAGCGTATGATTCTTGATTTTAGATTAATTGGTTAGATGTTTTGAGTGTTTACCTGCAATTGTGCGGAGACGATCTTCAGAAACAAGCGCAGTGTACACTAGCGAATGGATGAATGTTTGTTGTGTGTTGATGGATTTTGGTTGTGAGAAAAGAAAGAGTTTGTATGGAGGAAGTGTTAATGTGGTCGAATCGAGTATCGTGTGTCAGGATGAGAATGTTGACGGGTTCGTGCTACCCCATTTAATGGGATATAGCGTGATGTTATGTATGTATGTATGTATGTATGTAAAAATGGAATAAAAGATTATTGAATAAATAAATAAATATATCATCACGCCTTTTACCCATTACTGGGTGTGGCACTCGGCCTAAGCAGATCTCGGTAAGTGATATATTTTTTCGCGTGAAGTGCGGTTACCAGCCGTCAAATCACGGCCGCCAAAGATATTAGTGGAGGGGGAGCCACAGGGGTAGATTTAATTTGATGAAAATTGGAATAAAAGATTATTGAATAAATAAATAAATATATCATCACGCCTTTTACCCATTACTGGGTGTGGCACTCGGCCTAAGCAGATCTCGGTAAGTGATATATTTTTTCTCGTGAAGTGCGGTTACCAGCCGTCAAATCACGGCCCCCAAAGATATTAGTGGAGGGAGTGCCACAGTGGTAGATTTAAATTGGTGAAAAATGTTTGTCGACTGTGGGGATCGAACCTGGGTTCTCAAGATCCACAGGCCGGCTCGATACCACTGAGCCACCTACCCCATAAAGAATATTGAATAATAATTAAATTTGTTATAAAAAAAAATTAAACAAATTTTACCGGCTACAAATTTACAGTGTAGACATAACCCTACACACAAAATTCATTTAGTTTCATTTTTGATGATGTAAGTGAATCCCATAGTTCTATTTCTGTGAAACAAATAAATATTAAAAGAATTAGAAAAATGATAGAATTAATTCCAGGAATAAATACGAGTAGACAGATATGAATAAAGGTTTATTGCATGAATGAAAGACGAGACGAGCTTTTAAGAAAATAATTATTTATTTATTTATGTTACGCTGTACAACAGGAATTTAATCCCAATTACAGTACTGGGTCCGCACTCACCGAGCTGCAGTGTGATAGTTTATATAATTTTTAGCTTGAGTGCGATTCAAACTCGGGATCTCCGGATTCGAATTCCGTATCGCTATCCACACCACCGTACTGACGGACAACAAATTATGAAAGTGGATGAAGCTTGGTGCAACAGGATAGGAATGTTTGTTGAAGATTAATTACAGGACGAAACTAATACAAGTTTCTGGTATAACGAAAGCTGAACTACACCATCTACATTCTGTTCCTGAGCTTTCAGTAAGAATCTTCATCATCTGTGGCGCTACAGCCCAAATCGGGCCTGGGTCTACCGGGCACATCGAGCCGCAGTTTTAACACTGCCGTACTGCCGGTTTTCGTAGTCGAATGCTACATTATTTAAGCTGCACTGCACTATCTAAATTCTGTTCCTGAGCTTTCAGTTAGAATAGAAGTTTTAAAATATTTTCTTTGGCATTTAAAGATGGATAAAAATTTGCTGCAGGAAAGAAACAAACTAGTATGTAAGTAATTGCAAAATGAATCTAAACTATATTTGAAGGGTTCGTGCGACTACATTTTCTGGGACATAACATAAAGGACAAACGATTAAATATCGATTACACGGTCACAAGTGGATCAAGTTTCACATCCTGCTGTAAAGTATCAAGATATCCATGAAAGGTAGCTAGAGTATGCATCAACTAAGTCACATCGTTAATGAAACATCCTGTGACCTTTCCTGCTTGCCTCCTGCACCAAGATTTAATTACGAACGGGCCTGCAGATAAGACAGGGCTGGATATTACCGACGCGGCTGCTTACTTTACGATATAGCTTGTAAGGACTTCATTGTCTTAAGTTTTCTCGGCTTTGAAGATTCTTGACACTACATAGAAGAGATGAGACCTTCTCCCGTCACCTTATTTTCGTTTAGTTTTCATCTATTTCCACTCCTTGCAATGTAAGTTCTCCTTTGTTCCTTAGTTATCTCAAGGTGGTTGTTTTCCAGAAGGCCTTGACATTCAATGCCACTTTATTAATATCGTACTTTGCTCAAGAATTCTAATTAAATTCTATACTTACAAAATTCATACGCAGGTAATTATTGAATTATAACCTAATTTTCAGGGCCACATGACTATAATATAATATGGGGTAGGTGGCTCATTGGTGGATCTTGAGAATCCTGGTTCGATCCCCACAGCCGACAAACAATTTTCACCAAATTAAAATCTACCCCCGTGGCTCCCTCTCCACTAATATCTTTGGGGGCAGTGATTTGATGCCTGGTAATCGCACTTCACGCGAAGAAATATATCACTTACCGAGATCTGCTTAGGCATAGTGCCACACCCAGTAATGGATAAAAGGCGTGATGATATTTTTATTTTACATAACTAACAATTCCGTAATTATTTTATAGATAAATGATTCAACGAAAAAATACATAATTCACATAAAAAGGTGAATAAATTTACTTTTGATGTCATTGGTTTGCTACTGTTTTGATTTATTCTAATTATTTTATTTGTAATTTTACTTCGGAATACAACAAATATTTTTACAATAATTTCTTTTAAATTGTGGCAATTTTTGATTAGATCAGCGGAAATACAAGAAATGTAATCGATAGAATATGTTAATTATAAGTTCTAAAAATACATTACTTAATGAAATGCAATTTTCATTAAAAAAAAATCATTTAATAATGTTTTAGAATTAATAATTTTGTATATGACTTGAATTTACGTATTGTCGATGTATTTGACATACATTCTTCTAAATTTTATTAATACTTTTTTACAATTTTAATCTATGGTTACTAACTATGCTGGTAGGTCTCCGAGAATTATAATATATCTAGTAGGTTAACTTTGAGGCTGAAATCTAAAGGACTTAGACAAGTAGTTTATTTAATTTTTATTATTGAATTTATTTCACTAAGTATTGGCAACCTGAATAATTTTTGTCTTTCATTTTTATTTTCGTACTATTAATGTAATCTGTAGCATTTTCATTTTATATAGATCAAGAATAAATCTAAAAATTTTACTTTTTGATAGGGTAATGAAAAGAATCTACCTCCTGAAAAAGTGTTGTTTTTTTCCTTAAGTGCTTTATAGCTCTCGTCTTCGGGTTAGAAAATGAAACCTTCGGGAAGAAATGTCTCACTTTCTTACTTTAATATACAAATATATTTTTAAAGTATATTTCGCTAAATTATATATAAATTTCTAGCTAATACATATTCTATGCTATTTTAAATTTCATTGTAAATAACGGCTAATGAGAATCATATGCTGAAACATATAATACCAATAATCTCATTTGCAACATCGAAATTGTCAATAACTTGGACCAAGTTTAAATTGGGATATTGTGTATAGAATATAAGCAAATATCTTTACTCGCACGACTTCAATATCTTCATTAGTTAATATTCAGTGAACGTACGAGTAGCAAGAAATCTATAATTGCCTTGCATGCAATTTTCAACACTTTAGCTTCAATCCGTTGCTTGAAATGTGTATACGAACGATAAGGTTTATTTGCAATGACCTGCAATAGTAGATTTACCATTTCGTTTTATCATTTGCGATACGTTAATTGGTACTTATCAATGTATTTATCATTTTAATTAGAAGTAGATATTAGTTGTTGAAATATATATATATTTAAATTAAAACTTTTCAAACATAATTATATCGTAGTTTCTAACTATAAGGTAAAATGTATCCAACTCCATTAGATTATATAATAAATCAACTGCTAACTCCTCTTCAGATTAATTTATTAAATTATAATTTATATGAAAAGGTCAGGTACGAACCAAAATAATTTCGCAAAGTCGTAAATCTACCCTTCCTAACAAACCGTCACATACCTTTCACATCATTACAATAACCCTTAAAGGTATGCTGCCCTTTACAATTGTATAACAACCCTTACAGTCCACCACTCTGTCTAAATTAACAGATGATTTCTTTACAGAAACAAATGTGTGATTTGTCATAGAGATAACATTGCTTTTATCTTTAACATGCTTACAAAAATATTGATGGATTCATTAATAATAATGGATTGTGATTTCTCTTAATTAGCATGTTTAATGGTTTCAACATAATATGGAGATTTAATCTTTCAATATAGTATGTTATGCATCAAGCGAGGGCTGAAGGCTCGAGCTGAAGTCGAGGTTTGCCAAATTCACACAAGGAATAATCGCGCCCTCACGTGAAGTATATTATACTTTTCGTAACAAGTGCACAAAAATTACCGTTTTATCAGGACAAATGTCAAATATGGGTTGCGTAACTAGTTACTTAGGAAACGCCGCAAACAGCTAATAATCGTAGTCTCTAGGGAGAGAAACATATTTCTAGGGAGAGAAACATGCTACCTAGGGAGAGAAACATAATGTTTCTTTCCCTAGGGGAGAAAAGCAGTGTTTCTCTCTCTAAAATTAGGGAATAAGAACGTGTTTCTTGTGCATGTGTTACGAAAAATAATTTTAATTATATAATTTATAATAAAATCAACAAATCATACTTAAGGATTTTCCTTTTCTGTCATATACAGGGTGTTTCACAACTTAGAGCAAAAAATGAAAGGTTATATTCTGTACAACGTGCTGATCATGAAACAAAAAGAATTTTTTTTAAATTCAAAAAATTAAGGTTTGTTAACCTAAAACATTTTTTGTAGTACTGCACTGGATTCGCTTTACTATTACACACAAACAATGAAGTAGGTATCAACTACGAAAGAATAATTACACAATTCAATTATTAGCAGTTATTTATAATAGAATTTTATTTAATTAATAACTTTAACATAATCATCCACTCAGTGGCAGTGGTAACGAAGCATTTTGGACTGGGAAACATGGAAAATAGTTTTGCAAATAAAAAAAAAAATCTTTTTGTTTCATGATCAGCACGTCGTACAGAATATACCCTTTACTTTTTTGCTCTAAGTTGTGAAACACCCTGTATAGATAAACTATTATATCCTTGACGACGTAGTATAATTACTTTCGTGTATTAAAGTAACGTTATGAACAACCAAATTTTTAACTAGTTGTATTTGAATTATTTAAAAAATAAATAATGTAACCTTAGTTCGCAAACAGCTACATTCAACCCGTAGTATACATATAACTATTAAACCTGGGGACCTTACAATTGATAGGTCCTCAGAATTTGTCTATTTTGCTTAGGCTTATAGATACCTTAAATGCTGTAGAACTAACACATATATTAGAAAACATTTTGAAATGAAATTGGTGTGAAATCTAATGAGTGTAAGTTTATAAATTGAAGTGTTGCAGTCAATGTAACAATGTTTCTTCTTAACGGCCCTTTAGATTAAGATGGGTAAATGTTGAAACAGTTTAAAGTTGAATAGTTGAAATTCGCGTCACATATCAACGCCATAGTTTAGTCCTTCTGAATTGCTTAATAATCCTAATAAACCAAGTACTCACCCAAAATTCCTAGACGGAAGTTAATCGTCACAACGATGACGTGTCCATACGACGCCAGCACCGTCCCATCGTACGGGTTCCCAGAATTCCACTCGTAGCTCTCTCCATGCACGTACACGATGCAGGGCAAGGCCGACGTTCCACTTCCGCTTCCTGCTGCTCCCCCAGTGCTCCCCGATCCACTCGTGTCGTCGCTTGACCCTGCGGACAAATAAGAACAAGTTTTAACTTGTGTGAAGTTTGCTGTCTCAAACAGTTGCTGGCTGGATAGGTCAATAGTTTTTATTTTTGATTCAATTGTTTCGTTTTGAAATTGATACTGGACCCTCGAGTATGTTTTTTGTTTCGGGATGTCAACTTTTCAAAAGTGGATTTAATATAGAAATTATTTTATTGCTCTTTTATTGAAAATGTTTCACTTCTTGGCATTTTCACTCACATGACTATTACTTATTTGCTAGTTTCCACAATTGGAATTTAATTACAATTTCCATAACTAATAGAGGAATCGAAATCACTTAGATACAATTATATTTATTTTCATATACTAGCTTAGAAATAAATAGGTAAATGCTTTGAGAATTTTATTCTTTAAAATCTCGTTTAATATTTTTAAAATTAAGAATAAAGAGCGTAGACACTTGATGTAGCTTCACAAAATTATTTATTAACAATAAGCCGAAATCGATCAACTTGTTAATAAATAATTTTGTGAAACTACATCAAGTGTCTACGTTCTTTATTCTTATTCATAATGTTTCACCAAGTGTCAACGGCTCATACTTTTGATATTATATTTAAAACTTTTAAGTTATGAATAATTAATCATTTTTATAGTAAATTTGAACATTGTAATAACAGTGCGTATATTGAATTCAAATAGGAGGTTAAATATATGAACCAGGTAACCATTTGCCAATACCAATGACGCCAATTTAATTTGAATAATTAACACAATAGTCGGTTTTCCCAATTTCAGTGAAATGTATCGGTAACTGTAGGATATCAATATACCAGTCCAAATTCAATATTGTGTACAAAGCTTATTGCTTTTCAAATAGAATGAATATTGATCAATTACACAAGTTAATTTTATTCTCTACATTATATCCATATATTATCTAACGTAAATAAATTAGTAGGTAATGTAATATTAAAATAAAATTTTTCTCTTATAATCTCCCTAGGGCATTAATTCATCCCACAAAATTATTTCGAGTCCATTCCATCATCATTGTTGGAATGCATGATAAAATATTTACCGTAATGCTCGACGACAGATTCGGTAAGAAAATCATAACGACACCAACACAAAAAGTAAAAATAATTTAGGTTTTATATTGTTTTATACCTGAAACTGACAGGAAAATAAACATTTGCCTGACCTTTAAGACTCAGGAAAGCTTCGCTTTGCGTGCCTAAGCAAGAAAATAACATATTGCCTGCCTAGGCAGGTAATGAAAGAAACGTAAGTGTCTAGTTACTTAGCAACATCAAATACTGACTGAATATGAAAGTCAAATATTTCTTTTAATTTAAAATATGTATTATTTGTTTATAAGTTTCAGGTAAAATGTTATATAACAACAAAGACAAAATTAATTGTCATCCAACACTTGGTAAAACTAGGTTTAATAAAAAGTATAAAATAAACACGTCAGTAAAGCGTCGTACAGGATTCGTAAGCTGTTTCAAGCTCGGCATGAAACTATCTACTCATCCTGTAATTGAACGCTTTCCTGACATTTAACGTAAATAACTATTACATAAATTATTCAAGTTATGATAGAATAATATATCCATGGCATCTTTTATCAAGTAAATAAAATAAACATTAAAAAACAATTTTTAAATATCAAACTAACATTTTTGTTACGAAAAAAATCCATTTAGTATTTTTGCATAGGTGTCAAATAATGAAAAACTTCTAAAAAATTAATTATTCTATTGGCTGTTAATTAGTGTCGTACTATTTTTACAATAATATCATAAGCGAGCAAAGTAACATAGAATGCTATAAATCATGTTTTTCATTTATTCTTTAGTCAAATATTTAACTTCTTGAGTTATTTTTTATATAACTTTGCAATTGTGTAACACAGCTAAGTTGAAATGTCAAGCTCAGAAACCAGTAGAATTGCAAGTAAGTTGAAGTTCCGATAACGACATTTTACCGACTGCAAAGTTAGATTGAATTGTAGGTATAGCATATCGAAGGTGGTGAAGTACAACTAAATGTTTTAATCTTAAAAGTTTTGCCTTATGATACAGTTGTTTAATTAGTTTTTGGAAATTAATTTTACTGCGCTAAATTGTATTAGCTAGGTAGAATGTACATTGTTGAATTTGACAAGGATTCTATTAAAGTTAAAATATATGAACTATCATACTGTGGCTCTGTGAGCTCGGATCCCGGGTTTAAGTTCATGTTGTAGATAGTAGCATAAATAAATAATATGAAGACTATAAGGAGTACCTCTCCGTTTTTTAGATTTTAGGCCAATTTTCGCTAAAATTCTTAACCGTAAGAATATTGTAATAAAAATTTACTTACATATATATTTTGACCCACTAAATCTATTCCGGAGTCAATATCTTAAAAACTTAAACATATATGAAGATATGCTTAACGGTATTAAAATCCTCGTGTTCGAATTGACTTATAAGCAGGGTTCGTAAATATCATGATATTTATAATAAATATCAAAATATCTGATATATAGGATATATATCAGATAAATATCACTTTTTGGATATTTATTTTTTAATTTTAGTTTTTGTACACATTTATTATCATAATAGGAAATACAAAATAAATTATTACTCCTAAATAAAAAATTAACATAGGTAATGAAAAAAAGTAAATATACATTGAATGGATACACAAATATTATATAGTACTAAGAATAGTAAGAATATTTAAATAATCCTATATCCTAAATAGGGGCAAATCATCATCTTCTGATGAACTTCCTGAACATAGCGTTGCAGATAGAGACTCACTTGGCCAAATCCAATCTAAATTAGTTTTTTTTTTGTAGTTTCTTTTTGGTTTAAATATTTAAACATAAAAACTAATTTACGGGCTTTGTCGTAACCGAGACGATTACGTAATTGAGATTGGACAATGCCAAGTGGAGAAATATCGTTCCAGCCCTGCTGTGGCTGTTACAGCAGTGTGTAACTGTTCACATAGTTCAATAAATGTACTTTTATTTGGCCACTCTGACTCATTGATAGTTTTGTATTTGTATTTCTAAAATGAGTACCAAATAAAAATTTTGGAAATGGTTCAGACTTTGCCGTTAATGACATCACAAATGACACACAATTTGGATTTATGTCGTTGATGTGAAGTTAGTCAAAAGCTAGTAAAGTATGAATTATCTTTAGAATATAATTTTAACAGAATTAATGAAAGTAATAATGAGAGGTATACTGTATTTATTATAGACTATTTGATATTTTTATATAATGGATATATATCTTCGAACCCTGTTTATAAGTTAACTGAAGCACGAGAAAATTAATGCCGTTGAGCGCGTTTTCATATCACATTTAGTTTTTGAGATATAGCCTCGGAAAAGTAGAAAAATTGAAAAATTCGAAAAATTTCACTTCTCCGGAGGCTATATCTCAAAAACTAAACAAGATATGGAAATGCGCGCAACGGCGTTGAATTCCCCGTGTCCGAATTGACTTATAAGCAAATTTTCATACAATTTTAAGCAATTTAATATTTTTAATTATTTCCTAAGGGGTACCCCTTTGGTTTTTTCAGATTTTAATTCAATTTTCCCAAAAATCCTTAATCGTAGGATTATTAAAACGAAAATTTACATACATATGTATTTTGACCCACTGAATCCAGTGGTGCAATCTTCAAATGCATATGACTTCTGGTTTTCGAGAAAATTTTAAAAAACCGCTTTTTGCGATTTTTTTGGCGGAAAATTGAAAAAAAATAAAAATCGCTGAAACTATGTTTATAAGTTAACTGAAGCACGAGAAAATTAATGCCGTTGAGCGCGTTTTCATATCACATTTAGTTTTCGAGATATAGCCTCGTAAAAGTAGAAAAACTGAAAAATTCGAAAAATTTCACTTTTCCGGAGGCTATATCTCAAAAATTAAACAAGATATGGAAATGCGCTCAACGGCGTTGAATTCCCCGTGTCCGAATTGACTTATAAGCAAATTTTCATACAATTTTAAGCAATTTAATATTTTTAATTATTTCCTAAGGGGTATCCCTTTGGTTTTTTCAGATTTTAATTCAATTTTCCCAAAAATCCTTAATCGTAGGATTATTAAAACGACAATTTACATACATATGTATTTTGACCCACTGAATCCAGTGGTGCTATCTTCAAATGCATATGACTTCTGGTTTTCGAGAAAATGTTGAAAAACCGCTTTTTGCAATTTTTTTGGCGGAAAATTGAAAAAAAATAAAAATCGCTGAAACTATGTTTATAAGTTAACTGAAGCACGAGAAAATTAATGCCGTTGAGCGCGTTTTCATATCACATTTAGTTTTTGAGATATAGCCTCGGAAAAGTAGAAAAACTGAAAAATACGAAAAATTTCACTTTTGCGGAGGCTATATCACAAAAACTATTTGATATTTTTATATAATGGATATATATCATTGCAAAAATATGACGATATATATCAAAATAAATATCATGATATATATCGATCGATATATATCTTCGAACCCTGCTTATAAGCAAATTTTTATCCAATTTTAAGCAATTTATTTTTTAAATTATTTCCTAAGGGGTATCCCTTTTTTTTTTTTTTATTTTCAGATTTTAGGCCAATTTTCTCCGAAAGTCTTAATTGTAAGAATATTGTAATGAAAATTTACATACATATGTATTTTGATGCACTAAATCCAGTGCTAAAGTTCCTAAATGCAAATGTTTTCTAGTTTTTAGCATAATGTTTAAAAACCGTTTTTTTGAGAAAATGTTTGCGGAAATTTAAAAAAAATTAAATTTGCTGTAACTTCGTTTATAAGTTAACCAAAGCACGAGAAATTCAATACCGTTGAATACATTTTCAAATCTCGTTCAATTTTTGAGATATATTTTCGGAAAAGCAGAAAACCTGAAATTTGAGCCAAATTTAACTTTTCCGGAAGCTATATCTTCAAAACTAAACAAGATATGAAGATGCGCTCAACAGCATTGTATTCCTCGTGTCCGAATTATACAGAGTAGCATAAATAAATAAATATAATATCTATGGTAATATATATTTTTTGGCATATTCTCAAAACAATAGAATCTCTACATTTAATTGGAAATAATCCTATTCTCGAATTGTTTCATTATTTATAATCGATCAATATTTTTAAAATATGTTTTAAATATTTTGAAATATATCGGGTCAGTGTGATATTTAGTATATTATTATTATTATTAATATTCTTACCACAACACTTATGTCAAATTTGCATTACTGTCCATGGGCGCTAAATGACTCATTACATCCCTGTTACAAAGGATTTATTGATGTACTTACATAATATTATTTTTCTACGATTGCTATGAAAAGTTGGTAATTACGCTCTCATTTGTCATCGTAATATTGACGTTTTCTGTGGAACAATCAAAAAATATATTTTTTGCGCGAAAAAGATTATAAATGCGCGCTTATTTCAGTAGTTACCAGGGATACAAACAAAACAGAAACTTGTCATAATGGCAGTTGACAGAACTAATATATTTTCAGTACATATACTTTTTCAATAATTTAAGATGCAATCGTAGACAAAATTATGTGTGTATCACGAGCGTAAAGTATCTTTGTTCCTCTTACACTATTGCAGCGCGAGCCAAAGGCGCTGCAATTACCTTGTTCGAGTAACAAAGAAACATTTTACGCTCTTAATACACAAATAACTATTTTATTCTGGCTTCTTCGGACAAGAGTAGAGTGCATAAAAGCCAAATAAAAATTACAGAATAAATGATTTTGGTCATATAGTGCCAGCGATAATTAGTAGAGTAATCATAAAAAATAAGAGTTGTCATCAATCACTAACAGATGATGATCTATTTCAGAATAGGAGAAAAATTATGAATTCATGAAGTCATGAATCCTGTAACTTCAGTTTAAATTGAAAACCTAGTCCATAACCGAAACTCTAATAAACCCTCTTCCACACATATACATAGAAGCATTTCCGCTATCACCGAAACGGTAAGCAATACGTCGTCCTGTGAACCGGTAACATCCGCAGTACCGGTAAAGCGACCGGGGAACAGCATCAACGCATCTTCGCTGCGAGCCCGCAAACATAATATTTTATAGCGGCAAGAATAACGATTTCCATTTCAATTACAGCAGCCAGATCGACTCGAACGAAAAATCCTCCGAGGGAAAAATGTCTCTGAGTTTATTGTAAATGCCTTGAGCGCGCCAGCCGTGAACAAGTAACGCCTTCGCATTTATATTCTAAGTTGTTGCGTGTTTGCGTAAATGCACAACTGGGTTTTTGTTGCTGATTTAAGAGGGTTGTTCACGTTCGTTCGTGGTGGTTGGATGCTTGCTTCGTGCTCTGTGCTTTGTGGATTAGGTGGGCCATGAGCCGAGCCTGATGTGTGGTTGTTTAACAGCACTAAATTTGTTTTATTTGTGCGAATCTACTACTTCTTTACTGACAACTTTACTCTTTACTTTTTTTGTGTGATTTGATCGTTGCATTATTTATCGTTCATCTTAAACTACAAATGGTGCAACAAGAACGAGTAAAATATACACTGAACATTATAAAGTTACAGTTGAAAAAGTCAAAATGTATTCGGCAACTTTACCACATGTCCCATAAATCTCTAGATTCTAGTTCGACCTATTTTACAATTGAAATGGTTAAATTAGGATGACGCAAATAAAAATAGTTATTTGTGTATTAAGAGCGTAAAGTCATTCTTTGTTACTAGAATAATGCTGCAATAGTGTAAGAGGAACAAAGACATTTGACGCTCGTGATACACACATAATTTTTTCTACGATTGCATTTTAAAATGAGTAAAAAACGTATGCGTACTGAAATTAAATTCGTTCTGTTAACTGTCAATATGACAAGTTTCTGTTTTGTTTGTATCCGTGGTAACTATTGAATTTAATATCTTTTTCTACAACCATTAAAAAAAGTAGACGTTTTTGAACTTATTTTTATTATGAAAGTAGCAGATTTTTGCACTAGTGCAAAATATGTGAATTATTTCTAAACTAGTGCAGAAAAGTAATTTAATATAAATAAACTCTATACAGTATACTTTCTTGAGTTTGTTTGTCATTGTCAGTTGTCATGGATACATTAAACCAGGTATCTTTCTAAAGTTTCTAAATTAATAAAAAATTTCAGAGATGTTACAATTACTGAAATTTGTTTTATTATTTTTATCAAAATTTGGTTTATGGTTGTAGAAAAAATAGTGTACGCGACACGTGCAGAAAGGGATTTTTTTAAAACTCGTGGTCTAGCAGCATTCGCTTCGCTCATGCAGCAACGGACCACTCATTCAAAAAACCCCATCTTTCTGCACTTGATACGTAAATAACTATTATCGCGCGTTGCCATTGGAAACGCGCGCATTTAACATATTTTTCGCGCGTTGCCATTGGAGACGCGCAAAAAAGATATTTTTCGATTGTTCCACAGAAAACGTCTACTTTACGATGACAAATGAGAGCGTAATTGTCAACTTCTCATAGCAATCGTAGAAAAAATATAATTATTCCGATAAAAAAGCTACTAAAGCGCTGCTTTTTAAAGATACATCCTACAATTTATATTTGCCAAACATTCCTTTTCTTTCATACAAGCTTATCTCATCTTTCGTTCACGCAACAAACCTTCGATAATATCAGTCTCAAATGAACCTATGCCCCTGTTTGGATAAAAACTAAACGAAATTATTGTTAGAAGCAGGATGCAAATGTTTAATAAACTAACACCCATAACAGAAACGCATCGAGATCGATACTGATCCATTATTAAGTCATGTCTCGCAAGAAATTTCAATTTTCTGTGGTGGAAGTTCAAATTCGATTTGCACAAAGGTGGAAGAACTCAGGGCGGTATAGTGGGTTGATGGGGTTGATGGCAGTGTCGCCAACACTCCGCGACTCCTGCAGCGTCAGTGCTGCCACCTATTTGTCGTACGTTACTCGCATAATGTCACTCAGACGTCTGAGTATGCAAGAACTCTGTGTTGATAACAAGCAGCGTTTGTTAAAATGTTTACCAGGATTTTACACCCATTTGGCAACAAATTTACCGTGAATTGGATAGATTGATCGAGGAGGCAAATGACGGAATCCTGAAGAATTTGTTTTTGAATTGGAGTTAAAGTGAAACATGAGCTTAATTTGATCTAAGTGCATCTAAACAAGGATCATTTTGACGCAAAATAAATATAAATAAATTAAAAATATATCATCACGCCTTTTACCCATTACTGGGTGTGGTCCTCTGCCGATATTATTGTTATTATCAATGAAACATATGTATTGGGTGCAGATTTAAACTAAAGATTAAAAGTATTGAAATACATTTTTACTTCCTTGTACGAAGTAAAGGAAGTATTGTAATCGCGAAAATTTTCGGTTCTCAGATTTTAGGGAAATACGCATTTTGGCCCTCCCTGAGTCCATTTTGACTAATTTCGTCGTGACGTCTGTACGTGCGTACGTACGTATGTATTTCGCATAACTCAAAAACGGTAAGCCGTAAAAAATTGAAATTTTATATTTAGGATTGTTATAACATCTAATTATGCACCTTCTTTTTTTGGCATTATATAACTTCCGGAAGTGGTACTTTACTTGAAGTCTATAATAGATTTTAATGAAAAACTATATTCAAATATAATTTAAAACTTTCCAAATTTGGTATATAAGATTACTATATCAATGGAAATAACATAATAGATGTTGGTTAAAACACACTAACCGGAAGTGACACATTATATGAAGGTGCTAACAGTTTTCCTTGGAAAAAATTGTATTATTTTAATTTTAGAAATAAATACTGCAAATAAAAGTTTTAGAGAATTAAATTCTGCGTCTAGTACATTAAGAATTTTGAAATTAGCCTTTTGGATAAGCGAGATATCTAAATTTAAATATTATATATATTTTTATTTTTTTTAAATTAAGTTTGCTATGGTTTAGAACAAAAAATAAAAGATTTTGTCAAATATGTGCAATTAAAAAAATATCTATAGTTTAATACGCGTACAAGGAAGTCATGTGGTGTCCACATCAGATTTTTAAAATGTCATTTTACGTGCTGGTTTCCATGGCATCCATGGCAACATCTTAATCACATGTTGGCAAGCTGTTTGAATTACGGCTTGAGAAATTAATCATGGAATGAGGTTAGCTTCAAATACCTGTCATTGTAACTTTAAATAATTCATAAAACTTTACATTTCTTGTTGTCTTAATTTGCTATTGTAGAAAAAGAATAGTATTTGACTCGTTGTATATTCGTTTTTCCTACACTCTAACTACCGAGACGGTTATACAACTTGTTACATAATATATTATTATTACAACTCTTTCCTGAATTGAGAGATAAAAGTGGTATCTTTCATTTCTATTGAAGAATAGCTATTTGTATAAAGTAGGAGAAAAGTGTATTATTTCCTTTTGCGGATGACATTTAGCTGAGGGGAGAAAATTACTCTTTACTCCAGAGGTATACGATCAGTCTTTCATGCCAATAAAATAAAAATTATAAAACTTTGAAAAAAGTCAGACATTTAGCGTGTAGAAAGAATGTGAAAAAGTCCACTGTTTGGCATTCACTGTCGAGGGTGTCGTCTTCGTGTATTATTTTTCAGACTGGGCGTCACTTGCAGATCGCGTTTCAATATATTCGTGTTTTTTATAGGCAAATAACCGTGAACGATGTTTTACAGAAATGTAAATGCTGTGATAATATTTCTGTGATTTCTTTTTTTCCGTTGGTAACACAATGAAATATCACGTTACGCGTCAGAAAAAAGTCTTACAAGAAATAACGTTAGTTTTTGCGTCAACAGGCGAGATCACTTGCGAAGAGAAGACTTGTATACTTTCCTTTTTATTTTGTATTTCTATTGATCAAGTAGAATTTTATACTCTATTTAAATATAATCTACATAGTGTCTTATAAAATGGAACAGCAAACAGTTCGTTTTATCCACATTCATAATTGTCTTCATACAAATTTGTTTATTCTTTCGTTCATGCAACAAACCTTCAATCACAATAATCCATTTATTCCTATCTCAACTAAAATATATTTATACAGGGTGTTTCACAACTTAGAGCAAAAAATTAAAGGGTATATTCTGTACGACGTGCTGATCATGAAACAAAATTTATTTTTTTTAAATTCGAAAAATTAAGGGTTGTTAACCTAAAACATTTTTTGTGGTACTGCACTGGATTCGCTTTTCTATTAAACACAAACAATGAAGTAGGTATCAACTACGAAAGAATAATTACACAATTCAATTAATAGCAGTTATTTATAATAGAATTTTATTTAATTAATAACTTTAACATAATCATCCACTCAGTGGCAGTGGCAACGAAAAATTTTGGACTGGGAAACATATAAAATAGTTTGCGATTAAAAAAAAATTCTTTTTGTTTCATGATCAGCACGTCGTACAGAATATACCCTTTAATTTTTTGCTCTAAGTTGTGAAACATTCTGTATATGCAAGACAGTTAGTAGTCGCAATAATTAATATATCTTCAAAGGTGTCTCAAGTTGTTTGAAAGGACGAAATTATTGTCACATTAATTAATACGAATTATGAAACAACTAAATGTGTATTATTAGATCAATTTTAAAATATATTCGCTCTTCTAAGAATAATAATAGATATAAAAAGTATAAACTAAACACTTGGCTAAGTCTAACAAAATTCAGCCTCCAAGTCACCTTATGAGGGCATCGTCAGAGGCTGGCCAGCACAGTTAGTAACCATAGACGTGTTTCGCTCTTATTAGAGCTCATCAGTATGGTATAACTCACTTCTTCACCTAGAACAAAGTTCACGTGAAGAAGCTGGTGACGAAGAGCTGTGCCAGCAGAGAATAAGATCTCTAACAAACAGGTAAGATGACATGCGAAGTTCTGTGGAACAGGCCATGCCATCTACCGAAAAAAAAGGAAAAGCTACGCAATAACAATTTAAATAACAACAAAGACAAAATTAATTGTCATCCATCGCGTCTATGGTTACTAACTGTGCTGGCCAGCCTCTGACGATGCCCTCATAAGGTGACTTGGAGGCTGAATTTTGTGAAACTTAGCCAAGTGTTTATTTTATACTTTTTATTAAACCTAGTTTCACCAAGTGTTGGATGACAATTAATTTTGTCTTTGTTGTTAAATAATAGATATTATTAATCAAGTTATCGTTATCTTAAATTGATAAGTTTCACTAATATTTTATTCGACATAATTTTTTGTGAAAAATAATTCTTTGTCAAGATTTACCTCAAGGTGGGAATAAATACCACAAATAAAAGAAAATTTGGTTTACCCTCAAGGAATATATCAATGTTTTACTGCGTGACCGTTATTTTGGAACACTCGGTATATATTTCTTTTACCGTCGTGTTTTAAGATCAGGGCCCAGTGCGACAGGACATGAATGTTTTCATGACTTTCGGCTCGTAAATTTGTTCGAATATTTGATTTACTAGATCTCACGACAATAAAAGTGTTTTATTTGGAGCAAACGCGGTCACTGTATTCTAAGTGAAATGCTTAGAACACGTGATTTACTGATTTACATTAGGTGCAATAACAACTAGAGCCATTACAATGTAACTGAAATTAATACAAACTGTTAATACTCGTATATAGCAAATCAATTCACACAATATTCTGTTATATAATTTTAATTATTACATTTTTGCACCAATTTAAATATTCAATTAATATATATACAGGGTGTAACAGCGAAACCAACCACCGTCTATATTTTCTTTATTATTATTATTATAGTTATTATAAAAAGTTACGCATTTGTTCATGTCTTGTTTTTAATTCCATGACTATTACTATTAAATTGAAATTAGGTGAATTTTTTAATTTAATTTCTGCAGTTATGAAGTAGTCAAAATGAATTTTGTTTATTGATTCGGATGTAGAATTTTATGCTTTACAACATTTATTTGAAACTTTTTTTTCTAAAATAATTAGGGAAGCAATGCGCACGGAAAAACTGATTTGCCATTTTAAACGCCTGTTTCACTTTTTGTGTTACACCAGGTATATATATATATATATATATATATATATATATATATATATATATATATATATATATATATATATATATATATATATATATATATATATATATATATATATAATTATTCCGAATCGATAACAGAACGTGAATATTTCAGGCGGCTACCTACATCTTTTATTCATAAAACATTCTGTCGCATCTAATAAAAACTGTGAACGACAGAAATGCATTCGGAAAATTGAAATTGGCGCGGTGTCACGTACATAATATTTTATAGTCATTCGCATTGGCCTGAGCGATGCATGGACGTAGGCGCAGAATTCTCAAGTAGGGCCTAAGAGAACGAGTCGCGTTAAGACACTGCGAGCGCAAATTTATCAAGACAAGTGTCCGGAATTCTTTAGATACGTGAGATTAACACTTGGTGGTGAAAGATGAAACTAATGTTAGGAATTAATTATTTCAAAGAGCTTGCTATTTTTTCACTGTCCTTTCCCTTTATTAGTTTTAGGCTTTTTTAATGTGTTCTCCAGAAGTATAATATTACTCACGCACATTAAATTAAATGTACTTCAAGCGCTAAGTAAAATTACTAGCGAACAGAAAAACATTGGTAAATCTAGAATAACCAAAAGTGAGTGTATATTCTAAGATATACTATTTTCATTTTATACTATGTTCAAAGATACTCCGTTATGGCCTTCTCAGCGGGGCTATTGATAGGGATTTAAGCTTGATTTATAGGGGTGCAAGGACAGGTATGTATTCAGTATTTCCTAATTTAATTTTATTTTTATATATATTATAATAATGAAACAGAGAATTTTGTACAAATATTATTATTGATAATGAAGCAAAAAAAAATGTTACATGAAAGTATCATTGTATAACAATTCGTCATTTAGTTAAATGATGCAAATAAACAATAGTGTCATACATAACAATAAATAAAAAATATTACACTGCTATACATATGTAATTATATACCTAGTCAGTAAATATCCCTTTGTTATCTTATTTTCCCTAATATGTAATAATACCGGTTTAATTTTGCGAATTCATTATTATTTCAAGTAAATCTGAAATACGTAATCCGCACAGAGATTAGAGATTTCCGAATTTAAATATTTTCAATCCTACCCTGAGCGCCAACAGGTAGAATCTTTTACTGTGTGCGGTTCACCACAGGCTTAGTAAGTTAAAGCCATAACGGAGTATCTTTGAACATACTATAAACTGGAGGGATCGGTATAAAACGATTAAATTACGTTTACAAAGAAACTCAAAATATGACCCGTTATAACTAGGTTCACAAGGTTCGCTCAGGGTTGTACAGCCCCATTCGCCGGTATTTTTAAATGGTCAATCATAGGAAAAAACAAGAATAATTTTAGGCTGAATACGACCCTTAAAAAATTACCTGTTGTGACCATCGTTAAGCGATTTGTGGTAGCCGCACTAATAGATTTCATTGTAGTTATATGGGACAGGGACGTTTAATCTTTTTATGCCGATCCCTCCAGTTTAAAATGAAAATACTATACAAGTAATCGTGTTGTTTTTGAAATAATTATGCGGTACGTAAAGAATAAAATATTTTATTGCCTAAAAAGTAGCGACCGTTATTTGTATATTCGTTGTGAATAGCAAATAACTTGAAATTACAAAAAAGGGCATAAAATAGAAAGGTGAAGGTTCAAATTTTTATTTGCATTTTCATTTAAAACAGACAATATGACAAAGAATAAAAAGTAGGATAACATAAAGCTCATTTCACAGCCTACAATAAAAACACAAAAAAAGAATTTCCATTTTTTTCATGTAAATTTGGAGTATTCTCCGAAAAAAACATAACAAACAATAAAATACGCTTGTAGACTAGAAATGGCAGTAACTTCATATAAGAACAACACGTGTTCCGCTCTCTGCAGCTAGTGGTTATGACTAAAACGCAAATGTGTTTCTACTTAAATATATTAACTTATAAAGCGTAGGGGTTATGAGCTAGCAGGGGAATTTCAGTTTGCCAAACGATGTTGGCAACGCTGACGATGTTTGGAAAGCTCTACGTTGATGCCTTGAAGCGATACACCCGCACAAATGACGCAGTTCGCTCGCTTCCTTCACAGTATTAATCAACCGAATGAAACGAAACACACATACTAGCTGGCTTATGCAAAATCATATTGACAAATGAATATATTTTAACAGCTGACAAACTTGTGACACGGGTTGAACCAGTTAAATAAACACGTGTCAATATCCACTGATGGGGATGATTTATTTTCTACACTGTCGTTCGTTCATATTTTTTTGTAAATGCTTATCACCCTTAGGTACTTTAAATATACGTGACACATATTTTGCAGAGATTTATTTTTAAATCCTGCAGCTAAACTATATTCAGAATTTATTGCTTATCACGCAAATTTAAACATTCCTAAAGCACCAGTTTTGTTTGTCATACTTTCTCTAAAAAATATTACTGAATATAAATAAATAAATATATCATCACGCCTTTTACACATTACTGGGTTACTAGCCGTCAAATCGCGGCCCTCAAAGATATTAGTGGAGAGGGAGCTACAGGGGTAGATTTAAATTGGTGAAAATTGTTTGTCGGCTGTGGGGATCGAACCAGGGTTCTCAGGATCCACAGGCCGATTCGATACCACTGAGCCATTTACATAATATATTAATGAATGTTAACAATAATTACAATTAATTAATATAGTTCATAAATAATAGTTATTTATGGTACAAGTGTGTTATATTACAAATAAGTCACGCGAGAAAAGTATTAGTCCACGAGGCCGTCAGGCCGAGGGAAATAATTTTCTGAAGTGACTTATTTGTAATATAACACATGAGTGGCATACGAAATTTTATCCAACAACTACAATTAAAACATTAAAATATAAATTTTGACACAATTGTCTACATTTCAAATAATATTCTAGTTAGTCATACTTTCTTGTTTTGTTGTCTAGGTTACTCAAATTTTTTAAATAAACAAAGTTGAAAAAAGGTTGCAGCTGTAGTATTCGAAATGGAAGACGAGAATTTTATTCCCGAAATAATGATTAAGGAAGCGGAAGAAGCGGTTGTTGATTACCAAAAAAGTCTAGAAGTTCTTATGAAAAAGAATTTCGTATGTTTGAAGACTGGATGACAACTAGAAACGTCAAAGGTATGAATGAAAGCGTTTTTCATAGGAACTTCTAGACTTTTTTGGTAAAATATCAACAACCGCTTCTTCCGCTTCCTTAATGATTATTTCGGGAATAAAATTCTCGTCTTCCATTTCGAATACTATAGCTGCAACCTTTTTTCAACTTTGTTATATTTAAACTCAACAGTGAGTTACAAGTCATAATTTATGCGTGACTTATAACTCACGTGTGACTTATAAACCACTTTACTAATCTAAAATGACAACAATAATGACTTTATAAGTAGTGGGTGTTGGATAAAATAATTAAGACGAGACATTTATGCTTACATTTTATTTAATGAATTGTAATAAGTATCTTGATAGCAACATGACTTAGATAGCAACAAAGATTACTGGAGTTCATCTCGAGCAAAGAATGAAGCTCTAAACCCAGTTCACACAGCTATAATCACAAAATCCTCAAACAAACTCTAATTCCAAGATCCCTCTGCATGCCGCTGTAATACGGACTTCATTCCGTACTCACAACGAGCAAATTTCCAACTGTCATACTCCACTCTAATTGCAATATTTTTCAATTTAAAAATCTTTAGATCGAGTCGTCTGCAGGAAAAAGAAAATTGCAGTCGTTTCTCCAGTTCGACGTAGTTAAGCTATACGTTATTGCTACTTGAAATTTCAATTTCTTATTCTCATTTTCATTCTTTAAACATTTTTTGATTAGAAAAGAATTAAATTTTTAGCATTATTTATTTTAATTGCATCTGTTGCAAAATTTCATTTCTTTCTTAACTTTATATAAGTACTGCTAATCATTTCAATTCTTAAACTTTTAAAATGTTTGAAACTTTTTTATAGTATATTATATAACTAGTTTTATAATGGTCACTTCAGTTACGAGTAAAAAACGAGTATTTAAAGAGTTTATAAAACGAATTACATAATTTTTCTTCGATTGCAAATTAAGACAACAACAAAAATGTAAAGTTTCATGAATTATTAAAATAGTAAGATTAAGAAACAATGAAATTAACTTTACCTCGTGCTTACATCTCAAGTCGTATCCAAAACGTTCGAAGCCACGGCTTATCAACATGTGATTAAGATGTTATTTAGTGCCATGGAAAACAGTACGTTAAATGACATTTTGAAAACGGAAGTTGCACAATCGAACAGTCAAGTTTGATACTCAATAGATCCAGGGGCGGATCCAGACTTCGAATTAGGAGGGTAATTTTGTCTCGGAGACGGAGAGGGTATTGCCCATCTTTTAATCTTCTAAATATAAAAAACGTTCTTCGATAGAATACAAAAATTATTGAATTAGAAGTTGATTTTCTAAGTGCAAATGTCGGTAGTCACATACTTGACTAGGTCTTAAATAGAATACCTCTCCCATCTGCGGGTCGAAATAATATCCCCACAAAATATTGGTTTTTGGCTATTTATTAGAATAATAAATCAAACAATAGTTCTTAATTATCTCAGAATTTTAAGTTCTTAGATAATATTTTCTATTTAATTTGTTTAACAAATTAAGTTATCGTAAATAATTACATCATTATTATGTATTAGGGCCAACATTTAAAAAAAGTCCATGCTTAGGGGAGGTCATAACCCCCATGACAACCCTTAACTGGATCCGCCCCTGAATAGATCCTTCAGATTTTTATATATTATTTATTTATATACATGGTTTATTAGGTGTATCCTAAAATTAATCTTCGCAAACATTTCTACAAAGCTCGTCTCATTTTTCGTTCACCAAACCTTCCATCCATGTATTTCTAGATTATCTACAAAACCTTTTACTCTCAATGTTACAAATCTTTTTTTGAAATACTTTTCTAATATTAATTGAAAATAAAAATTAACATACCTTTCTCTAAAATAAAAATGAAGTGAAATGAATTAATATAATTTGATACGTATCAAGACGAAGGTCGGTTGACTCTTTGAGAGACTTTCAATCTCGCGACGTAAAAAGAAAATCAGGGCAAAAACCTCAGAGCGCCTGACACGGAATAAATCAGGCAGGCTGTGATGCTCAGCAAGACTTCGTTATCCATGTTCTTCCCACGTACCAGAAAAAACTTCAAGAGCAGAAATATATGCTTAACGACAATATATGTTAAACTTATTATTCCGCTTATTACACTAATGATTTCAGATTCAATTCGTGATGTTTCAGATGCTTTTCTAACATTAACAATGGTGCTGTAACAAAGTGAAACAATTCAGAATTAGTTTTTGTTATAATTAGGATTTTCACTATCAACTCATCTTTGAAAGATACAGACAAATTAAATATTATCTTAAGTATCTTTTTTGTAAAGTTGACTTGACAGAGTTTTGGTTATCAAATTTATTAGTGCATAATTTCAATATTCTTCGATCATTATTTATCGAGTTTATGGCTTCTCTGAATTGTCGCGCTTGTTAGCTATTATGTGATGACATATCTGGGTAAATTATTAGCTGTACGTTGGTCTGAGATCACTTTTGATCCTTATATTTCATCCCTTATAGAAGCGTCTGGTGTTTTTTATGTAAACTCGTGCATGGGAACAGTTATCTCCAACCAAGTCAACGATTCTGCCCTCTTATTCCGTGTCCGCACGTCACATGGAAAACAACAACAAATACTCAATAGTGGTTTAGCTTTTGGATTGACAACATGTAGTCTTGCCATGCAGTAACTTTAGTTCATATGTTGTTGTTTGCCATCTTCGGGTATAAGTTATGTGAAATCGTCATTTAATATGATTTGTATAACTTCTGTAACTTTTTTCTTGTAATTTTGCTATATATTTTACCAATCTGTTGCCAAGCGAACAAGTTAACTGGCGTGTTAGAGTGTTGTAATCGAACATAGATTCATCCTGCAATTAATCTTCGCCAATCATTCCTATCCACATTTATAATTCCTTTCATTCTGTACCACGAGCAAGAGCTGGGAGAATAAGTTAATTACTACTCAAAATTTAAGGTTTATTAAAATATATTCACAAAATAAAAATAAATAGAAAAGTTACAAAATTATAAAAGTGATAGATATTAAACGAAACATATTAAATCTCTTAAACAACTTGACCGAAGATGGTAAACAACAACAACATATGAACTAAAGATACTGCATGGCAAGACTACATCTTGTCAATCCAAAAGCTAAACCACCACTGACTATTTGTTGTTGTTTTCCATGGGATGTGCTGACAAGGAGCAAGAGGGTGGAATCGTTGACTTGGTTAGAGATAACTGTTCCCATGCTCGAGTTTACATAAAAAACACCAGACGCTTCTAAGGGATGAAATACAAGGATCAAAAGCTATCTCAGACCAACGCACAGCTAATAATTTACCCAGATATGTCATCACATAATAGCTAACAAGCGTGACAATTCAGAGAAGCCATAAACTCGATAAATAATGATCGAAGAATATTTAAATTATTACAAACATATGCACTAATAAATTTGATAACCAAAACTCTGTCAAGTCAACTTTACAAAAAAGATACTTAAGATAATATTTAATTTGTCTGTATCTTTCGAAGTTGAGTTGATAGTGAAATATCTTAATTATAACAAAACTAATTCTGAATTGTTTCACTTTGTTACAATTCCAGCTCATCTCATCTTTCATTCACGCAATAAAATTTAGTCCTAGGTATCCTAGATCGTCCATGCAACCTCTCATCCAATTTTCTAAAAACATTGATATTGAAATATGTTAAAGAATAATTGTGGTAACGTAATTCTGTAGAAAATGTTGAATACCGCTGATGTGGCGCGCAGAGTAGATAAACAAGTTCAATAGGTACCTGTTCAATAATCCATCAATCAATTTCTTTCATTATTTATTGACTGACAACGACGTCAAAGCATTGTACGTTCTATCAGATATTTTTGCGTACCCTTAACGTAATTTAAACGCCCTTTGTCAATTTAGAATCAAAATATAATATAAAAAGTGGATTAGGAGTGTATTGTATCAGGAGATGTTAATAAAACTTTTGTCAAGTTATTTGATGTACCAAACATAAAGTATTTTTTTAAAGTAATAGCACAAGACCTTCTAATTTTATTGATACATGATATTTATTTATTTATTTATGTTACGCTGTACAACAAGAATTTAATCCCAATTACAGTACAAGGTCCGCACTCACCGAGCCGTAATGTGGTAGTTAATATAATTTTTAGCTTGAGTGCGATTCGAATTCCGTATCGCTATCCACACCACCGTACTGACGGATATATTGATACGACATGGTAAATTCTGAATGTGAAGGGCGAGGGGTTTTATTGACATTAGATAATTTAAAAAATGGTGTGAAAGCAGAAGAAGAGAAATTAATCTCTATTGGACTCATTGGAATATAGATGCTTGCTCTTTCGTCACTCGCCTCACAAACTTTTCAACACGTCTATAAAAATGAACTTACCACACTGGACATCTAAATAACTATTACGGGCGAGCTGGAAAGTTCCATAATTTAATAAGCTCAGTAAATATTTATTTTCACCTTAACAGCATTTTGTTATTAATTTGTATTAGTTTTATAACAAGATACATTACATTTTGTAATCAAAGGTTGTTGGCGGTAGGACAATAATTTATAGCTAGACGTTGTCATGGTGATGTTATCGTTGTGATAAAAAACAACTACTGCCAGTGTCAACAGTTTCGTGAATTATAAAAATATATAATTTGAAATAATGGGTTTAATATCCGACGAGGACTTTGAATACGAATTAAAGAAAATATATAAAATATTGTAGATGCTGCAAGTAATGACATTTAAAAAGTTTATGGGGTAGGTGGCTCAGTGGTATCGAGTCGACCTGTGAATCTTGAGAACCCTGGTTCGATTTCCACAGCCGACAAACAATTTTAACCAGATTAAATCTACCCCTGTGCCTCTCCCACCACTAACATCTTTGGAGTCGTGATTTGACGGCTGGTAACTGCACTTCACGCAAAAAAATATCACTTACCGAGATCTGCTTACGGCAGAGTGCCACACCCAATAATGGGTAAAAGGCGTGATGATATATTTTTATATTTATATATGTTAGTTTTTTTAATGAGCATTGTAGAATTTTACTGGTCTCTTCTATGAACCTGTAAAATTTTACAGGGCTACACTCTGTGATTATTAATTTACTTAATTACCATAAAGACCTATAAAGTGTAATTTACATAGAAGGTGAAAATAAATACATTTACTTGGGGATTGAATATTCAAATATTTTACATAAATATTGGTTGACACAGCAATGGGATTTTGTAATTTGATACCGATCAAATAGACAGAGTTCTATTTACTTGGAAATGTGTTTATTTAATTTTAATTTCAGGTCTGTGCACCAGACGTGTTATATACACAATTTTTGTATTGATTGTTTATTTAGTAACTTCAAATTAGATACCAAATTTTGTCGAAATAAAGCTCAATACTGCGGCACACGGCGATATCGCCTTAAATAAAAATAAATAAATATATCATCACGCCTTTTACCCATTACTGGGTGTGGCACTCTGCCTAAACAGATCTCGGTAAGTGATATATTTTTCTCGCGTGAAGTGCGGTTACCAGCCGTCAAATCACGGCCTCCAAAGATATTAGTGGTGGGGGGCCACAGGGGTAGATTTAAATTTGTGAAAATTGTTTGTCGACTGTGGGGATCGAACCAGGGTTCTCAAGATCCACAGGCCTACTCGATACCACTGAGTCACCTACCCCCTATACAAAATTCCGTGATAACGTGATATCGACATAAAACATTACAAAAGTACCATTTTAAAATTACAAAATCCCACTGCAGATTAAAGAATATTATCTTTTAAATCATTTCGGAATTATTTATAAACACTGTTCTATGAAGAAATATGTATATAACTGAAATTTGTATGAAAAAAAATAACAAAATAAGATCCTTATTCTTGAGAGTAAACCCGCAAAACGTATTAGCAACAGGAGACGACACAAGAACAAGATTCAAACCAAGTATTAAATAAATAACCACGTTATATCTTCTTAACCGCAAATCCACAGCTTAAATCTTCATCCCCGAATGAACTGAAAATCCAGACAATGAGACAGTACCACACTGCACCACTAGGTGTAATATTATAATGTAGAGATATCGTGGAAATCTAGAACAATTATACCAACAGTGGCGGCCCAACGAATTGTGTTTATGGGGCATGAAATTGCGGATTAAGGATATTTTAAATGGTGGTATATATCAAAGGGTATAAGCGGTTTGATTTTCGTAGCAATTACGCCCTAGTAATGGTGTGTAAAATGGCGCTTATCTAAGCCTATACGAATTACATTTCAAGTTGGTTGTTATCCCGGGTAAAACTATTTTCAAGTTTGTTCTTTAATCAACAATAAATAAAAATATGATTATAAGAAATATCAGATAGGCTGACAATTTATTTAGCGAAATAAATCCAAAAAATATATTATAATAATAAGAAAAACTTTATTTAGCTTAAGCTATACAATAACACCATAATAAAACGATAATACATGTAATATGTTTTAATAGCTATATTCTATTTAAATAATAGTCTTTTATTTTTAATCTAAACTTTTTTAAATCTAAATTCTTAAAATTATCAGGTAACTTGTTATAAGCTTGTACTCCTTTACAAAGTATTGTATTTTGCCCTTGTATTCTAGTATTATGTTCATGAGTATCTTTAATTTTAATTAATTTTTTGTCAAAGAACTCTGGCTGCAATCTTAATTTTATTTTATGTATCAATATTATAATTTGCCTTTCTGTTAGATCTTTAATATTGCACCATTTTAATTCTTTTAACATTAGTTCTACACTTGTATGTCTGTTACATTTTAACATTATTCGCATTGCCCTGTTTTGAAGTAATTGTAATTTATTTAAGTTAGTCTGATTACTCAAGTACAGTACAGAACCTACGAAATAAAAATGTGGCAGGATAATTGAGTTGTATATTGTTTCTGTAGCTGTTTGGGCCAAAAACTTACTACACCTATTTAAAAAATATAGTTTTTTGAATATTTTCTTACATGTGTAAATTGTATGTTCTTCTAGTTTTAAGTTCCTAGTCAAAATAATACCCAAATATGTGTGTTTTTTTACGATTTCAATAATAATTGTAAGATTATAATTTTTGTAAATAATTCAAAATTAATGTACCATTACATTTACAAAATGCTTTCAGCAGAGCTTTTAACTAGATTATACAACATTACAGTTTGTTTTTAGACTTTTACAAATTTAAGCCAATATCAAGTTACTTGGCCATGATCAGAATTAAACGTAATAATTTAATGGAATTTCTAAAAGTCAATATCAGATAAAAAGTTGCGTTACAGATTTCATTGGAGTAAGACCAAGTTCTCGTAATTGAGTTATAAATATTAAGCTTTTCCTTTTTACCCTCGAGGTGCAATTAAATATTACATTCTGTTCTTTTCAAATTGTCATACATTTTTCCCTGTCAAACAACATTTTCCTCTATTATTATTTGAAATATTATTATACACATATAAATTATAATAAAAATGTCCAATGTCAAAAGTAGGAAAAATATGAAATAATTCCTTATTAATTCTGATATATACAGTTTTCACATGGCAGAATAAAGAAAATACTTTTTTGGTCCTGTCAGAAATATAGGATGTAACGAACCAGAAGAGCCTTAGGAAAATCAAATCAAGGAATAAACTTATAGAAAAATAAATACTAGATCCACATTCACTGTACTGTCACTCAAATCCAATTATTTTTTATCTTCATTATTTATTTTTTGCTTGTTAACTTTTTATATCTCTAATCTTTTTTGATATATTTAAACTCGTATTCAAAACACTAAAAAATCTATTTAAATGTATAGCGTATTCTTGTATAAAATAATGGTCTTTGAAAATTAACTGGCGCGATGGCCGAGCATGTTAAGGCACATCTCTTAACATACTGTGACGTCCCCCGAACTAGGGTTCGTCAATTCGAATCCGCCTGTCGACAATGTGTGATTTGTCGTAAAATATAAAATACAGTTCCATGTATTTATCACACTCGGGCGCTATAAACTAGTCACTTATACGCCTTAAATAATGTAGCATTTGACTACGAAAACCGGCAGTACGGCAGTGTAGAAACTGCGGCTCGGTGTGCCCGGTAGGCCAAGGCCCGATTTGAGCTGTAGTGCCATCAGAAGAAGTCTAGTGAAAATTATCGATGATATTTACTAATTAACAGCGAAACAAAACCACGAAATTACAGCCCTTTCGTAAAATATCTTCTAACGCCGCCAGTGGCTTCATTTACGGCCGTTTTGCGCATAAATCAAAAGGAATTAGTCCCGATTCTATGTTGCAGTTTACAACAAATGTTCGCGTTCATTTTATGATCGTAATTATTATAATTTACACGAAAGCATGCGGTTGTTTCAACAAAGGAAACTCATGAAACCCAGGGACAGAGACAACCATATTCAGTTCTTGTGCGTGAGAGAAGAAGAGAAATAGGTGCAAAACAATGTGCACTAGATGGAGATGGGTTAAATTGCCGGTTTATACCCATAGTAAAGCGTATATTTACAGATCTGAAATTTAACGCCCCCGGCTCTTGCTTCAATGTTCTACACGAAGATGGATCTTCTCCAGAGTTCATCAAATGTTTATCTTTCTAAAACTCATTACATTTTATTAAATATGACTTATTATTTTGTGTTTAGAATGTGACATAGTTTCATTAATTATATTTAGTTCTCTTTTTGAATTGCAACAGGGACTTAATTACAATAAAATATAAACTAAACACTTGGCTAAGTCTCACAAAATTAAGCCTCCAAGTCACCTTATGGGGGCATCGGCAGAGGCTGGCCAGCACAGTTGGTAACCATAGAAGCGAATTTTGTGAGACTTAACCAAGTGTTTATTTTATATCTTATTAAACCTAGTTTCACCAAGTGTATGGACGACAATTAATTTTGTCTTTGTTGTTACTTAATTACAATTCATATTTTATATATACATTCATTATTATTATTATGTTAGGTTAGGTAATGTTAATGATAACGTATCTCATCAGAGGCGCTAGTTAACGTGCTAGTTCTGTTAACTTCTGAAACTAGGAATTTTAATGACATATGAAACGGCCATAATAAGCGTAGCGCAATTTAGTGAAGTTGGCCATGCTTTAACCAACTAAGCCACAGTCGATTATGATTCAAATATGAAAGTATATGAACAAGTCCCAGGTTCAAATCCCAGCGGTATCCCAATTTTTCTCTTTATAATTCAATTAGATTTAAATAAATAAATATATCATCACGCCTTTTACCAATCACTGGGTGTGGCACTCTGCCTAAGCAGATTGCGGTAAGTGATATATTTTTTCGCGTGAAGGGCGGTTACCAGCCGTCAAATCACGGCAACCAAAGATATTAGTGGAAAGGGAGCCACAGGGGTAGATTTAAATTGGTGAAAATTGTTTGTCGGCTGTGGGGATCAAACCAGGGTTCTCAAGATCCACAGGCCGACTCGATACCACAGAGCCACCTACCCCAATTTTTCAATTTGATTTACATTAAGTATTTACTAAAAAAAAACTAATTAAATATTCCTATTTAGAAGTTTATATAGTGCGATTTTTACTTCCTTGTACGAAGTAAAGGAAGTATTGTAATCGCGAAAATTTTCGGTTCTCAGATTTCAACGGAAATAGGTGTTTTGGCCCTCCCTGAATCCATTTTGACTAATTTCGTCATGCCGTCTGTACGTACGTATCTCGCATAACTCAAAAACGGTGAACCGTAGAAAATTGAAACTTTATATTTAGGACTGTTATAACATCTAGTTGCACCTCCCTTTTTGGTAATTATACAACTACCGGAAGTGGTACTTTACTTGAAGCCTATAATAGATTTTAATGAAAAACTATATTCAAATATAATTTAAAACTTTCCAAATTTGGTATATAAGACTACTATATCAATGGAAATAACATAATAGATTTTGGTTAAAATAGACTAACCGGAAGTGGCACATTACATGAAGCTGCTAACAGTTTTCCTTGAAAAAAATGGTATTATTTTAATTTTAGAAAGGAATGCTGCAAATAAAAGTTTTAGAGAATTAAATTCTGCGTCTAGCACATTAAGAATTTTTAAATTAGCTTTTTGCATAAACGAGATATCTAAATTTAAATATTATATATTTTTTGATTTTTTTTTAAATTAAGTTTGCTATGGATTAGAACAAAAAATAAAAGATTTAATGTCAAATATGTGCAATTAAAAAAATATCTATAGTTTAATACGCGTACAAGGAAGTCATGTGGTGTCCACATCAGATATTTATATGACGTTAATCAAATATTAATTATATTTTTTATGTATATACCTTACCTTCACTGTAATTAAATAATGTTAAGTTAGATTGTTACAGCAGGAAATTGACGATTGATATATAACATTGAAATTATAGATGTGTGTGCAAGTAATGGCGTTGTGTATGAATCGAATAAGTGACGTCATAATCGAAGAACTAGGAAAATTATATATGAAAAGTATAATAGTTAAATTGAATTTTTGCAATTTTTTTTATTCTATTTATTTATTTATTTTACTCTGTACAACAGGAATTTAATCCCAATTACAGTACAGGATCTGCACTCACCGAGCCGCAGTGTGATAGTTCATATAATTTTTAGCTCGAGTGAGATTCGAACTCGGGATCTCCGGATTCAAATTCCATATTGCTATCCATACCATCGTATTCTGGTAAAATAGTAAAGTTTTTTGGATAATTTATGAATATTTGTAAAGCATTTAAATAATGAATTGAAAGTGCATAACAACCGGAAGTTGGCAAAAACAATTGCTGGCAACAATTTACTAAGCGAGTTAGTGCCACTTGAAGTTAAAAATGTTGAAACTTTTCACTTAAAATTCCCGAATTTAAATTCTGCTGTCTGAGTTAGACCGTCACATTTGAAGTATAAACTTAATCATCTCTTGGCTTATAATCTGAGGAATCTTGTCTCCTTATCCTAAATTTAATAGGACAATTAAAAACTTTTTTCGTACTTTTAAATTCTTTAATTAAAATCTAAAGAAAGGGAAATAACAGTCCCGGTTCGAAACTTGCAAATTCATTTACACCAACTAAAGATGCAAATCATATTTATAACTTTGTAAGAAACTTAATAATACATGTATATTTAGTTAACAACAAAGACAAAATTAATTGTCGTCCATACACTTGGTGAAACTAGGTTTAATAAAAAATATTAAATAAACACTTGGCTATGTCTCACAAAATTCAGCCTCCAAGTCACCTTATGAGGGCATCGTCAGAGGCTGGCCAGCACAGTTAGTAGTCATAGAAGCGTTTCGCTCTTATTAGAGCTCATCAGTATGGTATAACCTACTTCTTCAACTAGAACAAATTTACAGAGCATTTATTTATTTAATTCATATTGCTTCTTTCTAATTCATAATTGCTTTCATATAAGTTTGTTTATTCCTTTCATTTGAAATCTTTCGTGTTCGTTATAAACCTTAAGTCATATTAACAACAAAGACAAAATTAATTGTCATCCATACATTTGGTGAAACTAGGTTTAATAAAAAGTAAAATAAACAATTGTCTAAGTCTCAAAAAAATTCAGCCTCCAAGTCACCTTATGAGGGTATCGTCAGAGGCTGGCCAGCACAGTTAGTAACCATAGACGCGTTACGCTCTTATTAGAGCTCATCAGTATGGTATAACACACTTCTTCACCTAGAACAAATTTACAGAGCATTTATTTATTTAATTCATATTGCTTCTTTCTAATTCATAATTCCTTTCATATCAGTTTGTTTATTCCTTTCATTTGAAATCTTTCGTGTTCGTTATAAACCTTAAGTCATATTATAAATACAAATATAAAAATTTCCAAGAAAACATGTGTACATGGGTGGAAACAAATATAATAAAAGACAAAATTAATTGTCTTTGAATGCTCACTTGGTGAAACTAGGTTTAATAATAAAATATCAAACTAAACACTTGTCTAAGTCTTACAAAATTCAGCCTCCAAGTCAACTTATGAGGTCCTCGTCAGAGGCTGGCTGTTAGAGATCTTATTCTTTGCTGGCCTAGTTCTTCGTCATACAGCTCCTTCATGTGAACTTTGTTCTAGGTGAAGGAGTGGGTTATACCATACTGATGAGCTCTAATAAAAGCGAAACGCGTCTATGGTTACTAACTGTGCTGGCCAGCCTCTGACAATGCCCTCATAAGGTGACTTGGAGGCTGAATTTTGTGAAACTTAGCCAAGTGTTTAGTTTATTTTGTATATTTAGTTCTTTAATACAATTTATTTGTTTCATTTTAAGTAAGAGAAAATAAAATCAGTATATTTATTTCCAAGAAATTTGTATGACACTGCGGGCTTACGAAGAGAATCTTTTGATTTGATGTTGTTAGAAATTTCATTGATGCAAAAATCCTGCAAGGAATGAAAAGATCCTGGCGCTATATTCTCCCCATTGCTGTAGAAACAGCGACGTTTGTTTCTTCCCGTGTTATTATAATGGCTCTCACGACTATTATCACTGTTCTGCCTTACTTTGCCTTGTTGTGATATTTTACCATGTTTGGACATTTTATATTCGCCAGAAGCGAGGAATAAATGAAACAAGTCATAAAAATGGAGAAAGTAATTCAATTTTTACGCCATGTTTTAAATTCTGTTTCATCGCAGCTTTTGATATGAGCCTGCTGAAGTTAGAAATGGAACAGTCAAAAATACTAGTCATGTTTAATGCTGTTATGAATTTTTATTTCTACATAAAATGAAAGGTTACGAAATGTGTTAAATTGTTTTCATTGCGCTAAATTTTTAATGTCCTAACCATATGTTTCAGGAAATAGTTATTTTTTATTCTAGATTGCGAAATGTTACTTTTGCATTCGAGAATGTAAAAGCCTTTCGAAATCGAGTATCAAACAACGTTTTATCGAAAACTATGTCCTAAAATTAGTAATAATGTAATGAGAAAATTTTGACATTTAGGATTAATTAATGTGACTTCTAATGTCTTTATGACAACAATGTATGTAATATAATTGCTATCAAATCTGGTATTCTCTGACCAGCAATTGACAGCTGGTTGGCAATAGAAACCAAACAAACGTTCTAATTTTTTTCTGTGATTTATTGGGATTCGCATTGCATTTCGCATTGCATTTCTCAAGAAACTATTCCAGTACACCAGTTAGCTTCCTCAAGCGGGATAAATATGAATAATTGCTCAATTGGAACATTAAGTATAAATTTTGTTAAAAAATAGAATTATTGTTTCTAAGCAAAAAAATAAAGTGACAAATTTTATTAAATTGTGAGCCTTTCTTCTATCAAAAAATTGCAGGATGAAAAAACTTTTGCATCCTGCATGCAAAAGTCTTTTGCGTTCTGTAAACAAAAAATACTCATTTCGCGTGTTGATAGTTGTCATGTAAATTTTAACTTTATATGACAGTTTTCGAAAAAATATATTTTTATATTTACATAAAGAAATACTTAGCAAAAATGTATGATTTCCCTCTACATTAATTTAAAGTTCTGCGATCACTTGTTTCGATTACAAATAAAAAACAGTGGCTTACCTTGAATAGGAACCAAGTATGAAGCACATGCCACGTTGAGAAGCAATAGAGTCTATCTGTTTCACAGCACTAGCACTTATATTTATATCTTTCTTTTAAGTCACACATAAATACAATTTAAAATGTTCACGAAACATCGAAACACTCGATCACTACAGATACGCGCATTGAACTAGCACAAACTTCAATCAAATACCGATCATAAACGAGTAGGTATTGCTCTTTACAAATTGTTAATTAATAGTGTTACTAAACTTTATAAAAACATGTTAAATTATTATTAAAAAATCTGATGTGGACACCACATGACTTCATTGTACGCATATTATACTATAACTACATTTTTTATTGTACATATTTGACGTAATTTGACAATTTAAAAATTCTTAACGTGCTGGACGAAGAATTTAATTCTCTAAAACTTTTATTTGCTGCATTTATTTCTGAAATTAAAATAATACAATTTTTTTCAAGAAAAACTGTTAGCAGCTTCATGTAATGTATCACTTCCGGTTAGAATGTTTTATTTCCATTGATATAGTAGTCTTATATACCAAATTTTGAAAGATTTAAATTATATTTGAATATGGTTTTTCATGAAAATCTATTATAGGCTTCAAGTAAAGTACCACTTCCGGAAGTTATATAATGACCAAAAACGGAGGTGCACAACTAGATGTTATAACAGTCCTAAATATAAAATTTCAATTTTCTACAGCTTACCGTTTTTGAGTTATGCGAGATACATACGTACGTATGTACAGACGTCACGACGAAATTAGTCAAAATGGATTCAGGGATGGCCAAAATGCGTATTTCCACTGAAATCTGAGAACCGAAAATTTTCGCCTTCATACAAGGAAGTAAAAATAAAGATACAAAGAACAAAATTTTCTAGCTGTTTTATTTGACGAACTTTACTCTAAAATAATTTGAACCTATTATTTTTAACTCTATAATTCAACAATTTTACAATGAACGGACTTGTTCGTTTATCTTCGGAAATTCCCCGAAAGATCTGTATATCGATTTTATTTAGTTTAAATTGTTCCAAATGCAAACGAACAAGTCACAGCAACAACAATTTATTTGGAAACTTTGAGAAACGTTCGTTCTCGTTAAGCTACGCTCGTCTAGTATACTGTAGTGATCTGTACGAGAAACCAATTATTATTTTGGAGGATATTTAAATATAATTTTGTGTGTAAATTGATTTAAAGTGTGTAATATTGTGTGTACTTATATGTACTTATGTGTAGTGTATAAGTGAGTAAAAGTGTTGTGGAATAAACTACATAGACTTTCTAAAATCGCAGAGTTTGATGCTATCAACATTGGATAACCTGAGACTTGGCTGATAGCTGATTCCTGCTCAAAGTAAGTAAGAATATTATTTAATTTTATTTTTGAGGGAAAAATTGAAATAAAATCGGGTTTGAATCACAGGCGATCGTGGCTTTTGCCCGGTGTTTATTAGATCCTAAGTTCATATCTTGACAATAACCCAATTTTTAACTCTATAATTTAATTTGATTTAAATCTATTATTATTATTGTATTCTCTTCAATATTTTATTCTACTCTCGTTATGAAAATATTTTTATCGTACGGTTCCCATGGCGCTAAATAACATTTTAGTCACATGTTTTAATCACGGCTTGAGATATTAAGCACCGGGTGAAGTTTGCTCAGCCATCTGGCATTATAGCTTACCATTACTTTTCAAATCATACATAAATCTTTAAATATTTTTTTCTGAAATCGTCAAGAAAATGCCTACTTTCCTGACGCATTTTAGTATGGAAAGTAAGTGTTTACCTGACTCAAATAAATAAACTAAATAACTAAAAAAAATTAATAAGATTTTTATTTATTTTTATCAATAATATTAATACTAAATATACAATTGCTTAAATTACTAAAACTTATGTATGACACTGGCGAATTTGAAGCTAAATTTATTGTTGCAATTGATAAATTATTTGGAGATTCAGTAAATAAAATAAGCAGGTAGCACATTTGCTGACAAATTATTTTGCTTTTTCCAATCCATGAAAATTTCATACATCATATCGGTCTTTGGACTTGCTCGGTAATAAATTTTCAACAGCCGCAGTTGCTTGATTTAAGATTTCAGGAGGAGTACTTGAAAATACCGCGTCATACTCATTTTCATCTATATTTTCCAACATTATAAAGAAATTTTCTCTGTCAACAATATTACTTTTGACACAAATATGTTCAATAGATTTTTCATATAAGATATTGTTTTCAACAACTTTTGTTATCACCTTGGATATGTAGTTTGCTGCCAATATGATTCTTACCAAAAAATTAAACATTTTGAAATATTTATTATTAATTATATTGATAAAATATAAATATGAACGATTTCAGAAAAAATAGTATACATAATACGTCACGAAAGTGTTTTACTTGACTCAGCGAAATAAAATACTCGGCCTGACGGCCTCGTACTTCAAACAACCGCTTCGTCAAGTAAAGCAGCACTTTCCTGACTTATTATGTAATATACTATTTTTGTCTTAATTGGCGATCGTAATAAACTCTTTAGTCACTCGTTTTTAATACACTCGTAATTACAAAGACTTTTATAAATCTCCTACTGAAACACATTGTATAATTCTTATTAACATTGAAGACATATTTTGATTGTTACATTTGTCTCTTATTTCTTATCTATTGTAAAACGTAATTGGTCGAATATCCAAGACGGCTGCGGACTGTCTCAAGTCCGATGTTTCTTATAACAAGTAACGCGGAAATAAAACGAGCGATTGCAGAGACATTTGAAATTGCTTGTTTGTCGTACGTACGATTTCATTCAGACAGCAATTTTTCAATTTTAAACTTTAATTTCGTTTTCTAGGCGAAATTTTTATTAGAACAAGTAAATAAAATAAAAGTTGTGGGCACCAGTGGATGAGAATTAAATTTGTGTCCAGATTTTTCATCAGAGATAAGATTGATATTACAACTTCACAGGTTTCCTTTTAGTAATTAATCATTACTGTATATAGTAATTACTCTAGTGACTATTAATTGTAATTACTAATTACAATTGTCACAACATATGACAATATGTAAAATAACGCTACCATTCAAACAGACAACATTTTAAAATTAATTCTAAATTAGTAGACAGGAATGCAATCGTGTTCCACACGTGCAGATTATAATACGTTGAATGTACTAAAAAAAAATCCGGAAAAATTAATGTTTTAGGGAAATTATAAGTAAAATAATTATTTCGTAACACATGCACAAGAAACGCGTTCTTATTCTCTAATTTTAGAGTGAGAAACATTATTAGGTAGCATGTTCTCTCCCTAGAGAGATGTTTGTCTCCCTAGGGACTGCGATTATTAGCTGTTTGCGGCGTTTCCTAGGTAACTAGTTACGCAACCCATATTTGACATTTGTCCCGATAAGACAGTAATTTTTGTGCACTTGTTACGAAAAGTATAATATGCTTCAAGGAAGGGCGCGATTATCCCTTGTGTGAAGTTAGCAAACCTTGACTTCAGCTCGAGCCTTCGGCCCTCATTTACGTCTCGGTTTGCCAACTTCACACGCGGGAATAATCGCTTGTTCCCTCCTTTGATGCATAACATACTATAAATTAATTTATATTCCTTTTCAAAGTTCTCTACAAATGTAATTTACTAAGTCACATATAGTGCTATTAACTGTAATTTCGTCAGATTTAAACAATTTCACTACTTGTAAATCTGTGAAGACAGCTTAACACTATTAGTAATTCTAATAAAAAGCAATATTTTTTATTTGATTCTGTATGAAGTAGCATATAAAAAATGACAACACATATGTTGATAAAATTCCTTCCAACTTGTGAAAATAATTCCCAACATGAAAACGCTTTCAAGTTAAAACTTTCGTATAATGTTTAACATGTATAAAAATTTGACAACTTACTTAAAAAATCATAGACGACATGACTTGACGAAAACTTTTAAGAACTCATGAATATATGACGTTCCTTGCTGACGAACTTCATTGGTAGACGCATGCTACTAAGGATAATTAACAATGGACAGTAATTTTGTTTTAATTAATCTTTCAGTGAAGATTAACTGTCTTAAATACTTTTGGAATTTTCAGACAAGAAATTACAGAATTAAAATATAATTGCACTGGAGTTAATTAAATTTAGTGTAACAATAAATAAATGCAATTTACTAGATTTAAGAATTTTATTTAACAAATTAATAGTTTTCAACTAGTTTTTACTATTTATATTTATTACTCTATTTTCTATTGAGTATCTAATTTTTCAAATTATTTAGAAAACGTATTTTTGTCATAACTCTTTCTTCCCATTATTGAAAGAATAAAGTAATACTTTTCATTCCTAGAGAAGGAAATCAATGATAAGATTTGACATATTTATTTCTGAAACTTTTGCTTTCTGATAGGGAAATAAAATAAAGTGCAATCGAACTTATTATCGATGCGAAATAGACGCAAAATAAAAATTGCAATTCAAGCAATTCATAAATTAGAATTAAGTTCTTGTTGTAAAGAGTCGGACCAGTGTCTAAAGAGTTTATAAAACGAGTCACATACTACACTTTTTCTACGATCGGAAATAAATTCTGTTTAATGAATTATTTAAAAACTAAAGTTAAGTTACACAGCCGACAAACAATTTTCACCAATTTAAAAATCTACCCCTGTGGCTCCTCCACCACTAATATCTTTGGAGGCCGTGATTTGACGGCTGGTAACCGCACTTCACGCGAAAAAATATATCACTTACCAAGATCTGCTTAGGCAGAGTGCCACACCCAGTGATGGGTAAAAGGCGTGATGATATATTTATTTTATTTATTTATTTACAATGACAGATGTCTGAAGCTAACTTCAGCCCGTGCTTAATATTTCAAGCCGTGACTAAAAAGTTCAAAGCTACGGTTTGTTAACATGTGTTTAAGATGTTTTTTAGTGCCATGGAAACCTGTTCGTTAAATTACATTTTTCTACGTTTGCTATGAAAAGTTGACAATTACGCTCTCATTTATCATGTTGACGTTTTCTGTGGAACAATCGAAAAATATCTTTTTTGAGCGTCTCCAATGGCAATGCGCGAAAAAGACGTTAAATGCGCGCGTTTCTAATGGCAACGCACGAAAAAGATAAATGCGTGCTTATTTCAATAGTTACCAGGGATACAAACAAAACAGAAACTTGTCATAATGACAGTTAACAGAATGAATTTATTTTCAATACGTATACGTTTTTAAATAATTTTAAGATGCAATCGTAGAACAAATTATGTGTGTATCACGAGCGTAAAGTGTCTTTGTTACTCGAGCCTTCAGCTCGCGCTGCAATTATCATGCTCGAGTAACAAAGATTCACTTTACGCTCTTAATACACAAATAACTATAGGTCATATAGTGCCAGCGATAATTAGTAGAGTAATCATAAAACATAATAGTTGTCATCAAAAACTAAAAGATGATGATGTATTTGAGAATAGGAGAAAAATTATGAATTCATACAAGTCATGAATCCTGTAACTTCAGTTTAAATTGAAAACCTAGTCCATAACCAAAACTCTAATAAACCCTCTTCCACACATATACATAGAAGCATTTCCGCTATTACCGAAACGGTAAGCCTTAAACACTTTACTCTCTTAATGCACAAATAACTATTTAATAGCTGGAATATAAAAATCAAATAACAGGTTTTTATATAATATTGAAAAAGGTATCTTAATAAGTAAATGTGAGTTTCTGTTGTAAAGGTATTTATGTTTGTTGTAATTGAAACATTTCCAGTGCAATATAATTTGAAAGTATCAGCAGTAGACATCCATTTCATCTAATAAAAGCAGTAAATTCAACAAGTGAACCTGGAAACTAAATCAAAAAAGAAAAAGTATGACACTCAGTGGGCTGTATCGATTTAATACACAGCAGAGCTAGGCTATTCCCTACAGGCGCGTCAAACTCCTTACACTGCAACCAAACTCCTCAAACACACCCACTACCCTGCTCCAGCGTTAACATTACCATCCCCAAGAGAGTTCCAAAAACCGTCGACAGCAACTGCAAAGTCCTGCTCCACCGTATCTCAGGCCGGTTCGTCATTTCATCCTGTGTTTCCCGAAGGATAACAAAACGAGACACCAACGGGCAAATGCTCCCGTTTCGACGGTTTTTGTTAACTTAGGACTAATTTCGAGGTTTTTAATTGTTTTCGCCAGTTGGCAAACCTGATTTCGTGTAGAAATCTTGTGGTAAAAATGGTGTAATGAAATTTTCTGACCGAACAAACATTTTATTTTTACTTGACTGTTTGCTGATGAGGATATAATATAATAATTAGTGTTTTTCTTTTTGTTAACGGTGCGAGTTTTGAATGTCTGCAACTGCAAGAAATTGTTTGTTGAGGACTTTTGTTTAGCGCCTGCTTTTTGTTTCATTGACACAGATTTAGATTTACTTTTATTCATTAATATTTTTTGCAAAGTTCATTGTGAATTACTTATTAATGCAGATCATTTTTACCTTATATTCAGAGTAACACCAGCAGGGGACTTGAACCAAAACATTTTGGGCTTCGTTTATGGTAACCGTTTAATTTTTTACTGTTTAAAAAAAATATGATATAGGTTTTGGTTTCTGTTTTTAAAATTATCTATTTCGGTTTCGGATAAAAATAAACACATTATGTCTATTGCAACTTTAGAAAAATATGAAAACTTATATTTAAAAAAAAAATGGACGACAATTAATTTTGTCTTTGTTGTTACTTATATTTTTCTTCGTATTTTTATTTTTCTCGGTTAGTAAGTTTTTTATACCGGTTTAAATTTTTCGTTTCATATCCGATATGATATCGCTTCGGTTATGTTTTCGGTTAGGTACAGAATAATTATATTTTCATTTTGGTTTTCGGTTTCCATATTTCAAAACAAAAAGTATCGTTTTCAGTTTTTAGTTACGGTTTCATGTAAAAGCGAATATCGGTGCAGATTTGTTCATCGTTTTGTTTTAACAAATACAATTTATTAAATAACCTTTTTTAGTTTTATATTAATTGTAGTTTATGTTACTAATTACAATATTAAAATCTGACATTTGCTTGTTGCATTTGGTTCCAAACTTTTTTGTTTATTAATTGTTGATGCTAGGATATTTTTTAACAGAAATCGTTTAATAATTAAACTACCATTTAATTTACATTGGCACACACGATTTATTTAATGTAACTTAACCCACAACAATTTGTTTAATAATGTATTTATATTAGTATGTGAGTATAAAAATAATATTGTTTTCACAATATAAATTGCAGTTAAAAAAATTAATATCTGTCAATATTTGATTATTTACAATGTTGCTTATTTGTCAATTGATTAATTTTACATATTTTCTAGAATGATCATGAAGTTTGAAATCAGGTATTTATTGTCTGGATCATGTATTATATTAGACGTAAACAAGAACATAAAAATAATGTCCTCATAAAATAATTATCTCGCATATATATTCCCTACATTCATACTATCATAAAGTATAAATGATGCTGACTCCCTAAACAAAAATAAAACAAACAAAAAAGATAAAACTGTAATTTTAAAGAGAATTTTAATTAATATAAAACAAAAAAGCGAAACAAACAGGACAGCAAATAAGCAATGTGCACGTACAACGAGACGTCTGATGCGCGATTTAAAAAATATAAAACAAATAGAGCGCGTGTTGAAGGGGGGTTCACAACAGCTGCAAATTGGCGTCCGGTAGTGGTCAGTTCATTACCGGAGCGCCCGGAGCGCCCGCAGCGCCCGGAACGCAGAAACCTGATGTGCGAATGGTTTCATTTTTTTTTCAAGGTTATCATTTGTTAATCTTTATAGATTTTTTGGCAACAAAATCGATAATAAGTACAAAAAGGCAACAAATATTTGTTTATCATTTTAACATAACTGTAACATTATGTCCTAATGCTACTTGTCTGCAGAAAGTTGCGTCTTGTTGAAGACCACGACCTTCTTTATTTAATTTAAGTTTATAATTTAGTATGGGGTAGGTGGCTCAGTGGTATCGAGTCGGCCTGTGGATCTTGAGAACCCTGGTTCGATTCCCACAGCCGACAAACAATTTTCACCAATTTAAATCTACCCCTGTGGCTCCTCCTCCACTAATATATTTTGGGGACCGTGATTTGACGGCTGGTAACCGCATTTCACGCGAAAAATATATCACTTACCGAGATCTGTTTAGGCAGAGTGCCACACCCAGTCATGGGTAAAAGGCGTGATGATATATTTATTTATTTTTATTTTATAATTTAGTTGCTTTTCAAGAATTTTTTTCAAATTTGTGTCAAAACTTATAAGACATACGTTACATCCATGAGAACGTAATAATCGAGTAATTGTAGTTTCCTATAAAGCATATACAAAGTCAATTTTGTGACACTGTTTTTGTCAAAAACAATGTCACAAAATTCGATTTTACACAACTGTATTCCTAGTACAATTAAGGTTATTGTAATACTAGTTTTTTAATATGCTATTAGCTATTGGTTGATGTTTTATTTTAATCATTAAATAATCCATGCGTGTAAATCTCGCTAACTTTATATCGTAAAGATACGATTGTGTTGAGTGTAACTATAAAATAAAGGGGATTAAGTTCCTGTTGTGCAGAGTAGCAAATAAAAGGCAATATTAAAATTCATAAAGGTGAAGAGATGTTAGTACAATTGGCTTAGTAGCATATTTGGAAAAGTGATGGGAGAGAAAAATAGAAGCAGGTTGGAATGTGTGGAAGGTAAAAGAATGGGTGACAAGCGAAAACGCATGTTTCATCACTCGGCGAAAGAGGCAGCACATTCGAGGTGGGCTTTGCAGCGGCTTAAAAATAAGTTTATGGTAACGAATTTACAGAAGCACACTGAAGTAGCGGTTCTTTACAGAATATGTTACGGCATCTAAATTTAGACTCCAGTATTTCACATTTGTGTGCCTCTCTTCTCTTCAGAGATGCGCACACCAGACACGGACTGGCTCCATTTCATTCTTCTTACATTACAGACATTTGCTATACAGGATTGTGAATCCAAGCGTTATCAACCCTACTTTTGAAATGTTCAATTCTTGGCTACCCTTATTCTTTTATATTAAAAACGTTAAATAGTTTAATGTAGAGGAAAAATTACTGCATTTTTAATACTAATATTTATAATTTAACTCTACCTGGAGCCGGCAAAATGATAGAAATGTTTATTGGTAATTTTCTTTAAAACTATCTGTGCCATGAAATAACAAAACAAATGTGCCAATTAAAAGTTATCTGTCCTTATTATAATAAATACATTTTTCATGGGGTAGGTGGCTCAGTGGTATCGAGTCGGCCTGTGGGTCTTGTGAATCCTGGTTCGATCCCCACAGCCGACAAACAATTTTCACCAATTTAAATCGACCCCTGTGCCTCTCCTTCTACTAATATCTTTGGGGGCCGTGATTTGTCGGCACTTACAAAGATCTGCTTCGGCAGAGTGCCACACCCAGTAATGGGTAAAAGGCGTGATGATATATTTATTTATTTCATTTTAAATAAAATAAACTCTTAATTCATATAACATCGTTTTGTTTTTTGGGAATTTAAATTAATTCATTTTATTTAAATATTTGTTTTTCATAATTTTGTTTTTTAAATACAATAAATTGTTTTTTCTTTTCAACATTACTTGTGATAATGGCATTCCATTACTCAATTTAGTTATCATAGTAACCATTTTCCTCACTTGTGATGAAAGTAAATAACTTTCCTGACTAGTGAGGAAAACGGTTACTATCACAACTAAATTGAGTGAAGGAAATTTCAATTGACCAAGGAAACTTGATGTGTATTTGCAAACAAAACTGTCGCTCGTTCAATTAAACCCTTTCCTCACTAGTATAATATACTATTACATGTTTGTTTTAATATCATATTTGCTAAAGATGAGTTAATTTTTAATTCGACACGTCCAAAAAATAAAAATATTATAAACATATTCTGAAGCTTTTTAATCAATTATTGTTAAAAATGACATTTAAGTGTTCGTCTGTTGTTTTTCAAACATTATTTAAAATATGCCGAATTTAAAGCTCTCAGACCTCTAATCAAGAATTAAAAATGATATTTAAACAAATAAAAAATAAATATATCATCACGCCTTTACCCATTACTGGATGTGGCACTCTGCCTAAGCAGATCTCGGTAAGTGATATATTTTTTCGCGTGAAGTGCGGTTACCAGCCGTCAAATCACGGCCCGCAAAGATATTAGTGGAGGGGGAGCCACAGGGGTAAATTTTAAATTGGTGAAAATTGTTTGTCGGTTGTGGGGATCGAACCAGGGTTCTCAAGACCCACATGTCGATTCGATACCACTGAGCCATCTACCCCATTTAAACAATTGTCAAATATATTGAAAATAGACAGAATTTGATATACCCTGGAGCAGAAGATTATAGTAAAAGAGTCAAAAATGGCATTTAACTGATCGTCAATTGTTATTTTTAAATTATTCAAATTATGTCGAGTTTGATATGCAATTCTAATAAAATTATAGTTAAAATAAAAAATAAATAAATATATCATCATGAAAATTTACCCATTACTGGGTGTGGCACTCTGCCTAAACAAATCTCGGTAAGTGAAATATTTTTCGCGTGAAATGCGGTTACCAGCCGTCAAATCAAGCACCCCAAAGATATTAGTAGAGGGGGAGCCACAGGGGTAGATTTAAATTGGTGAAAATTGTTTGTCGGCTGTGGGGATCGAACCAGGGTTCTCAAGATCCACAGACCGATTCGATACCCCATTTAAACAATTGTCAAATATATTGAATATAGACAGAATTTGATATATCTGGGGCAGAAAATTATAGTAAAAGATTCAAAAATGGCATTTAACTGATCGTCAATTGTTATTTTTAAATTATTGAAATTTTGTCGAGTTTGATATTGAATTTTAATAAAACTATAGTTAATGATATAGTTTTTTTCAAATGTTTTACAAATTACTGTCAAAGTAAAGACCTTCTAAGATAATTCTATCAGAAGTGACTTATGGTTTATAAAGTACTGCGTCGGGCACAGCATATTTTTTATAAATGAATGAATGTGATTGAAGAAAATAGTCCGTTTTTGAGATCGCTTGGTCGTAGTCCTTCCCTGGTGTAAAGTTTCCGCCGCAGTGGAAAATGGAAACTTTTCCATTAGAATAAATTAAAGTAGGCGACATTTTGACTCCTAATTATTATTTTTGTCATATAAATAACAGTTATCATGATGAAAATTCACAGCACTCTATGTTGGTTGAGTTATTACCTGGGCAGGTGCGTGAATTTTCCATGTTTGTGGAAAATATCTCCAGGAAAATTAAACTAGGGGTCTTGTTATGCGTAAAATGATATTGATAAAGGTTTTATTTATTTAACAACAAAGACAAAATTAATTGTCATCCATACACTTGATGAAACTAGGTTTAATAAAAAATATTAAATAAACACTTGGCTAAGTCTCACAAAATTCAGCCTCCAAGGCACCTTATGAGGACATCGTCGTAGTTTTATTGTTATTTTAACGCATCTATGGTTACTAATTGTGCTGGTCAGCCTCTGACGATGCCCTCATAAGGTGACTTGGAGGCTGAATTTTGTGAGACTTAGCCAAGTGTTTATTTTATATTTTATTAAACCTAGTTTCACCAAGTGTATGGACGACAATTAATTTTGTCTTTGTTGTTATTTAAATTGCTATTGTATAGTTTTTCCTTTTTCGGTAGGTAGCATTGCCTGTTTGACAGAAATTCTCATGTCATCTTACCGTTTGTTAGAGATCTTAATCTCTGCTGGCACAGTTCTTCGTCACCAGCTTCTTCACGTGAACTTTGTTCTAGGTGAAGAAGTGGGTTATACCATACTGATGAGCTCTAATAAGAGCGGTTACTAACTGTGCTGGCCAGCCTCTGACGATGCCCTCATAAGGTTACTTGGAGGCTGAATTTCGTGAGACTTAGCCAAGTGTTTATTTTATATTTTTTATTGTTTTATTTATTTCATTTTCATTGTGATAATAATACATGGTAACGTTTTGAACTTTGATATTATGTGGTAAATACGATTTTATGGACCGGAACGACTGGTTTCTGCAATAGTTATAAGCAATAAAGATGTTTAAATGCAATATACGCAGAAATGTCTAAACTTTTGCACTTTTAGTATTCAACCTAGTTTAAAGTTTCAAACTGCAAAATAATACACGTTTATTATTGACTATAACAGAGTATATTGTAATATATTTACTATATTTAAATGGTTTGTTCCAGGTTTTTACTTTTGTCGTAAAATGTACTCAAACAAATCACAAAATAACTTTGAAATTTCGAGCGTCTTCTTATTTTAAAATCATTTAATTTATTTGAACATCTGTTACAAATATTAGTTTCCAAGTTTTCAATTTATTTGCTAGCACATTTCTATGACATATTTTTGATTGATCGTGCAGATATCAATTTTAATTAAACATTGATGTTGATCAAACATTCACTATATCTATATTTAACTTAATATATGTAGAATAATTCATTTTATTAAAGTTATATTTGTTTATCCAACACCCACTACTTATAAAGTCATTATTGTTGTCATTTTAGGTTAGTAAAGTGGTTTATAAGACACATGTGAGTTATAAGTCATAAGTCACGCATAAATTATGACTTGTAACTCACTGTTGAGTTTAAATATAACAAAGTTTAAAAAAGGTTACAATTGTAGTATTCGAAATGGAAGACGAGAATTTTATTCCCGAAATAATCGGAAAAAAGCGGTTGTTGATATTTAATCAAAAAAGTCTAGAACTTCCTATGAAAAACACTTTCATTCATACCTTTGACGTTTCTAGTTGTCATCCAGTCTTCAAACATATGAAATTCTTTTTCATAGGAACTTCTAGACTTTTAAATATCAACAACCACTTCTTCCGCTTCCTTAATGATTATTTCGGGAATAACATTCTCGTCTTCCATTTCGAATACTACAGCTGCAACCTTTTTTCAATTTTGTTTATTTAAAAAATTTGAGTAACCTAGACAACAAAACAAGAAAGTATGGCTAATTAGAATATTATTTGAAATGTAGACAATGGTGTCAAAATTTATATTTTAATGTTTTAATTGTAGTTGTTGGATAAAATTTCGTATACCACTCGTGTGTTATTACAAATAAGTCACTTCAGAAAATTATTCCCCTCGGCCTGACGGCCTCGTGGACTAATACTTTTCTCGCGTGACTTATTTGTAATATAACACACTTGTATCATAAAATAAGAAAATTATATATTTCTGAGGCAATATCTAAAAAATTAAACGAAGTACAAAGATCCGTTCAACGAAATTAAATTCCTTATGCTTTAATTGACACGAGGACTACAAAGCTACTAAAAACATCTTTGTATCTTGCTTAGTTTTTAGGATATAGACTGAAAATATTGATGAAACTATCAGATTTTTATTTTATTTTAATTTTTTTAAGGTTATTTTTGAGGTTATATCTTAAAAACTAAACAAGATATGACAATGCACTCAACGGCATTGAATTTCTCGTGCTTCAGTAATCTTGTAAACGCAGTATCAGACATTTTATATTTTTCAAATTTCAGCAAAATTGTTCTCAAAAAACAGTTTTTTAACATTATTTTAAAAACCAGAAGACATATACACTTGGGGATTTTACTGCTGAATTCAGTGGGTCTAAATATATATGTATGTATATTTTCATTGCAATATTCTTACGATTAAGAATTTTAGCAAAAATAATTAAAAATTAAAATTGCTTCAAATTGGATACAAATTTGCTTATAAGTCAATTCAAACACGAGAAATTGAATGCCGTTAAGCGTTTCTTCATATCTTGTTTAGTTTTTAAGATATATCCTCCGGAAAAGTGAAATTATTAATTTTTTAAATGTGCTCAAAGGCATTAAATTTCTCAAGCTTCAGTTAACTTATAAACAAAGTTTCAGCCATTTTTAATTTTCTTCAAATTTTCGCGATAATTTTCTCTAAAAACGGTTTTGTATCAGGATCTCAAAAACTAGAAGACATATGCATTTGAGGATTTTACTACTAGATTCAGTGGGTCAAAATACATATGTATATAAATTTTCGTTGCAATAATCTTACGATTAAGAATTTTACCAAAAATTGGCTGAAAATCTAAAAAAACCAAAGGGGTACCCCTTAAGAAATAATTAAAAAAATGAAATTGATTCAAATTGGATAAAAAATTGTTTATAAGTCAAATCAGACACGAGGAATTCAATGCCGTTTATCTCATTTTCATATCTTGTTTAGTTTTTAAGATATTACCTTCGAAATGTTGATTTTTCTCAAAATTTTATATATCAGAGTGCCATGAGAAATAAAATAATAATTTGTTTGTTGTGTCTGACATTATTTGACATATTGGACAAAAATTGTAAGCTTACTCTAATTTATTTATTTATTTATTCGAGCTTTTAATTTATTAATAAAATTAATTATAGCAACTATTATTTTCATTTTTCTACATAATCTAGACAAATAAATACCTATTATTAAGTTATTAAACAACAAACTTATACTTTATGGATGCAGTTTTTCATTTTGAACATTTTTCTTCAGTACAATTTTGTTCTAAAACTAATAGGTAAAGAGATATCGCTAAATCAACATTATAACATTGAATTTCCTATGTTCGGAAAAAAAGTAGTAGTAGTAGTAGTAGTAGTATATATATATATATATATATATATATATATATATATATATATATATATATATTTGGTCCAATTAATATTTATTTGAAAAAGAAATATTTGATAATAACATATAAAATGTAAATAATATAAAAGAGAAATAGACATATTAAAATATGATATTAAATTATGTTGAAAAGAAAAACCGTGATGGGATTGATTGAACAACACTAATTTATTTGCAAATGATGGCGATACATTTCATCATCGCTAATAACGAATACCATAGAGATAAATTATCATGTAAAGCGTTCACAAAGTTCAACATCAAAGCACCAGGTTACGAATAAATTAACGGTTTTTCATTTCATAGTTTGATCACGTTCGATCTCTTTGCAAATAAGCTGAGTACCTCCCTGCTTTTTAAATCAATAATTACTTATAAGAAGATTATTTTAGTTTACTTCAAGTTTGAAAGGATCAAAGAGTTCAGAAGTTGTAACGATGCTCTCACAATAAAATCATTTGAATGCCAAACAGATGTTTGCATTTGTTCTGAATATTCATTGCGGAAAGTTGCGGATTTCTTTTTAGATTTCGTGTTTTGTAAACGGGGCGAATTTTGAACTCATTCTCTCGGAAATTTATACTTCTGTTTAATGTGAACAGTTCTCGGGACCACTCATTGCTGTCATTTTATTATTAACTCGTGAGTGATTCTGCATACATAATGAGATAGTAAATTTTCCATTTATATTAAGACTACATCCAAAAACATCGTAATAAAGACAAAGTTTCAAATATGTTATTGGTTTTTAAAATATTTTAGTTGAGTCTGACGTCAGATATTTCTTTAACAACTAAATAAAATTCTATTATAAATAACTGCTAATAATTGAATTGTGTAATTATTCTTTCGTAGTTGATACCTACTTCATTGTTTGTGTTTAATAGGAAAGCGAATCCAGTGCAGTACTACAAAAAATGTTTTAGGTGAACAACCCTTAATTTTCCGAATTTAAAAAAAATAATTTTTGTTTCATGATCAGCACGTCGTACAGAATATACCATTTAATTTTTTGCTCTAAGTTGTGAAACACCCTGTATACAGAATTCATAACTACATTTTAAATAAATATTTGATAAGGTTTATACAAATCAGTCAAACTGAATAGCGTAGATCAGAAACTCGCACAAGTAGTAATCAAATCATTGACTAAGATAATCTTACAGTTTATTTATTTTTCTTTCTGAAATAACTGATAGTAATGAATATGTTTAATTATTTGCCACGAAAGATATTTAAACTTCAGTTATATATTTTTCTAAATGATTAAATAGATCTACCTCTGTGGCTTCTCCTCCACTAATATCTTTGGTGGCCGTGATTTGACGGCTGGTAACCGCACTTCACGCGAAATAATATATCACTTACCGAGATCTGCTTAGGCAGAGTGCCACACCAAGTAATGGATAAAAGGCGTGATGATATATTTATTTATTTTATTTATATATGTGACTATAATTATATGTGAGCTCCGCTGTTCGATATTCATCTTAAGTCTGCGTCACAAAAAATTTTAAAATTCATTACGGCTTAATGAATATCAATTAAGACTTTCTGAAGCTGTACATTGTTTTCAAACTAGATGTAGATTAATAAAAAAAATAAACTGTGGAGATCCCCATTCTTCGGAAAAAATGTTGTTAGAAGAGATATCTAGTGAAACAAAAGTATGTTGGTGAATTTAAGGTAAGAGATTTTACGTACATTTGAATCGTAATGAACTGTTTACTTAACTCTGTTACGAGACTTATAACGTGCTAGCCCGTGTAAAATTTATAACGGGCTGTTGACATTGGTTATCTAATTTTAAACGTTTGACACTTAAATATTTTTTGATTAAACAAAATCTGTCAATTTTCAAAGTCTACCTTGATTGAACATTTAAGTTATTACGTTATACTATTGCAATTAATTTGATTAAATATACATACATATATTGCGATTCAAATGCACATAAAACATTGTACAATGCTCGACCGTTAACTGAAATTTACAGGCTCACACAGATAACAGGCTCGCTGACGCTCGCCCGTTAACTTTCTATGCTCGCCTGTAAATTTATGTATAACGGTCTTGCAATGTAAATAACTATAAAAATCAAGAAATAAATGGATGATATGATTGTATACTAATATATTACAAGCAGGGTTCGAAGATATATATATCGATCGATATATATCATGATATTTATTTTGATATATATCGTCATATTTTTGCAATGATATATATCCATTATATAAAATTTTTTTCGTATTTTTCAATTTTTCTACTTTTCCGAGGCTATATCTCAAAAACTAAATGTAATATGAAAACGCGCTCAACGGCATTAATTTTCTCGTGCTTCAGTTAACTTATAAACATAGTTTCAGCGATTTTTATTTTTTTTCAATTTTCCGCCAAAAAAATCGCAAAAAGCGGTTTTTTAACATTTTCTCGAAAACTAGAAGTCATATGCATTTGAAGATTGCACTACTGGATTCAGTGGGTCAAAATACATATGTATGTAAATTTTCGTTTTAATTATCCTACGATTAAGGCTTTTTGGTAAAATTGAATTAAAATCTGAAAAAACCAAAGGGGTAATAATTAAAAATATTAAATTGCATAAAATTGTATGAAAATTTGCTTATAAGTCAATTCGGACACGGGGAATTCAACGCCGTTGAGCGCATTTCCATATCTTGTTTAGTTTTTGAGATATAGCCTCCGGAAAAGTGAAATTTTTCGAATTTTTCAGTTTTTCTAAATGTGTACAAAAACTAAAATTAAAAAATAAATATCCAAAAAGTGATATTTATCTGATATATATCCTATATATCAGATATTTTGATATTTATTATAAATATCATGATATTTACGAACCCTGATTACAAGTGTATAAAAACGAGTATCTAAAAATGAGTCACATTTCTACGATCGCAAATGAAGACAACAAATTTTTAAAAGTTTTATGAACCATTTAAAAAGTAGACAGCAGATATGATTAAGGAATTATGCCATATATTTTATAAAATAAATAACAAGTAAAAATCGTAAGTTAGTACAGTTTGACTAACAAAGTTAGAAATGTAAATATTGTAGTTTCTGCTTGCAATGAAAAGTTGTTTAGATAAATCATTAGCTATCAAGGATACAAGTATTACCTACACGGGTACAAATAAAATAAAATAATGACATACAAAGAAAACTACAACTGTTTTCCTTTGAGAAAATTTACACAGCTCATCAATTCCGTTCAGAAACTTTGTACAAAAGCAGACGGAAAAACAAGCGTCAATCTCAGAGAGGAGAGAAGGTTGACTTCTTGCAAGAGGAAGAGGGATGCAACACAAGCAAGACAAGGAGGAATTGAGATAAAACTGACAAAGATAGAATGCGGTGTCAGATAACAGGATCGTATTGTGGGGGAATCACGTAATGCAATTGAAATTTTGCTGTTTCCTTCGTATATAAATTTACACGCTTGAATTCGTGTTTCGTGTATTGTTCATATTGAAAACATAGTAGGAGTAGGTTTGTTCTAACTGCTCCATATCTCAAAAACTAGGCTGAAGACTTTATACATCAATTCTGCATAGTTTTCTTTGTAAATATGAATATTTATATTGATTTAAATTAATGGATATTTTTTAAGGTCAATTTATGGTAAAATTTGTGAATTTTTTTTTTCGGAAGCTTTATCTCAAAAACTAAGCAAGTTATGAAGATGCGTTCAATAGAATTTAATTCCTCGTATCTGAATTGAATTATTAACATATTTTTATCAAATTTAAAGCAATTTCAGTTTTTTAATTATTTCCAAAGGGTTGCCCCTTTGGTTTTTTAAGATTTTAGGCCAATTTTTGATAAAATTCTTAATCGTGGGAATATTGTAACTAAAATATACATACATATGTATTTTGACCCTCAGAATCCAGTAGTAAATTTTTCAAGTGCATATGTCTTCTAGTTTTTGGGACAATGTTAAAAAACCGTTTTTTGCGAAAAATTTTAAGGGTATTTGAAAAAATTTAATTGGCTGAAACTTCGTTTAAGTTAATTGAAGCACCAGAAATTCTTAAAAACTAAACAAGATATAAAGATGTTCTGGCCTATTACTGAGTGTGGCCACCTACCCCATATCTTTTTTCCCCAAAGTTCATATTATTATTTTTGCATAAATGTGAATAGTTATAATTATTATTTAAAAGGCTTCAGAATCTGTTAAATTATGTTATATATAAATAATTATCATATTATACAATTTAATATTTTATATGTCATATTATATTAGATGCTTAAGATGAGTTAATATAATAACTCGAAACATCCAAAATATAAAAATATTATAAATGGATTTTGAAACTTTTTATTTAATAAATATAAAAAATATATTGGAATCTTCATATTAAAATATTTGAAGTATGAATATTTTTTTTTATATAAATTGAGAAATAAAGATGTTAAAAATATTACGTCTTGTATTGCAATTAGGATAAATTTTCAATTTATGCAGATAAATTAAACCATATGAGGTAGGTAGCTCAGTGGTATCGAGTCGGCCTGTGGATCTTGAAAACCCTGGTTCGATCCCCACAGTCGACAAACAATTTTCTCTAATTTAAAAAATCTACCCCTGTGACTCCTTCACCACTAATATCTTTGGAGGAGGTGATTTGACGGCTGGTAACCGCACTTCACGCGAAAAAATATATCACTTACCGAGATCTGCTTAGGCAGAGTGCCACACCTAGTGATGGGTAGAAGGCGTGATGACATATATATTTATTTATTTTTTAAATTATACCATCTCAAATTTCTGTCAGTCCTGCTCTGTATCCTAACACAATTCCCAAAGTCCCACATCAAGTGAGAAAATCACAAGCATAGAATCAAGAAGTCAGTGTTCCTCTCCGAGTAAATGTAAAGAAGCTTTTTCCTCTCGCCGAGAAAACAACCATCTTACAGCCTCACACATTTCTCAAGCCATTAGCTCTCGCCCGGCGATCTTTGACAATTGGTATCGGCGAGCGGGAGCCCCACAAGGACTGATAGTGGCGCCAGGACTCATTGCGGAGGAGTGATGCACTAGTGCTAGCTCGGCGCTTCGTGCAGATAGGAGATTTGTGGTAATTAGAACAGAGAGATTTTTGGCGGTGATGGAATGACCTCCTTTGATGTGAGACGGAAATAATACAGATGAGGGAATCAACAGAGAAAGAAGGAAGTTGAGGAAACATTGCTGAGTTTGCATTATGACTTCTTTGAGGAATGCTTCACTCTTATCACCCCTGTACGCACTCATTATGATTTTTGAGACAAGTATGTCATGAAAACAATAACTGTCACTTTAATAATGATGTCTCATCATTCCGTTTCGCAACATAGGGGCCGGGCACACCGAGCCGCAGTTTTTACACTGCCGTACTGCCGGTTTCTTTAGTCGAATTATTTAAGGCGTATAAGTGACTAGCTTATAGCTCCCGAGTGTGATAAATACATGTAACTGTATTTTTATATTTTACGACAAATCACACATTGTTGGCAGGCGGATTCGAACTGACGAACCTTGGTTCGGGTGACTTCACAGTATGCTAAGAGATGAGCCTTAACACGCTCGGCCACCGCGCCTGCTACTGTCACTTTAACTGAGACTAATATTATATGGAATAATACTAATTAGTATAAATTCGATAGATTTAACTGTCGGTTCTCGTTGAAACATTTTATAATAAAATTAAATTAAAAAAACACTAGGTTAGTTTCAAATAATGTAAAGTTTATTTTACAATACGTATTTCGGTCGACTAGACCATCATCAGGTGAACAAGATATGAATGAATTTGTACATTAGAGTAAGACTTATAAATAGTATACACAAGAATTCTGACACAAGAAGTGGGAGATACATGATTGAAAACAGATGTAAGTACAATTAGTTTGGGAAAAATACATTTATGACCATAGTTGGAAGAAAATAAGATAAGATCAGACCGAAGAGGTAACTATAATTATTTGGATGGAAATTACATTTTAAACCTAGTTGTAAAGAGATTAAAGCGGACGTATTAAAGGTGAACGGTACAAATCTATTTGTTCATTCATAACCGTTAGCTGGTCCTTAATGGCAATCTGAATTTCCAAGGATTCTAAGAAATCCAACTTTAATCCCTTTTTACAAATGTGTTTGATTGACAAACTCTTATCAAGTAACTTATGGTTATTGTCAAGACAATGTTTAGCAACATTTGAAGACACATTATTATTTAGTAGCGCTTTCTTATGCTCATTGAATCTAATGCTGAAATTACGACCGGTATAATCTCGTAGTAGGCGATTTTATCGAAATTTAAGAGCCAGTATATAAATTTCCTAACAAAATTTATAGTATATTTAACAAACACAAAGTTTGGAAGTAGGTGGCTCAGTAACACAGTCTGTGAAAAACCCAGGTTCGATTCAACTCAATTTAGTTGTGATAGTTGACAACTAAATTGTTCGATAAAAATGTCTTTTGACATGGGAACCATGAAAACGTGATGTGCATTTGCAAATACAACTCCTTTGATTGATTTATATAAAATAATTATTAAATGTTTTGTATTGCAAATCAAAATGAAATTTCCAAAATTTACAAAAATAATTGCACATTACTTGAAGCAAACATTTTTCATACCTCTGGACTGATAGTTACAGTAATGAATAGCAATTAGTAAATATTACGCAACCTAAATTAAATAGAATAAATTTTAATGTTAGTCAGTACGTTCAGTACTATATGGGGTTAAAATAAATGGTATCGAGTCGGCCTGTGGATCTTGAGAACCCTGGTTTGATCCCTACAGCCGACAAACAATTTTCACCAAATTAAATCTACCTCTGTAGCTCCCCCTCCACAAACATCTTTGGGAGCCGTGATTTGATGGCTGGTAACCGTACTTTACGCGAAGAAATATATCACTTACCAATATTTGCTACGGTAAAGTTCTACATCCAGTAATGGGTAAAAGGCGTGATGATATATTTATTTATTCAGAATCAACATGACAAATGGAATTTAAACATCAACTCCAAGACTCAGGGGTTGATACAGCGAGGGGAGGGGGGTCATGAGGGTCATGACCTCCCCTAAGCATGGACTTTTTTTTTTTAATGTTGGCCCTAATAGTTAATTGATCCTAATACATAATAACGATGTCATTATTTACGATAACTCAATTTGTTAAACAAACTAAATAGAAAATATTATCTAAGAACTTAAAATTCTAAGATAATTAAGAACTATTCTAATAAATAGTCAAAAACCAATATTATTTCGACCTGCAGATGGGAGAGGTATTCTATTTAAGACCTAGTCAAGTATGTGACTACCGATATTTGCACTTAGAAAATCAACTTCTAATTCAATAATTTTTGTATTCTATCGAAGAACCGTTTTTTATATTTAAAATATTGGCAATACTCTTCCCCCACGAGACAAAATTCACTCCATGATCCCCCCCCCCTTAATTCAAAGTATGGATCCACCCCTGCCAAGACTCTAACTTTGATTTTTCTTAGTAATAAAGTCAATATTACACCTGCGTCTCTTGTAGTCGTACTACAACAATTACCAACCCTTATTCTTTCCCACAGAAACAAACGAAGATAATCAAATGATCATGTTTATCTCCTTCTATTTCCTACTCACTACACGAAATCTCAGCACAACGCTTTTATCCAGACTAAAACCATACGACAATACCAAAGCACCCTTTAACAAATACGACAATCTCGTGCTTAGCGTTGCAGCAGGATTGCAGGATACAGTTGCATTGCAAGACCACGACCACTACCAATAAACCTGGTGATGCAAGAGCACGGTAACAGTGTAGCTACTCCTGCTGAGACGATATTGCAGCTGAAAGTTGCAGCAGAAGTAAGGAAAAGGAAAGGCTTCGTGGTCGATGGAATTGACACTTTATATGTGATTTTGTACGACGAGAGAAACTGATATGGTAGGGTTTAGAAATTTATTTGTTTGTTGAAACTAGTAGCTTATAATAGAATCTAAAATAAAATAAAATAAATATATCATCACGCCTTTTACCCATCACTGGGTGTGGCACTCTGCCTAAGCAGATCTCGGTAAGTGATATATTTTTTTCGCGTGAAGTGCGGTTACCAGGCGTCAAATCACGGCCTCCAAAGATATTAGTGGTGGAGGAGCCACAGGGGTAGATTTTATAAATTGGTGAAAATTGTTTGTTGGCTGTGGGGATCGAACCAGGGTTCTCAAGATCCACATGCCGACTCGATACCACTGAGCCACCTACCCATTAAAACACAATTGTACATACATACATAACATCACGCTATATCCCATTAAATGGAGTAGCACGAACCCGTCAACATTCTCATCCTGACACACGATATTCGTTTCGACCACATTAACACTTCCTCCATACGAACTCTTTCTTTCCTCACAACCAAAATCCATCATCACGCAACAAACATCCATCCATTCGCTTCTGTACACCTGTTTTGTAAATCTTCGCTTACGCCAATTTCCTTAACAACGAATCTATAAGAAACGAAGGTAGCATCGTCTGCGCAAGTTTAAAAATACATTTAACACAATTGCAGTTACACACTGTATAGTAAAAACTGAAAATGAAGTAAAAACGATGAGGAAGGAAGGGAGTATCTCTCTGCGCTTGTTTTTGAAACTGAATTGCACACAATTGCAGGTAAACATTCGAAAAATCTAACCAATGAATCTAAAGTCAAGAATCATACGCTTGTCCTTATTCATCAAATTTATCCCGCAATTAATTTTCGTCAAACATTCTTATCCTGACACACCACTTTTGCTTCAACCACATTCATAATTCTTTTCATACAAGCTCGTTTATTCTTCACGCTCGGAATCTTTCGCTCACGCAACAACCCAAAAACCTTAAACAAAATTGTATTATTTCAAAAATTTCAATCGGTGAGATTTGAAAGCACGAACTTTTACTTATTAAATGCAAATTGTTTAAACAAATTTTCGGTAATATTTAAAATGCATCATCCTATATACATTGTTTTTATTTCTATCTTATTATTTATAGATATATTTACTGACACTCGTACGAGTATATTTGGTAGTTGGTTCGCAATAAATATATTATATAAATATATTTGCTAGTTTTATATCCGGCGTCCTTACTTTTATGTCAGTGGTACATTATCATAAATTTTTCCAAGTTTCATACTTTAAATCCGTCGTGACATTCGGACATAAAACTGCTTTATGATCAGAAAACTACACAAGTTACCGATAAAATATTAAAGTCATTTCAAAGTAGTTCGAAAGTAACAAATGTTATATGATTTGACATTGCTACTAGCGCCGAAGTGTACGCCAGCAGAACTAATAATCACGTTATAAAAGTTTAGTTGCAATTTTATTATTTATTACTGAATTAAATCAGTATTATTCTATTTTGCTAAACGTACAAGTTACCTACATAACAATAGCAACTATTACTGTTCTTGTGTTCTTCTTACCTTGAAATAAAAGAAGTACGATTACAAGGAAACGAACAGTCGTTCGCCGCAGCTTCGCTTGAAGCGCTGTTAGCCATGATGGCAACTTTAAAGCAGGATTAGTAATGGTATTAAAGATCCGTAGGTGTCATGAAGGAAACTATTTGTTACGTCAATGTGCAGTTTTTTTAGTTTTATAAGGTCGTTTGCTCTCTCTTCAATTGTACTGCCATTGTTCCAGCTTTATAGATGGTTCGAGTAATACTTTTTCAAGAATGTGTAATAGTTTGTAATAGTACAGTCAGATTTTTATCCGGTTTTATATTCACATTAGTTTGAGACACTTAAAAGAACATTTATATCTGTGCAGCATATATAATTTTACCTACTTACGTAGTAACTATTATTAATTAAATTCCTGGCTTACAAAAATATTTAATTATTTTTGTAATCTAGGTTTTCTCGTATATTAAACTTAAAAACACAAAGTATGCAAAATAAATAAAATTAAATAGAACAAAAAACAAATGCGTTGCAGGAAAAACTTTAATAATTACTTATATATCTAAACCATGAAATAAATGTTTGAAGAATAAAACTTGTCAGACGAGGTAGACGATAGTCTGCGAATGCCAGACATATAATAAGTAACGTTTGGTGGAGGCGCCAAGCATACAATATATATACATACCGGGAGTTTTTTATCAGTAAACATAGGGATATGCCATAACCATAGTTACAGTTACAAAGTTTGACAGCAATGCATTAGAGCGTTTATTTTAAAAGTAAACATAGGGAAAATAACATTGCTGTCATCTATAGTTGTCAAAGTAATAAAACTATCCTCTTTCAAAATCAGACCGGGTTAATAGGGGATCAAATAGTGGGACGTTTTTATATAAATGGAAATTTAAATGGGGAAAATTATTTAGAGTTGTTAAAAGAGAGAGTAATATTGAGTAAATATTGAAGAAGTGTGGTTCCAACAAAATGTACGAAATTATCTGCACCGGATATTCCCCAAACGATGGCTTGGACGAGGTGCAGAAGTGGAGTGGCCTGCAAGGTATATAACGCTGTCAAGTTATAAATACAACCTTAATATATTTGAAAAATAAAGTTTATATAATAAAAAGGACTACATTTAATGGAATTGCGTAGTTTATTTTTACATTCAATATTATAAGGTTAGGTTAGATTAGGTTAGATTAGTTACGACATACGTCATCAGAGTTGCTAGTCGATGTGCCCGATCTGTAAATTTAAAACTATGAATTTTAATGACATATAAAACAGCCATAACATTAATAACATCTACGTGACATCTACCAAAAAAATAATAAATCTTTTCTAAATTTCAAATTTGTTTCTAAAAATTGTACTTTCTGTTAAAAAAATTATAAGTATTCCTCGGAAATAAAGTGTCAGATGCTTTATATCCCTCACCTTTTGCTATAATTTTAAATCATTTATGGTTTGAACATTAACAAATGAAGTAGTGCAGCAACCACACGAACAAAAGTAACGCCACATAGCAATAGTTCCTGCGTCACATACTGCGGAAACTGCGGCCACAACTAACAATCAGTAATTGGATCTAATATGGTCCTATTATCCCAATAACATTTCAAATTATACAGTTCAACAACTGATTAGCATCGCCTACATACACTCTCAACACTGCGGCACTCCTGTTAGGGTTCCAGATCCGTCCTCACAATTTTAAACACCGTATATAGAGACAAGCCCCACAAATATCTAGACAACAAAAAATATGAAACTGTTTTCTCAGCAATCTAATTAATAATTACAATTATATGTATCTGTTTGTTATGTATTAAATAATACTAGTGTTCACACCGACCAGTAAAAATATTAAGATTATAATTTTTGTTAGTTTAAAACCGCGTTCTTAGCTTTTCAATTAATAATTGCAATTAGTAATTACAATTATAATCATTGTTTGTAATGTATTAAATAATACTATTGTTCACACCGGTAAAATTAAGATATTAATCAAACTTTTCAATTGCAACAAATGCTACATAGAGTATTTTGTTTCTTCCTTCTATCGTTTCGTTTTTAACAATAATAATTTAAATGTCAACCAGAATGTTATAAAACTACAGTAATTTAGAAAATATTGAGGTGATAATAAATTAAAATAGTTCAAACTATTTAATGTTCCTTTTCAAAGTTCTGTCTAATATAATTTCTCACTAATTCACTTATGGTATTATTAGTTGTATGTTTATGGTGCTTCCACTAATTAATAATTATATTTACTAATTGTATAACTGTGAACACAGTTGAATAAGTAATATATATATATATATATATATATATATATATATATATATATATATATATATATATATATATATATATATATATATATACAGGGTGTTTCACAACTTAAAGCAAAAAATTAAAGGGTATATTCTGTACGACGTGCTGATCTTGAAACAAAACGAATTTTTTTAAATCGCAAAACTATTTTCCATGTTTCCCAGTCCAAAATTTTTCGTTGCCACTGCCACTGGGTGGATGATTATGTTAAAGTTATTAATTAAATAAAATTCTATTATAAATAACTGCTAATAATTGAATTGTGTAATTATTCTTTCGTAGTTGATACCTACTTCATTGTTTGTGTTTAATAGGAAAGCAAATCCAGTGCAGTACTACAAAAAATGTTTTAGGTTAACAACCCTTAATTTTTCGAATTTAAAAAATATCTTTTTGTTTCATGATCAGCACGTTGTGAAACAGCCTGTATATATATTAATTAAATAAAATTGTAAAATGTTTGTCAAGAAAGTAACACACCTGTTCTCTTTTTATAAAATAGGTAATTAATTTGTCGCTGATTTTAACTTTAAAAATTTAACTTTAAAATTTTTCTCTGCCCAACTTGAATATAATAACAGGCGCGGTGGCCGAGCGTGTTAAGGCACATCTCTTTACATACTGTGACGTCACCCGAGCCAAGGTTCGTCAGTTCGAATTCGCCTGTCGACAATGTGTGATTTGTCGTAAAAATATAAAAATACAGTTACATGTATTAATCACACTCGGGCGCTATAAGCTAGTCACTTATTCGCCTTAAATAATGTAGCATTAGACTACGAAGACCGGCAGTACGGCAGTGTAAAAACTGTGGCTCGGTGTGTCCGGTAGGCCCAGGCCCGATTTGGGCTGTAGTGCCATCAGAAGAAGAACTTGAATATAGTTTAATCCTGAAGACGGTTCTGAAATCTGTGCGTGTGCAGTGTTTCTGTGCTCGTGGTAGTTGTACCCTATATATCTACCTCATACCTGTCCCAATATCAAGTTGTTAGTTTGTACTACCACCATTGTGTAATATTAACATGTATATTAGGGTTAACTGCTGTATCGATCGAACACAGAAGTCACAGGAGACTATACACTAACTTTTGTCATTCAGAAGTTTCGTTATTCTTTGGAAAGTATCACAATATAGTTCGAATCTTGTAAGAAGTTTCTATTTGGTTGGTTAAGTAGATAGACAAATATTAGGACAAGCTATACTGACAAACATTTCTTAATTAATTAAGAAAAAATTCTTCAAGACATAAGACTCCTTGAAACATTCACTGAAACATTATTCAAAAAAAACACAGAAATTCTTATGTCATCTTACCGTTTGTTAGAGATCTTATTCTCTGCTGGCACAGTCCTTCGTGACCAGCTTCTTCACGTGAACTTTGTTCTAGGTTAAGGAGTGTGTTATACCATACTGATGAGTAAAGCCAGGATATTTAGGCACTTAAAAACACCCAAATAAGCAGGCATATAGGCCGGTAATTACTCTAACATAGGCGGGATTTTAGGCAGCCTAAATTTAAATAATTTGTTTTAAAAAAAAATTAACGATTCCTTTTTCTAATATTGTTACTCGTATCTACTCTTCGATAGAAAAAAAATAATTTTAAACAAAAATTAACGCAATCTGAAAAATAATCATGTAGGGTTCTCATTTTATTAACTATTATGCAAATTCAAATTATGTTAATTCACAAAATATTACGAGCAATTGCTCAATGCAATTTTCGGAAAGGGACTGTCTTCGGTCTGTCAGAACTTGCTTGTAAGTTGAAAACTTCGTTCGACATCACAAAATGTGACAGGGGGTTCTTATATTTAGCCTTATCGTCTAAAGTTAACTCAGCTCCATTGATTAATGGCAAAGGCACAATTGAATTGCCACGTAAAATTTTGACTAAAAAACGTTTTTTCTTTCGGTATTTTAAATTCATACACAAAAACTTGATTAAAGTAAGTACTTTAAATATTATAGGTTAGGTTGAAACACTTTGTCGAGTGTTGAATTAGTCAACGAAGTAGATGATAAACCTAGTCTGCCCAATAAAAGTTAGAATAGGCAACAAAAATAGGCAAAATAGGCTGTATAAAGTAAAATAGGCACAATAACCAAAATTTGGAAAAATAGGCTCTAAGGCACGAAAAAGAACCTTACATTACTCGTAAACATATTACCTATGTATAGAAAAACGAAATTGCCTGAAGTATATTAAAATTTGAATCTAGGCAATTGCCTAAAAATCCGGGCATTACTGATGAGCTCTAATAAGAGCGAAACTAACTGTGCTGGCCAGCCTCTGACGATGCCCTCATAAGATGACTTGGAGGCTGAATTTTGTGAGACTTAGCCAAGTGTTTATTTTATATTTTTTATTAAACCTAGTTTCACCGAGTGTATGGATGACAATTAATTTTGTCTTTGTTGTTAATTAGAAAAATTATTAATTCACATTTGACAATTAATCTTCGCCAAACATTTCTATAAGTTCGTCTCGTCTTTCAAATCTTTTAATCATATCTATCCATTTATAATACTAAACTATGAAGTATATTAGAAGGAATTTATTCCTGCAGAAAGCTCTGCGACAGGATGTAGATAGCGCCAATCGCAATGCAGCTTCCGCATCGTCGTAACGATGCTTCGAAATTAGTAGGCGTAACTCATAACAATGGCCCCGCGTAATTAACTTAACGAAAAATTAAATCTCAATGGAGATACATATACGTAATTAATTTAGAAAATTAAATTGACAGGTGAAATATAGTCACCGCTTCTTGAAAGTGACAGTGAAATTTTATCTTATTAATTATTTTTAGAACTCTAAAAGCTACGTACTCTACATATGTAATATAATAAGTTAAATGTAGGAATATTACTTTAGAGGGTTCGTTAATCAAGTTTAAAATATAGTAAAGTATACCGCAAATAAACTAGGTATCGAAGTAAATCATTATTTGTTGAAAAAGATTATTTATTCAAGAGTTTTAAAATATCATTGTAATTATAATCATTATTTAGCAAAAAAGTGTAGATAAAATTCTACTTTATCTATAGCTGATGTTAAAGTGTTTCTTTATCTACAAAAAAAAAATGAATGCATAAAGTCTGCTTTTAATATCAGGTACAAAATAAAAGTAGATTTATTCATGAAAAAATATAGAAATATGCAACAAATATGCACAATTTATTATAACATAAAAAAATACGTATACATGCTAATTGAAATCAATATAAAATCTCTGTTCTTCCTGATTCGTAAAGAAATTTATAAAGACTTTAAATATGTCGTTTAGTTATAAATATGTATTTGCATATAATCCACGCTTTAGTCATATATAATCCAATACATATGTTGAAAATTATCTAATATATTGTGTTGCCACCCATATATACGATTCATTTGTATGTGACCGAAATATGCAAAGATTTGTCTTTCGCGAAACAGGCTTAGTAACGCAATATTATACAGCGTAACTTATAAATTTTTTAGATTAATTATGTAGTTAGTTTTATTTTAACAAAATTATTTTACAAAAAATTTGAAAACGGGTCAGATATTAATTGTCTCAATTACAATACTTCTTTTTCAAATAATTTTATTGTTTAATAGTTTATTGAGCCCAGTTAAATATAAAATATATTGTGTTGTCAAGGAAAGAATAATAACTTAGAGTGTATCAATTAGTTGTAAATTCAAATAACTGGATGTTTTGTGGTACACTGCACAAAATGAATTCTTAAAGTGCCCCATTAACTAGTTTACATTCCTTCTTTTATATTTTAAATGGAATTACTTTTTTAGTTTTCTGTTGGACTATTAGTTGGTAAAGTGTATACGGTACTTTAATTTATTTTTATAAAATATTTACTATGTTTGCAGTAAAATAGCTTTAAGCTAGTTTAATTTTTTTGCAATGGACGAAAAATATAACTACTAGCATGCAAATTTTCATTAATTAGTTTAAGTTAATTTCGTCCATAAATATTTATAAATACCTGTAGAAATACATTATTAGTATTAACTAAAGTTAAAAATTTCATTAACTAATTTTAAATTAAATATTTAAAATAATGGAATATATAAAATTATTGATATATGTAAATATATTTATAAAATCCTTGAAAAAAAAATCCAAAGTTTGGAGAGGTCAGTGGATGTAATATATGCTTGCCAAGCAAAAGTTCGCGCTTTTAAAGCTCGTTGCCATCAACATATACACAAAAAGTACGTAAGATCGTTAACATTTGGGGCCCCAGATTAACACTGTTTGGAGGCCTACCCAATTAACCCAAGTTTGGGTTATTCGCCATTTTGTTGAAAAATAAATATATAATAAATAAATAAATAAATATATCATCACGCCCTTCTAATCATTAGGTATGGCACTCCACCATAGCAGATCTCGCTAATATCTTTGGAGGTTGTGACTTGACGGCTGGTACGCGCATAAATATATCACTTACCGAGATCTATTACAGCAGAGTGCCATATCCAGTAATGGGTAAAAGGCGTGATGATATATTTATTTTAATTGATTTTATCTCAATTTTCTTTTACCACAAAGAGGTCTTTTGATTAAACAGAACCTGGGGCTTTAGTCCATAAAAAATAGGGTTAAATCCGCCCCTGAAAATACAATTGTATCAAGCAACTGTAATTGGATTAAGTTCCTAGCAAAATATTTAAGTAGAAATTTAGAGAAAGAATAAATGACATGATTTCGTAAACATGTATACAATACAAGCCTCGTTAGCTAAGCCAGATTGTGAAAACTACCCTTTGCCTAGCTGTAAGCTTTCAAGCTCTAAGCAGCTTATAATAACTCTGCTAAATACTTTGCCATTTATATATGATGTAATGTTCACACAAAACTCATTTTCGTGTTTTTGTTTTTTCATTAAATTGTGATTTTGGTTGGACAATTAAGGGATGTTTATTTGTTTTTACGTATTAATTACTATTGTTCTTGTTCAGGTTTATTTTTACATTTCGATATTTTTGGAAACAAAATATTTATAAAATATGTTTGTTATCTTTCCGTAATAATAAACATGATATTTATTATTTATAAAGTATTATTAATTTTCTTGGTTTACATCAAATTGCTTCTTATTTGTTCGTATAAGAAAAATATGTAAACAAACATTTAATAACAAACAATGTGATATATTTTATTATTTATTTGCACCTTCTTTGTAAATACCACTATAGATATTTATAGTATACTAAAGACATGAATAATTACAGCGTATATCCCTGTAAAATTTTACAGACTCATATAAGAAACCAGTTAAATTTTATAATATTTTGTATATTTTCTTAGACTGCAAGAAAATTGCAATTGAAGTCTTCTATTTATATTTATTTCTAGAATTCACGAAACTGTTAAAACTGACAACGATCACAACACCATGACAACATCTAGCTATAAATTGTCCTACCGCCAACAACCTTTGATTACAAAATGTATTTTTTTATAAAACTTATAAAAATTAATAAAAGACCCTGTGAAGGGGGAAATAAGACTTTGTACATGGCACGCTTGTAATTAATCTCGACTGGGCTCACTGGATTATGGAGGGTCGTTTCTTCGTTGCTCGTCCTACAAACTTTCTAGCACGCCTGTAAAAATTAATTTACTATTACCTTCTTTTATAAAATGATAAATAGTCAAATTAAAATCTGTAAATATTTGATTGTTTACTTCGTTGCTAAGGTTATTTAACTGTCTATTAATTAATTTTTCGTTCTTTCTAAAAAAAAGTCTAATATTTATCTTGGGAATCATTTGTTTTTTCTTTTATCAAGTGATAGATAATAAAAATTAAAATCTATGAATATTACTTATGTGATAATTAATTAATTTTCTGTATTTTCTAAAGTAAAATGAAGTTTAAAATTAGTAAACTTTTTGCTTGTGGATCATTTGTTATTGTTGTATCTGCAATAAAGTAAAATAGTGCCTGATACAAATTTTATACTATTTAAATGTGTAAATTTTATACGAAGAAAAAAAATATTTTTCCAACATTCGGTTGTATATCACTAAAACTGGTGATAAATCTAGTGTCTCTGACATTTTGTTTTGAGAAGAATTCTGGCTTGAAATGGGGACATTATTAAACTGTTCTTTGTACAATAAACACGGCGACAGAAGGCGTGGCTAACATTTTGCTCGGTTATATTTTTAAAACTCTGTCTGGTAGGCTTTTTGTCTACTCCCTCCATCTGTGTCAGGACTTGTTCTTTGTTTTGTGTTTTTCAAGAACCGCTCTACATTTATTAAGACATCTTTCGTGTCCTTTACGAACCTCCTGTCCTTAGTTTTAATCTACTATCCTTGTTTCACAGGTTTGTGTTGCGCGAAGGTAATTACTTCTGTTTCCAAAAAATTGCCCCTTGTTTTTGGCTTTTTATTTGTTATCATCTTGTTAACCGTAACAGAATTGGAATGATTCATATCATTCTTAAATTATTTTAGAGGAAATATTTTAAATACAATATTAGCAATAGTTCGTCTGTTCAAATCTTGGTTACTTCAATTTATACAGAATGGTGAACACTAGAGTTGTGCATTTGACCTGTCAAATATTTTTCCGTCAATTGACCGACTATTTGACCGGTCAATTGACCAAGAAACATTTAATTAAAATCACAATTAAAATTGTAATTTATTTATATAGTACTGTTTACTACATCCAATATTACTGTAAATGAAAAACCAACAACAACTAATAAACAAAACCACATCAAATTCAAAATAAAGGGGAAAATAAAGTAAAAGACGTAATGAAATGAAATAATATGTATTTATTTTGTTTGTAAAGTAAAGTAAGCAAATTCTCCAGAACCCAGAATACCAAACTAGATATATTCATGTAATAATAGTATGTAGCTATTTCTATTGAACAGCAGATGTCGTGGCGGTTCCATTTAGATTATTTGACCGTATTATTTGGTCGTTAATTATTTTTGGTCAATTGACCGGTTAATTGACCACGGCACAACCCTAGTGAACACAACTCTCGATCGTAGGAAACAATTTGTAAAAATCATACTTTTAGAAAGAAAAGTTTCAAATAAAGTTGAGAAGATCATAAAATTCTGAATCTTAATCAGCAAACCAAATTATTTGCATATTTTACATAGGCAGAAATAACTTTTGAAATTTCAAAAATTACTTTAAATATAGCGATCGCCATGGTACTGAAACAAAAAGATAGAAAATGTTTTACGTTTTATCTGTCAGATTTTTTAAAAATAATTAGAATCACTAATTGTTTAATTGTCAGCCATTGTTCCTTTTAACTAACCACTGAAAAATAAATGCTTATAATTAATATTACCAATTATTAGAAATTATTTTTCAGATAAATAAAATGTTGGTTTGTTTGAGTTTCATGGCAATCGCTTCTGGTAATTTTTAACATTTCCAAACCTTATTTTTGTCAGTATAAAAACATGTAAATATTTTTTCTACTTCCGTTTGGATATAGACTTTTATTTCACTTATTTGAGTTAGGTAATGAACTGCATTATTTAACTAGTGAAATAATGAGGTAACATAGCAATAGATATCTTGGTAGACGAATTCTGAAGTGTTATTCTTTTATTTTTTGAATTTATAACTGTCATTATTATGTCAAAATTTCATCATTTCAAAAACGCTCTTTCGTAATTATTAGAACGTAAGTAGAAAAAATATTGTATGAAACTAGTAAGGAAATAGGTTATTACCTTACTGATGTGTTTACATAACTCGGCTACACCACGTTTTGCTAATTTCACATGCGTAAGGTAATAACCTTCATTTCCTTACTAGTTTCATAAATAGCTATTTTCTACTCCCTTTTTAAAATGTCATTTAAATATCATTTTTATCACATGTTTATAAGCCGTGACTTTAATCGTTTTAGTCACTGCTTGTGATATTAAGCACGGAGTGAAGTTAGCTTGAAGCATCATTCACTGTAACTTAACTTTTTAGATAATTGAAAAAAGTTTACATTTTTTCGTTGTCTTAATTTGCGATCGTAGAAAAATTCTACTATAAGCTACTGAAATTTCCTATTGTACAAAATAACAAATAAATACAAAATAAAATATTAATGATATTATTGTTAGTTTCTTCAAAAAAATCTGTAATTAAATAATTCAAATCAGAGCAAGAAATAATGTCTTTATTGTATTTTTGGAACTTTCAAAGACAGGTAAAGAATTAGCAAACTTAAAACTAACAATACAAAACACTTTTGCCGGCAGTACAATGCATTATTCATATTTAAACATTTTCGCACCGTTGTGCAAAGTTGGTAAGTCTTTCCCTTCCACTTTGCGCGTAATTTTCCCCACCTGCATCCCTCCCGCTCCTTCCCAACCCATCCCATCGTAAGTTCGCAGCACGTTAAGGTGAAGTATCGCTCTATTATTATATTTGTTCAGGTGCCGAGCGAACACCGCAGTAAGTGTTTGTGCATTTGCGTAGAAGTTTAGTTTTACTTAACAGGGTTGTATTAGGATTTATTTCCCACTAATAAATTGAAAGTGTGAGCTTGACTTAACATTTCAGGAATAAATCAATTTTATTTATTTATTTATTTGGTACTTTATATAACAGAACATTTATCTCAATTACTTGGTACACTTGTGAATTTTATTTTAAAATTAATTAGGAATATAAATGAATCTTAATATTTTAAATTATATAAAGGAGGTAAATCGAGTAAAACAGGCGCGGTGGCCGAGCGTGTTAAGGCACATCTCTTAACATACTGTGACGTCACCCGAGCCAAAGTTCGTTAGTTCGAATTCGCTTGTCGACAATGTGTAATTTGTCGTAAAATATAAAAATACAGTTACATGTATAAATCACACTCGGGCACTATTTGGGCCCGATTTGGGCTGTAGCGTCACAGATGATGAAATCGAGTAAAGGTTTAATGGTTTATATTTTTAAAGTTATGCTAAATAAGCAGGGTTCGTAAATATCATGATATTTATAATAAATATCAAAATATCTGATATATAGGATATATATCAGATAAATATCACTTTTTGGATATTTATTTTTTAATTTTAGTTTTTGTACACATTTAGAAAAACTGAAAAATTCGAAAAATTTCACTTTTCCGGAGGCTATATCTCAAAAACTAAACAAGATATGGAAATGCGCTCAACGGCGTTGAATTCCCCGTGTCCGAATTGACTTATAAGCAAATTTTCATACAATTTTATGCAATTTAATATTTTTAATTATTTCCTAAGGGGTACCCCTTTGATTTTTTCAGATTTTAATTCAATTTTACCAAAAATCCTTAATCGTAGGATTATTAAAACGAAAATTTACATACATATGTATTTTGACCTACTGAATCCAGTGGTACTATCTTCAAATGCATATGACTTCTGGTTTTCGGGAAAATGTTAAAAAACCGCTTTTTGCGATTTTTTTGGCGGAAAATTAAAAAAAAATAAAAATCACTGAAACTATGTTTATAAGTTAACTGAAGCACGAGAAAATTAATGCCGTTGAGCGCGTTTTCATATCACATTTAGTTTTCGAGATATAGCTTCGGAAAAGTAAAAAAACTGAAAAATTCGAAAATTTTCACTTTTCCGGAGGCTATATCTCAAAAACTAAACAAGATATGGAAATGCGCTCAACGGCGTTGAATTCCTTGTGTCCGAATTGACTTATAAGCAAATTTTCATACAATTTTATGCAATTTAATATTTTTAATTATTTCCTAAGGGGTACCCCTTTGGTTTTTTCAGATTTTAATTCAATTTTCCCAAAAATCCTTAATCGTAGGATTATTAAAACGAAAATTTACATACATATGTATTTTGACCCACTGTATTGGCAACATTGGCCCGTGGAAGAGAGGTTGAGTGTAAAATTGTGAATTTTAACAGTGTCTATTTTTCTAAATAATAACCGCCCTAAAATTTTAAAGTTTGTGCTGGTGGTATGAAAATTACTCGTTCTTAACACTGTGAAAAGTGTAACATTGGAATCTGCGGATTAGTGTTTCAATCGATTAAAAGTGTTGGTGTATCTTACTGCAAGGTCACTTCGCTAAGTTGACTTAAGACACGTTAATTAACATTGCTTAAGCGCGTTCAATTTCTTATTAGCAGTGTTCCCAACTGTAGGGAAACTTAAATTTAAATCAAAACAAATGGCTACTGTTGATGATATTAAGGAGCTACTAAATCCTCTTAAAGAACAAAACGCTGCACTGAATGAGAAAATTGGGAAACTTCAAGAATCAGTAAATAAATTTGTCAATATTTCTAACCAAAATAGCATAAAATATTCTGAACTGGAAAAACAACTTCTTGCAAAAGAAAAACAAATTGAAAACTTAGAGAGAAAAGTTAGGGAAAAAAACATAATAGTTTACGGTATCCAAGAAGAAAAAAATGAAAAGCTTGAAGACAAGTTACTAGAATTATTTAAAAGCAAACTGCAAATTTATAACATTAATAAAGAGAATATTGAAGAAGTGAGAAGATTAGGAAAATACAGAGAAGTGGGTAATAAACCCCGACCGGTTTTAATAGAATTAAATTCAAAAAGAGTAAAGAGAGAAATCATATCCAATGCAAAATTTCTGAAAGGTACGAAAATTTTTGTAGAAGAAGATTACTCTTTACAAACTATTGAAGAAAGACGATTGTTAATGCCACATCTTATAAAAGCACGAAAAGATGGAAACAAAGCTCATTTAAAAAACAATATATTGTACGTCAATGGTAATCCATATAAAGTGAATGATCTAATAGAGCAAAGTGAGCAAGATGGATCAACTGAAATACCTAACTTTCAGCTGCGAAGAAAATCAATGTCCCTAATGGATTTAACTAATGGCGAGACCTATGAAGATAAAGAAGAAGACAGCCTTAACCACAACGAAAATAAAAAATATGAACAAATTAAAGAAAAGAATAAAGATACCCCGACTACAAATAAAAGAAATAAACAAGTAATAAAAGGCCCATTAGACAAGCACATGCAAACGAGATCAAGACAGGGATCTGTCTCAAAAAACTTAGAAGGAAAGAAATAAATACCGATAAAGAAAACAAGATAATGTTCTGGAATATCCATGGCTTCAACAACATACACAAACTTAATAACAAAGAACAGAACATATTGATACAACATGATATAATCTGTCTATGCGAAACGTGGCTAAATTATAAACTGCAGGACAACCCACCTTTCTTGAAGCATTACTATAGATATGAGCAAATTGCTAGAAAAGAAGCAAGCACAGGAAGAGCTAGTGGCGGATTAATAATCTTTTTAAATGTAAATAAAGATGCTGTTAGTATCATAGAACAAGAAGCACATTGGATAATTTTGAACATTCAAAATCAAATACATAGTACAATTATAGGAATAATATATTTTTCACACTCATATGACTACGCTACTCTTCTCGAAATGTTCTCCGAAAGCTTAGAAAACCTAACTAATACGTATCCCAGCCACTCCATTATTATAGGTGGAGATTTCAATGCCAGAATAGGAAATCTAAATACAACTGAAGAAATCCTAATGGAAAACACTAACTTACAAGCATCCAGAACAAGTATGGACACTGTTATAAACAAAAAAGGAAAAGATCTAGTTGCAATAATGGAAATACAAAATATGCTTGTACTTAATGGTAGAACATACAATGATACACCGGCGAACTATACATACATTGGACAAAATGGAAAGAGTACAAATGATCTCATATGGGTTGACAACTCATCTGCAAAATTAGTACTGGATTTGCAAATAAACGAAGATATATTACTTTCAGATCATATGATATGCTCACTTGTATTAACAAATATATTACACACTAGAACCAACTATACAAAGAAAGTAAAATTATCTTTCACTAAAACTAACTGGGAAAATTTAAAAACAAATACTTACAAGGAGGAATTGTATGAACAATTTGAAGAAATTAGTCAAGAAAGTAATATGGAAGAAAAATATGAATATTTAAAGAGCAAAATAGAAGAAACATCCAATAATATAGGGCTTACAAAAGAAGTAAAAATCCCAGATACTAATTCTGTACAAAACAGAAGCGTATGGTATAATCAAACATGTACTGAACTAAAAAGAAACACTAGACAACTACTAAAAGAATGTAAATTGAACTATTTCAGCAGAGAATCTATTGACAAATACCTAAAAGCAAAGAAATTATATAAAAAAGCTATTTCAGAGCAAAAAATTCAGTACAAAGAAGAACTTAAAAGCAAGCTAGAGGCAGTCAAAGATCAAACACAATTTTGGAAAATAATAAAATCATTGAATCCCACAAATTATATGCACAATCCAATAGAGATAAATATATGGACGCAATATTTTAAAAATTGGTATGGCAGCAAAATAGACAATGAGACCCAAATCTTTGGTGTACTACATCCATATCTTGACATAGATATAACTACACAAGAAATGCAATATGCGCTCAGAAACCTCAAAACGAAAAAAAGTCCAGGTATTGACAATCTTATAAATGAACAACTAAAAAATTTACCGGAAATCTGGACCTCATACCTAAAAGATTTGCTAAACGAGTTTTTGAGAAATGAGGATATACCTAAGAAACTCAAAGTAATCAAATTAACACTAGTACATAAAAATGGAGACAGACTAAATACGGATAATTATAGACCTATTGCATTAATTAACACAATCACAAAATTATTCACCTACATAATTAACAACAGAGTGCAAACCTGGGTAGAAAGCCACAATATATTACCAGAATCTCAATCCGGCTTTAGAAAAAAACGCTCCTGCGTAGATAACCTTTTCGCAATGAACACTATAATACAAACCACTCTGTGGAAAAATAAAAAAGGAATATACGCTATATTTGTTGATTTCAGGAAAGCGTTTGATTCTGTGTCTCATAACAAACTATGGCATAAATTAAATGAGGTAGGAGTTAGCGGAAAAATAATTAGATTATTAGAAAATATATATGCTGAGGCCACTGTACGAATAGGAGTTAACAATGAGCTTACTGAGGAGATTCCCATTACTAAGGGCGTTTTACAAGGAGAGTGTACAAGCCCCTTACTCTTCGCTCTATACATCTCCGATTTTGAAAATTTCTTCAGAAATAAAAACCTCGAAGGATTCTACATCAACCAAAAAACTGACATTCTCACATTGCAGTACGCAGACGATATTGTGATATTGGCTAATTCACCAGTTGATGTACACCATAAAATTACTGCTTTGGAAGAATACTGCGAACAGCAAGAACTTGAGATAAGTTCTAAAAAAACAAAAATATTGCATTTTCATCGTGGGAGACCACCGAGCAGAAATATGAGGTACATTTGCCAAGAAGGAGAAGTAAAGCTCAGTAACGAATATACATACTTAGGCATGACATTTAGAACAACTGGATCGTTCAAGGAAAACACTGCTAGAACCATAAGTAAAGTGAATCGTTCTATTGGAGCTGTTAAGAATATGCTGTACAAAGCAAACACACAGTCATGGACAACAATAGATAAATTGTACTCGTCTCTAATAAAGCCAGTTTTGCTCTATGGAGCAGAAATCTGGGGTCCTAACCAACTAGAAAATATCGAAAAAGGGCAAGTTCAATTTTACAAAAGCATTTATAATTGGCCAAAGACAACACCAAATTACTGGATTCGAAGAGAAACAGGAACGTCTAATTTGGAGCTAGATATCTTCATCAGAATGCTGAACTGGTGGTATAAGATTTTGCTCATGGATGAAACAAGATATGTAAAGGTATGTTATAACAAACTACTCCAATTAAATAATACAGACAGAACATCTGAAGAAGAACAAGTTAAATTTAATTGGGTGAAAAACCTTGAAACTATGCTAACAAATATTAACTTCAACTGGGTATGGACAAGCCAAAATTTTCTAGTTCTCAAAAATGAGATGAATAGTATTATCTTAGCTTACAAAGAACTATTATATAATAATGATACAGAACGTATCATAAAGTCTAGCTACAACCCAAACTACATATCCTACAATATCAGTCAAAATTACCTCACTCTAAACATCCCTCGCAAAATCCTTCAAACCTACCTCAAAATACGTATCTCCAATTACAAACTATCCTACATTTACCAAGACGACGTTTGTCATAAATTCAACGCTGAAGAAATTTGCAATATCTGTAACAACTACGAACCTAATGACCTATACCACTTCCTAATTCGCTGTCCCTTATATACTCCATTAAGAATAACTTTCCTTGCTAAACACTTACAGGCAACCGACATGGAAATGAGAGACCTACTGGCAAACCCTACCAAGGAGAAAATATACGACTTGACCTACTACGTATGGAATGCTTTAAAACTACGAGCATTTGCCCTTAACTTGTAAAAATCATGAAATGTTTTCTGTTATAATCATATATATAAACCCATTACCTATATGCTTGTTATTGTTATAAAATATTTACAATGTTACCAATCTTTTTTGTATTGAGTTTGTATCTCATAAACAAAAATAAATTCTATTCTATTCTATTCTATTCTATTTTGACCCACTGAATCCAGTGGTGCAATCTTCAAATGCATATGACTTCTGGTTTTCGAGAAAATGTTAAAAAACCGCTTTTTGCGATCTTTTTGGTGGAAAATAGAAAAAAAAATAAAAATCGCTGAAACTATGTTTATAAGTTAACTGAAGCACGAGAAAATTAATGCCGTTGAGCGCGTTTTCATATCACATTTAGTTTTCGAGATATATCCTCGGAAAAGTAGAAAAACTGAAAAATTCTAAAAATTTCACTTCTCCGGAGGCTATATCTCAAAAACTATTTCATATTTTTATATAATGGATATATATCATTGCAAAAATATGACGATCAGGGATGTGCGTGTAGTCTACTGCAAGTAATCTACGCAATTCTCTACGTGTAAACAATCATGTAGTCTACGTCTTCATTTTTCATGTATACAATGTAGACTATGTAGACAATGAAAACAACTGTGTTCACTTAAGTCATATTAAAATTTTATCCCTAGAACTACGGAATTTTAAATGTTGGTAGAGATTTTTATTTTCATTCTAGGGATTACATGAAAAAAAATGAGATGTGCAGGGCAAAACGTTCAAAATTTGTCAACTGGTTACTGTTAAAAATAGCGCCAAAGAAAACTCCGTCTGGTGAGATGGCGCGTTGATCGATTTTGAAAATATGACAGTTCGCCCAAGACCCATACAGACATTCGTCTAGTAATGTACGAGCACTTGCTTTATTAGTTTTATTATATAAAGACTGATAATTACCCGAGCTCACGAATACGAATACATGTAATAGTTACAAAGGAATAAATTTAGGTTATGTTGAATTTTACAACTGTCAGATACATTATCTACATTCTTTACATTGTTTACGTCGCTAGAATTGTCGACGTATTGTCTACGTGTAGATGCCGACAATTAAAGATTACACGTAGATGCACATCTCTGATGACGATATATATCAAAATAAATATCATGATATATATCGATCGATATATATCTTCGAACCCTGTAAATAAGTAAATAAAAAAAACAGTGAACTTATTTAAGTGGTGATGCGATTAGAGATGAATGATGAATGAATTATAGTTGTACTTGTCATCTTACTTTATGTTTTTACCTCCATTTTCACCTTTTATTATTTAGTCATTCATTCATCGTTTACCTATCATCGCACCACCACTTATGTAAGTTTGTTGTTTTTTATTTACTTCTTTAGCATAACTTTGTAATTTATTTGTAGCTGAGAATGGGTTTAAACAAAGCCGAAATATAAACCATTAAACCATTACTCGTTTTGTCTCCTTTATATTTGACATTAAGATTCATAATAAATAAATATATCATCACGTCTTTTACCCATTATGTGTGCCGTAGCAGATCTCGGTAAATGATATATTTCTTCGCATGAAGTGCGGTTATCAGTCGTCAAATCACGGCCCTCAAAGATATTAGTGGAGGGGGAGCCACAGGGGTAGTTTTAAATTGGTGAAAGTTGTTTGTCGGCCGTGGGAATCGAACCAGGGTTCTCAAGATCTACAAGCCGACTCAATACCACTGAGCCACCTACCCCTTAATTAAGATTCATCATTATTGATATTAAAGTCAACATCCTAAGAATAAAATTAATGTTAGTTAGGAATGTTGGAACTGTGGGAGATAATTCTACATTGTAGTTACATATAAAATAGTACAGACTCATCAAAAAGTAATTTGATAAAACAATCACATAAAATGTGACAATATATCCGGACAAGAACGCTAAATCTCCCGCTGAGCAGTCCTGCTAAATTTCCTGCAACTATTAATCAGATATCCCAAAACCGACGGTCCCATTCCGGACGTCAAGGGTTGCCGACACTAGAGTGACGTACGATTCGTATCTTGCCGTACGTCGTTGCTAAGATTCCGGCAGAGTTTTCGCAGTTCGCCCAGTCCCATAACTGGGCTAGCAAATATTCTTTCTCTTTATTACTGCGAATGTAGCTATCATGGTTCCGCGGAACCCGCGGCTGTAAGGACCCCTTGTGAAATCTGCGACTTACAATTTTGATATGCAATTAATTTAATAAATATGAGAACTGAGCAATAATTGAAAACGTGTAGTTTTAGTGCTGCAATCTGCTGAATAATGTACCAACATAAATTAATGAAGAACGGAAAATGATTTAGTTTTGTATTTAGCAAATACAATTGAACTACAATATTAGTTACTTAATATAATATACCGGGTGTCTCATTTAAATGTACTACCAGGAATGACTTGAGCGATATGCATCTGATCAAAAAATGTCTCCAATCAAAAGTTTAAATAAATATATCATCACGCCTTTTACCCATTACTGAGTGTGGCACTCTGCCTAAGCAGATCTCGGTAAGTGATATATTTTTTTCGCGTGAAGAGCGGTTACCAGCCGTCAAATCACGGCCCTCAAAGATATTAGTGGAGAGGGAGCCACAGGGGTAGATTTAAATTGGTGAAAATTGTTTGTCGGCTGTGGGGATCAAAAGTTTGATGGTTAAAATTAGTTTTAAATATAATAATAAGTGATAGTATATTATGTAATACTATTTCTTAATGATGTTTAACTTTTAGAATTTTCTTATATTTAATTATTTTATACTTGATTGATATAAGTTTTGTAGGTTCTTTTGTTTAATTAAATTACTTTATTGTGTTTAAAAACTTCGACAGATAATTAACACTGGCATTTATTTGACAATTTAAGACCACGCCCATATAGTTGACATTGGAATCAAGATGGCGACTACGCCTATACTTTTGTATTAAAATGATTGTATTGAAAATGACCATCATTTATTTAATTACCTCGGCATTAAAAGTTGAAATAAAATAAACAACTTGTACAAATTTCTCATGGTAGAATATTATCGTATAGTCCTGCTGGGCAATGTGGGAACGGGCGAAGTGGTTCTCCGGAGTCACCCGGATGAAATTCCTGGTGACTCCGGCTCATCAGCCGGAGCGATTGCTAGCATCACGTCGAGCCCTCGTAAACCCAACCTCCTCGCGCTCCCGCTCTTATTATCTTCTTCTCTCGCTTGCTGCTCTTCAGTGCGAACGAGACGCCACATCCTCCGGGCGTCATCGGAGTCTCGTTCCGGATGGCGGATTGATGTTCCGGCTGCTCGGAATGAGTCGGGGAAATTCGACGAGCTTCGACACTTGCTGTTATTTGTTTTTTAGGATTACTAGAGTTTGTTAACGTGTTTTGTTATTTGCGAATTTTTGTTTCATACGTTTCACGATCGACATGCTTCTTTTAATAAATTTATCTACTTTATTAATCCGTTATAATTACCAATATAATATAGCAAATAAATATAAAAAAAAAAGAGTTCATACTATCCCATTTGATAGCAAGTGATGTGTTTCTATGTAGATATATTGTTTAATAAACTTATTATTACCTTGTTATTAACATAAAAATGTATGTTAAGTTTTATGTGTGAAATATTTGGGGTGAAACTGTTTAATCGTTTATGAGTCTCTCAACAGTATAAAAGTCCGGGGTATGAACAATAAACGCAAAAAGTCTGTGACCTCAATTCGACCCTGCGTTTCTCGTCGTCCTGCTATTATCCGGGCGCGCAGGATGACAGGATCGTAGAGCCATCTCCCCGCATAGTTTCTAAAGTATTTTCTAACTTTTTGGGCCGTTTATTCACAATGACATCGTTTAAAATTCCTGCTTTGTTTAAAGATTTATTTTCATATTTTGCTCACCGTATGTATGTTCTGATTGTACGTACACAACATATTTGAAAGCTTAAATATATAAGATCTTTTTTTTCTTCATTTTCAGTTTTTACTATACAGTGTGTCACTGCAATTGTGTTAAATGTATTTTTAAACAAGCGCAGGCGATGCTGCCTTCATTTCTTACAGATTCGTTGTTAGAGAAGTGGGCGTAAGTGAAGATTTACGAAACAGGTGTACAGGAGCGAATGGATGGATGTTTGTTGCGTGATGATGGATTTTGGTTGTGAGGAAAGAAAGAGTTCGTATGGAGGAAGTGTTAATGTGGTCGAAACGAGTATCGTATGTCAGGATGAGAATATTGACGGGTTCGTACTACCCCATTTAATGGGATATAGAGTGATGTTATGTATGCAGGGTTCGTAAATATCATGATATTTATAATAAATATCAAAATATCTGATATATAGGATATATATCAGATAAATATCACTTTTTGGATATTTATTTTTTAATTTTAGTTTTTGTACACATTTAGAAAAACTGAAAAATTCGAAAAATTTCACTTTTCCGGAGGCTATATCTCAAAAACTAAACAAGATATGGAAATGCGCTCAACGGCGTTGAATTCCCCGTGTCCGAATTGACTTATAAGCAAATTTTCATACAATTTTATGCAATTTAATATTTTTAATTATTTCTTAAGGGGTACCCCTTTGGTTTTTTCAGATTTTAATTCAATTTTCCCAAAAATCCTTAATCGTGGGATTATTAAAACGAAAATTTACATACATATGTATTTTGACCCACTGAATCCAGTGGTGCAATTTTCAAATGCATATGACTTCTGGTTTTCGAGAAAATGTTAAAAAACCGCTTTTTGCGATTTTTTTTGGCGGAAAATTGAAAAAAAATAAAAATCGCTGAAACTATGTTTATAAGTTAACTGAAGCACGAGAAAATTAATGCCGTTGAGCGCGTTTTAATATCACATTTAGTTTTTGAGATATAGCCTCGGAAAAGTAGAAAAACTGAAAAATTCGAAAAATTTCACTTCTCCGGAGGCTATATCTCAAAAACTATTTGATATTTTTATATAATGGATATATATCATTGCAAAAATATGACGATATATATCAAAATAAATATCATGATATATATCGATCGATATATATCTTCGAACCCTGTATGTATGTATGTGCATGTAACAATTACATTAGTTTGCTGAATAAAAAACATAGTTACAACTTAGTTTCTATCACGATGAAACTTCTTAATGCAATTATGGGTACAGGATTTTATAATTTTTGTGATTATACCACGTCGTCTAAATATGACCCTAAAAGTAAAAATTCAGAGGAATTAAATCATATGACTTAGGTGTGGTGTATGTGTTGTATTATGATAAAATATTAAAATTGCTATAACTCCAAAACAACTCATTTTCGAATATATGTTTATATAAACTATTTTCATTGCTTCATTTTTGTACCTGTATTTTTTTAACTTCCTGTATGTTCCGCATGACGAAATCATCTCAATGGAGCTTATAAAATCGATAATATTGTAAAATGAAATGAAGTTTCAAATCGTCGGATGTTATTTTAATTTATGATCTGATCCCGGATCTGTCATATTAGTTCAGGATACAGGTACCAACAATCGAACAAATCTAATGATTTATGAAGAGTCATTGCAAAATATTGTTTATGAATCAGTTATAAACAAGTACACAATAGCGTTGAATAATGAATGACGTAGAATATTCTGCTAATTTATGGTAAATCAATTTCACAATTTATGTATTCTAATTATAATTACGAATAATAAAGCCCCTTTAAAACATTCATCTGTTTCAGGGACACTGTCAATATTTGTGCACACAAACTACAATAGAACATAGTATATCATATCAAAATTGATCCGTCCTCTCAATGTGTCCCAAATTTCATTTATTATGTGAACATATAAATAGGGTAGGTGGTTCAGTGGTATCGAGACGGTCTGTGGATTTGAGAACCTGAGGTTGATTCATAAAGACGACAAACAATTTTCATTAAAAAAGTACCCTTGTGGGTTCTCTTCCACTAACATATTTGAGGGTTGTGATTTGACGGCTGGTAACCGCACTTCATGCAAAGAAATATCGTTTACATTTTAAACAATAGTATTGTTGCTATTTACTTCTTCTTCTTCTTCGATGGCGCTACAGCCCAAATCGAGCCTTGGCCTCCTCAATTTTCTGCCTCCAAACGTCCCGATTTTGTGACGCGTTCTTCCATCTTCTTACTTTTAGTATTTCCTCGGCATCCTTCTTCACTCCATCTTCCCATCGTAATCGGCCGTTTTCCCACGGGTTGCCCTCGGAAGGTTTTTTTTGGTGTTCGGTTTTCCGACATTCTTTGGACATGACCTGCCCAGCTATTTACTACGGGTGCTAAAAGCCTATTATAGCTTTGTAGTATAAACAAAATAGGAAATATTTTTTTATTGAAATAGTTTGTTGAAACAAATAATTATATTAAATTGATGGAGAGAGATTGCATGAAGAACTTATGAATAAATGGAATATACTGTTTAAAAAAAATAAATTTTAGTTTTTGGAAAGTAATTTGGATGAAATTTTTAAATAAATAAGTATAAAATAAATATATCATCACGCCTTTTACATATTACTGGGTGTGGCACTCTGCCTAAGCAGATCTCGGTAAGTGATATATTTTTTCGTGTGAAGTGCGGTTACCAACCGGCAAGTCACGGCGTCCAAAGATATTAGTGGAGGGGGAACCACAGGGGTAGATTTTAAATTGGTGAAAATTGTTTATCAGTTGTGAGGATCGAACCAGGGTTTCAAGCTCCACAAGCCGACTCGATACCACTGAGCCAGCTACCCCATAAAAATTTAATTTGTTTAAACTTAAAATGTTTCTTTTAGACTAAAGGCTATTACACTTCAATGCATTGCTGAAAATATTATTTTCCCTATGTTTACTTTTAAAATAAACGCTCTAATGTATTGCTGTCAAACTGTTTAACTGTAACTATGGTAATGATATTTCTCTATGTTTACTGATAAGAAAAACTCCCGGTATATGAAAATGCATTCAATAGCTCAGAAGCTCTTGATTTTATTTATCGATTTATTTATATTTTGTACAATGTTTGTTTGCTTAGCAAGAAGCATGAGAACAATCTGCATGGTAAGTCCTAAATCCACAGGACTAGAGGTTTTTTCTAATATCAGTATACTAGAGTTTTTAAATGCGAAATAATAAAAATTTAAAGAAATTAAAATAAAATTATGTTGAAGGAAATTATTTTCGTCCGAAATCTTATTCTAGTATATCACTTCAGCTTATTTGTATACTGTAAACGTTATAAGGATGGACTGAATTCACCAAAAAATATAAGTAGATGAATAACATATGTGTACATATTTTAAATTAATCATGGAAATTAATGACATATTTACTAATTTACCTCTAGTACAGCACTTAAATATAAAACCAGTTTATTATTTGCATACACCCATACCTAGCTTTACGGCTTAGATACGTTCCACAAAACTTGGCCGCAAAGCGAAAAGCCGTTTAAGGAATCAATCAATTCTAATAAAAATTCATACAAATTCAATGGGAAAAAAAGTTTTTTTGCCGTTATAGCGAAACATTTTAGGCCGTTAATCGAAAACGTGCCTTTATTGAAAAGGGCCGTTATAGCGAAATGCCGTATAAAAAGCGTCCGTATAGCGAGGTATGGGTGTAGTCTTGTCCAAAATGAATTATTAAATGAAGAATTAATAATTGGCATTACATTGACAAATTTCTTCTCCTCTGGATTGTTATAATATACCCTTTATAACCTATTGTAGGTCAAAGTCAAAGATACTCCTTGGTCAAAGTCTTTAAACAAATTTCATTGAAATTTGAAACAATTGTTCATGAATATTACAAATCAGTGACAACTTTATATAGACAGAAATTATGTGTCGTGAACGTGCTAAATATAAAATAAATATTAGAAATAATATATAATAATATTAAATATATGAATCGATAGTAAATATAATCAATATTCTTATATTAGATTTGTGTTTCTATATTATATATTTTTATCAATTATTATTTAAATATTGCACCAGTTTTTTATGATTTTATTAATATTTATTAGAATTGATGATGTCAGTTCCTCCTTATACCGTTTCCAGTATATTCATAAATTCTTTCATTCAAACTCGTCTCAACAAATCTTCAATCATATCCAGAGATGTGCATCTACGTGTAATGTTTAATTGTCTACATCTACACGTAGATAATACGTCGACAATTCTAGCGACGCAGACAATGTAAACAATGTAGATAATGCATCTGACAGTTGTCAAATTCAACATAACCTAAATTTATTCATTTGTAACTATTATATGTATTCATATTAGTGAGTATTACTTGCAGTAGACTACGCGCACATCCCTGATCATATCCATCCATTTATTCCTAGAGATCTACGTATTCTCTCGCCCTAAATAGCTCTAATATTTTATCCGACATTTAAAATGCCCAGACTATCTTAACTGATCCAAACAATTATAGAATAATTATTTACCCTAATAAAAGGAACCAATACCCTTATAAATATCCTAAGAAAGCAAATATATAAATTTGTTTTTATTTGTAAGAGTTCCAAGTCTCGAGTCTCGACAGCATTTTTTCTCCGTGGATTCTACGTCCATGTTTATGCTCATGCTCATATATATCCCAGGAGCCGAGTGCGAACAGTGTGAATAGTGCACTAATGACTACTCTTCCACTGGAATAACGTTATATTTACCGTGAATCCTTCTTTTTGTTCAGCCGCAAGTTTTTTTGCACGATTTTTGTCTGTGTACGCAAAATTACGGACTTTCGCACTACGATGCTGGAATAACATGTTTATGTTTGTAGCTTGTGTTGTAAATTGTGTGCAACATGGCGGAAAATTCTCTAGAGAGATTGAAAACGATCACGGTACCACGTAGAAGTAAACTAATTGTTTAATTTTTTCTAGTTTTCCCACTAGACTACAGATTTCTGTAAATATTATAAAAATCACAGTTTTATGTAGATATGAATTTAATAATTCTCTAGTCGACCATGACTAAAAACGAGTGATAACAAATGAATACTGCATTACAATTATGACGCATATTTAGCGCAAACTACACGTTCGACACGTAATTTCATTTTCCTGCAAAATCTAAAATAAAAATGCAAAACATGTAAAGGTAATTTGATAAACTCCTATTAATACCACGCATATTATAAACTAAATTCTGTTATTACATTTTTCCATTAATTTCATAAAATATGTTAAACTACCCAATCATGGGTTTAAAAGACAGGGCCGTCTTATAACCCTTATACACTATAGAAGTAAATTATTTTTGGCAGGGACATTTCTAAAAATGTAAAGAAATATTAATAACACTCGAAATTTTAGTATTGTTATTATAAAATATGGTATGGTATCGAGTCGGCCTGTGAATCTTGAGAACCCTGGTTCGATCCCCACAGCCGACAAACAATTTTCACCAATTTAAAAAATCTACCCCTGTGGCTCCTCCACCACTAATATCTTTGGAGGCCGTGATTTGACGGCTGGTAACCGCACTTCACGCGAAAAAATATATCACTTACCGAGATCTGCTTAGGCAGAGTGCCACACCCAGTGATGGGTAAAAGGCGTGATGATATATTTATTTATTTTATTTATGCACAAGAAACACGTTCTAATTCACTAATTTTAGAGAGAGAAACACTGCTTTTCTCTCCCTAGGTAGGATGTTTCTCTCCCTAGGTAAGTTGTTTCTCTCTCTAGGTAGGATGTTTCTCTTCCTAGGTAGCATGTTTCTCTCCCTAGAGAGATATTTTTTTCCCTAGAGACTACGATTATTAGCTGTTTGCGGCGTTTCCTAGGTAACTAGTTACGCAACCCATATTTGACATTTGTCCCGATAAGACAGTAATTTTTGTGCACTTGTTACGAAAAGTATAAAATGCTTCACGGGAGGGCGCGATTATCCCTTGTTTCTCTCCCTTGATGCATAACATACTATAATTTCATTTTAATAATTCGTAACTTGAATGGTTAATTATAAGATAAATAGTTAATTGCTATAATTTAAAAGATCATTAAGGAAACAATTCGTTAAATTGTATTCGTAATAATATTTATATAAATGAAAATCCTCGTACAATATCAATATCATTCGTCTCGCATTCAATAATTGGTTATATCGTATTATCGGCAAACGGAAATAAAAATATAATTTCGGATGAACATCATATCGGCTTGATTCCAGAGGTAACTGGATCCAGCCAATGCCAATAAATTCATTCTGATAACCATCGGTGCACATCGCGTTGCCTGTGATTCAGCCTGATTAATCAGTCGAGATTTTAGTTTAGCCGTTAAAATTTGTCTGAGTGCTTGATTAAAATATTTTCCAACATAAAAATTACTGAATTATTACCGTGCTAGGATTATAGCTATTGGCGAGTCATTAGCACAAAGCTAGAATGATTTTGATAAACTCGTTAATTATTACCAGTCAACCAGTTTAATACGTACGTACATCACGCTATGTCGAAATAATTGGAATAATATCAACTCTTGAAACATTTACAGGGCATTTATTTATTTAATTGATATTGTTTCTTTCCAGTTCATAATTCTTTTGTTTATTCCTTTCATTTTAAATCTTTCGTGTTCGTTATAAACCTTAAGTCATATTAACAACAAAGACAAAATTAATTGTCATCCATACATTTGGTGAAACTAGGTTTAATAAAATATAAACTACACACTTGGCTAAGTCTCACAAAATTCAACCTCCAAGTCACCTTATGAGGGCATCGTCAGAGGCTGGCCAGCACAGTTAGTAACCATAGACGCGTTTCGCTCTTATTAGAGTTCATCAGTATGGTATAACTCACTTCTTCACCTAGAACAAAGTTCACGTGAAGACGCTGGTGACGAAGGACTGTGCCAGCAGAGAATAAGATCTCTAAAAAAAATTATTAAGTCATATTATAAATATAAATATAAAATTTATTTCCAAGAAGACAAAATTAATTGTCTTTGAATGCTCACTTGGTGAAAATAGATTTAATAATAAAATATAAAACTAATCACTTGTCTAAGTCTCACAAAATTCAGCCTCCAAGTCAACTTATGAGGTCCTCGTCAGAAGCTGGTTGTTAGAGATCTAATTCTCTGCTGGCACAGTTCTTCGTCATACAGCTTCTTCATGTGAATTTTGTTCTAGGTGAAGAAGTGGGTTATACCATACTGATGAGCTCTAATAAGAGCGAAACGCGTCTGGCCAGCCTCTGACGAGGACCTCATAAGTTGCCTTGGAGGCTGAATTTTGTGAGACTTAGCCAAGTGTTTAGTTTGATATTTTATTACAAATACAATAGTTTTAACTATCAAAGAAAACTTATAACGCATTTTAGAATAATATTAGGAATTTATAATACCATCAAAAATAAATTTTCTAGATTGTACATACGGTTTTTTTATCTATGTATTAATTAAAAATATTTATTTATTTAATTCATCCAATATCTTTAATACAAACTCGTCTCACTTTTCGTTTCTGTATCCAGGCTCTAATCACATCTAACCATTTACTGATTTGTACTGTTAGTTAAAAGTTCAATTATATTTTCATGCAATTCTTGGAGGTATTTTATGCTTGAACAACATTTTCCTTTCATCAAATTACAATTTGATCAAATAAAAAAACCGTAATGTATTAAACTTTAACTAGAAAAAAGAAACTTTCTTTCCGAACTTTAAATTGTTGAACAAGTAAAAATAAACTCTGGAAGAAAACGTATAAAAATCTTCCAAATGTTCGACCTGCCTGCGTACCATCAAATTATTTCTCCGTGGCGCTGCAGTCACTCGCGTACGTCATCCCGCTCCTCATTTGTCTTTTATTTGTCGAGCACTCTGCGGAGGAGTGTACACTGTTACAAGTATATTTTCTTATCGGCTCTACCTTGAGAAGGTTTTAGAATTGCAGTGTACTATTGCAGCACTATATTTAATTGATAAGGAGATAATTGAAGTAAGATTAAATGGCGTTATCTTGGGAACTGAGGTCGGTTTGTCTAATGAATATTTTATTTGCTTCGTTGTGAATTCTCTTAAGGTATCTAGTCTTGCTTTTTTACTTCCAGTTCGAGATATTTAACGCTGTGGGCGAGATTAAATTTTACCTGTAGTTAATTCAACTCTTCTACCCACTTCAGTGCTTTGAACAAGATGAACTAAAGGAATTCTAAAGAATATTTGCTAGTCTCTTTTTATTTTCCTTTTTAGAATTGGCAAACTTGAGATCAAGACAAGACCAGTATCGACTTTTGCAGGCTTTGATTATTTGAATTGACTGTTAACTACTTTTATCGGGACGCGTTTAAGTAGTCCGGATTTTTAGGCAATTGCCCAAATTCATATTTTAATATACTTCAGGCAATTTCGTTTTTCTATATATAGGTAATATGTTTACGTGTAATGGAAGGTTTTTTTTTCGTGCCTTAGAGCCTATTTTTTCTATATTTTGGTTATTGTTATACAACCAATTTTGCCTATTTTTGTTGCCTATTCTAACTTTTATTGAGCAGACAAGGTTTAGCATCTACTTTGTTGACCTGAAAAAGTGTTTCAATCTAACCTATAATATTTAAAGTACTTACTTTAATCAAGTTTTTGTGTATGAATTTAAAATACCGAAAGAAAAAACGTTTTTTAGTCAAAATTTTAGGTGGCAATTCAATTGTGTCTTTGCCATTAATCAATGGAGTTGAGGTAACTTTAGACGATAAGGCTAAATATAAGAACGCCCCGATCACATTTTGTGATGTCGAACGAAGTTTTCAACTTACAAGCAAGTTCTGACTGACCGAAGACAGTCCCTTTCCGAAAATTTCATAGAGCGATTGCTCGTAATATTTTGTGAAATAAAGTATACTACATAATTTGAATTTGCATAATAGTTAATCAAATGAGAACCCTACATTATTATTTTTCAGATTGCGTTAATTTTTGTTTAAAATGATTATTTTTTTCTCATCGAAGAGTAGATACGAGTACCAATATTAGAAAAAGGATTCGTTTATTTTTTTTAAACAAATTATTTACATTTAGGCTGCCTAACATCCCGCCTATTTTAGAGTAATTACCGGCCTATATGCCTGCTTATTTGGGTGTTTTCAAGAGCCTAAATATCCTAACTTTACTCATGACCAATTTGAGATTGATTTAAAACAGATATTTCAATTTCCTAACTAAGCTTCTAATTAAATGTATCCTTTGAACAAACAAAAAATAGCACATCAAAAACTTTTAATCGAATATATATGCATTACATCCCACTGTGTCCTGTATAATGAAGTATCACAATTATTTTTAAATTAGATTCATCCTGCAATTAATCTTTGGCAAATATTTCTATCCATTTGACTACAACTACCTGTTAGTAAGTTAGTGATTTAATTCCAGTTTAATCTGCAATTAATTTCTTGTTGTACAGAGCTACAAATAAATGAAGCTATTCAATGATTTGTTGGAGAACTTTCAAACATTAAACAAATTGAATCGAAACGCGTGACAAAAGTACGTTTTCCAATTACGTTCTTCTACATTTGCAAAGTTTTTGTCATTGGCTTACGCGAGGAAACCGAAAGACCTATTCTTTCTCTTGCGTCCTTCGAGGGCGAGGGATTCTAACCCTTCGCTGGCCTGTTCCTGCCAACACTTCTAATCCACGTAAGTGAATAATCCGAAGGTAAACTGAAGAGTATCAGCACATCTAACAAGTAGGAAAACACTTGTGTACTTAGGACTGAGTTTAGTTAGCCGTTAGTTCCTGTCCCTTCGTCCTGTCCAGTTTGTATTAATTGAAACATGGATCTGAGCCCATCGTTTGTTATAGTCATATCCTTGGGACAATGTTTGCACATTATGAAACACTGTGGATTTAGTTTTAATACAAACTTAACTTGCATTATTTTATTTTCTGACAACGTTTTAGTGAAAATTAAAACTTTTTTTACGACAAATTTCAACAACGATAATATTGGATGAGTGGGTGTGTTTTAGATGATATGCTTTGAAAAAGATTTATTGAGTAAATGATTCATTGCATCTCTATTACCAAGGATGTAATGAGTTACTTACCGAGTTAATGATAGAAAAATGAAAATAAATTTAAAAAAATCATCACGCCTTTTACCCATTACTGGGCGTAGCACTCTGCCGGAACAGATTTCGGTATGTGATATATTTCTTCGCGTGAAGTGCGGTTACCAGCCGTCAAATCACGACCCCTAAAGATGTTAGTAATGGGGGAGCCACATGGGTAGATTAAATTTGGTACAAATTGTTTGTCAGTTGTGGGGATCGAACCAAGGTTCTCAAGATTCACAGACCGACTCGATACCACTGAGCCACTTACCCCATAGAAAAATGAATTTGTTTGAAACGGAATAATTATGGCTGGTTTTAAATTATACGTATCTTGAAAGTACAACCACTTTGATACATGGTTTGGGTTCCACTAACATTGGGATTAAGTTCCTGTTATACAAAGTAAGAAATAAATAAACTCGCACTTGTTTCTTTAACATATTGTAAAAATTTAATTCAAATTAAATCCGGTGATTATCAACATGAACCTAGGTCAAATGCGGAGAAGAGGAAACCCTAACTAAGAAGCCACTACTATCCACAATATTCGTATGTTCAATTGTTCCAAAAAGAATAAAAGTAGATTAAGCGAAATAGTTTCTCAAAACAAGAATCTTTTGTGCAATTTAATTACATGGTAAATGAATAATATTCAGGGAATGTTTAAAAAATTTGTGCTACCCTATTTAATGGTCTTTCTTAAAATATTGATGTCAATTAAACTATAAAGTTTCAGGTCATGTTATAGATGTTGATACATTCAGTAGTCCTTGATATTTCAATAAAAATTTAAACATATTAATTTATTCAGCAAATTTTTTATAATATACTACTCGTAATATTCATAAGGATAGTAGCATGGATAAGTTATTTATATAGTATTAATTTATGTTCTTTAGTGGAAGGATAAAAAGGATTTAAAATAATGTGTAAGAGATATACATGTTGTAGTGTTTAAATGAAATATATGAATTAAGGACAAAAGGACACTCCCGGGTTTAGTTACAACAATGTTTCCGCCTGGAATCCAGGATAACCAATTACATTAACTAATGAAATTAGTTTGTTATACTAAGAAATTAGATTAGCAAACATACGTTTATGCACGTAAATTAATTTTCTAATTAATAAATAATACATTGAATAAACACTATACGGTTTAAATAATATAGTAGCGACTCCATAAAGCATTTAATATAATATCACTGGAGGATGGAATTAATTATTTTAGAGATAGGCTCTACACACGGAGCAACGTGCTTCATTCTATTATATTCTACTTTAATAATTATTTCTAAACTGTTATTAATATTAAATAAATAAATGAAATCATAAAATTCTATATTTTTAACAGATTGTTTAGTTGTCAATTATTACAAATAAAAGTGATAGAAAATGTAGTTCTTCGTATTTGAAGTATTTTTCTCTAATAATTTCAATGGATGAACATGATTTTAAAAATAAAATGAGAAACACTTGGGTTTGTTTTACAAATGAAACAATATTAATTTATTGTACAATGCATAACCGAAATTGAGTAATTTCGTTGGTAAAAATTTCCATTGAAAAACAAAAAAAGTAGAAAGCTAAGGAGAATCGTAAAAACAAAATAAATGAGAGGAAGGAACAAAGACAAGTCAATATTCATTTGTTACATTTCAGTGGCTGTTATATTGATGTTTGCCTGCTCAGACTTTAAATACATGCCATAAAGGCACACAACGTCAAGTGAGTTTTACTACCGCTTATGCACAGTAACAGATAAAACTAAAGCTAGATTTACACCAGCTATTTTTAAAGATCTCTCTTGCGATTCCAAGATACTGTGCGAAAAATCTACTTTTTCGGTTTTCCTAAGGGTCTTTTTTATATTCGGCAACGTTTTTACTCTTGAGATAAATATCTCTTTTATTGTTATTATTCCATTCTCCCATTTTACTCAGCATTTTGGGTAAAATTGCTTTTATATGACGCTTTTAAAATCGAACAACCAGCCTTCTGCTTTTTTGTCTTACCTTCAATGCATTGTCTTTCTTTTACTAAAATATCCAATATCGTTTTACAAACGTTTACTAAACATTCTTTTATACGTCCTACAGCGATGACAATAACTAGCGCACTAGCAGTTAGTATAATATTATTGCAGAAAATCTCGATAATATGTCCAAGACTCAATTGTGATAGTAACCGTTTACCTCACTAGTGATGAAAGTAAATAACATTTAAGAATAATGAACGTAAACACTTGATGTAGTTTCACAAAAATTATTTATTAACAATAAGTTGATCGATTTCGGCTTATTACGCCATCTTCAGAATGTTGACTGAATAAAATACAAATTACACACAGTTTATATAGTACAGTGATTAACGGTAAAGTTCATTTACAAAGATCTTAAGAGAATCGAATGAAACAAATCCAACTGGTCATTGAGGACATTTAAGCCGCTATGAATAGCTTTCTGAATCTCAAATGCTTCTAAGAAGTTCATTCTACGTCCTTTAATTGTGATGTGTAAAATTTTCAGATTATCAATGTTCGAGTCGGCCTGTGGATCTTGAGAACCCTGGTTCGATCCCCACAGTCGACAAACAATTTTCACCAATTTAAAAAATCTATCCCTGTGGCTCCTCCACCACTAATATCTTTGGAGGCCGTGATTTGACGGCTGGTAACCGCACTTCACGCGAAAAAATATATCACTTACCGAGATCTGCGTAGGCAGAGTACCACACCCAGTGATGGGTAAAAGGCGTGATGATATATTTATTTATTTTATTTATCAATGTTGCAGGTGTAATTTGTTTCATTCAGATGTATCGCCATATTGGAGTCAGTTTTTTTTTTATTTGAAGGATCTCATATGTTCATAAAACCTAATCTTAAAAGATCTCCCTGTCTGTCCAATATAAATAGCATTACAATCATTATAATTTAGTTTATAAATACCACTATTATCTAATTTATCTTTAACGGTTAATTTGTTATTGACTAAAATATACTTAATAGTATAGTTGTTATAGTAGGCTGCATTAATGTTAGAATTTTTTAATTGATAACCTATGTTGTTACTGATATTGTTTACAAAAATCAATTTACAATATGGTTTACACTAAGAAGAACAAGAAAATCATGTTCAATAAAATTTACGGAGATCATTCTTCAAATTTAGCATGGTGACAAAGGAAACGTGATGTACATTTGCAAATACAACTTCTTTAATTTATATAAAATAATTATTAAATATCTTGTATAAAAATGTAATTTTCACGTTTAATGTTGAAAAAAAATATGTAACATACTTCGGAAAAGGGCCATTGCAAAACTCGTTCTAGTTTTACAATTAAACCTATTCCTGACTAGTATTACAATATACTATAACATATTGGCTTCTTTGTTGATATACTTAAACGTCAACAGACTGATTATGATGTTATGTACGTAATATTATCGGTTTATCCTACTAAAAAATAATGTTCTGTTATGATATTTTATGAGCAAAGGATGTTTAATGGCCCGAGATTTATAGAACTCTTACAAGACAACCACACACAATGTGCTAACAATCTGTGTCTTATCAAATGCAGTAACAAGAATTTGATCATGTATTCATCATCCTTCAATGAATCTCGCATCCTCAATTTCAGCGACATACGAGTACAGCTGTTTTACCAATCAAATACAGTTAATTTTTTTTTAAATTTATTTATTTATTACTCCACAGGACGAATCCCAATTACAGAGTAAATTACAATAATAAATAATGAGATCAGAAAATACACAAAGAATATACAAAATATAAAAATAAACAAAGTATGAGAATAACAATTAAAAAATAAGCAGTAACAAAACAGTAATAAATTACTGTGCAATATCAAACAATTTATCTAAATTACTTTTAAATTCGTTCATATTTAGAGAAAAATCTAATTCAGAACAAACAGAATAGTATGTGCGACATATTGAATTAATTGGAGAGTTGTAGTGATAGCTGGTACGAGAAGGCTTACAGAAAAAGGTAGAGTTGCATCTAGTATTACAGGTGTTAATGTAAAAGTCTAATTGATTAAGAAATTGAATATTATCTATATAATTGTTAACTATTTTGTACACGAATAGACTTTGATGTTTCTTGCGCCTGATACCCAGTAGTTCTAAATTAAAAGCATTAAGCAAAGAAAGGTAATCAGAGTGTGTCCAGAAGTGGAAGAGTCTGTAACAGATCGCTTTACAAATTTTTTTCTGAATACCTTCCAGAGAATTAATGATGTATTGTTGAGATGGGTTCCAAATGATTGCCCCATAATCTAGTTTACTTAGAATCAAAGACTTAAATAATAGTATATTATTCAATGAGTAAGTAATATAAGCTATTACTCAAAAGAATGAAGTTTGCAACACGAGCCGAAGGTGAGTGTTGTAAATCATTCGAGTGAGTAATAGCTATTACTTGCGAATAGAATACTATACTTTATCTACGACTATATGTTATTATGTAATAAGATTTTACAATTATTTTTTTTATGTTACATTATGAATAAGTCAGATTGCTTAAATTTTTTATTTTTTTTAATTTAATAAATATTAACACTACTTAACATGGAATAAGTAGCCATAATGACGATGATTTATATTTACCAGAAAGTTCGCCAAAATATACTATAAGAACATTTTCTGAAAAGGAATTTATATTTTTGCGTATTCGCCAATCCATAAAAGCTTTATAAACTTCTTCATACTTTTTTTTTGATTTTTCGGGGAGTAAATTTAAGAAACGTACGTGTGCGGCTTCTACAATATCTGGTGGAGTACAAATTTCACTTTTTTCGCTTTCAGAATCCATAACTCACATGTATAATCACACAAATGACAGTATTATTGTAAACAAAAACGTTTTAAACTAATTTTGACACATAATTAACAATTATCAAAATTATCGTTATTTTTTTATTGGCTATTAAAGTGTTCAGTAATGAAAATTCAGACGTGTGATTGGTCGTAAAGTGTTGAGTAATGAATTATTACTTAACACTGTCAATAATGATTAGTATTACTTATCATAAATTTCATAAGTAATGAATACATTATTTAATAAGAGTAGATAAAGATTTATAACATAAATATTGAAATTGTCAACGGCCATGGCATAACTCGTTGATACTGATCCAAGCGATAACGCGAGTTAAGCAACGTTGCGCGCGGGGTGTATTTGGATAAGCGACCGTCCCGAGAAACCTGCGTTGCTGTTGACTAAAAGACCTAAAAACGCGGATCAGGGCGTAATGGCGGCATATGACCTGAGTAGTTGGTCCGCCAAAGAAGCCAAAAAAAAAAAAATATTGAAATAAAAACATGTAATTGAGTGTCAAATCGAATGCATTTTTTGTCCATGGCAATTTGAGCATTCGGTAGCAGTAGGGTATTTATCATTCCATCGTTAACAAACGTCACAGAACATTGCAGAACCACAACATTTACACCTGTTATAAATTGATATTAATTACAGTTATGAATGATGCACGGTGCTTGGCTAGAATTGGAATAGTGGGTACGATGAAATGTAGTAGTGCGGACGGATTGTCATAGATGGCGGTACGACAGGCTGGGAGTGCTAGATCAGCAGGATTTCTGGTATGTTGGCCTCCTGCAACGTGTTGTGACTCGGACGACCGACGGGACTAGTGGAACGTGACGTGGCCGGGAATTAAATCAACTGTAGTCAACCACAAATATGATTTATTGCACATTTTACCTGCTCTGTTATTGTATTTCATTGACAAATAATTTAAATACCCAATTTGAAGTAATAAAATATTTTTCTACGATTGCTATGAAAAGTTGACAATTACGCTCTGATTTGTCATCGTAAAGTTGACGTTTTCTGTGGAACAATCGAAAAATATATTTTTTGCGCGTCTCCAATGGCAACTATTTTCTACTATAAACGTTTTATTTCACTTATTTGAGTTAGATAATGAACTGCATTATTATTAGTGAAATAATGAGGTAACAGCAACAGATATCTTGGTAGACGAATTCTGATGTATTAATCATTTATTTTCTGAATTTATAACTGTCATTAATATGTAAAAATTTCATAATTTCAAAAAACGCTCTTACGTATTTATTAGAACAGAAGTAGAAAAAATATTGTATGAAACTAGTAAGAAAATAAGGTTATTATTACCTTACTTATGTGTTTATATAACTCGGCTACGCCTCGTTCGGCAAATTTCACATGTGTAAGGTAATAACCTTCATTTCCTTACTAGTTTCATAAATAGCTAGTATTAGATGAAACATTCTACTAGAAAATATATCTCATTTATTTTAGAAGGAATACTTCAAATAAAAATTATGAAGAACTAAATTTTTATTTGAAGCATTTTGCTGTAAAATAGTTTATGAAAGCTGAGCAGTACCAAATTTTTAAAATTTAATAGTATATTGTAATACTAGTGGAAAAAGGGTTTAATTGCAAAATGAGTACGAAAGTTGGAGAACCGGGACAAAATGTGTCCCAATAGCACGAATTTTGAAATAACCCGTTCCCAAGTGTGTTACTAACTACTTTTTGTAACATTAAACGTGAAAATTAAATTATTACGTTTAATTTATTGTAATAATTATTTTATATAAATTACAGGAGTTGTATTTGTCCTTGTTCACCATGTTGAATGATATTTCCCTCACTCAATTAAGTTTAGAAAAACTGTTACTATCACACTAAATTTAATGAAGAAAAAGTAATTGAACAAAATATTCTACTTTTAAAATATTATTTTCATCTAAATAAGTTTGTCAACCTTAACAATATTATACTGGAATATAGAGTTAATAGTAATAAATATAATTCCAAAAACTGCGTTACAATATCTATAATAGTTTTGAAAATATAGCTCATCAGCAGGAGTTCTTCAAATGTAGTTTACTGTCACTTATCTTAAAACTTTCTACTCAATTTTATTTTGTTAGTTAGTATAGATTATGATGAATTTAATAGTGTAAACATAATTAAAATATCTTTTGTAGTTTTGAAGATATGACTTGGCAAAGATTTCAGCAGGAATGAAAATAAATTGGTTATACACGATTTAATAATTTTTTACTTAAATTTTGTCCTATGCATCATATTTAAGAAATATATACAAAAAAATTGTGAATTAATTATTTATTTATTTACATATTTTTATTACTTTAAATTTCACAAGATCTTTATAAATAAAGAAATAAATAAGTATAAATATATGATCACGCCTTTTACCCAGTACTGGGTGTAGGACTGTACCGTAAAGTGTGGATAGCAGCCGTCAATATCAATGTAATGAAAATAAATTATATTCCTGTGGATTTGAGAAGCAGGGTTCCATTCCCACAACCAACAAACAATTTTCACCACGTTAAAACTACCCTTGTAGAACCTTGCCTACAAACATCTTTGGGGGCGTGGTTAGACGGCTGGTAATCGCACATCATGCCAAGAAATATATCACTTACCGAGATCTGCTAAGGCAGAGTCCCATACTCAGTAATGAGTAAAAGGTATGATGATATATTTATCTTGAGGAGTGTTGCGTACCCTAAATCAGATAATAGCAGAGATTACTTTGACATATTACAGTTGGTATTAGAAGCAACGTGAACTTCTTGACCCAAACCTAACCCCAAACTTGTCTCCTCTCTCCTTATCCCTCTTCAAACACTCTCCACTCACACGCATCATCTATATTTCACTCTCGCATCCTCATAACTCATAATTGGCTATAACGCACCATCTGCACTGGTCTCAACACCCCCGCCTACTACGACTAGTATCGTTAACAACAAACAATTACAGAAACTTGTCCGATGTTCCACCAGTTCGAGTTCCCGATTACGTGAATTATCCAAGGCGGCTTTGAGTTTGGGAAGTTCTGTGAAATGCCCTGAGCGACGTTACTGCTGCTGTCTGTCATGTTCACGCCAACTACTCCTGCTGTGTTTTGTTTTATGTCAATATACAAGCTCGAAATCCGGGCTTACAAGTTTTTTTTCATAAACAGACTTGGACGCTGTTGTTTTAATTATCAGATGTAGTCACATGTTTCGCTTTCGTTTGTCTTGAAGATGTATCCATGTATAACTTGGAGGAAACTGGAGGATCCTCCATGTACTAGAAGCAACAACTGTATTATATTAAAACAAACGTTAACAGCATTTCCTTCGAAACAAAGTTCAGTAAAAGCAAACAGCAAGTTTAGCCAAGCCAAGCCAGTCCTCCCAAGAGACTTGAAAAATGTTTGCGTACGGTCCTGCTTCGCTGACCGTAACATCACTTCAAGGATCTTATTTGCGATTCAAGGAAGCAAGTCTAAATAAAGTCCGTGGTTCGGATCCGTGTGCGGCAGATCGTGACGTCACGTGCCAAGGCCCTCTTTGACGGCTGACGGTGGAGATGATAGGAAAGTGGAAGCGACGGCTTTTGAACCCCTTTGCCCGTGTTTTTCTCGGATTTATATTAATATGTATCCCGAAGCTGAGAGTTACACTACGGCGACTCGATTTACCTCCTTCCGATATTTTTACATTTTGCCACATAGATTTCATACTTTTACTTTTATTTATTTATTTATTTATGTTACGCTGTACAACAAGAACTTAAAATCCCAATTACAGTACAGGGTCCGCAATCACCGAGCCGTAGTGTGGTAGTTCAAATAATTTTTAGCTTGAGTGAGATTCGAACTCGGGATCTCCGGATTCGAATTACATATCGTTATCCACACCACTGTACTAACGGACATTTATGGATATAATTAAAATTTCTAATATTATTTTGTTCATGTTGCGAAATCGTTTGAATAAGGGTGAAAAGAAATTTTCAATTTGAGGTTTTTAATCAAGAAAATAGAATAAAATAATCTTTTGAATCCGGGAAAAACTGAATTTGATAAAATTTTTCCTTTTATTCCCTTCTGAAAAAGCGAAACATTTATTAGGCTATTTGCGATTTTGCGTGTTCCAATGTCATTTGCTTTCTGTGCTGGGTTTTCTGCTAACTTTGTTCTTCCACGACAGGGGTGCAACAAATTTAGACAAAAGACAAATAAGAGCCAAGTTTTAACTTGTTTTTCTGGATCAAAAAGAGCTCTACTTGTCCGATTTCTTTTTGTTCTTCGGGAAACTAAGTTTTCTAAAAGTTGTTGATGGATTTTGTACTTTTTAAAATGTTAGTTTTTATTTTGTTTAGTGTTTATTTACCCTTGGAACTGTCAAAATTATAAGCAATGATCTTTAAACAGAAACAAAAACATCGATAAATAATATCACGCTTTGTCCCGTCAAATTAAATAGCACAAACCCTTGAAATATTCATAAGATTCATCAAATATTCCACAATCTCAATTAATAACATCCATCCATTTATTCCTAAGTTATCTATACAATTTCTCATCTTTAATTTCAGCAATCTTTCATTCGACATACATTGCATGTACTCAAACCATCTCAACTTCAAAAGTATAAATTTAGTTATAAAACAAAGTAAAGTAAAATCAGCATCCAATCTATTACAATTTATTTCAAAGTGACAGAGTCATTCCAGAAAAAAGTAGGGATATAAACATTTCTTGAAGAAGATACATATATCTTATTCTCTGCTTCCTATACAGACATTTATTACACTGTCATTTCCGTTCTAAGTTTTCTCGAATCATTTTAAATTGGTCTCTGTCAATCACTTTGCTTTTTTTCATTTTTACACGCGGGTACTTCTTTTAAACTTTATTAAACTTGTCCATGAGTTACGTTCTAAGATACAGTAATAAATTGCCGACAAGATCATTAAAAATTTACTGACTCGTACTATATTGATTTTAACTTGAATTACTAGAATGTTTGACCATTTTGATTCATTAATTTTTCTATGAATAATGTAGTAGGCAATGAACTTTCATTTAAAATATCAATGCTCTCGTTTTTATTTTGGGAACAATTACAAATGGATGAATTTTGTATTTAACTTTTATTATTTGATAGTTTTGCTATTTTAACAAGTTTGATATGGGGTAGGTATCTGGCTTATTCTTAATAAAATTATTTTCTTCTCAAAGATGGCGTCTCATTTTCCGAGTCGAAGAAAGTAAAAATTTCAGAAATAAATTAGAATTGTAATAACAATAATAAGAAAGTAAAATTTGTCATTATTTGTCAGTTACTTGAATTAAAAACCACTAGATGGCAATACTTGTACCAAATTTGTAAAAACTCACAACAAATTTTTACATAGCAAAACAATGGAATGAAACGGTCATAATAACCGTTAGCGCAATTCAATTGTCCATGACTAATATTATTTTTCAGTTGCCATGGATATGGTTTTACTTTCCTTGCATAGAAAAGATGCTGAGTCGGCCTGTGGATCTTGAGAACTCTGGTTCGAACCCCACAGCTGACAAACAATTTTCACCAAATTAAATCTATCCCTGTGGCTCTCCCTCCACTAATATCTTTGGGGGCCGTGATTTGACGACTGGTAACTGCACTTCACGCGAAGAAATATATCACTTACCAAGATCTGCTTAGGCAGAGTGCCCCACCCAGTAATGGGTAAAAGGCGTGATGATATATTTATTTATAGTTTGATAATAAAGTATTTATAATATAAATGTAAATATTTTAATCAGCACATAAGGGAAAACAAATATACAACATTATAAACATGTGCTTCGTTCCCACCATTTTATAAAAATTATATTTATTAAAGCTTTATTCGTAACTGTGATTTAAAATGTAATTTTGATTTAAAATGTTCATAGTTTTAATTTGCCCAAAAGATAATTAAGTTATTCTAAAGCTTCGTTTATAAAGTTTATCAGTTAGGTGAAAAATATTTCAAAAATTAAAACTTTAAATTATTTTGTAAATAATGTATTGTAGAAGGATTCAATATAAAAATTGATACATACATACATACATAACATCACGCTATATCCCATTAAATGGGGTAGCACGAACCCGTCAACATTCTCATCCTGACACACGATACTCGTTTCGAACTCTTTCTTTTCTCACAACCAAAATCCATCATCACTCAATAAACATCCATCCATTCGCTCCTGTACACCTGTTTCGTAAATCTTCACTTTCGCCCACTTCTCTAACAACGAATCTATAAGAAATGAAGGCAGCATCGCCTGCGCTTGTTTAAAAATACATTTAACACAATTGCAGTTACACACTGTATAGTAAAAACTGAAAATGAAGTAAAAAAATTATATTCAAATAATCTTACAAATATTTAAATATAAAAATAAATAAATAAATATATCATCACGCCTTTTACCCATTACTGAGTGTGGCACTCTGCCTAAGCAGATCTCGGTAAGTGATATATTTTGTCGCGTGAAATGCGGTTACCAGTCGTCAAATCACGGCCCTCAAAGATATTAGTGGAGAGGGAGCCACAGGGGTAGATTTTTAAATTGGTGAAAATTGTTTGTCGGCTGTGGGGATCGAACCAGGGTTCTCAAGATCCACAGGCCGACTCGATACCACTGAGCCATCTACCCCATATATTAAAATATATATATAAATATAATTTATTAATTTATTAGTTTTAATTTTACATTCAATTTTTAAAATATGCGTACAAATTATATTGTTATTCTAGAGTCTGTCAAAAATAAAAATTCAGGAATAAAATTAAATTTTTAATAACTATTAAAAATTAAAGTATCGACGGAAGCCGGAAGCTTTGTTAGTAAAAAAAAAAATATCTGAGCTGTGCATAGGTTAGCGTGCTACAATGAAACCTGGTCTAGTCTAGCGGGTTGAGCAGGAAATTCGCATTTCTGCTGAAGCTTGGCGCATCCTGCGTTACCGGCCGAGCCGAAGTCGATAGTTTCAGGCAGTTTCCGGATTTTGAATTGAAATCATCCGTGCCTCGTAGATATGCGCCGGTTCCGATGCGATTTTACCATTTTGCCAGTCTGCGAAACTTCCCAGATATGTGGTTTTGGGATTTTCTTTTTGTTTTTTTCTATTCTCTTTTAGGGGTGAATTCGTTTGGTTACTTTTCGCGACTTTCTCGATACTCGGATATGGTATTGTCAAGTTATTGAATTTGCAATGAGACGACACAGGGCTGGTCATTTAATTTCCTACCAATTTTGCCATCGAATATATTCCGCTGTCAAAGATATTTTTTTGGAGTTGATGGTCTAGTGGGTATGCAGGCGGCTTGCGGTTCTTGAGGACCCGAGTTCGATTCCCGCAACCGACAAACTGGCTTTCACCAATTTAATATCAACTCCTGTGGCTCCCCCTCCACTAACAACTTTGGGGGCCGTGATTTGGCGGCACTTCACGCGAAGAAATATATCACTTACTGAGATGTGCTTCGGCAGAGTGCCACACCCAGTAATGGGTAAAAGGCGTGATGATATATTTATATTATTTATTTTTAAACTTTTCTGAAATATTTTCGAGGAAAATAGTTTTTACGTATCAAGTGCAGAAAGATGGGTTTTTTTGAATGAGTGGTCCGTTGCTGCATAAGCGAAGCGAATGCTGCAAGACCGTGAGTTAAAAAAAAACCTTTTTCTGCACGAGTTGCGTACACTATTTTTTCTACAACCATAAGCCATATTTTGATAAAAATAATAAAACAAATTTCAGTAATTGTAACATCTCTGAAATTTTGTATTAATTTAGAAACTTTAGAAAGATACCTGGTTTAATGTATCCATGACAACTGACAATGACAAACAAACTCAATTATTTTGTTGATAATGAGGAAAAATTTCTCCGTGCTTTCAATTTAAAAAATGTTTGAATCGAGTGGCGAGCACGTATTAGATTCTATAGACATTATAGAAGAAGCAAATGCTGCAACATTAAATTTGCTTCCATAAATATTAATAGAAAGTATACTGTATAGAGTTTATTTATATTAAATTACTTTTCTGCACTAGTGCAGAAATGATTCACATTTTTTGCACTAGTGCAAAAATCTGCTACTTTCATAATAAAAATAAGTTCAAAAACGCCTACTTTTTTTAATGATTGTAGAAAAAAATGCTTTTTCTTTTTCTTAAAACTATTATTTATATCATCACGTCTTTTACCCATTACTGGGTGTGGCACTCTGTCAAAACAGATCTCAGTAAGTTATATATTCCCCCAAAGATGTCAGTAGAGGGGGAGCCACAGGGGTAGATTTAACTATTAATGAGATAAAAGTGATATTTCATTTAAATTAGCTAATTTATTCCTTTGGATTGCAATGAATATATTAGGAAAGATTAATCAAAATTATTTTTAGTAAAATGAAATAAGTAAACATCTAGTTATCCTTGAATGTAGGGTAAAATACAAGTCTGGAGACTAGCATAAGTAGGTATACATTTGACTTCTTCACGTCAGCCATAATTCAACCATCTCGCAGCTTGGATTAGCTCTTAATATTAATTTCTCGCCAACTAAATCTTCTAGATAACGCTTATTAATAATTCTCGCCCGAGTAGCTATCGTAGTGAGCCATGACTTGACGCACAGTGGTGCAGTGATCCAAGACATACGTCTTAAATACACCCAATTAATCACATATCTTATGTGTATGTGCATGCCATCGCAGACGGGCAACGTCACATTCTAAAGGATATTAATCGTCATGTAAATGTTACTATTAATTGGGATACTTACCCATTGTTTTATGAATGTGACTGAGATAGTTAACGGGGTTTCTTGTACAGTAGAATAGTTTTTTGCTACATTCAGAAATATATCAAAAGACATTAGTTAAAATAAAAATGTTTGAGTATTAATTATTTAAGTAATTTTACTGTGGATCTTGAGAACTCTGGTTCGATCCCCACAGGCGATAAACAATTTTCACCAATTTAAATCTACCCCTATGGCTCTCCCTCCACTAATATCTTTGGGGGCCGTGATTTGACGGCTGGTAACCGCGAAAAAATATATCACTTATCGAAATCTGCTTAGGCAGACTGCCACACCCAGTAATGGGTAAAAAGGCTTGATGATATATTTATTGTATTTATATATATATATATACAGGGTGTTTCACAACTTAGAGCAAAAAATTAAAGGGTATATTTAAAAAATCTACCCCTGTGGCTCCTCCACCACTAATATCTTTGGAGGCTGTGATTTGACGGCTGGTAACCGCACTTCACGCGAAAAAATATATCACTTACCGAGATCTACTTAGGCAGAGTGCCACACCCAGTGATGGGTAAAAGGCGTGATAATATATTTATTTTATTTATTTTCTGTGCGACGTGCTTATCATGAAACCAAAAGAATTTTTTTAATTCGAGAAATTAAGGGTTGTTAATCTAAAACATTTTTTGTAGTACTGCACTGGATTCGCTTTCCTATTAAACACAAACAATGAAGTAGGTATCAACTATGAAAGAATAATTACACAACTCAATTATTAGCAGTTATTTATGATAGAATTTTATTTAATTAATAACTTTAACATAATCATCCACCCAGTGGCAGTGGCAACGAAAAATTTTGGCCTGGGAAACATGGAAAATAGTTTTGCGATTTAAAAAAAAATTTTTTTGTTTCATGATCAGCACAATTACAGAATATACCCTTTAATTTTTTGATCTCAGTTGTGAAACACCCTGTATATATTTTACTAAAACTAGATGCATAAATTACCAGATAAAATATATGTAATTATAGGTAGTTACTCACTTTGGAATATTTCATTTAAAATCTAGTTTAATTGAGAGGTAATTGTATCAACACAACAATAATTAAATTTTTAAAATTTGATTTAAATCAAATAATTTGCAATTTAAACTGAATATGAAACATAAATAAATTTAACTTTTTAATATTCAAAATTAATTGGATATATTTAAAAGTAATAAACTTGTTATAAAAGCATATTTTTGTGAGTTGAACTCGAAACAAATTAAGGTGAATTGATATAAAATGCAAATATATTCGTTTTGTGCTCATAAAAATTTATTTAAAACCGTGAAAAAGCTTAAAGCAGAAAGCTAGTTAAATTATTCGATTAGAAATATTTGATTAATTTTTTATTTGTTACTCTGCACAACAGGAACTCAATCCCAATTATATTAGCTTGAACTGGAATCAGGGCCGGCTTATCCGTTAGGTAATAAAGGCAGCTTTTGGGAGGTGGCAAAAAATTGTAAATAATTATAGTAAACTTGGAAAATTAAACAATATTACATAAACGGAAAAGTTAATAAATATTTACGGGAAGATTGAGACGCTTCGTTCATAGAAGAATGTATTAATTTAAAAAAGCATTTAGAGAACAAAATTGAATTTCCAATAGAAATTTGCAAGTATTTGTGAGAAAACGGATCAAAAGACATTTTTCGTAACACATGCACAAGAAACACGTTCTTATTCCCTAATTTGAGAGAAAGAAACACTGCTTTTCTCCCCTAGGGAGAGAAACATAATGAGATGTTTCTCTCCCTAAAGACTACAATTATTAGCTGTTTGCTGCGTTTCCTAGGTAACTAGTTACGCAACCCATATTTGACATTTGTCCCGATAAGACAGTAATTTTTGTGCACTTGTTACAAAAAGTATAATATGCTTCACTTCGACTTCAGCTCGCGGGAATAATCGCTTGTTTCCCTCTTTTGATGCATAACATACTATTGAGCTTTGCAATGATCTTTTCTCACGTCTGTTACGTACAATTTTTTTTCAATAATTAACGTGAAAATTACATTTTTACGATTGCGATACAAGAAAATTTAATAATTATTTTATATAAATCAAAGGAGTTATATTTGCAAATGTGCATCACGTTTCCTTAATCACCATATCAAATGACATTTCGTTTTCCTCACTAGTGAGGAAAGTTGTTTGAGGGAAATATTATTTACTCGAGAGTTCGATAAATTTCCTGGTAAAAAGTTTATCGAACATCTATCGAATGATTTTCAATTTATTCCCATTCTTTTGTTATGTTATTACAGAAATTTAATTAACGCATATTATGAACGTAACCCACTTAAAACTAAAAAGTTTTAATCCAGCACAAAAAAAATAAAAGCACAATTACCTAGTTCTCTTTAATCACCGCTAAATTCCCGCTACTTGGCAGTATTTTGTGCAGCCCTGCGTATACCACGCCACGTATGTAAAGGGTCGTATTTAGTGGTAGGGGTGAAACCCTGCTTCCTTTCGCACGCGTAACGCCTGCGAATGTTGGCGTAATTGTGCGTAAAATTTCCGAATGCTGACCCGGTGCTGTCTGCTTGGCTTTTAGCGGCTAGGGCAGGTCTGTGTCATGGAGCCCCTGCTCGTTTCAACCCCCGGAGCGACCTTTGCCAACGAAGTCAACCGTGGGAGGATCGCTTGATCGTGTTTGTGTTTTTGCTTGGTGTGGAATAAATTATTTTAGATTTTGTCGTTCGTTTTTTGAACGTAAATTGCGGGTTCTTTATAGGGAGTTGTAATTTTTAATTGAAATTTTATGTGCATTGTAATTTTTCATTGTGTCTTTGAATATTTGTTTTTCGTCATACCTTTTTTTTCTCCACTTATTTTTCTACTTCATCTTTCAAAGGTATTTCTACGTTTTGTTATTATTTTTACATTGTCTTCATTTTATATTTCTACATAGTATGTTGAATATATTTCAACAATTTGTTTATCATCACTCATTTTTCCTCCTATTATTATGTCTATGTTGTGTTTCGAAGATATTTCATCATTTATTTATTATTTCTACATCGTCTGCACTTTTTATGTCTACATCGTGTTTTGGAGATTTTACATCAATTTGTTTTTTGTGATTAATTCTGCCTCTACTTAATAGTTCTACATACATTAACTTTCGGAGATATTTTAACAATTTGTTATAAGTTATACATTGTTTACGTTCTATTTATTTATCGTGTTTTGAAGATATTTCGTCGATGTATTTTTTGTCACCACTTTTTTTCTTTCCCTAATTGCCTTTCGAAATTATTTCGCTGTTTTATTTATTTCTAAATTGTCTGCATTTTCAATATCTACAACGTCGTTTAGAAGTATTTCGTAGATTTGATTTTCGTCATCCATTTCGGAGATAATTCGTCGTTTAGTTATTATTTCTACAGTATCTTTCAGAGATATTCCGGTGATTGAATGTACTTTATTCAGAATTTACCACGTATATATTAGAACCAATAGAATCTATAATTTGTTTGCAAATGATCCAATAAAATGAAAGCTATTTTGATACTTTTCCACTAGTGAAATTAATAAGTAATATTTTTTACGGTAATTAAATTCCCTTGTTATTAATAAAATAAATGCTATTTTCCAAAAAATTAAAAAATCTTTTGAAATGACAAATTCTCGATGGGTAAATGTAAAAATAAATATATCATCACGCCTTTTACCCATTACTGGGTGTGGCACTCTGTTTAAGTAGATTTCGGTAAGTGATATATTTTTTTGCGTGAAGTGCGGTTACCAGTCGTTAAATCACGACTCCCAAAGATATTAGTGGAGGAAGAGCCACAGGGGTAGATTTAAATTCGTGAAAATTATTTGTTGGCTGTGGGGATCGAACCAGAGTTCTCAAGAAACACAGGCCGACTCGATACCACTGAGTCACCTACCGATTGGTAACTGCTTCTATAGAATAAACTTTTTCTCGTTAAATTCTCACGCAAAATATAACTCATAATATGAGAATTGTCAAATAATATTTTAACATGAATTTAATTTGTTATTACGGAAATAGCAAATACAACTCGTAATACGCACTCGCTGTATTTCCATTTCCATAACACCTCATAATTCATATCAAAATTGTACCACTAATTATCATATCACTTGTTATATTAATTACGATAATGTAATTATTGTACAATATTCCATTTCGACATTATATTTTATTATAAAATATATTATTTCGATATTCAAGTCTATTCTGTAACAATGTCTAGTAATTGCTAACATGACCTGTTGACAGTAACTTTCTCAGTAATTATCGTTAATTGAGGGTTCTAAAAATTGCTATTCTTAGCCATTTGTATTGGCCCCAATATTACTATTGTAGAATATCTCACTTCTACAATGTACTTTAAATAGAGATATTTGAACATGCTTGCTAAATGTAAATTTTACTGACGGTATTAGGACTTATACTCTTATCAAAATTAGCTGAAATGCCCATCTTTATTTACAAAAACAAGCGGAGAAAAATCGTTTCATTTAGAATTGTTCAAACAATTTTGTTTGAAATTTACATAAAGTATATTCCATCCGTTTACTGAAACTGTGTTAACACAAAACAAATATGCAATGGTCGCAATTTACCAGATTGTTTTTAAGCTTGCTTAAACGGTAAACATTTTGTTTTTTTATGTCAACATGAGACTTTTATGACAAGCTTTTGATAACTAGTAAATTGTGATTGTAACTTTGTATTCAATGCCTATTAAAAAACATTTGCCAATATTTATCCCTTGTGGTTTATATGAATCAATATAGCTTTTGTTTGTTCCTGTTACTGATTTAAAGACATTAAACACATGCTTTCTACAGTAGAATAAAGTGGTCTCTATGTAGCGCAGGTGAAAATTGTTTTTACTTCCTTATACGAAGTAAAGAAAGTATTGTAATCGCGAAAATTTTCGGTTCTCAGATTTCAACGGAAATAGATATTTTGGCCCTCCCTGAATCCATTTTGACTAATTTCGTCGTGCCGTCTGTACGTATCTCATATAACTCAAAAACGGTAAGCCCTAGAAAATTGAAACTTTATATTTAGGACTGTTATAACATCTAGTTGTGCACCTCCCTTTTTGGTCATTATACAACTACCGGAAGTGCTACTTTACTTGAAGCCTATAATAGATTTTCATGAAAAACTATATTCAAATATAATTTAAAACTTTACAAATTTGGTACATAAAACTACTATATCAATGGAAATAACATAATAGATTTTGGTTAAAATAGACTAACCGGAAGTGGCACATTACATGAAGCTGATAACAGTTTTGCTTGAAAAAAAATTGTATTATTTTAATTTTAGAAATAAATGCTGCAAATAAAAGTTTTAGAGAATTAAATTCTGCGTCTAGCACATTAAGAATTTTTAAATTAGCTTTTTGCATAAACGAGATATCTAAATTTAAATATTATATATTTTTTTATTTAAAAAAAAAAGTTTGCTATGGACTAGAACAAAAAATAAAAAATAAAAGATTTAATGTCAAATATGTGCAATTAAAAAAATATCTATAGTTTAATACGCGTACAAGGAAGTCATGTGGTGTACACATCAGATTTTTTGTTTGTAAATTCAAAATAAACAAATAGTTGAATGTAATTAAAATCAGTATTCAGGAAACGTTCTGAATAAATTCCTGCAGTTTTGTTGTCTTAATTGTACGTATTTCTCGTTCTAAATATGAAATAAATATTAGAATTTAATTAAAATCTAAATATCCATTGCCAATAGTATCTTTCGAGCAATTTACATAAAATTAGATTGTTAACAGTGGACTCTTGTGCTGAAGGTAATTCAATAAAATAATGGGTCACATCAAATGGATTATAATGAATGAAGAAAGCTTTTCAGGGTTCGAATTCACTTGTTTCCAACTGTCCCTTGTAGGCCTTTCATTGTTCCTGTAATTTACAAGTTACGCAGGATTTAATAGGATTATTTATTTCCATTCACCAAATTCCAAGATTTCGTTGTATATTTAAATTAGATATTTATTAATGTTGTGGTTATTTTCCTCTTTATTATTGTGTTATTCTGTTAGAAACATACTTGTCATCATGTGATTAATATGTTATTGAGCGCCATGGAAACCAGTATGTAATATGACATTTAATACCGCGAGTATAAAATAGTATGTTATGCATTAAGGGAGGGAAACAAGGGATAATCACGCCCTCCCGTGAAGCATATTATACTTTTCGTAACAAGTGCACAAAAATGACTGTCTTATCGGGACAAATGTCAAATATGGGTTGCGTAACTAGTTACCTAGGAAACGCCGCAAACAACTAATAATCGTAGTCCCTAGGGCGATAAACATGTCCCTAGAGAGAGAAATATACTACCTAGGGAGAGAAACATCCTACCTAGACAGAGAGAAACATAATGTTTCTCTCCCTAGGGGAGAAAAGCAGTGTTTCTCTCTCTAAAATTAGGGAATAAGAACGATCGCATTATTAACAAATTCATATTGTACGATATGTTAGCTTGGGGGATTCTGAAATTTGGGGCCTTCATTTTTAACAATATAAATATATATATATGGGGTAGATGGCTCAGTGGCATCGAGTCGGTCTGTGGATCTTGAGCACCCTGGTTCGATCCCCACAGCCGACAAACAATTTTCACCAATTTAAATCTACCCCTGTGTCTCCCCCATCACTAATATCTTTGAGGGCCGTGATTTGACGGCTGGTAACCGCACTTTACGCGAAAAAATATATTACTTACCGAGATTTGCTTAGGTAGAGCGCCACACCCAGTAATGGGTAAAAGGCGTGATGAATATTTATTTTATTTATTTAAAAATGAACTATCAGAAATGGTTAAATGCTTCATGAGATGCATGTATAACACTTTTATTTTGCTCTCAAAATTACAGTTTTAAAATAAAACAGAATAACAAAAACATAATAATACGCTTTTCCGCCACACATCGAGTAACAAAGTTAGTAATTCAGATCCATGTATAACCCGGAAAACATAAAATAATTTAAACAAAAGGAAAAAAGAATGCAACTCAAACAAACTCTTGAACATTACATTTTTCCAAACAGCACTTCGGGTAATTTTACCCGAAAGTTAACTCAAAAATTGGCCGCTAGAGTGTGCGTTGATGTTCCTCGAACCGTGAATGCCGAAAGAATCGGACCATGAATTTCATTGCACTCGCGAACTCCTAGCGAGAATTTAGCGTCGAAGTTCTGCGTCGGTATGACGACGTTAACGATCACCGACTGCACTGTTCACAATAACAGCGTAGAACAGAACGCCAAAGAAACTCGCGAGAAGGAAATAACTGTCAGATATTTTTACTGTGTACAAAACTGGCTATTTTTATATGTTTGAGATAGTGTACTACATGTTTGGACTTCGTTTTTGGATTGTATATTATTCTGGATCTGATTCGAGGCGTTATTTATTGGCGATAAATATTTTGTAGTGGAGTGTAGTCTGACGCGATAAACTGCAGTTTCATTGGCTAGAAACTATGAGTTCTTACATTGTTTACAAAGATACCTAAATTGTTTTATTATTCTGATAGTAGCTAAAATATTTTCACAAATTTTTATACCTATTCTCTTTTGTCAACCTTTTTTTTCCACAGTTCAGTGTAAAAATTCGTAACAGAAATAGTACTTTTCAACTTACTATGCTGTTGCTACGAACAACGGAAATAATGCCAATAAGTAAATAAAATAAATAAATACATCATCACGCCTTTTACCCATTACTGGGTGTAGCACTCTTCCTAAGCAGATCTCGGTAAGTGATATATTTGAAGTGCGGTTACCAGCCATCAAATTACGGACACCAAAGATATTAGTGGTGAGGTTGTCACAGGCAGGGTTCGTAAATATCATGATATTTATAATAAATATCAAAATATCTGATATATAGGATATATATCAGATAAATATCACTTTTTGGATATTTATTTTTTAATTTTAGTTTTTGTACACATTTAGAAAAACTGAAAAATTCGAAAAATTTCACTTCTCCGGAGGCTATATCTCAAAAACTAAACAAGATATGGAAATGCGCTCAACGGCGTTGAATTCCCCGTGTCCGAATTGACTTATAAGCAAATTTTCATAAAATTTTAAGCAATTTAATATTTTTAATTATTTCCTAAGGGGTTTTTTCAGATTTTAATTCAATTTTCCCAAAAATCCTTAATCGTAGGATTATTAAAACGAAAATTTACATACATATGTATTTTGACCCACTGAATCCAGTGGTGCAATCTACAAATGCATATGACTTCTGGTTTTCGAGAAAATGTTAAAAAACCGCTTTTTGCGATTTTTTGGCGGAAAATTGAAAAAAAAAATAAAAATCACTGAAACTATGTTTACAAGTTAACTGAAGCACGAGAAAATTAATGCCGTCGACCGCGTTTTCATATCACATTTAGTTTTCGAGATATAGCCTCGTAAAAGTAGAAAAACTGAAAAATTCGAAAAATTTCACTTTTCCGGAGGCTATATCTCAAAAACTAAACAAGATATGGAAATGCGCTCAACGGCGTTGAATTCCCCGTGTCCGAATTGACTTATAAGCAAATTTTCATACAATTTTATGCAATTTAATATTTTTAATTATTTCCTAAGGGGTACCCCTTTGGTTTTTTCAGATTTTAATTCAATTTTCCCAAAAATCCTTAATCGTAGGATTATTAAAACGAAAATTTACATACATATGTATTTTGACCCACTGAATCCAGTGGTGCAATCTACAAATGCATATGACTTCTGGTTTTCGAGAAAATGTTAAAAAACCGCTTTTTGCGATTTTTTTGGCGGAAAATTGAAAAAAAATAAAAATCGCTGAAACTATGTTTATAAGTTAACTGAAGCACGAGAAAATTAATGCCGTTGAGCGCGTTTTCATATCACATTTAGTTTTCGAGATATAGCCTCGGAAAAGTAGAAAAATTGAAAAATACGAAAAATTTCACTTTTCCGGAGGCTATATCACAAAAACTATTTGATATTTTTATATAATGGATATATATCATTGCAAAAATATGACGATATATATCAAAATAAATATCATGATATATATCGATCGATATATATCTTCGAACTCATCTCAACCTTCAATCACATTTATTCATTTATCTATTGATCATCCACACAATCTCTCATTCTAAAGTAAAATTCATTGTGATGAAATTAAAACAAAATGTTGTAAATTAAATTTTCTATTTTTAGGAAATAAGTTCGTGCATTATAAAATTCTATTCCAGTTCCATGTGAACATACACCAAACTAATTATATTTATAAAATGTTTTTCCTGTGGTTGCACAAGCTTCACATATTCTAACTTTTTAATGTTAATAAATTATAATTAGCATCCTTGTCTCGTACAAAACTTCTACTTCAACATGATGATGATTAGGTACGAAACAACAAGTTAGAAAATAAATAAATAAATAAATGTATCATCACGCCTTCTACCCATTACTGAGTGTGGCACTCTGCCGTAGCAGATCTCGGTAAGTGATATATTTCTTCGCGTGAAGTGCGGTTACCAGCCGTCAAATCACGGCCCCCAAAGATGTTAGTGAAGGGGGAGCCACAGGAATAGATTTAATTTGGTGAAAATTGTTTGTCGGCTGTGGGGATCGAACCAGGATTCTCAAGATCCACAGGCCGACTCGATACCACTAATTCCATAAGAAGTTTTGAATGCTTTAAATAAAAATGATAGAATGCTTAGTTCTTCAGTTTTATTTTAACTGAAATATGTCGCTCTGAGCTTCTCTGTATGAAATCACCGCTATGATCTCTTACCGTTAACGGTAAACACTTGACGTAAACCGGACCTCTATACCGGTAAACTCATTTAACCGGAAAACATGATCAAATAAGAACTAACACCAACATCAGACTGCTACTTTAAAAACGATATACTCTGTAAATAAACCTATCTTCTTGAGTGGTGCACAGTCTAACAGAAGTTATCGAACGATTTATTTGGATTCACGGAGTATTTCTAAGCTAACACTATTAGAATAATCGGGTTAGGATTTTAAAGATTTTGGAAGTTTGACACCTTGCGGTATATGACTTTCAGGTTAAGATCTAGGAAAGATATTTAGCAAAAATGATTTTGGAGAAGATTTCAAACATACGTTAGGTGCCTCAGTGATATTGAGTTGGCCTGTGGATTTGGAAACCTAGGTTCGATTCCCACAGCCGAAAAACAATTTTCACCACATTAAAAATATTTACCTCTGTGGCTACACTTACATTTACATTTTTTGGCAGCGATACTTGACGGCTGGTAACCGCATTTTACGCACATACCAAGATCTGTTACTACAGAATACCACACCCAGTAATGGGTACAAGGCGTGATGATATATTTATTTAAATGGGATAGCACGAATACCTGGAAGACTTACTAAATATTTACCCATTAGATTCATTCTGGCATTTGATATATGTTCCACAAAGCCAAGTATTAAATAATATATATACAGGGTGGTGAATCGAATGACGTACCATAGCGTTTTAAATCTTTGAAATATTCATGTACTGGCTTCCCTAATTATTTTGCATAAAAAATGTTAAATAGTTTATAGCAGGGTTTGAAGATATATATCGATCGATATATATCATGATATTTATTTTGATATATATCGTCATATTTTTGCAATGATATATATCCATTATATAAAAATATGAAATAGTTTTTGAGATATAGCCTCCGGAGAAGTGAAATTTTTCGAATTTTTCAGTTTTTCTACTTTTCCGAGGCTATATCTCAAAAACTAAATGTGATATGAAAACGCTCTCAATGGCATTAATTTTCTCGTGCTTCAGTTAACTTATAAACATAGTTTCAGCGATTTTTATTTTTTTTCAATTTTCCGCCAAAAAAATCGCAAAAAGCGGTTTTTTAACATTTTCTTGAAAACCAGAAGTCATATGCATTTGAAGATTGCACCACTGGATTCAGTGGGCCAAAATACATATGTATGTAAATTTTCGTTTTAATAATCCTACGATTAAGGATTTTTGGGAAAATTGAATTAAAATCTGAAAAAACCAAAGGGGTTAGGAAATAATTAAAAATATTAAATTGCATAAAATTGTATGAAAATTTGCTTATAAATCAATTCGGATACAGGGAATTCAACGCCGTTGAGCGCATTTCCATATCTTGTTTAGTTTTTGAGATATAGCCTCCGGAAAAGTAAAATTTTTAGAATTTTTCAGTTTTTCTACTTTTACGAGGCTATATCTCAAAAACTAAATGTGATATGAAAACGCGCTCAACGGCATTAATTTTCTCGTGCTTCAGTTAACTTATAAACATAGTTTCAGCGATTTTTATTTTTTTTTCAATTTTCCGCAAAAAAATCGCAAAAAGCGGTTTTTTTACATTTTCTTGAAAACCAGAAGTCATATGCATTTGTAGATTGCACCACTGGATTCAGTGGGTCAAAATACATATGTATGTAAATTTTCGTTTTAATAATCCTACGATTAAGGATTTTTGGGAAAATTGAATTAAAATCTGAAAAAACCGAAGGGGTACCCCTTAGGAAATAATTAAAAATATTAAATTGCATAAAATTGTATGAAAATTTGCTTATAAGTTAATTCGGACACGGGGAATTCAACGCCGTTGAGCGCATTTCCATATCTTGTTTAGTTTTTGAGATATAGCCTCCGGAGAAGTGAAATTTTTCCAATTTTTCAGTTTTTCTAAATGTGTACAAAAACTAAAATTAAAAAATAAATATCCAAAAAGTGATATTTATCTGATATATATCCTATATATCAGATATTTTGATATTTATTATAAATATCATGATATTTACGAACCCTGGTTTATAGTAGAGGAAAATTTCCGTATTTTTTGAAACTAATATTCTATAATTTAACTTTACCTGGAACCGGAAAAATTACGGAAATATTTATTGACTATTTTCTCAGTGCCATAAAATAACAAATGTACAAATTAGGAGTTATTGTATTTACCTATCATTATTATAATAAGTAAGTTTTTAATATATTAAATAAGCTTTTAAATTCAATATCACTTTTTTGTTTTCTATTACCATAAACATTTCCGTTATTTTTCCGGTTTCACGTAAAGTAATAGCTATTTATGAAACTAGTAAGGAAATGAAGGTTAATACCTTACGCATGTGAAATTTGCAGAACGAGGCGTAGCCGAGTTATGTAAACACATAAGTAAGGTAATAACCTATTTCCTTACTAGTTTCATACAATATTTTTTCTACTTCTAATAAATACGAAAGAGCGTTTTTAAAATTATGAAATTTTGGCATATTAATATAAAAATAAATAAATAAATATATCATCACGCCTTTTACCCATCACTGGGTGTGGCACTCTGCCTAAGCAGATCTCGGTAAGTGATATATTTTTTCGCGTAAAGTGCGGTTACCAGCCCTCAAATCACGGCCTTTAAAGATATTAGTGGAGGAGGAGCCACAGGGGTAGATTTTTTAAATTGGTGAAAATTGTTTGTCGGCTGTGGGGATCGAACCAAGGTTCTCAAGATCCACAGGCCGACTCGATACCACTGAGCCACCTACCCCATAATGACAGTTATAAATTCAAAAAATAAAAGAATAACACATCAGAATTCGTGTACCAAGATATCTGTTGCTATGTTACCTCATTATTTCACTAGTTAAATAATGCAGTTCATTACCTAACTCAAATAAGTGAAATAAAACGTCTATTTCCTAACGGAAGTAGAAAAAATTATAAATGCAGAAATTTTTGATGTAAAATAATTAGGGAAGTTAATAATTAAACAATTCAAAAAGACTATTGAAAACGCTATGGTGCGTTTTTCAATTCACCTCTCTGATACAATTAATCTTGAGCAAACATTCCTACCTTGTCGCATAACGCTTCACCGTAATTAATTTCTTTCATATAAACTTATATTTTGTTTTAACCAACTATTTATTCCTAAGTTGTCCACGCAATCTTCCATTCTCAAATTCACAACTCTTTCATTTGACATACCTTCGACATGGCCCAACCATCTCAACTCATAAACACCCACTCATCGAACAACATTCTTCCCAATCTTGTAGTCATTTTACAACAAAGTAATTATTGCATTGTTTGTTAGGAAAAGTCCAGTGTAGAAGGATGTTGTTCTCATCTTTGTCTTAGATCTGGTTCTGTAGCAAGCAATCTGTCTGAAGTTTCCAGTTATGTAGGAATTTAATAAACAGAACGAGGATGAGGTTAACCCTTTAACTGACACCGGAAATGAAATGTCGGCATTTAATAAGCGTGATTTAGCCCTTTCGCTGTGGATGACATTACGGCGTGTATTGATTTTGGCTGTGTGAATATTACATTTACCCTCAAAGCAGTTATTGTGTTTTTGTGCACTTGGCGTTTGCATTTTAATTGTAATAAGTTCCTCGTTTCTTTCATTAAATGAAAAATATACAATCATTCCTTTTACACAGATTCTCAAATACATTTTTCATTTATATTTTATTCATTTATTTGTAACATCAAAGATATATTATACTAGGTACATTCTTTGTAGCTATATCTTTTGTATTGCATTCTTATTTATTTATTTTTTAGTCTGGACAACAGAAATTTAATCCCAATTATATGTAGTAGTTAGCTTACAGTCGAATCAAAACCTTTCAAATACAGTCGTATTCTTTAGTTATAAATTAGAGATGGGCGAATATCATCCGCGAATAGTCGAATTCGAGATTTTCGAATATTAACGTGAGTATAGCGAACATTCGAATACCTCGAATATCGCGCCATATGTTGACCTCAATTTTTGACTATGTTTTCCTTTATCATTTGTGCATAAACTTAAAGCTATTACAATACTTTGAAGTTATTAATAACGAAGATATTTTGTTTCAAAACCATGAAGACGTACCATATTTCAAATTTCAACCCTTACGTTTCACCTTAAATTTGATGTTTTCGTCTTTTTCTTTTTGTTTTAATTTAATTTTATCTTAACAATTTCAATCAAATAATGAAAAGGACATAATTAAATAATTTTTAAGAATAAATAAATTAACTTTTAGGAGTATTCGAGTACCTCGAATATTCGAGATCTGATTAATATTCGTATTCGATATTCGAATTCGAGAAATTTGATATTCGCCCATCTCTATTATAAATAAATTAAAAAATATATCATCACGCCTTTTACCCATCACTGTGTGTGGCACTCTGCCTAAGCAGATCTCGGTAAGTAATATATTTTTTCGCGTGAAGTGCGGTTATCAGCCGTTATATCACGGCCCCCACAGTTATTAGTGGTGGAGGGGCCACAGGGGTAGAATTTAAATTGGTGAAAATTATTTGTCAGCTGTGGGGATCGAACCAAGGTTCTCAAGATCCACAGGTCGACTCGATACCACTGGGCCACCTACCCCATTCTTTAGTTATAAAATGAACTATTATTTGATAGACAAACGTTATAGTCACTGCCTGAATTTTTTTTTCAATAAAATCATTTTGGATCGTTTGCCAGTAGAACAGATCACTTATTAAGTTTTGAAAATTATTTTCATAGTCCATTCCAGTTAAGAATGGATTTTAGAGGCTCAATCATATATGCCTTCTGATATTAACCTCCAATTAATCAAGTGTTTCAGTTTAATTAGTAATATATAATTTTGAATTAACCCGTTCGTCTTTTAAGTTGTCAATTGTCGTGAATGAAATTATTATTATTTATTAAAAAAAATTATGGGGTAGGTGGCTCAGTGGTATCGAGTCGGCCTGTGGATCTTGAGAACCCTGGTTCGATCCCCACAGTCGACAAACAACTTTCACCAATTTACATCTACTCCTGTGGCTCCCCCTCCACTAATATCTTTGGGGGCCGTGATTTGACGACTGGTAACCGCACTTCACGCGACAAAATATATCACTTACCGAAATCTGCTTAGGCAGAGTGCCATACTCAGTAATGGGTAAAAGGCGTGATGATATATTTATTTATTTTATTTATTAAAAAAATATCATGAATGGCGCCAAAATTTAAATGATTAATTTAATTCATGTAAAACCGGTCGAGTGCACAATGCCATCTACTCCATTCTTAACAGGAATAGAGTGTAGTATTTTTAAATTATCTACTGAGATACGATTGTCTGTAATTCATAAAAGCAACAGATATCATTTGTTCAGTAGCCGAAAACCGAAAAAAAGCAATCTACCCCATTTAATCAGATCATGCTTAGGCAGAGTGCCATACTCAGTAATGGGTAAAAGGCGTGATGATATATTTATTTATTTTATTTATTAAAAAAATATCATGAATGGCGCCAAAATTTAAATGATTAATTTAATTCATGTAAAACCGGTCGAGTGCACAATGCCATCTACTCCATTCTTAACAGGAATAGAGTGTAGTATTTTTAAATTATCTACTGAGATACGATTGTCTGTAATTCATAAAAGCAACAGATATCATTTGTTCAGTAGCCGAAAACCGAAAAAAAGCAATCTACCCCATTTAATCAGATCATGGTACAAAAAGTGACAAAAGTGTAATCTATTCATTGTTTTGAATCAATTCCGAAAATCCAAAACAACAAAAAACAAAACACTATTTCCTGCAACATAAAAAAACAACCTACCCTAACTTAATACAAAACAAACCAGCGTCAACAATCAGTTATCATAAAAAAAACAACAGCAAGTAGTCCATATATGTATGTATCATAATATTCCCATACAGATCCGATGTATGGTGGAGTCGGTTCGCGGTCTCATCCCAGATGGCAGCAGTGTGGCGTGCGCGTGACATCCGGTGACGTAGCAGCACGTCCGCGCCACGTCACTTCCGCACTGCTTGCAGACTTACACAACAAAACACTGCAATGCACTGCGGAATTGAAGTGGAACAGACTGGCGATGGCGACAGCTTCTAATATGCTGAAATATATCAGTCTTCACGCAGGGATGACCAAACTTGTTAGCGAATTATGTAATTTCAGAGGACGGGATGCAACACATGCATGTTTCATTAAATGGAGGTGCACGAACCCTTATCGCTAAACATTCATACTTTTTTACTTCTTTGTTCATGCAACAAACTTTCAATTGTAAAAATAATAATAATAATAATAATAATTAGTTTATTTAGCTAAAGCTATAAATATAAATATATACAATCAATAATCAATAAACTTATAAAAATATAAGAAATACAAATACGACTTATAAGACTTATTTCTCATTCAACATGAGTCTAAGTTTAGTTTTAAATTTAAGGATATTCGTATTTTTCATTTCTTCCGACAATAAATTATACTCTCTGAAGCCGTTGTAAACTAAGGTATTTTGCGATTTAGATTTTTTCTTTTTATAAGGAAGTCATGCTGACTTCTAATACTATATATTATTTTCATATATTTCACACTATCAGCAATGTATTGCGGCAATAAATATACTATGTCGCCTTTTACCCATTACTGACTGTGGCACTTTACCGTACCAAATCTAATGTGCGTAAAGTGCAGTTACCAACCGTCAAATTACGATCTATAAATACATTAATAGTGAGGAAGTAACATAAGAAATTTATTTTTTCAAAAACTGTCATATAAAGTTAAAATTTACATGACTACTATCAACACACGAAATGAGTGTTTTTTGTCTACAGAACGCAAAAGACTTTTGCATGGAGGATATAAAAGTTTTTTGCATCCTGCAATTTTTTGATAGAAGAAAGGTTCACAATTTAATACATTTGTCACTTTATTTTTTTGCTTAGAAACAATACTTCTATTCTTTAAAAAAAAATATATTTAATGTTCCAATTGAGCAATTATTCATATTTATCCCGCTTGAGGAAGCTAACTGGTGTACTGGAATAGTTTCTTGAGAAATGCAATGCGAATCCCAATAAATCGCAGAAAAAAATTAGAACGTTTGTTTGCTTTCTATTGCCAACCAGCTGTCAATTGCTGGTCAGAGAATACCAGATTTGATAGCAATTATATTACATACATTGTTGTCATGGAGACATTAGATGTCACATTAATTAATCCTAAAAATCAAAATTTTCTCATTACATTATTACTAATTTTGGGATATAGTTTTCGAAAAAACGTTGTTTGATACTCGATTGCTAAATGCTGTAACATTTCGCAATCTAGAATCAAAAATAACTATTGAAATTTTTTAGAAAATTGTAAAAGCAATTCTTTTAAATACTTTGGACGCAAGTTTGTGAAATTATTTCATTGATTTCATTATAACTTGTAATATTAATGCTGTAATAACTTTCAAAAAAAATTCTAACCTATTTACTAGACAGACAGAGATGTCGAATATATACTTTTTAAAAAAAGAACCATGCAAACAAATAAAAAACACAGTTAAACTTAATTTTACTACAAAACAGATTTATCCCATTTTGAATTATCTTGTAATCTGTGGAATTGAGTTCTCTTTTTACTGACGAATCTTTGGGTCATCTTGAGTTCATAGTACACAATCATTCATCTCTATAAATACCTCATCCTTACAGCAGTTATACATCATTCGTTAGAAACCTTCCTCACTGGCGAATCATTCAGCTAAATAAGAAGTAACAGGAAATCGTAGACCAGTACATACAACCGAAAGAATATTAGTGTGTCGGAATGGTTTTGCTTTCATTATAAGTCCCGATAACATTATTTTCGATGATCTCGTTTATGTATTATAGTCCGCTATTTTGCATGCGTTATTATTTAATAACATAACTATGTAAAGTTTGATTGTTCGGCCACGTACATCAATGCTATCATGAGGTCCTTGAAGCGTTGTTCAGGATCCGTGCAACGTAGGCGATCGTATGTACGTGTCGTTTCTGTGACTGCGAGTCCTTTGTTTTTTCAACGGAACTCGCTTAAGAGTTCTGATTTTTCTACTTTTCTCTTTCAGCTCGGTCTTCGTTAGGTGGCCCCGATATCTCTCCTTCTTGGGGATAATCATCAGTCTTTTTAGATAAATTGCTTCTGTTCCTTTTCTTGCACGATATTTTAAAACTGGGAGTGGTTTTTATTTCTGAATGGTTGCTCTGTGCCAATATTTGTTTGAAATAAAAGAATTTTCTGCTTTGCTGGCCATTTGTTTTTATAAGATTTCCAAAATTCTTCCACGGGTAATAAGAACACCTCACATTTCAATATTAATTTTTAATTCAAATGCAAATTTATACAAACTTTTACATTATATAAAAATATTTCAGATAGTCGTAGTCTAGTAGATATACAGGGTGTTAAAAAAGTTCCGGGGCGGTGAAATATCTCGAGAAATACACATCGAATCAAGAAACAAAAAAACACGTGTTTCATATTTTGAAAAAACCTATCTAAGCACACCAAATAGAAACCCCAACTCCCACTCCCAGGGGGTGGGGCGGGGGGCAACTTTGAAACCTTAAATGGGAACCCCCATTTTTTATTGCAGATTCGTATTCTGCGAAAAAAAAATAAGTTAATTTTATCTGAAACTTTTTTTCCAATTCGGAATAGATGGCGCTCTAATCGCAAGGGGACTCACCGTAAAAAGTCAGCTCAAAAAACAATAAAAGAATAAAATAACGTTTATTTTATAAAATCATTTTGCAAATTTATTTCAAGCATTTAGTCGGTGAAAGGCTTGTGGCTACTTGTGATTATGTTGATTTTTTAATTTGATTCAATGTTTATTTCTTGTGATATTAAACCGTTTTTTACTTTTATTTCAGAATCATGTCAAAACTTATTGGGGGTTCCCATTTAAGGTTTCAGCGATTTTTATTTTTTTTCTATTTTCCGCCAAAAAAATCGCAAAAAGCGGTTTTTTAACATTTTCTCGAAAACCAGAAGTCATATGCATTTGAAGATTGCACCACTGGATTCAGTGGGTCAAAATACATATGTATGTAAATTTTCGTTTTAATAATCCTACGATTAAGGATTTTTGGGAAAATTGAATTAAAATCTGAAAAAACCAAAGGAAATAATTAAAAATATTAAATTGCATAAAATTGTATGAAAATTTGCTTATAAGTCAATTCGGACACGGGGAATTCAACGCCGTTGAGCGCATTTCCATATCTTGTTTAGTTTTTGAGATATAGCCTCCGGAAAAGTGAAATTTATCGAATTTTTCAGTTTTTCTACTTTTCCGAGGCTATATCTCGAAAACTAAATGTGATATGAAAACGCGCTCAACGGCATTAATTTTCTCGTGCTTCAGTTAACTTATAAACATAGTTTCAGCGATTTTTATTTTTTTCTATTTTCCGCCAAAAAAAATCGCAAAAAGCGGTTTTTTAACATTTTCTCGAAAACCAGAAGTCATATGCATTTGAAGATTGCACCACTGGATTCAGTGGGTCAAAATACATATGTATGTAAATTTTCGTTTTAATAATCCTACGATTAAGGATTTTTGGGAAAATTGAATTAAAATCTGAAAAAACCAAAGGGGTACCCCTTAGGAAATAATTAAAAATATTAAATTGCATAAAATTGTATGAAAATTTGCTTATAAGTCAATTCGGACACGGGGAATTCAACGCCGTTGAGCGCATTTCCATATCTTGTTTAGTTTTTGAGATATAGCCTCCGGAAAAGTGAAATTTATCGAATTTTTCAGTTTTTCTACTTTTCCGAGGCTATATCTCGAAAACTAAATGTGATATGAAAACGCGCTCAACGGCATTAATTTTCTCGTGCTTCAGTTAACTTATAAACATAGTTTCAGCGATTTTTATTTTTTTCTATTTTCCGCCAAAAAAAATCGCAAAAAGCGGTTTTTTAACATTTTCTCGAAAACCAGAAGTCATATGCATTTGAAGATTGCACCACTGGATTCAGTGGGTCAAAATACATATGTATGTAAATTTTCGTTTTAATAATCCTACGATTAAGGATTTTTGGGAAAATTGAATTAAAATCTGAAAAAACCAAAGGGGTACCCCTTAGGAAATAATTAAAAATATTAAATTGCATAAAATTGTATGAAAATTTGCTTATAAGTCAATTCGGACACGGGGAATTCAACGCCGTTGAGCGCATTTCCATATCTTGTTTAGTTTTTGAGATATAGCCTCCGGAAAAGTGAAATTTATCGAATTTTTCAGTTTTTCTACTTTTCCGAGGCTATATCTCGAAAACTAAATGTGATATGAAAACGCGCTCAACGGCATTAATTTTCTCGTGCTTCAGTTAACTTATAAACATAGTTTCAGCGATTTTTATTTTTTTTCTATTTTCCGCCAAAAAAAATCGCAAAAAGCGGTTTTTTAACATTTTCTCGAAAACCAGAAGTCATATTCATTTGAAGATTGTACCACTGGATTCAGTGGGTCAAAATACATATGTATGTAAATTTTCGTTTTAATAATCCTACGATTAAGGATTTTTGGGAAAATTGAATTAAAATCTGAAAAAACCAAAGGGGTACGTACCCCTTAGGAAATAATGAAAAATATTAAATTGCATAAAATTGTATGAAAATTTGCTTATAAGTCAATTCGGACACGGGGAATTCAACGCCGTTGAGCGCATTTCCATATCTTGTTTAGTTTGTGAGATATAGCCTCCGGAGAAGTGAAATTTTTCGAATTTTTCAGTTTTTCTAAATGTGTACAAAAACTAAAATTAAAAAATAAATATCCAAAAAGTGATATTTATCTGATATATATCCCATATATCAGATATTTTGATATTTATTATAAATATCATGATATTTACGAACCCTGATTTCTCGAGATATTTCACCGTCCCGGAACTTTTTTAACACCCTGTATATTTCAATTATTAAGCAAGAGTAATAGTTCTAGTATTATAAAAAAAGCAATTGATACTAAAAATAATGTCGGCATTATTTATAAAATAACTAAATAATAAAAGTTGGCATTGTTTGTCAGGTTGTGTGCAGAGATTGAAATATATAGTTCGCAAATTGTAATTTATGATGAGCCACTATGATTTAAAATTGAAATAAATTATGACCATCTGCCACAAGGGCCGCCAAATCAATGATAAAATAATGAGTTTCCAAATACCGAATGATAAATGACTGCTACTGATACTAAACAATCATTACTAAACAAAAATACTCAACGAAATGATGCGTTTTCAACAATTATCTACACACAACACCATTTAAAACAGCCGGAAAATAACGGACCAATTGAATCTATAACAAATAAAAAAAGAATAATAGAAACAAAAACAGTTCTCGAACAAATAACAATGGTCGAGCGCGTGAGAACAAAGCTTCGTTCATTCAAAATCGCTCAATTGTTATTTTAATAAAAGTGGGCTACGCTGTGTGAAACAATATGCAGACTTGATATTTTATAACGAGAGCATAATTGCAAATCAACACTAACTGATCGCTGTTTCAAGAAAAAGAAGATTCTAACTTTACAAGAAAATACTTTGCTGGTCTTCTTCGCCAATTAATTAAAATGAAACTCGAGACTACACGTTTTTCTTTAAATATTCACAAGTTTTTTAAAGAAATAATTTTTCATATAACAAATAATTATTTATATATCAGTGCAAGAAAGCCTCACATTTCTTTCTGAGGTGCAGTTTCATTTCTCAAGCTGAAGGCAAAAGATATAAAGCACGAGAAGGAAAAAGACACTTTCTCCATGAGGTATAATAGTAGTTTATATAACATGGTAGTAAGGTCGTCATTATTTGTCGAGAGCAAAGATTGAATCCTGAGGACATATTCTGAGGAATGCAATCGCTTGTGGCAAATTATAATACTTTACTCACTTGTTATATAATATTTTTTATATGCAAACGGAAATAGCTATTTATGAAACTAGTAAGGAAATGAAGGTTATTACCTTACGCATGTAAACACATAAGTAAGGTAACAACCTTATTTCCTTACTAGTTTCATACAATATTTTTTCTACTTCCGTTCTAATAAATACGAAAGAGCGTTTTTGAAATTATGAAATTTTGACATATTAATGACAGTTATAAATTCAATAAATAAAAGAATAACACATCAGAATTCGTCTACCAAGATATCTTAATTTTTTATTCTTCCGTTAAGAAATAGACGTTTTATTTCACTTATTTGAGTTAGGTAATGAACTGCATTATTTAACTAGTGAAATAATGAGGTAACATAGCAAAGAATAACACATCATAATTCGTCTACCAAGAAATCTTAATTTTTTATTCTTCCGTTAGGAAATAGACGTTTTATTTCACTTATTTGAGTTAGGTAATAAACTGCATTATTTAACTAGTGAAATAATGAGGTAACATAGCAACAGATAACTTGGTAGACGATTTCTGATGTGTTATTCTTTTATTTTTCCTTACTAGTTTCATAAATAGCTATTGTGTTGCTATGTTACCTCATTATTTCACTAGTTAAATAATGCAGTTCATTACCTAACTCAAATAAGTGAAATAAAACGTCTATATACTAACGGAAGTAGGAAAAATTCGTTATTTAACCAAAGCGAATTGACATTACCAATGGTCTTAAATCACTTTATTCTTTAGGGAGAACTTGTAATTTTTATTTCCCTTAATAAATAATGAAGCACATTAAGAAATTATTTTAATAAAAATAAAGTTATATGATTATTTAGAATCATTCGTTCATAATACTTAAATTGAAATTAAAAAATGCGTACGATATATGAATAAATAAGTAAATATCTAGGCTGTACTGATGGTTTCTACAACTATAAATACTACTTGCTGCCTTCAACTAATATAAAATTTGGAATGAAGTTGGTGTTTTGCAAAATAACTGATTTTGAAAGAGAGAAAAAAATGAATAAACATGATGTCGCGTCGTGTGTAGTCCTAGCTATAGATAAGGCAGGCATTTGATGTTATGAGACGAGATCAAGTGAAAAGAAGAAAATAAATGTTACGATAGCATTTGTTTGTGGGTAGGACTGCACATGAATATTAAAAGCAAGTTCACAGTAAAGTTTCCGATATGAGTGAAGTTAGCGGCACGACCGTTGAATTCTAATTTATTTGCAATAAATCAAGGAGTCTGTTTCAGGTTTGAATTTAATATTTTCCGATCACATGCTCTATATGACATCGAGGGTGCGTATTGGAAAAATAACCAGGGGTTGAAAGAATATATTGGAAATATTGATTTGAATATATAGGAAATGGCGTGAGAGAAAATTTATATCCGGCAGACTCATAAATTTGTTAGAACTGAATGTTTGCTTTTATATACGGAATTTGATTTTAATTATTATTGCTTTTCATTGATTGATCGCCATTTTCCATTCTTTATTCTGTGCAAACGTGGCACAGTTTCAAAGCCACTTTTCACTAAATTCCTCAATACATTTTCACTTTCTCAAATTGCGTTTGTATAACCGAATTACAAACTCAATCCTAAACAAATATGTTGTCTCACTTTATACGACAAACAGGTTTTACTTTCCCGTATTCATACTGAATTGCGCCCTACATTTCACCCTACAATACACATTTTCATGGGGTAGGTAGCTCAGTGGTATCGAATCGGCCTATAGATTTAAAAACCCGAGTTCGATTTTCACAGCCGTCAAACAATTTTCACCACATTCAACTACCCTTTAGGAGCCATAATTTCACGGCTACTAGCCGCATTTAACGCAAATAAATATATCACTTACCGAGATCTGCTATGCCTGTGTACCTCACCTAGTAATGGGTAAAAGTAAATAAATATATCATCACGCCTTTAACCCATTACTGGGTGTGGCACTCTACCAGAGCAGATCTCGGTAAGTGATATATTTTCTCCGTGTGAAGTGCGGTTACAAGCCGTCAAATCACGGCCCTCAAAGCTGATAGTGGAGATGGAGCCACAGGGGTAGATTTAATTTGGTGAAAATTGTTTGTCGACTGTGAGGATTGAACCAGGGTTCTCAAGATCCATAGGCCGACTCGATACCACTGAGCCACCTACCCCATAAAAAGTAAAAGGCGTGATGATATATATTTTTTATTTATTTATTTGAAATGTTTGCTTTAAAATATCATCGTGCGAAAGGTGTCATGGCATACTCTCTTTCGATGCAGAATTGTAACAAGTACATATAATGTAGGAATATATTGGACGAGGAGAAAGACATAACTAGCATAACTTTCATCTGACGCAACATTTTCTCAGCTTGCAGCACGTGTTAAGTAGCTGTAAAGCGAACGTGTTGCTCACCACACGTAAGGATGCGAACACAAATCAATTTAATGCCCCCTGTGGCTCCCTGTGTCGCCAACACTGACCTCCAGGGAATATTATTATTGATGTATTGTAGTTGTCATGGTTACAGATAATCCTGAGTTGTTGTGCCATTAGAGACTACATAATCTTTGCACAGAAATCATAGATATTTCGTATTTACATTAGAAATTATTTGAACAGTCAGTATGGAATTGTTCTATTTCATATTATTACGAGATCGCTGGACGTACTATATTTGTAAGTTTGCGATGATTTGGGCATGTTATATAGGAAATGTAATGGTAAAATTTTCATTACGCCATAAATTACGCCCCTATTAATTTTAGAGCAAAACTTTAAATACAAAAATATTGGAAAGATTTACTACTAAATAAAAATCTTTCCATTATTTTAATTTTAATGAAACCAAAGTAACAATTAAAAGAACACAAATTGTCAAACTCAAAGAATACTAAACAATACTATTATTAGTAGGCTATGTGGATCCAAAAGAATTCTTGAAAATAGGTAATTAGGCCTTAGTAATCCTTGGATAGTGGAATAAATTAACAAATCTGATTCATTTAAACTTTATTGGACGTTTTGAACGTTAAAACACGTTCATCTTCAACTGTTATTATTTAAACCATTCAACTGTTATTACTAAAGCCCGGATATTTAGGCTCTTAAAAACACCCAAATAAGCAGGTATATAGGCCAGTAATTAATCTAAAATAGGCGGGATTTTAGGCAGCCTAAATGTAAATAATTTGTTTTTAAAAAAATAAACGAATCCTTTTTATAATATTGGTACTCGTATTTACTCTTCGTTAGAAAACATAATCATTTTAAACAAAAATTAACGCAATCTAAAAAATAATAATGTAGGGTTTTCATTTTATTAACTATTATGCAAATTCAAATTATGTAGTATCCTTTAATTCACAAAATATTACGAGCAATTGCTCTATGAAATTTTCGGAAAGGGACTGTCTTCGGTCAGTCAGAACTTTGCTTGTAAGTTGACAACTTCGATCGACATTACAAAATATGACAGGAGCGTTATTATATTTAGCCATATCGTCTAAAGTTACCTCAGCTCCATTGATTAATGGCAAAGACACAATTGAATTGCCACCTAAAATTTTGACTAAAAAACGTTTTTTCTTTCATTATAAATACACACACAAAAACTTGATTAAAGTAAGTACCTTAAATATTATAGGTTAGGTTGAAACACTTTGTCGAGTGCTGAATTAGTCAACGAAGTAGATGATAAACCTTGTCTGCTCAATAAAAGTTAGAATAGGCAACAAAAATAGGCAAAATAGGCTGTATAAGGTAAAATAGGCACAATAACCAAAATATAGAAAAAATAGGCTCTAAGGCACGAAAAAAAAACCTTCCATTACACGTAAACATATTTCCTATGTATAGAAAAACGAAATTGCCTGAAGTATATTAAAATTTGAATCTAGGCAATTGCCTAAAAATCCGGGCTTTAGTTATTACGTAGCAACTTGTATTACTGGTGAGTGAAGTTGTAGACAAATAATTTATTTTATTGTATTTTAACATTGTATATATCTCTACAGCTGAAGATGAACGTGTTTTAACGTTCGAAACGTCAAATAAAGTTTAAATGAATCAGATTTGTTAATTTATTCCACTATCCAAGGATTACTAAGGCCTAATTACCTATTTTCAAGAATACTGTTATTAGTTTTATTTTTCATAGCACTTTGTAAACAGCTTAAAGATGGAAATTTTAATTTACCTGTATCTCGTGACAAGATTGTCGTATATCAATAAATAAGGGCAGTTTTTAATTCTGAACAACTTTTATATATAAACTTTTGCTCTAAAATTTATAGAAAAAAAATTATGGCGTAATGAAAATTTTACCATTGAATTTCCTATATAACAAAAAAAAGGAGACACCCGGTATATATATATATATATATATATATATATATATATATATATATATATATATATATATATGTTGGAGAAATTGAAGGTGAGAGATTGTGTAAACAATCTACGATCCCTCAAAATAAAGAAATGCTTGTATCAAAGTAGTTATGAATTAATTGCAGAATGAATTTAATGAATTTGGAAAGGGTTCATGCTACCCCATTCGATGGTACATAGCTTAGAAGCAAAATGCTCTTTCACATTTCCCAATTTCGCGGACCACTTCTCCTTTAGCATCCCTCCTACCCTTAGTAATATACCAACAGTTCCCCGTGACGTCATCGGACCGTATGTTTACATTAAACTTGGTCCGAAGTGTCGTTATTAAGACAGTGTACAAAGTTTACCCCAAGGCTAACATGATGTGATGAACGATATTCCATCAGCAGTAATGGACAAAGCTGGGAGTAGTGAAATTGACTTGTCCTATTAGGTGACTGACGCACGGAGACCGTTGTCTGATTACTGTGAAGGGAACTGTAATATTTAATGGCTGACATCGTCCTTACTAACACTTCCAAATCATCACAAGAGTTCAGAAACAACAAGCAATTATTGCACTATATTGTTACTATAAAAAACAAATGAATGTGAGATTGGGAAGAATGTTGTAAGAAGAGTGGGAATAAGTCAGTTGAGATGGTTTGGTCATGTAGAACGTATGTCGAATGACAGATTGGTGAAACAGGTGTATGTTGGTGAAATTGAGGGTGAAAGTTTACGTGGAAGGCCTAGGAACAAGTGGATGAATATGATTGAAGGGTTGTTGCGTGAGCGAAAGATTCTGAGCGTGAAGAATAAACGAGCTTGTATGAAAAGAATTATGAATGTGGTTGAAGCAAAAGTGGTGTGTCAGGATAGGAATGTTTGGAGAAAATTAATTGCGGGATAAATATGATAAATGAAGACAAGCGTATGATTCTTGATTTTAGATTCATTGGTTAGATGTTTCGAGTGTTTAACTGCAATTGTGTGGAGACCATCTTCAGAAACAAGCGCAGTGTACACTAGCGAATGGATGAATGTTTGTTGTGTGTTGATGGATTTTGGTTGTGAGAAAAGAAAGAGTTTGTATGGAGGAAGTGTTAATGTGGTCGAATCGAGTATCGTGTGTCAGGATGAGAATGTTGACGGGTTCGTGCTACCCCATTTAATGGGATATAGCGTGATGTTATGTATGTATGTATGTAAAAAACAAATCTGACGTATTCTTAACAAAATTATTTTCTTCTCAAAGATGGCGTCTCATTTTCCGAGTCGAAGAAAGTAAAATTTTCAGAAATAAATTAGAATTGTAATAACAATAACAAGAGAATAAAATTTGTCATTATTTCTTATTTAGTTGAATTAAAAATCACTAGATGGCAATACTTGTACCAAATTTGTAAAAACTCACAACAAATTTTTACATAGCAAAACAATGGAATGAAACGGCCATAATAACCGTTAGCGCAATTCAATTGTCCATGACGAATATTGTTTTTCAGTTGCCATGGATATGGTTTTACTTTCCTTGCATAGGAAAGATGCCGAGTCGGCCTGTGGATCTTGAGAATCGTGGTTCAGCCCCACAGCCGACAAACAATTTTCATCAATTTAAATCTACCCTTGTGGTTCCCCCTCCACCAATATCTTTGGGGGCCGTGATTTGACGGCTGGTAACCGCACATCACGCGAAGAAATTTATCACTTACCGGCAGAATGCCACACCTAGTAATGGGTAAAAGGCGTGATGATATATTTATTTATTTATATTTATAGGAAAGAAAAATGAAGACTTGTAATGAAAACCGGGCTAAGTGCCAAAACAATAATTCTGAGATAAATAGTTTTTTTTTTCATTTATCGAATCAGAGAACATAACACACTGTTCCTAACAATCCAGGCACTTAGCCCTCTTTATAGATTGTTAGGCTTGGCACATAACACACGTTTCAGATTTAAAGTAAAATTTTAATATTTTGGCACTTAGCCCGGTTTTCATTACAAGTCTTCAAATTTACTTTCTTCCTTAGAGATAAAAAGTATGACTTGTCTCAATTTTACTTTCTGAAAGAGTTGTGAAAAAGTCAGATTCTTTCGAAAGACTTATCTACACAATTAAATAATTAAAGTTAAATTCATGTTCTTAAAAAAAAAGAAAACTAAAAATCTTTTAGAATATGAATCAATTTGTCTAGTAACGTATGGTTTTCGATACTCTAAATATAAATACAGCCTGTAAAACTAATTACGAAGAAGCTTCCATCTTAGACAATATCTTAAATATTGAAGTTTTTCCTCTAGAATGGTTGTAAAACTGTTAGTAATGCAATTATAAGTTTTCGAAACTTGCTTTTCCTCTAAAGAAATTTCCAAGAAAAGTAGCGCGTTTACTATCCAAGATAATAGATTTAAATTAAGTTTTATAAAGAAATTAAACGCCACACTAACATACCGTAACGAGAACTTAAGATCGTAATATCTTAAACAGAATTACTGCAGCCATTGTTTTATATTCTATAAAGTTAACGTCAAGCCACGCCAATTTTATCGACTAATAAAGATTAAAATTTGATTCTTCAACTTCTGATTCCGGGCGATAAAGTATCATAATTTGTTTATTTTGCTACTTTTTACAACAGGAACTTAATTTTACAGTAGTATAAAATAAATAAATAAATATATCATTACGCCTTTTACCCATTACTGGATGTAGCAGATCTCGGTAAGTGATATATTTCTTCGCGTGAAGTACGGTTACCACCCGTCAAATCACGACCCACAAAGATATTAGTGGAGGGGGAGCCACAGGGGTAGATTTAAATTAAATGACAGTAGCATGTAGAAAATAATCTAAAATATTTCTTTATTTGTTCCAGGTTGCAAAAACTTTACATGCGTCTGTGACGAAAATCAGGTGAAAAAACTATTAACAATGTTAATATTAACTTTAATATTTAATACTATGCAAATCGGGATCATTCGTCTATTTTCGGAAATTTGCCGAAGGTACTGACAATCAGAATATTGTTTTTTTATATATTTTTAAACGATTCGTAAGGCTAACGAACAAGTTACTGCATAGATCACAAATTAATTACAACGTTTGAAAAAGTTTCTCCAAGCTAGTCTAGTTCAGTGCGCGGTCTTGTATAGAATGTAGTGTTTTGTGAATATTTCAGTGAATATTTGGTTCTATTTTAATGCGTAAATTAGTTTAAAATGTGTGTTATTGTGCGTATTAGTGCGTGGTGTATAAAGAAACGTTAATATATAAGTGATAGTGCTGTGGAATAGACTGCATGGAGCTACTAACATCCCAGGGTTTGCTGATGATAACAGTAGACAAAATGGCCGGTAGCTGATTCCTACTCAAAGTAAGTGGCAAAATTATTGTTATTATTATTTTAAAAGGTTTGCCCACTTCCTAATGACATATTTGTAAACGCTAAATTAGTTGGGTTCTGTAAAATTGACAAAAAAACAAGATAGTTTATTCCTTGCAAAGACTAAAAAATAATATTCATATTAAATACAATACGTTTGTCCAAAATTATCGAATCAGTTTTCTAAAATAATATGTTGAGTGGATGTATACAATATAAATAAAATAAATATATTATCAAGCCTTTAACCAATTACTGGGTGTGGCACTCTGCTTAAGCAGATCTCAGTAAGTGATATATTTTTTCGCGTGAAGTGCGGTTACCAGCCATCAAATCCACAAATCCACAGGGGTAGATTTTTTTTAATTGGTGAAAATTGTTTGTCAGCTGCGGGGATCAAACCAGGGTTCTCAAGATCCACAGGCCGACTCGATACCACTGAGCCACCTACCCCATTATAACGAATTAAATAAAAATAAACGAAATAATGTCAATATCAAGTCGGCATATGAATTTGAGAATCCAGATTCAATTCCCACAGGCGACAAACAATTTTCACCACGTTCAAACTACCTGTGTGTATCCCCATCTACTAAAATCTTTGGGAGCCGTGATTTGACGGTTGGTAACCGTACTTCACGCGGAGAAATATATGACTTACTGAGATCTGCTGCGACAGAGTACCACATCTAGTAATGGGTAAAAGGTGTGATAATATATTTTATTATTTATTTTATTTAACAAACAATAGGCGATATATAATTCAATGTAATATAATACGTGTTTTCATGATGCAAATGATTATTCAAACAAAATAAAATGAACTAACATTTCATTGTTGACTAGGTTGCGTAGTTTACTTATCTGTTAGTTAAACAATTTTTACTTCTTCCTTTATTAAAATGTCATTTAACGTATTGGTTTCCATGGCGCTAAATAACATCTTATTCACATGTTGATAAGATGAGGCTTCCAACGTTTTAGTCACGGCTTGAGATATTAAGCACGGGGTGAAGTTAGCTTCAGTCATCTCCCATTGTAACTTAATCTTACTTTTTAAATAATTCATGAAATTTTGCATTTTTTTGTTGTCTTAATTTGCAATCGTAGAAAAAGTATAGTATTTGAAACGTTATATAAACTCTTTAGATACTTGTCTTTTTTTATACAATCGGGGTCGAGACAACATAGAACATTCCACCTACCAACCTCAAACACGGATGTTTTGCAACGTTCACCAATTTTTATAATGTGTCATAATGCAGAATTTGTTTATAATGATATATTTTTGTAATTATTAGTTTGTTTTTCTTTAAATCTTTCTTATAAATAGTATTTGTCCTGTAATTGGATTTTTCTTTTGGACAATAAATTACTTATTATAACTATTATTATATACTCATAACTAAAGAGAGATTTATACAATTTGTTACATAATATATTACTACATATTTGCTAGAGAAATATAATTTAGCTTTTAACAATGTGCTCTGAAATAGAGCAATGTTTCAACTCTGACTGATCTATTAGCAATCATCAGCTCTTGTTTCTCAACAATCGCACGTCACGTATCAACATCTCGATGACACGCGTCATCTCCAACACCCGCAGTGCTGCTGTCAATCTCCCAGAGCTTAATTAGGTTTATGGGGACCGACCCTATACATCCTGCCACACTCTCCGCCTCTGTACAGTCGCTAATCGATAATCGATTGATTCGATGGTTTATCGCTTGGTTCCGCCTGATGGAGTTTCATTACATGATGAAGCACTTAGCGACACCACGGTTTTACTCCCATGAAGGATATGTTCATATTGTCGACCGGTTTTATTACGAACTTGAACAAAAATTTCAACATTTTGTATATTTTTCACTGTCGAAGTATTTTAGAAATAAAAATCTGATGTGGACACCACATGACTTAATTGTACGCGTATTAAACTATAGATATTTTTTTAATTGCACATATTTCTAATCCATAGGAAATTTAATTAAAAAAAAAAATATAATATTTAAATTTAGATATCTCGCTTGTGCAAAAGGCTAATTTAAAAATTCTTAATGTGCTAGACGCAGAATTTAATTCTCTAAAACGTTTATTTGCAGCATTTATTTCGAAAATTAAAATAAAACCATTTTTTTCAAGGAAAACTGTTAGCAGCTTCATGTAATGTGTCACTTCCGGTTAGTCCATTTTAACCAAAATCTATTATGTTATTTCCATTGATATAGTAGTCTTATATACCAAATTTGGAAAATTTTAAATTATATTTGAATGTAGTTTTTCATGAAAATCTACTATAGGCTTCAAGTAAAGTACCACTTCCGGTAGTTGTATAATGACCAAAAAGAGAGGTGCACAACTAGATGTTATAACAGTCCTAAATTTAAAGTTTAAATTTTCTACGGCTTACCGTTTTTGAGTTATGCGAGATACATTCGTACGTACAGACGGCATGACGAAATTAGTCAAAATGGATTCAGGGATGTCCAAAATGCGTATTTCCACTGAAATCTGAGAACCGAAAATTTTCGCGATTACAATACTTCCTTTACTTCGTACAAGGAAGTAAAAATTGTTCAATGCCAAAAACTACCCCTGTGACTCCTTCTTCACTAACATCTGTGTGGGCCGTGTTTTGACGGCTGGTAGCCGCACTTATTGAAATCTGTTATGGCAGAGTGCCACACCTAGTAATGGATAAAAGGCGTGATTATACAGCGTGTTTCACAACTTAGAGCAAAAAATTAAAGGGTATATTCTGTACGACGTGATGATCATGAAACAAAAGAATTTTTTTTAAATCGCAAAACTATTTTCCATATTTCCCAGTCCAAAATGTTTCGTTGCCACTGCCACTGGGTGGATGATTATGTTAAAGTTATTAATTAAATAAAATTCTATTATAAATAACTGCTAATAATTGAATTGTGTAATTATTCTTTCGTAGTTGATACCTACTTCATTGTTTGTGTTTATTAGGAAAGCGAATCCAGTGCAGTACTACAAAAAATGTTTTAGGTTAACAACCCTTAATTTTTCGAATTTAAAATAAAATTCTTTTGTTTCATGATCAGCACGTCGTACAGAATATAGCCTTTAATTTTTTGCTTTAAGTTGTGAAACACCCTGTATATTTATTTATATTTTATCTGATCTAGAAACGCTTAAAGTTTTGAAGTCTAATGCTAGTACTAATTGTGATTAGTTTGTATACAGCTGAGTGGTTAAGTCCTGACTAAAACCCCCAGCTTTTAGTTTAGAATCAAATAGATTTTATCGGTCATGAACCCTAAATCTAGTGTAATTCAAAGTCTGTTGCCCTTAAAACTACTACCAAAGTTCACCGAAGGTGAAACAATTTATTTTTGTTCTTCCGTACATGTAAAAATATATAGACTGGTGTTCCATTTAAAAATATAAATTCGCATATCATTTTAATTAATAATAATATATAATCGAGTAAAACAAAATATGGACCAATCTGTATATATATTTTCTGTTGATCACATCTTTTAATTTGATAATGCTGCTTTTAAAGATGGAAGATAAGTATCCGCATCAGCTGAAACCCACCCTTATCATGTGCGGTATCATTCCAATTACACCCTTTCAGCTTTGACCAAGATCTCTTGCTTAATCCCAAAGTCGTAGACTCTATTTCAACTGAATGCAGCTTTTTTCATTTCTGTGGAAATCTTTTACTTTAATAAGACTTTTTCCTTAATATTCTTTTTTGTTCCCAGTTTTATTTCTGCTGGCTATTACCTCATTTTTCTATTTTTCTCTATAGTATTAAATGCGAGACTTGTAAGTGTGTATCAGAGAGATATTATGTAGATGGCGTTAGATTAAATGGATGAATGTGTTTGAAGGATTTTTACGTCAATGATTAGTTAGTTTAGTTTATTTTAGCTAAAGCTATATAAATATAAACATATACAATCAATAAACAAATATAAGAAATACAAATACGACATATAAGACTTATGTCTAAGTTTAGTTTTAAATTTAAGGATATTCATATTTTTCATTTCTTCCGATGACAAATTACACTCTCTAAACGCGTTGTCAAATAAGGTATTTTTTCTACGATTGCTATGAAAAGTTGACAATTACGCTCTCATTTGTCATCGTAAAGTTGACGTTTTTTGTGGAGCAATCGGAAAATATCTTTTTTGCGCTTCTCCAATGGCAACGCGCGAAAAAGATATTAAATGCGCGCTTATTTCAATAGTTACCAGGGATACAAACAAAACAGAAACTTGTCATATTGACAGTTGACAGAACGAATTGTTCAGTACGCATACGTTTTTTAATTATTTTAAAATGCAATCGTAGAAAAAATGATGTGTGTATCACGAGCGTAAAGTGTCTTTGTTCCTTTTACACTATTGCAGCGCGAGCCTTCGAGTGTTCGAGTAACAAAGTATCACTTTACGCTCTTAATACACAAATAACTATTTTGTTACGAATTTATTTTCAGTACCTATACGTTTTTAAATAATTTAAGATGCAATCGTAGAAAAACTTGTGTGTGTATCACGAGCGTAAAGTGTCTTTGTTCCTCTTACACTATTGCAGCGCGAGCCTTCGAGTGTTCGAGTAACAAAGTATCACTTTACGCTCTTAATACACAAATAACAATTGATTTTTTCTTTTTATAAGGAAGTCACTCTGACTTCTAGCTGAAATAAACTTATATAAATGTGAATTAATTACAAGTAGAAGCTAATGAATAAATATTTGGAGAGTTGGCGCTGTTTAATTTGATGAGACATGTATAATATGTAACAAAGTTATTAATAAACTCATCCCCGTATTAGCGACTCGTGTCGAATTAGATAATAAAGTACAAACATTTAAGCAGAATGACAATGACATCAAAACCAAGTTGTAAGTCTCGAGGAAAACTTCCTGAAACAGAACAAGAAACCTCTTGCTAATAAATATAATTTCCATTCTACAAGAATTTGGCACAGGAGCAAAATAATTTCATTATTGCTCCTCGAAACGAAAACAGAACGTAACATAAGTTTCTATCTTCAGCGTAAAAACAAAAGAAACGCGTCGAGAGGGGACAAGGGAGACATTTCAGCGCACTTTGCGATCATAAATATTCAGATGTATTCCTGAGCGTATGCTAAATTACGTGGCGTGTGTTCAAATGAATTTTCTGATTCTCGATTCTTATAAATTTCAACCAGTCGCAAATCAGAACTCAGTGATGCTATTTTATCATATTGCTATCAGGAACTCGAACCGGAATGAAACCGTAACCGAAAACCGATCTGATATTCATCTTTTTATGAAACCGTAACCGAAAATTCATCCAATATTTTTTGTTTTCAAATGTGGACACCAAAAACCAAAACGAAAATTTAATTCATTCTGCAACTGAAAAAATTAACCGAACCGATATTATTTTAGATCTAAAACCGTACATCATTAACCCGAACTGTAACGAAACAGTTACCGAAAGTCGCACCGATTTTCATCTTTTATATACCGGGTGTCTGCTTTTTTCCGAACATAGGATATACAATGTTAAAATTTTGGTTTAGCGATATCTCTTTACCTATTAATTTTAGAACAAAAGTATACTTAAGAAAAATGATGTTTAGAATGAAAAACTGCATCCATAGAGTATAAGTTTATTGTTCAATTGTTTCTTATATCCGAGTTAGAATCAAAAGAAAATACACGCTTAAAAACAATTATCAGAGTGCCATAAGAAAGAAAACAAATTAGATAACTTAATAATAGGTATTTATTTGTCTAGATTATGTAGAAAAGGAAAATAATAGTTGCTATAATTAATTTTATTATTAAATTAAATGCTCGAATAAATAAATAAATTAGAGTAAGCTTCCAATTCTGGTCCAATATGTCAAATAATTTCAGACACAACAAACAAATTATTATTTTATTTCTCATGGCACTCTGATAATTGCTTTAAAGCATGTATTTTCTTTTGCTTTTAATTCGGACATAAGAAACAATTCAACAACAAACTTATACTCTATGGATGCAGTTTTTCATTCTAAACATTTTTCTTCAGTACAATTTTGTTCTAAAAGTAATAAGTAAAGAGATATCGCTAAATCAAAAATTTTACATTGAATTTCCTATGTTCGGAAAAAAAAAGTAGACACCCGGTATATATATATATTCATAGTTGAATTAAATATAGCAAAATGTTTAAAGATTGGAAGATCGTTCCGAAATTCAAAAAGCCGAAAACAAATTTCCATGAAAGCGTATCTAATCGTGCAAAACGAAATAAGTGATTTTCAAGTGAAATGATGCATCAATAAAAGTTCTTTCCTATTTCCGGCTTTCGTCCTTGTCAGGTACGACTTTCTTCCATCTTCTGTTCTTTCTCAAGCCCCCCGGTCAGCCAATCAGAAGTTGTGGCCGCAGTGACGTCAAATCGCACGTGACAAACGCGGTTAAATTGTCCTGTCATAACAATATTAACCACGACAGGTGATGGCGCTTCGACATCATCGAGAACGAATGTCAACGTTTGCTACAGACAGTAACATGGGTACAGATTATTTCCTAAATAAGATTACTGTCACGGTTGCTGACGATTCCATTCGGAATTTATCCAATTTTTTTTTGCTGATTCACACCAGAAGAATTTTTTTAAATTAATCAAGTGTCAAGCGATCTTCAGCTCATGAAATAAAGTTAGTAAATGAAAAGACATACTGGGTGTCACAAATAAATTAAATTATTAATTTTCTTCAAATAAATACTAGAAAATATTTATTTATTTATTCATATATCGCAGCGGTTCCCAACCGGTGGGTCGCGACCCACAAGGGGGTTGCCTTAGCTTTTTTGGGGGGTCGCCTGGGCTTTTTTAAGGGGGAAAAATATAATCACTAAGTCCTAAAATATATTTTGTCAAACCTTTTACTTTTTGTTTTATTGATCAAATATGCGAAAGGGGGGTCGCGAACATTTTTAAAAAACTAAAAAGGGTCACGATTAAAAAAAGGTTGGGAACCACTGAATATCGTATGCATTTTTAAATTTAAATTTAAATATTATGAAAGAATGATTCTAAAAAATCATATAACTTTATTCTTATTAAAATCATTTTTTAATGTGCTTAAAAATTTACCAAGGGAAAGAAAAATTACAAGCTCTCCCTAGAGAATAAAGTGATTTAAGACCATTAGAAATGGGGTAGATGGCTCAGTGGTATCGAGTCGGCCTATGGATCCTGAGAACCCTGGTTCGATCCCCACAGCCGACAAACAATTTTCACCAATTTAAATCTAACCCTGTGGCTTTCCCTCTACTAACATCTTTGGGGGCCGTGATATAACGGCTGGTAATCGCACTTCACGCGAAAAAATATATCACATACCGAGATCTGCTTAGGCAGAGTGCGACCCCCAGTAATGGGTAAAAAGCGTGATGATATATATTTATTTTTTATTTTAAATACTAGAAATAGTTTTGGCCCAAATTTCAAGCATCTATTTCTGTAAAATTAACATTTTTATAATACATAATAGTTAACTGAACATAAAATAAAAAATAAATATATCAACTCGCTTTTTACACATTACTGCTCAGTGAATTCGGGCCATGTACAGTAATTGAATTAAATAACAACAAAGACAAAATTAAATGTCATCCATACACTTGGTGAAACTAGGTTTAATAAAATATAAACTAAACACTTGGCTAAATCTCACAAAAAAAATTTAATTGAATTAAGTTCCTGTTGTACAGAGTAGCATAAATAAATAATAATTATTACTGAAAGTATCATTAATAAATGAAAACAAGTCATATAAAAATAAATTAATTATTTATTATTTATAGACAACCAAAACAATTGGATATTTTTGTAGTAAAATAAACAAGCATTATAATAAAAACAGTGACAGGGAAAACAAATCAAATTAAACCTTGTTCCAGAGCCAGAACAATTTCACAAAAACTCAACCATTTTTTCCGCACAACATTCATTTAGGAATTCCTGTTAGATTGAATATATTTATGACCATCATTAAATCAATCATGAATAACATAATTTTTTGCAAACAGAACAGAAAGGGGAACATCCACATCGTTTTGCGGGTGGTTCTAATTACTAACGGAATATCGTGGACGTAAATCACTCGGCTATGCGCAATATATCCAATTCTTCTCATTTTTTATCATTTTTTTGTTGGTTTCAAAGCCACTCTGAATACAGCAAATTTAACATAAATCCTCAAATTTATACACGAATTTTTTACTGTTTTACTCAAATAAAATTATTTTATTTGTGGTCGTATTACTACAAAATAATACATAGAACACAAACATAATAAATGCAATCTTTGAAACATTCACCGAATATTTGTGTATTGGATTTCTCCTGCTTTTTATCAGAATTCTTTTCATTCGAGCAAACTTGTGTATTCTTCCCATGAAACTGTACCATGGAAAATATGTTTTCCATTGACTTTGCTTCACTAATTACTTTGAGGAAAATATTTCACATAAAAGTAAACCAATTTATACAATTTATTTACTTATATTATTACCGCTAAAATTATTTTGTTGTTACAAGTGTATTGAAATGATCCATTTTCAATACGAGTTTTTAGGTAATGAACTGCATTATTTAACTAGTGAAATAATGAGGTAACATAACAACACAAAAAAATTAAGATATCTTGGTAGACGAATTCTGATGTTTTTTTTTTAAATTTATAACAGTCATTAATATGTCAAAATTTTATAATTTCAAAAACGCTCTTTCGTATTTATTAGAACGGAAGTAGAAAATAGCTATTTATGAAACTCGTAAGGAAATAAGGTTATTACCTTACTTATGTGTTTACGTAACTCGGCTACGCCTCGTGCTGCAAATTTCACATGCGTAAGGTAATAACCTTCATTTCCTTACTAGTTTCATAAATAGTTATTTTCTACTTCCGTTAGGAAATAGACGTTATATTTCACTTATTTGAGTTAGGTAATGAACTGCATTATTTAACTAGTGAAATAGTGAGGTAACATAGTAACAGATATCTTGGTAGACGAATTCTGATGTGTTATTTTTTGTATTTTTTGAATTTATAACTGTCATTAATATGTCAAAATTTCATAATTTCAAAAACACTCTTTCGTATTTATTAGAACGGAAGTAGAAAAAATATTGTATGTAACTAGTAAGGAAATGAAGGTTATTACCTTACTTATGTGTTTACATAACTCGGCTACGCCTCGTTCTGCAAATTTCACATGCGTAAGGTAAGAACCTTCAAATAAGTGAAATAAAACGTCTATTTCCCAACGGAAGTAGAAAAAAAAATTAAGATATTTTGGTAGACGAATTCTGATGTGTTATTCTCTTAATTTTTTAATTTATAACTGTCATTAATATGTCAAAATTTCATAATTTCAAAAACGCTCTTTCGTATTTATTTGAACGGAAGTAGAAAAAATATTGTATGAAACTAGTAAGAAAATAAGATTATTACCTTACTTATATGTTTACTTAAATTCGGCTACGCCTCGTTCTGCAAATTTCACATGCGTAAGGTAATAACTTTCATTTCCTTACTAGTTTCATAAATAACTATTTCAAAGCAGATTTGAATACAATAAGCATTAATTTGAATATTTTCCCTGTAAAGTGATCAGGAAAGCAATGATAAAGAAAAACTCGTGGTATATTCCGGATAACTACATAACAATTTAAAAGCAATCATTTGTAATCCTGGTGCCTTTTATAATCCGATATAAAACGCTCCTGACGCAATCCGGTCCTGGTATCAGCGAGTCGTTTTGTTTTATATATCTGGTGGTGATCGTATATTAACAAAAGCAGGACGCGCAGGCGGACGTGTCCAATAACTCATGTGCAGAGTGTAGAATGCCGGGTATTAGCTTCGTAAATCGCGTTACGCCGCTACCGCGTTAGCTGTTAGCGGCTGCAAGGGCGCATTCGCACCCCGGTACGCACGTGCGTAGGAAGACTCTGCCCCCGGAATATCTTCTACACATTTCTTCAGTTGCTCTTACAGTATACTCGATTGCGAAATGCTTTTGCATTCTCGAATGCAAAAGTAACATTTCGCAATCTAGAATCAAAAATAACTATTTTCTTACACTTTCCATTCATAATCGGTTCATTATTATACCGAAGCTATTGTTTAACTGTTTTCAGTAAAATTTTACGTTAAATTTCTTTTCAAAATGATAACCTCAAATATTTTAAAATATTCTTTTATAACAATTTCCAACGACAGATATTTATTTTATAATGTTATTATTAAGAAAACTCAATAAGAAGATAAATGTAAAACTATATAACAATACTATAACATAACCTGAGAATATAAATCTTAAAAATATAATTTTTAAAGTCTTTTTCAGTCTTGTCATATAACAAAAATCAGTTAACAATATTTACATCTCTATTTATGTACAGTTCTATGAATTATTTAAAAAGTAATGTTAAGTTACAATGACAGATGTCTGAAGCTAACTTCAAGCTGTGACTAAAACGTTTGAAGCCACGGCTTGTCAACATGTGATTAAGATGTTATTAGCGTCATGGAAACCAGTACGTGAAATAACATTTTAATAACCGAAGTAGAAAAAAGTCATTGAATGCCTAAATGATAGTAAAGTAATGAAAACACAATGTTACGATAATGTTTTAAAGATACCTCCTTATTGCAGAATAAGGCAAAAATAATTCAAATTTATGTTTCAATAAAATTAACCACGTTATAAGCATCATCCCTCATTACAAAATTATTACCATTAAAACCTCTTAAAGGGTTTAATAATAACAAGCAGCGTTTTCACCCTGAAAATCCACCTTAAAGACTCAATCATCACCACCCTAATTACAAACAATTGTCCACAAATAAAACCGAAGCAGGGATCAGAAAAATAAACCAACCCGAAAAATAATACAGAGCTTTATGGGACCATAAAAACTTTATTGTTTATAAAGAACAAAGCGAGGCGAATCCACAATATTATGTCCTAATTATCCGCCTTAGGGCCAAGGCCTCGGCCAATCAAAAAACAACAACTCACCGGAAGATAAATAATTAAATATTTCCTGTGCAAACTACCAGTAAATTAGGCGGGATAATTAAAAAAAGCGAGAGGAAACACAATTAGGATGAGATGAAAAAGTGAAATGTAGTTTTTCTACTAGAATACTAGAATGTCCCCCATTAGACAAAGATAGAATTACACCAGGTCCGAACTTACCACTTTCTAGAGCCCAACAATTAAATTAGATTCCTCTAAAATGATCAAGAAAAGTTATTGTATTTTATTGTAAAAAATTTCAAATATATATTTCTGATTCTGAATCGAAAAATATCTTTTTTGCGCGTCTCCAATGGCAACGCGCGAAAAAGACGTTAAATACGCGCGTTTCCGATGGCAACGCGCGAAAAAGATTATAAATGCGCGTTACCAGGGATACAAACAAAACAGAAACTTGTCATATTGACAGTTGACAGAACGAATTTATTTTCAGTACGTATACGTTTTTAAATAATTTTAAGATGCAATCGTAGAAAAAATTATGTGTGTATCACGAGCGTAAAGTGTCTTTGTTCCTCTTACACTATTGCAGCGCGAGCCGAGTAACAAAGAATCACTTTACGCTCTTAATACACAAATAACTATTTTGCGCGTCTCCAATGGCAACGCGCGAAAAAGATATTGAATGCGAGCTTATGTCAATAGTTACCAGGGATACAAACAAAACGGAAACTTGTCATATTGACAGTTGACAACCATGAATTTATTTTCAGTACGTATACGTTTTTAAATAATTTTAAGATGCAATCGTAGTAAAAATTATGTGTGTATCACGAGCGTAAAGTTGCACTATTGCAGCTCTCGTCTTCGGCTCGCGCTGCAATTACCGTGCTCGAGTAACAAAGAATCACTTTACGCTCTTAATACACAAATAACTATTGAGAGATGAAAGTGAATATATCGTCTTATTAAACTCATATAATACTATTGTTGTACATTACTTTTTATCCGTAAAACTACTAAAATACAAAAAATGTAGGATATTCAAAGCTTTCTAAAAAAAATTGAAGCAGCTTCTAGATGACCTTCGTTTTTGGTTATTTATTTAATTATGTTGTGCTGTACAATAGGGATATAATCATAATTACAGTACAGGGTCCACACTCACCGAACCGCATTATAATAGTTCATTTTTAACTTGAGTCGGATTCGAACTCGACATTTCCCGAATTCCGTAACGCTATCCACACCATCGTACAGACGGATAATAGTTACAGTGGTTACTAAAGTAAATAAAGAATAAAAACGCGAGGAGAAATAGTCGACGCCCAATCCTGCCCTGGATAAGACAGTCACGAAAAGTTTTTGTTGATGTTTAAACAGCACGAAATTTACTAGTTTGTTTTAAAATGCTTCTCGTGTTATCGCAAAAACTATAATTTAGTGAATAAATGGATTCAGTCTTGCATAACAAGTAGCTAGTTGTGTGTTTAGCTAGCAGTAATAGAAAATAAAATAACGCCGCGCAAAGTTACGACCTGGGCTCTATGAATTCCTACACCTGTGCACAAATTACGGTTATGATAACAACCTATATTTGTATTATCTTTCAAAAACGACGATATTAAAATTACTATAATAAATAATCACAAAACCAGGTGTTTCACATACATTTTAAACTGATAATTTTTTAAAAACAACAAAGACAAAATTAATTGTCTTTAAATGCTCACTTGGTGAAACTAGGTTTAATAATAAAATATCAAAATAAACACTTGTGTAAGTCTCACGCGTCTATGGTTACCAACTGTGCTGGCCAGCCTCTGACGATGCCCTCATAAGGTGACTTGGAGGCTGAATTTTGTGAGACTTAGACAAGTGTTTATTTTGATATTTTATTGATAATTTTTTATCTTAAAACTGGATAAAATTTAAGAAAAGTTCTATGTCCAAGAAATTATATCAAAAAAAGTAAATAATATTTGAAGATGCGTTTGACAGCGTTTATTTTTTGTGTTTTAAAGAATGATTATTTTTTAGCCATTTTATATTTTTTTAAGTATTTTTATTTATTTATTTATGGTAATGTGTACAACAGACATTACAAAATCCGAACTCACCGAGCCATAGTATGGTAGTTTATATAATTTTTAGCTTAAGTGGGATTCGAACTCGGGATCGCCAGAAAAATATTCATACTTGTACAGAATATTATCTTGAATACAACGCTCAAATCACCTTTTATTTTAGTCTAAAATTTGCCACTAAAACAATTTTTTAACAACTAGAAGACATACGCTCTTAGGAAGTTTACCATTGGATTCAGCAGATCAAAATACATAGGTATGCACATTTTCATTAAAATCTTCATACAAGAAAAGAATTTAGAGAAAATATACAATTTGTATATGAAATGAAAGGTTATGAAAAATAAAACTTTTTATCAGTCAAATTTATTTAAAAATGTCCCGTTCAAGAGAAAACTGTATATTTGTTTTCGATTTTTTCATCAAATTTCTCATGTTTTAATTCCCAAATGTACAAAACTATACAATGAAACTAACATCTTGTGCTCTCGCAGCGACTATGATTTGAAAGCAGGTATATATTTATTGCGGGGTAACCATAAACTTTTACCACTACGGTCACATAGTATTTTTTGTCAAAAATAGTCTAAAGACTGACGAAGTTCCCAGCAAATGTGATTTGAACAAGAAAAATAAAATCGCGGATCAACTAATTTGTGCAACAAAGAATTTTGATAAAAATGTACTCATTATTTTTTCCCAAAATACAGAATTATTTTGTATTTTCTCATGCAATAATATGAAGGGTCTAGAAAAACGAACTATCTGTGGATTCCACTATGCATATTGGTGAAAACGTCTCCTGTAACTACTAAGTGTCAACCATGGTGTGTGTAAGTGTTAGTTCAGAAGGAGATGACATATTGAACCGCGATTTGACGGCTGGTAACTGCAGTTCACAAACATAAATATATTACTTACTATAGCAGAGTGCCACTGCCAGTAATGGTTCAAAAGCATGATATATTTATTTTTTGTGAATTTTTGGTTGAACCGGTTCAAAAATCGAAATTTAATAAAATATGTTTCTATATACTTCAGACCACGAGAAATATACTCGTTCAAACCGCATTTCAATATCTCTTTTAGTTTTTCAGTTATATCGATTTTTGACTTTTTTAAAACTTAACTTTGAGAGCCCATATCTCGAAAACTAAAAGAGATATTGAAATGCGGTTTGAACGAGTGTATTTCTCGTGCGTTACTTACCTTATACCGAAAATTTAGCATTTTTGAAAAATTTTCAACTTTCTTTAAAAATTTTCTTTTCTCAATATATCAAAAAGTTGAAAAGATAATGAAAATCTGAAAAGACCAGTGAATTCCTCGCGTGAAAATACATAGGTATGCAAATTTTCACAGCAAAATTCGCAGGGATACATTTTTTTTTACAAAAAATCGAAAAATGGCCAAAATTCGTAAAAACACCAAGGGGTACCCCTTAGGAAATTTAAAAAAAAAACTATTTTCGATTTTTTTATAATAAAAAGTTTATCCGTGCGAATTTTGCTGTAAAAATTTGCATACCTATGTATTTTCACGCGAGGAATTCACTGGTGGTTTCAGATTTTCATTATCTTTTCTACTTTTTGAAATATTCAGAAAGGAAAATTTTGAATAAAAAATTGAAAAAATTTCAAAAATAGTAAAATTTCGGTATAAGTAAAGCAGCGCAAGAGAAATACTTTCGTTCAAACCGCATTTCAATATCTTTTTTCGTTTTCGAGATATGGGCTCTCAAAGTTGAGTTTTTAAAAAAGTCAAAAATCGATATAACTAAAAAACTAAAAGAGATATTGAAATGCGGTTTGAACGAGTGTATTTCTCGTGCTCCGAAGTATATAGAAACATAATTTTCGATTTTTTAACCGGTTCAACCAAAAATTGACAGTAAGTAATATATTTATGCTCATGAACTGCAGTTACCAGCCGTCAAATACATGATGTTATTCTTTAATATTTATATAAGCAAAGCAATTTCTCATTTCTGTACTATAAATGATTTGAGTTATTTATATTGATGTTGAGTACAGTTCATTTATTTTAATTGTTGTTGTTTCTAATCTAATTAATATTTTAAGAATAGATAATAATTACAAACTAACGTGCAAATTTGTCAAACTTAAATGTCTGTGAAACTCGTATCATCTGGGTTAGATATTTCGGAAGTCGAAGATAATACAACGAATATTTGAATACAAAATAACAGCATTTAAAAAAAATTACAATCCTAATAAATACACCCTCAGCACATCTTCATATCTTGCTTAGTTTTTAGTACTTTGTAGCACGAGCTCATCTTCTAATTAATCAGAGCTAAACATTTCATTTGTTTTGTATCTCCTCATCCATATTTCCAACCATTTATTATTTATTCCTAGATCTCGCTCACTGTAACAGCATTAAGTTCTTCATACAATTAAAGTATAGCAACTAATTTTCGCGTAAAGTAACTAATTCAGGGCTGTGGCAACGTTGTAAGTAACAAGCCCAATTGACCGGCACCACAAACTAAGGCTTCAGCTCGTGTTGTTGGTTAGAATTGCGAACACCGGTACGCATTGCGTTCCGACCACAAATCGATCGGGTTGTAGGGATTCGAACCTCGGAACCACGAAGTTCTGTGTCGACCGCTTGCTGACCGCTCGGGACTAGTTTCAGATTCTGACAGAGGATAGTTCTACCACATCCACTCAGTTTTCCCTATTCTAGTTAGCCTATATGGAGTTTCATTCTATTTAAGCACATAATGTATCTCTCAAATAAATAGATACATGAACGTTCAATATGGCAAAGATGCTACCGTTACATTATGGTGGGATTCAGAGTAGCATTGCGCAGCGTTACGAGGGGGTACGGGGTTAATATGAACGTAACATAACAGTATAATATAATTGAAATAGTTATTTACGTATCAAATGCAGAAAGATGGGTTTTTTTGAATGAGTGGTCCCTAGACCGTGAGTTCATTTTTCTGCAAGAGTTGCGTACACGATTTTTTCTACAACCATAAACCATATTTTGATAAAAATAATAAAACAAATTTCAGTAATTGTAACATCTCTGAAATTCTTTATTAATTTAGAAACTTTAGAAAGATACCTGGTTTATTGTATCCATGACAACAGACAATGACAAACAAACTCAATTATTTTGTTGATAATGAGGAAAAATTTATCAGTGCTTTCAATTTAAATATCTGATGTGGACACCACATGACTTCCTTGTACACGTATTAAACTATAGATATTTTTTTAATTACACATATTTGACATTAAATCTTTTATTTTTTGTTCTAATCCATAGCAAACTTAATTTACAAAAAAATCAAAAAATATATAATATTTAAATTTAGATATCTCGTTTATGCAAAAAGCTAATTTAAAAATTCTTAATATGCTAGACTCAGAATTTAATTCTCTAAAACTTTTATTTGCAGCATTCCTTTCTAAAATTAAAATAATACCATTTTTATCAAGGAAAACTGTTAGCAGCTTCATGTAATGTGCCACTTCCGGTTAGTCTATTTTAACCAAAATCTATTATGTTATTTCCATTGATATAGTAGTCTTATATACCAAATTTGGAAAGTTTTAAATTATATTTGAATATAGTTTTTCATGAAAATCTATTATAGGCTTCAAGTAAAGTACCACTTCCGGTAGTTGTATAATGACCAAAAAGGGAGGTGCACAACTAGATGTTATAACAGTCCTAAATATAAAGTTTCAATTTTCTACGGTTCACCGTTTTTGAGTTATGCGAGATACGTACGTACGTACGTACATACGTACATACGTACGTACAGACGGCATGACGAAATTAGTCAAAATGGATTCAGGGAGGGCCAAAACACCTATTTCCGTAGAAATCTGAGAACCGAAAATTTTCGCGATTACAATACTTCCTTTACTTCGTACAAGGAAGTAAAAAATGTTTGAATCGAGTGGCGAACACGTATTAGATTCTATAGACATTATAGAAGAAGCAAATGCTGCAACATTTTTGCTTCCAAATAAGTCGAGAAAAAGATATGAAAAAGAACATGATTTGTTTAGCGCGTGGCGAAAGAAGAAAAATGTCAAAGGAGTAAGTGAAAACATAGTTTTAGCTTACTTTTCCGAAAAGGCAAAAATTATGAAGTCTCCTACCCTTTGGTCGCACTATTCTATGCTGAAAGCCACTTTGATCGTAAAAGAAGACGTCAACATTACCAAGTTTGCAAGATTGACCGCATTTTTAAAACACCAATCATCTGGATATAAGGCGAAAAAATCGAATACATTTAGCAAAGAGGGAATTAATAAATTTTTAATGGAAGCCCCAGACGATAATTATTTAATGTTAAAGTATACTGTATAGAGTTTATTTATATTAAATTATTTTACTTATTTTTTTTACTTTCATAATAAAAATAAGTTCAGAAACGCCTACTTTTTTTAATGGTTGTAGAAAAAAATATTTTTAACTTGCTTAATTTGGGCACTAGATTGAAATCAAAATAGAATTTCTATGCATACGTGAATATAAATTATTGGAAAGATTTGCAATCAAATAATGATTGCATCTTTAGCATCTTGAAATTTAAATCGGTCGACAAGACATTGTTAAGACGGTATTTATATAATTTGCATGCAACATAGAGACGTCGAACCGTAGAAGGTAAAGTAAAATTGTGCTTGAAGAATCTCAATTTATTCATGAATATATTGTGTATGAATATTTTCTTAATGCTTTATAAATATTTCATATTTATTGAGATGTAAAATGTTTTCATATTTTACTTCAAAAACTTGAATATAAATTCATAACTTTATAATTTAAGAGCTTCAAATATAATGCTGATTTCAAAATGAAAATTTATCTAGATTTGTTTTCAAAAGCATCTTTAAACGTACTACGTAGAATTTTCAAAAGAACCTCATAATACTTTAAACTATTTGTTGCACTGTCAAACATTCCAATACGAGTTGATTGGAAATAATATTTTAAGCAGATGTAACAAAATAGTTATTTGTGTATTAAGAGCGTAAAGTGATTCTTTGTTACTCTTACACAAAGATGTGCATCTACGTGTAATCTTTAATTGTCTACATCTACACGTAGACAATGCGTCGACAATTCTAGCGACGTAGACAATGTAAACAATGTAGATAATGCATCTGACAGTTGTAAAATTCAACATAACCTAAATTTGTAACTATTACATGTATTCGTATTCGTGAGCTCGGGTCATTATCAGTCTTCATATAATAAAACTAATAAAGCAAGTGCTCGTACATTACTAGACGAATGTCTGTCTTGAGTCTTGGGCGAACTGTCATATTTTTAAAATCGATCACCAGACGGAGTTTTCTTTGGCGCTATTTTTAACAGTTACCAGTTGACAAATTTTGAACGTTTTTTTTTCATGTAATCCCTAGAATAAAAATAAAAATCTCTACCAACATTTAAAATTCCCTAGTTCTAGGGATAAAATTTTAATATGACTTAAGTGAACACAGGTGTTTTCATTGTCTACATAGTCTACATTGTATACATGAAAAATGAAGACGTAGACTACATGATTGTTTACACGTAGAGAATTGCGTAGATTACTTGCAGTAGACTACACGCACATCCCTGTTCTTACACTATTGCAGCTCTCGCCTTCGGCTCGCGCTGCAATAGTATAAGAGTATCAAAGACACTTGACGCTCGTGATACACACATAATTTTTTCTACGATTGCATCTTAAATTATTAAGAACCGTACGCGTACTGAAAATAAATTCGTTCTGTCAACTGTCAATATGACAAGTTTCTGTTTTGTTTGTATCCCTGGTAACTATTGAAATAAGCGCGCATTTAACGTCTTTTTCGCGCGTTGACATTGGAGACGTGCAAAAAAGATATTTTTCGTAACACATGCACAAGAAACACGTTCTTATTCCCTAATTTTAGAGAGAGAAACACTACTTTTCTCCCCTAGGGAGAGAAACATAATGTTTCTCTCTCTAGGTAGCATGTTTCTCTCCCTAGGGAGATGTTTCTCTCCCTAGAGACTACGATTATTAGCTGTTTGCGGTGTTTTTTTGGTAACTAGTTACGGAACCCATGTTTGACATTTGTCCCAATAAGACAGTAATGTTTGTGCACTTGTTACGAAAAGTATGATATGCTTCACGAGAGGGCGCGATTATCCCTTGTGTGAAGTTGGAAAACCTCTACTTCAGCTAGAGCCTTCGGCCCTCACTTACGTCTCGGTTTGTTAACTTCACACGCGGGAATAATCGCTTGTTTCCCTCCCTTGATGCATAACATACTATAACAACTTTACGATGACAAATTAGAGCATAATTGACAACTTTTCATAGCCATCGTTGAAAAAGAAAATATTGCATGAATTCCACTATAATAGGGATTAAGTTCCTGTTATGTATTTCAGTACAAATGTGACAACAACAAAAATATGTAACCTCGTGAAAAAAAGTACAATTTTATTATATCCTTGATCTTCTATTTGGAAAATTAAACAACACCATCTTCGAAGAGAAATAACTATATCATCCCTTCTTCAATTAAGACATGGATGAATCTATAGCAGCAGATTCTATCAGAGTGTAACTTCGCCACAGACAAGCCATCTTGGCTATCCAGTGTCCGGTAGGCAATAATATCCGTATACTTGGGTCGTGCCTACAGCTTCCTTCACCCGGCCCACCCTTCAAGGGCTAATTGTATCGTGCCGAGTAAGTTTAAATTTGATTGTAATTATAGCGAACAACAGTTGCGCTTAAGGGAACGAAAATTGGCTATTAGCGGTGCTTTATAGCTTCACTAGCTTCGTAGGGCTGTCAGTAGCGATTGCTGCTGAATGAGTTAGGGTATTGATACAGAATTTGTTTATTTCATAAAGAAACATCGAAAGTTTATAAAATAATTCTGAATGGTTTGGACATGTGGAATGTATGTCGAAAGATGTATATTGGTGAAATTGATGGTGAAAGATTGAGTAGACCAAAGAATAAATATACTTGAATGCATAAAGAATAAAGATCAAAATGACTAATTAATGAATAATAAAGGATTCGTACTACATTAATAGAAGGAACATAGAGTAATGTCCGTCAGTACGGTGGTGTAGATAGCGATACAGAATTCGAATCCGGAGATCCCGAGTACAAATCTAACACAAGCTAAAATTATATGAACTACTACACTGCGGATCGGTGAGTGCGGACTCTATACTGTAATTGGGATTAAGTTCCTGTTGTACAGCGTAACATAAATAAATAAATAAATAAATATGTTATACCATTGCTATTCTGATTACTTTACAGAAAATGTTTCAAAAATAATTGTTTAAAATTAAATTCTGCATTCAAATCAATGAACACAATTTATTTTACTTATTTTATTACTGTTAAAATAAATTTTATATAGCTTAAAATAGATATTATCTATATATGTTAGAATTTTTTGAAAAATCATGAGCATTCGCCGGGATTAGAACCCAGAACCTTTCACTCGCTAGGTGACTGCTCTACCACTTGAGCTACAAATACACGGCGAATATTCATGATTTTTCGTGCATTATAATTTAGTTGTTAATTTGTAAAGTGACATCACTATGTCAATTCGTTACAAATCAACAACTGTAGTATGCAGCGGCCAACAGCCAAGGAAGAAATAGCTTAAGAATTATATTTTCGACATCTCTGTCACCTAGCGAGTGAAAGGTTCTGGGTTCTAATCCCGGCGAATGCTCATGATTTTTCAAAAAATTCTAACATATTTACTGGACAGACAGAGATGTCGAAAATATAATTCTTAAATTATCTATATAGTTAATCATAAATCGGGCATAAATTGGTGAAATTGGAACAAAATTCTATTTACCCAATACTTTATCCCAAAAACTAATCGATTTAAGACAATGCGTTCAACGCCATTGAATTCCTCGTGCTTGAATTGACTTATAAGTAAATTTTTAGCAATTTTTATATTTTGAAAAATTTTCACCAAAATTTTCTCATAAAATAGTTCTTGCACAATATCACAAAAACTAGCAAGAATAAGTACTTGAACATTCTACCATTGGATTCAGTGGGTTGAAATACATATGTATGTAAATTTTCATTATAATATTCCTACAGGGAAGAATTTTAGACCGAAAAACTTGAAATTGGCCTAAAATTAAAAAAACCCCAAGAAATTTTCAAAAAATTAAATTGCTCAAAACTTGGTGAAAACTTGTTTATAAGTCAATTTGAATACGAGGAATTCAATGCCGTTAAGCGCATCTTCGTATCTTGCTTAGTTTTTGAGATATAGCATCCAGAAAAGTTGACTTTTCTCAAATTTTATTAGTACAATTTTTCCGGACACCAGAAATGGTAAAAGGGCTCAACGATTAAGTAAGAAAGTAAGTATAGTTTTTCAAGTTTTGTACCATAAAAGAATTATCCTTTTATTTAATTTAATAAACATGTTCATACTTATGGAAAAAACCATAACTAGTTCCGTTTTCGCGCCTCACCATTGGAGACGCGAGAAAATTGTTTTTCGATTATTCACAGAAAACGTTAACTTTACAATGAGAGCGCAATTGTCAACTTTTAATATAGACAATAGTTATTTGTGTATTAAGAGCGTAAAGTGATTCTTTGTTATTCGAGCACGGTAATTGCAGCGCGAGCCGAAGGCGAGAGCTGCAATAGTGCAAGAGGAACAAAGACACTTTACGCTCGTGATACACACATATTTTTTTCTACGATTGCATCTTAAAGTTATTAAAAAACGTAGGTATACGTCTAAAACTAAATTCGTTTTGTTAACTGTCAATATGACAAGTTTCTGTTTTGTTTGTATCCCTGGTAACTATTGAAATAATCTTTTTCGCGCGTTGCCATTGGAAACGCGCGTATTTAACGTCTTTTTCGCGCGTTGCCATCGGAGACGCGCAAAAAAGATATTTTCCGATTGTTCCACAGAAAACGTCAACTTTACGATGACAAATGAGAGCGTAATTGTCATCTTTTCATAGCAATCGTAGAAAAATAATATTGCCGCTTTTCTCCAATACCAACAAAGGAAAAAATAACATTTCCGCTTATTTAAAAATGATTTAAAAACAAATATTGCGTACACCATGAGCAGCGATAATAGATTTCTTTTTACAATTTTTCGATGATAAAATTACTTGTGTCAGTAATAAGTCAAACGTATCTTAAATGAAATAATGAAAAAATATAACAAAATCCTTCACGGAAAAAATATTTTGACACTTGACCTTAAAAGTTTTGTAACCGTATCAAACTATCCACAAAAACAAGAATATAAATAAGAAATTATGTCTCCATATTCCATAAAATAACGTAGTAACAAGATGCCAAAACATGATCATATAGCGAACCATTAAAGAATGTCCACATTCGTAAAGTTCCTGTATGTCTAGGTCGAAATTCCGCCAGTCAATTAATTTCACGCAAAAATAAAATATCACCTAGTGTTTTACACCGCATCACAACGCGTAATACGATCCATAAAATCATAAATTCTGTCCGTGTTATCGCCAAAATCTGACATGAAAATATTTGTGTGCATAACTCCATTGTTTGATTTCATTTATTTATATCAATACCACCTACTCACATTTTATACTTTATTGTTATTAGAATTCAAGGCAGTGCGATTTTTTGTTTGTTAATCGTGCATTAATGTATACTAAATCATACATTAATGTCCTCTATTAATGCTAGTATACATAACATCACGCTGTATCCCCTTAAATGGGGTAGCAAGAACCCGTCAACATTCTCATCCTGACACACGATACTCGTTTCGACCACATTAACACTTCCTCCATACGAACTCTTTCTTTTCTCACAACCAAAATCCATCATCACGCAACAAACATCCATCCATTCGCTCCTGTACACCTGTTTCGTAAATCTTCACTTACGCCCACTTCTCTAACAACGAATCTATAAGAAATGAAGGCAGCATCCCCTGCGCTTGTTTAAAAATACATTTAATATAATTGCAGTTACACACTGTATAGTAAAAACTGAAAATGAAGAAAAAAAGATGAAGAGGAAAGGGAGTATCCCTCTGTGTCACGTACCTGTTAGTATCAAATTATCGTGGCTATAACCTAACAAATTTGTTATGGACTGAAATTAGATTTTCGCCAAATTAAACATGTACAATCAAGGAAAAAATATTCGGCGATTAATAATTTCGACAATTAAAATAAGAGCATTAAAATGTCTCGATAATTAATTCGACTCGACTCGAGTTGGCCGTGGATCTTGAGAACCCTGGTTCAATCCCCACAGCCGACAAACATTTTCACCAATTTAATTCTACCTCTGTGGCTCCCACTCCACTAATATCTTTGAAGGCCGTGATTTGGCGGCTGCTAACCGCACTTTACGCAAAAAAATATATCACTTACCGAGATCTGCTTAGGCAGAGTGCCACACCCAGTAATGGGTACACATTTGATAGTTCATTAACCATTAACATTTTATGTTTAGTTTTGTGCTGAATTTAGTTATCATTTATTGTCTATTTTCTCCTGCCAAATGATTTTTAATTACTTTAGAGAATAATTCTAATAAATTCATAGAAAAGTTTACATATATTTGTATAGAACTAGTAGGTGAGCATGTCTGAGGAATGAATCAAATAAAAGTAAAGTAAAATTTCCATTCCAACATTTTATTTAAACCGTTAGAAAATGCTCTTTTTAGAATCGGAAAAGCCGTGACAGAGTAAAAATTAAAACGGTAGCTTTGAAAGGATTCGTTGCTAGGCAACAACGTGCTGTTATTTGAAAAAACATTGACTGATTCCTAATTTAAATCTATTCAAATAACAACGAAAGTAACTTTGTCGAATGTTTTTGTTGAGATTTTATGTTTTTTGTGGACAGAAACAAAATTCTGTTTTTGAGTGCAAGAGGCTATTTATGCATTAAGTCTCCAGAATTGCGTACCGTTGGGAACCAGAGACTATCTTAAAGCGGAATGGGTAAATTTCTGGAAATCCCGAACGTTTAAAAAAAGTTAACTTGTGTACTTTGAAGTTACGAAGCTGTGTATGGTGCAGATCCACCAAAACTTTGACAAACTTTACTTCTATGCTGTATAAATTGCGTTTAAAAATTTACAACTTTTTTTGGAATTCTTTCAAATTGTTGTCAATAACTTTCTTATACTATTAATACATTTTTATAAATATTTATCTAAACTTTGCCAATGCTCTAGAAATAAGTAAATTATAAAATAAATAAATAAATATATCATCACGCCTGTTACCCATTACTGGGGGTGGCACTCTGCCTAAGCAGATCTCGGTAAGTGATATATTTCTTCGCGTGCGGTTCCCAGCCGTCAAATCACGGCCCCCAAAGATGTTAGTGGAGGAGGAGCCACAGGGGTAGATTTTAACTTGGTGAAAATTGTTTGTCGGCTGTGGGGATAGAACCAGGGTTCTCAAGATCCACAGGCCGACTCGATACCACTGAGCCATCTGCCCCATATAAGTAAATTATAAAATAAATAAATAAATATATCATCACGTTTGTTACCCATTACTGGATGTGGCACTCTGCCTAAGCAGATCTCGGTAAGTGATATATTTCTTCGCGTGAAGTGCGGTTACCAGCCGTCAAATCACGGCTCCCAAAGATGTTAGTGGTGGAGGAGCCACAGGGGTAGATTTTAAATTGGTTAAAATTGTTTGTCGGCTGCGGGGATCGAACCAGGGTTCTCAAGATCCACAGGCCGACTCGATACCACTGAGCCACCTTACCCCATAAGTAAATTATAACGCATTAAAATTATCCTTAAATTAAATTATTTAAATCTACCCCTGTAGTTCCTCCTCTACTAATATCTTTGGGAGCCGTGATTTGACGACTGGTAACCGCATTTCACGCGAAAAAATATATCACTTACCGAGATCTGCTTAGGCAAAGTGCCACACCCAGTAATAGGTAAAAGGCGTGATGACATATTTATTTATTTATTTCTTATGATAGTTTTGTACATTTTTATTTGACAGTTTTAGGTACTTCTATTTTTGTGAATATCTTTGGTAATGGTTTTATTTGTAATATTTTGTTTAATGGTCGCAAAGTAAATAATGTGATGTTAGTTCAAATTTTAATGACGCAGTTAATGGTGTGTAAACATCATTCTATCTACCTATAATCGCAAATTCCATTAATTAAATTAACGCTTGTTGTTGATCAATCACAATATTCCATATTTGTATTCCTAAATTTTTGGTGATTAGTTGAAATACCGTAATTTATCCGGCATTTAACTAATCAAATTATACAATTATTATTTTGATACATATTTATTCCTACATCAGACTTTATTTAAATTTGTCACTTTAACATCATTTATTACAGATAAACTTGTTTGTCCATGGCCCCCTTTTTGTAGCTATAATGAAATAAATCTAAACATGCATTTTTCCCATAAAAATTATTATCTAAGGGTATACAAATATTATATCACTGAATTAAGAATAAAATTCTCGATCAAACAAACAAATAAAAAAAATATAGTTCCATTTAAAATAACACAGTTTGTGAATAACTGGTTGAAAAATAATTTATGCTCATTAAAATAGTCTTGTAAAATATAAATTGTTTGCTAAATTAACTGATCTCGTAGGTCTTATAGTTCTCGAGATAGCAATAGTGGACAAAATAAAATGAACATCCTGTATACTAACTCTTATATTTTAATATTATAAAATACATGTTTTCATACTACAATGACAATTAATAAAATATCTGATGTGGACACCACATGACTTCCTTGTACACATATTAAACTATAGATATTTTTTTAATTACACATATTTGACATTAAATCTTTTATTTATGGTTCTAATCCATAGCAAACTTAATTTAAAAAAAAATCAAAAAATATATAATATTTAAATTTAGATATCTCGTTTATGCAAAAAGCTAATTTAAAAATTCTAGACGCAGAATTTAATTCTCTAAAACTTTTATTTGCAGCATTTATTTCTAAAATTAAAATAATACCATTTTTTTCAAGGAAAACTGTTAGCAGCTTCATGTAATGTGTCACTTCCGGTTAGTGTATTTTAACCAAAATCTATTATGTTATTTCCATTGATATAGTAGTCTTATATACCAAATTTGGAAAATTTTAAATTATATTTGAATATAGTTTTTCATGAAAATCTATTATAGGCTTCAAGTAAAGTACCACATCCGGTAGTTGTATAATGACCAAAAAGGCAGGTGCACAACTAGATGTTATAACAGTCCTAAATATAAAGTTTCAATTTTCTACGGCTTACCGTTTTTGAGTTATGCGAGATACGTACGTACAGACGGCATGACGAAATTAGTCAAAATGGATTCAGGGAGGGCCAAAACACCTATTTCCGTTGAAATCTGAGAACCGAAAATTTTCGCGATTACAATACTTCCTTTACTTCGTACAAGGAAATAAAAATAACTTTTCACAGTTCTCGAAACTACAAACGTGATACGTTTGCAATTAATTTTATTTTAAAATGTTGGACGAGATAGAAGTTGTTTCTTGCGGTACCGCTTTCTGTGTCATGATATCTGAGCAATTTTTACCCAACAATTTTTTTTATTCTTTCAATGTTTTATTAAACCTATTAATTTACCTTCATCCTTTTTTTTCATTTATTAAGATAGCAACAAAAATATATTAATTAATCAATTGAATTATGTCAGATGACAGATAGCTCCGACCAATATCTACAGTAACCAAGGTATTTCACAGAAACTTTACTTAATTTACGATATACAAAAATTAGGTTACACTATGTGAACTCTAAATCATCTAAAACAATTTTTTTTTTCACAGAAAAGCAGAAATTTTACTGATTCAAAAACCGATAACCGTAACCGAATATAAAATTTTTTCGGTCCGAGTTCCTGATTATAACTATGACCGTCGATAACATACTAGACATAATTTGACACTATACAGGGTGTTTCATAACTTCAGGTACATACGTTAATGGTATATGTTATTTGATATGCTGATTACGAATAAAAATTATTTTTTTTAATCGCAAAATTATTTTCTATGTTTCCCAGTCCAAAATTGTTCGTTGCCACTGCCAATGGGTGGATGATTATGTTAAAGTTATTAATTAAATAAAATTCTATTATAAATAACTGCTAATAATTGAATTGTGTAATTATTCTTTCGTAGTTGATACCTACTTCATTGTTTGTGTTTAATAGGAAAGCGAATCCAAGGCAGTACAACAAAAAATGTTTTAGGTAAACAACCCTTAATTTTTCGAATTTAAAAAAAATTCTTTTAGATTCGTAATCAGCATATCAAACAACATATACCATTAACGTATGTACTCGAAGTTATGAAACACCCTGTATTTTAGCTTGTTGATCAATTTCCTCAAATTTACTTACCATAGTACATTATAACTGATGTAATAAACTGTTTTGTGTCACTTATAAATTAGTTAAACCCGAAGACTGTCAGTTTCTAAAACGATAGATCAGTTTTAATGCAAACTGAACTAAAATATAAACTTTAACAGCAATTAATTAAAACTAAAGACACATTGTTTTAACTAAAGCTAAATTAGAAGTAGAATTATTAAGACATGATATAATTTACTTTCCCATAAAGTCAAGAATTCTAAGCATCCTCAAGAGCAAAAAAGTTGTCTTACCAGATCTGGGCACGTAGAGGTTCATATAGAGGCAATCCTCACTCTGGTTGGCGAGCAACGGAAGCAACTTCTCCAGGTAGAGAAGTCGAGTTCTAGGGTACTCCAGTAGAGCCTCGGTGCGGTTAGCGATGTCGGGTAACCGTTGTGGACACACCGCACTGAAACGGTCTGCGAGACGTGTGCTACGCCACGTGGACGGCGTCACCGGCGGCATATACCTGGAGCAAAATTCAATTATATTTTATACAGGCAAATTACTAAAACATTATATGCATTTGCAACTACAACTCCTTTAATTTATGTCGAGTATCTACTTTTTTTCCGAACATAGGAAATTCAATGTTAAAATTTTGATTTAGCGATATCTCTTTACCTATTAATTTTAGAACAAAACAGTGATGCTATTTTATCATATTGCAATCAGGAACTCGAACCGGAATGAAACCGTAACCGAAAACCGATTTGATATTCATCTTTTTATGAAACCGTAACCGAAAATTCATCCAATATTTTTTTGTTTTGAAATATGGAAACCAAAAATGAAAACGAAAATTTAATTCATTCTGCAACTGAAAACGTTACCGAACCGATATTATTTCAGATCTAAAACCGTAAATCAGGGAACCTAACCGTAACGAAACAGTTACCGAAAATCGCACCGATATTCATCTTTTATATATACCGGGTGTCTACTTTTTTTTCCGAACATAGGATATTCAATGTAAAAATTTAGACTTAGTGATATCTCTTTACCTATTAATTTTAGAACAAAAGTATACTTAAAAAAATTGTTCAGAATGAAAAATTGCATCCAAAGAGTATAAGTTTGTTGTTCAATTGTTTTTTATGTCCGAGTTAGAAGCAAAAGAAAATACACGCTTTAAAGCAATTATCAGAGTGCCATGAGAAATAAAACAATAATTTGTTTGATGTGTGTGACAGTATTTGACATATTGGACCAGAATTGGAAGCTTACTTTAATTTATTTATTCGAGCATTTAATTTAATATTAAAATTAATTATAGCAACTATTATTTTCTTTTTCTACACAATCTAGTCAAATAAATACCTATTATAAAGTTATTTAATTTGTTTTATTTCTCATGGCACTCTGAACATTTTTCTTCAGTACACTTTTGTTCTAAAATTAATAGGTAAAGAGATATTGCTAAATCAAAATTTTAACATTGAATTTCCTATGTTCGGAAAAAAAGTAGACACTCGGTATAATAATTATTAAATTTCTTGTATCGCAAATGTAAACATATCATTTTCACGTTTAATGTTGAAAAAAATAGTATGTAACATACGTGGGATAGAGTCATTGCAAGAACCGCTATCGTTCGTACTCCAACTTTCGTACTCGTTTTGCAATTAAACCCTTTCCTTACTAGTATTACAATATACTATATTAATTTAATAATATAACTTAATTTCGATGAGATTTGTTATCTTTTTGATGGACGCACTCAACTACTGTTCCTTTTCCATTTCCCAAATTGCTGTTATTTTTTAATATTTTCAGTTCTATTAGCTAATAGAAAAGCACTCGACTATTTTGTATATTCATAGTGTGTATTTAATCTCAACAACTAGAATGTTTCGTGCATAACAAACATTTTTTTAAACAGAACAAACACGAATTCCTGGAACAAATATTTACAGTTCTATTTGATGATGACATTCCCCGATTAAATAATTTTTCCCACTGTAAATTCATAACACACCATTTCCATTACGAGGAAAAATAAATCGACATTTACGTGCGATTCAAACTTTATGGAAATTGGTTGTAAAAAACGATAACTTATCAGATCGCACAAATATCACGCAAATTGACATCGCAAAATATTCGACGTCCATAAATTGTGCAGATCTTTTATGAATGCAAAAAAATCTTTCACAGCGATTGATTAGCAGGCCAGGATTAATTATGAATTGTGTGTGCGAATTCGGAGCGCACTGAACGGATTAGATATTTTTAGAATTCATTACTATTCTTCCTCTTAATGATGTTTGATTTAGGTTGGTGTTAGTTCGATTAATTAGATACATATTTAAGTAAGGATTTGATTGAAAATCTGTGAAGCAAATTAGGTAGAAGAGTAGGTGAAAGATTGATGTAATTAAGAACATATACAGGATGTAACAGCGAAACCAACCACCGTCTATATTTTCTTTATTATTATAGTTACAAAAAAATATTATAAAGCAAAGTTGTAGAAGACCATGGGGGACATCTGCATAAAGAATAAAATAATTTTTTTAACCAGTGGTTCTCAAGTTACAACACAAAGTTATATTTTTACAAATGGAATTATACATATTTTTTAGGCCTATTCGATAGGGTATTTTTTTTAATTCAACCATGTGACCATTCTACATCCTTACATAATAAAATATTGAGAAAAATTCAATTGAAATTAAAATAATTTTTTATTTTCAATATTAATGTGCAGTAATCTATGGATGAAAAACAAAACCAAAAGAACAAAATTTAGCTGCTGTCAAGTAATAATAATTGTTGTAAATTATTATTCTTTGTGTGTTTAATATTTTGTTCTTTTGTTTTTCATCCAAAAAAAAATTTTTATTTTAATTTAATTTTTCTCAATATTTTTATTATGTAAAGATGTAGAATGGTCACATGGTTGAATTTAGAAAACAAATCTTTATCGAATAGGCATAAAAATCAGGGTTCGAAGATATATATCGATCGATATATATATCATGATATTTATTTTGATATATATCGTCATATTTTTGCAATGATATATATCAATTATATAAAAATATCAAATAGTTTTTGTGATATAGCCTCCGGAGAAGTGAAATTTTTCGTATTTTTCAGTTTTTCTACTTTTCCGAGGCTACATCTCGAAAACTAAATGTGATATGAAAACGCGCTCAACGGCATTAATTTTCTCGTGCTTCAGTTAACTTATAAACATAGTTTCAGCGATTTTTATTTTTTTCAATTTTCCGCCAAAAAAATCGCAAAAAGCGGATTTTTAACATTTTCTCGAAAACCAGAACTCATATGCATTTGAAGATTGCACCACTGGATTCAGTGGGTCAAAATACATATGTATGGAAATTTTCGTTTTAATAATCCTACGATTAAGGATTTTTGGGAAAATTTAATTAAAATCTGAAAAAACCAAAGGGGTACCCCTTAGGAAATAATTAAAAATATTAAATTGCATAAAATTGTATGAAAATTTGCTTATAAGTCAATTCGGACACGGGGAATTCCACGCCGTTGAGCGCATTTCCATATCTTGTTTAGTTTTTGAGATATAGCCTCCGGAAAAGTGAAATTTTTCGAATTTTTCAGTTTTTCTACTTTTACGAGGCTATATCTCGAAAACTAAATATGATATGAAAACGCGGTCAACGGCATTAATTTTCTCGTGCTTCAGTTAACTTATAAACATAGTTTCAGCGATTTTTATTTTTTTTCAATTTTCCGCCAAAAAAATCGCAAAAAGCGGTTTTTTACATTTTCTCGAAAACCAGAAGTCATATGCATTTGTAGATTGCACCACTGGATTCAGTGGGTCAAAATACATATGTATGTAAATTTTCGTTTTCATAATCCTACAATTAAAACCAAAGGGGTACCCCTTAGGAAATAATTAAAAATATTAAATTGCATAAAATTGTATGAAAATTTGCTTATAAGTCAATTCGGACACGGGGATTTCAACGCCGTTGAGCGCATTTCCATATTTTGTTTAGTTTTTGAGATATAGCCTCCGGAGAAGTGAAATTTTTCGAATTTTTCAGTTTTTCTAAATGTGTACAAAAACTAAAATTAAAAAATAAATATCCAAAAAGTGATATTTATCTGATATATATCAGATATTTTGATATTTATTATAAATATCATGATATTTACGAACCCTGATAAAAATACGTATATTTTAAAAAATTTAACTTTGTGTTGTAACTTGAGAACCACTGGTTTAAAAAAATATTTTATTCTTTAACCAGATGTCTCCCTTGGTCTTCTACAACTTTGCTTTATAATATTTTTTTGTAACTATAATAATAAAGAAAATATAGGCGGTGGTTGGTTTCGCTGTTACACCCTGTATGTGACTACAATTATATGTAAGCTCGACTGTTTGCATTCATATTTTCTTAAGTCTTAAGTCACAAATTATTTAAAATATCATTACGACTTAATGAATATCAATTAAGACTTTCTTAAACTGTACATTGTTTTTAATTTGGATGAAGTCTCATAAAAAATAGTGAAGGACCCTAATATGAATAAAAAAGTTTCAAAGATTCGGAAAAAAATTGAATACAGAATTAATTTCCGTTTCGAAAGTTATTAACATTCATATTTAAATGTAATGTTGAATAAAAACAAGTTGACACTTAAAATAGAATAGAAAACAAAAGAATAGAACAAGTATTGTGTGTCCTAGTGAAACACAAAAGCTAGCACCAGCAGCAGGTATTCAAACAATAAGCAGAGCAATAAATTTGTGTAAAGTTTTGTTTATGCAAGCAATCGCAAACATTAAGTAGCTCCGACATTTGAAAAAGATAACACGGCAACCGACCTTTGGATCGCATGACGACTTCATATTTCGTTCCACGTAATTTTTTGCCAAGTTTTCCTTTAAAACGAAGAAAAATAGCGGAAAGTTTTCAAATATACACATTACTTCCTTAAAAAAGAACAAGAAAGCATCGCTAAAGCTTCCACTTTCTAGAAATGATTAATGTTTTCTCTGCGAGCTCATTTTGCCTTTGTTTTTTAAAAGAAAACAAAATATTTTTTCCAGCTGGGATATCTTAGCAAGTCGAGCTTAAAAAAAGCAATAAAGCTCTCGCCTAGACCTTTTGATTGAATACTGATTTATTCAACTGCGAAAACCAATTTGCGGACCTTCGATATGCCATTTCCAATGTCTGATTACGTTATTCAAGGTTTTAGTATAAGAAATTCTTCGCAAATATTTCCACAAGACCAAATGTTCATTACTACCGAATTTCATTATTTAAATATACATCATTAAATTTTGCCATACAGATGTATGTTGGTGAATAGACGGTGATAAATTGCGAGGACGATCTAAAATAAAAATGGATAGATACGATTAAAAGTTAGTATGAAAATAATTATGAATAAGTACGAAGGAAGATTAAACCAGTATCTATCTGAAGAATCCGGTATCCGCAAAACTACAATCAAAAGCTCATCCATATATGCAGGAATAATCAGATTCCGGATAATCCAGTATTCGTAGAAACCGGATTCCGAATATTTCAATATACAAATTAAGAGTCGCAGTTTCTAGATCAAATAAATAATAGAATAACATGTTGAGTACTGTCAAATTTATATTTGAAGGATATGATTTCAAAAATAATAATCTAAAATATACAGAATGTTTCAAAATTAATGCAAAAAATGAAGGTATATATGAAAATATGTTTTTAGAAAATCGCAAAAAAAAATTGTTTAGTTGAAACAAACATTTTTCGTGCCACTGGATTGATAAGTTACAGTAATAAATAGAAATTACTAAATATTGAAATTTATTAAACATAATAAAAAATATCTGATGTGGACACCACATGACTTCCTTGTACGCGTATTAAACTATAGATATTTTTTTAATTGCACATATTTGACATAAAATCTTTTATTTTTTATTTTTTGTTCTAATCCATAACAAACTTAATTAAAAAAAAAATATATAATATTTAAATTTAGATATCTCGCTTAATGCAAAAGGCTAAAAATTCTTAATGTGCTAGACGCAGAATTTAATTCTCTAAAACTTTTATTTGAAGCATTTATTTCCAAAATTAAAATAATACCATTTTTTTCAAGGAAAACTGTTAGCAGCTTCATGTAATGTGTCACTTCCGGTTAGTGTATTTTAACCAAAATCTATTATGTTATTTCCATTGATATAGTAGTCTTATATACCAAATTTGGAAAGTTTTAAATTATATTTGAATATAGTTTTTCATGAAAATCTATTATAGGCTTCAAGTAAAGTACCACTTCCGGAAGTTATATAATGACAAAAAAGGGAGGTGCACAACTAGATGTTATAACAGTCCTAAATATAAAATTTCAATTTCCTACGGCTTACCGTTTTTGAGTTATGCGAGATACATACGTACGTACAGACGTCACGACGAAATTAGTCAAAATGGACTCAGGGAGGGCCAAAATGCGTATTTCCACTGAAATCTGAGAACCGAAAATTTTCGCGATTACAATACTTCCTTTACTTCGTACAAGGAAGTAAAACGGAAAAAGAAACTAAAATACAAAATTATTATAAATTTCGAATCAAAGATATGAATTCATAGCCATCAAATTTAGCTAAAACGGTCGGATACCGGTTTCAGTCGGCACCGATTTTAGTCGGATACTAGTTTTAGTCGAATTCCGATTTCTTCCAGATTCCCATTGAATCTGGCATCCGGTTTTAAACGGATATCTTGGTTTCCACAATTGAAAAAATTCGAATGTATTTTAATATTTATACTTCCAGATATCCGAAATGGCAATAGAAATGATTGCAGGATGAATTTAATTATTAAATGTTCAATGAATCATGCTATCTGCCTTTAATGGAACAGCGTATTAATATGTATTTCTATTTTCTAACTACCCTAATTAAAATAGTTTTGTTGACGTTGGAAGTACTAAAAATGTTCCTGAAACTATTTCTCATATCTAATATTACGGAATCTGTCTAGATTTAATTAAGAATTCTATTTCATCGCACATATTATAATTATGCGACAACTATCATGAAATATCCACGTGAAACACTTATCACTTTGATCTCAACCTCAGCAAATAATTTCGAAACTCCTCAACAAAGAATGCTGTGTAAACTAATTGCAATTTATAATCAACCGACAGCTCCTCTGAAATGTAATCAATGTTCACAGACTGTAACTTCGGTGCATGTGTAAAAGCTTAGGAATTAATTTAATTCCAGAAGCTAGACAAAATCATTTTGCATGCTTAACGTTCAGAATTCTATAACCAAAATTCAAATTTTGTGTTTAAGAAAATGATTTAGGTAGTACGTAATTTGTTAAATACTACAGCATATTAAATCAAAAAGATATTTATTAAATACACGTGTTTCCAATGGCAACGCACGACATAGTATGTTATGCATCAAGGGAGGGAAACAAGCGATTATTCCCGCGTGTGAAGTTGGTAAACCGAGACGTAAGCGAGGGCCGAATACTCGAGCTGAAGTTAAGGTTTGCCAACTTCACACAAGGGATAATCGCGCCCTCCCGTGAAGCATATTATACTTTTCGTAACAAGTGCACAAAAATTACTGTCTTATCGGAACAAATGTCAAATATGGGTTTCGTAACTAGTTATCTAGGAAACGCCGCAAACAGCTAATAATCGTAGTCCCTAGGGAGATAAACATCCTACCTAGGGAGAGAAACATGCTACCTAGGTAGAGAAACATCCTACTTAGGGAGAGAAATATAATGTTTCTCTCCCTAGGGGAGAAAAGCAGTGTTTCTCTCTCTAAAATTAGGGAATAAGAACGTGTTTCTTGTGCATGTGTTACGAAATAGTTATTTTCGTGATCTGCGTAGTAAATTAATTTTTACGGGCGAGCTGGAAAATTTGTGGGGCGAGCTACCCTCCATAATCCAGTAAGCCCAGTAAATATGAATTGCAAGTGTATATACCGCGTACAAAGTTATATTTCCACCTACTCAGCGTTTTTTTTTTATTAGTTTTATAAAAAGATACATTACATTTTGTAATAAAAGGTGTTAGCGGTAGAACAATTTATATCTAGATGTTGTCATGGTGTTCTGTTCGTTGTGAAGAAAAAATAACTACTGTAAGTGTCAACAGTTTCGTGAATTATAGAAATAAATAATTTGAAATAATGAATTTATTGCTCGACGAAGACTTCGAAGGCAATTTTCTTACAGTTTAAGTAAATAGTCAAACTATTGCAAATACTGCATGTAATAAATTTTAATTAGTTTATATTAGTACAGTATTAAAGAATCGCTTTATCGTCTTAATACATATATAACTATTTTATTTTTATTCTATAATAATAAAATCAGTTATAGAATATACCAATAGATGAATTTTATTTTTTTTTAATTTTTAAATTGAAACAATATTGCAAAAAAAATCTAGAATATTTTTATTGTCAACTTGACAACTTTTGCCCAAAGAAAGTGAACTCGCAAAATGAATATTGGAACGTACCTGAGGCTGCCGAGGGGCGGCGTAGCATACGGCACGCCGAGGAAGGCTTCCACTGGGGGATGCGAATGCACGATGACGCCTCTGAGCGGCCCGTACTTAGTACGCACAACACGTGTGCTATACTTGTGCACAACGAGCGAACCGCCGCAGTCGCCGGCTAGCCACGCCGCTGCCAGCCATGCCAGCCAGTGCAGTGCCACAGGGGGGGACGCCCCGCCACCCATCAGCATGACGTCACTCCCGCACAGGCTTCATCGCCTCGCGCGCCCCCTGTCCCCATCGCGAGGAGATGACCACCTACTAAATACCCACGATGCCAGCAGGAATTGCAACACCGGCATTTTATTCACATCGCTGGGATTGTTATTATCGGAATTTAAATCACAACACTAGCTGCATTTTACTTACTCACATGTTCTGATTGTTATAATTACACTAAAATTGTTTCAAATTTAAAATCGCGGCGGTTTTTAATTGTTCTATATCAACACTCTATTATTATCCTGAGTACTAACGTGGAGCACCACATCAGCTCCATTTTACAACGATTAAATGACTAACTATTGAAAATACGTCGTTCTTCAATTCTAGTTCTTTTTGGTTGTTATTCGTAGAGAGAGCAAATTGATAAAGTATATTATCGACATCTCGCTGCTGCAGAGATTTTTACACACATCGTGCTGCTGTCATATTAGTTCCCGGGAAAGTTGTATCATCTGGCTGCTGGGAGAACTTCCTTCATAATGTCAAATTTCCGAATAGGATTGCGATGTCTTCCTCAGAATACATCGTACGCACATATTTGTTTCATTGTGTCACTTTCCTTTTTCTGTAACTTTTCGACGTCGTAGACTTTTTATATTCTGAAGGAAAGTTCAAAGTTTAATGATGTTCCCGCAAAGATTTAAATTGGTCTGTTTCTTTTGCTACTGGGACGCCATCTGTTTTCTCGTTCTTCATTTGTCTTCCGGTGTCAAGGCTGGCTCGATCCCACGCGACCTCACATCTGCAACAAAAGCGGGAATAAGCTTTGAGTCTGTTTTAAACAACTCTTATATTGCGATTGATTTATCGCCAACGGATTGTGTTTGTTTTGTGTTTTGTTTGTGGAAACTGCTCAGGAAATGATACTTGATATTGTCCTCGGATACTTTTATCCTCAAGGAAATTTCTTCTGAACTTACTGTCACCTAGCGATTATGGAGATTCATCATTTTTTAACTGCCTTGCGGGAATTTCAACGAAAGCAATTGCTTTTTTCACTCAATTTCTGTACAAATTCTTACTTGAAAAACTATCTAAACGTTCTATTGTCAAAGTTTTTCAAGAATTAAAAAAAAAATACTTGAAACAAATTTATGGAGAGCTAAATTATCACTTTTATTTGAAACATTTTTATCTAATCTAATTTATAAATATTCTAGAGCGAAATAGTTATTTGTGTATTAAGAGGAAAAAAGACACTTGACGCTCGTGATACACACATCATTTTTTCTACGATTGCATCTAAAAATTATTAAAAAACGTATGCGTACTGAAAATAAATTCGTTCTGTCAACTGGCAATATGACAAGTTTCTATTTTGTTTGTATCCCTGGTAACTATTGAAATAAGCGCGTGTTTAATATCATTTTCGCGCGTTGCCATCGGAAACGCGCGCATTCAACGTCTTTTTCGCGCGTTGCCATTGGAAACGCGCAAAAAAGATATTTTTCGATTGTTCCACAGAAAGCGTCAACTTTACGATGACAAATAAAAGCGTAATTGTCAACTTTTCATAGCAATCGTAGAAAAATATATTTGTTCAAAATCGTAGTTTACAAAATAAAATAGCAAATTAAATTTGATGATATTTTGCTAAAATATACAGTTAATTACGACAAATCAAACACTGAAAACCGCGTTAAAATATCTATCATAGTTTTAGAGATATTGGTCATCAGCAGGATTTATTCAAATGCAGTTTACTGCCGTTTTCCACAAAAATTTTTTGCTCAATTTTATTTTGTAAGTACAAGTAAATGGTGGTCTATTAAATGGTGTAAAGAGAATTAAAATATCTTTTGTAGTTTTAAAGATATGGCTCATTAAATATTGCAGCAGGAATGAAAAAAAAATTGGTTGTATATTACCTTATTTTTTTTTCTTTAATTTCTGTTCTATATATCATATAGAAGAAGTGTAGATCAAAAATAAGTGAATAAACTATTTACTTCTTTAAATATTTGACCCAAAATATTTTTATTAGTTTTTATTCACGCATTAATAATTCACATTGAAAATGAATACAATATATCTATACATTATCATGAGTACGGAACAAATTAACTTCATTTAAAAATAATTACTGTCTATTACAATAATCGGTTGAAATATATGTAGTAATAATTTATATTTATAAACAGTTAAAAAACATAATCATGATATATAGAGTGAGATAATATTAAAAATAAACTTGTGCGAATATTTCACAATTTTAAATACATTAATATTAATTTAGCCCTGTCATAAATTCAGCTCTAATTATAATATAATGTGTGATTGTCATTAACAGATAATATAAACAAAATTTCGTTCGCTTAATTACAGTTAATAAAGTGAAGTTTTACGACATATGACATATGGCTATTTGTAATTAATGTTAAAATGTCATACTGATATGTCAAACAAAATAGCTACCAACCCGTTTCATGTACGAAATTTGATATCGTAGAATATGGAAATTACAAATGATTACATGTACCATGGTTTATGCATAATATTACAAACTTTAAACAAAAACTTTTCAAATCTAATGTTCGTAAATTTTGTTAGAGAAAAATGTAGATGACAGTCATTTATTAATTTACTTACTGGCCAGCTGTATCGCCAAATGTAATACAGGGTGATCAAAAACTACATTCAGTAATGGGTAAAAGGCATGATACTCTACATCAGATGCAGAATTGAAATATGTAATATAGGAAATACAATGGTATTTTTTAATATGTTGATTGTTGCTTCCCTAATTAAATTAGACCAAAAGTGTAAATACAATAAATCTGAAGTATTAAATACTGCATCTAATAAGTATTTCCATGTTGCTCAATTGTTTTTTATGCAAGAGTAACAAGCAAACAAAAATAGCTTTTATAAAGAAAACTATAGCTTTAATTAGACAAGTTAATGTAATTGTAGTTATTTATGGTACAAGTGTGTTATATTACAAATAAGTCACGCGAGAAAAGTATTAGTCCACGAGGCCGTCAGGCCGAGGGGATTAATTTTCTGAAGTGACTTATTTGTAATAACACATGAGTGGCATACGAAATTTTATCCAACAACTACAATTAAAACATTAAAATATAAATTTTGACACAATTGTCTACATTTCAAATAATATTCTAGTTAGTCATACTTTCTTGTTTTGTTGTCTAGCTTACTCAAATAAACAAAATTGAAAAAAGGTTGCTGCTATAGTATTCGAAAATGAAGACGAGATTTTATTCCCGAAATAATCATTAAGGAAGCGGAAGAAGCGGTTGTTGATATTTTACCAAAAAAGTCTAGAAATTTCTATGAAAAAGAATTTCATATGTTTGAAGACTGGATGACAACTAGAAACATCAAAGGTATAAATGCAAGTGTTTTTCATAGGAAGTTCTAGACTTTTTTGGTAAAATATCAACAACCGCTTCTTCCGCTTCCTCATTGATTATTTCGGGAATAAAATTCTCGTCTTCCATTTCGAATACTACAGCTGCAACCTTTTTTCAACTTTGTTATATTTAAACTCAACAGTGAGTTACAAGTCATAATTTATGCGCGACTTATAACTCACGTGTGACTTATAAACCACTTTATTAATCCAAAATGACAACAATAATGACTTTATAAGTAGTGGGTGTTGGATAAATAAATTAAATTGCTTCACTGAAATTAATAATAAATTATACTTCAACTTATATTGTTATATTTTATTCAAAATAATACAAAAAACAATTGAGCAACAACTAGATAGTCATTAAATGCAGTTTTTAATACTATTTAACATTTTTTGTATTTACACTTTTGATCACCCGGTATATATTTTTTATTTACAAATATTTTTCTTGTACAACTACATAGTTTCATGTAGAATATTCCGCGACGAAAAATAACTCAACTCATCCAACTATTTGACATAAAATTTTTATAGAGAAACAAATTCATGTCACGTCATTTATTTATGATTACAAACTACAAACATGGAACGATATAAAGTCGCACACCTTCGCATACAAGTATTCCATATTTCAAATCACTCGAACCGAGTATCGATCCAGAAGCCTTGGCTTCCTCTGACTCGAAGCAAAGAGAAATAGTCAACTCGATTGTTTATGGTAATACTTGCAGAGGCGGAGATAGTGTACGACAGAGGCGTCACTTAAACTTTTTAATTTTCGCAACTGAATTGCAGAGAAATGCGATGTGCAAAAGCTTTTAAAAATAATTACTTGGAGATGAATTCTTCTACTTTCATAAGTGAAATAATCCTTAATAAACAAGTCTTTAAGGCAGGGTGTTTTAAAATTATTGTAAATAAAGTTGATATATTGATTGCAACTCAAAATAGTATGTTGTGCATCAAGGGAGGGAAACAAGCGATTATTCCCGCGTGTGAAGTTGGCAAACCGAAACGTAAGCGAAGGCCGAAGGCTCGAGCTGAAGTCGATATGGAGGAAAAATTTTTGGAACTGAAATTTAACTCATTTGCTAAAGATGAGTTTTAAAATGATTCTTTAGATACTTTTTGAGTTAAATTCATTCCAATTTACCCAAAATTCTCATCACTTTTCAATAACGTCTCACTGTGAATCTAACTTGTCAGCCTCGTTCACTATAAAATAGTATGTTATGCATCAAGGGAGGGATACAAGGGATAATCGCGCCCTCCAGTGAAGCATATTATACTTTTCGTAACAAGTGCACAAAAATTACTGTCTTATCGGGACAAACGTCAAATATGGGTTGCGTAACTAGTTACCTAAGAAACGCCGCAAACAGCTAATAATCGTAGTCTCTAGGGAGAGCAACATCTCTCTAGGGAGAGAAATATAATGTTTCTCTCCCTAGGGAGAAAAAGCAGTGTTTCTCTCTCTAAAATTAGGGAATAAAAACGTGTTTCTTGTGCATGTGTTACAAAAAGATTTTTTCAAAATTCGCAATAATAATAGCACATTACTTGAAGCAAACATTTTTCGTGCCACTGGGTTAATAGAATACAAAAATGTTTAATGTTTATTAATTTTATTCTTTACTATAACACGTCAGTCCAGTGGCACGAAGAAGTTTGCTTCAAGTATTTTTGCGAATTTTGAAAAAATATTAAGGCGTTTTAATCAGAACACCAAGTAATAAAAACATTCAAATTTTTTGAAATAATTTCTAAATACCCAGTACTATAAGCAGTCGTGACCTTCGCTAGAGTCTTAAGCAAAAAATTGAGCGTTCAGATCTTTCTGACTTCAACTTATTGTAAAAAAAATGTAACTGCGTCTTAATAGTTCGTATTCCATTCAAGAAACGAAAAATTTTGGGGTACGGTTACGGTTAACGGTTTTTATATTAGTTAAATTTCGGTTATGCATTTTGAAATATATAATATAGATTTCAGTTTCGATTTTTTAAAATTATGTATTTTGGTTTTGTTATAGTATTTTTCGGTTACGGTTTTCGGTTTCTATATTTTAAAACAAAAATAATCTATTTCGATTTTTGGTTACGGTTTCATAAAATGATGAATATCGGTGCGGTTTTCGGTTACGGTTTTGTTACGGTTCGCATTCTAAGCTATTGTAATTGTGAGTAACAAAAAAATGAATAAATATAAATAAATAAATATATCATCACGCTTTTTACCTATTACTCGGTAAGTGATTTTTTTTCGCGTGAATTGCGGTTACCAGCCGTCAAATCACGGCCTCCAAAGATATTAGTAAAGGGGGAGCCACAGGGGTAGATTTAAATTGGTGAAAATTGTTTGTCGGCTGTGAGGATCCAACCAGGGTTCTCAAGATCCACAGGCCGACTCGATACCACTGAGCCATCTACCCCATATAAATATATAAATAAATAAATGAATAAATCAATAATTAATAATGAGATAATATTTGAAATATTATTAAAATGTGAGTGAATAAAAATCAGCAAAATCTAATTTGAGGTTGTAATTAATATTCAACGCAAAGTCAACATTGGTTGATTTAGTTTTTTTTTACACCGATGCAGAATTACCATGTAAATTACTGACGAAGCGCAGCGTTTAAAGTTGCATTTTTTCCGAGCGATTTAACACAAATGAGAATGAAATTTTAATCGTGAATCGGATATAATGTTCCATACTTCATCCATGATAACTCCTGGATTGTTTTATGGAGGTACCTAAACTACATTCACAATTTATTTCTTATGACCTCATCAAAAACCTACGTAATTTACCAGCTGTCTAACGTTTCTAAATAACAGATCCTGGAATGTAATTATTATTATTATTTTTTAAATTTATATATCAAACCAACTACTAAGGTCATATACCGATATGTCCTTTGTATGGTCGCCACGTCCGGGACCCGAACCCACGACCTTATGGTTGCGAGTCAGGCCCTCAGCCAGCGCGACCATCACGCGGGACATGTAATTATTAATTGTGTCTTTAATTAAAACTAATATTATTTCAACTTGGCACTTTCCTGTTACATAAATTAAAATATTTTTAAATAAAATAAATATATCATCACGCCTTTTACCTATTACTGGGTGTGGCACTCTGCCTAAGCAGATCTCGGTAAGTAATATATTTTCTCGCGTGAAGTTCGGTTACCAGCCGTCAAATCACGGTTCCCAAAGATATTAGTAGAGGGGGAGCTACAAGGGTAGATATAAATTGGTGAAAATGTTTGTCGGCTGTGGGGATTGAACAGGGTTCGAAGATATATATCGATCGATATATATCATGATATTTATTTTGATATATATCATCATATTTTTGCAATGAAATATATCCATTATATAAAAATATCAAATAGTTTTTGAGATATAGCCTCCGGAAAAGTGAAATTTTTCGAATTTTTCAGTTTTTCTACTTTTCCGAGGCTATATCTCGAAAACTAAATGTGATATGAAAACGCGCTCAACGGCATTAATTTTCTCGTGCTTCAGTTAACGTATAAACATAGTTTCAGCGATTTTTTTTTTTTCAATTTTCCGCCAAAAAAAATCGCAAAAAGCGGTTTTTTAACATTTTCTCGAAAACCAGAAGTCATATGCATTTGAAGATTGCACCACTGGATTCAGTGGGTCAAAATACATATGTATGTAAATTTTCGTTTTATTAATCCTACGATTAAGGATTTTTGGGAAAATTTAATTAAAATCTGAAAAAACCAAAGGGGTACCCCTTAGGAAATAATTAAAAATATTAAATTGCATCAAATTGTATGAAAATTTGCTTATAAGTCAATTCGGACACGGGGAATTCAACGCCGTTGAGCGCATTTCCATATCTTGTTTAGTTTTTGAGATATAGCCTCCGAAAAAGTGAAATTTTTCGAATTTTTAAGTTTTTCTACTTTTCCGAGGGTATATCTCGAAAACTAAATGTGATATGAAAACGCGGTTAATTTTCTCGTGCTTCAGTTAACTTATAAACAGGGTTCGAAGATATATTTCCATTATATAAAAATATAAAATAGTCTATAATAAATACAGTATTATTACTTTCATTAATTCTGTTAAAATTATATTCTAAAGATAATTCTTACTTTACTAGCTTTTGACTAACTTCACATCAACGACATAAATCCAAATTGTGTGCCATTTGTGATGTCATTAACGGCAAAGTCTGAATCATTTCCAAAATTTTTATTTGATACTCATTTTAGAAATACAAATCCTTTAATATGGTGGAAAAGTGTAACTATCAATGAGTCAGAGTGGCCAAATAAAAATACATTTATTGAACTATGTGAACAGTTACATACTGCTGTAACAGCCACAGCAGGGCTGGAACGATATTTCTCCACTTTTGGCATTGTCCAATCTCAATTACGTAATCGTCTCGGTAACGACAAAGCCGCTAAATTAGTTTTTATGTTTAAATATTTAAACCAAAAAGAAACTACAAAAAAAACTAAGTTAGATTACATTTGGCCAAGTGAGTCTCTATCTGCAACAGTATGTTCAGGAAGTTCATCAGAAGATGGTGATTTGCCCCTATCTAGGATAAAGGATTATTTAAATATTCTTACTATTCTTAGTACTATATAATATTTGTGTGTCCATTCAATGTATATTTACTTTTTTTCATTACCTATGTTAATTTTTTATTTAGGAGTAATAATTTATTTTGTATTTCCTTGTGATAATAAATATGTACAAAAACTAAAATTAAAAAATAAATATCCAAAAAGTGATATTTATCTGATATATATCCTATATATCAGATATTTTGATATTTATTATAAATATCATGATATTTACGAACCCTGGGATTGAACCAGGGTTCTCAAGATTCACAGGCCGACTCTATACCACTGAGCCACGTACCCCATAAATAAAATAAATAATAGGCAGATCTCGATAAGTGATACATTTATGCGCGTGAAGTGCGGTTACCAGCCGTCAAATTACTGCTCTCAAAGATGTTAGTGGAGGGGAAGCCACAGGAGTAGTTTTATTTTGGTGAGAATTCACCACACGTCACTGTCAACCAATAGGATCACGAATTTGTTTGAAAATGAACCAATGAAATATACATTTCGTCGGAAATTCATCACTAGTGAAATTGATATCGAAAATACCACTGTTAATAATATCCTTGGTTACGAATAAAATAAATGATATTTTCAATATTTTCATAAACGTCAATTTTGAATATTAAATGTACACTGAAAAAATGTAGAATTTTCATCACTGTGCAAATAAATACCTAACTATTCTTGATAATTAACTCTTGTTTGGTAAATTCTCAAGCCGAATACAACTCGTAGTATGAAAATTGACAGATAATATTTTGACATAAATATCCATAACAACTCATAATTTATGTCAAAATATTTTCAGCAATTTTCATACTACTTGTTATATTATGAAAATTAATTTGTCGATTGTGGAAATCCAACCTCGATTCCACTGAGCCACCTACCCTAATTTTGTGATAAGGTTAAAATCAGCAAACCATCGTTCTCTTCTTCTTCTTCTTACGTTAAATAATATCGAATCTTTATCTTCCTGCGCGAATGAAATAAATGTTTATTCATATTTCGCTGCGCGATTTTTTCTCGGGGAAACCCCGAGATCAAATGGAACTTATAAATATGTATTTGTCTTGAAGTTAGCAGTAATTGAGTGGTTAATTTTCAAGCTGTAAAAACCGCAAGGTTCTCTTTAAGTTAAACAAAAAACTGTCGTTGCTAGGACTAAAAAGATTTAGAAGTTTGAAGCTTTTTCCTAGGCAAAGTTTTATCTAGAATTTCTCAGTGGTCCGCCAGGATAATTACTTATTAATATTTAAAGTAAAACATTCGTCTAACTGGGTCTTCTGTTCAAAGACGTAGGAACTGCTGCTTCAATAATATATTGCCCCTTACTCTTAATTCAACAAACTTTTTTAAGGGAACTCCAAATAGAAATGTTTGATAAACACTCACTGTCATTGTTTCAATCTTCTGTAAAAGTGACAAATAATTTTATCTATTCGATAAATAAACAATAACATAGTAAGGACCAATATTTAAATGTCCCAGAAAGCTTCATAATATTTATTTTTGTTAAACAAATATAAAATATCGCATCAAAATAATAATTCAAATTAACAAAATTATATTAACTGTAACATGCGGAAAAAGTTTTCAGAACTCATAATGTATCATTAATACAAGTTTTGGTTTAAATTATATGTAATTTATTTATTTCGATGCTTCGATACACTCAACATGTCAAAATAAATAAATTGACCAGAACTTAAATCAAAGACTGTTTTTCAACACTACTTGTGAAAACGATATTTCCCTTAATCAATATAGTTGTGATAGTAACCGTTTTCTTCACTAGTGATGCAAGTAAATAACTATTCCTCACTAGTGCGGGAAACGGTTAATATCACAACTAAATTGAGTGAGGAAATAGCTTTTTATGAAACTAGTAAGGAAATGAAGGTTATTACCTTACGCATGTATTTTGCAAAATGAAGCGTAGCCGAGTAATGTAAACACATAAGTAAGGTAATAGCCTTCTTTTCCTTACTAGTTTCATACAATATTTTTTTACTTCCGTTCTAATAAATACGAAAGAGCGTTTTTGAAATTATGAAATTTTGACATATTAATGACAATTATAAATTCAAAAAATAAAAGAATAACACATCAGAATTCGTCTACCAAGATATCTTAATTTTTTTGTGTTGCTATGTTACCTCATTATTTCACTAATTAAATAATGCAGTTCATTACCCAACTCAAATAAGTGAAATAAAACGTCTATTTCCCAACGGAAGTAGAAAAATGTCATTTGACATGGTGACCAAGGAAACGTGATATGCATTTTCAAATGAAACTCCTTTGATTTATATAAAATAATTATTAAATTTCTTGTATCGCAAACGTAAATATGTAATTTTCACGTTTAATGTTGAAAAATAACATGTAACACACGTGGGAAAGAGCCATTGCAAAACTGGAAGACGCTCATGCTTCAACTTTCGTACTTATTTTGCAATTAAACCCTTGCTTCACTAGTATTACATTGTACAATTAACTATATTGTCATTTTTATGTACTATTTTTTTGTTTATTTCATCGGTAAATTTGTTAAAAACTATGTTGGTAGATTGAAATATCGTCTTTAAATAGCAATTGTCATTTTATTATTTACGTATTTGACAAATAATGAAATAAATATATTATCACGCATTTTACCCATTACTGGGTGTGGCACTGTGCCTAAGCAGATCTCGGTAAGTGATATATTTTTTCGCGTGAAGTGTGACTACCAGCCGTCAAATCATATCCCTCAAAGATATTAGTGGTGGGGGAGCCACAGGGGTAGATTTAAATTGGTGAAAATTGTTTGTCGCCTGTGGAAATCGAACCAGGGTTCTCAAGATCCACAAATAATTTAAAAGTTGTATTTGTGTTCAATGCTTAGAATAAAGTATATCCCTCGCGTGATACAAGACGATATTTTATTCCATGTAGTTCTCTAATCTGCTAGTTTTAAAACTTTTTTACGTTTTCATTTTAAAGTTGATTCTATAGTAAAGTTCAGTTGTATTCTTTAATAGGATTAAATAATTGATAAAGTTCATTTTATTTCAGAAGAGTACATTTCTTCGAATAAGCTTTTAATTATTTTATTTTAGAACAAGAACAAAACAATGATGTCATGTAGTACTTACTAAAACAGCTTTACTAAAATACATAACTCTGTGATTACCTTTATACCATAATCGTCCTAAGCTACACAAATCGAATATGTAATCAAAATTCATCCAAACTTGTGCGGATTAGTAAACTTACCCCAAATACAACTAAGAGCATATCCATTTCACCATATCTGAAGTGCAGAATGGAACGCTCAACCGTCTTAATTAAAACAGTGATTAACCGTGTATCTGTTGGATATTGCCAAATTTATTACCTTACAGAAAACTTTCAATTAATTTCCATACCACAACTATCGACTAACGATACTTTGTAAATTATTTATTAGCACATTATACAGCTTATTATAACTAAAATAGAGATATTTGCAATTACTTCTGAGAATTGAAAGACTCTACTATCTTATCTATGTATTTATTTATTTACTAAAAAATATGAAATAAACACTTGGCTATGTTTCACAAAACTCAGCCTCCAAGTCACCTTATGAGGGCATCGTCAGAGGCTGGCCAGCACAGTTAGTAACCATAGACGCGTTTCGCTCTTATTAGAGCTGAATTTTGTGAAACATAGCCAAGTGTTTATTTCATATTTTTTATTAAACCTTGTTTCACCAAGTGTTGGAAGACAATTAATTTTGTCTTTGTTGTTATTTAAATTGCTATTGTGTAGCTTTTCCTTTTTTCGGTAGATGGCATGACCTGTTCCACAGAACTTCTCATGTCATCTTACCTGCTTGTTAGAGATCTTATTCTCTGCTGGCACAGTTCTCCGTCACCAGTTTCTTTACGTGAACTTTATTCTAGGTGAAGAAGTGAGTTATATCATACTGATGAGCTCTCATAAGAGTGAAACGCGTCTATGGTTACTAACTGTGCTGGCCAGCCTCTGACGATGCCCTCATAAGGTGACTTGGAGGCTGAATTTTGTGAAACATAGCCAAGTGTTTATTTCATATTTTTTATTAAACCTTGTTTCACCAAGTGTTGGATGACAATTAATTTTGTCTTTGTTGTTATTTAAATTGCTATTGAGTAGCTTTTCCTTTTTTTCGGTAGATGGCATGACCTGTTCCACAGAACTTCTCATGTCATCTTACCTGCTTGTTAAAGATCTTATTCTCTGGTGGCACAGTTCTCCGTCACCAGCTTCTTTACGTGAACTTTATTCTAGGTGAAGAAGTGAATTATATCATACTGATGAGCACTAATAAGAGTGAAACGCGTGTATGGTTACTAACTGTGCTGGCCAGCCTCTGACGATGCCCTCATAAGGTGACTTGGAGGCTGAATTTTGTGAAACATAGCCAAGTGTTTATTTCATATTTTTTATTAAACCTTGTTTCAAGAAGTGTTGGATGACAATTAATTTTGTCTTGGTTGTTATATTTATTTACTTGCTATTCTGTACAAGACGAATTTTATTTTATTAACTTATAATGGGGTAGGTGGCTCAGTGGTATCGTAGTCGGTCTGTGGATCTTGAGAACCCTGGTTCGATCCCCACAGGTGACAAACAATTTTTACCAATTTAAATCTACTCCTGTGGCTCCTCCTCTACTAATATCTTTGGAAGCCGTGATTTGACGGCTGGTCGCGAAAAAATATATAACTTACCGAGATCTGGTTAGGCAGAGTGCCACACCCAGTAATGGGTAAAAGGCGTGACGATATATTTATTTATTTATAATGGAATCTCAACCATTCGGATACGGTAGAATTGTTAATTTTGTGATACGAACAAGTTTGGTGAAACTGTATCTACGAACTCATTATTGTGCTTCCAGGGCGCAACTTTATGCTACTACTGCTGAATAAAAGGACACCCCTAATTCTGTACACCAAAGAAGTTAAATAGTTTATTGTAGACTAAAAATATCTGCACTATTATTTATAATTTTACCTGGAAATATTTATTGGTAATTTTCTTTAAATCATCAGTGGTATAAAATAACATAACAAATAAAATAAATAAATATATCATCACGCCTTTTATCCATAACTGGGTGTGGCACTCAGCCGGAGAAGATTTCGGTAAGTGATATATTCCTTCGCGTGAAATGCGGTTACCAGCTGTCAAATCAAACAACATAACATAACAAATGCACCAATTAAAAGTTATTGTTTTTAGCTATCATTATTGTAAATATTTTGTTCTTACATGGCTCTAATAATTTAAAGAAAATTACCAATTAACATTCGTCATTTTTCCAGTTCCAGATAGAGTAAAATTATAAATATTAGTGTCAAAAAATGCAGACTTTTCCCTCTACAATAAACTATTTAATTTGTTTGTTCCTTCCTCATGTTTTTTTCTTCATTTTCAGTTTTTACTATACAGTGTGTAACTGCAATTGTGTTAAATGTATTTTTAAACTAACGCAGCTGATGCTGCCTTCATTTCTTATAGATTCGTTATTAGAGAAGGATGAGAATGTTGATGGGTTCGTGCTGCCCCATTTAACGGGATATAGCGTGATGTCATGTATGTATGTATGTATGATGTAAAATAATAGAGCATGTCAATAATATCATTCGATTCACCACCCTGTATATATATAAAAAAACAAGCACAGTAACAATTGATTATTTAGTGAAATTTTGAAATTACCATTGTAAATTGATCGAAGATTATGCGTCTACATAATTCATGATATGGTCAATATTCCGTGTATACATTACAGGTAATGCATGATGTATTATGTGTCCGAGAGGCTTACATATCATATATGCACGCTGGCCACTTCAAGCTGAAGATGTCGTGACATATGTCATCGATGATGGCGCCCCAGCGCAGATCTTTAACAAATAAACCACGAGTTTATCCGGATATAGAAAGATCATCTCTCTGAACACGTTATCCACTTCGAGTACTGTATAAAATAGACACGTCTAGTTTAAAACAACATTCATACATGTTTTACACGTTTATTCACATCGAATAGAAGATGATACATATGTGTATGTATCATGTACATTTATATTGACTGATAAGCATAACTTCAAAATAGACGCAGACACAAAAAAATATAGTATCATAGTCAATTTTCACCATATTAACTCTATCGCGGTGGCTTTCCTTCCACTAACATCTTTGGGGGCCGTAATTTGATGGCTGGTATTTTCATTTTAAACTAGAGGAATCGGCATAAAACGATTAAACGTCCCAGTCCCATATAACTACAATGAAATCTATTAGCGCGGTGGTCACAACAGGTAAATTTTTAAGGGTCGTATTCAGCTTAAAATTATTCTTGTTTTTTCCTATGATTGACCATTTAAAAATTATTAATTCGGATTAAATTATTCAATAAGAAGATTAAATATCCTGTACTGAATCAGACTGAGCAATGTAGGTAAATGTTTAGATTATGTTTGTATATAATATTTATAATATATTATACTTGTATCATATGAATAAGGAAATATACTTATTTAAAGATTGTAATGTTTTTGTTTTTATTATACACGTACCGGCGAATAGGGCTGTACAACCCTGTGCGAACCTTGTGAACCCAGTTATAACGGGTCATATTTTGAGTTCCTTTGTAAACGTAATTGCGGTGCATTTAATCGTTTTATGCCGATCCCTCCAGTTTAAAATAAAAATAGTATATCTAAACTTTACGCAAAGATATATATCACTAGAATATAGTATCACATTCAGTTATGGGTAAAATGCGTGATGATTTATATTATTCACTGCACTCTTCTTGTAATAAATTTCTGTCAAACATTCATACTTCTTTTTATTTAAGCTAGTCTTGTTTTTCATTCAATCAACGACCCTTCAATCATATCCATCAATTTATTTATAAGTGTCGTTCACGCAATCTCTTCCCTTCAATTTCACCAAACTTTTATATAAAATTCGTTTCACATAGCCGAGCCATTTCAACTGACATATCTATTCTTATAACAACATTCTTCTTAATCTTACATATATCATACATTAACATATTCCTACAGAAATTCCTAATTTGGCATTTTAGTACAAACTAAATATTTCAAACTATCAGAAAATATAATTCTTTTTATTATTAATTGCGTATGTCTTCTTATTTGATTAATACACTTCGGTTTCGTCGTCGGGCATTAAACTTAATATTCATGTAAAAGTATTACTCTTACATACTTGACGCATTTTTTTGTAAAATAATTTAGGAATAAATTGCATCGAATAAATGACAGTTTAATTCTTCTAAAAATTATGTACATTTGTTTATTATTTTTTCTACTTCCGTTAGCAAATAGACGTTTTATTTCACTTATTTGAGTTAGGTAATGAACTGCATTATTTAACTAGTGAAATAATGAGGTAACATAGCAACAGATATCTTGGTAGACGAATTCTGATGTGTTATTCTTTTATTTTTTGAATTTATAACTGTCATTAATATGTCAAAATTTCATAATTTCAAAAACGCTCTTTCGTATTTATAAGAACGAAAGTAGAAAAAATATTGTATGAAACTAGTAAGGAAATAGGTTATTACCTTTTTTTTTTTTTTTTTTTTTGGGTAGGAGAGAATGCTCATGCACACCCAGTATGATGCCGAGGCAGCGCATACTCCCCGAAGGGTATGGGTAGTGTGGGACTCCAAATCTATCTGGCCTACCCACTAAACTCTCCCTTCCCCTAACTCGATGAAGGCGTGGTACCGCTTGTCGCATTTCTTCTCCGCCTCCTCGTTGTCAACTGCTCTAAACATTATTGGTTCTTACTCTCTCATCTTCTTCTTTTGCCCTGATAATGCTACTAATGGTTCTTTGGATTTGATTCCACCGGTCCTGTGTTTGTAACATCTCTTCTATCATGTTACGCGGCTCTAATGATGCTGTATTACTTTCTTCCCTGATTGAAATACACTATGCTCTGCTGTGTCTTCCGCCTCTCTACAGTATAAGCATATCCCCGAATCCACCTTGCCTATTCTATGGAGATATGCTTGGAAGCATCCATGTCCACTAATAACTTGTGCGGTGTGGAATTCAATTTCTCCATGTTCCCTATTTAGCCATCCTGTTATATTGGGCATTAGCTTATGTGTCCATATATTCCTCTGGTCATTGCTCCACCGCACCTGCCATTTCTCCATTCTTTGCTTTTTGATTAGTGCCTTTTCTGTTGCTCCTTTGCCGTGGCATAACACCCTTTCCTCCACGACCAGTTCCATGGGAGCCATCCTCGCTAAAATTTGCGCCACCTCTGTGGCCATGGTCCTGTACCCTCTACTAATTCCAAGGGCTAGTTTCCTATTTAGGCTTTGAAGGCTCTCTCTGCAGCATCTGTATTTCAGCGCACCTGCCCATACAGGTGCTGCGTATAGGACCATGGCTTGCGCCACCGAGGCTAGCATCCTTCTCTTGCATTCCCTTGGGCCTGCTACACGGGGGAATAGGCGCTGAAGAGCTGTTACGCTTTTGGTAGCCTTAGGTTATTACCTTACTTATGTGTTTACATAACTCGGCTACGCCTCGTTCTGCAAATTTCACATGCGTAAGGTAATAACTTTCATTTCCTTACTAGTTTCATAAATAGCTATTTTCTACTTCCGTTAGGAAATAGACGTTTTATTTCACTTATTTGAGTTAGGTAATGAACTGCATTATATAACTAGTGAAATAATGAGGTAACATAGCAACAGATATCTTGGTAGACGAATTCTGTTGTGTTATTCTTTTATTTTTCGAATTTATAACTGTCATTAATATGTCAAAATTTCATAATTTCAAAAACGCTCTTTCGTATTTATTAGAACGGAACTAGAAAAAATATTGTATGAAACTAGTAAGGAAATGAAGGTTATTACCTTACTTATGTGTTTACATAACTCGGCTACGCCTCGTTCTACAAATTTCACATGCGTAAGGTAATACCCTTCATTTCCTTACTAGTTTCATAAATAGCTATTACACAACAGCAACTTAATCCAATTACAGTACCTTGTAGTAGAATCCGAATCACTCGAGCACAAATATATTTTTTTATCTAGATTGAAATCAGCGGGATTTGAAAGCATATTTTCATGGATTTATTCTGTGGGCTACGACTGATTAATATCGTACTAATAATAACAATTTAATTTTTAATTTATCTCCATTTCATTGTCATTAAACAATTCCTGGCAGGCAGTGTAGTGTAACAATTCAACTGCATTTGATAAAATTAGGGGTGGTACCTGAAACCTATACACCACTGGCCGAACTAATGTTGATTATTTTTTATCTTTTACGTCCTGACGAGTGGAAATGGAAGCCATTCCCCGCGGCACAATAAATTCTTGCCACTTATCTTGAAGTGGTGCATGGATGAAATAAAAATGAAATGTGTATAATACCCTCTGGAAAGAATGTATGGTTATGTGCACTGGTAGATTTTTAATGTCCTTTTTTCAACTTTACGCTACACTTGGATAAAATTTAATTATATTTTTATTGTTAGTTCAACAGTTTTGAGCACACCGTTTATTTTTCTGCAAATTAAAAATGAATTTATGACGAAGATGATACTTCCTAGAAGTAATAAATGTTAGTTTCTCATGGAATTTTAAAAACATCTTACATTTTCTCTTCTTAACTACTTTGGAGACAAATGTTTCAAATAAATAAAATCAGGATAAGAATGTTTGGTGATGATTAATTGCGGAGTGAATCTAATGAAAAAGGACCAGTGCATGGTTCTTGATTTTAAATTTCTTGTTTAGGTTTTTCCAGTGTTTACCTAGCGGTAGACGACATTTTTTTCCATACTTATATTTTTTATTCATTTTTCATTCTTACAATAGACTGTCCAACTGCTATTAAGTAGAATGTAGTCGTACTTTTAAAAACAAACTAATGGTGATGCTTCCTTCTATTCTTATCTTTATAGATTCGTTGTTAGAGAAGTGGGTGTAAATGAAAGATTTATGAAACAGGTATATAGGAGCGAATGGATGGATGTGATTGAAGGTTTGTTGTGTGATGGAGGATTTTATGAGAATGTCGAATGAGGACTGATTTTGTACTTCCTTGTACGAAGTAAAGGAAGTATTGTAATCGCGAAAATTTTCGGCTCTCAGATTTCAGCGGAAATACGCATATTGGCCATCCCTGAATCTATTTTGACTAATTTCGTCGTGCCGTCTGTACGTACATACGTACGTATGTATCTCGCATAACTTAAAAACAGTAAACTGCAGAAAATAGAAATTTTGTATTTAGGACTGTTATAACATCTAGTTGTGCACCTCCCTTTTTGGTCATTATATAACTTCGGAAGTGGTACTTTACTTGAAGCCTATAATATATTTTAATGAAAAACTATATTCAAATATAATCCAAACCTTTTCAAATTTGGTATATAAGACTACTATATCAATGGAAATAACATAATAGGTTTTGGTTAAAATAGACTAACCGGAAGTGTGTAGCAGCTTCATGTAATGTATTTACATGAAGCTGCTAACAGTTTTTCTTGAAAAAAATTGTATTATTTTTATTGTTTAAATAAATGCTGCAAATAAAAGTTTTACATAATTAAATTCTGCGTCTATCACATTAACAAAATTTAAATTAGCTTTTTGTATAAGCGAGATATGTTATTTTTAAAATTATATATATTTTTGTTTGTTTTAAATTAAGTTTGCTATGGATTAGAACAAAATTAAATAAATAAATAAATATATCATCACGCCTTTTACCCATTACTGGGTGTGGCACTCTGCCTAAGCAGATCTCGGTAAGTGATATATTTTATCGCGTGAAATGCGGTTACCAGCCGTCAAATTACGGCCCTCAAAGATATTAGTGGAGAGGGAGCCACAGGGGTAGATTTTTAAATTGGTGAAAAATAAGGAATTTAATGTCAATGTCAACTTACGTCAAATATGTGCAATAAAGAAATGTAGCTATAGTTTAATACGCGTACAAGGAAGTCATGTGGTGTCCACATCAGATTTTTTTATACATATGTTAGTGGATGTTTCTGAAATTATAACGTGATATTATTTATGTATGTATCTACCTTAAAAGCAACATTTCATCGTAACAGAATCACTATTTGTAGCAATTCAGTTTCCAATTCAGTATGAGTACAACAACCAGCCCCGGTTTAATTTTAAATCGAAATTTCGTGCAATCCATCACGGGGTAAAATTTTGAAAAGATGAAACAGCCCGTAGTTTATCGCCGAAAATTTATCGCTTATGCAAAATTTATAACTGACGTGGGAAAATATATGTAGCGTGTAACGTATAGGAAAACTAACGTGTTGTTTGAGAGCGTTAGAATTCGTGAGTCAGAGAGAGATGACCTGTGTTTTATTTGCACGCTGTTGGTGTGTGATTTAATCTGTTGTACTAATTTGCTAAATAACTAAATAGTTTTATTTGATGTTGCAGTCGGCAAACAGATTAAAAATACTCATGTAATGTGGCACTGGTTTAATTCGCGCTTTGATGCTGGAATAATTTACATCTGTTTACCTGATGCTAATAAATATCACGAATCGTTTCAGAAAAATATGGAAATATTTTTTAACATAAAAATAAATAATTAACATATTTTTTTGTTTAAATTTAAATATAAATAAATAAATATATCATCACGCCTTTTACACATTACTAGGTGTGGCATTCTTCCTAAGCAGATCTCGGTAAGTGATATATTTTTTCGCGTGAAGTGCGGTTACCAGTCGTCAAATTACGGCCCCCAAAGATATTAGTGGAAAGGGAGCCACAGGGGTTGATTTAAATTGGTGAAAATTGTTTGTCGTATGTGGGGATCGTTCTCAAGATTCACCATTGAGCCACCTACCCCATTGAAAAGTAATATTTTCAGAAATAAATTAGAAATATAGATAAATTTGTTATTCCCTTGTCAGATGTCATCTGAATGTCACACATGTTATTTTTTAGTTGCCATGGATATGACAAAAAATATCACTTTCTTCTCTTATTCAAAGGAAGATAATTTTACTATTTGAGACAGTCGTGAAAATAACAATTTTCATAAAGTTAGAGAACATTACACTTTATTTCAAAGGTATACATATGATTTTTTCTTCGGCCATTCTTTCATGTCATTTAAATGACAATTTCCTTCACAATCTAACATCCAATGAAATAACAAGATTTGAACCAATTAGATCAAACTTACAACTGGATATTGCATACTATAGTCTATTTTTTTTAAGAACGGAGTAGATGGCGCTGCGGGCGCGGACCGGTTTACACAACACAATAAATAAAATTATAGGTGAAAATTTTTAGAAACTTACCACTAATATTGCATTAGTTTGACAGTTGACATTTAAAAGTCAAAATGACAATCTAAAATTGGATATGTCAGTATGTATACTTTTATTAATTAATTATAAACAGTTCAGAAAAAATAAAATGCATCAATTATAGCTATTTATGAAACTAGTAAGGAAATGAAGGTTATTACCTTACGCATGTGAAATATGCAGATCGAGGCATAGCCGAGTTATGTAAACACATAAGTAAGGTAATAACCTATTTACTAGTTTCATACAATATTTTTTCTACTTCCGTTCTAATAAATACGTAAGAGCATTTTTGAAATTATGAAATTTTGACATATTAATGACAGTTATAAATTCAAAAAATAAAAGAATAACACATCAGAATTCATCTACCAATATATCTGTTGCTATGTTACCTCATTATTTCACTAGCTAAATAATGCAGTTCATTACCCAACTCTAATAAGTGAAATAAAACGTCTATTTCCTAATAGAAGTAGAAACATATTTTTTTAATACTACATTCGAATAAAACTATCATTTTCTTTATATACATATGGAATTTAGAATTTGAGTCATCTGACACTTGGATATTTTACAATAAATCCGCATTAAAAAGTAGGACTGCTAGAAGTCCTAGATAGTCCACGCAAACTCTCGCCCACAATTTTACGTCTTTCATTTGTCATACGTTCCACATAACCTAGAGTATTGTTTTTTACCCAATTAATGTTTGAACTTCTCTCGATAGGTAATAAAAATAAATTAATAATTAAAGATTGTGAAAGGAATATTTAAACTATATAAACTTCATAAGAAAACAGCTGGATGGAAACATTGATCAAACGTTTTTATTTGTAAAATAGTAACAATAAAACATCTACAGACACTGGCCACAAATATTTATCTTCATATCTTTCGCAAAGAATATCAAATGCAAAACTGTATTTTCAGAACTGTTTCTATCGAGGCTTATTTTTTTAATTAAATTTCAATCTGTAATTGAGTTAACAGGGCGCAAAATTAAAAACATATTTGATATTTACCTTGTGTGCGAAACACAATTGTATCCCAAGAGGTCATTCAATTTATTATTTTATAATTAAATAATTAAAACAGTTTCACAAAAAAAATCGCACGTATGCAATACTTAAACTAATTATTAAAACAGCAATGTATACTTTTTAATTTTCCACACACGTTATTGCAAACTTTTTAATTGAAAATATGATTTTTATTTTTATTTAGATCTCCAATATTTTTAATTTATGCACACGGATTCCTGCAAAAAATTATCAAATTAAATTTTCCATGTCTTTCATTTGAAAAATAGTTACGAAAACTAAACGCCTTCTAAATTATCCTGGAAGAACGCGAGGATAAATTTAAGAAATTTTTATTTTCTCATTACTTGCGCTTGTGGAAATATTTCTTTAAAAGGAAAAAAATCTCGTTGAAGAATTTACGTTCGTGAAAATGTCGACGGTAATAATTTAAAAATATTCTTATGTGTGTGAAGGAAGATTAAAATAGCATCGGTATTTTTTCTTCTTTGTGCTGGCGAGCACAAGATCTTATAGAAAATTTATTGTTTGGTAGAGTTGGAAGCTCTGGAATAATAAATTAAACATGGTCTCTGGTTTTGTGATAGTGGAACTTTGGGCAACTGCTCGATGTTCGATTTTTTACAGCAGAATTATAAAAAAAATTGTTGTTAGTTTTGTATGCAATGTGTAATCTTTATAACATTGCTTAAAATAATGTTGATATTTTTGAGGATTCATTACCCGTATTTAAGCTTAGAGTTTATAATTTTCTTAAGTCCTGATATTTTATTTCTTTTTGTATTTTGATTTGTTTCTTCCAATTATATTTTGTAATAATCTTTGTTAATTTTGATTAATTAGTTTCTTATTTTTACTTTGTAATTTTTTCCTAGTTACCTAATTTTTTTTTGTACTTACTATATTTACTTTGTACTATATTTGTATCCTATAATTAGGCATTTTGCCTGTTGGGTTCAATATAATAAATAAATAAATAAATATATAAGTTTACACATTTAACTAAATAAACAGGCAGGACTAAATTTGAGATTTGCTAACTCAATTTCTGCTTCAGATTGAAACAATTGATATTAAAGATATTTAAAACCGGTTTTCCAGCTTCTAATAAAGTTCCCGATAACTATTTGAAAATATATTTGAAAATTACACCACCTGCGCTATAATTGCAATACAATATTTTTTTATTTATTTCGAGTTATTGAGAACTTTACCCGGAAATGGAAGAACCAGCACTTACAAAATACGAGCATAAGGGAATTATAGTTGTATCAATAGGGTAGGTGGCTCAGTGATATCGAGTCGGCCTGTGGATCTTGAGAACCCTAGTTCGATCACCACAGCCGACAAACAATTTTCACTAAATTAAATCTACCCCTGTGGCTCTCCTTCTACTAATATCTTTGGGGGCCGTGATTTAACGGCTGGTAACCGCATTTCACGCGAAAAAATATATCACTTACCGAGATCTGCTTAAGCAGAGTGCCACATCCAGTAATGGGTGAAAGGCATGATGATATATTTATTTATTTATTTTATTTAAGTCAGTCTGCGGATTTCAGAACCCGAGTTCAATTCTCACAGCCGACAAATTTTAAAATTATTCTTGTAGCTTCTCCACCACTAGCGTTTTTGCGGACCATAATTTGACGGCTAGTAATCACACACCACTTTAATTTGCTACGGTAGAGTACCATGCTCAATAATGAGTAAAAGACGTGATATTTATATTTATTTCGTATCCAAATATTATTTTGTAAATTTTCCAAAAAAAAAACTAACATTTTACTTTCTGTTGTTTCAGATAGAATCCTGAAAGCCTCGCTGAAAATATAAGGTCAGTAACTATATAATTTATGCATGCATATTATAATGTCCGTCAGTACGGTAGTGTGGATAGTGATACGGAATTCGAATCCGGAGATCCCGAGTTCGAATCTCACTTAAGCTAAAAATTATATAAACTACTACATTGCGGCTCGGTGAGTGCGGACTCTGTACTGTAATTAGGATTAAGTTCCTGTTGTACAGCGAAACATAAATAAATAAATAAATAATAAATTTACACGAGTTGCTCTTATATGAATATAAATACAAATAATATATTGATAGGTAGGTGGCTCAGTAGTATCAAGTCGTGAATTTAAGAACCCGGGTTTGATTCCCACAGCCGACAAGCAATTTTTACCAAATGAAATCTACCCCTTTAGCTCCCCTTCCACTAATGTTTATGGGGGCCATGATTTCGCGACTGGTAATCGCAGTTCACGCGAAGAAATATGTCACTTACCGGTGCCTGCTACGACAGAGTGCCATACCCAGTAATGGGTAAAAGGCATGATGATATATTTATTTATTTATACACGGTGTTTCAGGACTAGTGTAACAAACTTTAACAGCTTATTTCTGAGGTCATTTTCAGCCAAAAATGTCATGTGAACATAGGTCCTATTCCTTCTAGTTACCAAAATACAAGAGGTTGAAGTTGAACACGAAATTTTCAATTTTTTTTAATCAAGATTACTTTAAAAAACAAGAGTTTTTTTGAAAAATCATACCCTATTTGTCTTAATTAATTTTATTTATTAATATTAACGAATACGATTTAGAGAACAAAACATAAAATGACACTATTAAATAGACACAGAACAACATAACCAAACATGGAATAGGTTAACACAATATGAAATAAGATAACAAATTTTTAAAAAATGACAGCAAGTGTTCAAAATGCATGTTATTATTAATAAATACAATTAATTAAGACAAATAAGGTATGACTTTTCAATAAAATTCTTGTTTTCCAAACGTATCTTGATTACAAAAATTTGAAAATTTCGTGTTATTTATAGAACTTCAACCTCTTATATTTTGATAACTAGAAGGAATAGAACCTATGTTCATATGACATTTTTGGCTCAAAATGGCCTCAGGAATAAGCTGTTAAAGTTTGTTACACTAGTCCTGAAACACCCTGTATAATTTCGCTGAGTGGCTGAGTGATTCCACTATAAGCTAATGTAATTGGGATTAAATTCCTGTTGTGCAGAATAGCAAAGACATAAAAGTTGTGTCGCGTTTATGAAAGTTCTTAAACCGATGGCCTTTGATATTACTTTTTCTGGGATCAATAAGCTTTATCATATTTCTTCATATTAATATCCGCGATTTTGAACGTCTTGGTTTTATGACATAATATAATATGCTGTAACTGTATTTTTTACTTGGAAACATTCCAAATTCTTCTGATTTATTATCCCTAATTTTACTTTCTTACGAGTAGTTCTTACATATTTTAAGAAAACTGTAGTGTAACCATCACAAATTGAAATCTGCTAGTTTAAAAGTAACTTTTTCAATAGTTAAGCGTCGTAAGATTGTTTCTATAAACTATAAAGAAGATTAGAGAATTATAGGTATCAAATCAGATTGAAAGTTTTATGGTCACTGATATCAACCGCGTTATAGGGTAATAAGATTTTATTTATCGATTTATTTCCTCAAATATTTTCGTATTTTTGTTGAAAATAATACAGCTTTTCTTCTTGTTCATTAGATTTCCAAGTATATTGATTTTCCTTGAATTGAGCCAATAAAAAGTCTCTCTTGAAAGTTCAGTCAAACAAACAAAAATATGTTATAAAATTTAGTTCTCTTTATCTGTCATTTCAAGCATTTTTCACAAAAATAATACATTATCAAAGCTATCAAGATATTTAAAATATACTTTATCAAATGCCTAATTACAACATGAATATGAACATGAAAAGCAGGCTATATTTCCGTGTGATTCGTTTTCTCTTTATAGTACATTCATATATGAATGGCTTTTATCTCGAGCATCGAGCAGGCATTTCTATCATTTTAAATAAATTCCTCCATTCAGTTTTCGATATATTTATTCCATCCATACTCCAAAACTCTCAATTTCGTTCAAATAGAATCTTTTTACATATATTTTATTCGGCATTCGGTCAATATGTTGAAACCACTTCAATTGATTCAATCCTACTTCTTTCACAACTTCTATTCTTACTTCGACAAATTCCCAACACGACCTGCTCTCAAGGGTGCTCATCCCCTTACCAATAACATACTCGGATGTGTTTTCTACTTTTTTAACCCTTTTTTATTTATTAAAATGATATATTGTTTCGTAACTATAACAAGGAAACAATACATCCCAGAAACAAATTAATAAGTTTTTTTGTGAGGCTCCCATTTTTGCAAAATAATTTTGAAATATTCTAAAATTAATTCCTACCAACCATTTGAAACCGTCGTCTTTTCAAAAAAATTAAGTATGTTTCTTTTTCTAAAACACTATTTAAAAATTAAAGTTCTGCAGTTTTTCTGCGGCATTTGCGCTTTCAGAGAAAAATCTAAAATCATTTTATAACAGTAATTTAATAAAATATATATTTCTGAAGGGATCGTCCTTCGAAATAAATTATGACTCATAAGACAATCATTTTCCCAATAGTTATTGGTATATCAAGGGCAAAATACTTTATTCGCAAATAATACATATTTCTTTTTTTCTACGATTGCTATGAAAAGATGACATTTGTCATCGTAAAGTTGACATTTTCTGTGGAACAATCGAAAAATATCTTTTTTGCGCGTCTTCAATGGCAACGCGCGAAAAAGATATTAAATGCGTGTTTATTTCAATAGTTACTAGGGATACAAACAAAACAGAAACTTGTCATATTGAGAGTTGACAGAACGAATTTATTTTCAGTACGTATACGTTTTTAATCATTTTAAGATGCAATCTTAGAAAAAATTATGTGTGCATCACTTGCGTAAAGTGTCTTTGTTCCTGTTACACTATTGTAGCTCTCGCCTTCGGCTCGCACTGCAATTACCGTGTTCGAGTAACAAAGAATCACTTTACACTCTTAATACACAAATAACTATTTTCACTGCCTTATAAGAAAGTATAATTTTCAGAAATTTAAATAAGATTTATTATTTTCTTAAAAGGTGTGACTTAAATGTCAGTAATGTCAAATCACATCTTTGTTTAACAGTTACTATAAATATGGATTTACTTTCTTTCCCTAGTAAAGAAACATATTACTTTTTTAAACATTGCTTGTGAAAATGACATTTTTCTCCCTCAATTTAGTTGTAATACTAATAGTACCCGTTTCCCTCACTAGTGAGGAAAGTTATTTACTTTCATCACTAGTGAGGGAAACGGTTACTATCACAACTAAATTGAGTGAAGGAAATGTCATTTGACATGGTGACCAAGGAAACGTGATGTGCATTTGCAAATTCAATTCCTTTGATTTAAATAAAATAATTAATACATTTCTTATATCGCAAAAACGTAATTTTTACATATCTTTCGTACTCGTTTTACAATTAATCACTTTCTTCACTTGTATTGTATTGTATATATTGTAGGCGCGGTGGCCGAGCGTGTTAAGGCACATCTCTTAGCATACTGTGACGTCACCCGAACCAAGGTTCGTCAGTTCGAATCCGCCTGCCGACAATGTGTGATTTGTCGTAAAATATAAAAAAAAATACAACTACATGTATTTATCACACTCGGGCGCTATAAGCTAGTCACTTATACGCCTTAAATAATCCGACTAAAGAAACCGGCAGTACGGCAGTGTAACAACTGCGGCTCGGTGTGCCCGGCCCCTATGTTCCGACACGGAATGATGGGACTCATTATTATTATTATTATTCACTTGTATTACAATACACTATTCTTCTCTAGGGAATGTAGGAGTACAAAGTATAACTTTTTTCTCTAATTGACATTTTGACCTGCTTTTTAAGAATTCATTCTATCAGGAACAGAATTAAAAGTAGTGTTTAGACAGTATTTTTTTTTAGAAATACTCGTATTATGCGACTAACAGTCATTACATGGCAAAGAGCTTGTCTATGTTTTTGAGAAACACTGATCATAATTTAACCTGAGATATTATAAATCTTATAGAGTAAATTGAATAAAGGTAAACGATAAAATGTTAATAACTTCCTCAAAAGACTGACAGAGCAGTGAGCACATAAAACCTAAAGCCAATATCAGATATCAGATCTTGCGGCGCAAATCTTCCGGCCCGCTTTTATAAAGTCATAATGTATTCCTGGTCTTTAAATATTCCGAAGGAAACCAATCAGGCTGTTTGCCCGACAAACTTTAAATACATTTCGAACAAAACAGCTGTTGGGCTCACAGCGTCGCGGCGCCGCCCGCCCTTCACAACTTTCAAAAAACCAAAAGTTTTTTCATAAGACACTTTCATGTAAATTGCAATTCGGAACGTTATAACATGGGTTCCAATGTAGCGTGCTTAAAATTTAAAACTTTCTGTGAGCCGTCATCTTTTTCCCATCGCGACTTTGGTTTTTTTGTCGATGAGAGTTAATAATGAATTGGACAGATTTTAAAAAAGTTTTTTTTCACTAAATTTAACCTAGTTATTTTGTAATAATATCCCCGATATCATCATTGAAAATCGCCGTGAGTTTAGATAAAAATTCTTCAATTAAAAGTAAATTAAAATAATATTGTCAGAAGAGTATGTATGGTTGAATGAAAGATTGCTGATGTATGATGAAAAAATTGAAGATGACAATAACTATGTATTTTTTATTTCAGCTAGAATTAATTATTGACTTTGAACCAGGGTTCGTAAATATCATGATATTTATAATAAATATCAAAATATCTGATATATAGGATATATATCAGATAAATATCACTTTTTGGATATTTATTTATTAATTTTAGTTTTTGTACACATTTAGACAAACTGAAAAATTCGAAAAATTTCACTTCTCCGGAGGCTATATCTCAAAAACTAAACAAGATATGGAAATGCGCTCAACGGCGTTGAATTCCCCGTGTCCGATTTGACTTATAAGCAAATTTTCATACAATTTTATGCAATTTAATATTTTTAATTATTTCCTAAGGGGTACCCCTTTGGTTTTTTCAGATTTTAATTCAATTTTACCAAAAATCCTTTATCGTAGGATTATTAAAACGAAAATTTACATACATATGTATTTTGACCCACTGAATCCAGTGGTGCAATCTTCAAATGCATATGACTTCTGGTTTTCGAGAAAATGTTAAAAAACCGCTTTTTGCGATTTTTTGGCGGAAAATTGAAAAAAAATAAAAATCGCTGAAACTATGTTTATAAGTTAACTAAAGCACGAGAAAATTAATGCCGTTGAGCGCGTTTTCATATCACATTTAGTTTTCGAGATATAGCCTCGGAAAAGTAGAAAAACTGAAAAATTCGAAAAATTTCACTTTTCCGGAGGTTATATCTCAAAAACTATTTCATATTTATACAATAAACGCAAAAAGTCTGTGACCTCAATTCGACCCTGCGTTTCGCGTCGTCCTGCTATTATCCGGGCGCGCAGGATGACAGGATCGTAGAGCCATCTCCCCGCATAGTTTCTAAAGTATTTTCTAACTTTTTGGGCCGTTTATTCACAATGACATCGTTTAAAATTCCTGCTTTGTTTAAAGATTTATTTTCATATTTTGCTCACCGTATGTATGTTCTGATTGTACGTACACAACATATTTGAAAGCTTAAATATATAAGATCTTTTTTTTCTTCATTTTCAGTTTTTACTATACAGTGTGTCACTGCAATTGTGGTAAATGTATTTTTAAACAAGCGCAGGCGATGCTGCCTTCATTTCTTACAGATTCGTTGTTAGAGAAGTGGGCGTAAGTGAAGATTTACGAAACAGGTGTACAGGAGCGAATGGATGGATGTTTGTTGCGTGATGATGGATTTTGGTTGTGAGGAAAGAAAGAGTTCGTATGGAGGAAGTGTTAATGTGGTCGAAACGAGTATCGTATGTCAGGATGAGAATATTGACGGGTTCGTACTACCCCATTTAATGGGATATAGAGTGATGTTATGTATGCAGGGTTCGTAAATATCATGATATTTATAATAAATATCAAAATATCTGATATATAGGATATATATCAGATAAATATCACTTTTTGGATATTTATTTTTTAATTTTAGTTTTTGTACACATTTAGAAAAACTGAAACATTTGAAAAAATCACTTTTCCGGAGGCTATATCTCAAAAACTAAACAAGATATGGAAATGCGCTCAACGGCGTTGAATTCCCCGTGTCCGAATTGACTTATAAGCAAATTTTCATACAATTTTATGCAATTTAATATTTTTAATTATTTCCTAAGGGGTACCCCTTTGGTTTTTTCAGATTTTAATTCAATTTTACCAAAAATCCTTAATCGTAGGATTATTAAAACGAAAATTTACATACATATGTATTTTGACCCACTGAATCCAGTGGTGCAATCTTCAAATGCATATGACTTCTGGTTTTCGAGAAAATGTTAAAAAACCGCTTTTTGCGATTTTTTTGGCGGAAAATTGAAAAAATATAAAAATCGCTGAAACTATGTTTATAAGTTAACTGAAGCACGAGAAAATTAATGCCGTTGAGCGCGTTTTCATATCACATTTAGTTTTTGAGATATAGCCTCGGAAAAGTAGAAAAACTGAAAAATTTTACTTCTCCGGAGACTATATCTCAAAAATATTTGATATTTTTATATAATGGATATATATCATTGCAAAAATATGACGATAAATATCAAAATAAATATCATGATATATATCGATCGATATATATCTTCGAACCCTGCTTTAAACTATTTAATTTAACCCTTTCCGGGCAGAATTAAGGGTTGGTAACTTTTTTGATTTTTCACAAAAAATAATGGTTCTAAGTACACAATTAACGATAAATTGGTATTAGATTTTTTTTTAATTGCACCGAATTATAATTATGATGTGGTATATCCTAGTAACCACTAAGCAGCAAAACATATTTTTACATACACAGAACAAACTACAAATAACATGAATCAATAACAAAATTTGCAAGAAGAACAAATATTTATGTATTATATTAAACAAATTTTATTATTACTGTATTATTGCTAACAAAATCACAATAAAATTTACTCTTTTTACTACTTCTTATGATAATTTTGGAAACAATTTCTTTTTTCTGATAGGCATAGGCCAACTTTACAAATTGTGCAAGACCATTTGCTTCTTTTTTGATCAGCACGTGTGCTGCAATGAGCATATATTCTAGAAGTGCCATATTCTAGCATATGTAACATTACGATTCCACAAAAATATATCTTCTTGTAGAAATAACTGCGCAAGTGGAAGGTCGTCTTCATCACTAAAATCGCTATTACTGATATTTTCATTTTCTATTAGTATTTCCGGAAGCTTTGGCTCTATGTTGAAATCATCAGTTTCACTATTTACATCGCTACGTAAAGATTAATTGTTCGACAGAATTTTCGCTAACAAAACATCAATCTCTACTTGTTCTAGGTTTTCCAATTCGGAATAACGCCAAAATTGTTTGTCTGAAATAATATTTAGATATTTAGATCTGCTTGGTGGTACATTCACGATACCACATAATTTTCATGGTATAAAAATAAAAAGTTACATTGTATGATTCCAAGATTACCAAATTTCTATTGAATGTACTACTAATAATGAAATATATGCATACTTTCTGGCCATAGTGACAAAAAACATTTAAAAACACTAATTTTGTATAAACGGAACAACCACCTGTAAAATCTTGCATATCTAAACAATATTAAATTCGTTTTTACGGATATAGAGCCACAAAACCCAACAAATTATTTTTTTTCTCAATAGATAGCGACACTATATACTAACTAAAATGTGGTAACTACAATATACTATCAAGCCGCAACAGAATTGAAGTTTGAACATGTGGTATAGCTGTTATACCAGTAAGCTTGAAAGGGTTAATAGTTATGCTGGCGCCTCCACCAAAACTTGCGTCTACAGGATGTTATATTTTAATAGACCCAGCAAATATCTCGCTTATTTATCAACTTAGCAATTTCTTTCATATAATATGATTTATACAGCATCATGTAAGCTAGTTGATGACGGATGTACAATCATGATATCATTTCCGGTTTATTAGTAATTAATATCAACTTTGAAATTTCAAATATTTACAAATTTGAAAAGTGCATCAAATTTGCTTTATAATCATGTAAAATAATGTATTTTAAAGTTTCATTTGTTACGATGAAATGGCTTAGGCATATGGAATGGAATTGAATTTTGAATAAAAGGTTGATAAAACAAATATATCGTATGTTGGTAAAATATGGTGCGAGATTGCGTAGACAATTTAACAATGTATGCAAGGAATTGTGAATGTGAATATTTAGAACATTAATTGCAGAACGAATCTAATGACTAATAACCCGATACTCAATAGTTATTTTTGTATTAAGTGAAATGAGTATTTTTTTTGTTGCGCTAAAAACTAAGAATTTTGTCCACGATGTGCATACAACATTTTTTCTACAACTGTCAAAAAGAATACAATAATTATTGATTTATTCAAGTAAATTGAAAGATACATTCTAAAATAATATGAATTTGATACTAGTGATATAAATACTCATTTAGCACACTACGGTGCAAAAGAGTGCGCAAAATACGTGTTGTCATAGTATTGTAAATTATGAAAAATTCACGTACTATTGATATTTATGAAAAAAGTGAACATTTTTTGATAAAAAATAGTTATTTTTGATTCTAGATTGCGAAATGTTACTTTTGCATTCGAGAATGTAAAAGCATTTCGCAATCGAGTATCAAACAACGTTTTTTCGAAAACTATGTCCCAAAATTAGTAATAATGAGAAAATTTTGATGTTTGGGATTATTTAATGTGACATCTAATGTCTCCATGACAACAATGTATGTAATATAATTGCTATCAAATATGGTATTCTCTGACCAGCAATTGACAACTGGTTGGAAATACATACCAAACAAACGTTCTAATTTTTTTCTGCGATTTATTGGGATTCGCATTGTATTTCGCATTGCATTTCTCAAGAAACTATTCCAGTACACCAGTTAGCTTCCTCAAGCGGGATAAATATGAATAATTGCTCAATTGGAACATTAAATATAAATTTTGTTAAATAATAGAAGTATTGTTTCTAAGCAAAAAAATAAAGTGACAAATTTTATTAAATTGTGAGCCTTTCTGCTATCAAAAAAGTCTTTTGCGTTTAGTAGATAAAAAACACTCATTTCGCGTGTTGATAGTTGTCATGTAAATTTTCACTTTATATGATACTTTTCGAAAAAAATATTATATGTACGAGTAAACTTCGAAAAGAAAGCATATTTATATATAAATAATGATTGATGATATGATAGTAATACATGATATAAAATGCATGATGAAAACAATTAGCCGCTTGATATCGAGAGACAAACACGAAATGGCGTCGACTGCGTTGTAATCGACGTCGCCGCCGCAGCGGTCTGCTAAATTGTCACACATGAAATAGTTTTAATGGACGAATTATCAATGGAATTTTCATTTAATTTACAGCGATTCGGCGTTTTGTGATCGCCTACTGTGACGGCTTCGTGGCTTCCAGATAATTTATTTGGAATGTATTCGCCCAGTCAATTTTGCCACTGTGTACTAAAGTAATTATGTGGAATATTTTATTTCGTCGTTTGTGATTGGATTCGGTGAGTTAGGGAATAGTTTACTGACTGATAATGTTGATATTGATGAATTAAAGTTTGGAAATTGTTTCCTGATTTTGTGCAATGTTCATTGCAATTAAAAATTGGATTAAAATATTAAATAAACACTTGGCTAAGTCTCACGAAATTTATATTTTAATAAAACTAGTTTCACCAAGTGTATGGACGACAATTAATTTTGTCTTTGTTGTTATTTAAATTGTTATTGCGTAGCTTTTCCTTTTTTTCGGTAGTTGGCATTGCCTGTTTGATAGAACTTCTCTTGTCATTTTGCCGTTTGTTAGAGATCTTATTCTCTGCTGGCACAGTTCTTCGTCACACAGCTTCTTCACGTGAACTTTGTTCTAGGTGAAGAAGTGGGTTATACCATACTGATGAGCTCTAATAAGAGCGAAACGCGTCTATGGTTACTAACTGTGCTGGCCAGTCTCTGACGATGCTCTCATAAGATAACTTGGAGGTTGAATTTCGTGAGACTTAGCCAAGTGTTTATTTTATATTTTATTAAACCTAGTTTCACCAAGTGTATGGACGACAATTAATTGTGTCTTTGTTGTTATAAAAATTGTATTATCGGCGGACAATTAAGTTCGTGTCATGTCTTACTATAATATCTCTTTGTTTCATTTACTAGCAAAATATTTGATAGGCTATTCTTGGTTGGATGATGGTATATTTAAGATGCAAGCAAGCGTGGTTTTTCTCTTTTTTCAATAAGCCATCAATCCAAAATTAGACTTTTAAAATATCGAGGCAACAGCACTTGTTACCATAAACTCATAAAACGCTAGCAACGCTAGCGTACTTCAGCGTATATTTATTACAGCATCCAGTTAAACCGAGTCTTCGTTTTCATTTTTATGAGATAAAGCCATTTTACGCCGCTCTCAGAAAAGCGACGTATCGAATTTTTAAATTAAAAGAAAACTAATTTCGTGATGCGACCTCGTGCTGGTTTCAAGAATACAGACGTGTTTTCTCCTTAAAAAAACATTGTATTATTTTTAGCGAAAAATATAATAGCGTTATCGAAAATGTCTTAAATGGAATAAATTCGGTTTATACAAAATTACATATCGCTTATGCTGGAAAATCAATCATACATAATATTCTCGGGACAAACGATCAAACTTTAAAACAATACAAAAAGTTCTTTATCTTCCTGAAGCAGTGGTTTCGATATCATGCCTCCTTTTAATATGCATCCCTCCCTACTAAAAGATATCAAGACACAAATTATTCATTTTATTACAGAAGTTTAAAGCTAAATAAAAATTAGTATGATTTAAAAAAAATTAACGAGGAAAGTATAGAACATTTTGCCGCAAGTGCACTGAAATTACCCTTTTTTAATGCGTATCTTGTTTTGTAATGTAAAGTCAAATAAATTAGAAATTTAAAATGTCATTTGGATATCACTAATGTTAAATCATATCGTTGTTTTCCAGTTGAGCATCAAGGGAGGGAAACAAGCCTTCGGCCCTCGCTTACGTCTCGGTTTGCCATTTTTACACTAGGGATAATCGCGTCCTCCCGAGAAGCATATTATACTTTTCATAACAAGTGCACAAAAATTACTGTCTTATCGAGACAAATGTCAAATATAGGTTGCGTAACTAGTTACCTAGGAAACGCTAATAATCGTAGTCCCTCGGGAGAGAAACACCTCTGTAGGGAGAGAAACATGCTACCTAAAGAGAGAAACACAGAAAAGCAGTGTTTCTCTCTCTAAAATTAGAAAATAAGAACGTGTTTCTTGTGCATGTGTTACGAAAAATATATTAGAAATTTAAAATGTTTTTTGGATATCACTAATGTCAAATTTTATCGTTGTTTTCCAGTTGCCATGGATATGGCAAATTTTTACCGAACAGAAACGGGGCAAATATGAAATTTTCATTCCAAATACATGCATTAATAAGGGGTTATTTCAGTGCACGTGTGACAAAAATATTATTAATCAAGTATATTGAAACATACAAAAACAACATAAAATTTATCAATGTGATCGTTGAGCCTGCTTTGAACTTACTTAATGTCCAGTGCTGTAGACAATAATGCACAAACGGAAGTCATTTTCAACGTCCAATTTATTGAGTTATTATATTTTTATACTGAACGGGGCAGACAAGTTAGATTCACAGTGAGACGTTATTGAAAAAGTGATGAGAACATGCGAAGTCAATTGCTATAATTTTGGGTAAATTGGAATGAATTTTACTCAAAAAGTTTCTAAAGAATCATTTTGAAACTCATCTTTAGCAAATATATCACTTACCGAAATCTGCTTAGGCAAAGTGCCATACCCAGTAATGGGTAAAAAGCGTGATGATATATATATATATATATATATATATATATATATATATATATATATATATATTTATCTTTAGCAAATGAGTTACATTTCAGTTCCAAAAATTCTTCCTGGATATCAATTTTACTTTAGTTTAAAGTTACTAATATTTATATGTTTAAATTTTTGCACAAAAGGCAATGAATTGATTTGAAAATGAAGAGCGTTCATTCGCCATGTCTTCCCTGAGAATCGCTTATGCCCCCAAATGGAGGCATGACTCCCCGGTTGAGTTTCCCCGTTCTAAAGAGTCTAAAGATATACTGGCAAATGTTTCAATATTAAACTAATTTAAAAATTTTTATTTGTTATACTGTAACCCATCAGGTCAGTGGCTCGAAAAATGTTTGCTTCAAGTAAAGAGTAATTATTTTTGTGTTGTAATCAGTACCTCAAATAATATATACTCTTAATTTTTTTGCAGTAATTTTGAATAATTCTGTATTTATTTACATAATGTTATTGGTTCTTGGTATAAATGTTGATGGTTGATGAAATTCCTGACTATATAAAATCATTATTCATAATTATTCTTGTTTGATTGTCACCACTCGTGTTGTTCAGAATATATCAAAATTCCATTTGTCCTGTTTCAGCAATTTACTAATAAATTATGTAAACCATTTTAACCCCAATTCGAAATACAGTAACTTATAAAACACCCTATAAATATTTACCTCACGCAAAAACATTTTAACAAGATACTCGGAACAATTACAGCCCCGTTTAGAATACTAAATAATAATTAAATCAAAATCCTGAATTCCGAAATACCTTTCCGCACCTGGGATATTAATTTCTAACCACGGCCCAGTCGTGTGACGGACAGAGACAGATAGATGTCAGCTGTGTGTGTGTGGGGGAGAGAGAGAGGGTGAGACTCTAATTTCCTCGGGTTGGTTCTGAAACTGGTGCCAGTCTTATGATTAATTACACCCTATATCTATCTTGCGAGGCGAGGCTCCAGCATTAATATGAAGCAACATGCGTGTGTGCATGACGTGTGAGGGTGTGTGCGTGTGTGTACTTCGCATTTCTGACGATCGGTGGCACTGCTGTTGCTCGGATTAATTTATATTTTAATACGCAGTCATGTATGCTAGGGTGGAAAATATGAAATGTGGAATTTCCATGCGAGCTGCTTTCAATTCAACTTTGGGAATTCTTCTTTTTTTGTTTTTAATGGCTGTTCAGTTGGATATGTTTGAAAATATTTGCTGTATATCATGATTTCAAATCTTCTTTTATATTATCGTATACTGATTTTTCACTTCAATTAATTTAATAAATATTATTAAATACAAATATTTATGTTGGAGGTATATAATATAATAATGTAAGTGCAATGATTTGAACATACATAAGATCACGCTATATGCCATTAAATAAGGTAGAATGAACTCTTAACATATTCAATGAACATTTGCATACTGTCTTTAAAAGTTTTAGCTAATACTGAATATTAGTTTAGCTAAGCCTTATTATCAAAAAAGTTGTTATTTGCAGAAAGTGATTTGGATTAATTTATTTCTAGCATAGTAGCTTATTATGGTAAATCAATTTACATGACAACTATCAACACGCGAAATGAGTGTTTTTTGTCTACAGAACGCAAAAGACTTTTGCATGTAGGAAGCAAAAGTTTTTTGCATCCTGCAATTTTTTGATAGAAGAAAGGCTCACAATTTAATTTTTTTTTTGCTTAGAAACAATACTTCTATTCTTTAACAAAATTTATATTTAATGTTCCAATTGAGTAATTATTCATATTTTTCCGCTTGAGGAAGCTAACTGGTGTACTGGAATAGTTTCTTGAGAAATGCAATGCGAAATACAATGCGAATCCCAATAAATCGCAGAAAAAAATTAGAACGTTTGTTTGATTTCTATTGCCAACCAGCTGTCAATTACTGGTCAGAGAATACCAGATTTGATAGCAATTATATTACATACATTGTTGTCATGGAGACATTAGATGTCACATTAATTAATCCTAAACGTCAAAATTTTCCCATTTCATTATTACTAACTTTGGGACATAGTTTTCGAAAAAAACGTTGTTTGATACTAGATGGCGAAATGCTTTTGCATTCTCGAATACAAAAGTAACATTTCGCAATCTAGAATCAAAAATAACTATTTTCACTACTCTATTAAAAAATTGGCGCATAGTTTTTTTCCAGATTTTTTCCGAGTGCATTCCAACAACATATTAATCTGCACGAGTGTAACACGAGTACAGATTACGTTTTTCTAATGCACGAAACAAAATTTCTTGGATACGAATTAATGCTCGAGGGCAGATAAGAAAATTGTAATGACATCAACACAAAAAGTAAAAATAATTTATGTTTTATATTTTGACATCTAGACGACTTTTTAAATGTCTTTAAATGATTTATAAAAATCGTAAAGGATGAATTCGAGTTAAAACAAAATGTTTCTACATAAAATCACAGAACTAACGACAGAAAGTAAAGTCTGGCAAGCGTCAAACTAGCTTCCAGCGCCATTATGTGCCGTGTTGTAAGACATCATATCTCAGTACATACGTCCTCAGCAGAGTCTTGAACATGGCTCAGCACTCCGAAGCATACGTCATTAATCCAGCACGTTCCCATAGCAACCAAAGCACACACAAACAGTTCTAGCTGCTGTTGTTTTCATGCTATGCGAGCAAAGCAAATGCTGTAAGTTTTACGCTAACTGAAAACCTTCACGAACTTTTTCTAAATCTTTCTGCTAGTAATTGTTTTTCTGTTTTGTTTTGTAGTTTTTTAGTTTTGTTTTTGATGCTTGGTGAAATGATGGTGTAATCTGTGTATGGCTGGATTATGTCAGACTCCGGTGGAATGAAAAGGAGGAATTATCATTTTTCTACTTTCTTTTGGATTCCTTTTTATCATATTTTCTCGAGGTTTAGTCTTAAGTTTAGTAGTGCAATTTATTCTCTTGTAACTAGTTATATTTACATATTTTCGTACTTTAATTTTACGTTCTTCCAACAACATTCTTCTCAATTTCATACTCATTATCATACAGACAATCGTAGCCCAGTGGATAGAGCTTTCATCTATTAAGATAAAGCTCGCGTGTTTAAATCTCGCTGGCCCAAAAAGAATATTAGATTTTTATAAAAATTATTTTATTAATGAAAAGTTTATTTGATTTATAATACATGAAATAGTGTATTACATAATAAGTCAGGAAAGTGATGTTTTACTTGACGAATCAGTTGTTTGAAGTACGAGGCCGTCGGGCCGAGTATTTTAATTCGCTGAATCAAGTAAAACTTGTATACTATTTTTTCTGAAATCGTTCATATTTATATTTTATCAATATAATTAATAATAAATATTTCAAAATGTTTTTTTTTTTTTGGTAAGAATCATATTGGCAGCAAACTACATATCCAAGGTGATAACAGAAGTTATGTGAAAAATCTATTGAACATATTTGTGTTAAAAGTAATATTGTTGACAGAGAAGATTTCTTTATAATGTTGGAAAATATAGATGAAAATGAGTATGAGGCGGTGTTTTCAAGAATTCCTCCTGAAATCTTAAAACAAGTAACTGCGGCTGTTCAAAATTTATTACCGAGTCCAAAGATTGATATGATAAAGAGTATGACATTTTCATTGATTGGAAAAAGTACATAATTTGACAGAAAATGTGCTACTTGCTTATTTTATTCACTTAATCTCCAAGTAATTTATCGATTTCAACAAATAATTTACCTTTAAATTCGCCAGTGTCATGCATAAATTTTAGTAACTTAAGCAATTGTATATTTAGTATTAACGTTATTTATAAAAGTAAATAAAGATCTTATTAAATTTTTTAGTTATTTAGTTTCTTTAATTGAGTCAGGTAAAGTACTTTCCTGACTAGTCAAGTAAGTACTTTACCTGACTGTTTTGCAAATGTTTTGGTAAACACTTACTTTCCATACTAAAATGCGACAGGAAAGTAGGCATTCTCTTGACGATTTCAGAAAAAAGTAATTTATTATAATAATGACAATGATAAAAACAATAACTTTTATTGGTTTATTTGTTTCGTTATTTCATAACACTGATGATTTAAAAAAAATTACCAGTAATCATTTTCGTCATTTTTCCGGTTCCAGATAGATTACAATTATAAATATTAGTGTCAAATAATACAGAAATTTTTCCTATACATCTTTTCTGATGTTTAATAATTAGGTAAGCAATAATTGAACATTTCAAAAATAACAATGAAATCGCTCACGATTCACCAGCCTATATATATAACATGCCGTCAAACATTAGGTCACTTAAAAATCTTAGATTAAACTAGGACTCGAACTCAGGATCTTCCGATTGATAGTCAGAAGATGCACGAAATAAAATTGATTCAGCCCTTACCGGGATTCAATGGCGCTGATGGTAGCAATCGGAAGGTGCTGAATTCGAATCCAAGTTAAATCCATGATTTTTAACATTAATAATTGAATTTTAATTAATGTCTGTAATTTCTAGCACTAAATGAGGTAATCTACATATGTATTTGAAATAGAATGCATGGACGCCATGTGAAATATGATGGTATAATAATTTGGGATTAAGTTCCTGTTGTGCAGTAAATTAGTTGACGTAAAGAACTTCCGAATACAATTACCTATAGATTTGATAAGCTTAACAATGTAGCACTACATATATGCAATTCCGTTTGACTTGTCCAAGTGAAATAGATCGTAATCCATATGCAATTCGACAATTGAACATCATGAATTATTCACAATTACCTCCACATCCTGAATTATAATTCAATAACTTCCCAGAAACAGACACCCGTTCACAATCTATCATTTCATCTCACATTCCGCTTCAATTCATCGCTTCCTCACTGGTTACCACTGAGTGACGTCATGCCGTCGCGACGTTAGCGTCTCTGCAGGGCCGGCTTAACATAAAATCAGAAAAAATCACTTCTTTGTGGACCGTGATCAAATAACGCGATAATATCTTTATTTATTTGTTTGTGCGTCAATAATTATTTGTGTATCAAGGGAAGAAAGTGAGACATTTCTTTTCGAATATACCAAAACAAAGGATATAAAGAACCTGAGAGGAAAATAGTATATTATTCAATGAGTAAGTAATATAAGCTATTACTCAAGAGAATGAAGTTTGCAACACGAGCCGAAGATGAGTGTTGTAAATCATTCGAGTGAGTAATAGCTATTACTTGCAAATAGAATACTATACTTTATCTACGGCAATATGTTATTATGTACTAAGATTTGACAATTATTTTTTTTATGTTACATTATGAATAAGTCAGATTGCTTAAATTTTTTGTTTTATTTTTATTTAATAAATATTAACAATACTTAACATGGAATAAGTAGCCCATAATGACGATGATTTATATTTTACATTTTCCGAAAAGGAATTTACATTTTTGAGTATTCGCCAATCCATAAAAGCTATATAAACTTGTTCATACTTTTTTTTTATTTTTCGGGCTGTAAATTTAAGAAACGTACGTGTACGGCTTCTACAATATCTGGTGGAGTACAAATTTCACTTTGTTCGCTTTCAGAATCCATAACTCACATATATAATCACACAAATTACAATATTATTGTAAACAAAAACGTTTTAAACCAATTTTGACAGATAATTAACAATAGTACGCTTCACTGTTTCATAGCATACTTAACGAGCGGCAATTATCGTTATTTTTTGATTGGCTATTAAAGTGTTAAGTAATTAAAATTCAGACGTGTGATTGGTCGTGAAGTGTTGAGTAATGAATTATTACTTAACACTGTCAATAATGATTAGTATTACTTATCATAAATTTCATAAGTAATGAATACATTATTTAATAAGAGTAGATAAATATGGTATCTTCACTAGGAATAGAAAGTATCACTTTATTCTCTCATTTGAGGGTAGGATAGTAGTTTATATAACAAGGAAGTATAGTTAGTTTTTATTTGTCGAGAACAAAGATTGAATCCTGAGGATCTAGCCCAAGGAATGCAAGCGCTTGAGGTACATAATGACTCTTTTCTCACGAGTTACATACAATATTTAAATACAAACTGAAAAATTCATTATTTAACAAAATAAACCTGGAATTGCCAATGCCCTTAAATTACTTTCTTTCCTTAGAGAGTACTTGTAATTTTTATTTCCATCGAAAAATAATGAAGCACATTATAGTATGTTATGCACCAAGGGAGGGAAACAAGTGTGAAGTTGGCAAATCGGGACGTAAGCGAGGGCTGAAGTCGAGGTTTGTCAACTTAACACAAGGGATAATCGCTCCCTCCCGTGAGGCATATTATACTTTTCGTAACAAGTGCACAAAAATTACCATCTTATCAGGACAAATGTCAAATATGGGTTGCGTAACTAGTTACCTAGGAAACACTGCAAACAGCTAATAATCGTAGTCTCTAGGGAGAGAAACATGTCCCTAGGAGAGAAACATGCTACCTAGGGAGAGAAACATCCTAGCTAGAGAGAGAAACATAATGTTTCTCTCCCTAGGAAAGAAAAGCAGTGTTTCTCTCTCTTAAATTAGGGAATAAGAACGTGTTTCATGTGCATGTGCTACGAAAAGTAATTATTTTGATATGAATAAAGTTGATATAAAAAAAAATTCTCTTTATGAGTATTTTGTAGTTATAACAAGTAAGTACCAATTAATTTTCTTTAGAAATTGTTCAAGATAAAGATGCTTTGTTTATCATCATGAAAGTTGCACAAAACTTGCAGCAGTTTCTAAACATCAATACACTCATCCTTTAGCGTACATTCAATCTACATATTCTTCATAAACATATTTTAAACCATCAAATTAGGCGACGTATCTACACGCCAAGTAATAATAGTTCGTAACGCAGCTCGTTTCCTTATTCTTTAAGAGCGGCACAGCGCAGCGGAAAAACTTAGACATTTAGATTAGATCACGTTCGACAATTTTCCGCAAACTTGTGAAACTTGTGTGCAAATTTTCCGACTGTTTTCTTTTTGCTGGAATTTTTTACGCTCGGGTTATGCACGAAATGTAATTCGCGAAGAACAATAAATAAAACAGCACGATTGTTCATTTCTTCCACAACGCGATGTAATATGCAAGCTTCCAGGACCGGCCTCAATGCGTAGAACACACAGAAGATACTCCTTTTCACGATCCTGTTAGAAATTAACATTTTAGTTCCTCATTTGCAAAATGAAAGTCTCTTTTAGAATTCCTAGAGAGAAAAGTAATACCAACTAGAAAAATCATAGCAAACATCATTGAATTTAAATAACAACAAAGTTATTTAAATTGCTATTGCGTAGCTTTTCATTTTTTTCGGTAGATGGCATTACTGGTTCGACAGAACTTCTCATGTCATCTTACCGTTTGTTAGAGATCTTATTCTCCGCTGGCACAGTTCTTCGTCACCAGCTTCTTCACATGAACTTTGTTCTAGGTGAAGAAGTGAGTTATACCATGCTGATGAGCTCTAACAAGAGCGAAACGCGTCCATGGTTACTAACTGTGCTGGCCGGCCTCTGACGATGCCCTCATAAGGTGACTCGGAGGCTGAATTTTGTGAGACTTTGCCTAGAGTTTTATTTAATATTTTTTATCATTGAATTTATTTATATATTTATGTTACGCTGTACAACAGGAATTTAATCCCAATTACAGTACACCGAGCCGCAGTGTAGTAGTTCATATAATTTTTAGCTTGAGTGCGATTTGAACTCGGGATCTCCGGATTCGAATTCCGTAACGCTATCCACACCACCGTACTGACGGATAATTGCGCTAATGCTTATTATGGCCGTTTCTATTCTATCGTTATGTCGTCATTTTTGTACAGATCTAGAAAGTCAAGTAATGCCATCTATTGATTTTTATTTCACTTAAATGAAAGTGACCACGCTGTCAATATTATTAGATTGGGTTAGGTTGTATCATTTACGACATATCTCGTTAGAGGCGCTAATTGACGTGCCCGCTCTATTGGTTTGAAAGTAGGAATTTTTACTTTACAATTATTTGGTATTTGAACATTTTTTTTCTACTACCGTTATTAAAATGTCATTAACGTGCTGGTTTATATGACGCTAAATAACATTTTCGTAACACATGCTCAAGAAACACGTTCTTATTCCCTAATTTTAGAGAGAGAAACACTGCTTTTTTGCCCTAGGGAGAGACACATTATGTTTCTCTCCCTAGGTAGGATGTTTTTCTCCCTAGGTAGCATGTTTCTCTCCCTAGAAACTACGATTATTAGCTGTTTGCGGCGTTTCTTAGGTAACTAGTTACGCAACCCATATTTGACATTTGTCCTGATAAGACGGTAATTTTTGTGCACTTGTTACGAAAAGTATAATATGCTTCACGGGAGGGCGCGAATATCTCTTGTGTCCCTCCCTTGATGCATAACATACTATTAAATTACATGTTGACAAGCCGTTGCTTCTAACGTTTTAGTTACGGCTTGAGATATTAAGCACGGGGTGAAGATAGCTTCAGACATCTGTCATTGTAACTGAACTTTACTTTTAAAATAATTCATAAAATTTAAAATTGTTTTGTTTTCTTAATTTGCAATCGTAGAAAAAGTATAATATATGACTCGTTTTATAAACTCTTTAGATACTCTTTTTTACGACTAAAAAGACGTTTATAAAATTTATTCCATAATATACTATTGTCGGACGTTGCCAATAACAGCATTCAATAAAGTAGTAGTATACTTCATGCAGAGAATTGCGTACAAAAATATTAAGATTTTTCGACAGTAAACTTCATTATAATGTTTCCGCATTTCATACTTATCAGAAGTCACACTGCTTAATTATTCATATCTTTAAACAAAAACAATGAAATACAACAGCAATATAATATATATCGCGCGAGAATTCATTGTAACGTTGCCGTGTTGTGCACTCTAGCAGGAACAACTGCAACGCTGTATCCTGTGTTGCGCTCATTCCAGGACGAATGTCCTGCCGCCTCCTGCTTGCATTTTCCAAGCTCATTGTCAGAGCACTATAGGCGAGACGCGAGATAAGAGCGTCAGCTTAACACAGTATTTATTTTACGCCCTCAACAAAGGATTTCAACTTTTTGCCTGAAATCTGAATTTGTTGAAAATGTTTTTGTTTTGAGAAACGGTGTGTTCATTATTTGTTCTAGTTTGAAACTAAGGGATTTTAGTTCGGGTTTATTGCGGCTAGAAATACTACTTTTGTTTTAAGCTTTTCTTGACATCAAAGCCATCTAGATAAATAAATAGTATGAAGCATATAATTACTTAATATTAGGTGGCTCAGTGGAATCAAGTCGGCCTGTGTATCTTGAGAACCCTGGTTCGATCCCACAGCCGACAAACAATTTTCACCAATTTAAATCTACCCCTGTGACTCCCTCTCCACTAACATCTTTGGGGGCCGTGATTTGACGGCTGGTAACCGCACTTCACGCGAAAAATATATCGCTTACCGAAATCTGCTTAGGCAGAGTGCCACATCCAGGAATGGGTAAAAGGCGTGATGATATATTTATTTTTATTTATAATTACTTATTCTGGAATAAAATCTTCCTGTTATAAGAATTTTCAAATTCATTCCTATAATTACAGGATTCATTTTGGTAAATATTTGTTAAATATTAGCATTTTGTAAACAGGTCATATAATATTTATTAACTGGCAGGGTTCGAAGATATATATCGATCGATATATATCATGATATTTATTTTGATATATATCGTCATATTTTTGCAATGATATATATCCATTATATAAAAATATCAAATAGTTTTTGTGATATAGCCTCCGGAGAAGTGAAGTTTTTCGAATTTTTCAGTTTTTCTACATTTCCGAGGCTATATCTCGAAAACTAAATGTGATATGAAAACGCGGTCAACGGCATTAATTTTCTCGTGCTTAAGTTAACTTATAAACATAGTTTCAGCGATTTTTATTTTTTTTCAATTTTCCGCCAAAAAAATCGCAAAAAGCAGTTTTTTAACATTTAACCAGAAGTCATATGCATTTGTAGATTGCACCACTGGATTCAGTGGGTCAAAATACATATGTATGTAAATTTTCGTTTTAATAAAACCTACGATTAAGGATTTTTGGTAAAATTGAATTAAAATCTGAAAAAACCAAAGGGGTACCCCTTAGGAAATAATTAAAAATATTAAATTGCTTAAAATTGTATGAAAATTTGCTTATAAGTCAATTCGGACACGGGGAATTCAACGCCGTTGAGCGCATTTCCATATCTTGTTTAGTTTTTGAGATATAGCCTCCGGAAAAGTGAAATTTTTCGAATTTTTCAGTTTTTCTTCTTTTCCGAGGCTATATCTCGAAAACTAAATGTGATATGAAAACGCGCTCAACGGCATTAATTTTCTCGTGCTTCAGTTAACTTATAAACATAGTTTCAGCGATTTTTATTTTTTTTTAATTTTCCGCCAAAAAAATCGCAAAAAGCGGTTTTTTAACATTTTCTCGAAAACCAGAAGTCATATGCATTTGTAGATTGCACCACTGGATTCAGTGGGTCAAAATACATATGTATGTAAATTTTCGTTTTAATAATCCTACGATTAAGGATTTTTGGTAAAATTGAATTAAAATCTGAAAAAACCAAAGGGGTACCCCTTAGGAAATAATTAAAAATATTAAATTGCATAAAATTGTATGAAAATTTGCTTATAAGTCAATTCGGACACGGGGAATTCAACGCCGTTGAGCGCATTTCCATATCTTGTTTAGTTTTTGAGATATAGCCTCCGGAAAAGTGAAATTTTTAGAATTTTTCAGTTTTTCTACTTTTCCGAGGCTATATCTCGAAAACTAAATGTGATATGAAAACGCGCTCAACGGCATTAATATTCTCGTGCTTCAGTTAACTTATAAACATAGTTTCAGCGATTTTTATTTTTTTTTTAATTTCCGCCAAAAAAATCGCAAAAAGCGGTTTTTTAACATTTTCTCGAAAACCAGAAGTCATATGCATTTGTAGATTGCACCACTGGATTCAGTGGGTCAAAATACATATGTATGTAAATTTTCGTTTTAATAATCCTACGATTAAGGATTTTTGGTAAAATTGAATTAAAATCTGAAAAAACCAAAGGAAATAATTAAAAATATTAAATTGCATAAAATTGTATGAAAATTTGCTTATAAGTCAATTCGGACACGGGGAATTCAACGCCGTTGAGCGCATTTCCATATCTTGTTTAGTTTTTGAGATATAGTCTCCGGAAAAGTGAAATTTATCGAATTTTTCAGTTTTTCTAAATGTGTACAAAAACTAAAATTAAAAAATAAATATCCAGAAAGTGATATTTATCTGATATATATCCTATATATCAGATATTTTGATATTTATTATAAATATCATGATATTTACGAACCCTGTTAACTGGTAATCTTAGTCTTCCAGCCTTTGTCTATTTTGACTAGGCCTTGTTTGACAGTATTAAACATGTCAAGATCGTTTGGAAATCCTATACTTAAAACACTACAAAATTGATCTCTTGTTCCTGTCAACTTATTTCTGGTTTTCGTTTCGTGAGGTCTTGACATTATTATGTTCTTCTTTATTCTTTACTAAAAGAAAATTTCCTTTCACGAATAATCCATCAATCTTCTCAATTTATTTACTTTCACAGTCGTTTTAGGGAAACTTGTACCTCGTAAAAATCGGTTGCACTCGTCATGAATTATTAAATTAAATAAACCCTTATTATTTCATAATTTTGCACAATCACCCCAATATTTTAAGAAATAAATAGTTAATTTACTTATTTTTAACATATACTTCTTTAATACAATATATAAAACAAAATTTATTGAAAAAAAAAATGGTCATGTATATAATATATATTTTAGGGTTAAAAATTTAGTTCCTCGAATCATTTATTTAAAGAATTTTTAATAAAATAAGTCAGGAACGTTTGACAGCAGGAAGAATGTCTATATAAGCAACAATTTATAGAATGGAAGCATTGAAGAAAAAAATCTTATAAATCTGTTTTTTCTATGTTGAAAATCTTGTTTAAGTCTGGTGAATTCAGGGTGAAATACATCATTATCCGCATATTATTCGCGTCTAATCTATCGAAGTAAACCACTCAAAAACTTACGTTTCCCAATCGGCCACAAGCGCAGTTCTAATCCGGAATATGAGATACAGAGACATCTATAAAACCGCCGAAGAACTGCGGTTTCAGGCATCGAAACGAGGCCAAATGTGTGCTATCTTAAAGGGGATGAATTCGAACCATGACGCCGCGGGGCGCGAGCCGACAGGGGAGTTAACGCAGACGGCAGTTTAGGCCATTAATCGTCAGCGAGGAGATTAAAATACCTCTGAGAAGACTCGAACCCGCGACCCTCTGACTCTCTCCCTCGCCTGCTGTCCTACCCGGAACACTCACTCTCTCTCTCTCTCTCGCACCCGGATCGATCGTGCGAGCTTTGCTAACGGTGCAATTAATAATAAGATGTATTCTGAAACGGTTTGGACTAATTTCACTGTTTGAATAGAGCGAGGAATTTCGGCTTGGTGATACTGGCTTTTGATGCGTGAAAAATGGGATTTTTTTCTGAATTTCTCAATATAAATTTCACAAATTTTTTCACTTGTTGAAATTGAAGTTGGATGATTTTGATTAAATTAAGTTTAATTTATTGAGCGATAAAAATTCTAGAGCGCAAACCTTGGATTCCTTTCGTTATATTAAATTTTATTCTGGTAGTGGTTGCGGCCGCCATTAAATGGGATTAGTTTGATGTTTTTATGCTTCTTTAAAAATTTCAACCCTCTTTTGCCTTCAGTCCTTCAATTACTTTTAAATACGCAAATTGCGTTTACACTCAACAAATTTACTTCGCACTTAATTTACAAACATAAAATGAACAACAGTATATTGTAATACTAGTGAGAAAAGGGTTTAATTGCTGTCGCCCGTGCTCCAATAGTACGTGTTTTTCAATGGCCCTTTCCCATGTGTATGCATATGCACGAACCCCCGAAACATTCACAGAACATCTACTAACAGATTCATAAAATATCAGTTCTCATTAAACATTTCTCATTCCCGAAATCCACCTTGCGCAGTACACCCTCAATCACATCTATCATTCCCTCGTATATACCTGTTTCATAAATATTTCACTTACACTCACTTCTCTACCAACAAAGCTATAAAGAAATGAAGGAAGTATCGGCCTGCCCTTGTTATGGAAATAAATTCTATACAATTGCAGTTAGACACTCTGTAGTAAAAATTGAAAGTAAGTCAGAAATATGACAAAGGAAGAGATGGCCGCTATGCTCTTGTTTTCACTAAAACACTATCATATACCGGGTGTCTGCTTTTTTTTCCGAACATAGGAAATTCAATGTTAAAATTTTCATTTAGCGATATCTCTTTACCTATACAAAATTGTACTGAAGAAAAATTTTCAGAATGAAAAACTGCATCCATAGAGTATAAGTTTGTTGTTCAGAGCTAATATTATTAAGTTGTGTGATTATTAAAGGTAATCATACCTGTAGTTTTTGACTAAAGTTAATTTATATTATGACGAACCCGGTTGTCAATGCCTATATAGGAGTCTCTCGGAACGAAGCTACGCTTAGACACTGTGACAGAAAAATTCAGTTGACGCCATATTTCGAACACAGGTGACGTGGTGTAGCGGTTAGCATATCTGCCCGGTATGCGGAAGGTCCCTGGTTCGAATCCAGGCGTCATCAGAATTTTTCTGTCATAATATAAATTAACTTTGTTGTTCAATTGTTTCTTATGTCCGAGTTAGAAGAATAATTTGTTTGTTGTGTCTAACAGTATTTGACATATTGGACATGAATTGGAAGCTTACTCTAATTAATTTATTTATTTATTTATTCGAGCATTTAATTTAATAATAAAATTAATTATAGCAACTATTATTTTCTTTTTTCTACATAATCTAGACAAATAAATACCTATTATTAAGTTATCTAATTTGTTTTATTTCTCATGGCACTCTGATAATTGCTTTAAAGCGTGTATTTTCTTTTGCTTCTAACTCGGATATAAGAAACAATTGAACAACAAACTTATACTCTATGGATGCAGTTTTTCATTCTGAACATTTTTCTTTAGTACAATTTTGTTTTAAAATTAATAGGTAAAGAGATATCGCTAAATCAAAATTTTAACATTGAATTTCCTATGTTCGGAAAAAAAGTAGACATCCGGTATATATATGATCAGTAAATAAATTATTAGATAAGTAAGAAAGGGAGTGTCTGCATCTTTTGTTTAAATGTTAATTTTACATAATTATTACTTATTTGACCTAATTCAAGAAGTGAAAGAAATGGTAAATAGAATACAGCTTATATCTTACGTTGCTATAGTAACCGTGAGTTATGAAAATATGTGTATACTGTATTGTACTTGCATAACAACGACAAGTATTATAGTGGTTATTACAAAAATGTATTTGTTTAACATATTTAATTAAATTCTATTATTTTCTATGCTCTAATGTATAATTTATTCCTCTTTAAAGTTGAACGAAATTTGAAACCTCAAACAATTAATTAACTATGAGTTTGTTGAAATTTGACCAGCCCGTATATGCATTATTCCAGCGCCTGGTTTTGCAGTTTCGCGTATGTTTCAGCAGCGGTCTGGTTGCCGGCAAAAACTATGTGCTAAGCTCGATACTATCGCAAAGTTTCAAGCTGGCAAAGCTTTGCACATGCACCTTTGTAAATTACACGATGTAGAAAATATGTTCAAATCATTTCCCTACAAACAGAATTATTTATTTGAGTAGGTATTGCATTCCTGCAAAAGAACTCTGATTTTCATACGTGTGTACAAAACTATCAAATATATTGTGTTGCCACGAAATGTATTATTTTGGAAAATTATGTAGGACGAGTGGCTTTATAAAATAATATGTTTTTTTTTCTTTCATTCTTTCTAGTAAACAATCTAAATATTTATCAAATGTTTCTAAATTATTTAAGGGACAGATGTCGCTAAATTTTTTTATTTGAAACAATTTTCAATAAATGAGTTAACTTGCTTAAGGTATTGTAGAAGAAGAGATTCATATCCGGAATATATTGGTATATGATGAGTGTAAGAAGTTAGTCATCAAATGAAAAATTGATGAAATTAAGGATAATATATTGCGTGGGCGATCTTGGAATAAATAGACAAATATAACTGAAGCTTGATTACCTGAATGAAATATGGAGTAAATATTCATATATAATACAACACGTATTATTCCTTTCTTATCTTTTTGATTCATATTCTGTTTTTACTATAGAGTGTCCAACTACAATTGTGTGGAATTCAGTTTCAAAAACAAGTGCAGAAAGATACTCCCTTCCTTCCTCATCTTTTTGTACTTCATTTTCATTTTTTACTATACAGTGTGTAACTGCAATTGTGTTAAATGTATTTTTAAACAAGCGTAGGCGATGCTACCTTCATTTCTTATAGATTCGTTGTTAGAAAAGTGGGCGTAAGTGAAGATTTACGAAACAGGTGTACAGGAGCGAATGGATGGATGTTTGTTGCGTGTTGATGGATTTTGGTTGTGAGGAAAGAAAGAGTTCGTATGAAGGAAGTGTTAATGTGGTCGAATGAGTATCGTGTGTCAGGATGAGAATGTTGACGGGTTTGTGCTACTCCATTTAATGGGATATAGCGTGATGTTATGTATTTATGTGTATTATGGGGTAGGTGGCTCAGTGGTATCGAGTCCGCTTGTGAATTTTAAGAACCATGATTCGATCCCCACAGCCGACAAACAATTTTCTCCAAATTAAATCTACCCCTGTGGCTCCCTCTCCACTAACAACTTTGGGGGCCGTGATTTGACGGCTGGTAATCGCACTTCATGCGAAGAAATATATTACTTACCGAGATCTGCTCCGGCAGAGTGCCACATTCAGTCGTGGGTAAAAGGCGTGATGATATATTTATTTGTTTTATCGAATATATTGTGCTGCCACGAAACGTATTATTTTTGAAAATCACGATTCCGTTATATAATCTATTAATATTTAAATATAAAATATATTAATATTTAAATACAATACAAGTATTTTCACATCAATTTGAACATTTAACTTTGTATATTTCCTCAAAAGTTTCTAAATTATTTCAAAGAAAAATCGTTTAAGTAAATTTATCTTCCATTTTTATTGCTATACAAAGATGTAAATAGAATGTATATATTTGTGTTGACAAAAATCTTGATATTAAGATATGGTTTCTCAGCCTTTCGTGCGAGTTCGTTTCATTCTTTCTGCCTTCGTGTATTTCCGTTATCCTTGCTTCTACTGCATTAGAATTCTTATTCTTCTCCGTAGTTACACATCGACACAACGGCCAAATTCTTTGATGGCGCGGTGGCCGAGCATGTTAAGGCACATCTCTTAACATACTGTGACGTCACCCGAACCGAGGTTCGTCAGTTCGAATCCGCCTGTCGACAATGTGTGATTTGTCGTAAAATATAAAATACAGTTACATGTAGAGCTAATATTATTAAGTTGTGTGATTATTAAAGGTAATCATACCTGTAGTTTTTTACTAAAGTTAATTTATATTATGACAGAATTTTTCAAAAACTACAGGTATGATTACCTTTAATAATCACACAACTTAATAATATTAGCTCTAAGCTTGGGTATGATTCCCTTATAATCAAAAACTGTGTCACTGTAGACGAACCCGGTTGTCAATGCCTATATAGGAGTCTCTCGGAACGAAGCTACGCTTAGACACTGTGACAGAAAAATTCAGTTGATGCCATATTTCGAACACAGGTGACGTGGTGTAGCGGTTAGCATCTCTGCCCGGTATGCGGAAGGTCCCTGGTTCGAATCCAGGCGTCATCAGAATTTTTCTGTCATAATATAAATTAACTTTAGTCAAACAGTTACATGTATTTATCACACTCGGGCGCTATAAGCTAGTCACTTATACGCCTTAAATAATATAGCATTTGACTACGAAAACCGGCAGTACGGCAGTGTAAAAACTGCGGCTCGGTGTGCCCAGTAGGCCCAGGCCTGATTTGGGTTGTTGTGCCATCAGAAGAAGAAGAATAATTTTAATTTGTCTCTGTAATTTATAAATAATTTGAGAGAATCTAATATATGCATGTAAGATCGATTTTTATCAAATTATATGATGCATCGGTGTGTGATAACTGTAAAGTGTGTGCTATTTGAAATGGGATGCACAATAATGTACCTTGTTACAGTTAGATTAAAATAAAGGATAAAATGAACATTAGTAAACAAGGACTAGACAAACACATGCAAATGATGTGCAGAGTCCTGTAGATCCGCTTGCATTGAACATAGTAGAAGTGCAGAGGCGGTACAGTCCCGCACAGAGACTCGTATAATCGAGTTCTGGTCTTGAAACGTTCACAAACTAATTGCATTAACGCGGACAGCTTCGCCATGAATTCTGATTCGCTGTCGCCTATTAACAAACGGACAGCCGTGATGTCGGTCGAAGTTACGCCACTTAGACGTGCGGAAAGTCGCTAATATCGAGACCACTAAATGACTTATCATCCTACTTCTACAAATGACAAAATGGCCGTATACTCAGATAGATCTTAAATGAGGAAACTATAATTGCCCTCATTTAGCAAATGCCTTGTATTCACTTATATTATTTAATCAACGAAGTACCATTGAATATTTTTTGTCCTGCAATTAATCTACGCCAAACATTCCTATCCTGATATATCCTCTACATACATAACATCTTATTTCTCAACCCTGTCAAATAAAAAAATTCTCTCAATTTAGGGAAGAAAATGATAGTTTTCATCTCTAAAGATGAAAGTAGTCTTTTGCCATACATTATTTTGCAAACGACAATTTAGAAATTTAATTATTATTTTTGATAGTTTTTCAGTTTTGAAGTTTGTTTGAAAACGTTTACAAATATCCATTGATATGATTAACCACTCGATTAGAAAAACTCTCTTTCTACTAGAATAGGTGGCTAATGTCTACTTTCGAAATATGAAATAAATGCAGAAAAGGTTACATTCTTTCATGGTCACATAATAGTTATATACTTGAGTCAGCCTGTGGATCTTGAGAACCCTGGTTCGATCCCCACAAACGACAAACAATTTTCACCAATTTAAATCTACCCCTGTTGCTCCCCCTCCACTAATATATTTGGGGGCCGTGATTTGACGGCTGGTAACCGCACTTCACGCGAAGAAATATATCACTTACCGAGATCTGCTTAGGCAGAGTGCCACGCCCAGTAATGGGTACAAGGCGTGATGATATATTTATATTTATTTATTTATACTTGGCCAGCGTAGTAAATTAAGTTTTACGGGCGAAAGTATATAGGGCGAGACTTCATAATCCAATAAGCCCAGTAAAAATTATTGCAAGCGAGTCGCTTTAAATTTTATTTCCACCTTCAAAGTGTTTTTTTTTCTATTATTGTTTTTTTAGTTTATTAAAAAGATATATTACATTTTGTAATCAAACGTTTTTATAGCTAGACGTTGTCATGATGTTGTGCTCATTATAATGAAAAACCAAATATTGTCAGTGTCAACAGTGTCATGAATTCTAGAAATTCTTCTTCTTCTGATGGCACTACAGCCCAAATCGAGCCTGGGCCTACCGGACACACCGAGCCGCAGTTTTTACACTGCCGTACTGCCGGTTTTCGTAGTCAAATGCTACATTATTTAAGGCGTATAAGTGACTAGCTTATAGCGCCCGAGTGTGATAAATACATGTAACTGTATTTTATATTTTACGACAAATCACACATTGTCGACAAGCGGATTCGAACTGACGAACCTTGGCTCAGGTGACGTCACAGTATGTTAAGAGATGTGCCTTAACATGCTCGGCCACCGCGTCTGTGAATTCTAGAAATAAATAATTTTAAATTATGCATTAAATGCAGGACAAAGACTTCGAAGGCGATTTTCTTCTAGTTCAAGTAAATATATACAATATTTCAGATGCTGCAATAACTTTTAATTAGCTCGCCCGTAAAAATTAATTTACAGTGCTGATCATATAAATAATTATTTCAACTGAAAACAACGGGCTGATTTGACATTATTGGCATTCAAGGAACACCTACATAAAGAATAATAAATCTTATCTAAATTTCTAATTTCGCTCCCTTAATTTCACCAACATACATCGTTCCACATGTCCAAACTATCTGAACTAAATAGTTATTAAATCGAATAAATATAAAAGTTAATAACTTGTAACAAATCATGTAAAGCTCACGATATATGCCAAAAATAATTGCACATTTCAAGCTCGAAATGACATCGGCAAAATATTTCCCCATTTTCAATCTTGAAATTTACTGGCGTTCCCCCCTTTCACATGTCCGCGTAATTCACAAGCAACATAATTTATATGTAGATGCAATGGAATTCAAAATCAAAAATATCGATTCAATCGAAAATTTGCTTTGATTACTTGTTCGAGTATAGGTACTACGTGACCGCATTGCAGATATTAAATCCCCTGTATCATTATCGAACTTAATTCAATATTAAATTTTCAATTTTTTACTAATCAGAAAAGTACGAATTGGTCATTAACATTTTTACTCGGGTTTGACATTAATATGATTACGAATTGTTGGTACTAAAACATAATTTCGACTGTGGTTTGGTTTTTGTAAAAAGAAAAAAAATTGTACGAACATGTGATGAATCATGTTATATAATTAAAAAATCTGATGTGAACACCACATGACTTCCTTGTACGCGTATTAAACTATAGATATTTTTTTAATTGCACATATTTGACATTAAATCTTTTATTTTTTGTTCTAATCCATTGCAAACTTAATTTTTCTTAAATCAAAAAATATATAATATTTAAATTTAGATATCTCGTTCATGCAAAAAGCTAATTTAAAAATTTTATTATCTAAAACTTTTATTTGCAGCATTTATTTCTAAAGTTAAAATAAAACCTTTTTTTTCAAGGAAAACTGCAGCTTCATGTAATGTGCCACTTCCGGTTAGTCTATTTTAACCAAAATCTATTATGTTATTTCCATTGATTTAGTAGTATTATATACCAAATTTGGAAAGTTTTAAATTATATTTGAATATAGTTTTTCATGAAAATCTATTATAGGCTTCAAGTAAAATACCACTTCCGGAAGTTATATAAGGACCAAAACGGGAGGTGCACAACTAGATGTTATAACAGTCCTAAATACAAAATTTTAACTTTCTACGGCTTACCGTTTTTGAGTTATACGAGATACGTACGTACGTACGTACAGACGTCACTACGAAATTAGTTAAAATGGATTTAGGGAGGGCCAAAATACGTATTTCCGTAAAATACTTCCTTTACTTCGTACAAGGAAGTAAAAACTAACATTTTATTCTTTGTTGTTTCAGATGAAATCCTGAAAGCCTCGCTGAAAATATAAGGTCAGTAACTATATAAATTATGCATGCGAGATACATACGTACGTACGTACAGACGTCACGACGAAATTAGTCAAAATGGATTCAGGGAGGGCCAAAATACCTATTTCCGTTGAAATCTGAGAACCGAAAATTTTCGCGATTACAATACTTCCTTTACTTCGTACAAGGAAGTAAAAAGATTTGCGGTTTATGTTCGACCTATTACTAGCTAAATTTGTTTTGTTAATGAAATAATGCATCTCACTAAAATTACTACTAATAAAATATCAAACTAAACATTTGTCTAAGTCTCACAAAATTGGCCAGCCTCTGACGATGCCCTCATAAGGTGACTTGGATGCTGAATTTTGTGACTTAGACAAGTGTTTATTTTGATATTTTATTATTAAACCTAGTTTCACCAAGTGAGCATTCAAAGACAATTAATTTTGTCTTTGTTGTATTATATTGTAAAATTTTCCATAACACGTTTTGTAAGATCACATATCAGACTTATATTGATAAGAAATGTTAGAAGGTAAAAAATTGCGCTACTTGTATAAATATAGCTTAAAGTATATGTGGTGACAATAAATTAAATCAACAATGGCTATTTTAAATAACTTGAACGCGTTGCTAAATTAACTTTGAGTTGGAAAAGGCTGACGTGAAAGTAGAAATACTTGGTGAATTATTTCAAACAAAATAATCCAAGTTATTCACTGAATTATTAACACTTGAGAAAATTTCTTGAGTTATCGCCAAGAATTTCCAGGAGGAATTCAGCAAGACCAGTGCGAAGACAGCTATCGATTGACTATTTGAAAAATGTCAATTCATCGACATTTTTAAAAGTTATTCTCGGCTACTTTTTCAATAAAAGTTCATATTTGAGTTGGGTTCAATATAGAAACACATTTAATATTAATTACCGAGATCTGCTACGGCAGAGTATTACACCTAGTAATAGGTAAAAGGCGTGATGTAATATTTATATTATATATTTAATATGTAATAGCTATTTATGAAACTAGTAAGGAAATGAAGGTTATTACCTTACGCATGTGAAATTTGCAGAAAGAGGCGTAGCCGAGTTATGTAAACACATAAGTAAGGTAATAACCTTATTTCCTTACTAGTTTCATACAATATTATTTCTACTTCCGTTCTAATAAATACAAAAGAGCGTTTTTGAAATTATGAAATTTTGACATATTAATGACAGTTATAAATTCAAAAAATAAAAGAATAACACATCACAATTCGTCTACCAAGATATCTAATTTTTTTGTGTTGCTATGTTACCTCATTATTTCACTAGTTAAATAATGCAGTTCATTACCAAACTCAAATAAGTGAAATAAAACGTCTATTTCCTGACGGAAGTAGAAAAAATATTTTTTTACAAAAGATCGATATGCACAAACCCTTAAAATATTCACTGATCAATTGTTCATTAAATTCATTCTACAATTAATTCCTTTCGTACAAGCTTATTTATTTTTTTCACTTCAATTTTTTCATACAACCCTTCAATCATATTCAGTGTATGAAAATATTTGATAGAAAAACATTATGAGTTTGTTTGTTATAAAATATAAATAAATATATCATCACGCCTTTTTACCTATTACTGGGTGTGGCACTCTACCGTAAGCAGATCTCGGAAAGTGATATATTTCTTCGCGTGAAGTGCAGTTACAAGCCGTCAAATCACGGCCCTCAAAGATATTAGTGGAGGGAGAGCCACAGGGATAGATTTAAATTTGTGACAATTGTTTGTCGCCTGTGGGGATCGAACCAGGGATCTCAAGATCCATAGTCCGACAAAAAATTTGATTTTATTTCGTGGCTAACACTATTAAATTGTAATTTTGTAAATTTTCTTTCATATTTAATTTCTGCCATTATAAAAGCATAGGAAATTAAATTAGCTTATTTATTTCGATACAGAATTTCAAGCTCTGCAACTTTTATTTTTGAAGTATTTTTGTTTAAAATAATTTCGGAAACAATGCGCACGGAAAAACTGTTTTCTCAAATTAAACAACTATAACCTGCTATTCGTGACTCATCCGGTATACATATACCGTAAGTGATATATTTTGCGCGAAAATTGAGATTACCAGCCGTTAAAATACGATCTCCAAAGATGTTAGGGCTAATTTTAATTAAGCTTAAAATTTTAATTCATCAAATTCATCTTCACCTATCCTGACTCACCACTTTCGCTTCACTCAGACTTATAATTCCTTAACAACAAAGACAAAATTAATTGTCGTCCATACACTTGGTGAAACTAGGTTTAATAAAATATAAACTAAAGTCTCACAAAATTCAGCCTCCAAGTCACCTTATGAGGGCATCGTCAGAGGCTGGCCAGTACAGTTAGTAACCATAGACGCGTTTCGCTCTTATTAGAGCTCATCAGTATGGTATAACCCACTCCTTCACCTAGAACAAAGTTCACGTGAAGGAGCTGTGTGACGAAGAACTGTGCCAGCAGAATTTTGTGAGACTTAGCCAAGTGTTTATTTTATATTTTATACAAGCAAATGTATTCTTCACACTCAGCATCTTATATCGGCACTTTGTAAATCTTTTCCAACAAAAATTCCTGGATTGAGAGCTTTTAATTTAAATCTAGCTTACACCGAAACAACTGCCAATAAACATGGCGGCCGTATAATCATGATGGTGTTCCGGCGCGTAACAGTGAGTAACGGAGGCATTCCTCCGCGATAAGATGAAATAAAGCAGGTAGTGGAAGCGGTCTGGGCGAATTCCGGATATCGCGTACCGGAAGTGTAACGAGGTAGGGAGGAGGCGTAGACCGGATACACTGTGTTTATTTATGCCTCCCCGGTTGGCATATGTTGGCGGAAATATATGCCAACTGCGATCTTTTATGTCGAAAAACAAATTCGTTACAGTGCACTTCAACTAAGCTATATTGATTCGCAGTGAAGCTCGCTGAATATATGAATAAATAACTGTGTTTAAATTTACTGCTATGCCGTCACAGTAGACGGACTAGTTTCTATTTTTTGTTTTGTTTTAATAAGTCCGAAGAAGGACTTTAAACAGTAGATGAAATCTGTGCCAATCGGAAAGTTCTATTTGTAAAAGGCGAGTAAATATGTCATTTATTTTGAATTCTATTTAATCACTACTGACCTTTTATTTGCTTTGATATATTTACATATTTCATGAATACATTCATACTCATATATTTTTTATTTTGTATATAATTGGAATTTTGTTTCATATTACATTTATATATCATTGCAATATTGAATACTCCTGGTTTCAAATTCAAATTAAATTCAATGTATAGAAATATTCTATTTATGTATGGAATATACTCTCTATGCATGTAGTATTTTACTAATATACATTCCCCGTGCAAACGTCTACGAGCTGGGCGACCTAGAACATGAAGAGATGACAATTTTGTTCTTTGAGAGTTTTTTTACCTTGTTTTACATTATATTAATAAATGTATTTCTCAAAATACATATGCAAAAGGGTAACCTGAATACAATGCTGAAGTCGCCAGGTTCGTAACTAGTTTAGTTTTTTTTTTTAACTAGAAATAAGTTACAGAGAAACAAATCAAATTAGGCAAAATTTAAACAAAAAAATTACATTCCCGAGCCTATATCTCAAAAACTAAACAAGTTATGAAAATATTCTCAACGCCATTAAATTCCCCGTACTTTATTTGACTTATAAACTAATTTTCAGCAATTTTAAATTTTCAAATATTTTTCACTTAAATTTTATCAAAAAACAGTTTTTCCCTAATATCTCAAAAACTAGAAGATATGCGATCTTTAAACCTTCACCGTTGGATTCAGCGGATTGAAATACATACATATGCAAATTTTCGTAAAAATATTCGAACAAGAAAAGAATTTAGAGAAGAAAGTCTGAAATTGGCTTAAAATTGAAAAAAACCCAAGGGGTACCCCTTAAGAAATTTTCAAAAAATTAAATCTCTTCAAATTTGCTAAAAACTTGTTTATAAGTCAATTTGAACACGAGGATTTCAATGCCGTTAAGCGCATCTTCGAATTTTGCTTATTTTTTTAGATATAACCTACGGAAAGTTGATTTCATTAAGCCATTTTTTACATTCTGTACCACCAAAAATATATTTGCCAATTAAAATCAATAAAAATATTCATACTTTTGAAGAAAGCTATGAAGAATTCAATAAAGAAGTATTTAAATCCATATCTATTCAAATTTTTCAGATAGTTATAAATTGGGCAAAATTTAAACAAAAAAATTACATTCCCGAGCCTATATCTCAAAAACTAAACAAGTTATGAAAATTTTCTCAACGCCATTAAATTCCCCGTACTTTATTTGACTTATAAACTAATTTTCAGCAATTTCAAATTTTCAAATATTTTTCACCTAAATTTTATCAAAAAACAGTTTTTCCCTAATATCTCAAAAACTAGAAGATATGCGATCTTTAAACCTTCACCGTTGGATTCAGCGGATTGAAATACATACATATGCAAATTTTCGTAAAAATATTCGAACAAGAAAAGAATTTAGAGAAGAAAGTCTGAAATTGGCTTAAAATTGAAAAAAACCCAAGGGGTACCCCTTAAGAAATTTTCAAAAAATTAAATCTCTTCAAATTTGCTAAAAACTTGTTTATAAGTCAATTTGAACACGAGGATTTCAATGCCGTTAAGCGCATCTTCGAATTTTGCTTATTTTTTTAGATATAACCTACGGAAAGTTGATTTCATTAAGCCATTTTTTACATTCTGTACCACCAAAAATATATTTGCCAATTAAAATCAATAAAAATATTCATACTTTTGAAGAAAGCTATGAAGAATTCAATAAAGAAGTATTTAAATCCATATCTATTCAAATTTTTCAGATAGTTATAAATTGGGCAAAATTTAAACAAAAAAATTACATTCCCGAGCCTATATATCAAAAACTAAACAAGTTATGAAAATATTCTCAACGCCATTAAATTCCCCGTACTTTATTTGACTTAAAAACTAATTTTCAGCAATTTTAAATTTTCAAATATTTTTCACTTAAATTTTATCAACAAACAGTTTTTCCCTAATATCTCGAAAACTAGAAGACATGTGTTCTTTAAACCTTCACCGTTGGATTCAGCAGATTTAAATACATACATATGCAAATTTTCATAAAAATATTCGAACAAGAAAGGACTTTAGAGAAGAAAGTCTGAAATTGGCTTAAAATTGAAAAAAACCCAAGGGGTACCCCTTAAGAAATTTTCAAAAAATTAAATCTCTTCAAATTTGCTAAAAACTTGTTTATAAGTCAATTTGAACACGAGGATTTCAATGCCGTTAAGCGCATCTTCGAATTTTGCTTATTTTTTTAGATATAACCTACGGAAAGTTGATTTCATTAAGCCATTTTTTACATTCTGTACCACCAAAAATATATTTGCCAATTAAAATCAATAAAAATATTCATACTTTTGAAGAAAGCTATGAAGAATTCAATAAAGAAGTATTTAAATCCATATCTATTCAAATTTTTCAGATAGTTATAAATTGGGCAAAATTTAAACAAAAAAATTACATTCCCGAGCCTATATATCAAAAACTAAACAAGTTATGAAAATATTCTCAACGCCATTAAATTCCCCGTACTTTATTTGACTTAAAAACTAATTTTCAGCAATTTTAAATTTTCAAATATTTTTCACTTAAATTTTATCAACAAACAGTTTTTCCCTAATATCTCGAAAACTAGAAGACATGTGTTCTTTAAACCTTCACCGTTGGATTCAGCAGATTTAAATACATACATATGCAAATTTTCATAAAAATATTCGAACAAGAAAGGACTTTAGAGAAGAAAGTCTGAAATTGGCTTAAAATTGAAAAAAACCCAAGGGGTACCCCTTAAGAAATTTTCAAAAAATTAAATCTCTTCAAATTTGCTAAAAACTTGCTTATAAGTCAATTTGAACACGAGGAATTCAATGCCGTTAAGCGCATCTTCGAATTTTGCTTAGTTTTTGAGATATAACCTACGGAAAGTTGATTTCATTAAGCCATTTTACATTCTGTAACACCAAAAATATATTTGCCAATTAAAATCAATAAAAATATTCATACTTTTGAAGAAAGCTATGAAGAATTCAATAAAGAAGTATTTAAATCCATATCTATTCAAAATTTTCAGATAGTTATAAATTGGTTAAATATTGATATAATCCAATAATCTAATAAAAACAAATCGTTACCGAGAAGAATTAAATAAAGCAAATAATTTATTTATTATTTCGAGTTTTGTACAACAAAAATGACAAATATTTAGTCGGAATATTGTAGGATTATGTTCATGACAACATTTCAGCAGGATTTGAAAAAGGAGTCTGATAAAACGCAGCAAGTTGATAATATATCCAAAACCATCTGCATTGAAAGCATCTATTTAAAACTTTAGAGTCATAAAATCCCCTAGATATTTTAATGAAATTCCCTAAACCGTAAAAACCCAACTCGTGTCTTAACATTGGACAGATTTAGTCCAGGTTTAAACATAACGGATATTCATTTCCCCAGGATTAAGCTTAACTATTCGGTCGTGAAAAGTTTTAAAAACCTTTATTTGTATAAAATATTAAAAGAATATTTAAAACGTCTAGCTTTGCCACGAAAATAAAGTATTTTAATTCTTTTAGAACAAAATTAATTAGTGTTCATTGAATCCGTCAAATCATGCGGAATTTGCAACCGATTCCAAACATACATAATTTTAAAGAAAACTTGCTTAATTTACTCGTACTTACATATATGATATCATGCTAAGTCTTATTAAATGGAGTAGCACAAACCGTTGCAATATTCAGTAAACAATAATAGGTTTATCCAGAAATTAATTCGAATACTGGCATAATATTTTTACTTCATTCATCCTCTTATCTTCAGTTTCAGTAACATACATCTGTTTTACCAAACTTTCATTCGACATACATTCCACACAGCCAAAGCATGGCAACAAATTTAATTCTAGTAAAATATTAAAATACATTTTTTACGACTATGAAAGAATGTTCACTATTTTCACTAATATTAGTACGCAAAGTACGTGATTTTTTCATCACTAACACTATTATGACAACGCGTATTTTGCACTCAAGTGCGCAAAATGATAATTTCGCACATGCTCCCAAATTATTATTTTTTCACGTTCCATTACCAAATTAATATTATTTTCGTAACACATGCACAAGAAACACGTTCTTATTCCCTAATTTTAGAGAGAGAAACGCTGCTTTTCTCCCCTAGGGAGAGATATATTATGTTTCTCTCCCTAGGTAGGATCTTTCTCTCCTTTGGTAGCATGTTTCTCTCCCTAGAGAGATGTTTCTCTCCCTAGAGACTACGATTATTGGCTGTTTGCGGCGTTTCCTAAGTAACTAGTTACGCAACCCATATTTGACATTTGTCCCGATAAGACGGTAATTTTTGTGCATTTGTTACGAAAAGTATAATATGCTTCACGGGAGGGCGCGATTATCCCTTGTGTGAAGTTGGCAAACCTCGACTTCAGCTAAACGTTTGACAGCAATAAATAAACAAGATTGCCAACTTCACACACGGGAATAATCGCTTGTTTCCCTCCCTTGATGCATAACATACTATTTTGGCTGTTTTCCTTCAATTTATTTGAATAAACTGTTGTTAATATTTCGTGGGCGAAATTCTTAGTTTTTGGCGCGTTTGAATGGCTTTTTTATCTCGACTAAAAGGGAGCTTCTCACGCACAACAAAAAAAAAACACTCATTTCGCGTATTTAATACAAAACTAACTAATAAAATAACAAACTAAACACTTGTCTAAGTCTCACAAAATTCAGCCTCCAAGTCACCTTATGAGGGCATCGTCAGAGGCTGGCCAGCACAGTTGGTAACCATAGACGCGTTTCGCTCTTATTAGAGCTCATCAGTATGGTATAACCTACTTCTTCACCTAGAATAAAGTTCACGTGAAGAAGCTGGTGACTAAGGACTGTGCCAGCAGAGAATAAGATCTCTAAAGAACGGTAAGATGACATGAGAAGTTCTATCGAACCAGTAATGCTATCTACCGAAAAAAGCAAAAGCTACGAAATAGCAATTTAAATAAAAAACAAAAATTAATTTTGTCTTTGTTGTTTTTTACAAAACTAACTGTTTTGCTGGAGGTGCAGATTTATTGTTACCATTTAATAAAATCAAAGACAATATTTAGTTCTTGTTAAAATAAAGTACGCATAATAAGTCATTCTACATACGTTTGTCTGATTATTTTGGATTCCACTATAATAATAATAATAACCTACCATAACCCTAACGGGTCAACGGCCTTTCATTATACGAAAAAAAAATGCATTAATTTTAATTTACTAAACATATTGTATTTCAGAAGAAGCTACTGTAATTAGGATAAAGTTACGAAATAAAATGTAATATTAAAATAGCAAATGTATCAACCATAACCAAAGTGAAAATCTATAAGCAAGCAAATCCCGCCTTCATCAAAGACGAGAAAATGATTCAAAGCTTAGACGATGTTGTTTCCACCGCTCCGAATTGGCAAAGTTTAGTTGTTTGCTGTAGTTAGTGTTAATTCTCACTCGGGGAGCGCGTTAACTAGACACGGCGCTGTGCGTCGCGGCGCTCGTAGGCGCGGGGACGGACGTCGCGACACCGCACAGCCACACCGGCAGGGACACTTTTAGCAGATTCTAATTTATTGTGGGTTTCAGTGCCTCTGAAACGGTGGAGAGATTTACTTGATGGTTTTATTCGTTCTTTTGGATGGTTTTTGTAGAACGACGAACTTTATAGAGCAAAAATTTTAAATATATTTCAAGCTGGTTTCAAATTAAATTATTTTACCTTTTTTTCTTCCATTCTTTCAAGTAAACAACCTAAATATTTATAAACTAAGAAACAGATGTTGTTTAATTTTTTATTTGTAACATTTTAGTAAATGAGGTAACTTCCTTAAGTAATGGCAGAAGAAGAGATCATGTCCGGAATATGTTGGTATATGATGAATGTGAGATTGAAAAGAATGTTGTAAGAAGACTGAGTGTAAGTCGGTTATCGAATGAAAAATTGATGAAATTGAAGGCAAAAATTGTGTTGTAAATAAATGAATTAACGCTTTATTACTTGAATGAACTATGGAGTAAATATTCATATATAATATAACACGTGAGTTCAAAATTTTCGAACATATTGTGTTGCCACCAAACATATTATTTTGGAAAATTACAAGTACGACGAATGGTTTTCTAAAATAATATTAATACAATATATTCAGATAATTTTGAATACCCGTGTTGTATTCGTTATGATTATATAACAAATAAGAAAATGAACAGGAATCGTTCCATCACAAAATAACACCAAAATTACAATTGAAATATATTTTTTAATGTTATAAATTACTTTAGTTTGTTGAATAAAATTTAAAAAACTGATTATACCATGGTGTCAAGGGTTTATTTATATGAGGTAATCAAGAAAAATTCTAAATTATGATTTTATTATGAGTTATATAATCATCAACCGACAAATTTTATTCCACATTAAAAATTACCTCTGTGGTGCCCTCACCACATTAAAATTACCCCTATAATTCTCGCTCCACTAACATCTTTGGGGATTCGTGATTTGACGACGCAAAATATATCATTTACTGAAATCTGCTACTACAGAATGTCACACTCCATAATAGGTTAAAGCCGTGAGCTTATATTTATTTAAAGATGCTAAGTGAGAGAAATAAAAAAGCTTGTATGAAAAGAATTTTGACTGTAAATGACGCTAAAGTGATGTGTTAGTATAAAAATTATTTGCAAGATTAATTTTGCAAGGATTCATGCTACCTCATTTCATGGAATGCGTAATGTTATTTATATATTATTTATATAAACCGATTTTATTCACATATAAACTCGTTTATTCTTAAAACTTCTAGATTCGTTCCAAAATAAAAATTACAAATAGAAAAAATTAACTAAAGTTAATTTATATTATGACAGAAAAATTCGGATGATGCCTGGATTCGAACCAGGGACCTTCCGCATACGGGCAGAGATGCTAACCGCTACACCACGTCACCTGTGTTCGAAATTTGGCATCAACTGAATTTTTCTGTCACAGTGTCTAAGCGTAGCTTCGTTCCGAGAGACTCCTATATAGGCATTGACAACCGGGTTCGTCTACAGTGACACAGTTTTTGATTATGAGGGAATCATACCCAAGCTTAGAGCTAATATTATTAAGTTGTGTGATTATTAAAGGTAATCATACCTGTAGTTTTTGACTAAAGTTAATTTTTCTGTCATAATATATATTAACTTTAGTCAAAAACTACAGGTATGATTACCTTTAATAATCACACAACTTAATAATATTAGAAAAAATTAATTTGAAAGTAGAGAATACAAAGATTGATTAAGGGATGAATATTATGAATAAATTAAAGGGTTCGTGCTCCTCCATTTGATAGGATATAGCTTTTCTTTAAAATGATTTACAAATATTTGACAGTGGAAATTTGTAAAATTTATTAGAAGCATTTTGATATTGATATAATTATACAACATGGTGTATATACTTTCGTCTTTAGAAAATACGTTTTTAAGTATAATTAAACGAAATAAAAGAAGAAGTATTTCAAAGGAAACAACAAGTAAACAATGTACCTCCATTTTCTAATTAATTCCAGTGATTACTAATTCATAAATCCTGAAACATTTGCAAATTTCTACAGTAAAGTATGCCTGATGGTTAATTTGGTTCAAATATCCAGCATCATCCGTCAAAAAATTCATAAAACCCAGCGATAATTCAAGCGATATAGGGTATCTTCGTTCATAAATTCTATCTACAAGCAGTAAAAACCAAGTGAGGCTCGGATCGTGGGTTTAGATGTTATCACGTATCGAGGATTCCGTTTCTTTCGTATAGGAGAACCTATTAGTGTGTGTAGGATCCTGGAATCCTTTTATAGGACACGCTAGAGCGCATCTGTCATTCTCTAATATCCGATTCTTCAATGCTCTTCCTTATTGTATTGGTTCCACTGTGTCTGCGGCAAGGAACTCTTCATTCTATTGGCTGAGGTGCACGCTTCAAGAGAGATCGACTCTCTGACAACACATTCATTTATTTTTAACTTCTGTGGAAACTGCGTTTTACTCAAACTTGATCATTTTTAAGAGGTACTTTCAATCAGTCGTTATTTTTTCACACTTCTGTCATTTCTTTCTTCCATTTTATTACAAACATTAGATTCATCCTGAAATTAGCTTGATCAAACAATCATAACCTGGTACAACACATTTAACTTCATCCACATTCATATTTTTACTTCCTTGTACGAAGTAAAGGAAGTATTGTAATCGCGAAAATTTTCGGTTCTCAGATTTCAACGGAAATATGCATTTTGGCCATCCCTGAAACCATTTTGAGTAATTTCGTCGTGACATCTGTACGTACGTACGTATCTCGCATAACTCAAAAACGGTATGCCGTAGAAAGTTGAGATTTTGTACTTAGGACTGTTATAACATCTAGTTGTGCACCTCCCTTTTTGGTTATTATATAACTTCCGGAAGTGGTACTTTACTTGAAGCCTATAATAGATTTTCATGAAAAACTATATTCAAATATAATTTAAAACTTTCCAAATTTGGTATATAAGACTACTATTTTTCCTTGCAAAAAAAATGGTATTATTTTAATTTGAGAAATAAATGCTACAAACAAAAGTTTAGAGAATTAAATTCTGCGTCTAGCACATTAAGAATTTTTTAATTAGCCTTTTGCATAAGCGAGATATCTAAATTTAAATATTATATATTTTTTGTTTTTTTTTTAAATTAAGTTTGCCGTGGATTAGAACAAAAAATAAAAAAAACGATTTAATGTCAATTATGTGCAATTAAAAAAATATCTATAGTTTAATACGCCTTCAAGGAAGTCATGAGGTGTCCACATCAGATTTTTTATATAAGCTTGCCTCATCTTTCGTTCTTTAATTTTCATTTCATCTCTTTTCGGAAAGATGCAAAAATTTTCAATTATGACATTTTCAGTTAGTCATTTATTCTCAAAATATTCAAAATATCTGCAACATTCTTCTTAATTCAAAAATATAATTTATATTATTATTGAAAGAAAAAAAATGCGTGAAAACATTGTCATACACCGACAATTTGTAAATATTTGTAGAGGAATTAAATGAAAATTCCGATTAAATGGAAAATCCTCTTGTCTCTTTTGTTTCCATTTTCGTTTTATCTTTCTTTGCAATCATCGAACATCATGTAAATACAGTAACTTGTAAAATACGCAAATGAATATTTTCGTTTCAGTGAAATCGAAATTTACGTTAAAATGCATTGGAACCGACGAGCACTTTGCCAAATGAAAATTGTACAAAGTTTTTAAAAGGCTAATAACTTTGACTTCGCTTATTCGTCCATTATAATTAAAATGCCGTAAGGGATACGTTACTTCCCGGATAAAGAGGTGGAACAATTCCAATATTTCCTGCCTGATGTCTGCGCCATTTTGGATCGAACGCGAGCCAGAATTGCGATAGTGAACAGAGACGGACTCTGGTTTATGCAAAAATATTGCCATATATGCAAAAACAGTGTTTATTTTATATTTTTTATTAAACCTAGTTTCACCAAGTGTATGGATGACAATTAATTTTATCTTTGTTGTTATTTAAATTGCTATTGCGTAGCTTTTACTTTTTTTCGGTAGATGGCATGGCCTGTTCCACAGAAGTTCTCATGTCATCTTACACGTTTGTTAGAGATCTTATTCTCTGCTGGCACAGTTCTTCGTCACCAGCTTCTTCCCGTGAACTTTGTTCTAGGTGAAGAACTGAGTTATACCATACTGATGAGCTCTAATAAGAGCGAAACGCGTCTATGGTTACTAACTGTGCTGGCCAGCCTCTGACGATGCCCTCATATGGTGACTTGGAGGCTGAATTTTGTGAGACTTAGCCAAGTGTGTAGTTTATATTTTTTATTAAACCTAGTTTCACCAAGTGTATGGATGACAATTAATTTTGTGTTTGTTGTAAGTTATATATATTTAAATCAAAGGAGTTGTATTTGAAAATATACTTCATGTTTCCTTGGTCACCATGTCAAATGACATTTCCATCACTCAATTTAGTGGTGATAGTAACTATTTTCCTAGTCAGGGAAATGCCATTTTCACAAGTAATGTTGAAAAAACAAAATTACATTCTTCTCTAGGGAGCCTAAAGATGAAAAGTATTATTTTCTTCCCTCAACTGAGGGTAGCAAATTTATTTTTTTGAGATAAAGTCGTGAAAATAACAAATTCTACGTCGAATGAAAGACTGATGAACTTCAAAGTGAAAAATTGCATGAACGGCTTAAGAATAAATTAATTTTAGTGCAAATTGACTGAGTGTATAATAGATGAGACGGGCTTGTATAAAAGGAGTTAAGGGATGTGGATAGTATGAATTAGATACTTAAGAATATTTAGCAGGATGAATTTAATGAAAAATGTGTCAAAGTTTCGTAATCATTTTTGTAAGTGGTTCGAATATATTGTATATATTTTGAGTCCACTCCTGGTAGACCAGTCGGAGACAGAAATACTGAAATACTGAAATGCTGAAATACACGTACGATAAGGGCATGGCATACCTATATTTTACGACGACAGCTGAAATTAAATTGATGTTCGAAATATTTTGAATTTAATGAAATACGCCATGGAATGGCATTAAATTCACATTATCATATTTATATTGTTATACTAAATATATGCTTATACATGCATATGATCGTCTATTTATTGTTAAATGCTCGATACAATTTAGCACCGTTTTGCATATTATTTATAATACCATTTAGTGCAAAATGTTACTTTACATATCACATTAAACTTACGACTAGTGTTTTACTATAATTTATATATGAAATAAATCCGAATCTAACAGTAAAATTGAGAACGCGAGTTTGATTCCCACAACCGACAAAAATTATGGCAATTATGTTTTGTATTTCATGCATAAAAATATGTATATTGTTTGATTTTTCATTTTATATTTTTACATTCCATATAGTAATGTAAACATCAATAGATTTATTTCAAAAATAATTATTAATAATTTATTTGGTTAATAACAAAAAGGATCGAACCGTAATGAAACCGTAACCGAAAACCGTACCGATATTCATCTTTTTATGAAACCGTAACCGAAAACAGAAACCTATATTTTTCGGTTTGAAATATGGAAACCAAAACCCGAAACGAAAAATTAATTGGTCCTATAACCGAACCGATATTATTTCAGTTCTAGTGGGTATGCAGTGGGCTTGCGATTCTTGAGGACCCGAGTTTGATTCCCGCAACCGACAAACTGGCTTTCACCAATTTAATATTAACTCCTGTGGCTCCTTTTCCACTAACAACTTTGGGGGCTGTGATTTGACGGCTGGTAACCGCAGTTCACGCGTAAAAATATATTACTTACCGAGATCTGCTCCAACAGAGTGCCACACCCAGTAACGAAACCAAAATTTATAATTTAAAAAATTCGAAATAAAACCAAACCCTTTATAATATTTTTAAACAAACTGGAACCGATGAAATTTTACTGGTACAAAAACCGTTTACCGTAACCGAATCTCAAAATGTTTCGGTTCAGGTCTCTGGTAATAATAAAATAATTTCACTCTTCTTACTAAAATCTGCTCTAAATAAAATTATAGAACACTGCATCTCAATGTCATGCACGAATTAATTGTTCTAACTGGTTAGAAATAGTCTGCCATCTTAGTTGAGTGGTCGCGTCGATACATCTGTCAGTGTGAATTATTTCTGTGATACTTTTTCGTTTAATGGCGTAAATATTTGCGTATCGGTCCTAAAAATATGCAAAATCGCGATATAAGATGGTGATGGACCTTGTGATGTATATATTTCATCTGTAGATTAACAATAAATGTCGTATTTTAACAGTGAAAGTTACAATTAGAATTGTGTGTTTTGTGTTACAGTGATAGTGCCAGTGTTAGTGTTCCAGGGAATTTCAGTGCCCCGAATTGTTCCTGCTCATCGAGGGAAGGCAGGTCTTGGCGTCAACATCGGTGAGTCACATGTATTTTTGCTCCAAATAATCTTGAAACAGGTATTTAATTTAAGTAGCTTACCATTGCTATTTCCAGAAATTTTAAAATGACGAATTAGCGAACAATTTATATTTTAAAATTAAATTAAAAAATCAACACTAGGTTAATTTCAAATAATGTAAAGTTTATTTTACAATACGTATTTCGGTCGACTAGACCATCATCAGGTGAACAAAATAAGAAGAATTTAATTTATATTTTCATGTTTGAAATATGTCTTTTTGTACAATTACTGATGAATAACAATGGTAAAATAAATATATCATCACGCCTTTTACCCATCACTGTGTGTGGCACTCTGCCTAAGCAGATTTCGATAAGTGATATATTTTTTCGCGTGAAGTGCGGTTACCAGCCGTCAAATCACGGCCCTCAAAGATATTAGTGGACTGGGAGCCACAGAAGTAGATTTAAATTGGTGAAAATTGTTTGTCGGCTGTGGGGATCGAACCAGGATTCTCAAGATCCACAGGCCGACTCGATACCACTGAGCTACCTACCCCATAAATAATCTTGAAACAGGTATTTAATTTAAGTAGCTTACCATTGCTATTTCGAGAAATTTAAAAATTACGAATTAGCGAACAATTTATATTTTCATGTGGGAAATATTTTTTTTACAATTTCTGATGAATACCAATGGTAAAATAAATATATCATCACGCCTTTTACCCATCACTGTGTGTGGCACTCTGCCTAAGCAGATTTCGGTAAATAATATATTTTTCGCGTGAAGTGCGGTTACCAGCCGTCAAATCACGGCCCTCAAAGATATTAGTGGACTGGGAGCCACAGGAGTAGGTTTAAATTGGTGAAAAATGTTTGTCGGCTGTGAGGATCGAACCAGGATTCTCAAGATCCACAGGCCGACTCGATACCACTGAGCCACCTACCAATGGTGCGCTGCTTAAATTGAACATCCTGTATACCAGCTATAAGTGTCAAAATGTTTTGATAATACTATAGATTTTATTGGATTTAAGAACGTATATAACCTCGTATAACATCACCATCCACATTTATAATTTCTTTCATGCAAACTCATCTTTCATTTGCGCACCAGTGGTATCGAGTCAGCCTGTAGATCTTGAGAACTCTGGTTCGATCCCCACAGCCGACAAACAATTTTCACCAATTTAAATCTACTCCTGTGGCTTCCCCTTCACTTATCTTTGGGGGCCGTGATTTAACGATTGGTAACCGCACTTCACGCCAAAAAATATATCACTTATCGAGATCTGCTTAGGCAGTGTGCCACACCCAGTAATGAGTAAAAGGCATGATGATATATTTATTTATTAAAAATTGACTTATTTTGTTTGTAATTATTTTATTTATTCATATTAGATGATTAACATCAATAAATGTAAAATAGTGTCTTTTACTAGAAAAACAACTCAGTTATTATTGTATAATTATTGTATTAATAATCATTTATTAGAAAGAGCATATGATACCATAGATTTGGGAATATATTTTCAGTCAAACTTTAAATTTCAAAAACACTATGTTTATATGACTGACAAAGCTTACAGAACATTAAGTTTCATTATACGAACAAGCACCTATCTCAGCCCAGAAACTGTTATTGTACTATTTAATACATTGGTAAGATCAATTTTAGAATACGGCTGCGTTGTTTGGTTTCCAATCACAAAATCTAATATTGATATGCTCGAAAAAGTTCAAAAGAAATTGTTAAGATACGTATATTACAAAGAATTCAAAACTTCACCTGCATTAATTTCATATGTTCACCAAGTCAAAGTATTTGGATTGTGTACTTTACTAAAGAGGCGTGAATTCATTTGTGTATGTTTTTTAAGTGATTTAATTAAAGCAAAAATCTATGTACCAGAATTGTTACAGTTAGTATTATTTTACATACCACATAGACATTTAAGACCGAGACAACAGATTTTTCATTGCAAGGACAGCTGTTCACCTTTAAATAATATTTTAAAGATAATCAATGAAATTAAGAGTGATAATTTTGATATTTATTATATGTCTAAGATACAAATCAAACATTTTATTTTCTCTGATATGTAAATTGTAAACACTTGTTTCATTACTGTGAATATGTAATTGGAAATACTATTTTTCTGTATGTTTGCAGTATAAATAAATATTATTATTATTATTATTAAATACATTAGCTGGAAGCACAAGCTCTGTTTTTGGGAGCACGGTTTTAACATGTTAGAGATAGCTAAAACACCCAAAAACACTACTCTTAAAACAGGCAAAAACAGAGCTTATGCTACCAGCCAATATGTTTAGTAAATAAAAATCGAAGCATTTTTTTTCATATGAAAGGCCGTTGACCCGTTAGGATTATTGTAGGTTATTATTATTATTATAGTGGAATCCAAAATATTCAGACAAACGTATGTAGAATGACTTATTACGCGTACTTTATTATTATTGTCTTTGAATCATTTATGGGGTAGGTGGCTCAGTGGTATCGAGTCGGCTTGTGGATCTTAAAAACCCTGGTTCGATCCCCACAGCCGACAAACATTTTTCACCAATTTAAATCTACTCCTGTGGCTCCCCCTTCACTTATCTTTGGGGGCCGTGATTTAACGATTGGTAGCCGCACTTTACGCGAAATAATATAACACTTACCGAGATCTGCTTAGGCAGAGTGCCACACCCAGTAATGAGTAAAAGGCGTGATGATATATTTATTTTATTTATATAACAAACCATCCAATTATTTCTCACCCTCAATTTCACCAGCATACAACTTTAAATATACATTTCACATGTTCAAACCATCTCCTCTGACTTACTCATTCTTCTAACAATATTCTTCACAGTCTTACATCCCCGGATATTAAATTGAAATTGAGACAATTTCCAGGGTATTTAGTAATAATCTTTGGTAAATCTTCTTAGTTTTTTAGTAATTAAAACGTGCCTTTTTATTTCCCCCACAAACCAAATCTACGTACCGAGCTCACTGAATACTAATTGATCTTAAGGTGCAGACAAAAGCGACCACTATTTAAGTGACTATTCTTGAAACGAAATTCTAATTTCGAGTTTCTCTTATTGGTCTAGAACTCAATTATCTTTCATTGATTTTTCTACCGCTAGAGGACTCACCTTGCCAATATTCTAATTTAGATTGAATTGTACGATATACGCGAAGACGTCTTGTCTGATTATTTTTCGATTTGATGCTAATAGATTTTCTTTAGCTGCAGTACCAATTCGACATTTTTCTATCTATCTAATTTATCAAGAAAATTCGCGGAAATTTGCAACTATTCTTTATTCCTTATTAGTTAGTTACGCGTAATTATTTTTTCTAGCATTTATATTTCAAGTATTTGCACTTAATCACCCTAAAACATTAATTCTTTCCGGACTTTTTTTTCGAGTGCATTTAAATAATAAATAATAATAAATAACGGATGAAAACTGAGTGCAGATTACGTTGTTGAAATGCACGTTACAAAGAATCTCGTATATGAATAAATGCTCGAAGACAGATTTGATAAAAGTTAATATTTTGTTTAAAATAATCAAATTATGAATAATATATCTATGGCAACTTGTATCAACTAAATAAAATTGAGAATAAAAAACAATGTATATAATCACATCCTAAAATTAACACATTATGAAATACATTATTGTATATAGTGTTACATTAAATAAATCGTGCATAAAAATAGTATGTTATGCATCAAGGGAGGGATAATCGCGCCCTCCCGTGAAGCATATTATACTTTTCGTAACAAGTGCACAAAAATTACTGTCTTATCGGGACAAATGTCAAATATGGACTGCGTAACTAGTTACCTAGGAAACACCGCAAATAGCTAATAATCGTAGTACCTAGGGAGATAAACATGCTACCTAGAGAGAGAAACATCCTACCTAGGGAGAGAAACATAATGTTTCTCTCCCTAGAGGAGAAAAGCAGTGTTTCTCTCTCTAAAATTAGGGAATAAGAACGTGTTTCTTGTGCATGTGTTACGAAAAATAATATAGGTTTAATATTTTGTTTACAATAATTAAATTATGAATAATATTTCTATGGCAACTTATATCAACTAAATAAAATTGAAAATAAAAAAGAATGTATATAATCACATACTAAAATGAACACATTATTAAATAAATTATTGTATGTAAAATGTTACATCAAATAAATCGTGCGTAAAAGAAGTCATTTAAATAGAAGTTTTATGGGGTAGATGGCTCAGTGGTATCGAGTCGGCCTGTGGATCTTGAGAACCCTGGTTCGATCCCCACAGCCGACAAACAATTTTCACCAATTTAAAAATCTACCCCTGTGGCTCCCTCTCCACTAATATCTTTGAGGGCCGTGATTTGACGGTTGGTAACCGCACTTCACGCGACAAAATATATCACTTACCGTGATCTGCTTAGGCAGAGTGCCACACCCAGTAATGGGTAAAAGGCGTGATGATATATTTATTTTTTTTATAATTAAACGACTTCTGTTAAGAAATATCCTAGCAACGACAAATAATAAACAATAAACCTTGCAACCAAATACAGCAAGCAGACGTCAAACTGAGTGATTTTGTATATGGTTTTGTCCGTTTTGTCATTATACGCCGTTAAATTGCAATTTTTCAGTCTTATCAGTAGGCAATAATTAATTTCTTGTTGATTGTAATATTCTAATTAGTAACATAATAGCTATTTATGAAACTAGTAAGGAAATGAAGGTTATTACCTTAGGCATGTGAAATTTGCAATACGAGGCGTAGCCGAGTTATGTAAACACATAAGTAAGGTAATAACCTTATTTCCTTACTAGTTTAATACAATAGTTTTTCTACTTCCGTTCTAATAAATACGAAAGAGCGTTTTTGAAATTTTGAAATTTTGACATATTAATGACAGTTATAAATTCAAAAAATAAAAGAATAACACATCAGAATTCGTCTACCAAGATATCTATTGCTATGTTACCTCATTATTTCACTAGTTAAATAATGCAGTTCATTACTTAACTCAAATATGTGAAATAAAATGTCTATTTCCTAACGGAAGTAGAAAAACATCTGTTCAACTTTGCAAATAATATAAATCTGGAAGAGAAGCTACAGGGGTCATTTTAACATGGTGAAAATTGTTTGTTGGCTGTAGGAATCGAACCTGGGTTTTTAAATCCACAAGCCGACTCGATACCACTGAGTTACCTATCCCATTAAATTTTACAATGAAAACTAGTATCCAGCAGTTCGGTGGTATGGATAGCATTGCGGAATTCGATTCCACTCAAGCTAAATATGTATGAACTACCACACTACGGCTTGGTGAGTTCGAATCCTGTACCGTTGGGATTCAGTTTCTGTTGTACAAAGTAACATAAATAAATAAATAAATAATGTATGTGATAGGTAATCAACTAACCTATTGGAGATAAATGATTGCTTTAACAAATAATTAGTATCGTAAATAGTAGAGAAAAGTATTTTCATGGAAATAAATATCGATTTAGCAAGTGAAGTGAGTTCGGTTCTACATTAAACTGTCCATTAAATAATAACTCGATTTCCTATGCACTATTAGTAAATAATAACAATGCGAGAGTTTCCCTACGGGTTCCTACTAAATTGACTTGCATTTAGAGAATCAGCTGTCCATGATTAACAGCAGATTCACTGCGATTCTAAACCTTACGGACCATTTCATATTACTGGGTTAACGTTACGGTTATTATTATAGTTACCGTTTAACGTTTAATCTATTTCATCAGTAATTGTAACGGTAATCACATTTCTTCCTCTTTGTGTCGACATGTTTATAAGCTTGAGAACCATGGAAAAACATCTCTTCTTTCTTCATTTCCTAATAATCAATACGCATACTTGTGAGAATTCACCACACGTCACTGTCAACCAATAGGATCACGAATTTGTTTGAAAATGAACCAATGAAATGTGCATTTCGTCGGAAATTCATCGCTGGTGCAATTGATAACGGAAATACCACTGTTAATAATATCCTTGGTTATGAATAAAATAAATGATATTTTCAATATTTTCATAAACGTCAATTCTACATTGGTTCAGTTTACATTTAATATTCAAAATTTTCATCACTGTAATAGCTAATTAATAATGTGCAAATAAATACCTAACTATTATTGTTAATTAACTCTTGTTTGATAAATTCTCAAGCCGAATACAACTCGTAGTACGAAAATTGACAGATAATATTCATGTCAAAATATTATCTGTTAATTTTCATACTACTTGTTATATTATATATGAAAATTATATTTCCCTCGCTCAATTTAGTTATGATAGTAACCGTTTCCCTTACTAGTGAGGAATAGTATATTATTCAATGAGTAAGTAATATAAGCTATTACTCAAGAGAATGAAGTTTGCAACACGAGCCGAAGGTGAGTGTTGTAAATCATTCGAGTGAGTAATAGCTATTACTTGCGAATAGAATACTATACTTTATCTACGACTATATGTTATTATGTAATAAGATTTTACAATTATTTTTTTTATGTTACATTATGAATAAGTCAGATTGCATAATTTTTTTGTTTTTATTTTTATTTAATAAATATTAACACTACTTAACATGGAATAAGTAGCCCATAATGACGATGATTTATATTTATCAGAAAGTTCGCTAAAATATACTCTAAGAACATTTTCCGAAAAGGAATTTACATTTTTGCGTATTCGCCAATCCATAAAAGCTTTATAAACTTGTTCATACTTTTTTTTTTATTTTTCGGGCAGTAAATTTAAGAAACGTACGTGTGCGGCTTCTACAATTTCTGGTGAAGTACAAATTTCACTTTGTTCGCTTTCAGAATCCATAACTCACATGTATAATCACACAAATTACAGTATTATTGTAAACAAAAACGTTTTAAACAAATTTTGACAGATAATTAACAATACCGCGCTTCACTGTTTCATAGCATACTTACCGCGCGGCAATTATCGTTATTTTTTTATTGGCTATTAAAGTGTTAAATAATGAAAATTCAGACGTGTGATTGGTCGTGAAGTGTTGAGTAATTAATTATTACTTAACACTGTCAATAATGATTAGTATTACATATCATAAATTTCATAAGTAATGAATACATTATTTAATAAGAGTAGATAAAGTTATTTACACAAAAAAACTTCAATCACATCCATCCATACTGTCCAAATGCTCAAATCATCTCAATTTATTTACGCCCACTTTTATAACCACGAATCTAAAAAGAAATAAGAAAGGAAAGGAAACATCAAGTACGTTTATTTTTTAAGTAAATTCCACACAATTTCATTTAAATACTCTAATGTAAGAAGTAAAAAGAAATAAAAATATATCGCTTACTGAGATTTCGTACCGAAGCATTTATTTTTATATTAAGTTTTATCCCCTGTGATAAAAAATAATCATCTTCTCATAAGCATCTTTTTATTACATTTTTGCTTTAAAGAAGGTACCTATAATTAAAAATTCAAATAATAACAAAAGATGTACAGATTATTTTTAATAATAATTGTACAAAAAATACTTTTGATGTCTGCATATTTATCATTATTTTTATGTCTGAAGCTCTCAAAGACTAAAAATAATACGTAGATAACTGTCATTAAAAATATTTGAAGAGATAATGAAACAACAAAGGCAATTTCGTCGACAAACAACAAATAATCATAACGAAAACGTAAGCAAACAATAACAATTTTCATGCGCCATCCTCACAAAAGCAAGACTGTAATCAAGAACATCGAAAGCACCTTAAAAATCGCGGAATTAAAATATATATTTAAACTTCTGTCACCATTCTCTCTTTCTTCGGCAATTCTACCATCGCTGTCTTTTTGTTATGACGTCGGCACTGAACAAAAACACAAAAGAAAATCAAAGGAAGCTTAAGGTTCGCACTGGGCAGACAGCAATCGAACAGCGGACTTATCAGATCACAAAAGACGCGCGTGGTTTATTTCTCTGTGGTCGGGTTTCAGCCTTGGCGTGCGTCAAACGCTACCGACTGACAGATGAAACTTGGACAACTGAAACGAACCGTGAAGGAAGGTGTCTTTCGTGTTCCAGGATCCTTGGCAACAAATTGCAGCAAAAAATCTTTACTATTTGTTCTGAACTATAAAAGAGTCTACTTTTAAAATGTATTTATAAGAAAACAAGAAAATATATGACTTTGATTGTAACATGTATTATGAGTTAAATCTGAATAACGAATTGATTAACAACAAAGACAAAATTAATTGTCATCCATACACTTTTAATTAGCTCGCCCGTAAAAGTTAATTTACAGTGCTGACCATATAAATAACAACAAAGACAAAGTTAATTGTCATCCATACATTTTACAGGCGCGGTGGCCGAGCGTGTTAAGGCACATCTCTTAGCATACTGTGACGTCACCCGAGCCAAGGTTCGTCAGTTCGAATCCGCCTGCCGACAATGTGTGATTTGTCGTAAAATATAAAAATACAGTTTCATGTATTTATCACACTCGGGCGCTATAAGCTAGTCACTTATACGCCTTAAATAATCTGACTAAAGAAACCGGCAGTACGGCAGTGTAAAAACTGCGGCTCGGTGTGCCCGGCCCCTATGTTCCGAAACGAAATGATGGGACTCATCATCATCATACACTTGGTGAAACTAGGTTTAATGAAATATAAACTTGGCTAAGTCTCACAAAATTCAGCCTCCAAGTCACCTTACGAGGGCATCGTTAGAGGCTGGCCAGCACAGTTAGTAACCATAGACGCGTTTCGCTCTTATTAGAGATTCTGAAGATCCTGATTTCGAATTCACTCTATCTAAAAATATGTTAACTACCACACTGCCCCCATGAACCCTGTTCTGTAATTGAGATTAAGATTCAATTTACCTTGATTTACTCGAAATGACAATAAGACACTTTGAAACTAGACTCCTTAGATATAAGTTCAATTCAGACTCCACTATAAGCTATAATAATTGTGATTAAGTATCTGCTGCTATACAGAGTAGCAAATTAATAAATAAATAACTATAGTAACACTGCAAAAAAGAGCAGTAGAATAAACCGTGAATTATAATAATAATGAGTTGAAAATTACAGTTTCGCAAATACTCCAACTGTTAACACCCTTAAGTGCTATTAGGTTGGTAGCAGTGTTGCTGCGTGTCGTAAATATAAATATGTATAAAGCAGTCGTTGCGTAGTGAATACAACTTGGTGGCTAGGAAGCAAAAGTTTGTGGATTCAATTTATCTCAGAAAAATACGATAGTATCCGAATGGTTCCGATTCCATTATAGACTACTGTCATTGGGATTAAGTTCCTGTTGTACAAAGTAACAAATAATAGTTATTTATTGTATAAGTGTTTTATAATAATGCGCAACTAAAACACGAATACAATATAACGTTTTATCCACAATCAAAACTTTTATTCAAAATTAATTCATTTTACAAAATGACATTTTTTAATTTATCAAATTCTAGATACGTGCTGTCAAAAAAAATGCATTACTGTGGCATTTGTTGCTATGACAGGATGTTTGTTTATCGTTTGTTACATTGAAAAAATTATGAATTTGATGAAAAATGGAAGAAATTGACTATTCCTACAGAAGTTTTTGAAGCAACTCGGCGTTTATTGCCAGCGAAGTATAAGGAATTGTATGAAAAAGAGTTTGCTGAATTTAAGAGCTGGAAAGAAAAACAGAGAGTAAGGATAATAAATGAAGAAGTCATGCTTTCATATTTCTATAAAATCAAGAAAAAGTATGCGGTTTCATCAGCGTGGTCAAAGTATTCCATGTTGAAGGCTACCATAAAGTTAACGAAAATATAGATATTTCAAAATATAGCAAGCTGACATCTTATTTGAAGAGTGAATGTAAGGGGTACAAACCAAAAAAAGCAGCCGTTTTGGAAAGACAACATCAAATTAGATTAAACGAACAATGATTTAAGTGTTAATATAAATGTTAATATTAATAAGTAATTCAATAAATTTGACTGATTTTTGTGCATTATTCCTTCATTCTTTTAACAGTGGAATAAAATTACTTTATTCCACTAGTGTATAATTGGTCCTTTTATACAGTTGCAATGAGCACAAATAAATGCATACTATGAGTTGATTGTGAATAAATAAGATTCCGCAAAACAGAATAGGTAGGGTTGTGCCGTGGTCAATTGACCGGACAATTGACTGGTCAATTGACCGTCAATTGGCTAAAAATATTTGACAGCCAAATAAAACGGTCAAATAATCTAAATGACATCTGTTGTTCAATAGAAATAGCTACTTACTATTATTACATGAATATATCTAGTTTGGTATTCTGGGTTCTGGAGAATTTGCTTACTTTACTTTACAAATAAAATAAATACATATTATTTCATTTCATTACGTCTTTTACTTTATTTTCCCCTTTATTTTGAATTTGATGTGGTTTTGTTTATTAATTGTTATTGGTTTTTCATTTTCAGTAATATTGGATGTAGTAAACAGTACTATATAAATAAATTACAATTTTAATTGTGATTTTTATTAAATGTTTCTTGGTCAATTGACCGGTCAAATATTTGACTGGTCAAATGCACAACCCTAAGAATAAGTATCACCTAAATCAAAAACCAATATTTTGACTATTTCATAAAATAATAAGTTCATTTCCAATGCGTAACGAAGTTTTGTAGCTGGTAATACATTTATATTCGTTCGGTTGCTTGCTGCTTAGCGTTTGAACGCTTCTGTAATGTGATGTTAAATAATTGAGTGTTTCTTGGTTCACGTAAGCGAATCAACCGTCGAATGTTCTTGTACTTTTCCGCACTCGTGAGCAACATCGAGTTCGGAAACAGGAAACACCCTCTACTATCTTACTTTCACGCAGCAGGAATAGAGGTGTCAGCACCTTTCTCCATTTTCATGAACTGTTTTCATTATAACATAAATTAATTCTCGATGCATTAATTAAATAAATAAATATATCATCACGCCTTTTATCCATTACTGGGTGTGGCACTCTGTCTAAGCAGATCTCGGTAAGTTATATATTTCTTCGCGTGAAGTGCTGTTACCAAGCGTCAAATCACGGCCCCCAAAGATATTAGTGGAGAGGGAGCCACAGAGGTAGATTTAAATTGGTGAAAATTGTTTATCGGCTGTGGGAATCGAACCAGGGTTCTCAAGATCCACAGGCCGACTCGATACCACTGAGCCACCTGGTTTAAATTTACGGTTGTAGAACCGAAATAATTTGGTTCAGTTACTTTTTCGATTATAGAAATTTTGGTTTAGGTTTTCGGTTTCCATTTTTCAAAATAAAAAATGCGTTTTAGTTTCGGTTTTCGGTTACGGTTTCGTTACGGTTCGGGTTCCTGTATATAACTTCGTGAAGACTTGAAAATTTAAACGGTACCTTCGGGAAGAAATGTATCACTTTCTTCCCTTAATATATAAATAATTATTTCGGATCGAAAATATAACGGAAAGTATTATTTTGCAAATTGTTCAGAGGTAGGAAAATTCCATTTATTAATTTTCTGTCGAATTATTGGAAAATTCATTTGTTCCAAAAATTCAATTCAACATATAATAATCTAACACCAATCAATAAGTAATTAACAAAATTTCATTAATTACAATGCGAAAAGTTTGGAAATCCAAACGTATATTTTACACACCTAACTTCGCTTGAATCTTCTTACAAAATTAATTTAGCTACAAGTCCTAAAATTAGACAATTTAGTTACAAGATCCTGAATAAACACCGCTCTTTTGTAATTCCTGAAGAACAAAAACTTTTTAATTAAATATCGCAAATAATCCATAATCCTTATCCAGCTTGCCGCTTGGCAGAGATGATACCAGACTGATAGAAAAATACCCATCTCATTTTTCCGTTTTTTACGACAGAAAATTTAAATATTTATGGCTGATAGCGTTTAATATACGGCTCTAGGAGACTTGACGTCACATAAAAAGTTAGTTTTGACGTCAAGCTAACTTCACACGGACATCTTGTGGATGTGTGTGTGTCGATGCAGATCAGTGAAAAATGAAAATGTAGTTTTCATGTATTTATTTTGTTCCTTGTCGATAGATTTTTTAAAATATTGGAGCTATTTGTAATGCGCATATAAAATATCGACAGAGATAGTGTCGTTTGAAAGCTTGTTATTGGTGATATATCTTTTAGATTTACTAGAGTTCTGAATATATTTGATCAGAGAAATGGAGCAACACAAATTATTGCACACATAATTTTATGTACAATGATGGATATTCAATTGCCTCCTTTACATACATATACAGGGTGTTTCACAACTTAGAGCAAAAAATTATACGGTATATTCTGTACGACGTGCTGATCATGAAACAAAAATATTTTTTTTTAATTCGAAATATTAAGGGTTGTTAACCTAAAACATTTTTTGTAGTACTGCACTGGATTTGCTTTCCTATTAAACACAATCAATGAAGTAGGTATCAACTACGAAAGAATAATTACACAATTTAATTATTAGCAGTTATTTATAATAGAATTTTATTTAATTAATAACTTTAACATAATCATCCCTCCAGTGGCAGTGGCAACGAAAAAATTTGGACTGGGAAACATGGAAAATAGTTTTGCGATTTAAAAAAAAATTCTATTTGTTTCATGATCAGCACGTCGTACAGAATATACCCTTTAATTTTTTGCTCTAAGTTGTGCAACATCCTGTATACATAGCATCACGCTATATCCCATGACATGGGCTAGTATGAACTCTTGAAACATTCCCTAAACATTTATTCATCACACAATCAGTCTTCACCAGACATTCATTCATTCCTAGCACATCTATGCATTATCTCACTCTCAATTTCACCAACATAGGTACACCTGTTTTAACAATCTTTCATTCGATATACGTTTCACATTTAAAGTATATTTCTTAGCAGCGTAGTAAATTAATTTTTACAGGGCGAGCGATGAAGGAGCGAGCCTCCATAATCCAGTGAGCCCAATAAAAATTAATTGCAAGCGTGCCGCGTATAAAGTCTTATTTCCATCTTCACAACGATTTTTATTAATTTACTTTATTAGTTTTATAAAGAGATACATTACATTTTGCAATCAAAAGTTATTGGCGTTAGAACAATTTATAGCTAGACGTTATCATGGTGTTGTGATCGTTGTAATAAAAAAATAACTACTGTTAGTGTCAACAGTTTCGTATATTTGAGAAATAAATAATTTGAAATAATGGATTTAATACCCGACGAAGATTAATGATAACTAAGTAAATGAATAATTACAAAGCGTAGCCTTGTAAAATTTTACAGACTTATAGAAGAGACCGGTACAATTTTACAATGCACATAAAAAAATTAATAAAAGTTATTACTTGCAGCATTTACAATATTTTGTATATTATCTTGAATCTCAAGAAAATCGCCTTTAAAGTCTTCGTCGGGCATTAAATCCATTATTTGAAATTATTCATTTGTAGAATTCACTAAAATTTTGATACTGACAATAATTGTTTCTTTATTATAACGATCACAACACCAAGACAACGCCTAGCTATAAATTATCTCATCGCCAATAGCCTTTGATTACAAAATGCAATGTTTTTTTAAAAATAAAACTAATAAAAATTAATTAAAAACGCTGTGAAGGTGAAAATAAAACTTTGTCACGGCATGCTTATAATATTTACTGGATTCACTAGATTATGGCTCGCCCGTAAAAAATCATTTACTATGCTGGCCATGTAAATGACTATTACATAGTTTTTAATGCCAAAAGATATATTACACAAAATATTTTTTATATTTATTCACTGTTTTATCATGAAGTAATATTAATGCACGTGCACTATTTTACCCTCTACTGAGTTCTATGTTCTACATATGAAGTTCCTATATAAAGGGTTGTGAACTATTTGCATTAACCGCGGTATTAACATACTGTATATAATATGGTACACGGTAATAACGGATATAGTTTTGTTAGTGGATCGATATTATAATTATTCTATTACTATAGTCCAGAGCTTCTGTGCACAATGTCCAATAAATTGAATAATTTACACAGCATGTTGGAAATATGTGTAGAAATTTGTTAGTAGGGAATTATTGATTACATTGGCTGGTCAGGTGTGAACAGAATTATTCATTAATTTATGGACAAGTCTGAAATTGGAACCTGAACACTAAAGTCTTTTAAACGTGATATCAAAGGAACTTATTTTGAATTTATTTAATTTGCCGACTACTCAAGTAGAAAGTACTACTTTCCACACATAGACGGAAAATTAATTTTTTCTACGATTGCCATAAAAAGTTGACAATTACGCTCTCATTTGTCATCGTAAAGTTAACGAACAAACGAAAAACATCTTTTTTGTGCGTCTCCAATGGCAACGTGCGAAAAAAAATTAAATGCGCGCTTATTTCAATAGTTACCAGGGATACAAACAAAACGGAAACTTGTCATATTGACAGTTGATAGAATGAATTTATTTTCAGTACGTATACGTTTTTTTTAATAATTTGAAGATGCAATCGTAGAAAAAAAATATGTGTGTATCACGAGCGTAAAGTGTCTTTGTCTCTTTTACACTATTGAAGCTCTCGCCTTCGGCTCGTACTGCAATTACTTTACGCTCTTAATACACAAATAACTATTTCTGATTATGCAGATGATTGTAACTGTCAATTTTTTTCAGCAAATTTCAAAACAGAAAAACTGTCCAAAATAATAATTTTGTTAAACAAGTTAAAAATCTATAAAATCTAACATCACCAAATCTTAATTTAAAAATACACTTTAAAACATTATTTGTATCTTAGACAGTCTCATCTTTCAAATACCTCATTTCCTGATTAGTATCGGAGTCTTGCTAGCGAGAGAGAGAGAGAGAGAGAGAGAGGAACAGAGAGCTTACTCGTAAACTAGAGTTATAAAATTTCAACATTCTTATCTCCATGTCTATTGTGGCAGCATTGTTAAAGAGCATTAATCAGCATTCAGCGATCTTTATGCGCGATTTTCACGGCCTTGAAATGAAAACAAAAGCATAGCGGTTTTCCACTGCCTCTTTCAACCACTTTCCATTTAATTCGATGCAGATATCTTTGTTTTTGCGAGAGGGATATTTAAACCGAGTCTGGTTGCTAAGCAACGACACAAACACATTTTGCCTGGAGGGAGATATCGAAATGTAATGGATGATATTTTGCCAGTATCAGTTTCCTTCCCACAATTTTTGTTCAGATTTTGTTATCCGACGAATATTAAATATTTTGAGGTAGCGTTTATATTACTTTGGCCCAGATATAACCATCCAAACTTCATATATCTATATCATTTATCATATTATTAAATGAAATGTATTTTGTTCGCATAGTACATAGATATGTTCTAGTATATGAGGTAGCATAAAACATAGAAACATTAATTTATCAGCTACATTCCGCAATTAATCTCATCTTCTTAGATTTTTCATTACATTTTAATAAACTTTAAAATTTCAAAATGTCGTTTTTAAATTCTTCATACAATGATTTATAAATATATGAAATTTATATTTTCGGTTTGTCTGGTTAAATATTTAGGGCACTATATATTTCAGTCATGTTATAATATCTAATTCTGTCATAAAAGAAATTTGCAGTCTCCAGCATCATACGTATAGTCAGAGCCGGATTAAGGCACGGGTCCCCGCTTCTTAGGGGGCCCCGAAGTAAAGATTCAATTTTTTTTTATTATATGATATTTTTATATACAAATTTTTAAACTACCCTTGTGGCTCCCCGTCCACTAATATCTTTGGGGGCCGTTATTTGACGGCTGGTAACCGCACTTCACGCGTAAAAATATATCACTTACCGAGATCTGCTTACGCAGAGTGCCACACCTAGTAATGGGTAAAAGGCGTGATGATATATTTATTTATATCATTTAAAAATAATAAAATTGTGTTCCAAATAATTTTATAATTTTGTTTTCTCTTCTAAGGACATTTTTTTCTCATTCTAAAATAGCTCGTTTTGTCAAAATGTAAAATTTTAACTCAAGATATTATCCACCTTGTTTTTTCGCCAAAATTTTTCCGTTTTGGTTCAAGATTTACTAAATTTCCATTCATTACATTTTGATTAGGAATGTAATAAATTTAAATAAATAAAATAAATAAATATATCATCACGCCTTTTACCCATCACTGGGTGTGGCACTCTGCCTAAGCAGATCTCGGTAAGTGATATATTTGTTCGCGTGAAGTGCGGTTACCAGCCGTCAAATCACGGCCTCCAAAGATATTAGTGGTGGAGGAGCCACAGGGATAGATTTTTTAAATTGGTGAAAATCGTTTGTCGGCTGTGGGGATCGAACCAGGGTTCTCAAGATCCACAGGCCGACTCGATACCACTGAGCCACCTACCCCATAAATAAATAATAAATAAATTTGTAGTTAAAAATTTAAATGCTGGTGTAAGATTTAAAGTCTTTGGTTGATACAATTGAAAATGATTGATTTTGAAAATATAATTAGAGATTTCGTAAAATCTAAAGCACGAAAAGTGGCTGTGTAAAATGTACGACTATCTTTTTATGATTCATAAATTATACGATACTGATGAGCTCTAAAAAGAGCGAAACGCGTCTAAGGTTACTAACTGTGCTGGCCAGCCTCTGACGATGCCCTCATAAGTTGACTTGGAGGCCGAATTTTGCGAGACTTAGCCAAGTGTTTAGTTTATATTTTATTAAACCTAGTTTCACCAAGTGTATGGACGACAATTAATTTTGTCTTTGTTGTTATTTTATGATTTAATCAAGTTAATGCTATAATACATGTATTTGTTACTGATTTTTAAAATATTAGATTAAATAATTTGCTGCAATAAACTTTAAATAAATACTGGACATTTTCAATCATGTAAAATCTGTGGGGGGCTTCCTTCAGAACCTTAAAACATCACTGCGTAATGTCACGTAAACAAATAATCAAGCAGTACACCAAATGTAAACACGCAACCTGGTTACCCAGGCTAGGATTCCAGGTTACATGTTTGGTTTCATAATATATCACCATTAACTCTAACCAAACTAGTAGACCCAACCAACCAACTCTCTGTTCCACACATCTGCATATGTGAATGTTACCTGTGTGAGGATGTGTCTATGTGTGTGTGAGCGGTGTGGCAGTGTCAAGGTATTAGTGAGGTCTGTAATGTCTTTGTTTAGACGGTAGTTAACGATCATGTATCACTAACCAAATTCGGTAGTGGCCGATTTAGCATGCTAGTATTGCGAGTGTGACTAGTGGTTCATTTTGTATGCATGTTTTCAATTGATTCAGGATATATTTACTAGAGTTCTGTTAGTAATTTGTCACTAATTTGTCGACGTGTTTGCTGCATGCATGCATTGCTATATGCATGTATGAATAATAGTATATTATTCAATGAGTAAGTAATAGCTATTACTTGCGAAAAGAATACTATACTTTATCTACGTCTATATGTTATTATGTACCTAATAAGATTTTACAATTATTTTTTTTGTTACATTATGAATAAGTCAGATTGCTTAAATTTTTTGTTTTTATTTTTATTTAATAAATATGAACACTACTTAACATGGAAGAAGTAGCCCATAATGACGATGATTTATATTTATCAGAAAGTTCGCCAAAATATACTATAAGAACATTTTTCGAAAAGGAATTTACATTTTTGCGTATTCGCCAATCCATAAAAGCTTTATAAACTTGTTCATACTTTTTTTTATTTTTCGGGCAGTAAATTTAAGAAACGTACCTGTGTGGCTTCAACAATATCTGGTGGAGTACAAATTTCACTTTGTTCGCTTTCAGAATCCATAACTCACATGTATAATCACACAAATTACAGTATTATTGTAAACAAAAACATTTTAAACTAATTTTGACAGATAATTAACAATAACGCGCTTCACTGTTTCATAGCATACTTAACGCTCGGCAATTATCGTTATTTTTTGATTGGCTATTAAAGTGTTAAGTAATGAAAATTCAGACGTGTGATTGGTCGTGAAGTGTTGAGTAATGAATTATTACTTAACACTGTCAATAATGATTAGTATTACTTATCATAAATTTCATAAGTAATGAATACATTATTTAATAAGAGTAGATAAAATAAAATAAATATATCATCACGCCTTTTACCCATTACTGAGTGTGGCACTGGCGCTTGAAATTAGGTTACTAGCCGTCAAATCATGACCTTCAAAGAGGTTAGTGGAAAAGGAGCCACAGGGGTAATTTTATCATTAAATTGTCAACGTGTTGGCAGGATGCATGCCGGAAAGCTCAGCTTCATAACGAATGCATTTATTAATTAATTAAAATAAATATATCATTACGCCTTTTACCCATTATTGGATGTGATACTCGGGCATAGTAGATCTCGGTAAGTGATATATTTCTTCGTGTGAAATGCGGTTACTATCCGTCAAATTATGTAAAAAAAATTGTCATAATTTGTCCGCGTATTTGCTGCATGCATGGCGGAAAGCTCAGCTTTATGACAAATGCATTTATGAATCAAATAAAATAAATATATCATCACACCCTTTACTCATTACTGATTGTGGAATTCTCTCTTATCAGATCTTGGTAAATGATATATTTAATCACATGAAGTGCAATTACTAGCTGTCAAATCATGACCCTCAAAGAGGTTAGTGGAGAGCCACGTGCGTAGTTTTAATGTGGTGAAAATAGTTTATCGGCTGTGGAAATCAAACCCGTGTTCCCAAATCTACAAGCCGACTCGATACATTGCAAAATATAAATAGTTATTTGTCAAAAGAAGAAAGTAAGACAGGTGTCAGATTGTAACATTCCAAGAGTCAAAGCTCACTAGTAGTATTTTCCGGATAACAGATTAGCTAGAACAATGGAAATTCGACTCAAGAATTGTTTTAAATCCTTGTTGTAGGTAGAAGTTCAATCTAGTAATGAGCAGTTTCGGATTCCTTGTGCAACGTAGTTTAAAGTTTACATAGAACTGCAAAGCTCTAGACTAGTTTGTTAGTAGGTAGCGTAGTTTAAAGTTATCTACATGGATTATCTATAGATACAGGACGCTTCGCTTTACTTCGCCTTGAAAGGACGCGAATACTGTGTTCGTTTGTTGCAACCATGGAGATAAGTTCGAGATTCAGAACTTATTTATTTTAATTGATTTTCACAAAAAATATCATCTATATTATTTTTAGAATATCTTGACTTTTATGTCAGATAATCGTACAGCTTTGTTTGTGGATTTAAACCTCGCTGACTTCTACTTTAATATCATGTTATCAGTGGTGGATCTTGAGAGCCCTGGTTCGATCCCCACAGCCGACAAACAATTTTCACCAATTTAAATCTACCCCTGTTGCTCCCCCTCCACCAATATCTTTGAAGGCCGTAATTTGACAGCTGGTAACCCGAAAAAATATATCACTTACCGAGATCTGCTTAGGCAGAGTGCCACACCTAGTAATGGGTAAAAGACGTGATGATATATTTATATTTATTTTATTTATAAAAATTAAATACCAAAATTGGAAAGTTGTTATTACGAGATAGTTTAGGGCCTTAATCCCAATTACAATACAGGGTCCGAACTCACTGAGCCGAAGTGCGGTAGTTCATATAATGAGTGAGATTCGAACTCAGGATCTCCGGATTCGATTTCGTAACGCTATACACACCACAGATATAGTACAGGTGAAATTTAGGAGTAGAGAATACATAATTATGATTGAAGGAATAAAAGTGTAATAAATTCCAAAGGTTCGTGCTACCTCATTTTATGGGACATAGTGTAACGTTAAGTATGTTTTTATGAAAATGATCTTAACTTGTAAAATATAGTGCAATAAAGAAATACGGCCCTGTACGAAAAGTGTTGAAGTCTTAAAAAGTCCATGAGAATTTCGTTAACTTATAACGCTGCATAAAATAACTCTTCTTTGTGAAAAAATTTGTTAAATTATTGTTGGCCTGATTTACATTTATTTTAATTCAACTCTTGTACTTTACTACCTTCTTTATTAACAACCCAAGTCGTATATTTTAACAAGTATTACTTTGTTTTAAATTACTCTAAACGAAATTGAAATAAGAAGAAAATAAGAAATTTATTCATGTATTTGTTAGTTTGTAGAACAGGAACTTAATTCCAATTACAGTAGTTTATTTATTATTTCTTTTAGTCTTGTTAACAAAACCATTCAAACGTTTTCCGCTCAAAATACATACAATATTCTTTCTACGATTGATTTTAAATAATAATACTAATTTTAATAATCGTTTGGAATTAATATTAGGATCTGCTCGTACATTTAATTTTCAATTCATATAGAATTAATTTTGAAATCTATATTCTTTTAATAAAATATATTCCGAAATGAATTTGTATAACTTTTCCGTTGTTATATATCTGAAATATATTGCGTGAAAACTTTTTTTTCGAAAACTGTCATATAAAGTTAAAATTTACATGACAACTATCAATATGCGAAATGAGTGTTTTTTGTCTACAGAACGCAAAAGACTTTTGCATGCAGGATGCACAAGTTTTGTGCATCCTGCAATTTTTTGATAGAAGAAAGGCTCACAATTTAATAAAATTTGTCACTTTATTTTTTTGCTTAAAAACAATACTTCTATTCTAACAAAATTTATATTTAATGTTCCAATTAAGCAAATATTCATATTTATCCCGCTTGAGGAAGCTAACTGGTGTACTGGAATAGTTTCTTGAGAAATTCAATGCGAAATGCAATGCGAAATGCAATGCGAATCCCAATAATCGCAGAAAAAAATTAGAACGTTTGTTTGGTTTCTATTGCCAACCAGCTGTCAATTGCTGGTAAAAGACTACCAGATTTGATAGCAATTATATTACATACATTGTTGTCATGGAGACATTAGATGTCACATTAATTAATCCTAAACGTCAACATTTTCTCATTACATTATTACTAATTTTGGGACATAGTTTTCGAAAAAACGTTGTTTGATACTCGATTGCGAAATGCTTTTGCATTCTCGAATGCAAAAGTAATATTTTGTAATCTAGAATCAAAAATACTATTTCCAATATCGTGCGAAAATGTTTTCCCAAATGGTAAAAAAAAGTTTTTTCTAATTAATAAATATCTGTTATTGTTAAAAAAATGGCACTTCGCGCACTGAAATTAATTTTTAAAAAACCTCTTATTTTTAACGATCGTAGAAAAAATTAAATTTAAACCATTCAAACACAGTAATATTTTTTTGTATTCATATTGAAGATTTGAACGTATGAAACTGCCCGACATTGGAAATATGCATCCGAGCATGAATATCCGTCCTATCCGACTTCCATACAGTTGAAACTCAGTCACATCAACCGATGTAGTTCTGGTCATTTGCGTGAAATGTATGGATTAGTAACTAACGACATAAAATCTGTGTGTTCGCCCACACATTCACATTCACATTCACCACTGTCTGCTCCCTGCTCTGTTCTGTGTTCGACCTTTTAATGCATATGTACTTGTTATCCTGCATTGGGGACATTTGCCTACAGATATTTTATACCTTGTTAATCCTTAAAAGGATTCCTGGAAAACATTCTAATTAGATTCATAGTTCTAGAAAGAGATTACAATAGGATTCTTTGAAATATTAGTATGTTATGCATCAAGGGAGGGAAACAAGCGATTATTCCTGCGTGTGAAGTTGGCAAACCGAGACGTAGGTGAGGGCCGAAGGCTCGAACTGAAGTCGAAGGGATAATCGCGCCCTCCCGTGAAGCATATTATACTCTTCGTAACAAGTGCACAAAAATTACTGTCTTATCGGGACAAACGTCAAATATGGGTTGCGTAACTACTTACCTAGGATACGCCACAAACAGCTAATAATCGTAGTCTCTAGGGAGAGAAACATCTCTCTAGGGAGAGAAACATCCTACCTAGGGAATGAAACATACTACCTAGGGAGAGAAACATAATGTTTCTCTGCCTAGGAGAGAAAAGCAGTGTTTCTGTTTCTAAAATTAGGGAATGAGAACGTGTTTCATGTGCATATGTTACGAAAATGATATTTCCCTCGCTCAATTTAGTTATGATATTAACCGTTTCCCTCACTAGTGAGAAAAGTTATTTACAAAAAACCTTCAATCACATCCATCCATTCGCTTCTATACACCTGTTTCATTAATCTTTCATTCGACATACTGTCCACATACTCAAATCATCTCAATTTACTTTCGTCCACTTTTATAACAACGAATCTAAAAAGAAATAAGAAAAGAAGGGAACATCAGCTATGTTTATTTTTGAAGTAAATTCCACACAATTGCATTTAAATACTCTAATGTAAGAAGTAAAAAGAAATAAAAATATAAAAACAAAGTCTCTAGGGAGAGAAACATGCTACCTAGGGAGAGACACATCCTACCTAGGGGAGAAAAGCAGTGTTTCTCTCTCTAAAATTAGGAAATAAGAACGTGTTTCATGAGCATGTGTTACTAAAAATTATTTGTGTACTTAGAGCAGAAAGTAGTCTATTGCCGCTCACGCAGGAAGATGTTAAATGAAACGCAGGTACTGTGTGCTCGTGGTGTACACAATATTTTTTTCTACGACCATTTAGAAACGCTTCAAATAGTAGTTTTTGTGAGTATCTAGGCCGCGAAATAATTGTTTGGATGCGTCGAAGAGACAGACTATTTTCTGAGCGCAACTAATTACACCCTTACCTCGCTTTACGGCCTAGATTCGTTCCACGAAACTTGGCCGCAAAGCGAAAAGCTGTATAAGGAATCAATACAAATTCATACAAATTCAATGGGAAAAAAAGTTTTTTTGCCGTTATTGCGAAACATTTTAGGCCGTAAATACCGTAAAAATACCGTATTTTGCAGCCAAGATGCATACAAAATTTTGGACGCAATTGTATTATACATAATGTTCAGTAAAAAGCTAATTAAAATCTGGCTAGATGCAAGTCCTAATTCCACTCTAATCTGTAGGCCTGTTATATGAAAGTGTGTATTTCTTGTTGCAGAGGGCTAGGCCGTCCCTGGTTCCCAATCTGTTCTCCAGCAGCTAACGAGGCAACCTGAGTGAAGCTCACATCGGTAAGAAACAGCCCGCCTTATTCTGGTTAATTTAAGGGCCTCCGGTCAGAGGAGGGAGGAATTAGTAATAATTATTCTGGACTCACCCTTAACTCCGCAATTAACCGTCTGATAAACCCTGCGAGCAGCCCAACTGTATTTATAATCGATGCAAAAACGTGACTTTTGTGTTAACTCGACGTTTTTTGCGGTAATTTATCGGAGACAAAGGTCTAGAACAGTTCCGGATTAGGGCTTTTTCTGCCTTCATTAGGTTACTGGGAATTTATCATTAGAACAAGGAATCACCACCTGAAATTACAGACACGAAATTTTATATAATAGTTAAATAGGTTGCCTCATTTTAATTTTTAAGATGCCTTCAAAATTGCTGCTGCACTTAATTAAAATGTATGAAATTTATTTGTATTTCTTCCCGAAGATGTCAATATAATAACACCTTTCTTCGCGAGGTATATACAGGCTGTTTCACAACTTAGAGCAAAAAATTAAACTGTATATTCTGTACGACGTGCTGATCATGAAACAAAAAGAATTTTTTTTTAAATCGCCAAACTATTTTCCATGTTTCCCAGTCTAAAATTTTTCGTTCCACTGCCACTGGGTGGATGATTATGTTAAAGTTATTAATTAAATAAAATTATATTATAAATAACTGCTAATAATTAAATTGTGTAATTATTCTTTCGTAGTTGATACCTACTTCATTGTGTGTGTTTAATAGGAAAGCGAATCCAGTGCAGTACTACAAAAAATGTTTTAGGTTAACAACCCTTAATTTTTCGAATTTAAAAAATATTCTTTTTGTTTCATGATCAGCACGTCGTACAGAATATACCCTTTAATTTTTTGCTCTAAGTTGTGAAACACCCTGTATAATATTTTCTTCACGACCCTATTAAACATAAATTAGGTATTTGATTAAAATTTATTATTCTCTTGACAGATGTCACCTAGAGTCATACGACTCATGGCCATCATTATTGACTTGTCCTAACGCTTAATATGGCCTTGTCATTTCATCGTTTTGCCATAGAAAAAAATGTCGTGAGTTTTTTACAAATTTGGTATGTCAAGAAATACCATCTAGTGATTTTTATTTCAATTATATGAAAGTGACCACGCTGTCAAATCACAAAAACAATCTTAAAATATTTGAAAATTAATGTAAAACAAGCTTCAAATATTTGTAAATTAAAATTTATGTGATAAAATGAAACACATTCAATAGAATTACGTATTTTATTTATACATTCAATATAATAAGTTTAGGTTAGGTTATGTTAATTACGAAAGGCGCTAGTTGACCCCCTCTGTAAATCTAGGAATTTTAATGACATATGAAACGGCCATAATAAGCGTAGTACAATTCAATTAAGTTATTCATCATCCTTTGTTTACCAGTTGGCACAAATATGAGTTTACTTTTCTTTCTGAAACAAAAAAATTACTTGCTTTCTAAAAGATGAAAAGTATCACTTTCTTCTCTTGATTTAAGAAAAAATATATATTTTTTAATGATTACATTATACCGTTGTGTTTAGTTACCATGAATATGGTATTCCTACGGAAAAGCAAATACTTTCTTCCCTTGAGATGAAATGTATCTGATAGGGTCGTAAAGAAATGTTCCAGCATAAATAAATGAAACATATTTCTCTAATTTCCATTTCCATGGTGAAATATTAAATTTAGTTTAAATAAATAAAAGCAACGCGAAAGTATTAATCATGTGGAATAATTGATACTGCTATCAAAAATGCAATTTCCTTTTAGTTATTTTAAGCAAGTATGAAATGTAAGTGGTAATTATTAAACTACAACATGAACTAGTGGCGGATCCAGCGGGGGGTCAGGAGGGTCACGACACCCCCTCCTAAGCATGGACTTTTTTTTAAATGTTGGCCCTAATAGTTAATTGGCCCTAATACATAATAATGATGTAATTATTTCCGATAACTCAATTTGTTAAACAAATTAAATAGAAAATATTATCTAAGAACTTAATATTCTAAGATAATTAAGAACTATTTTTTAATTTATTATTCTAATAAATAGCCAAAAACCAATATTTTTTGGGGATATTATTTCGACCCGCAGGTGGGAGAGGTATTCTATTTAAGACCTAGTCAAGTATGTGACTACTAACATTTGCAACTTCTATTCAATAATTTTTGTATTCTATCGAAGAACCGTTTAGATATTGAAACTTTATGATTTAAAATGTGTTGGCGTTCTTAGGAAAAATTGTTGAGGTGAAAAAAAATCACTTTTCCTTACCACGTTTATAATTGTTTATAGAAAAGTAATTTTGCTTAAAGCTACACATTCTCTTACACCTAAAAATGTGATTTAATGTGATTCCAAAAACGATTTAATGTGATTGTAAAAATTATTTAAAGCAGGAATATAATATGAGCAAATACAAATGTATTTTATATTTAGAAGATGGGCAATACCCCCTCCCCCTGAGACAAAATTCACTCCATGACCCCCCCCCTAATTCGAAGTCTGGATCCGCCCCTGAACATGAAACTATGTGCTATCTTGTCAGAGTTTTGTTTGCCTTTAATTTGTAACAGAAAAAAATGGCGTAAAGTTGTTGACCTGATATATGATTAGAAAAAATTTTCTGAAAAGTATATGAAATGAAAGAAAGTTCATTACCCACGAAAGGATGAAATCTCGCGAAAATGTCACACCCAATGAAAAAAATATATACGAACCGTTCGGGGTAACGCAATTAGTTACTTTGTTAGCCAGTTGTTGATTACTTTTCCACTGTTTTAATTAACAAATTAGTTTCGAATTTTCCTATCTGATTTGTTGGGACAGACACGAAGTCTGGCCTTTGTAGAAGTAATTGAAATTAATGTTTGCTAAATAATTTTCTCTCGACACTTCATCTTGCCAGATATTGGAAAATATTTTCTCGGATCTCCTTATAAATTAATTTTATATCAGGTGAAATTACGTTATAAGCTATCGTACAAGTCAGATGTTTATTATTAATAACCTTCACGGCAAAGCACTCTCCACGCAGTCTTATTTTTGAAAAATTTGTTTCGTTTGTCATTTGGCAACGCAGGATAATTTTATATAAAAATCTGATGTGGACACCTCATGACTTCCTTGTACACGTATTAAACTATAGATATTTTTAATTGCACATATTTGACATTAAATCTTTTATTTTTTGTTCTAATCCATAGCAAACTTAATTATTGAAAAAAATCTGAGAATATATAATATTTAAATTTAGATATCTCGTTTATGCAAAAAGCTAATTTAAAAATTGTTAATGTGCTAGACGCAGAATTTAATTCTCTAAAACTTTTATTTGCAGCATTTATTTTTAAAATTAAAATAATACAATTTTTTTCAAGGAAAACTGTTAGCAGCTTCATGTAATATGCCACTTCCGGTTAGTATATTTTAACCAAAATCTATTATGTTATTTCCATTGATATAGTGGTCTTCTATACCAAATTTGGAAAGTTTTAAATTATATTTGAATATAGTTTTTCATGAAAATCTATTATAGGCTTCAAGTAAAGTACCACTTCCGGTAGTTGTATAATGACCAAAAAGGGAGGTGCACAACTAGATGTTATAGCAGTCCTAAATATAAAGTTTCAATTTTCTACGGCTTACCGTTTTTGAGTTATGCGAGATACATACGTACGTACAGACGGCACGACGAAATTAGTCAAAATGGACTCAGGGAGGGCCAAAATACCTATTTCCGTTGAAATCTGAGAACCGAAATTTTCGCGATTACAATAATTCCTTTACTTCGTACAAGGAAGTAAAAATGCAATCAAATGTTGTGTAGCTAAATTAGTCCTAGTGAAAATAAAGTTATAATCTACCTTTAGATACAAATGGATTTTGAAAAATTAAAACAAGTTTTTTGTTTTATTTTTCTCATTAACGAGCGCTATAATTGGAATTTTTATTTGTTAGCTAGTGAATATTACCATAAACTTTTTGCAAAAATGCTTTGATGTGATTTTTATAACTACATCCATTTTGAAATGAATATGATATAAAAAATTTGTGCAAAATTTGTATTTGCTATTCAAAGTTATAATTTATTATTAGTTTTGTTCAATTTTAACCATATTAATGCAAAGTGCATTTTATAATTTTCGAGTTTTTAATGATGAGTCCCTACAGGCTGTTTCACAACTTAGAGCAAAAAATTAAAGGGTATATTCTGTACGACGTGCTGATCATGAAACAAAAAGAATTTTTTTTAAATTCGAAAAATTAAGGGTTGTTAACCTAAAACATTTTTTGTAGTACTGCACTGGATTCGCTTTCCTATTAAACACAAACAATGAAGTAGGTATCAACTACGAAAGAATAATTACACAATTCAATTATTAGCAGTTATTTATAATAGAATTTTATTTAATTAATAAGTTTAAAATAATCATCCACCCAGTGGCAGTGGCAACGAAAAATTTTGGACTGGGAAACATTGAAAATAGGTTTACGATTTAAAAAAAAAATCTTTTTGTTTCATGATCAGCACGTCGTACATAATATATCCTTTAATTTTTTGCTGTTGTGAAACACCCTGTATATCTAGACACACTATTTTTACCCACTTTATATCTCACAGTTACCATAGGCAACGTGAGATATGAATATCATATCTCACGAGTTGTTAAATTGCAAGGATACTCATTTAGAATTGTCGTAATGGAATAGAAAAATTGGAACAAATTTATTTTTAAAATCAGGAACCCGAACCGTAACAAAACCGTAACCGAAAACCGCATCGATATTCATCTTTTTATGAAACCGTCACCGAAAACTGAAACCAATATTTTTATTTAGAAATATGAAACCGAAATGAAAATTTAATTAATTCTGTGTACAACTTGTATGGATTGTCAATTTCTCTTTCATATTAATGAGTAGTGAGTACCATTCCATGCTCGTTGTATAATATACTATTTCATCATCATCTGTGGCGAGCCCAAATCGGGCCTGGGCCTACCGGACACACCGAGCCGCAGTTTTTACCCTGCCGTACTGCCGGTTTTCGTAGTCAAATGCTACATTATTTAAGGCGAATAAGTGACTAGCTTATAGCGCCCGAGTGTGATAAATACATGTAACTGTATTTTATATTTTACGACAAATCACACATTGCCGATAGGTGGATTCGAACTGACGAACCATGGCTCGGGTGACGTCACAGTATGTGCCTTAACACGCTCGGCCACCGCGCCTGCTTATATATACTATTTAGTTTATGTTATTAATATTTCGAAATTTGATAACATGCCAAGTATATTAACAAATTTGAATTAGTGTAACATGAAACCAAATACAAATTTCCATAATTTGTTGAACAATTTAAAAGCTTGGTTGCGAAGTCAATAACTTCGTAAGCCTCAAGGTAATGAAGTAAACTCTAGTTTCCAAACTCAAAATTTTGGAAAGCACGTCGCGGTCACGGGCCATAACCAAAGTAAACCGAGCCTAGCGGACAAACAATCCATAGCCTCCTGTCGGAAATGAGCTAGCAAAATATTTTGACGATGGTCGTTATGTAGTCATCCGGAGCGCTGAATCCGGTGTGGATGTGGCTACCGGAGCGAAGAAGGGTTCCAACTCGCCACCCGGAGCAATCTACCCCTGTAAGACACCACACAGGACCGGAATATCGTCTGAACTATTTTATAACGCCCGGAAATGTCAGAGAATAATTTGTTCATTTTAAACTTTAATAACTCGATTTTAGTGGCACAATTTTAGGCACGCAACTTTAGTGGCGCTACTTTAGCGGCGATATAATTTCTAAGGAATATAATCCAAATTATAGTAGCTTATAGTAGAATCCAAACCATTCAATAATACTAGTATTTTTATACTTTGCGTTCACAATCGGTCTATTATTCAACGGAAAACCGTTTCGCAATAAAGGTTATTGTGAAACTGTTTTTGGTAACATATTATTTTACAAGATTGGTACGCCTTTTACCCATTACTGGGTGTTGCACTCTGCCGTAACAGATATATTTTTTCGCGTGAAGTGCGGTTACTAGCCGTAAAATCACGGCCCCTACATATATTAGTGGAGGGGGAGCCACAATTTTCATCAAATTAAAACTATTCCTGGGGCTCTCCCTCCACTAACATCTTTGAGGGCCGTAATTTGACGACTGGTAACTACACTTCACGTGCAAAAAATTTCACTTATCGATATTTTTACGGCAGAGTGCCACACCCAATTATGGGTAAAAGACGTGATAATTTAATTATTTTATTTATTTCTGTATCAATGAATAATCATATGGAGTAGATATTGAGTCAGACTTAGGATTTTAGAATTCGGATTCGATTCCACTATCATTTTTGAGGGCCGTGATTTGACGGTTGGTCACGCATAAATATATCACTTACTGAGTCGGTCTGTGGATCTTGAGAACCCTGGTTCGATCCCCACAGCCGACAAACAATTTTCACCAACTTAAATCTACCTCTGTGGCTCCCCTTCCACTAACATCTTTGGGGGCGTTATTAGACGGCTGGTAACCGCACTTTACGCGAAAAATATATCACTTACCGAGATCTGCTACGGCAGAGTGCCACACTCAGTAATAAGTAAAAGCCGTGATGATATATTTATTTTTGTTTTGATCAATATGTTTCTTATGATCGCAATTTGTTGTCCGCCTCCTTAGTCCGGCTCTGCACGTCGCCGTGGGGTTGAATAATTCAGAAATAACGTCAAGTGGTTATCAGTTGTTTAAAGGATCAAGTTGTTTTAGGGAGCGTTCATATTTAATGAGGAGCCTAGAGTTTATTGATACAAATACTAATGTTTTTCTCCGGTGACATAGTTTGTGGTTTGATATATGGTATGCGGTTGCGGTTAGTTCTCAATTATTTCTAGTATCCAAGGAGAAAAGGGATGGAATGGTAAATATTGCAGTGTCTATTATTAAGTTAGCTGGGACTAGTGGAACATCATAATTTATTATTCAAACAGTGTGTGTATGTTTATTAAAACGTATCTTCAGTTTAACGTGATGCTTCACATAGCGTGCTATATTTATCAAAAATTGAGCTAAACATGAACATGACAACTTGAATTCTTTATAGTTTTCTACAAAAGTAAGATTTTTTTATTCAAATTAACACATACATTTTTGTATGTATGTAAAATGGCGTATGGGAAAAATCAAATTTTCGGAGGCTATATCTCAAAAACTAAACAAGATACGAAGATGCGCTCAACGGCATTGAATTTCTCGTGTTCGAATTGACTTATAAACATATTTTCAGCGATTTTGATTTTTTGAAAATTTCTTAAGGGGTACCCCTTGGGTTTTTTTCAATTTTAGGCCAATTTCAGTCAGTTTTCTGTAAAATACGTTCCTGTAAGAATATTATAACGAAAATTTACATACGTATGTATTTTGACCCGCTGAATCCAATGGTGAAATTTTCAAGTACATAAGTCCTCTAGTTTTTGAGATATTGTTGAAAAACTGTTTTATACGAAAATTTTAAAGGGAAATTTTCAAAATTTAAAAATTGCTAAAAACTTGTTTATAAGTCAATTAAAGTACGGGGAATTCAATGCCGTTGAGCGCATTTTCATATCTAGCTTAGTTTTTGAAATATTGCTCTCGAAAAATTTAATTTTCCCAAATTCCGCCTCATTTTTCTCTAACTGGCCTTTATTTTCAAAACTATACTAAATACGGACCTGAATACTTCACTACTGAATTTCTCAGAATTTTTCATATAAGAAGATATTTTTTATAGTTATTTGAAATGGGGTAGGTGGGCTCAGTGGTATCGAGTCGGCCTGTAGACAAACAATTTTCACCAAATTAAATCTACCCCTGTGGCTCTTCCTCCACTAACATATTTGGGGGCCGTGATTTGACGGCTGATAACCGTACTTCACGCGAAGAAATATATCACTTACACTCAGTAATGGGTAAAAGACGTGATGATATATTTATTTTTTTATAGTTATTTGAAATGCAAAAAATAATAATTATTTCATTTTCTCTTGCCTCCACCAAATTTGTCATACCTAAAGTCAGGTAGCGTTGTGTCAATGATTCACCAAACCACAACCCTTGATTCCCCGGCCAGGATGGAATGAATATCCCTTTAGCCGGCGATCGGTCGCGCCAATGTTGGTTTCTAACCACAGACGTAGCCGGAGTCGCGTATCGGTTAATTGCGGAATGCTCGTGGTTAAATCCTGCGATTGAAACCGGAGCCATTATAGCATTGATAACTACAGAATAGAATTGATGAAAGATGTTTACTTATTACACAATAACTACTTGTATGCCAAGTGAAGAAAGTAATGAACTTCTTCATTAACTTGCCGTTTTATTTCAAAATTTAGTCATAAAGTATTTTTTCCTACAACCATTAAGTAATACATTCATTATATGTACTATGAATAATAAACTTTTGAAGCTACTAAGATTAGGGTACAGTTTTTAAACCAGTCAGATTGCAGTTACTATAGTAACACAACACATTGAGTTCCTGTCGATTGATCGTGAAAAGAGTATATTATTTAACTCGCGCGAAACTTCACTCTCATAATAATATATACTATTTTCATTTTAAACTCGAGGGATCGGCATAAAACGATTAAATGCACCGCAATTACGTTTACAAAAGAACTCAAAATATGATCCGTCATAACTGATTTCACAAGGTTCACAAAGAGTTGTACAACCCCATTTGCCGGTACGGTCAATCATAGGAAAAAAACCAGAATAATTTTAGGCTGAATACGACCCTTGAAAATATACCTATTTTGACCACCAATAAGCGATATGGGGTAGCCGCACTAATGGATTTCATTGTAGTTATATGGGACAGGGACGTTTAATTGTTTTATGCCGATCCCTTGTGTTCAAAATGAAAAAAATATACTACTCTTTGTTTTTTCATTGATGGTGTTTAAGAAACATCTAAACTTTCAGTACGGTAGTGTGGATAGCGTTACGAAATTCAAATCCAGAGATCCCGAGTTCGAACCGCACTCAGGCTCGGTACAATAAATAAACTTATTTACAGATGAATACAATCACAAATGCATGTCCCAATTTTACCTACCCCTAACCCCAATTCTTGTAGCGCAAGTGACGCAGTCTACGACGCGAGCTGTAATCACACAGGTTCCTGCATAAAATAACTATTGTGGCGGGCGCACTAAATGCGCTCTCTGTACTCCTTGCGAGCCGCTCTGCTCACTATGCAATCCTAGTGCAATCCTCGTTCAAGTGCTTCACAACATTTCGGAGCCATTAGCGATTCTCCTTTGAGAAGCGACGGTGCCAAGCTTTACGAAGGATTTATCTCATCGGTAATTTGATTAAAATACACGTGTGGGGTTGGAAACTTTCAAGAGGGATGTGGAAGTGAAGTATTGTTTTGTGCGAATTAGATTGAAAAAGTTTACCGCTGTTATTTGAATTTAAAATATTCATCAGAGGAGAGACAATATTTTATAGATTGTTTTCTACAATAGTTATTTGTGTCTTTGTTCCTCTTGCACTATTGCAGCTCTCGCCTTCGGCTCGCGCTTCAATTACCGTGCTCGAGTAACAAAGACACTTTACGCTCGTGATACACACATAATTTTTTCTACGATTGCATCTTAAAATTATTTAAAAACGTATACGATTTGAAAATAAATTCATTCTGTTAACTGTCAATATGACAAGTTTCTGTTTTGTTTGTATCCCTGATAACTATTGAAATAAGCGCTCATTTAATATCTTTTTCGTGCGTTGCCATTGAAAACGCGCGTTTTAACGTCTTTTTCGCGACAAAGATGTTTTTCGATTGTTCCACAGAAAACGTCAACTTTACGATGACAAATGAGAGCGTAATTGTCAACTTTTCATAGCAATCGTAGAAAAAACATTATTTTAATATTATAGTTTCTTGGGGATCCAGCTCAAAATGCAGTAATCTTCTAACAATACAAAAGCGAATCATTCGAATAATAGCTGGTATTTGATGGACTAAAAATGGTGTAGGTGGCTCAGTGGTATCGAGTCGGCCTGTGGATCTTGAGAACCCTGGTTCGATCCCCACAACCGACAAACAATTTTCACCAATTTAAAAAATCTACTCCTGTGGCTCCTCCACCACTAATATCTTTGGAGGCCGTGATTTGACGGCTGGTAACCGCACTTCACGTGAAAAAATATATCACTTACCGAGATCTGCTTAGGCAGAGTGCCACACCCAGTGATGGGTAAAAGGCGTGATGATATATTTATTTTATTTATTTAAAAATTGTGAGAAGTATTTCATAAAATATAAAATCCTAACTGTTTATTCACTGTATGCTTTTGCATTGTTAAAGATTGCACATAAAAATAAAGAACACTAGATCTACAGTAAAAACAATACAAGACAAAAGGACCAAATTATAATTTACCCGCACCATAATACAAGTACATACGAAAAATGTTGCTAAATTTTACAATTATTTGCCGAATAATTTAAAATAATTGAACAACAAACAATTTTAAACACAACTATTCCATAAACTATCTAAAAATCCTCTGTATAGCTTAGAGAATTTCTTTTTGATGGTATTTTAAATGCGTTATATGTTTCCTTGATAGTTAATACTACTGTAATTGTTTCCCACACATGTGGAAATAAACTTATTATTATTTATAAATAAATAGAAGTGTTAACGAACCAAGTCTTTATCTTCTTGCCATACGCTAGAGTGGTTTACCAGTGTGATTACGAAATCCGGGATAAGTAAATCTGTCGCTTGTTCCGTAACAGTCATGCTGTCACGTATGTAAGTCCTAAGTCCCGAGTCCCGAGTCCCGAGTCCTGTAAAGTTCCAGTTGTTTACTGTTCGCGTTTGCATTGTGCATTTCTGTAATTCGTCGCGAGCGAATACTTTACTAATTAAGTGAAATTCACTGATTAAACTCGTTTGTTTTGTTTCCTGTTTCTTTTGTTCTTTTTTCCAGTCGAGACTGTGTTGTTTTGATAATTAATGACTTAATGGACGGAACTATTTTAAATGCGTTTGTAATAAAATGCAAATTGCAAGAACACTAGTACATTTATTCATTAGATTCATCTTGCAATTAATCTTCACTAAACTTCCACATACATAATTCCTTTCACACAAGCTAGTCTTATCTTTCGTTCAAACAATAAACATTCAGTCATATCCATCCATCTATTCCTAATTCATTCATGCAATCTCTTACACTCAATTTCACCAATCTTTCATTTGACAAACTTTCATATGTTCAAACCCTCTTACTGTGTCAAGTAAGATGGTTTGAGCCTCCGACTGACTTTTTACATACATACATACATACATAGCATCACGCTATATCCCATTAAATGGGGTAGCACGAATCCGTCAACATTCTTATCCTGACACACGATACTCGATTCGACCACATTAACACTTCCTCCATACAAACTCTTTCTTTTCTCACAACCAAAATCCATCAACACACAACAAACATTCATCCATTCGCTCCTGTACACTGCGCTTGTTTCTGAAGATGGTTTCCACACAATTGCAGGTAAACACTCGAAACATTCATCATATTTATCCCGCAATTAATTTTCTCCAAACATTCCTATCCTGGCTCACCACTTTTGCTTTCATAATTCTTTTCATACGAGCTCGTTTATTCTTCACGCTCAGAATCTTTCGCTCACGCAACAACCCTTCAACCATTGCTACTTTTTAAAATACAATATTTTCAATCTCACAATCAAAAAACAACAGAATAATTTCCTGTGCTGTTATTGATATTAATTTCCTGTTGTACAGCATACCAATAACATTACAAATATATTTTTTACGACAGTGTCAGAAAGTAATATTTTCTTCCCCTAACTAACAGAAGAAACTGATACTTTTCATCCCTAAAATCCCTAGAGAAGAATAATTATTTTTGTAAAAATATTTTTGTCTCTGCTGGCACAGTTCTTCGTCACACAGCTTCTTCACGTGAACTTTGTTCTAGGTGAAGGAGTGGGTTATACGATACTGATGAGCTCTAATAAGAACGAAACGCGTCTATGGTTACTAACTGTGCTGGCCAGCCTCTGACGATACCCTCATAAGGTGACTTGGAGGCTGAATTTTGTGAGAATTAGCCAAGTGTTTATTTTATATTTTTTATTAAACTTAGTTTCACCAAGTCTACGGATGACAATTAATTTTGTCTTTGTTGTTAATTATTTTTGTGAGAATGTCACTTTTAATGTTAAGGCACATCTCTTAACATACTGTGACGTCATCCGAGCCAAGGTTCGTCAGTTCGAATGTCGACAATGTGTGATTTGTCGTAAAATATAAAATACAGCTACATGTATTTATCACACTCGGGCGCTATAAGCTAGTCACTTGTACGCCTTAAATAATGTAGCATTCGACTACGAAAACCGGCAGTACGGCAGTGTAAAAACTGCGACTCGGTGTGTCCGGTAGGCCCAGGCCCGATTTGGGCTGTAGCGCCACAGATGATGTCACTTTTAATCGAGATAAAGAAGTCATTCGAACATAATAAAATCGTCTCACCTTGTTTTCTTGAAGTACAAATAAATATTTTCAGTTTCATTTCTAATGTTAGCATAGTTAAGATTCATTTTCTGATAAATAAAATAAGAACTTCTACAAAATGTTGAACTTTTTGGTGAATTACTTAAACGTTCAAGCAAAATGTACCCTATACAAATAACTTTGAATTTCTTTCTGCAATTTACATAAAAAATATAAACTATTACCTTTCCAAATCTCTGTTTTGAACATTGAAAATCGTGCAAAGAATTTAATAAAAAAATCTGCTAACAAAAAAAACCTGCCGTAAATCTGTGCAGGTGTAAGTAAAGCAATAAATAATCTTTAAACATAATACGTATTGTTGTCAAAATGGTTATAAGAGGGATTAAATCTATTGTCTGTCTCTGAATTGATCGTCTATTGTTCCCGTCGTCAAGTTGATTGTTGAAAAAGATAATTAATTCGGATATTAAAGCACCGTATTCACAGACGAAAAATTATTCACGTAACGATGCTTTATATTATTCAACCAATAACAGTTGCAATTTAAATTCTGCGGAGGCTCCTGTGAAGCACGAAATTTAATTTTAAAGCTGATAAATTTTGAGGCGAAGGTACGAAGTCTGTCTTTTCTGATCATTATCAAAAAGATTCCTGCCAAATGCAGGATTAAATTCCTTTCAGTAATTAAAGGAACGCTTCTTATTGAAAGGACTCTTAATTGAATCACGAAAATGTTAAAGGTTTTCTCAAGTTTATTACAAGCACATGTAAAAAGAATAAATGTAAAAAAGGCTTTAGGAATCTAAAGACAAATCACATACGAGTACGCATTTCATTCGTTTTATTGAAGGACGTTTCATCATCTGGGAATAGTTTACAGGATTAAGAAGAAAGATCATAAGATTATCTACACGCAAATTCAAATCGTCTAGCTAGTATAAATTATCTAACAAACGCTTACAATAAATTGAAATATGCTTGCATTTTCTTTGGAAAGTTTACATAATCTAGTAACTTATTACTGGATATTTTTAATTTATAATTTTTTAGTAGTTTCACATATTTTTCATTATACGCATACTCGTATATAAATATGGGGTAGGTGGCTCAGTAGTATCGAGTCGGTCTGTGGATCTTGAGAACCCTGGTTCGATCCCCACAGCCGACAAACAATTTTCACCAATTTAAATCTACCCCTGTGGCTTCCCTTCCACTAACATCTTTGAGGACAGTGATTTGACGATTGGTAACCGCCCTTCAAGCGAAAACATATATCACTTACCGAGATACGCTTAGGCAGAATGCCACACCCAGTAATGGGTAAAAGGCGTGATGATATATTTATTTATTTATTCGTATATAAATTGTAAGATTTTTAAAATATTTTAATTTACAAGAAATTCTGCAACATATTATTTATTACGGTTTCGAAGTTGACTTTTGTCTTTTTAAAATCTGAACTTTAAGACAAAATATCTCGGTTAAGTATTGTATATCTCCTATTTCAATTAACTCTTATTTAAACTCAAGAATGCATGAAACTGAAAAACTAAAAGATGTGATTAACGGCATTCGATATTTCGTGATCCAATTGAAATAGAACCATATTTTAAAAAGTTGTATAAAAAATTCTTCGTTATAATTAGTATTTAGTTAAAAGTTAATAAAAAAAATCCCTTGTTAATGTACCCAACGAAGTTCTAAAACAATTTTGTGAACAAAAAATTGCTACTGATATTTATTTAATTTGTTCTTAAAAGTTTTCTTCCATTAATAAAGAAGGTTGGTTACAAAAACTATAAGATATTAAAATATTCTGTAGACTGGATCAAAATCTACTCAACTAGTTTGAAAACAACATTTTGTAACATTTGTCATACAAAAAAGAAAGCACTTCTTTCATGACAGAAAAAGTTAAATCGTTAACAAAGAAGTTCTTGATAAAGTTTCACTTACAATATGAATAACTGCGCCTCGTCTTAACATCTCTTTCAGCTAACTGCTTGCTCGCTTAATTTATTAGGTTGTATTGATTCCGCCTGATTTATATACAGGCCACAGTTAATCAGGACAAATGGATTGGCGCAAAAGGTCTTTAGATATCAAATTATACTCGCTCTGTCATACGCCTACAATTTACTTCGTCTTTATTGTCCTTATTATTAATATATGTTATCCTTCTTACCACTCACTTTCTTCAATTTCTACGATTTGGCCCCATTGCTCTACAAGGAATTTAATCCCAATTACAGTACAGGGTGCTTACAGCTTATAATACAACCCGAATCGTATTATTTATATAAATCAGTGATATTGGAAGGAACGATCTCTTGCTTAATAATTAAGAATTATCATCAAAGATGTTTATAATATTATAAGCTATAAATTCTATAAGAAATATTGTTTAATTTAAAGCATTAAGTAAAGTGGGTACTTGCTGCGCCTAAAATGTAATTTTAAACTTGGCTTAAATAAATATATGGAAGCGAAGATGTAGGTCATACTGAATAATTGACATAGCTGCTGAATATTCGATGTACTTCTCTTTATTTAAACCAAATTTAAAGTTGCACTTTTGACGGCATAATCAAGTTTAAAATTGAACTTTTGGTAGTAAAAATAGCCATTACTGATTCGATTCAGTTTGTAGTAATCCACCTTTCTAGGTCCATTAGTTTGTACTTTTCACTTAGCGACATAGTTTTAACAAAAACAAAATGTATTTCTGTACTACAAACAAATTCAGTGACGGAATTGTAAAATCATTTCATATGGTGTATAAATTATAAAACTAAACACTTGTCTAAGTCTCACAAAATTCAGCCTCCAAGTCACCTTATAAGGTCATCGTCAGAAGCTGGCCAGCACAGTTAGTAACCATAGACGCGTTTCACTCTTATTGGAGCTCATCAGTATGGTATAACCCACTCCTTCACCTAGAACAAAGTTCACATGAAGGAGCTGTGTGACGAAGAACTGTGTCAGCAAAGAATAAGATCTCTAACAAACAGTAAAATGACATGAGAAGTTCTGTCGAACCAGTAATGCCATTTTGTGAGACTTAGACAAGTGATTAGTTTGATATTTTATTATTAAACCTAGTTTCACCAAGTGAGCTTTCAAAGACAATTAATTTTGTCTTTGTTGTTTTTTATTTAAATATTTATTGTTCGTATTCGTATCTTTCAACTTCTCAAAATAAAATAAAAATGAATCGCCATATTTCAGTAAGTTTCGTTCATTGTCCTCCTTTCAAGCAAAGCAATCAACCTTTGCCCTCGAAATTAAATCCCCGGGTTTTTCGACGTCGACGCTACTTATAACCAAAATTACAACCCAATCCAACTATCGGTTAACCAGTTTAGGGGTTATTAACCCGGAGGATCGCATTTAAGCGGCACAATTAGAAGAAATAGTATCTGAAATTCTGCTCTAAAGCTTTGGAGTCCGGATGCGCCAAATGCAGCCAACCTAAGAGCTGCGAACACTCGTTAAAAATAACTAGACACTAAATGTGACGGTTGCTGCACCCAGCGTCATTGCTGTTTTGTTTCTTTCGGCGAGCACCTTCTGCAGGCCCGGATCTGATACTAAACTCGATATAGGTACATACATTTAATTTTCTACTTTTGTATGAATCATTTTACTATATAGTTATTTGTATATCAAGAGAAAAAAGTGAGACATTTCTTTTTGAAGATGTCGTTTCATTTTCAGAGCTGACTGTGAAGGATATAAAGTACTTGAGGGAAAAATGAAAATTAAAAATTTAGATAAGATTTATTGTTCTATCTTTAATAATGTCAAATCATACCATTCTTTTCCAGTTGCTATAGATATGGTTTTACTTTTATTCGCTAGGGAAGAATAGTTATTTTTTCTACAATTGTCAAAAAATGTTTTTTTCGTAACACATGCACAAGAAACACGTTCTTCGTTTGATTGATGAAAGATGTTTACTTATTTCAATTGCGTGTTACACAATAACTAATTGTATTGCCAAAGGAAGAAAGTAAAGAATTTCTTCATTAAGCCGTTTTATTATTTCCCGCGATCATTAAATAATACATTCATTATATGTACGATGAATAATAAACTTTTTAAGCTAATACGGTTGGGGTACAGCTTTTAAACCAGTCAAATTGCAGTTACTATAGTAACACAACATATTGAGTTCCTGTTGAATGGTCGTGAAAAAATATTTTTGTAACACAGGCACAAGAAACACGTTCTTTTTCCCTAATTTTAGAGAGAAAAACACTGCTTTTTTAGGTAGGATGTTTCTCTCCCTAGGTAGCATGTTTCTCTCCCTAGAGACTACGATTATTCGCTGTTTGCGGCGTTTCCTAGGTAACTAGTTACGCAACCCATATTTGACAGTAATTTTTGTGCACTTATTACGAAAAGTATAATATGCTTCATGGGAGGGCGCGATTATCCCTTGTTTCCCTCCCTTGATGCATAACATACTATTTTTCACTCAAATCAATACGCGAAGTACTTGATTTTTCATCATATACATTACCATGACAACACGTATTTTGCACCCTAGTGCGTAAAATGAGTATTTTAAGCACGCTCTCAAATTATTTCTTCTCACATTGCATTGGTTCCAATACATTAATAGTACCAAATATATAATTTTTAGATTGCAGCAAAAATATTATTTCTTCTAGTTTTTTGGCGCGTTCGAATGACTTTTTTGACTCGATCAGCGGTCTCAACTAAAAGTAACATTCTCACACGTGACAAAAAAAAATATTTTGTGCATACGCAACGAAAATACTCGTTTTCAAGAGGTTTCTACAATTAATCTCCCCGCTAAACATTCGAATCCTAGCACACCACTTTCATTTCATTCACATTTATATTTTCTTTTATACAAGCTCATTTATTCCTCTCATTCAAAATCACTTGTTCATATACCAATCCTTCAATCATTTACATCCATTTATTCGTAAGATATGTATGCAATTTTTTACCCTCGAGTTGAAATTGATTACTACCAAAATGTGAAAAAATGAAGTAGAAAATAACAAAAAAGATAACTAAAGAAATAATCTTTAATTTCACCTGTTTCATCAATCTTCTTTCCGATATACGTTCTACATGGCCACCAAACCATTTCAACTAACATTGTGTTGTGTCCTTAGTGCGGTGCTGGCGTCTCGTGCACTAGTTTTGTTGTCGTAGTGTGATTTTTGTGTCGACTAGAAAACTTGTAATAGCTTTCAAGTTGGTTACGTACAATTTTAATCAGTTTTCAAGGATTTGTGTACTGGAAATGATTTTCTCAAATGGTTGTTAAGCTTTTATGTATTTTTAATGTTTTCAACTTTATTCCTTATATTCTTCTGCTTCATAACATTTCAACTTCAAGATGCAATTTCATTCAGAACGTCGTAAACTGTTTAATTATTTCTGAATAATATTCTCATTTTATAGTTAAAAATTTCACCTACTAGATAGAGATTTTTATAACATTAAAGTTGTATAAGATTACGACCGGTTTTAACATTAAATAGAATCTATTTGAACTCGGGAAACAGGTGAATGTACGCGGTTATCAAATAATCCATTAACCACTCAGCAATGCCATATAAAATAAATAAATAAATATATCATCACGCCTTTTACCAATCACTGGGTGTGGCACTCTGCCTACGCAGATCTCGGTGAAGTGCGGTTACCAGCCGTCAAATCACGGCCTCCAAAGATATTAGTGGTGGAGGAGCCACAGGGGTAGATTTTAAATGGGTGAAAATTGTTTGTCGGCTGTGGGGATCGAACCAGGGTTCTCAAGATCCGACTCGATACCACTGAGCCACCTACCCCATAGAAATGAAATATAAACAGGGGCGTTCCAACCCAGGGTTTTTGGGGTTCCTAGAACCCGGGCGCCAGCATAAAAGGGCGGCAGACGGCAAAAAGTTAAAATAAATATGAGTATATTAAAAAAAACACAAATACTGCGTCTTAATATTATTTGTAAAATAAATAAAGTAATTAAATGAATACTAAATGTAGGTACCTACTATCGTACTAAGGCCTTTAATTACAAAAGATCGCGAAGTAATGTGATTAATATTTGAAATATAAAGTTAACTGTCAAGATTTCTTAATATTCACAACAAATCTTGATGGTTATAGTGACAGCTTCTGTTTCTATGACAAAGCTGTCACAAAAAAATCATAATTAGTAGGCGATTTTCTCGAACTATTTTTATTAATTTCTCTAATTTGTGGCATTAAAATGAAGTAATCTGTATGAAATAATGTGTGTGGATAAGTCTAGTATGGTCATGTACAATATTATACCATAAATTTTTACCGGACACTTTTTATTTACAAAAACCTTTTTTTCCATGTTATTTCCCTATGCCAACCTTTACGTGGAACGCGCGGTATAGTTATGAGTATTTAAGTATTTTTATTGTAAATTTAATTTACATGTATTGATATGTTATTTTGTTATTTGTATAATTGTTTGTGCTATTATGTGCAATTGTAAAATGTAAACTATATAGTTTTAATTAGGTTTAGGTATATTAGAATGTACCTATGTAATGAACTAATTTCTTTTTGTTTTTTTTTGTATTTTTATTTAATTTTATGAGAAACTATATAATAAAATATTTATTTAAAAAATAGTTATTTTTCTAGACAAACAATGTTCTATTATTCTACGCTAAGGTGAATAACATATTATTTGTCATGAGTTTGCTTATTGCTCTAAATCTACACGCAAGTTTCGCATAGTACGGCGTGTCGGCTTACTGCCTTACTCTTTCTGTATCGTAGAGCATAAAATTTCACGTATTTTGAGTACCATATTGCATTTTTGTGCTCCAAAATTTTCGCCTGCGGCGCACGCCTCGGGGCGCCACATTCTGCTTCAGAACTCAGGCGCCAAGTACCCCAGATACGCCCCTGAATATAAATGCCATATAAATTCGTGAATTAGGGATGAGAATAGAGGGTGAACCACAGGTGAAAATATGCCCGCAAAAATGTTTGAATGGGGTATTGATCAAACCACATAATCGAAATTTCATCCCCATTTTCCTTTATTCCACTGAAAAATGGAAAAATATTACAAGCGGATTACAATTTACTCACATACAAACTTCATTTTTCATTGCAGTACGATCAGTTACTATATTTAGTATTCGTTTAGTTTGTTAACTCAAATATTGTAACACTAAAACTTAAATCGAAAAAGAGAAAAAGTGATGGAATATTTAGTTTTGTATATCTTCTATTTAAAGCATTTTCTGTATAATAATTTAGGAACTTTTAACAACGAAAAAGTTTGTTAAGATCTATTTGCGTATTTATCATTCGCTATCGCCCACATAAATTTCAGCATTGGCTGAATCCCTTGAGCCGTACTTTGAATAATGCAACAGAAAATAAGTTTTAAGTTTTCCCAATTTATACCATTTTACCTTTGAACTTTAAACTTAGCAAACAATAATCAATACTAACTTATATCTCATTAATAGAACAAAGAAAACTAAGTAACCCTAAACATTTCTCATTAGCTATAGTTTCGTTGTTTAGTTTTTTTGTTGGAGTGTTTACCTGTAATTGTATGAAATTCACTTCCATAACATGCGCGGACTTCCATTCTTATCTTTTGATTTATTTACTGTTCTGAAGCCTGTTTTACATGATACATTTTTGGCTAGAAACTTTGACATATTTCATACTAGGTTTACTTGTATAATGTAATTCAAGAAAATATAAGTTTCGTACTAAAAACGTCTTTAAATCCAGATTAAATTTTGATTCAAGTTTTGTGCTACCACGTATCCCGTGTTTACCAATCGAACCACTATCTTATTTATTTATTTATTTATTTATTTATGTGACGCTGTACAACAGGAACTTAATCCCAATTAAAGTACAGGGTCCGTACTCACCGAGCCGCAGTGTGATAGTTCATATAATTTTTAGCTTGAGTGTGTTTCATACTCGGGATCTCCGGATTCGAATTCCGTATCGCTATCCACACCACCGTACTGACGGACATCTGCTATCTGATTTTGTTTGACGTTTAATGATTTGTATCGTCGATCAAGAAGTTAATTACAATGTCACCGAAGAAATGGACACAAAATTAACAAAAACATTAATTAATCTATATGAATTGCAACCAGTTATTTATCAAGTAAACACAGTTTGTTTATAACTTTACATATTACAAATCTGTGTATTGTTTTCATATCAGGAGAATTATTAGCAATTTGTACAATAAAATGATGAGATTAACAGCAATCAACAATATTAGAAAAAAAGCTGGAGTCAATAAATAATGAATTTTTTACTTTTATGTTGTTGTTGGATTAGTAATATTACTTGACAAATCACCTGTTAACTACTATAAAAAGTAAAAAGTAAGTAATGTAAAACAAGCTTTAAATAAAATGTTTAACTGTAATTGTGTGGAATTCACTTTCAAAAACAAACACATAGCAACATTCCCTTCCTTATATTTGTGATTAATTTTTCATTTATTTATTTTATTTGTTACACTGTAAACAGAAATTTAATCCCAATTAAAGTACAGGGTCCGCTCTCACCGAGCCGCAATGTAGTAATCCATATAATTTTTAGCTTGAGTCCGATTTGAACTCGGAATCTTCGGATTCGAATTCTATATCGCTATCCACACCACCGTACTGACGGATTTATTGCTACAGTGTGTCTAACTGCATTTTAAGGAATTTACTGTCATTAACAAGTGCAACTCGATGATAACTTCCTTTCTTATCTTTATAGATGCGTTGTTAGAGGAATAGGCGTAAGATTAATGAAACAGGCATATAGGAGTGAATGAATGGATGTGATTGAAGGTTTGTTGCGTGATAAAAGATTCTAAGTATGAAGAATAAATGAGCTTATATGAAGGGAACATGAATGTAATTGAAGAAAGTATGGAGTAGGTGGCTCAGTGGTGGATCTTGAGAACCCTGGTTCGATCCCCACAGCCGACAAACAATTTTCACCAAATTAAATCTACCCCTGTGGCTCCCCCTCCACTAACATCTTTGGGGGTCGTGATTTGACGGCTGGTAACCGCACTTCACGCGAAGAAATATATAACTTACCGAGATCTGCTTACGAGAGAGTGACACACCCAGTAATAGGTAAAAGGCGTGATGATATATTTATTTTTTTATTTATTTAAGAAAGTATGGTGTCTGAATGAGAATTATGGACGAATCCTGTTTCTTAATAAATCTGATTAGTGGATGTTTTGTGAATGCTTCAAGATTTCCTGCTACTCCATTTAATGGATATAACGTGATTTTAACTGTAGCTTCTCCTCGATTATCATCTTTGGGGACTGTGATTTGTCGGCTAGTAACCGCACTTCATGTGCATGAAAATATAACTTTCAAAAAATCTGCTACGGCAGAGTGCCACACTCAGTAATGGGTAAAAAGACAATTTAATGCAAAAGCTTGGATTTATAAAATCATAGCTTTGATCAAGTTACTGGCAAATTCACCAAAATTCGAATCCGGCTTTGAAACTGAATTCCTTGAAAAAAAATCTAAATCCCCCAGTCAGCAGAACACAACCACCATCTCATTCACTTCCTGTTTCCTGTTCCTACTTCCTGCTGTAGTGTTCCTGCTCTTGTCTACGTCTGGTCATCCTCCGCCAAACTGACCCATCCTAATCTCATTCGGCCTCAAAACAAAATACGTTACAATACTTATCTAATATCGGAGACAAAATGGCATCAATTCCGTGGGTCCCGCGGGTGTTCTGAACCCCGCTGCTCGTAGATCGATCCGGGGAGAAGGGAAAGAGAGACACGCCGAAGAATCTGTCGGTGCTAAAGGATGCGATTGGTTCTGAGTCTGAATTGTGACCCGGGCTGCCGATGTAATTTTCTCACTGGTTTTGGACAGGGTTGGATTTTTGGTTGATTCAATAAAGTGGGGATGGCTCCAACATGTATTCAGCTCAAAGAATTTATAAACTGTTCAGACTATTATTTCATTTTAGTTTGCGCAACAGCAAATTATTCCCAGTTACATCTCGGTTCACTAAATCTAATCCGCAACAAACGTATATTTATTTTTATGGAATACTTTGTAATTATTGAATAACTGTCAAATTTACATCTTAAATTTTACTTTAACACATATATTAGAAGACAATGTTGGATCGAAAATGTAATAATTGCTATGAAAAGTTGACAATTACGATCTCATTTGTCATCGTAAAGTTGACGTTTTCTGTGGAACAATCGAAAAATATCTTTTTTGCGCGTATCCAATGGCGCAAAAAAGATATTAAATTCGCGCTTATTTTAATAGTTACCAGGGATACAAACAAAACAGAAACTTGTCATATTGACAGTTGACAGAATGAATTTATTTTCAGTACGTATACGTTTTTAAATAATTTTAAGATGCAATCGTAGAAAAAAATGATGTGTGTATCACGAGCGTGTGTTTTTGTTCCTCTTACACTATTGTAGCTCTCGCCTTCGGCTCGCGCTGCAATTACCGTGTTCGAGTAACAAAGAATCACTTTATGCTCTTAATACACAAATAACTATTAAAGATAATTACATATTTTTTACGATTTATTATTCTTTGATAGATGTCACCACTGTCAAATAATACCATGGCAAAATTCATTGAATTGCGCTACGCTTATTATGGCCGTTTCATATGCCATTACAATTCCTAACTTCAAATTAACAGAGCGGACACATCAACTAGCGCCTCTGGCGAGATACATCATAACTAACATAACCTAATCTAACCTAATAAAATTAAATGTATAAATAAAATACGCAGTGCCAGTAAATGCATTTCATTTTATTACAAACTTTAATTTTCAAATATTTAAAGGTTGTTTTTGCGACTGGACAGCGTGGTAACTTTCATTTAATTAAAATAAAAATCACTAGATGGCATTGCTTTACGTACCAAATCTGTAAAAAAATCAAGACAATGAAATGAAACGGCCATAATAAGCGTAAGCGTTGGCTATAATAATATCGTTTTCCATTGGCTTAGGATATAGTTTTACTTTGCTAGAAATAAAAACTATCATTTCTTCTCATAATTTAAGGAAGAAAATTTTAGATCTTGACAGGGTCATGAAAAAAATTTGAGTTTCAAAATTAATATGTCTGATTTAAGGAAATTTGGTGTTGAAAAAGTATCCTGAATACGGATCTGAGTCGAGCAAATTCTACTCCGAGGCGAAGTAGCGAAAAATATTGTATTTACGTGAAACGAATTGGAGATTCCAATACTTTTTTCATTAAAAATAATAGAAAAAAAAACTTTCTGTGCGGAAACTATCAGTACGGAATGAAACGAATAAAAGTACAGACTTTCTTAATAACTTCCCCAATAAAAAAGTTTACAAAACATCGACATGAATTTTCTATTTATAATTTACAACATTAATTGCCCTAATTTACTTCAAGTCATATATTAACTTTGAAAATTTTAATTAAAAGTAAACCAACATTTTTTATTTTAATTAGCTTTGCCAATCTACAAAAATATATTTCCTTTTACAGTTCCCAATAATATTTCTTAGATGCGGCGATTTTGTTTATACAATTAGCTCTCGTCAATTTTAATTACCCTGTACAATAATATACATGTACAAGATGGAAGATGAAAGAATAAATATGCAGGGTGAAAAGTAATATAAATTTGGTATTTGAAATAATTCTTTCAAAGTCATCGTCGTAAATTGATCGCAGCTGACGGTCAAGAAAGAAGAGCAAATCCACTTAGAAAACCTTTCAGACCACCTCTTTGCACCCTTTTCCAATCGCATTCAAATTATTTCAGGCAAGCAAGCAAGCAAGCCTGTTCTGCCTGAAAATTCCACTCAACCAACCCTTCCTTGAAGTCGATGCTGTATTTACGTTTTTATCTTCGGCGAACACGTCTTGTTGTGGTCCCAGTAGGCCTTGCCCAGTCCCATCGCGCGAATGTTTCACATATCAACTCGGTCGATGTGCAAATGTTACCAGTATGAGCTTTTGTCTGCTTCTGTTTTCGATTGACAACGGTTTGTTGTAGCTGTTTCGCTGTTCGATGTTTGCTTGTCTAACACTTTATCACAACTTTTCACCCTGCATATGTTGCCGATGTATTTACAAAAATAGCCATCTATGACACTGAGGAATATCTGATGTGGACATCACATGACTTCCTTGTATGCATATTAAACTATAGATATTTTTTAATTGCACATATTTGACATTAAATCTTTTATTTTTAATTTTTTGTTCTAATCCATAGCAAACTTAATGAAAAAAAACTAAAAATATAAATAAATAAATAAAAATAAATATATCATCACGCCTTTTACCCATTACTGGGTGTGGCACTCTGCCTAAGCAGATCTCGGTAAGTGATATATTTAATCGCGTGAAATGCGGTTACCAGCCGTTAAATCACGGCCCCAAAGATATTAGTGGTGGGGGAGCCAAAGGGGTAGATTTAAATTGGAGAAAATTGTTTGTCGCTGTGGGGATCGAACCAGGGTTCTCAAGATCCACAGGCCGATTCGATACCACTGAGCCACCTACCCCATCTAAAAATATATAATATTTAAATTTACATATCTCGCTTATACAAAAGGCTAATTTAATGATTCTTAATGTGCTAGACACAGAATTTAATTCTCTAAAACTTTTATTTGCAGCATTTATTTCCAAAATCAAAATAAAACAAACCATTATGTTCAAGAAAAACTGTTAGAAGCTTCATGTAATATGTCACTTCCGGTTAGTCCATTTTAACCAAAATATATTATGTTATTTATATTTATATAGTAGTCTTATATACCAAATTTTAAAAGTTTTGGATTATATTTTAATATAGTTTTTCATGAAAATCTATTATAGGCTTCAAGTAAAGTACCACTTCCGGAAATTATATAATGACCAAAAAGGGAGGTGCACAACTAGATGTTATAACAGTCCTAAATACAAAATTTGAACTTTCTGCGGCGTACCGTTTTTGAGTTATGCGAGATACATACGTATGTACAGACGTCACGACGAAATTAGTCAAAATGCGCATTTCAGCTAAAAATCTGAGAACCGAAAATTTTCGCGATTACAATACTTCCTTTACTTCGTACTAGGAAGTAAAAATGGTTTGAAAGAATGAGTGTGTGTTAGATAGTAGGAATAAATGGATGAATATGCTTATAGATTTGTTTCTTCTACAAAAATTTAAACATTCTTTTATAAAAAACAAATAATTAATGTCAATATTTGCCGAAAATATATTGCAGAAAATTTGTATTATTTAATAAAACATAGCATGCTATATGATATAAACAATTGCCGCTTTACAAATGCTATATGGTAGAAACAATTGCTGCTCAATGTAAAGCAAGCTTTACAGAATAGAAGACAATCTTGGCGTGTCAGTCTAATACTGAATGACAAGTGAGGAATGATGTAATTTTGTGCAATGTTGCACATTGTGATGAACATCTAAGGATGCAGCGGTAGACAACCTCGATTATTCAATTGTCAGGCTGACCAACTTCTTGTCCAGATGTTACTGTCATTCTATTCTATATTATAATGTTACTATCTATGACTACTATTTAGCGCAGATTTAAGCTAATATTCCAATCTGCTAATAATAATAATAATTAGGAGTTTCAAATATTGATCCTTATTAAATTTTCTTCCTTTCTAATCTTTCCGACTCATTTAGTTTACTATAGAGTGTCTAACTTTCTACAGCACACTTTTGTTCTAAAATTAATAGGTAAAGAGATATCGCTAAATCAAAATTTTAACATTGAATTTCCTATGTTCGGAAAAAAGTAGACACCCGGTGTATGCATATATTAAATTTTATTATTTTAACATGTTAATTGTAGCACACATACTTTTGGCGATAAATTGAAATGATTTGTATTTGTTTTTAATTGATTATACTTTGTTTTAAGTATGATATGCATAAAGTGCACTTTTGAAGTATACGACTTTAGTTGAATAATATCGCAACATTGGCTAAGAATATCTTATGTACTAAAATTCAAATTAAGCATATTTTGCGGTCACAAAACTGTCTTTATGTCGCCGTAACCGCACGGTAACGTTGCCATCGTAACTTATTTTGAATATTACGGTCACAGTTTATATTCGACTGCATTTTCATGGCTACATCAAAATTCTAATACCTGAAACTTTTTTCTCTCATTTGCACTTGGTATACATCGTAGATACGAGCCCTAACAACTATATATTCTTGGAAGTTTTGAATTTCTTACCTAACTAAGTAAAATTAATAAGTAGAATTTTTCCTTACTTCATACTATTTGCCATGGATTATTGATGATTATTTTAAGCAAAACATAATATCTAAATTATTTTTACATTTTATGTTGGTATCGTCTTACAGAATCTACCTTCACATTAACTAACTGCCATACTTTTAATTTAAAAAAATTGTGATTGTAAATGTTTAAAATTAAAATGAACAGGAATAGCATTTCTTCAATTATATGGTATAGAAATCGGTTTAAAAGGCGAGAAGAAGAAAATGAAGTCTTAAATTTATTTAATACATTTCATTTTCAATAGAATTTGTTGCAATGCTTTTAACCTAGCATGTTTTTATTTGTACTCGGTAGATTTAACTTTATATAAATATAGATATTGTTGATATTTTTAAATTATAAATGTAACTACATAACGGGGCCAGGATATTTTCTAATAATTTAGAAATATATGAATGGAAAACAAAACTCAAAGATAATATATGACAGAAGAAATCAAGAAAGTAAATACGCATCTATGCTGTGCATATTCCGAAGCAAATTTTGCTAGATTTAGAAGCAGCTCTATATTAAACAGAATAATGTACATAATTTTGAACTAAAAAATCATGTCCAACAACCTTTAAACAGGGGCGGATCCAGACTTCGAATTAGGGGGGGGGGGGGGTCATGGAATTTTGTCTCTGGGGAGGGGGGTTATAGGCCATTTTCTAAATATAAAAAAACATTAAATCGTCTTTGGAATCGCATTAAATCACATTAAATCATCTTTGAAATCACATTAATTCACATTAAATTACATTGAATAACATTAAATTATCTTTAGAATATACTTAGATAACAAATTTTTTTTTCACCTCAAAAATTTCCCCTAAGAACGCCAACACTTTTTAAATCATAAAGTTACAATATCTAAACGGTTCTTCGATAGAATACAAAAATTATTGAATTAGAAGTTGATTTCGGTAGTCACATACTTGACTAGGTCTTAAATAGAATACCTCTTCCATCTGCGGGTCGAAATAATATCCACACAAAATATTGGTTTTTGGCTATTTATTAGAATAATTAATCAAACAATAGTTCTTAATTATCTTAGAATTTTAAGTTCTTAGATAATATTTTCTATTTAATTTGTTTAACAAATTGAGTTATCGTAAATAATGACATCATTATTATGTATTAGGGTCAACATTTACCACGTTGACTGCCAACTACGAGATAACTCGTAGATTGCGTTCTTTGCTAGGACGCCGACTACGAGTTATCTCGTACTGTGTTTACTTACCATATTCGCGCAGCTATGTACGATTAAACTCGTAACATATCTGTGCTAATATGGATAGATGGCTTCTGGGAAGAGAACAAAAAATCAATGCTGGCTACATGAACAGAAATTTTATTAATAAATAAACAGAAAATATAATTATAAAAAATTTATTCAAAATCAAGACCTTTTTTTTAAAAAAAATACATTTTCTATGCTTTTTGATGATTACTATGTAATATAATTAGAGTTTTTAATAATATAAAATGATTAAATGAAATTGGCTTTTTAGACCGGAATTCTGAAAATTGCCGTGGCAGTCAACGTGTTAAAAAAAGTCCATGCTTAAGGGGGGGGGGGGGTCATGACCCCTATGACCTCCCCGCTGGATCCGCCCCTGCCTTTAAACAATGTAGAATATGAAAATGAGTGTGAACAAATTCATATAGCTTATGATTCTTGAAAATCCAATGTCCTGCTTATAAATCATCAGTAAATCCTTATCAACACAAATCGATGTCAACTCCAAGGCCAGCGCTCTTGCGCTAGCGCAAACACATTGCAATTAGTCGGGCATTTATGAGGCTTATTTGAGGAACCTTTGTGCATGGCACACTGATTGCGAGCGCAGCCCTTTGTCACCACACGTTGCCTCAACGTACATACGAGTATCTCCCTGCTCCACTTTGTAATGCCCTCTCGAGGTGTGAATTTTGCGCGTATGTGTGATTAAGTAAAATAACCGCAATGGTGGCAGGAGTCGGTAAATAGAAACAGGGTTGGGAAAGTGAATGCTTGGAGAAATTATTGTAGCTGAAATGCCATTCAATTGTTCATTGTTGGAGAAGTGAATAGTAAATTTGTACTTGTGTGATTCCTGCATTGATTTCGTCACACATAAAATGTATCTTCTTATTCAAAGAACTTCCGTAATAAGAAATAGTTTCTCTGGTATGACAGAATTAAAGCTTAGGTATTAAAATAACTTTTAATTAACAACAAAGACAAAATTAATTGTCATCCAACACTTGGTGAAACAAGGTTTAATAAAAAATATAAAGTAAACACTTGGCTATGTTTCACAAAATTCAGCCTTCAAGTCACCTTATGAGGGCATCGTCAGAGGCTGGCCAGCACAGTTCAGTTAGTAACCATAGACGCGTTTCGCTCTTATTAGAGCTCATCAGTATGGTATAACTCACTTCTTCACCTAGAACAAAGTTCATGTGAAGAAGCTGGTGACAAAGAACTGTGCCAGCAGAGAATAAGATCTCTAACAACTGGTAAGATGACATGAGAAGTTCTATTCTATCTTTCACCTGATGATGGTCTAGTCGACCGAAATACGTATTGTAAAATAAACTTTACATTATTTGAAACTAACCTAGTGTTTTTTAATTTAATTTTATTATAAAATGTTTCAACGAGAACCGACAGTTAAATCTATCGAATTTATTAAAATGATAAATTGTCGTGTGCAAATCTCTGCATTTTTTCAACGAAAATAATATTCTTCATATTTTATTTCTTATTAGAATAACGATCTCGATGATGACGGTAATTAATATTACCAAACAATCGTATAGAAATCAAGCAGTTTGTTAGCAACATCCAAAAACAAGCAAACATCTCTCTGCATCCCCATCTTCTCAAACAGACGTAACAACCCTTAACAGTTCCGCGTCCGCCCTTTCCTTAAATCCAATGGATACTCACTCAGCGCAGAAATGACAAAGACTTGATTAATTGTATCAGTTATACTTGGAACACTCTATACGCTGCAGCTCATTAGTTATCATAGAGCTCGTCTAGTGGCGCCACCGTCACCCTGTCCTGCCTCCAACCCCGGGGTAATGCGCTCTGCCCCTTTGTAAATGTTAGAGCAATCAGTAACAATACAAGATGTATTTAGGACTTGGCGAGGTTAAGCTGCAAGTGGTACCGGATCGTGTAATTATTATTGGAGGGATGATTGAAATGTACCGTTTGTTTGAAGGTCACAAGCTCACGTTAATATTTTAGATGAGATGATGAGAAACATTTGTCAAAGGAAAGGTTGGCGAAACAAGTGCAAGTTGGTGTAATTTTAGGTGAAAGATTTCATGGATGATCTAGATATAGAATGTTCAAAGATATTCCGTTATGGCTTTAACTTACTAATCCTGTGTTGAACCGCACACAGTAAGAGATTCTACCTGTTGTCGCTCACGGTAGGATTGCAAAATATTTAAATTCGGAAATCTCTAATCTCTGTGCGAATTACGTATTTCAGATTTACTTGAAATAATAATTAATTCGCAAAATTAAACCGGTATTATTACATATTAGGGAAAATAAGATAACAAAGGCATACTTACTGAGTTTTCAAAAATGTAAAATCAGTAGTAATACTAACTTTCGTACTGAGGTCAATAATATACGTATTTAATATGTGGCGACCATTTGAAGAAGACAATACTGATGTTTTACCAGTTGAAAATTGTGATAAAATTAAACGGACATTTTTGCCGCAAGAAGCGAAAAAAATAGTTTCAAATGTGTATAACTATTTAAAAGAAAAAGATAGTGAAGGTGGAAATTCGGCTCTGATAAAAACATCAGAAATGACGAAAGTGCCGTACAATACTGTTCGTGATATAGTAAGTGGAGTGAGACCTAGAAAGAAAAGGCGTGACGCGGGTAATTCGAGAATAGTGAATTCTTTTCAAGAAGATACAATTCGACGCAAAATATATGCAATGTATGCCGTGATAGTGACAGTGATAGTGACAATTATACTGTCGAATAATTACATATGTATATCAGTGTAATATTTTGTATTTATTGTTATGTATGACACTATTGTCTATTTGCATTATTTAACTAAATGACGAATTGTTATACAATGATACTTTCATGTAACATTTTTTTTTGCTTCATTATCAATAATAATATTTGTACAAAATTCTCTGTTTCATTATTATAATGTATATAAAAATAAAATTAAATTGGGAAATACTAAATACATACCTGTCCTTGCACCCCTATAAATCAAGCTTATATCCCTAACAATAGACCCGATGAGAGGGCCATAACGGAGTATCTTTGAACACAGTATATACTATTTTCATTTTAAACTGGAGGGATCGGCATAAAACGATTAAACATCCCTGTTCAATATAACTACAATGAAATCTATTAGTGCGGCTACCCCAAATCATTTAACGATAGTCACAATAGGTAAATTTTTAAGGGTCGTATTAAACCTAAAATTATTCTTGTTTTTTCTTATGATTGACCATTTAAAAATTACTAATTCGGATTAAATTATCCAATTAGCAGTTATGTTACTCAATAAGAAGATTAAATATCCTATACTGAATCAGACTGAGTAATGTAGGTAAATGTTTAGATTATGTTTGTATATAATATATGATACTTGTATCGTATGAATAAGGAAATATACTTATTTAAAGATTGTAATTTTGCTGATTTTATTATACACGTACCGGCGAATGGGGCTGTACAACCCTGTGCGAACCTTGTGACATATTTTGAGTTCCTTTGTAAACGTAATCGTTTTATGCCGATCCCTCCAGTTAAAAATGAAAATAGTATATATATATATATATATATATATATATATATATATATATATATATATATATATATATATATATATATAAATAGATGCACATTTTTGAAGAATTGTGGCGAGAACGAAAGATGAGATTAAATGAATGAAACGAAATATGTATACGGATAAAATGTACTACGACAGGATAGGAATGTTTGACTAACATTAATTGCAGGATGAATCTAATGAATAATCGATTCAAAGATTCGTGTTACCCCGTTTGGTGAAATATCGCATGATATTATGTATACCAAGTGTAGAATTGAAATATATAAGATAGGAAAAACAATGGTATTTTTTAATATGATGATTTTTGCTATAATACAAAAAATGTTAAGGATCAAAATCTGCCTCTAATGAGCATCTACTTGTTTTTTTTTTCATAAAAGCAAATGAAAAATTGTTTTTATAATAGTATATTAAAGCCGCTCCGGAGTGAATAAAATTATCGTATTTGCTTCGAAATCTTATACACCCGCTAAACCCAGCAACTTGCCGTGTTACTGTTCTTGAAACCGTGGTCTGCTGGCCGAGGGTCTATTTATTAGGGATTGTATTTTTTTAAATTGCTGTTATTGTGTATTCAAATATTCGTTGTATTTATTATTTAATTTTAAAATATTTAATAGATTAGAAACAACAACAATTAAAATAAATGAACTGTACTCAACATCAATATAAATAACTCAAATCATTTATAGTACATAAATGAGAAATTGCTTTGCTTATATAAATATTAAGGAATAACATCATGTATTTGACGGCTGGTAACTGCAGTTCACAAGCATAAATATATTACTTACTGAGATCCACAACGATAGAGTGCCACTGCCAGAATGGGTGAAGGCATTTTTATTTTTTTGGGAATTTTTGGTTGAACCGGTTCAAAAATCAAAAATTTTTCAATTATGGTTATATATAGTTCAGAGCACGAGAAATACACTCGTTCAAACCGCATTTCAATATCTCTTTTAGTTTTTGAGTTATATCGATTTTTGACTTTTTTTAAAACTCAACTTTGAGAGCCCATATCTCGAAAACGAAAAGAGATATTGAAATGCGGTTTGAACGAGTGTATTTCTCTTGCGCTGCTTTACTTATACCGAAATTTTACAGTTTTTGAAAATTTTTCAATTTTTTTCAAAATTTTCTTATCTCAATATTTCCAAAAGTTGAAGAGATAATGAAAATCTGAAAACACCACTGAATTCCTCGCGTGAAAATACATAGGTATGCAAATTTTTATAACAAAATTCTCACGGATACATTTTTTATTACAAAAAATCGAAAATAGCCATTTTTTATAAATTTCTTAAGGGGTACCCCTTGGCGTTTTTACGGATTTTAGCCATTTTTTGATTTATTGTAATAAAAAATGTATATGTGCGAATTTTGTTATAAAAATTTGCATACCTATGTATTTTCACGCGAGGAATTCAGTGGTGTTTTCAGATTTACATTATCTCTTCAACTTTTGGAAATATCGAGAAAAGAAAATTTTGAAAAAAATTGAAAAATTTTCAAAAATGGTAAAATTTCCGTATAAGTTAAGTAGCGCAAGAGAAATACACTCGTTCAAACCGCATTTCAATATCTATTTTCGTTTTCGAGATATGGGCTCTCAAAGTTGAGTTTTAAAAAATGTCAAAAATCGATATAACTCAAAAACTAAAAGAGATATTGAAATGCGGTTTGAACGATCGTATTTCTCGTGCTTTGAACTATATAGAAACATAATTTAAATAATTTCGATTTTTGAACCGGTTCAACCAAAAATTCACAAAAAATAAATATATCATGATTTTGAACCATTACTGACAGTGGTACTCTACTGTAGTACATCTCAGCTAGTAATATATTTATGTTTGTGAACTGCAGTTACCAGCCGTCAAATCGCGGTTCAATATGTCATCTCAACGAAGCTTTTGCGTGCGTACTTCTGAACTAACACTTACACACACCATGGTTGACACTTAGTAGTTACAGGAGACGTTTTCACCAATATGCATAGTGGAATCCACAGATACTTCGTTCCTCTAAAGCCTTCATATTATTGTATGAAAAAATACAAAATAATTCTGTATTTTGGGAAGAAATAATGATTCCAAAACTAGTACATTTTTATCAAAATTCTTTGGTGCATTTCTGAGCGTTTTCGCTTGTACTCCGGAGCGGCCTTAATGAACGAATTTTATAAGATATGTTTCTATCGCACACGTCCAAGATTAGTAAACTCGCATGTGACTCGTTTTCTAAAGGAAAAGTGCAAATGAGTTGTACTAAACCAGTCTCATTTTATAATTAATGTAAAGAAATTTTGTAATTATATTTTTCATGTGGTTTCCATTTGTTGTAGTAGTTTTAGCTTATAATTAGAGAGTAGAAAATGGTCTCTTTTAATATCAAGTTTCGCTCTGGTTATCTTAATCAAATAAGAGAAATTTGTTATTTATTTTCCATCAACTTGTCCTTTCAATAAATAGAAAACAACCGAAAACAGTTGAAACTAATAAAACTCCTTAAAGAGTTGATCGTACGGAGAAAATTCCCAACTAAAACAGAAAAAATCCACAAGTTCCACGTGTCTCTTTAATCTCTATCTACCGCATTCCTCGAAGCTAAGCTTGCCCATCACTTCTTATTCTTCGTCAGCATCGAAAAACAAAACTACGTTCAACCCTTCTTGTGCACACGATATTACACTGGGTTTTCTAATTTAACTACATCTTAAATTAATCGTTTAATATGTTTTAAGATCGTTTTTTTTTGTTCCCAAACATTTCTACATTATAATAAAATATAAAACTAAACACTTGTCTAAGTCTCACAAAATTCAGCCTCCAAGTCAACTTATGAGGTCATCGTCAGAGGCTGGCCAGCAGTGGCGGATCCAGGGGGGGGTCATGGGGGTCATAATTCCCCCTTAAACATGGACTTTTTTTAAATGTTGGCCCTAATACATAATAATGATGTTATTATTTATGATAACTCAATTTGTTAAACAAATTAAATAGAAAATATTATCTAAGAAATTAAAAGTCTAAGATAATTAAGAACTATTGTTTGATTTATTATTCTAATAAATAGCCAAAAACCAATATTTTGTGAGGATATTATTTCAACCCGCAGATGGGAGAGATATTCTATTTAAGACCTAGTCAAGTATGTGACTACCAACATTTGCACTTAGAAAATCAACGATAAAATCATCACTAAATTTGCAAAAAGCAAACGACAAATTGATTTTGTTATTTAAGTATATTCTAAAGATGATTTAATGTTATTCAATGTGATTTAATGCGAATTAATGTGATTCCAAAGATGATTTAATGTGATTTAATTTGATTCCAAAGACGATTTAATGTGATTGTCCTTGTAAAAATTATTTAAAGCAGGAATATAATATGAGCAAATACAAATGTTTTTTACATTTAGAATATGGGCAATACATTTATAATTTTACTCTACCTAGAACTGGAAAAATGACGGAAATGTTATTTAAATTAATGTTTCCAATGGCAACGTGCGAAAAAGATTATAAATGCGCGCTTATTTCAATAGTTACCAGGGATATAAACAAAATAGAAACTTGTTATATTGACAGTTGACAGAACGAATTTATTTTCAGTACGCATATGTTTTTTAATAATTTGAAGATGCAATCGTAGAAAAAATTATGTGTGTACCACGAGCGTAAAGTGATTCTTTGTTACTCGAACACGGCTTCGGCTCGCGCTGCAATAGTGTAAGAGATACACAAATAACTACTGTTAGATCAAACAGAACTATCGTTATTAATTAAATGATGATTATTGACAGAAAAAATTATATTAAATCTCATCGTATTTCTGTATAAAATTGTTAAATGCGGTAGAGGCAGCACAATATACGCCGCGCTTATACCCGTAAGGTTGCCAATAATCTACAAATAGTATTAATGTTTGTCATTTCATACTGCTTTACCTATTATGTATAGCAAACAACAAAGCGATACAACCCTTCCAAATAGTCGCTCATTTGAATTGAGGACACCCACCATTATTTAATTGCGCTTTGAGTATTAATATTGACTAATATCAATAATTAAACAGTTCTATGACATCAAACTGTGGAAATAAAGTGATTTTCATTTCAACTGACACATCCACAAAGGTTAAAGTAGCGTTTAAATGAGTGTTTACCGTTTTGATGACTTGTCCGTAGCATTTGAAAATATTGGTTCCATTTTGTTATATTGTATGTGGCCGTAGAACGAGTTCCGTGAAATTGAAGTGTCTTTCTATGAAGGCCCCGAAATGGGAAGCTTGCGAAAACTGCGTACATTTATCGAATGCGTGTCGAACAGACCTCGAGCGATCCTGGCGATCGACATGCTCTTCGCCTCCTATTAGCCGCAAAGGAAATTCAACAAAAGACGAAGAAACTCTAACGATTCTTCCGTTCCGTGTCGAGGAAGCTGATTGGCTCCTGCTCAACTCAAGCCTTTGTCGATCTGCCTGCGCGAGTGGATTGTATTTGAACGCGGATCAAATATACTTTGTAAATTAGCGCGATGTGGATCGTAGTTGCTTGCCTCTTGTCGGCGACTTGCACTGGCTTTTGTTCCGATTCGCTTTTGTCGGCTGATTGTCGTTTGTTTTTAACGATGTCTGTGTTTTAAATGCTTGATTATTCACTGGCTTGAGCTCTATATAATGCGTATTTGTTGCTTTTGTTTTACAAAATGGTTTGACAGAAACTTTAACTGGTATTGAATTTTATTCGTTAATTTTCATTACAATTTCCACAGTTGTTATAAATCTAAATTACTCGCCTTCATTACATTATATATTTTTCGTAACACATGCACAAGTAACACGTTCTTATTCCCTAATTTTAGAGAGAGAAACACTGCTTTTCTCCCCTAGGGAGAGAAACGTTATGTTTCTCTCCCTAGGTAGCATGTTTCTCTCCCTAGGTAGCATGTTTCTCTCCCTTTACGATTATTATCTGTTTGCGGTGTTTCCTAGGTAACTAGTTACGCAATCCATATTTGACATTTGTCCCGATAAGAGGGTAATTTTTGTGCACTTGTTACGAAAATTATAATATGCTTCACGGTTGGGCGCGATTATCCCTTGTGTGAAGTTGGAAAACCTCGACTTCCGCTCGAGCCTTCGGCCCTCGCTTTCATCTTGGTTTGCCAACTTCACACGCGGGAATAATCGCTTGTTTCTCTCCCTTGATGTATAACATACTATATTCAATTTAATTAACAAAATGAAATGTAAACTAACTTATAATCATTAATTTTGCATATCAAAAAAAATATAGGAATGCGTCTCTTTATAAACTGTAGGATCTCTGCATTTTAATTATTTTCTGTTATAAAGAACAGTGATAGTTATTTACGTGGCTAGAGTAGTAAATTAATTTTTACGGGCTAGCAGGCAAGTTTGCAAGACTTATTGCAAGCGTGTCGTGTACAAAGATTTATTTTTACTTTCACAGCGTTTTTTAAATTAATTTTTATTAGTTTTATAAAAAGATACATTACATTTTGTAATCAACAATTGCTGGTGGCAGGACAATTTATAGCTAGACGTTGTCTTGATGTTGTGATTATAAATAAATATAAATATATCATCACGCCTTTTACCCATTACTGGGTGTGGCACTCTGCCTAAGCAGATCTCGGTAAGTGATATATTTTTTCGCGTGAAGTGCGGATCCCAGTCGTCAAATCACAGCCCCCAAAGATATTGTTGTGATAAAAAAATAACTATTGTCAGTGTAACAATTCGTGAACTCTAGAAATAATTAATTTGAAATAATGGATTCAATGTCCGACGAAGACTTAAAAGGCGTTTTTTTGGTAGTTCAATTATTGCAGATCAAACACATTAGAAAGGTATAATTTTTCATCTTTTTGGAAAAAAATACGATTGCGCAAACTGCAGGTTCTCTGAATTGTAATATAATTCCTGTTGTACATTGAAATTATTTATTTGAATGGTAGTTCTGATCAGTATTTATTTCTTGAAAGTTTTCCTAAAAACGGCATATTGTCGATTCACTGATATCCCAATGGAATTTTGCTAGCTTGGCAAAAACACTCTCTTCCTCCTCATGGGCTTCTCGACCGCGCCAAGTATCCAGTCGTCGGTCCTCGTGCTGCCAAGGGTCAAGGGATCGAACCCCTTCTCCGCTCGGCCTAGTACCAGGACCGTATCATTGAAAAACAAGCCTCGGGAGTCCTTTTCATGTGTCATCAGCTTGAAATGACAGATACTTTTTGCAAGGTTTTTATTGCGGGTTGTACAAATATTTTTGTTGTATTTCATGTTTTATTGTGTTTAGAATATGGACACTACGAAAGATTCATTTATCATTGGCCGAAAATTAATGGAGAGTTTTTTAATACACTCTGCAAAAAAATATAATGAACTTTAACAGACATTGTTGCAGTACTTTCGTTCGTTCTTTATAATACGAGTACATTGGAAATGGTTTGAGGATGTTAAACGTATGTCGAATGACAAATTGACAAAACATGTTAATTTTGAAGAGAGTTTTTCGTCACTTTTTTAGAAAAAAATTTAATTTTTAAAATCGCTGAAAACATGTTTATAAGTTAATTTATTTTTTATGTTACGCTGTACAACAGGAATTTAATCCCAATTACAGTACAGGGTCCGCACTCACCGAGCCACAGTGTGATAGTTCATATAATTTTTAGCTTGAGTGCGATTCGAACTCAGGATCTCCGGATTCGAATACCGTATTGCTATTCACACCACCGTACTGACGGACAATTGAAACACGAGAAATTAAATGTCATTGAGAGCATCTTAATAGCTTGCTTTGTTTTTGGTATATAGCCTCGGGAAATTGTTTTTTCCCTTCCTTCCTCATCTCTTTTTACTTCATTTTCAGTTTTTACTATACAGTGTGTAACTGCAACTGTGTTAAATGTATTTTTAAACAAGCGCAGGCGCTGCTGCCTTCATTTCTTATAGATTCATTGTTAGAGAAGTGGGCGTAAGTGAAGATTTACGAAACAGGTGTACAGGAGCAAATGGATGAATGTTTGTTGCGTGTTGATGGATTTTGGTTGTGAGAAAAGAAAGAGTTCGTATGGAGGAAGTGTTCAAGTGGTCGAAACGAGTATCGTGTGTCAGGATGAGAATGTTGACGGGTTCGTGCTATCCCATTTAATGGGATATAGCGTGATGTTATGTATGTATGTATGTTTTATTTAAAACATGTTTTTATATAAAGTAAAGACAAGCAACTAATTTTCCAATGTCCGCGGAACACCTTCAATCTGTATGTCTGGTTATCGGTCACCTTCCCACATAATGAAATGAAACCTGCGACAAATCCTGGATGCTGAAAAGATAATTAATGACCGAGGCATTATAAACATGGACGTGGTGAACAGAGTGATGTTCAGAGCATTGTCACCAGTGCCCAAGATCCAAATGTATGCAAAGTTGTTAATCAGGATTGAGCCATTGGTCCCAGGAACAAGTTGAAAAACTTTCAATGCGTCATCAATCATTCGATCGAAGAGTGCTTTGGTGCTTGCTGGCTGGCTCTGGCTCCATGGTAACGCGACAATGTTTGAACCATCTATCGTCGACTTTACAACTCACTGCTGTGTTGTGCAAGCGCCTTGTGACTTTTTTGTCAAGTTTTTAATGGATTTTTGATTTATTCTGTTACTGGAATTTTGAAATGTGATCGGGTTTATCGGTTTTAGATGTGGCTTGTTTGTTTCGAGATAAGAATGAGATTCCGATGGAGACGAATTTTCTACTTTCCATAACATTTACTTGCTTTTTATTTTATCAAAATCATCCACGGATAACAGAAACTTCGCCTTTCAAGACATTAGCAGACAGCGAGGGCTCTTGTTCTTAGTTTGTTTTACCTAAATTCTACCAATGGACATTTTGTAGTAACAACACTGTCCGTCAGTACGGCGGTGTGGATAGCGTTATGGAATTTGAACACGAAGGTCCAGAGTTCGAATCGCACTCAAGCTAAATATTATATATGAACTACCACACTGCGGCTCGGTGAGTGCAGACCCTGTACTGTAATTGGGATTAAATTCCTGTTGTACAGCGTAACATAAATAAATAATAATAAATAATAATGTCACATATTCAAATTTCAAATAATTCTTATTTTATTTGTAATCAGCAATAGTTTCATTATCTGTGTATCTATTTGGGGGTCGTGATTTGACGGCTGGTAATCGCACTTCACGCAAAGAAATATATCACTTATCGAAATCTGCTTAGGCAGAGTGCCACAGACAGTAAAAGGGTAAAAGGCGTGATGATATATTTATTTATTTATTTATATCTCTTAGTTCATTTAAATCAGTTCAGATAAATTAGAATCAGTAAATCCATTACTGGAAATAAAGTTAGTAAAGTAATCCAGAGAAATAAATACATGTTTGAATTTACACTAACTTATGATAACATTACTGGTAGGTGGCTCAGTGGTATCGAGTCGGCCTGTGGGTCCTGAGAACCCTGGTTCGATCCCCACAGCCGACAAACAATTTTCACCAATTTAAACCTACCCCTGTGGCTCCCCCTCCACTAATATATTTGACGGCTGGTAACCGCACTTCACGCGAAAAAATATATCACTTACCAAGATCTGCTTAGACAGAGTGCCACACCCAGTAATAGGTAAAAGGCGTGATGATATATTTATTTTATTTATTATGACAGCATTAGAATAGTTGACTCCCTATTAATCTCGTCAAAAACTAGTAAGTGTCTAGCCATCAAGTTGGTAAACTGAACAAGCAAGTTATAAGTCATCTCTGGTTGACTCTGCAAAACTTAACGGCAACTAAGTTCCTAGTGCCCTGATGTTAACGTCACCTGCTGCATATTTTGTACATAAATTATTTGAAATAGAACCTCGGAGAATTGTGAAGATTTGCTGCTGATTTCGCGGGAATGAACATGGTTCTCTGCGAAGTTAGCAACGCATTTCTCCTGATTACTTAACAGAACATCGTTGGGCTAACTGCTATGTAAATATATTGTAGTTTAAGGGTCAACATAGTCTTGTTTGACCATCTAAGATGACACCCAATAATGGAGAATTACATTTAATACAATAGATGCTCTCATTTAAATAGATGCAAAACAAATTATTAAATAAAATAAATAAATATATCATCACGTTTTTGACCTATTAGTGATATATTTCTCCGCGAGAAGTGCGGTTACCAGCTGTCAATCACGGCCATTACTTGATGAACAAAATCTGTAATAGTATATTACATAATAAGTCAGGAAAGTGATGCTTTACTTGACGAAGCGATTGTTTGAAGTACGAGGCCGTGAGGTCGAGTATTTTAATTCGCTGAGTCAAGTAAAACACTTTCGTGACGTATAATGTATACTATTTTTTCTGAAATCGATCATATTTATATTTTATCAACATCATTAATAATAAATATTTCAAAATGTTTAATTTTTTGGTAAGAATCATATTGGCAGCAAACAACATCTTATGTGAAAAATCTATTGAACATATTTGTGTCAAAAGTAATATTGTTGACAGAGAAAATTTCTTTATAATGTTGGAAAATATAGATGAAAATGAGTATGAGGCGGTATTTTCAATTGCTCCTCCTGAAATCTTAAATCAAGCAACTGCGGCTGTTGAAAATTTATTACCGAGCAAGTTCAAAGACCGATGTGATAAAGAATATGAAATTTTCATGAATTGGAAAAAGCAAAATAAAGTAAATAATTTGACAGAAAATGCGCTACTTGTGTATTTTATTCACTGAATCTCCAAGTAATTTATCGATTGCAACAAATAATTTAGCTTCAAATTCGCCAGTGTCATACATAAATGTTAGTAACTTAAGCAATTGTATATTTAGTATTAACGTTATTGATAAAAATAAATAAAAATCTTATTACATTTTTTAGTTATTTAGTTTATTTAGGTAAAGTACTTTACCTGACTGTTTTGCAAATGTTTTGGTAAACATTTACTTTCCATACTAAAATGCGGCAGGAAAGTAGGGAATTTATTCACGATTTCAGAAAAAAAATTTACGAGAAATTTTGATATGGCAAAACGATAGAATGAAACGACCATAATAAGCGTTAGCAGAATTCAATGTAATTGGCCATGAGTGAGCGAGATTTAAATGCGCGAAGTTATGTTCAACGACTGCCTATTAAATTGCATTTTTATATTACGAATAAGAACCAGGTATTTTGTTTAAAATGTTGTCTTGTTCGTAGTCTCAACATAAATGTAAGTGTTATTAGAGAGAGTGTAGAATAAATCGGGTTTTTAGGCAATAAGTAATGAACAGTATTGCTTCATTCCATCATTCGAGTGTAAATCGAGCCTGTAAAATTCAAAGTGCTCTTGGTATAATTATTTCACCGTCAGTAATTCTATTATATTGCTTTGAACGTTAATTGCGGCAATTTCTATGCTCCACTAGACACTTAATTCTGCTAAATCGTGCAAAAAGATCCGAGCACTAATTTCTCATGTTTTGTTTGAATCTAAAACAGTGGATGTCATTTGACAGATATAGTTCCATGTTGAATGTGCTTGCACGTGGCTAAAACACTTCGGGAATCTGGCAAAAAGTTTTCAGAGTTCTGGACTGTGTTTACGATCGTGAAATAATTAATTACTGCAGACGAACTATTTTAGAAAAGCAAATGTTTCATTGTTTATTACTTGCAAAAACTTACCTACAATGATTTCGAAGCGCAAATCTCCTTTGATTCCTATAAGATTTAAGTAGAGAAGAGTCATAGGAGTTATTTTTAAATGGTTAAATTTAGTTTCGATGCATTATCACTGAAAAATGTATTGTGTTATAAAGTATATAATAGTTATTTTATACACTGGTCCTATCATAAAGGAAAATTTTCAAAAATAAATTCGAAATATCAGGGACCCGAACTGTAATGAAACCGTAACAAAAAATAACACCAATATACACATTTTTATGAAATCGGGGTGTTTCAGGACTAGTGTAACAAAATTTAACAGCTTATTTCTGAGGTCATTTTGAGCCAAAAATGTCATATGAACATAGGTCCTATTCCTTCTAGTTACCAAAATACAAGAGGTTGAAGTTCGATAAATAACACGAAATTTTCAAATTTTTGTAATCAAGATACTTTCGGAAAACTAGAGCTTTATTGAAAAGTCATACCTTATTTGTCTTAATTAATTTTATTTATTAATATTAACGAACACGATTTAGAGAACAAAACATAAAATGACACAATTAAATAGACACAGAACAACATAACCAAACATGGAATAGGTTAACACAATATGAAATAAGATAACAAATTTTTTAAAAATTACAGCAAGAGCGCCTTGAACTCGTATACATGTTAATATTAATAAATAAAATTAATGAAGACAAATAAGGCATGACTTTTCAATAAAACTCTTGTTTTCCGAAAGTATCTTGATTAAAAAAATTTGAAAATTTCGTGTTATTTATAGAACTTCAACCTCTTGTATTTTGGTAACTAGAAGGAATAGGACCTATGTTCATATGACATTTTTGGCTCAAAATGACCTCAGGAATAAGCTGTTAAAGTTTGTTACACTAGTCCTGAAACACCCTGTATAGAGACCAAAAACCGAATCGAAAATTCTATTGATTGTATAATAGAAAACGTAACCAAACCGATATTAATTATGATAATTAGATCACAAAATAAGACAAATGAGCGTAAGGCCATAGTGATCAACTTTATGGCAGTGAGTGTAGTTTGGGTTAAGCACGCAAGGTTCAAACTTATATCCAAAATATACTACTGTATCTGAGTACTCCAGATTACACTATAAAATACTATATTTGCAATTATATTTCTGTTATATGGAATAGGTGGCTCGGTGGTATCGAGTCAGTGGATCTTAATAATCCTGGTTCGATCCCACAGCCGACAAATAATTTTCACCAATTTAAATCTACCCCTGTGGCTCCCTCTCCACTAATATCTTTGAGGGCAGTGCTTTAACGGCTGGTAACCGCACTTCACGTGAAAAAATATATCACCAATTTAATCTACCCCTGTGGCTCACTCTCCACTAATATCTTTGAGGGCCGTGATTTGACGGCTGGTAACCGCACTTCACGCGAAAAAATATATCACTTACCGAGATCTGCTTAGGCAGAGTGCCACACCCAGTAATGAGTAAAAGGCGTGATGATATATTTATTTATTTATTTTATATTTCTGTTATATAAAAAGCAAATAAATATAAAAAGTTAAAAAAAAATATAGAATACTTCAACCAAAATTTGAAGCCTTTAAAAGACGAAATAATTAAAATACAAATTAAAGCAATAAACCGCACTTTTATCTACATCAAGATCATTTTATTCTTTGAGTCTTTTACCGACCCTTAGTTAAATACATCCCTTTGTGATCACTTCTTACATCAACCCCGATTCTATTGTCATTAAAATCAAACAAACACAAAAACAAGCACAAAGTAAATGTCTACTGAAGTAAAACACAATTGTAAGAGGATCTGCAATTAAATACGTATTACTTTAAAGTTAGTACTGCTCACTAATTATAACAGATAGTGTTACTCTAGCGTAATCTTAATAATACGTCGTGAAACTTTGCAAAACTGGAGACTAGTAACTAGACTTGTCGACTACCTTAGATATAATTTAGTAGCAAGCACGGATTATAGCTTTCACCGAATAAGTCAAGAAGGGATATATAACTTAGGTCATTGTACAAGATTAACTGAATCTTATTAATCCGTGGATATACGAGCACCTATATTTTCCCAATACATCATTACATACATACATAACAGCACACTATTAAAACGGAGTAGCACGAACCCTTGAAACAAAAATTTTCTAATTAAATTATAAAGAGAAAAATTGGGATTCCCATAGAATTTGAACCTGGGATCTTATGAACTCTGACCATATACTTTAACGAACTAAGTCACGGTCGCCTGTAATTCTTTATAATTTAATTTAAAAAATATATAACAGTAATTTACAAATTAAAATTGCTTGTGTTTAAACGTTGCCATAGTCACATATTCTGTACTATTTATTTATGTATACGCTGTACAACAGGCCAGGAGCGGATCCAGACTTCGAATTAGGGGTGGGGGGGCATAGAATGAATTTTGTCTCTGAGGGAGGAGGGGGGTATTGCCCATCTTCTAAATATAAAAAAACATTTGTATTTGCTCATATTATATTCCTGATTTAAATAATTAATGTGTAGCTTTAAGCAAAATTACTTTTCTATAAACAAGTATAAACGTGGTGAGGAAAAGTGTTTTTTTTTTTCATCTCAAAAATTTCTTCTAAGAACGCCAACACCAATCATAATGTTTCAACATCTAAACGGTTCTTCGATAGAATACAAAATTAATTGAAATTAGAAGTTGATTTTCTAAGTGCAATTGTCGGTAGTCACACACTTGATTAGGTCTTAAATAGAATACCTCTCCCATCTGCGGGTCGAAATAATATCCCCACAAAATATTGGTTTTTGGCTATTTATTAGAATAATAAATCAAACAATAGTTCTTAATTATTTTAGAATCTTAAGTTCTTAGATAATATTTTCTATTTAATTTGTTTAACAAATTGAGTTATTGTAAATAATGACATCATTATTATGTTTTAGGGCCAATTAACTATTAGGGCCAACATTAAAAAAAAAGTCCATGCTTCGTGGGGGGGGGCATGACCCACATGACCCCCTCACTGGATCCGCTCCTGCAACAGGAACTTAATCCCAATTACAGTACAGGGTCCGCACTCATCGAGCCGCAGTATAGTAGTTCATATAATTTTTAGCTTGAGTGAGATTCGAACTTAGAAACTCCGGATTCGAATTCCGTATCGCTATCCACACCACCGTACTGATGGACAGTTTTATACGCAACAGTTGCAATGATAGAAACATATGTTATTTCTTACTACTGCCCGGGTTTAGTACGTCACAAAATGGTCGCCAAATAATCGTAACAAATTTATTCAAACCTTATAAATCTATAAATTTATTACTGGACACTTTTTAGTCAAACAAAAACGTATGGGTCTAATAATTTTATGCATAGATTATAAGAGAATAATAAATATGAGAAACCCTCAATTAACCTTCGCCAAGCTTCATAATTCTTTTCATACAAACTCGCTTCAATCATATTCATCCATTTATTCCTCACCCACAATTTCATTCTTCTAATGAATGTTAGGTGTAAATGAAAAATAATATTAATTTTATTAAAATTGTTTACGAATTAAACTACGCCATTTTGCCGAAATTCTTTTATAATCATTTGTATATACAAGAACTCAGTGGTATCGAGTCAGCCTGTGGATCTTGAGAACCCTGGTTTGATCCCCACAGCCGACAAACAATTAAATCTACCCCTGTGGCTCCCCCTTCACTAATATCTTTAGGTGTTGTGATTTGACGACTGGTAACCGCACTTCACGCGACAAAATATATCAGTTACTGAGATCTGCTTAAGCAGAGTGCCACACCCAGTAATGCGTAAAAGACGTGATGATATATTTATTTTTATTTATATAGAACTAAATTTTAAACTTGATATAATCAAATATGACAAATAATTTCGATTTGCTTTTATTTATTTAAATCAAATTTAATATTTAAATTCTCGCGGTGCAACTGGGCTATATTCCAATCGGGATTATTCGTTTTCTATCGGAAATTTACCGAAGTGTTGATCTGAGTATCGATTTTTATATTTTTAAACGATTCTTAATGCAACGAACGAACAAGTTACAGCATAGATCTCTAATTTAATTACAACGTTTATAAACGTTAGTCGAAGCGACTCCAAGGCTGTTTAGTACAATACGGGCTCTTATTGTGATTGTAGTGTTTTCAGTGTTTCGTGAACATTTCGGTGAATATTTTGTGATATTTTAATGCGTAAATTAGCTTAAAATGTGTGTTATTGTGCGTATTAGTGCGTGGTGTATAAAGAAACGTTAATATATAAGTGAAAGTGCTGTGGAATGGACTGTTTGGAGCTGCTAAGGTTCTTGGGTTTGCTGATGATAACAGTGGACAACATGGCCGGCAGCTGGGTCACGTTCAATTAGTAAGTAAAACAATATTACCTTGGCAAAGCGTTAAGTTTAGAATAAGAAAAGAATTATTGACTCAGTGGTATCTTGGGAACCCTGGTTCGATTCCCACAGCCGACAAACAATTTTCACCAATTTAAATCTACCCCTGTGGCTCTCCCTTCACTAATTTCTTTGGGGGCCGTGATTTGACGGCTGGTCACGAAAAAATATATCACTTACCGAGATCTACTTAGGCAGAATGCCACACCCAGTAATGGGTAAAAGGTGTGATGATATATTTATTTATTTATATAAACTTATGTACAGTAAATATAAATTAATTAATTAATCATTAAAAATGTTGACGGGTTCGTGCTACCCCATTTAATGGGATATAGCGTAATGTTATGTATGTATGTGTCATTAAAAAAATAATTGCTTATCTATACATATTTTTTTTATATTCAAATAAATTAGTTAAACTTTTATTAATCATATTTAATAATCAAAATTGTTTCTTATTGCTCAAAAATCTGCAATTGCATATTAGGCACTTATAGAAATGCATATTGGAGTCTTTAAAGTTTGTTTCATTTGTATACAATAATTTTTACAGGCTTAAATTAATTTTAAAAATTTCAGACAATATTTTTCAAACAGATAGTAATATTTAGGAACAATAAAATAACATTTATTTAATTTCTAGTTACCTTACAAAACCTGTAAAATTGCAAAAGATAGTACAACCGCGATACGCGACGCCTTAGTAACAAGCTCAAACTATGTCGTGACGTCATCGGCATCGTAATTCAGCGATCAGCAACTAATTTTATTTCTTGCCCAGGCCATTGAATCTCTAAGCTTATGCAATCCCGCCGCATTTTGTCTAAATGCGGGTCTGTATACTTCTCTATGCGCTGTAAAGACGGTTGCATATTTCACAACTTAAATTTCGTAGGTAATGCATCGGTATGTAATAAAATAAAATAGTTTTATTTTCAGTTTGGAACAGTATTATAAATGACGACATTAATTACCAAACAATAGAATTGTTTTTCATTATTTGATTTATCTAAGCAGCATAAATAAATAGAAATTTTTCGTGTCAAAAATGTCAGTTTAATATTTAATTTTTTTTATTGTCAATTTTATTTCTTTGATACAAGTTACCATGGATATATTATTCTAATATAATTTAATTATTTTAGGCAAAATATAAAACCTAAATTATTTCGAGCATTAATTTTTATCCAAAAAAATTTTCATCGTGCATTCAAACAACGTAATGGGTCCAAATTAATACGTTGTTGGAATGCATTCTAAAAAAAAAATCTGGAAAGAATCAATGCTTTAGAGAAATTATAATCACTCTTCTTGTACTAATAAAATATTACTGTAATAAAATATTACTGTATATATTAAATTAAATTTTACCATAATTTTCATTTCGTTTTTAATATTTTCTTTTATTGTCCGAAAGAAATTGAACTCGCCTAGGAATGTTAATTGTGTATATTTTAAACTTGATTTTAATAGTAAGTAAATACGCAAAATGAAATATCCAAATTAAGTAATTTGACGGCTGGTAACCGCACTTCACGCGAAAAAATATATCACTTACCGAGATCTGCTTAGGCAGAGTGCTACACCCAGTGATGGGTAAAAGGCGTGATGATATATTTATTTATTTTATTTTCAAATTAAGTAAATGTAGAATTGAATTCGCTACAGTTTTTATTTTTTCAAATAAAATAATTATAGAAATAATAGCGCAATGGTATTCGTTAATGACCTAATTTTTACGGGAAACTGCTCACGGAACTAGAAAAGTACTGTTTCCTTGTTTCCATGGATCGCTTTGTTATTATTATTTTATTGCAGTTGTGTTAAAGAATGTGCAATAAAAAATATTCTTAAAATAATATGACGTCATCGGTCGGAACGTGTCAAATATCATAAAGACGTCAGTTGAGTCTCAAAGCCTGCCGTGGAAAAACAAAATTAGATTCCAAATGCAAACATTTGAATAGAAATGCGACTTTCATGTTACAAGCTTGACGTTAAATATTAGTGCTTCTCAAAATGTTTCTCCATAGAAACAGATTTTCATTTGTTGTTTTAAAAGATGCAGAAAATAGAACCAAACTTATCATTTAAATTCTAATTTTGAGTACAAAGAAACTACAAGCATTTTGAAAAACTATAACCAAAAATACCGAAACTTTAAATTATAATGTAAAAATCTGATGTGGACACCATATGACTTCCTTGTGCGCATATTAAACTATAGATATTTTTTTAATTGCACAAATTTGATATTAAATTTTTAATTTTTTCCTTATTTTTTGTTCTAATCCATAGCAAACTTAATTAAAAGAAAACAAAAAATATATAATTTTTAAATTTACATATCTCGCTTATACAACCAGATAATTAAATAATTCTTAATGTGCTAGACGCAGAAATTAATTCTCTAAAACTTTTATTTGCAGCATTTATTTCTAAAATTAAAATAATACCTTTTTTTTCAAGGAAAACTGTTAGCAGCTTCATGTAATATGTCACTTCCGGATAGTATATTTTAACCAAAATCTATTATGTTATTTTCATTGATATAGTAGTCTTATATACCAAATTTGGAAAGTTTTAAATTATATTTGAATATAGTTTTTCATTAAAATCTATTATAGGCTTCAAGTAAAGTACCACTTCCGGAAGTTATATAATGACCAAAAAGGGAGGTGCACAACTAGATGTTATAATTGTCCTAAATATAAAATTTCAATTTTCTTACCGTTTTTGAGTTATGCGAGATACATACTGATTTTTGCGATTTTTTTAGTGAAAATTTAAAAAAAATTAAAAATGGCTGAAAATCTGCTAAAAAGTTAACTGAAGCACGGGAAATTCATTGGCCTTGATCTCATGTTCATATGTCGTTTAGTTTTTAAGGTATAGCACCGGAAAAGTAGAAAATCTGAAGAAAATTACAGATTTAACTTTTCCAGAGGCGATATCTCAAAAATTAAACAAGATATGAAAATGCGGCCAACGGCATTGAATTCCCCGTGTTCAAATTGACTTATAAGCAAATTTTCATGCAATTTTAAGTAATTTTAATTTTTTAATTATTAATAAATGTTTAGTGAATGTTTCAAGGGTTCGTGCTACCCCATTTTATGATACACAGCGGAATGTTATGCATATAACAATGTGTAATAGTAAAATAGAGAAAGATTTGATATTCAAATGAAAAGTTTGTAAGGCATGAAAGCAGATAAAAGCTTCAATAGTTAGTGTAACTTCTAATTCTTGTTAGACTTGAAAATACTGTTATGAAACTTGAACAATAAAAAAATATAAATATTTTGCATAATTTCCTAAAGAATGATTTTAAAGAAAACTTTATAAAAGTTAGGAAAATAAGAAAATGTAAGCGAATAAAATCTTCTGAAGCGTAGACTTTAAACCGGTGTAAACTTCCAGTGATTATTCATTCGACTCAAGAAATGAAAAATTCGACAAGAAAATGATATTTCAACATTTTTATATTCACTAACTTCAAACAATGTTATCAATGTGAGTCACAACTTTCTTACGAAGTACTAATTAAATATTGATTTTTCCCAATATCCTCCTACTAGAATTAATACAGTGTAATGAAAAGTTTGTGGGAAATTTTTCTCAAGAAAAAACAACAATTATTTTTATCACACGTGCACTGAAATGACCCTTTTTAATGCGTGTTTCTGGATCGAAAATAACCTTTTTCAGGTGATTTCATTGTTGCACTGTTTCTGGCCGGTAAAAATTGAATAGCCCTAAAACTGACCAGTAAAAATTTGTCAGATGACATTTTAAATCTATAATTTATTTGACTTTACGGCACAAAACAAGACACGCATTAAAAAGGGTTCCTTTAAGCACACTTGAACAATATAGCTATTTATGAAACTAGTAAGGAAATGAAGGTTATTACCTTACGCATGTGAAATTTGCAGAACTAGGCGTAGCCGAGTTGTGTAAACACATAAGTAAGGTAATAACCGAGTTTTCTTACGTGTTGCATACAATATTTTTTCTACTTCCGTTCTAATAAATACGAAAGAGCGTTTTTGAAATGATGAAATTTTGACATATTAATGACAGTTATAAATTTAAAAAATAAAAGAATAACACATCAGAATTCATCTACCAAGATATCTGTTCCTATGTTACCTCATTATTTCACTAGTTAAATAATGTAGTTCATTGCCTAACTCAAATAAGTGAAATAAAAGTCTATTTCCTAACGGAAGTAAAAAAAATTCTGTACGTTCCTAGCTCGGAAGGTCTATTTTAACTCACCCTTTAAAATAAAGCTCTTTCCGGTACAGGAACGTAATGTACTATTTAATTTGTTATAATTATACATAATAATAACACATTTTTCATTATTAATTATGACATATAATTAATTTCAAATTTATAATCTTGAATCTTATTGATTGTAACTTTTAAACGGTAGATGGCTCAGTGATACGAGTTTAAAAACCCGGGTTCGATTTCCACAGCCGACATATAATTTTCACAACGTTGATACTACCCCTATTGTTCTCCCTCCACAAACATCTTTGGAGGGAACTCCTCTTCACGCGTAGAAATATATCACTTATCAAGATTTGCAGAGTATCACACCCAGTAATAAGTAAAAGACACTTCACCGGTCACTAAAAACGTTGCTTGTTAAAAATGTATTTTAAAAACTGTGAAAAAATTGTTAGTCCTTCTAAATTAAACAATCGGTAATATTAATCGTTGTTAATTATGCCAATTAAGATATGTTTCTTTATGATATTTATTTATTTATTTATTTATGTTACGCTGTACAACAGGAATTTAATCCCAATTACAGCACAGGGTCCGCACTCACCGAGCCGCAGTGTGATAGTTGATATAATTTTTAGTAGAGATGGGCGAATATCATCCGCGAATAGTCGAATTCCGCGAATATTGACATTATTCGATATTCGAGATTTTCGAATATTAACGTCAGTGTAGCGAACATTCGAATACCTCGAATATCGCGCCATATGTTGATCTCAATTTTTGACTATGTTTTTCTTTATCATTTGTGCATAAACTTAAAGCTATTACAATACTTAGAAGTTATTAATAACAAAGATATTTTGTTTCAAAATCATGAAGACTTACCATATTTCAAATTTCAACCCGTACGTTTCACCTTAAATTTGATGTTTTCGTCTTTTTCTTTTTGTTTTAATTTTATTTTATCTTAACAATTTCAACCAAATAATGAAAAGGACATAATTAAATAATTATTAATAATAAATAAATTAACTTTTAGGAGTATTCGAGTACCTCGAATATTCGAGATCTGATTAATATTCGTATTCGATATTCGAATTCGAGAAATTTGATATTCGCCCATCTCTAATTTTTACCTTGAGTGCGATTCGAACTCGGGATCTCCCGATTCGAATTCCGTGTCGCTATCCACACCACTGTGACTTGATAATTTGATATCAGTTTTTGTCAATCACCTTACAGTTTTTTTGTTTTTATTTTATGTGAAACAGTATGTGATAGTAATATACTCAACACTTCTCATACTCATCCTAGAAATAATTCATTCCAGTTTCTCCAGCGTAGCACGAAAATTCTCACTTCCTCTGTAATTCTATTATTCCGCCGAACGGAAATGGCCAACCAGGATCTAAATTCACGACGATAAATTCAGTAAAACGTCGGCAAGTTTCCGAATTCATCAAGTACCGCTAGAATACATTTCCTCGCTGCCCGGTAGATATTTGACGACTGAGCACAACTTACATAATATGAATGTGTATTACTATTTCACATATGCATGAATGCTTGTTTCCAACTTGAATAGTTTCATACTTCATTGGGCTACGTGTTCTGCTAACTGTTAGCGGATTGTAGTTTCCTCAACGACTTGCTATACTACTTAAGATTTTCATAGTTAGTGCCCGTAAAGGCCTGTTCTAATTAAGATTGCGATTAATTTAAGACCCTTAAGTCATTAATATTTTATGTAGTAGATAGTTCAGACTTAAATACATTCTAGACATAATTTTAACATATCATAATACGACGACAATACTAATATAGCGTATGACTGTCCAGAGAAACATTGTGAAAAACGCAGGATCACGGCGTAATGGCGGCATATGACCTGAGCAGGGCCAGAAAAAAACATATTGAACGTATCTTTCGAGTCTAATAATTCACATAATAAACGTGTTAATAAGTTTATATGATCATTTGAAACACACTGTTAAAATAGATTAAAATTATAAAATAAAATATAAATACATCATCACGGCTTTTACCCATTACTGGGTGTGGCACTCTGCCTAAGCAGATCACGGTAAGTTATATATTTTTCGCATGAAGTGCAGTTACCAATCGTCAAAGACATTAGTGGAGGGGGAGCCACAGGAGTAGATTTAAATTGGTGAAAATTGTTTGTGGGCTGTGGAGATCGAACCAGGGTTCTCAAGATTCACAGGCCGATTCGATACCACTGAGCCACCTACCCCATTAAAATTATTAGAACTAAATATTGCCTTGTTAATACAATTCAGTCGTCAATAAATTAGATTAAGATCTTTGTTCTTTGAGCATTTTTGCAATGAACATCAAAACAAAAATAATAACAACAATGACAAATATAGATTAGAAGTATAATATGAATGTAAAATATTTACATATTCAGTGTTGTCAATAGTAAAAAAATGAATATGAAAATAATTTTACCAAAAATTAATGTGATATAATAATATATCACAATATATTAAATTATATAATTCAAAATACCATTAAAATAATATATATTTAAAAATAAAAAATAAATAAATATATCATCACGCCTTTTACCCATTACTGGGTGTGGCATTCTGCCTAAGCAGATTTCGGTAAGTGATATATTTTTTCGCGTGAAGTGTGGTTACCAGCCGACAAAGATATTAGTGGAGGGGGAGCCACAGGGGTAGATTTAAATTGGTGAAAATTGTTTGTCAGCTGTGGGGATCGAACAAGGGTTCTCAAGATCCACAGGCCGACTCGATACCACTGAGCTATCTACCCCATAAAATAATGAGTAACGTATAATGCATAACGTAATTGTTAATAAAAAGTTTCTTTGTTTATTTCTCGTAAAAATACGAGATTGTCTTTTGATAATATTGTAGGCAATGACATATGTGACATTTGACATCGATTTGAAAAGTGTTCCGTGTCTGAATCTAAGATTTTACTTTCTATATGATGAATATAAATGTACACTTGAATTTTTTTTATTAAAAAAATGTACATCAATATGACACATGTGGCGTCACAGATTCAGATATATTAAATTTTTCAAATTTCCTTACAGAAAATTCAGGTATGGAAAGATATTTAAATGTCGCGCAAACATTCGACCTTACGGTTCTTTTTAAATATTACATTCGATATAATCATACTTGTGAGTTACCTATGTTATTTTAAATTTCTATTTCTTTAAGTAAGTAAATAAATAAATATATCATCACGCCTTTTATCCATTACTAGGCGTGGCACTCTGTCTAAGCAGATTTCGGTAAGTGATATATTTTTTCGCGTGAAGTGCGGTTACCAGCCGTCAAATCACGGCCCTCAAAGATATTAGTGGAGGGGCAGCCACAGGGGTAGATTTAAATTGGTGAAAATTGTTTGTCGGCTGTGGGGATCGAACCAGAGTTCTCAAGATCCACAGGCCGACTTGATATCACTCAGCCACCTAAATAATAATAAAATAATGTTTATTAACTATAAAGCCGAATCCAGAGTTTACATAACATAAAGAAAATATAGAGTAATCCTAAATGATTGATCCCTCCTCCCCCCGCCTCGTTCTGATTTCTTGTTTCCCGTATTATTGGGATAGTGGACTACGGCTGACAGCTCGCATTGATGTGTAGTGAATTTATTGAAGGTGTAAATTTTTATCTATTCGGGATGTTTTTGATCTTTATAATTAATTTGTACTTGTTTCTAAATAATTCCGTACATTATCTAAAGTAGCTTGTATAAAAATAGTGTGTCTTCCAGTTGATTTTCATTTTTTTGCCTCTAGCTTTATTGTTATTAACGTACATAATTACTACGATAATAGCAGAAATAATATCGTCTGTATCCATCATGATTTTTACATAACTAATGTCAAAATAGGACTGAATATATGAGCATAATTTGACCTATGAAACCTATAATTTTTTGTATACGATAAGGTATGTTTTATTATTTTTTCTATTCTCGTTATTAAATAGCTACTTATGAAACTAGTAAGGAAATGAAGGTTATTACCTTACGCATATGAAATTTGCAGAACGAGGCGTAGTCGAGTTATGTAAACACATAAGTAAGGTAATAACCGAATTTTCTTACGTGTTGCATACAATATTTTTTCTACTTCCGTTCTAATAAATACGAAAGAACGTTTTTGAAATTATAAAAATTTTCACATATTAATGACAGTTATAAATTCAAAAAATAAAACAATAACACATCAGAATTCGTCTACCAAGATATCTGTTGCTATGTTACCTCATTATTTCACTAGTTAAATAATGCAGTTCATTACCTAACTCAAATAAGTGAAATAAAACGTCTTTTTCCTAACGGAAGTATAAAAATGTCCATTAACATACTGGTTTCCATGGCGCTAAATAACATCTTAATCACATGTTGACAAGCTGTAGCTTCGAACATTTTAGTCACGACATGAATTTAACAATGGACATATTAAACACGGGATGAAGTTAGCTTTCTGCATCTATTATTGTAAATTAACCTACTTTCTAAATAATTCATAACACTTGACATTTTTTTAATGCCTTAATTTACGATAATAGAAAAAGTATAGTATGTGACTCTTCTTATAAACTTGATACATAATATGCAATTATAAGTAATGTTATGTTATCTAGACTCTGAATACGGTTTAATCTTACGCACTCTGTACTCAACTAGCTAATAGATATTAAATAAATGCTGTAATTCTACTGCTGTGAATTAATAAAAAAATGAAATAAATTTAGCACAAAATACCGAAATCCGAAATTGAATAACATGACATATTTTGACAAATGATACACGATTACAAACCAAACACGTCATGGCAGTAAAGAATGAAAATAAAAGAAGTGACACAAAAGAGAGAAACAGATAGATATGTGAGCAGGAATTTTGAGCTATGCTCGAATCAGTTTCGACGTTTTCAAAACAACATTGTTTCCAGTTGACATGACAATATTTTCATAAAAATATACTTATTCAAATATTTCTTCTTCTTTATAATATCATACAAAAGTTTTGATTTTATTTTTAACACATACAAAGACTAGTATACTACTGACATTCATAGTCCAGTATAGAAAATTTAGCTAAAATTTATGTTTATTATTTAACCAGGAAAAGATCCTGCTTTCATATCTCGCTGATTTCAATTTATATTCAAATAATACGACTGGGAAATTCATGGTACATACATAATTTTTTATACAACCATTTAGGAAATCGTTTTTGACAGATTTTAAGTTTTCAAATTTTACTTGAAAACAGTTTTCATATATCCTTGGATATTACTATCTACTGAATCAGAAAACCTTACTTTCTACACTAGTAGGTACGCTTATTATGGCCGTTTCATATGTCATTAAAATTTCTAGTTTCAAATTACCAGAGCGGGTATATCAACTAGCGCCTCTGATGAAATACGTCTTAACTAGCCTAACCTAACCTAATAATAATAATAATAAATAAAATACGCAATTCCATTAAATGTTTTTTAATTGATCATATAAACTTTAATTTTCTAATATTTGAAGGTTGTTTATAGAACTTGACAGCGTGGCCAGTTTCATTTAATTGAAATAAAAATTACTAGATGGCATTACATAACGTAGCAAATCTGTAAAAATAATTCACGACAAATTTTTATATGACAAAACAATTTAATGAAACGGCCACAATAAGCGTTCACGCAATTCGTTGAAGTTGGCAATAATTTTCCACATATGAAATAAATGCAGAAAAGTTTACTTGTTTATAAATAATATAAATATATCATCAGGCCTTTTACCCATTACTAGCTGTGGCACTCTGCCCAAGCAGATTTTAGTAAGTGATATATTTTTGCGTGAAGTGCGATTACCAGTCGTCAAATCACGGCCCTCAAAGATATTTGTGATTGGAAAGCTACAGGGGTAGATTTAAATTGGTGAAAATTGTTTGTCGGCTGTGGGATCGAACCAGAGTTCTCAAGATCCACAGACCGACTCGATACCACTGAGCCACCTACTTACTTTTACTTTTCACTTGAACTTGTTTATGGTCGTATAAAAATATAATTTTTCGTTCAATCGGAAAAAAATCTATATTTTATCATAATTTATATGTCAATAATTAATTTCTTTATTCTCTAAACGCTAAGTATTTCTGGATGCCCTAATAATTTTCAGCGTGATACAGACGACAATAACAAATTAAAATTAAATGTTATCTTGACAATTTCTCTTTACTGATATTTAGTCAATTATATCTCGTGTCAATGTATCTACAAAGCGACAATTGCCCTGACAGTGGCACCGTATCGCATATCACGGCTTTATTTGCTGAAAATGCGGCCCGCTAATTTCCAACATTATTTGTGAGACCATTTTATTTTTTGTGTTTGAGGTTATCTCGTATTGTTGATTTCGTGATGTCCAGTAACTGGCTGCATTTATGACGAAATAACATTGTGAATGACGTTTGTACGAGATATTTTCGGTAAATGATATCTGGTTTTTGTTTTTCGATTAGGGGGTTTTATATTTTTTTATATTGTTTGTCTGTTTTTGAAATGATTTGATGTTTATATATGAATATATTGTTAGAAGAGTTAGATGGTTTTAACATGTGGAATATATGGGGAATGAAATATTGGTAAAATTGATGAGTTAGTATATGGAGGAATACATTGGATGGATTTGATTGAAGATTGTATGAAAGGAATTACAAATGTTCTTGAATTAATATTTTAAGGGTTCGTGCTACCCCATTTTATGGAGTATAGCTTAATGACCATATATGAAATTACACAATAAAGTTGGTTAGAAATTGTGGTTTTCCGCATTTAAAGTTAAATTATAATAATTGATGAAAATCAAGTAAATTTTATAGGTATCTACTATAAAACATTTTAAATTTTCTGCGTGAAAATAAACACGAAACACGCTTTTAACTTTTGCATTCCGAATATCTCTGTGTGTTACACAAAACCAATCAAAATCATTAAAACTGTAATCAACTTTGCACGGAATGTAAACAATTTTTTATCACATATTTATATAGATTTGGTTTGAATACTAAATATGACAAAAATATAAGTCGCAATATTTTTAAGTCTAAAATTAAAGAAATGAAATAATTAATTGGTCTATTTTTGACCTAAACTTATTAAATATGATATATAGAACAATATTTACAGGAAAAAAGTTGTAGTCGTATATGATCAATTTATTTTTCATTCCTGCTGAAATCTTTAACAAGCTATATCTTTAAAACTAAAAAAAATATTTTAAATCTGTTTACACCATTAAATTCGACGTAGTTTATTTATCTTAACAAAGTAATAGTGAGTAAAAAAATTGAGGCAAACGGCAGTAAACAATAGTTGAAAAAATCCTGCTGCAAAGCTGTATCTCTGAAACTATGATAAATATTTCAATGCGGTTTCCGGCGTTAGATTTATCAGGGTTTACTTTACTCTTCCGTATAATTTCATTAAATTTTGATCATTAATTTTAATTGTTTTATGTGAAAATTAAAATCATCGATCAATGATCAAAAATTCTTTTAATCACCTATTTAAAAATCTGATGTGGACACCACATGACTTGTACGCGTGTTAAACTATAGATATTTTTTTAATTGCACATATCTGACATTAAATTTTATTTTTTGTTCTAATCCATAGCAAACTTCATTAAAAAAAACAAAATATATATATTTTTTTAATTTACATATCTCGCTTATACAAAAGGCTAATTAAATAATTCTTTATGTGCACAACGCAGAATTTAATTCTCTAAAACTTTTATTTGCAGCATTTATTTCTAAAATCAGAATAAAGTCATTTTTTTAAAGAAAAACTCTTAGCAGCTTCATGTAATGTATCACTTTCGGTTAGTCCCTTTTAACCAAAACCTATTATGTTATTTCCATTGGTATAGTTGTCTTATATACCAAATTTGAAAAGTTTTGGATTATATTTTGATATAGTTTTTTATTAAAATCTATTATAGGCTTCAAGTAAAGTACCACTTCCGGAAGTTATATAATGACCAAAAAAGGAGGTGCACAACTAGATATAACAGTCCTAAATATAAAATTTCAATTTTCTACGGCTTACCATTTTTAAGTTATGCGAGATACATACGTACGTACAGACGGCACGACGAAATTAGTCAAAATATGTATTTCCGCTGAAATCTGAGAACCAATTTCGCGATTACAATACTTCCTTTACTTCGTACAAGAAAGTAAAAACATCCAGCAGGTATAGATAAACAAGTATTCAACTATATACGAGTATTAGCGCAGTATAATACAAGTTAAACAGTTTTCGTAAATTTGGATTCTATTTCGTGGTAAACCTTGTAGTTCCGAGTGCTCATGAATCCGGATCCGCAGCCGCTGATCCTGCTGATAACCGAACATATCACCGCTCTAACTAACTTTCCTCGACTCAAAATTACCCGCAACTTTGATCGCTATTTCACTAATCGAAACTACCCGATCTCGCTGAAATTTACTCTACATGCCAATGCAGAATTTCGAGTCTACGAAACAATATCAATGTGAATTTGATGACGCAACTATGAATCTTTCATAGTTTTACATTATTTTATCAATCGCTAGTTTGGACGTCGATTAAGAGAAACTAACTTTCTATTCGAATTATGTTTTAATATTCGTTGTATATCATAATTGTAATATTATTAATTAGTTGAATTTGCAATAATAATAGGTGATGAAAACTAAAATCTATATATCTTTAATAGATTGCTAATGTGAACGTCGATTAAAGGTGACAACATTTCTATTCGAATTATGTTTTAATATTCGTTGTATATCGGAATTTTAATGTTATTAAATAATTAAATTTACAATCATTATAGGTGATGAAAACTAAAATCTATGTATCTTTAATAGTTTTACTTTATCTTATCGATTGCTAATGTGGACATCGATTAAGAGTAACTAACTTTCTATTCTAAATTATGTTTTAATATTCGTTGCATATCGTTATTGTAATATTATTAATTAATTAAATTTACAATCATAATAGGTGATGAAAACTAAAATCTATGTATGTTTAATAGTTTTACTTTATCTTATCGATTGCTAATGTACACGTCGATTAAGGGTGACTACATTTTTATTCGAAATTATGTTTTAATAATCGTTGCATATCATAATTGTAATATTATTAATTATTACATTTACAATTATAATAGGTGATGAAAACTAAAATCTATGTATGTTAAATAGTTTTACATTATCTTATCGATTGCTAATGTACACGTCGATTAAGGGTGACTACATTTTTATTCGAAATTATGTTTTAATAATCGTTGCATATCATAATTGTAATATTATTAATTAGTTGAATTTGCAATCATAATAGGTGATGAAAACTAAAATCTATGTATGTTTAATAGTTTTACATTATCTTATCGATTGCTAATGTGAACGTCGATTAAGGGTGACTATATTTCTATTCGAAATTAAGTTTGAATATTTGTTGCATATTGTAATTTTAATGGTATTAACAATTTACAATAATTATAATAGGTGATGAAAACTAAAATTGCCATATTTATATAATAATACAATTAATGTATGAATCAGTTATTTGTTTCATATATAAAAATGTTAATTAAATTATTTATTGGTCATTTGTTTATTAAACAAGTCTAATGGGTTTAAATAATTTAATTAAAATCAATGACCATAATTCATTAGTAAATTGTTCAAACAATTTATGAAACTTCACAATAAATAACGATGGCATTAAAATGTATTTTTACTGGAAAATAATATCGCATAGCAACTTTTGGTGGAGGCGCCTAAATGTCTGTACATTCTTAATTATTTCATAATGCATTAATTAATGGTACGTCGTATAAATTATGTAATTAATTATATTATCAAATATAATGTAGAGCAGTAGCGCGGAAGTAAGTATTGATAAAGAAAAAGTTTTTCAAAGTTGTAAAAAATAAATTATCTCGAAATATGTGTGAACATAATTATGGAAAAATCAAATATGAACGGTTGTCATGAGAAATAATTGCACATCGCAACTCACCAATAATAACCGTATCCACATGTGAAAACAGGAGCGAACAAATTGAATCTTCCATAACAATGTGTCCAATCAACTGTCAACAACTTTCAAAGTCAATGGCATCAAATGAATTGAATTTGAGCACATTTGCATATCACTTGAGTTTGATTACATGGAAATGCCAGAAACATCACACTGGCCATGCGAGCACTACGCATGCAGCTGATGATCTGCAACGAGAGCGAATCAATTAGCGGAATTTGACGGCGCCGCGATTTTCAATATGTTGCGCGATGTCGCGGATGCCGGGTTGCCATGGCAACGGACGAGACACGTTCCGGCACGCGAAGTTTAAACTTGACTACTGCAACGCGCCCGGGAATGGACCAGGGATGCTGAATGTAGTGCGCGACGCGGCCACTAGAGAACGCGCAAGCGCCGTGCTCAGATCGATATTATCAGCTATACACAACTATACTCGCATTCATCCAAACAAATATTACTAAATTATCCTCTTATAAGCAACTCTTCGTACTGACAACATTTTATACTTTTACACTCATTCCAATTTTTAACTTTTTATTTCAAAGTTATCAGGCATTTTTCGCTAAAAAATCTACAAATTAATTGCACCTTCTAGTAATTATGGACACGTCTTACATAATTTTCTTATTATAATAGAAATATTTAAAGGATTGCCTTACGTCATCAAAAAAATGAAACTAGATAAATGATGATGCGACGTTATATTTACTTGATAAATATGTATCCAATTTCAAATAGTATAGAGTTCTTATAGTTTAATTTTGAAAACTACTGTAGGCTAAAAGTCTTTAAAAATACGTTTTTTTTGTTAAAATTTACAAAACTCCTAGAAATTTGAAACTAGATAATGCATGTAAATTATTTATACGTTTGTATTATAACTTATCGATACATACTTATATATTTTTCTTTACATTTAAAAAAAATTATTTACAAATACCTTTTTTATATTATATTTCTCCCAAGAACCCGAACCCATTACGGTTACCGTAACCGAATACGACACTGATATTCTCCGTTTTATGAATCTGTAATTGAAAACCGAAACCAAAATTTTATTGATTCTGTAACCGAACTGATATTATTTTAGTTTTAAAATCGTAAATTTAAACCGATATAAATAACACGTACTTAACTGAAAGTAGTAAGAATACGAAGAAAAATATAAGTTATTTTTATAAAGTTGCAGTCTTTACAATCGTAATAGGATTGGTAACACTGGTTATGAATGGTAGTTGGAAAGACTGCAAAAAACAGCAACACAAATAATTAAAAGAAAATTCGATAGTTATTTTAAAAATATACTGTAATTGTACAGTGTACAGGTTTTTAAAAAAACAGAAACCAAAACTTATATAATATTTTCAAAAACCATAACCAATAAACGAAACCGAAATTTTACTGATATAAAAATAGTTAACCATAATCAAACCTCAAAATTTTTCAGTTCAAGTCCCTGGTTTACCCTAATTGTTTAGAGAAATTAAATCCAAATTTAATGTTTTCAAGCTTATTACAATATCTTCAAACTTTAACTTGAAAAGAATGTACAATACATAATATGTTTCATTTATACTAATATTCTTGTCCGCTTATCAGAGAGTCTTTCTCAAGCAAAAATATCCACTCAATAGAAATATTTTACTCTATATAAAGATCCTTTAATATCCTTTAAAAAAAATAAAGTTTCGTGAGTGCGCAAATCGAGTGAACAACAGTACGAGGAGTATTGAGCTGGTCGACTGTAAGGACTATACTGCGCGCTGGTCCTGTTGAGAGTTTCTGGGATCTGGTGATTTTTTTTTACAGTTGGAGAAAGTTGTTGACCGTCTGTAAAAGGATGGGTTAGTGCGTGACTTTTTGACGAAATAAATTCACTTGATTTCTTGATGGATACATTTTTTTGAAATGTTACTAAATCATTCGTAAAGTTTTGTCTCCCGTTTTATGTTGAAAGATTTATCATTTACATAAAAGAAATTGTCGTCTATGAATTTTAATATTCTCGACTACGGTTTTTTTTTTGTGCTGGTGTTAGCGTTGGCTGTTGAAGATTCAAATTTACTGGAATAATATTCACTCATATTTGAAAGAATTCATTTTGTAGTTTTATTTTACTTACTAAAGCCTTTTAAATTAAATACATACATTATTTATTATATTTGCAACAAACATTAATTGCGGGATAAATATGATGAATAAGGACAAGCGTATGATTCTTGATTTTAGATTCATTGGTTAGATTTTTCTAGTGTTCACCTGTAATTGTGTGGAGTTCACCTTCAAAAACAAGCGCAGAAAGATACTCGCTTCCTTCCTCATCTATTTTTACTTAATTTTCAGTTTTTCCTATACAGTGTGTAACTGCAATTGTGTTAAATGTATTTTTTAACATGCGCAGGCGATGAAGCCTTCATTTCTTATAGATTCGTTGTTAGAGTAGTGGGCGTAAGTGAAGATTCATGAAACAGGTGTACAGGAGCGAATGGATGAATGTTTGTTGCGTGATGATGAATTTTGGTTGTGAGAAAAGAAAGATTTTGTATGGAGGAAGTGTTAATGTGGTCGAAACGAGTATCGTGTGTCAGGATGAGAATGTTGACGGGTTCGTGCTACCCCATTTAATTCTAAATACAGGGTGTTTTACAACTTAGAGCAAAAAATTAAAGGGTATTTTCTGTACGACGTGATGATCATGAAATAAAATGATTTTTTTTATTCGTAAAATTAAGGGTTGTTAACCTAAAACATTTTTTGTAGTACTACACTAGATTCGCTTTCCTATTAAACACAAACAATGAAGTAGGTATCAACTACGAAAGAATAAGTACACAATTCAATTATTAGCAGTTATTTATAATAGAATTTTATTTAATTAATAACTTTAACATAATCATCCACCCAGTGGCAGTGGCAACGAAAAATTTTGGACTGGGAAACATGGAAAATAGTTTTGCGATTTAAAAAAAATTCTTTTTGTTTCATGATCAGCACGTCGTACAGACGTTGTGAAACATCCTGTATAGTAGCTTATAGTGATAACTCCTCCATTTCAATGTAGGTCTATTGTCTCCCAATTGTTGCAATTATAGTTAAAGTTTAAATTAATTTCAATGTGTTGATTCAATTAGATGTAGAATATATTTTTATGGGGTAGGTGGCTCAGTGGTAGATCTTGAGAACCCTGGTTCGATCCCCACAGCCAACAAACAATTTTCACCAATTTAAATCTACCAATGTGGCTTCCCCTTCACTAACATCTTTGGGGGCCGTGATTTGACTGCTGGTAACCGCATTTCACACGAAAAAATATATCACTTACCGAGATCTGCTTAGGCAGAGTGCCACACCTAGTAATGGGTAAAAGGCGTGATGATATATTTATTTATTTATTTATTATGGGGTAGGTGGCTCAGTGGTATAGAGTCGGCCTGTGGATCTTGAAAACCCTGGTTCGATCCCCACAGCAGACAATCAATTTTCACCAATTTAAATCTAGCCCTGTGGCTTCCCCTCTACTAACATCTTTGGGGGCCGTGATTTGCCTGCTGGTAACCGCATTTCACGCGAAAAAATATATCACTTACCGAGATCTGCTTAGGCAGAGTGCCACATCCAGTAATAGGTAAAAGGCGTGATGATATATTTATTTTATTTTATTTAAAGATATGCAGAATAAAACATATAAAGGATATCTTAGAGAGTTCGCGAACTTAATTGTCAGAATAATGTGATAACTTTGACACCTTATAAAACTACGTAAACTCATTAGTCATCAATATTAATGAATTTTTTTACTATTTTTATTTAAAGCAATTGTCTTAATTATCAGATAAATATTTATATATAATGTTGTAGCTAGTTACCCGGTGCATAATAATGTGGATGTCAGTCGTTGAGTCGTATAAAACAGTGTGTCGCATTGTTTCACTGTTAATTATTTCACGGATAACTAGATAGAGCTTCTGTACATATTTGAATTACAAATTTTAGAGTTAATGTCGTTTACTCGACGCAGCTCTCTTTGTATTAGCGGGTATGTGTGTATGTATATCTCGTGTGTGTGACCATTCCCGGATATTTTATATATCTTTGCATATATTTGTGGGGGTATTTGTATGCGTATGTGTGTAGTAAAAACTACTGATATATAAACCTTAAACATTGCATATTAATTTTATAATGTTACTGTCTCACGGTAAAATTCATAAATATTCATAAGGCGGCAGTAAAATAGTTTTAATGATAAATAAAATTATATATTTTGTCCGGGTTTTATGTACGTACCTAAAGTACTAAGAAATTTAAAATAAAATATCAGTTTCGCGCAATTTTTATTGTGACGCCATGTTGTGGCATAGGGCTGTCAACGGTTTTCGGCTTTTAAAATATCCGGTTTCCGGTTTTTCATTCGTGAGAATCCGGATGTCTGTTTAATCCGGTTTCTACGAATACTAGATTATCCGAAAATGTATTAATCTCGCATATACGGGCGAGACTACGGCGGGACTACGATGTTATGGATATCGGTTTTTCTAGATACCTGATTAATATTCGGATTCTGAATTTTTCTGATTTTCGGATTGGAAATTATTCAGATTTATTCGCAATCTTGATACGTGACTTAAGTGGCGCGACATTTAGTGACAGGTTTGTCAACTGTTTTTGGCTGTTAAAATATCCGGATTTCGAATTTTTTCAATCATCGCTGAATTATCCGAAAACCCATTACTCTCGCCGGATTCCGGTATTATATATATATAGAATTTCCTGGAAACCTGATTAATATTCGGTTTTTGAATTTTACTGATTTCCGGTTTGGAAATTATTATTAAAATTCGCAATCTTCTTGCGGCACGTGACACGTGACTTAAGTAGCGCCACTTTAATGACATAGATCTGTCAACTGTTTTTGGCTGTTAAAATATCCGGATTTCGAATGTTTTCAATCATCGCTGAATTATCCGATAACCCATTACTCTCGCCGGATTCCGGTATTATCTATATAGAATTTCCTGGAAACCTGATTAATATTCGGTTTTTGAATTTTACTGATTTCCGGATTGGAAATTATTATTAAAATTTGCAATCTTCTTGCGGCACGTGACACGTGACTTTAGTGGCGCCCCTCGATTCCAAAGATATTAATTTAATCTCAGTCAACTTATAGTAAAAGCCGAATCATATTTTTGTAACTTAAGTTGAAATTATTGAGATTTGAACACAGGTAGACTATGATACGCTTTCTTGTAATTAATCTTAAAATTAAAACTATTAATCCACTCAGTCTTGCCACCATGACGAAAAGTAAGTCACCAACTAAACAACAAAACCATGATTTGTAACATAAACATCGCATCTCAATAAATATTATAAATTGAACGCTTGTCCATGGCTTGCCGCGATCACCGCCCCCTCCTCGCCCTGGACACAATGTCCTTCCGTTTCCGCTACCCTCCAGTTGTTGTCACGTGTCAACTCGTGGCGGCGCCACTGTCGATACGAACCAATGCTGCTGTGGTTCGCGTCCAGGATACAGATTGCTGTTGTCACGTTTAATGAACGACGAATAGCGTTTGTCATTTGTTTGATGTGCGTGATTTTATTCCAATTTCACGTGGATGCAATTAAAAGTAATTTCGCGGATTTGGGTTTTTGGACGGGGGTGATGATATTGTTGGCTTCTACACAATGTTTAATTAATTTTTATTCATGTTATGATATTTGAGATAATTATAGTATTCAATTCATAATCAATTTAAACTTATACATACATGATTATTTGTATAATTCTAATTATTAAACATTACTTGACAGATTGTTCCTACGAAAAAGTTTAAAATATATTTTCTCGTTTCATATTACAATAATAAATATGTACATTCCTCAATTTAAATCAATTAAAATATGCATATCTGTGCAGAAAATTATAGGCAATTCATTAGTGAAATTTCCAGGCCCGTATTAAGCCTAGTAATTGAAATATTGGGCAACAAGGGGAAAATGAATAAATTGAGGAGAAATTAAAAATCTACTTTCTGGGGACTATATCTCTAAAAGTAGACAAGATAGAAAGATACGCTCAACAGCGTTGAATTCCTCGGGCTTTAATTAACTTATATACATAGTTTTAGTCATTTTCAAATTTTTAAAATTTTCTTCTAAAATTTTCTCATAAAACAGTTTTTGACCAATATCTTAAAAACTAAAATACATACGCGCTTGGACATTTTACCACTGATATCAGCGGATCTAAATACCTATGTATGCAAATTTTTATTTAAATATTCGTACACGAAAGGATTTTAGACCAAACAGTCTAAAATTTATCTAAAATTGAAAAAAACTTAAGGGGTACCCCTTAAGAAATTTTGCAAAAATTAAATCGCTCAAAAATTGTTACAAATTTGCTTATTAGTCAATTCAGGCACGAGGAATTCAATGCCGTTGAGCGTATGCTCAACTTTTGCTTAATTTTAAAGATATAACTGATTTATTCATATAGTTCACTTTCCTTGGTACTGTTTTTATTTAATCCTTCATATTTTCTTACATAATTTAATGTGTTTTCCGACAAATTAAACGTAATAATATCCTGTCCTGCTATTTAATATAGCTTCACTATTAATTATTAATGTATGTTTACATCAATAAGTTTAAGATATAATTTCTTTCATATTTTCTAATTTCATTATTTCTGTTTCAGAAAACGAAAATGCATCCAGTCCAAAAATATAACAAGTTGAACAACGAAATAAGGTAAGAATTATTTATCATTAAATTTTGTTCTTTTTTTTAATAGCCCGAATTATTGTTTATACTTTAATTCCAAGTTTAGTACTATTTGATCAAATTATTTTCTACACAATTTTAATCTATTTAAGAGATACATTTAAAACATATTTAATTAGTGTAAATCAATATTAATTCTATCGCAAAACCCTTCAATTATTGACATACCGGGAGTTTTTTTATCAGTAAACAGTAAACTTATTACAGCGATTTTTGACTTTTTTAAAGCTCAACTTTGAAAGCCCATAACTCAAAAACTAAAAGAGATATTGAAATGCGGTTTGAACGAGTGTATTTTTCGTGCGTTACTTAACTCGTACATGTATTTTGAAAAATTTTCAATTTTTCAATTTTTTTCGAAATTTTCTTTTGTCGGTATTTCAAAAAGTTGAAGAGATAATGTAAATATGAAAACACCAGTGAATTCCTCGCGTGAAAATACATAGGTATGCAAATTTTCAGAAGAAAATTCGAACGGATACATTTTTTATTACAAAAAATCGAAAATGGCCGTTTTTTAAAGATTTCTTGGTGTTTTTACGGATTTTTGCCATTTTTCGTTATTTTGTAATAACAAATTTATCCGTACGAATTTTATTTTGAAAATTTGCATACTTATGTATTTTCACGCCAGAAATTCACTGGTGTTTTCAGATTTTCATTATCTTTTCAAATTTTGGAAATACTGAGGAAGAAAAATTTTGGAAAAAATTGAAATTTTTTTAAAATTTTCAAAATACCTGTACAAGTTAAGTAGCGCACGAGAAATACACTCGTTCAAACCGCATTTCAATATCTGTTTTAGTTTTTGAGTTATGGGCTTTCAAAGTTGAGCTTAAAAAAAAGTCAAAAATCGCTGTAACTCAAAAACTAAAAAAGATATGAAGATGCGCCTTGCGCCATTCGATTTCTCGTGGTCTGAATTATATAGAACCACATTTTAATAATTTTCGACTTTTGGACTGGTTCAACCCAAAATTCTCATTATTTGTATGTACGAGCTCTTAAACGAAGAATTTGCGAACAAACTTCTACACAAAAGAACTTTTGGATTGTTTTGAGGTTCTAAATTTATACCTAACGTTTAGTAAATGTAATTTAAAGTAATTCAAATTCATTTAATTTGTTTAAACTTAAAATGTTTCTTTTAGACTATAAACTATTACACTTCAATGCATTGCTGAAAATATTATTTTCCCTATGTTTACTCTTAAAATAAACGCTCTAATGTATTGCTGTCAAACTTTTTAACTGTAACCTATGTTTACTGATAAGAAAAACTCCCGGTATATCAATAATAATGTACTAGATTATTTTGTAATCTAATTCTAACAAATTTATAGAATAATATCTTAACACACGTTTAAAGTTATCCTAATATAATTAACACTGATTTAAAATGCTCACAAGTACAATATATAAACCAATTTAATTAACTACTCGTGTTGCATTTATTTTAATGCATTTTAATTAAGAATTAAGTGCGGTGTTGCCATGTAGTGCATTATACCAGTGATGTTCAACCTGTCAGTTTCCCAGTAACCACATTTATTAATTACTTTCATCCTGCAATTAATCCTTTGTCTAAGATTCACATTTAATTAAATAAACACAGATTAATGAAAACCAAAGACTTTCTAAAACTGTATATTGTTTTCAATTTAGACAAAAATTTGAAAAAATAGTAGCGAGCCCCATTGGGATTAAGTTTTTGTTGTGCAGAGTAACAAATAACAGTAGTATCTAGCAAGAACTATTCTTTAAATTTTTGTAAATATATTGTAGAAGCGCTGCCCAACGACGCGGCAGCAACATTGCCAAGTTGGTTTCGAGACGCACCACCGCGATATGTTGTAATAAGATTATACAAGAATCCATGTGTGTTGAAATTAGACCTTGCAGCGTGTTTAACTTGCATTTGGTTTATGTTGGCAAATAAGCGGTTAAATCTGTAACCGCTGATACTGAGACGAGAGCATTGCGGTGATGTTCTGTTACCGCAGTCGTTTAGTTTTCGGTTATGATTTCATGTGAGATTTGGTAATAGTTTGTTAGTATTCATGGACTGGTTTTAGCACTTATGAATTTGGGGATTTTCGACTAAAGTTTCTAGTTTTGTTTAAGTTTAGCTACTGCCTGTTTTACATATTTTAAGAACTAAAACTGTTTCAACTAGTTATATGTAAATATATATTTTTTTGTAACACATGCACAAGAAACACGATCTTATTCCCTAATTTTAGAGAGAGAAACACTGCTTTTCTCCCCTAGGGAGAGACTACGATTATTAGCTGTTTGCGGAATTTCCTAGGTAATTAGATACGCAACTAATATTTGACATTTGTCGCGATAAGACGGTAATTTTTGTGCACTTGTTACAAAAAGTATGTTATGCTTCACGGGAGGGCGCGATTATCCCTTGTGTGAAGTTGGCAAACCGAGACGTAAGCGAGGGCCGAAGAAGAATAAAATAATTTTTATTTTTTTTTTAATTTATATATCGGACCAACTACTAAGGTTATATGCCGATATGTCCTTTGTATGGTCGCCACGGGCGGGACCCGAACCCACGACCTTATGGTTGCGAGTCAGGCCCTCAACCCGCGCGACCATCACGCGGGACAATATTTTTTTTTATTCTTTAACCAGATGTCCCCCATGGTCTTCTACAACTTTGCTTTATAATATTTGTTTGTAACTATAATAATAAAGAAAATATAGGCGGTGGTTGTTTTCGCTGTTACATCCTGTATATTATATTGACAATTCTATGCAATCCAAAAAAGCCATCAACCACTTTAAAAGCCCCCAATTAGTCAGCAATTAACCCAATTTTTGTGAGTATATCTTCTGTCATACCTGCTGAGAAAATCAATGCACTATCATCCGAGGATGCTGTGCACGGACAAAGGCGATCTCAGTCTCCTGGCATCTCAAAGCTTGCTTAGATCTCATCTCGTGTCATGCGTGGATAGGTTAAGGGCAACACGGAACACATCACGAGGGAGAGCGCTAACCCTTTAAGCGTTCTGAGTGGCTCCTTACCAGCTAATCTGTCCTGCCGGTAAACTTAAATTCGCCTAACTTTACCCATTAAATTTGTCCTAAACAGTTTGCGAAAACTTAACAGTGAATACGTATGTCGTGAACTCGCGATACCTAACCTATTTCAAAATGCGCCTGAACTTAGCGCACACGCAACCTACAATACCAATATGCCAGATTGTTTGCTGACAACAATTTTTCTGCAACTGTCACACAATAATAAAACAATAATTATTATCTTGGGGGGGGGGGCGTGATTTGACGGCTAGTAACCGCATTTCACGCGAAAAAATATATCACTTAGGCAGAGTGCCACACCCAGTAATAGATAAAAGGCGTGATATAAATAAAATAAATAAATATATCAACACGCCTTTTACCCATTATTGGGTTTGGCACTCTGCCGAAGCAAATCTCGGTAACTGATATATTTTTTCGCGTGAAGTGCGGTTACCAGCATTCAAATCACGGCCCCCAAAGATATTAGTGGAGAGGGAGCCACAGGGGTAGATATAATTTTGGTGAAAATTGTTTGTCGGCTGTGGGGATCGAACCAGGGTTCAAAAGATCCACAGGCCGACTTGATATCACCTACCCCATACTTAAATTATTATTATTATTTAATTATTAATTTATTCAAGTAAATTGAAGGAAAACCATAAAAAATAATATAAATTTGGTACTACTGATGTGTTGTAATCAATGGACCGTGAAAAAATAATAAATTGGAAGTGAGGCGAAATACTCATTTTGCACACTAGACTGCGAAACAGTGCGCAAAATATGTATTGTCATGGTATTATAAACAATTAAAAATCACATATTTTGCGTATTTATTTATTTATTTATTTATGTTACGCTGTACAACAGGAACTTAATTCCAATTACAGTACAGGGTCCGCACTCACCGAGTCGCAGTGTAGTAGTTTTATATAATTTTTAGCATGAGTGAGATTCGAACTCGGGATCCCCGGATTCGAATTCCCTATTGCTTTACACACCACCGTACTGATATTAGTGAGAAAAAAAAGGAAACATCTTTGACAGTCTTAGAAAAAATTATTGTATGATAATTGTTTCTTTGAATTAAATTTTGCCTCGAAAATTTAAGCCCCATATCAAAATGCTTCCTACATTTATTATCAACCACTCTTTATATTTAAATGAGTAACACTAATTAATTACCCAATTAAAATCAATAAATTTCAATTAAACATTGTTTTCTCTTACCCAGTCCGCGTTAATTTAAAAATAAAACAATATAATCAACAAAAGAAGTAAACATTCTGTTACGTTATTTTCTAACATCACCTTGCAATCTGGTTTGTGCATTCTTCACAGCTTTACCGTTTAAATCTAGCCATTTATCCCGACTGGATAGATTTTCTCTTATTAGTATGCATGGAATTGTGGAGCACGTTGATTGGAACATATCCATTGTTACGGGAGAGTTGGAAAGGGGTGTTGACGATTGAGAGGAAACGGAAGTGGTAACAGCGGCACATGGACACTTAATTTTATTGTTATATATTAATTTTTATTTATATAATACGTTTCTATCTCGATATGGATGTTAATTAAAATTGCTATCTTTGAACTGTTTTAATCTTACTTAAATCATAAAATAGTGCAATAGTGCAAGTGGATCAAAAACACTTGACGCTCGTGATACACACATAATTTTTTCTACGATTGCATCTTAAAATTATTTAAAAACTTATACGTATTGAAAATAAATTCATTCTGTTAACTGTCAATATGACAAGTTTCTGTTTTGTTTGTATCCCTGGAAACTATTGAAATAAGCGCGCATTTAATATCTTTTTCGCGCATTGTCACAGAAAACATCAACTTTACGATGACAAATGAGAGCGTAATTGTCAACTTTTCATAGCAATCGTAGAAAAAAATAGTATATACACCTCGGAAGAGAGTGTTATTTTTCCTTCAGTGGTTTGCAACCCCCAGGATTCACCCTCATTCATTCTCTCCCTAGATATATAACATACCATAGTTTTTGTATTGATATACATACATACCTACATAACATCACGCTATATTCCATTAAATGGGGTAGCACGAACCCCTAAAACATTCATAGAGCATTAGAACCAAAGATAGACGAAATAGGGTTCTCTCGTTAAAAGTGAACAAGTTAAGGTAGCTTACCAAGCTTATTTGTATTGACAAATCTGTCAAATTATTTTTTTTATGGCACTCTGTAAATAGCTTCAATTTTTATTTATGTCATCATAACTAAAAGATACGATATCAATCAATTTGGAATCATTGGATGGAGTTTTTAATTCTGAACATGTTGATTCAATTTTTAATAATATTTAAACATATTAACGTTAGAATTTGTTGAAAGTCCTAGTAAAAAATTGTCACGATTTAAAATCATGGAATCTTCATGTTCGTCTGTGTTAGTGGGAGACAGAGATCACGTGACCCGACCGGGGACATTTAGATGGATTACGTTAATAAAACTGTCTCTCTCACCGTACTGATAGTGTTACATTTTCCCCGTCTATCAAGCTTTTCAATCTGATACATAGATAGCGTTGCTTGTAACGCTGCACTCGACTATTCTGAACATTTTACAGATAGAAGAAAATTCCTGCTACTTTCATTTTAAGCTCCAAAAATATTTAGAAATGTTTAACAGCAGGAAATATGACATATTTGTTAAGTTCTTATGCAGGTAGTGTATACAATTAACAGAAAAGATAATTGATCAAAAATACAATATTTTAAATTTGTGTAGATAGAGACACCTAGTGGAAAATTCTACAAAGTAACTCTGTTTCCAAGGGTTTGATTCCTTACTTAAATCAATAAACTGCATTTTGAATTTAAAGGAATTGACTTACATTATCAAAATAACAACTAAATGAATTACTTAGAGCAGTTTTTTACATGGTAAACTCGATTTTATTACATTGTTATAATTTAGCATTTAAAATTACTCTAAATGGAAGAGACTTTAAAAATACTATTTTACGTTTTAAAGTCAAGAAACTGCTTAAGATTTGAAACAACAGTTCAATGTAACATATTCACGAATCAATTGAAAAATCAATGACATCTATTAGCATTTTTAAATAATAATTATAACGCATGTATCTATAGCTAATTTAATTATTAAACAATACTTTTTTTATAAAATTTATGTTTCCTTGCGTATATTTTTTTTTAATTTGTCACTAAATTTTGTGCTAGATTTTTATAAATTTTACTAAGTTTTCTTCATGATTGATGACATAATTGAATCTTTTAAACATTTCTAATATAATTAATTATTTTAATGTTAATAAATCACCTATAATTAATATATAAATAAAACAAGATTTTGTACTCTTAATATAATTTATTTTCTTGATTAGTTATCACATAATATTTAACACTTAAATGCAGATACATATTTAAATTATACATGTAGATAATAAACATTAATAGGAAAATACAATTATATATAATCTCATTCTTAAATATTATAAAAAGTATATCTAACATATTTGTACGGAAATATATTTACGACACAAAAATACTACGATATATTGTAAAATAATATACAGGTTGAATCGTCGGTGTGTTTATTTTTTATTCGATTATTTAAAATTGTACAAAATGTTCACATAATCTGCAATACAAAATTTTCTACTGAGTGCTTTATTTTCGCGCAATAATATGTAACTTTATATTTTTACAAAATTTTAAAGATCTTTTGTTTATTTTTAAATCAGTTCTTATTCGATATAGTCCTAAAATTGTTAGTACAGAAACTATTCATCTTTTTATAAATGAATAATCACACATAGAAAGTATACCAAATTTCACCAAGAATAAATACCACTAATTCGTCTTTTGTAAAATTCATGTTTACGTAAACAAACTAAATAAATTATAACAAATAAAAATTGATAATCTAAGTAAGAAGCAAGTAATAATTATTAAAGACTAATTGTTTTAACAAGTGAATTAATGGCATACTTTCTGCCAGGGGCGGACCGGGGGGAGAGGGTGTCATGATCCCCTCTAAGCATGTACTTTTTTAAATGTTGGTCCTAATAGTTAATTGGCCCTAATAAATAATAATGATGTCATTATTTACGATAATTCAATTTGTTAAACAAATTAAATAGAAAATATTATCTAAGAACTTAAAATTCTAAGATAATTAAGAACTATTGTTACCTCCCCCCCCTCGAGACCAAATTCACTCCATGACAACCCCCCCCCGCCCCTAATTCGAAGTCTGGATCCGCCACTGCTTTCTGCGTGTGCTAATTTATTTATAAAAACATAAATAGTTTCTGTACTGATCATTTTAGTACTATAATTAATCAGAAATGTTTTAAATAAAATTTTGCAAAAATATATAGGGTGTTCCATTTAGAAATATACAGTTATATATCATTGAGCGAAAATGGAACAAACGGTAGAAAAACTTATTTATTTAATTATGTTACGTTGTACAACAGGAACTTAATCCCAATTACAGTACAGGGTCCGCACTCACCGAGCCGCAGTGTAGTAGTTTATATAATTTTTAGCTTGAGTGCGATTCGAACTCGGGATCTTCGGATTCGAATTCCATAAAGCTATCCACACCACCGTACTGACGGACTACAGATATGTGGGCATTTTAATTTTAAATTTTGTATGAAAAAAAAATTGGTAGTATTCAAAATAATCAAGTAAAAAAAATTCAGACCGATGGCCCATCCTGTTAATTACGTATATTTTTAGACGATATAACTTTAAATATAATTTGACTAGATATATACTATGTATGGCAACACTTTTCGAGACTTAATACTACCTTTTTTCACTCTTTGGTCCACTCTATGAATACATTTTTTATCTTAAAGCAAAATACAAATTTTAACCCTTAAATGCATATTGTTGCATATTTGCAACATCCCATTTTGATTGCGTTTTTTGTTATATGAAAGTTGAAATAGCTTAAATGCGCACTGTTGCACATTTACAACATACTATTTGAAGTATACATTACATCATTTCTCTCATAGGTGGCAGCAGAAGTATTGTTTGGCAAAATATTTTTTATATTTTATAAATTTGAGTTTTTGACATTATATTTTTTTTACTATTTTTCCATTATTATTTGACCATTTTCACGTTAGAATTTATTTTTTTTATAATAAAAAAAGAAATCGTGAATTTAAGGGTTAAACATAAATTTTGCATATTTATAAATTTTTAACCTGGTCATGTTATCATCAGAATATTAAAATATTATCACTGATATTAACAGCAATTGTAAATTATGTCACCATTAAACTGATATCAACAAATAACTTTCTTCTCAATTCAATTATTTTAACATAGAATCTTTGCTACTTTTACCATTGATTGGACCAATAGAATTTCTTAAAACGTTCTGGAGTAAATCTTTTTCTTCTGATTTAGCAATTCCGTTGATTCTTAAACTTGTTGTACTAGCTACAGAATTCTTCGCAGAAAACACGGTACTCTGAGTTTGTGATCCTTCCCGTAGAACGTGATATCCTAGTTTTTTCTTCAGCGCCTTCCAAACATTAGCCTTCAGGACAAATATACAGAAAATCCAAAGTCCTTGAAGGACGTTAATGCTGTCCAGGAAGTACCATAACCCGAGAGGATGTCGAACGTACATAGATATCACTTCGAAAATCCAGGATATGCCCATTACAATGAATAGTTTCAAATTCATTATTAGTCTGAAATAAATAAAAACATTTTTATTATTCAAATAAAAATAAAATAAATACAAAATATAAAATAAACACTTGGCTATGTTTCACAAAATTCAGCCTCCAAGTCACCTTATGAGGGCATCGTCAGAGGCTGGCCAGCACAGTTAGTAACCTTGTTTCACCAAGTGTTGGATGACAATTAATTTTGTCTTTAAATAAATAAATAAAATAAATATATCATCACGCCTTTTACCCATCACTGAGTGTGGCACTCTGCCTAAGCAGATCTCGGTAAGTGATATATATATATATATATATATATATATATATATATATATATATATATATATATTATGCGCGTGAGCTGACTGTCAAATCACGGCCCCCAAAGATATTAGTGGAGAGGGAGCCACAGGGGTAGACTTAAATTGGTGAAAATTGTTTGTCGGCTGTGGGGTTCTAAAGATCCACAGGCCTACTCGATACCATTGAGCCACCTACCTATTAAGCTATAACTAAAAAACAAAATAGGTACGACTCTAAGAATTTCACCATTGTTTTCAACATAATTTTTTACATATACTATATTAAATAATTAATCCGGTAGAGTAGACAACAATAAAAGTCTTTTAAAAAAAATACTGCAGTAATTTTGAGCCACTTATTTCGCCCAAAAACATTTAAAGTACTATTAAGACAATAATCTATCCCGAAAAAAATCACAACTTTTATAGATTTTGAGATAAATTTTACAACATAGAATCAGTTGGCCAGTTGTGCTGCCTTTCAAATAACTGTAACTTTAACTTAAACTATATAGAATTAAGAAATTATTATCAAATTAATTAATTTATAATATATATTTAAAAAAGGATTCAATTATATAATAATATGAAATAAAGAAAAGGCTTCCGAATCCAATATGTATTTTACAAATATTCTTTAAACTTTTACGTTTTTTTAATGAAATTTACAGAATGTATTCAACTTTATTTCACATAAACTATAGGATACATATTTTTATCCAGCTATGTCTAAATACAAAATGGCGGTCAGCTATCTCGGTAACGGTTTAATAGATTTGAATGAAATTTACAGTGTGTATAAAACTTTATTTGGCGTAAACTATAGACTAAATAATTTTATCCAGCTATAAAAATATACAGGGTGTTAAAAAAGTTCCGGGGCGGTGTAATATCTCGAGAAATACACATCGAATCAAGAAACAAAAAAACACGTGTTTCATATTTTGCAAAAATCTATCTAAGCACACCAAACACAAACCCCAACTCCCACCTCCAGGGGGTGGGGCGAGGGGCAACTTTGAAACCTTAAATGGGAACCTCCATTTTTTTATTGTAGATTTGTATTCTGCGAAAAAAAAAGTTATTTTTATCTGAAACTTTTTTCCAATTCGGAATAGATGGCCCTCTAATCGCAAGGGGACTCACCGAAAAAAAGTCACCCCAAAAAACAATAAAGGAATAAAATAACGTTTATTTTATAAAATCGTTTTGCAAATTTATTTCAAGCATTTAGTCGGTGAAAGGCTTGTGACTACTTGAGATTATGTTGATTTTTTTATTTGATATAATGTTTATTTCTTGTGATATTAGATGGTTTTTTACTTTTCTTTCAGAATCATGTTAAAACTTAGTTTTGCGATTAGAGCGCCATCTATTCCGAATTGAATAACAAGTTTCAGATAAAATTAGCAGAATACGAATCTACAATAAAAAATTGGGGTTCCCATTTTTAAAGTTGCCCCCCGCCCCACCCCCTGGGGGTGGGACTTGGGGATTGTGTTTGGTGTGCATAAATAGATTTTTGCAAAATATGAAACACATGGTTTTTTAGTTTCTTGATTCGATGTGTATTTCTCGAGATATTTCACCGTCCCGGAACTTTTTTAACACCCTGTATAACCTGTTGTTAATGCCGAGTATTTTTTCTAGAAAATTATTGAATTATGAAAATCTGGAACCCAAACAATTTTACATTTTAATATATTAACGATCAAACACATATTTTGCAAAGCAAGAAGATACTTTATTATAAATGATCAGCTTCTAGAAATAACTAATATAAATAATGAAGGTACAGTGAATGTAAGAAATAGTAGAAAATTCCATAATGACGTGTCTCAAACCGGTTAACAAGGAAAGATAATAAACAAAACAGTCAACAGAGGCAGAAAAAACTTGAAATCTGCATATGCTTCTTAGGATTTTAACACAGGGAATTACCTAATAGCAACAGTGAAACTGTATTTTATTGATTGCGTATTAATATCGGACAAATAATCACTTTTTATTTTTAAATTTGTTGAGCTCGACTTCTTTTAACCTTGCTATGAACCTGTTTTACTTACGGAGACTACTAAATATGCAACTTCATCGTTACTTGTGAACTTTTAAATATTTAAAACAAACTAAATTACATTTTATATATTTATTCATTGGACTGGAAAATATGAATTAAAAGCTATAACTTCTTGTAAGATTTGATCAATAAAATATAAATAAATATATCATCACGCCTTTTACCCATTACTGGGTGTGACACTCTGCCTAAGCAGATCTCGGTAAGTGATATATTTATGCGCGTGAACAGTCGTCAAATCACGGCCCCCAAAGATATTAGTGGAGGGGAGCCACAGGGGTAAATTGGTGAAAATTGTTTGTCTGCTGTGGAGATCGAACCAGGGTTCTCAAAATCCACAGGGCGACTCGATGCCACTGAGCCACCTACTCCATTAATGGGGTAAGATTTCAACTGATAAATAAGCCCGGATATTTAGGCTCTTAAAAACACCCAAATAAGCAGGCAAATAGGCCGGTAATTACTCTAAAATAGGCGGGATTTTAGGCAGCCTACATTTAAATAATTTGTTTAAAAAAAAATAAACGAATCCTTTTTCTAATATTGGTACTCGTATCTACTTTTCGTTAGAAAAAAATCATCATTTTAAAGAAAAATTAACGCAATCTGAAAAATAATAATGTAGGGTTCTCATTTTATTAACTATTATGCAAATTCAAATTATGTAGTATACTTTAATTCACAAAATATTACGAGCAATTGCTCTATGAAATTTTCGGAAAGGGACTGTGTTCGGTCTGTCAGAACTTGCTTGTAAGTTGAAAACTTCGTTCGACATCACAAAAGTGACAGGGGCGTTCTTATATTTAGCCATATCGTCTAAAGTTACCTTAGCTCCATTGATTAATGGCAAAGACACAATTGAATTACCACGTAAAATTTTGACTAAAAAACGTTTTTTCTTTCGGCATTTTAAATTCACACACAAAAACTTGATTAAAGTAAGCACTTTAAGTATTATAGGTTAGATTGAAACACTTTGTCGAATGCTGAATTAGTCAACGAAGTAGATGATAAACCTTGTCTGCTCAATAAAAGTTAGAATAGGCAACAAAAATAGGCAAAATAGGTTGTATAAGGTAAAATAGGCACAATAACCAAAATATAGAAAAAAATAGGCTCTAAGGCACGAAAAAAAACCTTCCATTATACGTAAACATATTACCTATGTATAGAAAAACGAAATTGCCTGAAGTATATTAAAATTTGAATCTAGGCAATTGCCTAAAAATCCGGGCTTTACTGATAAATATTCTAATAAGTGTGGTGTGATTTTACTTACGTGGCCTTGTCTGTAAAGAATCTTCTTTTCTTCGGTGAATCAGCATGTTGCATTCTTTGAATATCGCCTCTTACTTTAAGACAGTGTCTTACGGTTAAAGAAAACAATACGATATTAAAGAAAATTATTGATGCCACAGGAATTGCAAAGAATATTGAATATGGCAAATAGTTTTTTCCAGGACGCACTAAAATATAAAATAATGTCAAAAACAAGAATTATTTAGTAATAATAACATTCTTACGGTCAAACCAACATGCATCCTCGGCAAAATTAGGTTTAAATTTTCTGGGAACATTTGCAAATAAATCGATATATAACGCTATTCCTGTTATAATTAATGGTAGTCCATATGAATATAAACTATACAACAAAAACTTTTTCATATCGTTGTGTTTTTTTAACCCTCTAGCTTTTACTACCCTGAAAAAAAACATACAATTATTAATCATAAACTACATTTAGTACATCCAAAATATATTAACATATTTCTGCGGTCAAATGATTCCAAAATTAATTTTTATTTTTTACGACTAATTTAGAAAAGAATTTATAAACCATTTTTAACTGTTTTTTTGCTTCCAAATTCATGTATCCAAGAATACGATTATCTACTCGATTAGAAAAGCTCACTTTCAGTATGCGTGCGGAAAGTATTTTTTTCTGCATGAGTAGGCAGCAAATGTCTACTTTCCATAGAAGAACTAAATACAGGAAAGCATACTTTCCTTAATGGTCGTATAATATTATATTGTAATACTAGTGAGGAAAAGGTTCAATTACAAAACTAGTACAAAATTTGTAGCACGAGCGAGTGCAAGTTTTGCAATAGCTCTTTTCCACATGTGTTACATACTATTTTTTTCAACATTAAACGTGAAAATTACAGTTTTACGTTTGCAATACAAGGAATTTAATAATTATTTTTCGTAACACATGCACAAGAAACACGTTCTTATTCCCTAATTTGAGAGAGAGAAACACTGCTTTTCTCCCCTAGGGAGAGAAACATTATGTTTTGAGTGAGAGAAATGTTATTTTCAGAAGTAATGTTGAAAAAAATTAAAATGTTTAGAAAAATTACTTCTAAACTAATCTGATAGTGAACCACAACTAAATTGAGTGAGGAAAATGTCATTTTAACAAGTATTGTGGAAAAAAAGTCTTATCTGTCACCATTTTAAATTATATGAATGAAATAAATAAGTATGATATTAAGATCATGAATGAATTCACGTATTTTAATCTGCGGTTAAAAATTTGTAATATAAATTGAAATTATATTTTATACACATATGTGCCACGTGAGCAAGTGACCAATAATATATGTGGTTTTAATTTCCTGCAATTCTTCAGATAATTATGTTTAATATATTTTAGTTTAATATCCATTCTTATTATTTTATTATCTCATTTTAATTATTATTTATACTCTTATTTGAAAATATAGCATATAAAAATAAATCAAATTTTGCATGATTGTTTTTATCGTAGATTATTAAATTTTCTAGCGAAGATATTTGTTTATTATTAATACTTGTTCATAATATATTTGTATATTTTCTTTGCTTCTATATTATTTTATAAATAAACTGTTTGGTTCCGTTGACAACGAATTCAAAAATATGTATTATATGTGTAATATGTTATCTACAGCAATGCAGAAGTTTTTCTTAAATAGTTCCTTTTTAACATAAATATAAATAGTTCTTAGAAATCAACTTCATTTGGTATAAAAAAAACAGTAAGAATATTCCAATGAGTAACTTTTCAAAATGATGCCATTTATTTTGCACAAGCATTTAGCGAATTACCCAAGTGTAATATTCAGTACCTAACTGTCATCTGATATCACAGACTAATCACTTTATAAGAAAGACACATGATCCAATTAGAAAATTAACACATGAATGACATGATATCATCTAATGATAGTGCATGACATTAATATTGATGACTGATGAGTTTGCGTACTTTTATAACGTGTCAAATTTATCAAATTATTCTGACAATTAAGTTCGCGAACTCTCTAAGAAATCCTTTATATGTTTTATTCTGTATATCTTTTATTCATCTAAATAGATCTGCAATTGCACGATAAACTTGAAAGCTACCATGGTGTTATGAATTCCAGAACTTATACAGGGTGTTTCACAACTTAGAACAAAAAATTAAAGGGTATATTCTGTATGACGTGCTGATCATTTTTTTAAATCGCAAAACTATTTTCCGTGTTTCCCAGTCTAAAATTTTTCGTTGCCACTGCCACTGGGTGGATGATTATGTTAAAGTTATTAATTAAATAAAATTCTATTATAAATAACTGCTAATAATTGAATTGTGTAATTATTCTTTCGTAGTTGATACCTACTTCATTGTTTGTGTTTAATAGGAAAGCGAATTCAGTGCAGTACTACAAAAAATGTTTTAGGTTAACAACCCTTAATTTTTCGAATTTAAAAAAAAAATTATTTTTGTTTCATGATCAGCACGTCGTACAGAATATACCCTTAAATTTTTTGCTCTAAGTTGTGAAACAGCCTGTATAAATCTTTCCGGGTTTTACTAATCAGGTTTTATTTTACAAAGATTGTTTATTCTAGATTTTGTAATCTGGTTTTTTATAAGTTCTAACTAAATAAATAAATGTGTCATTATTTTCCTTGTTTGTAAAACGAAATATTTTGCAATAGTTTCGAACATCTGTATATTTTTATTATCTAGAAAATAAATTAATTAACGACTTGGTATTTTAATAAGACAGCTTATACTAACGACTTATCTTGTGCCAAAATTATGTTCGTTTTAATTAATTTTGAAAAACATCTTTTTCAAATGTAAAGCGACTAAAAGAAAATGTAGTCATGGTATAAATATTTCAGTAACTTCCGGTATTTTATTTTAGCTATAATAAACAGAATATAATCTAATCGAAAGTCTACCATAATTCATTCTTCTAATAATGTTAATTAATTTGATACTAATAGTATTATTTAACAAATTAGTTATTGGTATTTATATGTGGTATTGTAAAAAATAGTAAAAATAAATAAATAAAAATATATCATCACGCCTTTTACCCATTACTGGGTGTGGCACTCTGCCTTAGCAGATTTGGGTAAGTGATATATTTCTTCGCGTAGAGTGCGGTTACCAGCCGTCAAATCACGGCCTCCAAAGATGTTAGATAGTAATAAAAATATAATATCGTTTTATTGCGTCTGTCACGAGGAGGAGGGAAAATTTGTATATTTTATTGCAATAAATGTGCACAAATATAGTACTTGCAATTTTATAATTGTACTATCAGAAATTAATCAGTTACTGAGAAATCAATCGTCAAACTAATATTTATCTAATGATATTATAATCTACCTATACAAATCTCAATATAAAAACTATATTATGTTTAATTAATAAAATAAAATATTAATATCGTGTAAATTAAAATTGTTCAGCTTTTATTATTGTTAGGGAATTTGAAAGTACTCAAAATAAAATTAAAAACGTTTAACGAAAGTCATTATAAACAACACTTAATGGTAATAACTAGTATTTAAATCATCAAGGACAACAATAAGTAAATGTAAATATCAGCTAAGATTTTAATTTGTTCTTGTTGTTCTTTGTTTGTTCATATTTACTAAGTGTTTTCTAAATACTTTTACTATACCATTAATTCTAAGCAAATATATAACAACAAAAAATATCTTCATTATATTAAATTAATCAAGTACAGGATTATCAATTATAATCCCCCTGAAAAAATTTTAAATGTGAAACTGACATTTTTAACACGAAAAAATTTCCACTTATTAATTTTGCTAATAGGCAGGGTTCGTAAATATCATGATATTTATAATCAATATCAAAATATCTGATATATAGGATATATATCAGATAAATATCACTTTTTGGATATTTATTTTTTAATTTTAGTTTTTGTACACATTTAGAAAAACTGAAAAATTCGAAAAATTTCACTTCTCCGGAGGCTATATCTCAAAAACTAAACAAGATATGGAAATGCGCTCAACGGCGTTGAATTCCCCGTGTCCGAATTGACTTATAAGCAAATTTTGCCTTTGGTTCTTTCAGATTTTAATTCATTTTTACCAAAAATCCTTAATCGTAGGATTATTATAACGAAAATTTACATACATATGTATTTTGACCCACTGAATCCAGTGGTGCAATCTTCAAATGCATATGACTTCTGGTTTTCGAGAAAATGTTAAAAAACCGCTTTTTGCGATTTTTTTGGCGGAAAATAGAAAAAAAATAAAAATCGCTGAAACTATGTTTATAAGTTAACTGAAGCACGAGAAAATTAATGCCGTTGAGCGCGTTTTCATATCACATTTAGTTTTCGAGATATAGCCTCGTAAAAGTAGAAAAACTGAAAAATTCGAAAAATTTCACTTTTCCGGAGGCTATATCTCAAAAACTAAACAAGATATGGAAATGCGCTCAACGGCGTTGAATTCCCCGTGTCCGAATTGACTTATAAGCAAATTTTCATACAATTTTAAGCAATTTAATATTTTTAATTATTTCCTAAGGGGTACCCCTTTGGTTTTTTCAGATTTTAATTCAATTTTCCCAAAAATCCTTAATCGTAGGATTATTAAAACGAAAATTTACATACATATGTATTTTGACCCACTGAATCCAGTGGTGCAATCTACAAATGCATATGACTTCTGGTTTTCGAGAAAATGTTAAAAAACCGCTTTTTGCGATTTTTTTGGCGGAAAATTGAAAAAAAATAAAAATCGGTGAAACTATGTTTATAAGTTAACTGAAGCACGAGAAAATTAATGCCGTTGAGCGCGTTTTCATATCACATTTAGTTTTCGAGATATAGCCTCGGAAAAGTAGAAAAACTGAAAAATACGACAAATTTCACTTCTCCGGAGGCTATATCACAAAAACTATTTGATATTTTTATATAATGGATATATATCATTGCAAAAATATGACGATATATATCAAAATAAATATCATGATATATATCGATCGATATATATCTTCGAACCCTGCTTATAGGTAAGTCAAGTAATGGAAAATTTTCAAGAAATTTGTATATTACCATGGGAACTATATTTAATATAATATTTCTATTGGCTGTTAATTAGTATCGTATGATTTTCAAAACTAAAAATGTGCGTATTTTTTATACTTTCAAATATTGCCAAATCATTTTATTATTTCATTCATTCATCGATAAAAAGATTCAAAATCTTAGAATTTTTTATGTTGCTAGAAAGTTTAAAATAGATCCAATATATAATTTTAATTTTGATTAATAGATTTATTTGCGCAATCCAAATTGCAGGAATTCATAAAATAAACAAATATCTACTTTGTTTAAAACATCTCTAAGTAAATATGAAAATTTAGAGCAATTCAGCAATATATTCTCGACACTTGAGTACACAGAATTTAATTGTTTCTGTAACAATTGGTAATTATTCCAAAGAAATTTAAATCGATAATTGTATAAAGAATGTGAAATCATTGTAAAAAATGATTGATGATATAAAGAGCCGAAAATAGATCATGTTTGATGCGGGATATGTATTAATACAAACCGCTGAATTATAAACAAAATATATTTTTATGATGCTAATATATACATGACATAATTAAAACTAAAATTTAATACGAAATAAGACAAAGAATACATTTTACAATTGGTCATTATCATTTAAGTTTTAAAACAAGTATACTAATACTTGGTTTACGGTGATTTCAACATTATTTGATCTAATTCTGATTTTATTATTTCTTGGCTAACGAAAATTACATAATTATATGTAATGTTATGAAACGGCCATAATAAACGTCAGCGCAATTCAATAAAGTTGGCCATATTTAGTTTGTCAAGTAATGCTATCTAGTGATTTTTATTTCATTTAAAAGAAAGACTTAATTTTGTGTTTGATTTTGAAAATATTCCACACAAAATAAAAAATAACAAATAATTAGTATTTCTAAGTGAAAAATTTAAATAAAATAATAAATACCTCATTAATAAATATATATATATATATATATATATATATATATATATATATATATATATATATATATATACAGGGTGTGTCACAACTTAGAGCAAAAAATTAAAGGGTATATTCTGTACGACGTGCTGATCATGAAACAATTTTTTTTTTAATTCGAAAAATTAAGGGTTGTTAACCTAAAACATTTTTTGTAGTACTGCACTGGATACGCTCTCCTATTAAACACAAACAATGAAGTAGGTATCAACTACGAAAGAATAATTACACAATTCAATTATTAGCAGTTATTTATAATACAATTTTATTTAATTAATAACTTTAACATAATCATCCACCCAGTGGCAGTGGCAACGAAAAATTTTGGACTGGGGAAACATGGAAAATAGTTTTGCGATTTAAAATAAAAATTCTTTTTGTTTCATGATCAGCACGTCGTACAGAATATACCCTTCAATTTTTTGCTCTAAGTTGTGAAACACCCTGTATATATAACGTAGATAGATATTAAATCAAATTCAAAAATAAACCTTTTATTATCAACACCTATATCGTATTTCCACATATTTTTTATATTTGAATTATCTTAAATATAAAACAAATTTATCTAGGTTAGATATTAGATATCTTAGTAGTTTTTAGATATGATGGTTTAAAATATTGTATCAAACGATTACCGCAAATAAATATAAGATATACTATTTTATTTACTTTCATAATATCTAGCTGAATACACAACGTTAGAATGCTCAAAATAAAAGTCATAAAATACCTATCTTATTAGTTACAACGGTTCTTATTTTTAAATATATTTAATTATAGATACAGTTTATACGAGAATAAAATAAAATGTCTCTTTATTTGACAGAAATATTTCGTCACCAAGTCAACAAATTTTGTTGTGGAAAAATGTTCCTAAAAACAAAATTTATCAGTACTTAATTATTTCCTAATCTGAACCATATGGTATAAAATTACACATTTTTTTAGTACTTAATAAATGACTCATAAAAATCAAAGTGTTGTATGTTTATCATTTCAAATATAATTAAGAGAGTTCATTGTAATAAAAATTAAATATACTTTACAACATCTGAAGTCATTAAACTAATGATTACTTGTATAAGAATTATTTAATTCCATTTATTCTAACATGAAATATATATAATAATGAATAAAATTATAGCAAAAAATTTTCACCAATTTAAATCTACCCCTGTGGCTCTCCCACCACTAATATCTTTGGGGGTCGTGATATGACGGCTGGTAACTGCACTTTACGCGAAAAAATATATCACTTACCGAGATCTGTTTAGGCAGAGTGCCACACCCAGTAATGAGTAAAAGGCGTGATGATATATTTATTTATTTAAATTATAGCTATTGTATTTTAGAACTCTTAAAACATTTTCTTTATTTAATGATAATAAAAGCAATATGTATGTTATGTGAATAATGTATGCATATGGCCATGTTCAAACAATGTCATTTTCATTTTTAAATCATTGACATTATCATTATATTATTATTTAATGTAAATATTAAATATAATTATCTAAAAATTTGCATATACAGGTTGTTTTTATACTTCGAAAATAAAATTAAGGACGTAATAATTTAAATAAATGTATTTATGTGAATTTTTTTTACCCTTGATTGAAGCTATACTTAATAAACAAGTATTATAAATAAAAAAATAAATATATCATCACGCCTTTTACCCATTACTGGGTGTGGTACTCTACCGTAGCAGATCTCGGTAAGTGATATATTTTTTTCGCATGAAATGCGGTTACCAGCCGTCATATCACGGCCCTCAAAGATATTAGTGGAGGAGCCACAAGTATTATCTCTAGTTTTTAAAAGCATTATGTAATGTACGTAATTTTAATTATGTTTCTTTCGATAAAGTACGATACTCCAGTGGTACTAAAATGTTGAACCACCCTTAATTTTACAAATTTTTTAAAACCCCTTTTTTCTAAGATCGTTAAAAATAGGAGACTAAAACATCTATTTTGCGCACTTAATCCAAAAATAACTATTTATTCTATGATTAATACATCATATTTATTTATTTATTTATTTATGTTACTCTGTACAACAGGAATTTAATCCCAATTACAGTACAGGGTCCGCACTCACCGAGCCGCAGTGTAGTAGTTTATATAATAATTTTTAGCTTGAGTGAGATTCGAACTCGGGATCTCCGGATTCTGTACAACAAGAACTTAATCCCAATTACAGTACAGAGTCCGGACTCACCGGAAAATAATGAAGTAGTTCATATATTTTTAGTTTGAGAGAGATTCAAACCAAGGATCTCCTTAATTTGTTTTTCTCGAAGTATAAAAACACCCTGTATATTGTCCACTATTAAACGTCTCTAAATGATTTAAATAAAAAGCTAAAAAATTAATTCTCTTTATTTTTATTTAAAGCAATTTTTCTAAATGAATTTAGGAACATTTTGACAGTATGTTTAATTATTTTTTAGATTTATTATATTTTTAGTTTAATGATTTTGTTCATAATATTAGGAGTTTATATTTGTAGTTGGCACAAAATTAGTTTACATCTGTGGTACATAAGTCTTTATGCCTTAATTTGAAGGTTGAGTAATAAAATATTATTATTTACAGTAAATAAATATTGAACCAAGTTCTTCAAAAGTTTGTAGCAAATATTTGAATGCATCGTGACTTGCTTTTGGTTTAGTCATAAAATAAGAGACCAGCGATTTGTTTTTATAGATTTGTATATAACTTTTTTTTGTATCTTTAGTCATATATCATATCATGGGAGTTTTTATTAAACACATATGGTGTTAATGTTTATTTTACTTTGTCTACAAATTATAAAAAGACGAGCTTCGATATGACCTTTTCAAATGTTGAAATAATTGAGTTCAATACTAAAATACACAAGATTATTTGTAGAAAAATAAAAACAATATTTAATCTCATACGATAAACTAATAACAAAATTTCAGTCGTTTATTAAGATAACAATATATTTTTATTTTGTAAATTTAAAGTTTGTACTTTATCCAAACTTTCATAGATCAACATAGGTATTTATTTTCCTTGTTATTATATTTTTTATCAGTAATAATCTTTGATGAATTAAGAAATATAATCTATCTCTAGATAAATTATACTTTTAGCAGTTGTAGCAAACGATTACACGCTCGTTTCACAAGCAAGAAATCATGAATTCAAATCTGTCACTGACAAATGCATCTAAGTGGTTTAAATTACGCTATAAGTTATAAATTCTTTATATTACATTAAATGGGGTAGCAAGATTCATAATTCATTTCATCTCATCTCATTCACCTTCAATGAGGTCCTCCAATAAAGTCACAAACTAATAAATTTGTTAATAAAATATAAAACTAAACACTTGTCTAAGTCTTACAAAATTCAGCCTCCAAGTCACCTTATGAGGTCATCATTAGAGGCTGGCCAGCACAGTTAGTAACCATAGACGCGTTTCGCTCTTATTAGAGCTCATCAGTATGGTATAACCCACTCCTTCACCTAGAACAAAGTTCACGTGAAGAAGCTGGTGACGAAGAACTGTGCCAGCAGAGAATAAGATCTCTAACAGCTAGCCTCTGACGAGGACCTCATAAGTTGACTTGGAGGCTGAATTTTGTGAGACTTAGACAAGTGTTTAGTTTGATATTTTATTATTAAACCTAGTTTCACCAAGTGAGTATTCAAAGACAATTAATTTTGTCTTTGTTGTTTTTTAAATAAATTTGTTATTTATGTTGAGAATAGATTTAAAAAATCGTACTAGAAACAATCAAACTCTCAAAAATGTTATTGATTTTAAGATATTTGAGCTTTTAATGCCATTAAGTCTAACGTCAGAATTTTGCGATCTTTAACCATCTCTCTTGCACATCTAGTCTATTCAAAATTCTTTCTTCTATTCATATCTTCTGTCTTCGTTTGACAGTTTATTTTTGAAATTATTGTTATGTTTACCTCGTGATATACAGAATTGATAACTATACTTTAAATAAATATTTAATACATATATTATTTCTTAAATAAATAATACGTTACTTAGATAAAATGGTTATTAAATACTGCCTAGTTCGAAACTTTGTTTATTGAAGGGAAAGTCAAACTGAATGGTGTTGATCAGGATATCGTAAATCATTATGGCCTATTGTTTTCAATTAAGATGAAGTTTTATTTAAAAAATATATTCTTTTAAATAGTGGAGAATCCCATTCCATCTTTTATTCGACATATATTTCACATGTCCAAATTATTTAATAAAATATAAACTAAAAACTTGGCTAAGTCTCACAAAATTCATCTTACCGTTTGTTAGAAATCTTATTCTCTGCTGGTACAGTCCTTTGTCACCAGCTTCTTCACGTGAACTTTGTTCTAGGTGAAGAAGTAGGTTATACCATACTGATGAGCTCTAATAAGAGCGAAACGCATCTATGGTTATTAACTGTGCTGGCCAGCCTCTGACGATGCCCTCATAAGGTGTTTTGTGAGACTTAGCCAAGTGTTTAGTTTATATTTTATTAAACCTAGTTTCATCAAGTGAATAAAATAAAAAAATAAAATAAATAAATATATCATCACGCCAATTACCCATTACTGGGTGTGGCACTCTGCCTAAGCAGATTTCGGTAAGTGATATATTTTTTCGCGTGAAGAGCGGTTACCAGCCGTCAAATCACGGCCCTCAAAGATATTAGTGGAGAGGGAACCACAGGGGTAGATTTAAATTGGTGAAAATTGTTGGTCGGCTGTGGGGATCGAACCAGGGTTCTCAAGATCCACAGGCCGACTCGATACCACTGAGCCACATACCCCATATCATATCATATCAAGTGTATGGATGACAATTAATTTTGTCTTTGTTGTTATCCAAATTATTTCATCTAACAATAAACTTAAAATCATCAAAAATGTCAAAATATTATTAATTTATCTAGTTTAGTATTTTTTCTTTGTCCGTGACGCTCACATATATTTTATTTTTAGCTTGAATCCATCTAACACATGTTGTTTTCAGAAAATACAGTTTATTAGTATTGTAGTAGCGGCCATTGTTGTCAATGTCAATGTGAAAATACAATTGTATGTGTAATAAATGATCATTGAATTCCATAAATTACATTCGGTTTTCTTACGATCTCTGTGTTTATTGTATATCAATACTTTATGAGGACTGTGCGTAAAACTATGACGTCACGTGTTCTTAATTTATGGTTCCTGGACATACGAATGTGTAGGTTCAAATAGATGAAAGACATGTGTGGGAAATGATGAATTTCTAGCCACAAATATAAGCGCCAAAGTCAATGACTTAATCTTAAAATATTTTAGAATTTTGATGAAACATATTACTTAAAATTAATTACACATTAGCCAATATTCTCAGCGTCCGTTTGTATACAGGTTGTTTCACAACTTAGAGCAAAAAAATAAAGGGTATATTCTGTAAACGTGCTGATCATGAAACAAAAAAGAATTTTTTTTTAAATAGCAAAACTATTTTCCATGTTTCCCAGTCCAAAATTTTTCGTTGCCACTGCCACTGGGTGGATGATTATGTTAAAGTTATTAATTAAATAAAATTCTATTATAAGTAACTGCTAATAATTGAATTGTGTAATTATTCTTTCGTAGTTGATACCTACTTCATTGTTTGTGTTTAATAGGAAAGCGAATTCAGTGCAGTACTACAAAACATGTTTTAGGTTAACAACCCTTAATTTTTCGAATTTAAAAAAAATTCTTTTTGTTTCATGATCAGCACGTCGTACAGAATATACCCTTTAATTTTTTGCTCTAAGTTGTGAAACATCCTGTATATAGTAACAGATAAGTTTTATATTACCATTGCTTGAACATCTACATACATACAGAAATTTATTTATTAGATTCATCCTGCAATTAATCTTCTCCAAATTTCACTTCACTCACATTCATTTATTCCTAGGTCATTACCGCAATCTCTTATTCTCAATTTCACCAACATGCACATGTTTCATGATTCTTTAATTCAATGTATACTATTTTCATTTTAAATTGGAGGGATCGGCATATATAGTTATTTACATTGCAAGACCGTTATACGGAAATTTACAGGCGAGCATAGAAAGGTAACGGGCGAGCGTTAGCGAGTCTGTTATCTGTGTGAGCCTGTAAATTTCAGTTAACGGTCGAGCATTGTACAATGTTTTATGTGCATTTGAATCGCAATATATGTATATTTAATCAAATTAATTGCAATAGTATAACGCAATAACTAAAATGTTCAATCAAGGTAGACTTTGAAAATTTGACAGATTTTGTTTAATCAAAAAATATTTAAGTGTCAAACGTTTAAAATTAGATATGTTGTCATGATAACCAATGTCAACAGCCCGTTATAATTTTTACACGGGCTAGTACGTTATAAGTCTCGTAACCCCTAGAGACATAGTTAAGTAAACAATTCATTACGATTCAAAAGTACGTAAAAAAATAAACGTCTCTGTCCCATATAACTACAATGAAATCTATTAGTGCGGTTACAACAAATCGCTTAACAATGGTCACAAAAGATAATTTTTAAGAGTCGTATTCAGCCTAAAATTATTCTTGTTTTTTCCTATGTTTGACCATTTAAAAATACCGGCGAATGGGGCTGTACAACCCTGTGTGAACCTTGTGAAACCAGTTATGAGAGATCATATTTTGGGGTAGGTGGCTCAGTGGTATCGAGTCGGCCTGTGGATCTTGAGAACCCTGGTTCGATCCCCACATCCGACAAACAATTTTCACCAATTTAAATCTACCCCTGTGGCTCCTCCACCACTAATATCTTTGGAGGCCGTGATTTGACGGCCGGTAACCGCACTTCACGCGAAAAAATATATCACTTACCGAGATCTGCTTAGGCAGAGTGCCACATCCAGTGATGGGTAAAAGGCGTGATGATATATTTATATTTATTTTATTTTATATTTTGAGTTCCTTTGTAAACGTAATTGCGGTGCATTTAATCGTTTTTTGCCGATCTTCTCCAGTTTAAAATGAAAAAAGTATACATTTCACTTCGATTCGATGTTTTAAACATGTTCTTGTTCACGCAATTTTCAAATGTCGAAGTATTTCAACATCTTTATAGTTAGATCAAATAAATAGTCGTAACCTATTTCGCGGTATCCATCAATTGCAGTATTATTTTATTGATATTGAGCCATAAACTATTAAATTGATAGAGGAAATAATTGATAAGTGTTACTTTATTACTAACAGCGGGACATAAAATTACTAAGTCATTCATTAAAAGTAAAGTATTGATGTGGGTGGCATATTTACTACTGTAGAACGTTTCCTAATTAATTTACAGAAAAATACTTCAAATAAAATTTGAAGAGAACTAAATTATCTACCAGTTTTATTTGAAACATTTTTCTCTAAAATAATTAATAAACTTTTGACAGTCAAAAATATACAATGCCTAACAATTTTTTTGGCAGACTAATAATTTCTAATACAAAAATATCAAACTAAACACTTGTCTAAGTCTCACGAAATTCAGCCTCCAAGTCATCTTATGAGGTCCTCGTCAGAGGCTGGCCAGCACAGTTAGTAACCATAATACAGCCCTGTTGACTATGCAAATAAAGAGTACATTCATTCTAAACTATTTAAAAATCTTTAAAAAGTCAATTAATAAATCAAACATAGAACATGTTATTAAAAAGTGAAACGAGATACAAATTAAATTTGTTGTGGATCACATATCATGAGTTCAAGGCCTTCTGTCGATATTCGCGTCCGTGAATGTGTATTGAATGTTGAAAATTCATTAAGAAAATTAATATTTACTTCTCCGCATTGTGGGAAGTGACCAAGTTTACTTTCATTACTCATTACGTTGCTTAAACAAAGCTTGTTTGCAGTCTGCTTACTTCGATACAGGATCGGTCTCAGGGCAATTCAAAAGATAGTCAATCTGTCAACATTTTGCTTATTATCATTGGTCAAAATATATATTTTTCGTAACACATGCACAAGAAACACGTTCTTATTTTATAATTTTAGAGAGAGAAACGCTGCTTTTCTCCCCTAGGTAGGATGTTTCTCTCCCTAGAGACTACGATTATTAGCTGTTTGCGGCGTTTCCTAGGTAACTAGTTACGCAACCCATATTTGACATTTGTCCCGATAAGACAGTATTTTTTGTGCACTTGTTACGAAAAGTATAATATGCTTCACGGGAGGGCGCGATTATCCCTTGTGTGAAGTTGGCAAACTTTGACTTCAGCTCGAGCCTTCGGCCCTCGCTTACGTCTCGGGAATAATCGCTTGTTTCCCTCCCTTAATGCATAACATACTATTATAGATGTCACCGACAAAGTGTCAAATCATGGTCAACTTCACTGAATTGCGCTATGCTTATTATGACCGTTTCATATGTCATTAAAATTCCTAATTTCAAATTTACAGAGTGGGCACGAATAACTAGCGCCTCTGTCGAGATACATCGTAACTAACATAACCTAACCTATATACAAATAAATAAAATACGCAATTCCATTAAATATATTTCATTTTATTACATAAACTTCAATTTTCAAATATATCAAGGTTATTTTACTTTAATGGGGTAGGTAGGTGGCTCAGTGGTGGATCTTGAGAACCCTGGTTCGATCCCCACTGCCGACAAACAATTAAATCTACCCCTGTGGCACCCTCACCACTAATATCTTTGGGGGCCGTGATTTGACGGCTGGTAACCACACTTCACGCGAAAGAATATATCAATACCGAGATCTGCTTAGGCGGAGTGCCACACCCAGTAATGGGCAAAAGGCGTGATGATATATTTATTTAGTTTTACTTTAATTTTCATACAATTTAAAATTGTTTTTTTACCTTGACCGTGTGGTCACTTTCATTTAATTGAAATAAAAATCACTAGATGGCATTATTTGACGTACTAAATCTGTAAAAAAACTCATAGCAAAACAATGGAATAAATCGGACATAATAAGCGTTAGCGCAATACAGTGAAATTGACCAGATCAAATTTTGCCAAAAATAAATATATTCCCACGAGCAAAACGAGTCCCGGCAAAAAATGCATTCTACTATAGGAAATAACTGTTAAAAAATATATTTTTTTTATTTTGTTACGTAGATTTCATAATCTGCCGGAAACATATATAAGATATCCCACAAAAACTATGCCTAGGCGAATAACAAGGAAAATAACTTTTACGTCTATTGGTTTCTTGATTACTTTACAGGAAAAATATTCAAATTAATGTTTAAAAAATGTTAAATTCTGCTTCTAAATCAGTCTAGATATTACATTTACTTATTTAGTTAGTGTTAAAATCAAGTTTAAAATATGTATGTGACAGTTAAACATTATACATTTATCAGCTTTTGATAACTAGTACCAGAAAACGTATCACTTGGAACAGTTTTCGATATTCAGTTATAATAATAATAATCTTTATTGAGAGTGTTTCTCAGTCTTATGTTAGATCCGGTCCTGCATGCTTTGCAGACTATGATTAGTATGTGGTAACAATAACTAAAGATATTTTTATACCTCTTAACCAACGTAGTTTTAAATTTTGATGTGTAAACAATCTTTGAACCGCGTACCTAAATTTTTACGATTGTTGAAAATTGTATTGTTGATCGTATTTCACGACAGTTAAATTAAAGTGAATTTCGACGCCTAGTAATTGAAAATGATGGCGTGTCTGAATCCTCAACGGTCAGATTACACAGTGAAAATCTCATTAGGTTAATTAATTACTGGATAAATAAAATTATGATGCGTCAAATGATGAATTGTCTACGGTTCTCGCCTGTTTGGCAGCGCCAAATTGATTAGTGTTTTCCACTGAGGGAATCTTACGTCACAGACAAGGGAATTCATTTTGCAATTTCACATTTGATATCTTCTCATATTTATTAATCAAGTAACTGATAAATACAGGGTGTTTCAGGACTAGTGTAACAAACTTTAACAGCTTATTCCTGAGGTTATTTTGAGCAAAAAATGTCATATAAACATAGGTCCTATTTCTTCTAGTTACCAAAATACAAGAGGTTGAAGTTCTACAAATAACACGACATTTTCAATTTTTTGTAATCAAGATACTTTCGGAAAACAAGAATTTTATTGAAGTCATACCTTATTTGTCTTAATTAAAAATTGTTGTACTTTTGATTGTATAATTGTTTCATAATGGATGGTTATAGTACTACTGAATATGCAGATATGATTTTTATTTATGGATTATGTAATGGTAATGCCCGTTATGCGTCCAGAGAATACCAAGACAGATATCCAAATAGAAGCCAACTTTCCCATCCCCTATTTGCGCGCATTTTTGTTTTCCGAAAATATCTTGATTACAAATTTGAAAATTTCGTGTTATTTATAAAACTTCAACCTCTTGTATTTTGGTAACTAGAAGGAATAGGACCTATGTTCATATGACATTTTTGGCTCAAAATGACCTCAGGAATAAGCTGTTAAAGTTTGTTACACTAGTCCTGAAACACCCTGTATATCACCTAATAGACTGTTACACTCAGGGCCGGATTTAGACTTGATAAGACCCTTTATAAGACCCTTTATAAGTCTAGATATTCTATGACAGTGCCAAATATGCCACATACTCACTCGGACAATTTTTTTAGAGGGCCTCCAAGAAAGTGGGGGCCCTAAGCTATAGTTTGTGTAGTGTAGTACATGGAATACAAAATAAATATATCATCACGCCTTGTACCCATTACTGGGTGTGGCACTCTGCCGGAAACAGATCACGGTAAGTGATATATTTCTTCGCGTAAAATCAAATCACGGCCCCAAAGCTGTTAGTAGACAGGGAGTCACAGGGGTAGATTTAAATTGGTGAAAATTGTTGTCAGCTGTGGGGATCGAACCAGGGTTCTCAAGATCCACCACTGAGCCTCGTACCCCATATGGAATACTTTAGGACGAAATAACAAATAACTCAATTACTGAGAATTTAGATCGATGAATAATATAATGAAATGAATGTTTATTGTTATAAAATGAAAAAAAGTATGTTGTATCCGTTCTCATATAAGCTATTATAAGAAAGAATATTTATTTACTTACCCAAAAGTGTACCATATGTCGAAGCACATGACATTTAACCAAGAGAATGCCGCCAGAAAAGTGTACATGATGCCGTACCCTGCAAACACAATCAAAAACACCATAAACAATGTGGAAACATATGCATAATATACACATAGAACTGGCCAAGCTATTGCTACACTTTCAAACTGTAACAAAGCTACAGCTACAGACTATATTTTGTAACAGCTGTTACATTTTGAGCATTTTTCTAAGATAATATGTCTGCAATAAATAATTATATCAAAAGTATGAGCCGTTGGCACTTGGTGAAACATTATGAATAAGAATAAAGAATAATTTTGTGAAACTACATCAAGTGTCTACGTTCTTTATTCTTAATAAATAATTATTTTGCGTGGATTGAAATAACTTCAACAACAAACAGTAGTAAATGTAGTTTTGAGCTACAAAATATAGCCGCAAGCTATAAAAAGTAGCTTCAGTTGTTACATAATTATATATTTTTACTTTTAACGAAGCTATAACTATAACTAAAGTGTAATACATATGCAAAATCATGCAATGTACTATCAAACACTTCAAAAATTCACCCAACATTTATTCATTACACACATGCATCACGTTATATCCCACAAAGAAGGGGCGGACCCAGGGGAGGGGTCATGGGGGTCATGACACCCCTAAGCATGGACTTTTTTTTTTAATGTTGCCCTAATACATAATAATGTCATTATTTACGATAACTCAATTTGTTAAACAAAGTAAATAGAAAATGTTATCTAAGAACTTAAAATTCTAAGATAATTAAGAACTATTGCTTGATTTATTATTCTAACAAATAGCCAAAAACCAATATTTTGTGGGTATATTTATTTATTTATTTATTTATGTTACGCTGTACAACAGGAATTTAATCTCAATTACAGTACAGAGTCCGCACTCACCGAGCCGCAGTGTGGTAGTTTTTTTAATATAATTTTTAGCTTGAGTGCGATTCGAACTCGGGATTTCCGGATTCGAATTCCGTATCGCTATCCACACCACCGTACTGATTATTATGATTATTATTCTGATCCATTAGCAACTTGAAGCTCTCATTTAATTTCGAGATAGCCGTGTCAAATAAATAAAATAAGAATTTATTTTAAATTTTTTCATTGAGTCTAAAATGGGCTCATCTGTAGTCTCGTAATTAAAATGTCCTTTTCGGGGACGTAGACGAGCAGTTTCGGTAATTGTTAGGTGTGTAGTAATAAGAGCTATTTCAACTTGTACATTGTGAGCGGTATAATAATAATTTAATATTGGTGTCTATATTTTTATTTTGTGCATACATTTGACCTAACAAAGTGTACGAAACGGTGCAATGACGTTGATATTGAATGTGTTAGGGTTTAAGGAGTAAGGCCACTCTAAAAATGTTTAAAAATGCATTTTTTTTATTTGCTTAAATTATAGTTTAAACCCTTAGGAATAAGGGACAATTAATTTAAATGCCGCGCGGAAATATTTCAGAGGGAAAAAAGCATATATCTATTAGTACTAGTATTTATATTTATATATGACTCGAAACTTGAAACGCGTTTTTCTCGAAATCATAGTTTCAAAATCGGGTGAAAAGAAATCTGAAATACTAATTGATGGCTCGTGCTGAATCATTTTATTTCTTATTCTAGATATAAAATATTCAAAAACTACGGGGGCTTTTTTTTTAAGTGCTTCATTCGTTTTTTATGGTCGTTTTTATACAGAAATTTAGTCCCGAATAATGAACTTTTTTTTCAAACGTGCGCCATTTTGTTAAAAATCAAAATTTTCAAAATCCAGTCCGTAGTTTTTTAGAGTATACATCAGAGATTAAGAAAACATATCCTTTTTTGATCCAGGTCTATTGCTGTTCCCGGAATGTGATTTGCCCTACGTGCCGAGAGGAATCGCCATTTTTTTTATTTCTGACGACAATTTTGAATATTTTCTTTAAAAAAAAATTTTAAATAAAGTTTAAAGAGCACTAAATAAAGATCCAAAAACAGTTCTTAAGCAGCGCGTTTAGATTTCGTTAAAAAAAAATCTTGAAAATTACCCTTTTTTTCCTTGTCTAGAGTGGCCTTACCCCTTAATGAAATATCGAAATATCTAGCGCTCGGCTTGTGTACGCCCCCTAGGACTCTGCGCCCCTTGAACCCCCGTGTAAAGACGACCCTGGGGATTGTAGATCATCCACACAATCGCTTACCCTCAATTTTACCAATCATCCTTCCACATGCCAAATCCATCCCAACTGACATGCACACATACGCATTTTATTTTAGAACGTTCTTGTCAAATAATTAAGTAAATATCTTACCTAAAATGATGCAAGTAGGTGGTTTATAACCAGTAAGAGGTCTCTTAACCATCGCTAGAATAATGAAAGACGCTAACAAAGATGTCGAATGACTCATAACAGTACGTCCGTGCAAATTCTGCAGTTCAGGCAAAAAGAAATAAATCGTTAAAGTGATGGCTAAGAATATGATACTTATTAGAAGGCCTGCTAAGTAAAAAAAATTATGTAGGCCTGTCACCACTGTCTTAGGGAAACACACGAGTGCGATATATGTGTTTGCACTACCCATATTTACATGTTCAATACAATATCTTTGATCGATTGCTTCGAAAGTTACTGTTGCTGCGAAAAGAGTGCCATTTTCATAGAGCTGAAATGTTTCAGGAGCGTATCTTTTACAGTCGACATCCCGCAGTATGCTGCTTATTATTGGTAGGTTTGCTAGAACAATTAACATTTATAAAAAACTTTAGACTTTCGGGGAGTGGGCTGGTCCATAACATATTAGAATTTTTTCGTAACACATGCACAAGAAACACGTTCTTATTCCCTAATTTTAGAAAGAGAAACACTGCTTTTCTCCCCTAGGGAGAGAAACATTATGTTTCTCTCCCTAGGTAGGATGTTTCTCTCCCTAGAGACTACGATTATTAGCTGTTTGCGGCGTTTCCTAGGTAACTTGTCACGCAACCCATATTTGACGTTTGTCCCGATAAGACAGTAATTTTTGTGCTCTAGTCACGAAAAGTATAATATGCTTCACGGGAGAGCGCAATTATCCCCCGAGCCTTCGGCCCTCGTTTACGTCTCAGTTTGCCAACTTCACACGCGGGAATAATCTCTTGTTTCCCTCCCTTGATGCATAACATACTATTTCGTAACACATGCACAAGAAACACGTTCTTATTCCCTAATTTTAGAGAGAGAAACACTGCTTTTCTCTCCCTAGGTAGGATGTTTCTCTCCCTAGGTAGCATGTTTCTCTCCCTAGGTAGCATGTTTCTCTCCCTAGAGAGATGTTTCTCTCCCTAGAGACTACGATTATTAGCTGTTTGCGGCGTTTCCTAGGTACCTAGTTACGCAACCCTTATTTGACATTTGTCCCGATAAGACAGTAATTTTTGTGCACTTTTTACGAAGTAGTATGTTATGCATCAAGGGAGGGATACAAGCGATTATTCCCGCGTGTGAAGTTGCCAAATCGAGACATAAGCGAGGGCTGAAGTCGAGGTTTGCCAACTTCACACAAGGGATAATCGCGCCCTTCCGTGAAGCATATTATACTTTTCGTAACACATGCATAAGAAACACGTTCTTATTCCCTAATTTTAGAGAGAGAAACACTGATCTATTTTTGTTTCACTTCCATGGCTATTTGATATTTTGAACGTAATTTTTTATATTGTTTTATTTAATTTCTGTCGTTACAACATATGTAAATGTAATTCTGTTTATTGATTTAGATGCAGAATTTTATGCTCTAAAACATTTATTTGAAGCATTTTTGGCTAAAATAATTTGGGGAGCAATGCGCACGGAAAAACAGTTTTTTTTATGTTAATCGCCTATGTACACAGGTATGATGTTCCACCCGGTATATGTAAAGAATATTATATAAATGTCAAATTCTTACCTGGCATTCCTACATAGTCGTTTGTTTCATTCATAAAATTAGAGAAAAAAGGGGTAGTCAAATCATTAACACATTCCGATTTTACTTTGGGTAGTTTTCTTAAAGTTTGTCCAGCAGCACAACATTTTGGAACACAAGATCTATTTCTACAAGTATCAATAGCATATTCACAAACACGAATATACATTTTTGGATTTATCCGTCTTCTATCAATACAATAAGTACCATTTGTAAAAGTTTCTGAATTATTTAGCACCAAATTACCGTCTTCAATGATAAAACTTCCTTCATGAGAATAATCAACAACTGCCATTGTTTTGTTACAAACTGGTGGACCGATTATTAAGTTGTAAATTGGCGCAATTGAATCTGTTATTAAATCTTCATCAGAAGTCAAGTCTTTTATACAAGATTTCGTTGATTCTTCGTAGAACATATTTTCTGGACAACATTTATAAATAGTTGGTAGTTGTACTGAAGTAGTTTTATTTTTCTTGTCACAAGATAATTCAACAACTGTTTGGTCAATTTGTTTATCTACACAAGTTTCAGATCCACAAATCTTTGGAATACCAAAATTTACTTTTTCATTTATCTTTAAAGGTAAAAGTGGACTAATGTTATTAGTACAAACATATTTATTGTTAACAAATTGTAGTAATTCATTTTTAAGGCAACATTTAGTCATTTGCGAATTTATTTTCACGTTCGGAGTACAGAAACGAATAACGATATATGTTTTGTAGTTTTCTGACATTAAATCAAAGCAAAATGTTTCCTTTTCAAAATATATAGTATTATATTTGAATTGCAATGTTAATTTTCCATTATGAAGTGCAAAATCATCAATTTCTAAGTTCCTATACATCAAGAGTCCGTCACATTTAATTGTATTGTTAATAATTAAATTGTATGCTTGTGAATCTAATTCATATAACTGATTATCTATTTCCTCAGCATTTTGAATACATCTTTCTTCTATGATATTATAAGTTGAATTCGATGGACAACATTTTTTAATAATCGGTATTTCTTCTGTTAACTTTTTCTTTTCATTCTCACAAAGAAGTTCAAGTAGTTTAAGGCCATCGACAGTTTTATCAATACATGATTCTTTACCACATAATTCAGGTATTCCAAATTCAACATTATTTAAGTTTTTAAACTTTAATGGTAGCACATTTTCTTCAAAATCAGAGGTGCAAACATATTTCTGTCTTGAAGAATTGTATACCAATCCTTTATCACTTGCACAACACTTTTTAAACGTACTACTACAATGAATTGCACTGATTACAACAATGAACAAAAATACAAATAAAAGAGTCTTCGCGTATGCTTGTGAAACCATTGTAGTTTGTGCTTTATACTACGCACCGTGCATCTCTACGAGGTGAGTGTTTGAAACTAACTGATACGCGGATCGGAAACACGTACTATATATGTGAAGAACCACGTACCGATAAAATTTAGCAATTCTCGAGTATTATGACCGATTAGTATTTGGGTATTTTTCTTAAAATCGCGCTAATTGCAAAGAAATTCCGGCCAAGAATATAAACTTGTTTTTATGTAACTTATACGGCCTATTTTTTTTGTATTTGTAATAAAAATAACATTTTGTTTTAATTCTATTAATGTTGTGAATATATTCCGCAATATAGTGCCACAGTTACCCAAAGAGACTTTAAATTTAATTCCCAGTGGTCCTTAGACATTATTTATTTATATCTTTTTCCATATACTTAATGTTACAAGGGTGGATAATCTAGAAGTCCTTGGATCCTTTGAAATAAATGGATGAAAATGATTACAGATTGAAGAAGAGAAAAAAAAATAAAAAATAAGATGGTATGAAAGGAATTATAAATGTGGATGAAACAAAAGTTGTGCGACAGAATAGAAATGTTTGTCAAAGATTATTTGCAGAATGAATTTAATAAATAAATATTGAATTTAATGGAATAGTTTTATGTAATACTGGATGTCTATATTTCGTTTTCGAAATTGAAATGGCGAGCCTCAAAATTTGGACACCATAATATAAATAGTTTTCTTTTATTTCCAATAATAAATAATCGAAATGTCCTATATTTGTTAAATAGTTTGTATATATCTTTCTGTTAATAGAAAAAAATATATATCATCACGCCTTTTACCCATTACTGGGTGTGGCATTCTGCCTAAGCAGATCTCGGTAAGTGATATATTTTGTCACGTGAAATGCGGTTACCAGCCGTCAAATCACGGCCCTCAAAGATATTAGTAGAGAGGGAGCCACAGGGGTAAATTTAAATTGGTGAAAATTGTTTGTCGGCTGTGGGGATCGAACCAGGGTTCTCAAGATCCACAGGCCGACTCGATACCACTGAGCCATCTACTATGTAAATGAGAACCTGGGTTCGATTCCAACTAACAATTAAATAAAAAATAATTACGAACTTACATTTTTGTCTGATTTCTGGCCTCGAATTATATATCTAAATAAAACATGATTTTTTTTGTCTTTTAATCAATTTTATTTGTCACGTAAAAACGTACATACAATATTTAAATTTCTAGGATAATATTAATAATAAAATAAACAATAAATACTCATTTATACTTTCTACATACAAAATTGATTTGAACGATTTGAAAACATTGTCAAACGTTTGAGATCTTCTTAATCACAGAATTATTCAGCCAAATTGAGGGGTAGTAGCTCCGAACTCGTGTCAATCTTACTCGTGCAAAAATCACCTGAATTAAATAACGAGTCAACAAAACTACCTTTACTAGTCGGAATACTTAAATCTAACATCGAGTAATCCGTTTTCGGGATTTTAGCAGGCGGAGCTTCCATCGTTTGAGCCATAAAATTCTTTATAGTTGCATCTAAACCAAACGAGTCATTCGTCTGCGACTTTGAACTTGAAATGCTCAAATCCGAAGCTGAAAAATCAATTTTTGGAGTTCGTACACTCGAAATCGACAAATCAGCTGCATTGAAATTAGATTTAGGTAGATTTAACTCCGGTAAACCAAAATCTAATTTATTTTTTAAAGTTAAAAGATTCAAATCTGCAGCGAAATCAAGAGAAGTTTTTAATTCTTTTTTATGTTTGTCTGATTTTGAGGTACTAGGAATTGGACTACTAGTAGATAATGGTTTTAGTAAATTTAAAGTATCTTGCATTTTAAATAAACTAGGAGATAAAAACATGTTATTAGCAGCTAATGTTGATTGAGCCATTGGATCTGGCAAGCCTAGTAAACTACTAGGACTCGGAAATTTACCAGAACTAAATAAAACATTTGCTAAATTAGATGTTAACATTAAGTTTGAAGTAAGACTTGGTGCTTGACTCAAAGAAGCCAGACAAGTCGAAGGTTTTACAGATAAATTCGGTACCGACAATAACGCACTTGTATCTATTTTATCATCACCCGAATAACCAATAATCTCTTTAATAAATCCCCATAAGACGCCATCATTTTGATCTCGAGGAAATTTCGAAGATAGTGTCGTTTTTAATTTTTCTAAATATGTTGTATTATTTTGATATTTGTCAGCAAAGTTAATGAATGTTTTTTCTTTCTTGTAGTATTCTGCGCATTTTTTCATCTCTTCCATTGCGGGTGACGCCAGCACGGTATCCTGCACAACGCTGTACGACATCAACATCGGGCGCCCGTATTCGTTAGGCTTGGTTTCTGGTGGAGGAATTACCCAGTAAGCGATTATTGCTGATTCCAAAGATGCATATTCTTGATTGTACGGAGCTGAGAAAATTCATGTAATTTATATCAAAATTTAGTAAAAATGTGTGGACGATTTAGGAATAAATGGATGGATATGATTAAAGGAGACAGGAATAAATGAGATTGTATGATAACGATTATGAATGTAGATAAATAGATAGTGATGTGTCAGAATGTTTGACGAAAATGAATTGCAGGATAAATGATAAGTGTATTATTGAGGAATATTGGAATGTATGCCAAATGATAGACCGGTGAAAAATTATTTGAACGACCTAGAAATACATGGTTGGATATTACTGAAGTTTTGTTACATGAATAAAAAAAGAGAGGAAAAATGTTCGAATTAAAAATGTAACAATTATATTTCTTACAGCAAATGAGTCCAACGCAGGGAGTGTAGCTGGAATCCGAGCTCCCTTTCATCCGAATCTGATACTCAAGTTGCGAATCAACATCCCGCAAAGTTGGCGCCGCTGGAGAAGTCGGATGCGAATGATACCAGCCCACTAAAGTCAGTTGTTGCCGTTCAATCTCCTTCTGGATCTCCATTTCTACATGTGGAGCAAGATCCTTATCGGCTTTTGTGCATCGACATGGAAAGCCGTGGGTTATCGTCAAATCTGGAGAGGCACAGTGAGTACATTTTTATTTTTTTGTATTGTTGTTAGTTACTTACTGTGACCATTGACATCCCATTGCCCAGCTAAATATCCAGATACTTCTGATCCAGTCAAATGACAATGGAAATCCATTACTAATACTGCATTTGTGGACATGGATATTAAAAATGGCTGAATCTTGCCTAAGTTTGAAAACGGCACACACTCTACCAAAGTGTTTGAATCGCTATAAAACGAAATATGATTTAATGAATATTTATTAATTAGATTCATCCTGCAATTAAGCTTCGCCAAACATTCAATTTTGACACAACTTTCAGTACATCCACATTTATAATTCCTTTCATACAAGCTCGTTTATACCTCCTAAAAATAGATAAAGGTTTTTAATTTTTTTTTCTTGAAAACAAGATTAATTACAATTTTGGTAATAATTGAGTTATGAAACAAACACCAATATATTCCAGACCCGATGTTAACTCTTACTGTGTGAATGTTCTGTTGGCAATCGTGTTGTGCTTAACAACAACTCTTTGTACCGGATGTGGAGCTGGCATAGCTATGCTATCATTTTGTTCCATCTCCATTTCATCTGAAATGAAACAAAATAAAAACATCATGTAATTAAATATTTAATAATAAATATATTTACTATCAGATTGCTCTTCAGCTTTATCTTGCAATTCTTCTTTTTTCTTCTTGTACCAAATGTTTTTATAAGCATCTAGTTTCTTCCCTCTGTATTTAACAGAGGCCCAACCACATCCAGATTTCTTCTCAGGGTTGATGATTCTCTTGCAGTGGATTGCCCATGCGCTCGGTGAAGCAAATACGATGTCTGTTTCTTGAGATTTTATTTTTCCGTCGAGTAATAGGTCCCCTATAAAACGTTGGCCCTAAACATGTTAACATTCCTGATACAAATTATATATACATTTTAATATTGTGCGGATAAATACTCGTCATTTAATAACATCTATTTGAATTTTATAAATAATTTTATGCATATTAAACCCTAAATTACAATATATTTTTCATCTACTCTTGGATTATTCACAAAAACAAATTAAAAAGTATTAGTATAGTATGAATATTTTAAAAATACAAAAGACAAGTGATGCTAGGACATTGTTCTTACCAAATATTCAATGCTCATTGTGCCTTCGCCGGGCTGCAGGATATCGGCAGAAAGAAGCATCTGCAAAGTAACGACGCGACTAGTAGCGCCTCCTGCAGGTCCTGGTTTACCACCTCGATTTCCAATCTCAGCATCGAATTCCTGACCCAATATCAAAAGTTACCAACGATGTAGAAATCTCAGATAAATATTATACAATTAATGAGAGATTCCGAGTGTGACAAATAAGCGAGCTTACATTTTCTTACAAACTCCTTTCGGAATTATGAATGTACGTGAAGCTAAAGCGGGGTGTGTCAGTATAGAAGAAATGATTGTAGAATGAATCTGATTTGTTTGTACTTATACATTTGGTACATTTTTATTTTAACTTTAGAGAACCGAACAAAGTGAGAGTTAAAAGATTTTAATAAAATTACACCCTGTAAACATTCTTGGTGATCTAGGAGTTTGTAATACGTATAGATTCATATTAAACATTTCACAACCATCCCATATCTTCTGAACATGATTCGTCATTCCAGAAAAGCAAGCAAAGATCTTATAATTATAATTTAATAGATTATGTATACAACAGATAATACATGCAAAATAAATATATTTTATTATTATAAGCGGCTAAGTGCAATGAAAACAATATATATGTATAGATTGAGAGTTAGTGAGTTTTGAAAGTGAAAAAATTTGTATGTATGTTCTGACACACACACGAAAACACAAGCATGCATTTTTAGTGAAAACAATAAACCTCATCAATAAACTCATCTACATCATCTGCTTCTTCATCAGGCTCATCTTTATCATCGTCTTCTACAGGATTAGAAGAGGCATTATGACCTAATAAAGCTGCTGCTAATTGGGACGTCATTATCTCTTCAAATAAATGTATGCTCTATAAACAAACAATTGATCTTTGATTTATAATATTGGTATATTGGCGGTATATACATAAAAATTAGTTATTACACTTTAAGATTTGAATTAAAATCAATTTATATCTACTTACTATAATAAGTGTTATTTAGATATTCTATTTAACAATCATTGAAACAAACCTGTCAAAATGTCAAGAAACTACCGAAATCAATTCTACAATGTCCTAGCATCAAATCACGATCAAGACCTCTCTTTTCTTTGATCAGGACATAGGGGAATATATCTATGTGAAATCGGCAATACTTTTTCCCAGCAATACTCTATTTACCTCAACTATGGTCGTACCGTTCAAATGTATTGCTGGCTGTCAGTGACAGTTCCACATCAAAACATTAGCCAGCAATAATTTCATGATTTCCTTAACTATTAAACTTCATCACGGGAAATTTAGTATATTTTGCATTACCGTGAGTATATGCATACATATCCGCACATAAATTAAGGAAAATCATGGGATTCACGCAGTACAGCTTCAATTCTAATGTTTCCATATATTCTATGTTACTAATACATTGTTTTTATGTTTATAGGGACATCACGGAGTCTGTAAGCATCTCCTACGATCTCAGCAACATTTTGGAGCGGCATCGTAAAAGGCTTGCAGACATGTTTGCAAAGCCGAGATCGAATATTAAAATCCGCTGCTCGTAACATCCATGTAAGACAATTATTATTTTAAATTAATAATTTACAATTACTATCTTTACAATATATTTAATATATGTGTAATGAACAAGAAAGTTTTATTCTTCGAGAAGGTTCCTTTTGAACAGTTAACTTGTCAGTTGGCAGCAGCTGTTGCTGCACCGTTAATCTATCACACTACTTACATGACTCTAAATTAGTCGTATGTTTTGAAGTTTTTCTGTTAATTTTTTATTTATTTTTCATCCGATAGTAAATATAAATTTGTTTATTTACTGTCTATACTATGAGAAAGTCACTACTTTTTATCGAATTCAAATATCTTGACTAGTAGCAGACAAACAGGCTGCTAAAATTGGGCGTATGAGTTTCAGTTCTTGATTAACAGCTGTTGATTCACATATCTTGTTTTATAATATTTATTATTCTACAATATGGGGTAGATGGCTCAGTGGTATCGAGTCGGCGTGTGGATCTTGAGAACCCTGGTTCGATCCCCACAGCCGACAAACAATTTTCACCAATTTAAAAATCTACCCCTGTGGCTCCCTCACCACTAATATCTTTGAGGGCCGTGATTTGACGGCTGGTAACCGCACTTCACGCGAAAAAATATATCACTTACCGAGATCTGTTTAGGCAGAGTGCCACACCCAGTAATGGGTAAAAGGCGTGATGATATATATATATATATATATATATATATATATATTATTCTACAATTAAATATTATAAACATCTAGTTATTTATTTAAAAAAAAGTAATAATAAAACCTTGAGGATTTTATGAAAAGAAAAAATAAATTATTCACGTATAAACATTTCACGTTTTAAATTAGTTTACTAACAATAATAATAATAATTTATAATAATTAATTAATTAAAAAGATAGTAAAATGAGAAATATTTTATTTGAAATAACACAGTTGTAATCAATTAGTCGCCCGAGTCATCATGTAACGAGCTCGAGCTCCGCACTTGCAAACAAAACGCTGACCAGAGCTGGTGTTCATACCACATCTCTTGCAAATGTAAGAAAATTTAATATTTTTTCATTATTTCATGGTAACTGATAACGCTAGTAAGTTGTTAGTGCTAGTGAAACGTTTTGATACATTATCAGTTAGTATTAAGGGTGAGCAACTATATTTCTATTACTTTTATTACAAGTATTTTTCTTTTTACTAGCGGTCATTGTATTTTGTAAATAAAGTTAATCAAATACCTTTACCCTTTTGGGTAATTGTTTCCAATATTTAAAATATATAAAACTTTTCAAAGTGTATCTTTTAAATGACTAAATGTTTGTTTCCTTTTACTATTTCTAGTATACTCACTCTTAAAAGTTATGGTACTAATACATTGTTTTTATGTTTATAGGGACATCATCAAGATGTTGAAGTAGCTGGTATCATTGGAACTGCCGCCATCCAGAGCTTGGAGCAGCTCGAGCTGATATCACCGTGGACATTATCATCAAAGTAAGAACATTGTTATTTTTTTAATTATTTGGGTAAAAACAATAATAATAATGATGGTGAATGATTAGTAACTGACAATCTACTAAATATTCAATAATTAGAACGGTAGTACATTATTAGCTAGTCAGTTAATATTAAGGGTGATTAATTATAAAGCTTGTCCCAGAAAAAATTGTCGCCTATAATTTTTAACTATAAACCTTATAATCAAATGATTTTTTATAAACTATTGAAGACTTTATTGATCAACAACTAAATAGTACATAATAGCATATATTTACATTTTAATTGTGATTCATCCAAAAGTTGCGCAATTTCCTTTTTAGCCCTTTCATTAAAATTTGTACAGCATAATCAGATATCATTTTTGTAATTTATTTACACTTATATTTGAAATTATCGACAGAATTGGGTGGTTTCTTATATTTTAATAACTTCTGCTTCATATGGGCCCAATATTTTTTGATTGGGCGCAATTCAGGACAATTTGTAGGATTTCCAGATTTATGTACAAATTCTATATGGTTTCTTTTATACCAATCAATGACATTTTTTGTGTAGTGACATGTTGCCAAATATGGCCAAAATAGTATTGGTGTGTTATGAAGCCTTATGAAGGGCAATAATCATCTTTCAAGACACTCGCTTAAATATCTTTCGCCGTTGATTGTCGTTGTCGAAACATAAGGCATACTGCGTTTGCCAAAGGAACAAATGGCCTGCCATATAAGCATATTTTTTTGAGAATTTTTCTATTTTAATTACCTTCAATTAGCTACTAACATATTTTCTGAACTTTCCAGAATAATAATAATGACCTGGTCGAGATTTTAATTCAAGTTAACAATACGTTTAGACATGCATGATAACACATATTTTTTTTATATCACTTTAAAGTAAAGTTTTCTCTATCTGCATTTTGTGTTAGTTTCTTGCTTAGTATTCCTGTTAACCACTCGAAGAACAAGAAGTCTGTGAATGTATTTTGATTGTCTGTTTTAGATTAATTAAACATCAAAATAATAATAATAATAATAATAATAATCTTTATTGACACTCGTCAAAGGCGGGGTTCAGCCAGAGGCTGCTCTTCCACCCAACCCAACATTTGAGAATTACATAAATTTTACAATGTACACCAAATTAAACATTCAATTATATATAGTAATATATAGAAACAAAATTTTTAAGTTTTCTTGCTTACATATTTACACAAACTGTATACAATTTATTTTTTAATGAGTTTACTGTTAGAGACTTCAAATCATCTGGTAGTGAATTATACAGCATCGCTGCTAGATATGAAAAACAACATTTGTATTTAGATTTTTTAAAAGAAGGTACAACAAACGAATTCTTTGACCGAAGCCCATAATCACAATCCTTATAATTTAGTTTCTCAAATAGGTATGTCGGGACACCAGTATTTTTAATTTTATGTGTGAGAATAATATAGGATTTTCTTGCGCGAGTGCCTATATCCTCCATATTAGCTTGTAATCTATAACCTGAAATATGTTCATATTTATAAACACCATATACATATCTCAGACAGCAGTTCTGAAAGACTGTTATTCTATGTTTATCAGCTTGTGTTAAATTTGGAACATATACGCAGGAACAGTAATCGAAAATAGGTAGAATTAGTGAATTAACTAAATGCAATTTTACTTTCGACGAGAGTAAGTTACGAAACTGATAGAGATGTCGTAGCTTAATCATTGCCGCTTTTAATTTGTTTTTTAAATGTTCACGAAAATTTAAGTTTTCGTCAATATATACTCCTAAACTTTTCGCAACTGTACTTCGTTCAAGAGTAGTGCCACCCAGTATGATGTCCGGTAATTTACCCACTCCGAATACAACTAGAGAAGATTTTGTCGCATTAATTTTGAGTCCATTGTTCTTTACCCATGTAGTAACATTCTCCAAATCCTGATTGATTCTTTTACAATGTTCATTTATATTTTCCGAATTTATAGTTGCTATAATTTGTGTATCATCAGCATAAGAGTGGATGTCACAAAAATTTAACTTAGAGGGCAAGTCTGATACATAGAGTAAAAAGAACAATGGTCCCAGAATAGATCCTTGCGGGACACCACGCTGCAACGGGAAAGCTGCCGAGTTAAGTATCTCACAGGAATTACGCATACTTATGCAGAACTCTCTATTAGTGAAATAGTCTTTACACCATCTTAGAGTATCCTCTGAAAACTTGTAATAATGGAGCTTAGCAAGCATTAATTCATGGTCCACCATATCGAAAGCTTTTGAAAGGTCTATTTGAATAAGTACTGATGCCTCAGAGTTGTCAAAATAGGTACAAGTACTGTGACCTTTTCTGAATCCCGATTGTGTTGAATGAAATATTCCATTAAGTGAGGCAAAAGTAGTTATTTGGTCGCAACATGTTCTTTCCAAAACTTTCGATAGGGTGGGTAGAATGCTAATTGGACGGAGATCATCAAAAGTGGAGGGATTGGTGAGTTTAGCAACGGGTTTAATAATTGCGGATTTCCATAATCGCGGCACTACTCCATCTAACAAACATGTATTTATAATATGAACAATATATTTCAAGATGACAGGAAGTATTAGTAATATCATTTTGCGAGAAATACCGTCTAAACCCGTAGCATCTGATTTTATGTGATTTAAAATTTTTTCAACTACATTATTATCTACACATCTAAAATTAAAAAAGTCATTTGCGCTTCCTGGAAATGAGTTATTCTTATAAAAATTTATTGTGTCAGGATTCACTTTGTCAGTACCAACTTTATCTAGCAAGTGTTGCCCGTATGATTGTGGGTTGCATAAAACATCCGGAATATTTATATGTTGTGTAGTATTTACACCCACATGTTTTAGATTGCTCCACAGTTTTCTGGAATCTTTAATACTACTATCAACATTATGGTTTATAAAAGCTTGCTTTTCTCTTCGAATAGCTGCTGTTGTTAAATTTCTTAACTGCTTATAATATACTAGTTTTGACTCAGTTTTATGTTTTTTGTAGGCAACCCAAGCTTTATCTCTTTTACGCTGCATAATTTTAATAACTGGAGTTATCCATGGTGAATATTGTTTATTATTTTTGACTCGTTTAATAGGTGCATGTTTATCATACAGAGCATTTATATTGCAGTTAAGAAAATATCTTGATGTATGTTTTCTCTAATTTTTTCAACTATTCTATATTACTAATACATTGTTTTTATGTTCATAGGGACATCACTGGACCAGCTAGCATCTCCTGCAACTTCAGTATTATCATGGAGCAGCTGGAATTCATATCAGCTGCTGCCATTCCGGACAATATAACCGGAGCTTTGGAACATCATATTGGAGCAGCTGGAGTTTATGCCAGTGCCATGTCATCTCTTGCAATAACGTCAACAATGCCGAGATCGAATATTAAGTTCACCTCTCTCAACATCAATGTAAGCAAGTTTTATTTTTTAATTATTTAAATTGATAATTTACAATAACTATCTTTAAAATACATTTGTTATTTGTTTAATATCTAGTTAAGAATATATAAAATTAATTCAATTTCACTTTAAAATAATTATAGTAAATAGTTTATTATTAGCTAGTGACAAATTGTCAGTTAGTATTAAGGGTAATTAACTATATTTTTCATTATTAAGTCTTCCAAAATGATTAATGTTTGAAGTAAAAGTTGAATATAAATAAATTGTTTCCAATATTTAACAAATGAGTTCTAAAAAGGTTTCTTTACAATATTTAAATTGATTGAATTTTTAAACGTTGAGAAAACTGACAGAAATAATATTTAAACATTTAAAATAATTATCTTTTTATATTTAAAAGAGAATTTACATATAAATAGGTAATAGGTTTTCATGACTAGTTTTTGCAGTTATATAAAGCATGCGAAATTAATATTGTTTATTGATTTAAATACATATTTTTATGCTCTACAACATTTACTTGAAACAATTTCTTCTAAAATAATTTGGGGAGCAATACGCATTGTTTTTCCATGTTAACCGGCTGTGTGTACTTTGTTATCCGGTATAAAACTACCCCTTGAGGTTACTAAAAAAATAAGCTCGTAATCAATTTAAATTACTATTTTCAAAATATTATTAGTAATTGTTTCTAATTATTTTTTGTTGTGTTTGTTAGTTGTGGCAACGAAGAAAACCAAGGTCTTCTGCAGCTGGTGTTTTTACATAACCGGAGCCTGTATCATCGTGGACATCATCATCTTAGCGAACATTTTCTCTTCAAAGTTAATGCAGAATGTCGTCAAGTCCGCTGCTCGCAATTTGAATGTAAGAAAATTATTATTTTTAAATGGGTGGTATTTAATCGAGCACCAAAATTCCAGCCCTAAATTATTCATAATCGGTTCACCCAAATAACTAGAGTCTGCTAATCTGTTTCTCAATTTCAACACCAAATATTTATTTTTGCTATTGCCATTTAATTTAATCCGGGAAGCTTATTTACTATTCGTAGATATTAAAAATTATATTTTATGATCGTTTAATATTTTTGATGCTCATTTATTATTTTTAGTATTCATTGAATTATTTTTGGTCAGAGCCACACGGTTTTTATGGATAAAATAATTTCGGTGCTCATTTAAATTATTCCCTTTTTAAATTATTTGGGTAAAAGTTTGTTATTATTATTTAATATGATAAATATTTGTTTAACGTTTTAAAAATAAATTGGTAAATTATAGAAACGTTATTATTTTACTTTTGTTTATGCTAAATAAAAATATAATAATAACAATAATAATATTTGTATAACGTTTTCAAAGTTATTATTTTAATTTTGTGTTTATAAATAAAAATATAACAATAACAATAATTATTTATAATAATATTAAAAGTAAAATGATAAATATTGTATTTGAAGTGTAGATTTGTTATCTTGTATGTTTCAAGGTAAACAGTAGTTACGTCTTGGCTAGCCAATTAGAGCCTAATCAAATTAGTCGCGCCGAGCCTGTAACAACATGAAATAAATATTATGAAGTGTGTTTGTTCACTTGCCAAACAAACGTCGCCATGTGAAGATGTGACTACGGACATTTCACTTTAATACATTTCTGCCTTGCTAAAAGGCCTTCATATTTATAGACAACAAAGAAACCATCATTGAAAACCACTCGAAGAACAAGAAGTCTGTGAATGTATTTTGATTGTCTGTTTTAGATTAATTAAACATCAAAATATCTTGATGTATGTTTTCTCTAATTTTTTCAACTATTCTATATTACTAATACATTGTTTTTATGTTCATAGGGACATCACTGGACCAGCAAGCATCTCCTGCAACTTCAGTATTATCATGGAGCAGCTGGAATTCATATCAGCTGCTGCCATTCCGGACAATATAACCGGAGCTTTGGAACATCATATTGGAGCAGCTGGAGTTTATGCCAGTGCCATGTCATCTCTTGCAATAACGTCAACAATGCCGAGATCGAATATTAAGTTCACCTCTCTCAACATCAATGTAAGCAAGTTTTATTTTTTAATTATTTAAATTGATAATTTACAATAACTATCTTTAAAATACATTTATTATTTGTATTTTTCATTATTAAGTCTTCCAAAATGATTAATGTTTGAAGTAAAAGTTGAATATGAATAAATTGTTTCCAATATTTAACAAATGAGTTCTAAAAAGGTTTCTTTACAATATTTAAATTGATTGAATTTTTAAACGTTGAGAAAACTGACAGAAATAATATTTAAACATTTAAAATAATTATCTTTTTATATTTAAAAGAGAATTTACATATAAATAGGTAATAGGTTTTCAAGACTAGTTTTTGCAGTTATATAAAGCATGCGAAATTAATATTGTTTATTGATTTAAATACATATTTTTATGTTCTACAACATTTACTTGAAACAATTTCTTCTAAAATAATTTGGGGAGCAATACGCATTGTTTTTCCACGTTAACCGGCTGTGTGTACTTTGTTATCCGGTATAAAACTACCCCTTGAGGTTACTAAAAAAATAAGCTCGTAATCAATTTAAATTACTATTTTCAAAATATTATTAGTAATTGTTTCTAATTATTTTTTGTTGTGTTTGTTAGTTGTGGCAACGAAGAAAACCAAGGTCTTCTGCAGCTGGTGTTTTTACATAACCGGAGCCTGTATCATCGTGGACATCATCATCTTAGCGAACATTTTCTCTTCAAAGTTAATGCAGAATGTCGTCAAGTCCGCTGCTCGCAATTTGAATGTAAGAAAATTATTATTTTTAAATGGGTGGTATTTAATCGAGCACCAAAATTCCAGCCCTAAATTATTCATAATCGGTTCACCCAAATAACTAGAGTCTGCTAATCTGTTTCTCAATTTCAACACCAAATATTTATTTTTGCTATTGCCATTTAATTTAATCCTGGAAGCTTATTTACTATTCGTAAATATTAAATATAGATGAGAGTTTGGATGGTGTATCGAATGAGATGTTGAAGTGTAGAAGTGAGAGGTTAGTTTATTTGTTTGGTAGCGAGGCTGCGGTGAGAGTTGATGGGTAGATTGAGCATGTGGTTGAAGCTAGGATGGTGTGTCAGGATGACTGAATGTTACCCCATTTCATAAGATATAATAATTATCACATATTTATTATTTGTTTAAATTATATAATAATGAATACTTTGCTAGCTGATATTTTATACATATATATACAGGCTGTTTCACAACTTAGAGCAAAAAATTAAAGGGTATATTCTGGACGACGTGCTGATCATGAAACAAAAAGAATTTTTTTTTAAATCGCAAAACTATTTTCCATGTTTCCCAGTCCAAAATTTTTTGTTGCCACTGCCACTGGGTGGATGATTATGTTAAAGTTATTAATAAAATAAAATTCTATTATAAATAAGTGCTAATAATTGATTGTGTAATTATTCTTTTGTAATTGATACCTACTTCATTGTTTGTGTTTAATAGGAAAGCGAATCCACTGCAGTACTACAAAAAATGTTTATTGTTGTTAATTTTTCGAATTGAAAAAAAAATTCTTTTTGTTTCATGATCAGCACGTCGTACAGTTGTATATATATTATTGTAACATTAGCAGATTATCAGCTACTGAAACATTGTGATACATTGACAGTTAGTATAAAAAAAACAAATTACGGATTGTTAAACGTTCCGGCATTATTTTATACAAATATATTTCCGAGATCTGCTTAGGCAGAGTGCCACACCCAATAATGGGTAAAAGGCGTGATGATATATTTATTTATTTTATATTTATATTTCAAGTAAATGATAGATATAAATAAATTTTTATCACTTTTATTTTAAGTATTTTTCTCTAATTGATTCAAAGTAGAAAAATAAATTTAATTAAATCATCCTTCAACGATTATTTGTACTAGCGATCATTGTATTTAGTAAATGAAGTTAATCAAATACTTTTATCCTTTTGGGTAATTGTTTCCAATATTTCAAATAGGTATATAAGTTCTAAAAGTTTTCTTTACAATATTTAAATGGAGTGTATCTTTTAAATTTGAAGAGGACTGAAAATTTGGACTGCCTATAGTTTTGTCTGTAAATATGGCTAATTTTATTAATTTTTTTTTGAAAAAATATGAACGACAGTTTTCCGTAACTTTAGATAAAATATTTACAAATTTGACATGTTTTAAAAACTGTTGTAATTTATTAACCAGTCAACCGGATCAAAATATTTGTTTAACGTTTTAAAAGTAAATTGCTTTTGGGTCAATCGGGTTTCAAAATTCTATTCCTCATCTATTGACCATATTTTCATACCTTAATATCAACCCTCCAGAAAGTAATTAATTAAAAAATAAACGTTATTGAAGTGAGGATGGTGTGTTGGAATGAGAATGTTTGTGGAAAACTGATGCGTGGATGTTCTGTGCAAATTATTAGTGATATTCACAATTTATTTAAATACATAAATAAATATATCATCACGCCTTTTACCCATTACTGGGTGTCGCACTCTGCCTACGCAGATCTCGGTAAGTGATATATTTCTTCGCGTGAAATGCGGTTACCAGCCGTCAAATCACGGTCCCCAAAGATATTAGTGGAGGGGAAGCCACAGGGGTAGATTTAAATTGGTGAAAATTGTTTGTCGGCTGTGGAGATCGAACCAGGGTTCTCAAGATCCACAGGCCGACTCGATACCACTGAGCCACCTACCCTATTAAATTTTGTTTAAACATATAATTTTATTTTGTTGATTTTCCGAGAAGTTTATTTACTATTCTAGAATGTTAAAAATTACTTTTAAAGATTGTTTAGTATTTTATGCGATAATTTGGGCTGCCTATAGTTTTGTTTGTAAATATGGCTCATTTTATAGGAAATATGAATGACAGTTCTTCAATAACTTTAGAAACAACATTTACAAATTTGACATGTTTTAAACGGCTGTATTTTTGTAATCAGTGTACTGGGTTTCAAACTTCAATTTCCCACCCTTTGAATTATACTTGACCATATATTCAACTCTTAAAAGTTCTTAGCCATTTAAAAAAAGTCAATTTATGAAAAAATTCTTTGATTTGTAAAATTGTCATGTTTTAACTTTTAAACCAGTAAAGATAATTTAAATTGGTTTTGAATTTTGTATTCTCTATCTTTTTAACTATATTTAACCATATTAACATTATTGAAGCGATGATAGTGTGTTGGGATGAAAAAGTTTGTGGAAGACTGACTGTTGGATGAATCTGATGAATGGATGTTCAGTGAAATTTATTAGTGATATTCACAATTGGTTTAAACATATAATTTTATTTGGTTGTTTTGATTTTCCGAAAAGCTTATTTACTGTTCTTGGATATTAAAAATTACTTTTCATGATCGTTTAATATTTTTGATGACATGTGCTCATTTTAAATTCTTTTTTGCAGTTTACGCAAATTAGCTGAATTCAGCATTCAGTCTCAGGAGTCGAGCCCCATGTCCAATTTGTCTACGGCCTCCCGGTTGTTTCATCTGTTGCATAATCACACAGTTCAGAAACAAAAGATAAGTAAAATCGTCATTTATTTATAGTTTAATTAGTCTAAACAGTATGCAGTCCATGAAAATAAATCAGATGCATAACACATATTATGAATAATTTGTTTACAATTTTATTGAGACACGGCCTTTCCATACATCTGGTATATTTTAATTTAATTTATTGTTTGTTGTGATAAATATTTGTTTAACGTTTTAAAAGTAAATTGCTTTTGGGTAATTGTTTCAAATATTTCAAATATATGGTTCTAAAAGTTTTCTTTACAATATTTAAATGGAGTGCATCTTTTAAATTTGAAGAGGTTTGAAAATTTGAACTGCCTGTAGTTTTGTTTGTAAATCTGGTTAATTTTATTAATTTTTTGAGAGAAAATATGAATGACAGTTTTTCCGTAACTTTAGATAAAACATTTACAAATTTAACATATTTTAAAAACGGTTGCAATTTAATAACCACTTAACCGGGTTTCAAAATTCAATTTCTCATCTATTGACCATAGTATCATCCCTTAATATCAACTCTCCAGAAAAGAATTAATTTTAAAATAAACGTTACTGAAGCGAGGATGGTGTGTTGGGTTGAGAATGTTTGTCGAAGACTGAGGAGTGGATGTTCTGTGAAAATTATTTGTGATATTAACAATTTTATTTTGCTAATTTACTATTGTTTAATATTAAAAATTACTTTTAAAGATCGTTTAGTATTTTTAATGATAGATGCTCATTTTAAATTCTGTTCTGCAGTTTACGCAAATTATCTGAATGCGGCATTCAGTCCCAGGAGTCAAGCGCCATGGCCACGCTGTCCACGCTGTCCACGGGTTGCTTCAACACACTTCAGGAACAAAAGATAAGTACAAATTTTATTTATATTTTAATTAATCTAAAAAATGAAAATAGTTATTTGTGTATTAAGAGCGTAAAGTAATTCTTTGTTACTCGAACACGGTAATAGTGTAAGAGGAACAAAGACACTTTACGCTCGTGATACACACATAATTTTTTCTACGATTGCATCTTAAAATTATTAAAAAACTTATACGAGCCCTAACCACTAATATTTGGTACGGCTGTGTTTTTTAAATATATTGATCTTTGAAGCATTTTAAACATTATTTGGAATAAATTTATGTAATTATATTTGTACTATTTTAATAAGTTATTATAATATCTACATTAACACAAAAACATAATAACCAAAAATGAAAATTAAAGGATTTATTCTATTATTCGTAAGAGAACATTTTTAATTTGTGAAAATAATTGACCATAAATAATTGGTACGGCTAATTAAAACTAAAAAAATATTGCGTAACGTCGCCTTTTGCTTTTATAATTGCTTCAATTCGTTTTGATATTGTGTTTATAAGTTCCTGGCACTCATCTGGTGTAATTGAATTCCAAATTTCTGTAATTTTTTGTTTCAAACCTAAAACAGTTCTTTGAGGCTCATTTCTTAAACGACGTTTCATACTGCCCACAAGGATTCTACAGGATTGAGGTCTGGACTGGAAGATGGCCAGCTCAAGACATTTATCCGCTTAGTTTCCAACCAATTCTTAGTATCTTTGGCGGTATGACATGAAGCACCATCGTGTTGAAATATAAATTCTTCATAGGAAATTAATTGGGTTACAAACGGAATTAAATTTCCCTCCAAAATGTTAACATATTTCTGAGCATTTACAATGCCATCAATAAAGTGCAAATTGCCCACACCTTTGGAGGACATGCAACCCCATACCATGACACTAGCTGGAAATTTGACGGTACCCTTCAAACAGTCTCTATGATATACTTCTTTTTTGTCCATATTACTCTTTTTTTAAAGTCACCAACGCAAACATCAAATTTAGATTCATCACTGAATAGAATGGAATCCCACTGCCTCTGTACCCAAAGTCTTCTTTCTTTTACCCATAATAAACGTTTTTTCTTTTGTATACTGGTCAATAATGGTTTTTCTTTGGCCTGGAAGATTTAAGTATAAGTTTACGTTTTTCTTACTTTAAAAATCTTACCTTATGGGATCCATATTTTAGTTTATGAATATTTTTTCGGGTCCATTCGCGTCCCACGGACTTTCCAATTTTTGCTGACCATTTTTCGGATAAATTACGAACGGTACTTCGTCTATTTGACTTGACAATGGAAGTCAACGCTCGCAAATCTCGCTCGATAATTTTTGAAATTCTACCATTTTTGTTCTTAAATGTTGAAATAGATCCAGAAATTTTATATTTTTTAACTATGTTTACAGTTGTCGATTTAGGTAAATTCAATTCCTTCGTAATTTCACCATAATTTTTACCAGATTAATTTTTTTCAATAATTAATCTTCGAATATCTTCAGATATAGGCTTTCCTTGTACCATGTTGAAAATTAATGACAGTTTATTGAAATCAAAAGACAATATTAATGACAATTGATTTAAAACAAAGGCTAAACCTACTCGAATATCCGTTCAGTATAAAATAAATAGTATAGAGGGCAATAGGAGGATGATTAATATAAGTTTAAATAGCCGTACCAATTATTTGTGGCCAATTTTTTTCATAACTTAAAAATGCTTTCTTACGAATAATAGAATAAATCCTTTAATTTTCATTTTTGGTTATTATGTTTATGTGTTGTTGTAGATATTATAATAACTTATTAAAATAGTACAAATATAATTACATAAATTTATTCCAAATAATTTTTAAAATGCTTCAAAGATCAATATATTTAAAAAACACAGCCGTACCAAATATTAGTGGTTAGGGCTCGTACGTACTGAAAATAAATTCGTTCTGTCAACTGTCAATATGACAACTTTGTTTTGTTTGTATCCCTGGTAACTATTGAAATAAGCGCACATTTAATATCTTTTTCGCGCGTTGCCATTGGAAACGCGCGCATTTTACGTCTTTTTCGCGCGTTGCCATTGGAGACGCGCAAAAAAGATATTTTTCGATTGATCCACAGAAAACTTCAACTTTACGATGACAAATGAGAGCGTAATTGTCAACTTTTCATAGCAATCGTAGAAAAAAGAAATTATTAATAATTTATTTAGAATTTTATTGAGACACAGCCTTGACATACATCTGCTGTCTTTTAATTTAATTTATTGTTAGATGTGAGAAATATTTGTTTAAAGTGTTTTAAAAGTAAATTGCTAAATTCAAAAAATAGTATATTATTCAATGAGTAAGTAATATAAGCTATTACTCAAGAGAATGAAGTTTGCAACACGAGCCGAAGGTGAGTGTTGTAAATCATTCGAGTGAGTAATAGCTATTACTTGCGAATAGAATACTATACTTTATCTACGACTATATGTTATTATGTAATAAGATTTTACAATTATTTTTTTTATGTTACATTATGAATAAGTCAGATTGCTTAAATTTTTTGTTTTTATTTTTATTTAATAAATATTAACACTACTTAACAATTTTGCGTATTCGCCAATCCATAAAAGTTTTATAAACTTGTTCATAGTTTTTTTTTTAATTTTTCGGGCAGTAAATTTAAGAAACGTACGTGTGCGGTTTCTACAATATCTGGTGGAGTACAAATTTCACTTTGTTCGCTTTCAGAATCCATAACTCACATGTATAATCACACAAATTACACTATAATTGTAAACAAAAACGTTTTAAACTAATTTTGGCAGATAATTAACAATAGCGCGCTTCACTGTTTCATAGCATACTTAACGCGCGGCAATTATCATTATTTTTTGATTAGCTATTAAAGTGTTAAGTAATGAAAATTCGGACGTGTGATTGGTCGTGAAGTGTTTAGTTATGAAAACTGTCAATAATGATTAGTATTACTTATCATAAATTTCATAAGTAATGAATACATTATTTAATAAGAGTAGATACACGTTATTATTTTACTTTTGTTTATACTAAATAATAATATATTAATAGTATTAATAATTTCTAATAATAATAACAGTAAACTGAGTAATATTGTATTTGAAGTGTATGTTAGATGTGTATATGTTGTGTATGTTTCAAATTCACTTTAATTTTAAGTAGGTCGCTGCGAGTCTGCAACAAGAAGTTCACTTGCCAAACAAACGTCGTCGTCGTGTAATTTAACTTTTGTCTGCCTTATTTAAAGGCCTTCATAACTTCATAACCGATATCGTATCGTGGGCTTGATTTATAGTTATACTATAAGATCAACTTCTCGAGTCGATATCGTGTTTGTTTTTATTGTTCACTTACTACGTACATTTTAATTTAGTTAGTTAGTTGCTGCCTTAATAGGAGGCCATCCTAACTGTGTGTAGTTCTTTTCGTGGGGTTGATTTATTACTATAAATCAATTTTACGAATCGAAATTGTGTAGATCGATATCTATCGTGGGTTTGATTTGAAATCAACCTCACGAGTCGATATCGTGTATTTTGTATTTTCCACCACAAAACGCTGGCCCCACGTGGGGCCCCAACATACATACCATCACCAGGAGGCAAGTTTGTAAGCGTTTCGTGATTCGGGTGGGGCGAGTCCCTCGCGAGCGTGCTGCTAAGTGTAGCTAGAAGGTGTAAGCCGATGTCTTGGGTGGTTGAGTTATCGAATCACAGGAACCATATTGTTCAATGAGTCATTGGGAGATCTAGACATAATTCGACTGTTCGAGCACTGCGAAATCTTCCCAGCAGTCGGGTAGGTTGGTAGGCGGTGAACCGAGAGGTCGTGGGCACGGAATATGCTCAACGTTTTTGCTAACTTGACAAGCACGCTTCGGTTGCTTTGTCGTAGATTCGTAGCTAGTCGTTGGCAAACACTTAGGTAAGATAGGGTAGGTAGGGAGAAAAAGATGGAACCTTTACTGAAGACTACGTAAAATGTGAGTCTCTTTCAGGTTCTTCCTAACACTTGACCGATATCTTATCGTGGATTTGATTTATAGTTATACTATAAGATCATATTCACGAGTCAATATCGTGTCTTTTATCTCTACGTACATTTAAATTTAGTTAGCTTAGTTTCTGCCTTGTTAGAAGGCCTTCCTAACAACTGGGTAGTTCTTTTCGTGGGGTTGATTTATTACTATAAATCAATTTTACGAATAGAAATTGGTTAGAACAATATCTATCGTGGGGTTGATTTATTTCTATAAATCAATTTTACGAATTGATATTGTGATATCTATCGTGGGGTTGATTTATTTCTATAAATCAATTTTACGAATTGATATTGTGATATCTATCGTGGGTTTGATGTGTAATCAACCTCACGAGTCGATATTGGATGTTTTGTATTGTCCACCACAAAACGCTGGCCCTCCGTGGGGCCCAACATACATACTGTAAGCGTTTCGCGGTTGCTTTGTTGTAGATTCTTAGCTAGTCTTTAGCAAAAACTTAGGTAAGATAGGGTAGGTAGGGAGAAGAAGGACACCATCATTGAAAACTTATTGTTTTTCAAGGAGTATTGTACTTGTTTCTAATAATATTTTGTTGTTAGGTGCGGTGGTGAATGAAGAAAACCAACGTTTCCTGTTGGTGATTACATCAAAATGCTGGGAAGATTCATCAGCAGCAGAATCAACAGCGTCTCTTCAAACACATCCGAAGATGTCTGCAAAGTCAACGCAGAATGTCGTCAAGACCGCTGCCTCCAACATCAATATAAGATAATTATTAGTTTTAAGTGGGTTGTATTTAATACAGCACCAAAATATCAGCTCTAAATAATTCATATTCGATTTCCAAAATACTAGACTTTGCTAATCTGTTTATCAATTTAAATATCAAATATTTGTATTTGCTATTTGCCATATTAGCATTTAATTTTCCATGAAGCTTATTTACTATTATATTTAAAGATCAGTTAGTATTTTTTATGCCTAATTATTATTTTTAGTATTCATTTAATTATTTCAGACTATCAAAATATAATTTAACAGTTCTTATTGATTATTTACGATACAATGATTTCGGTACTCATTTAAATTATTCCCTTTTTAAATTATTTGGGTAAAAGTCTGTTAAAAACAGTAATAAATATGTTGTTTTAAATTAATATAAAATAGCGCAATTGTGTACAAAGGAGAATGTGAGTGAAAATGGACGGAGAGTGATTGATTTTATTCTGTGTGATGAATGATTGATGCTCGGTTTTTCACTACATTCTGACATTTATATGACGTAATTATTTGTCACAATTTTGTTGAGCGACTTGGTCGTGTTAGAAGACTTAAAATAATTAGAAATATAGTAAAACCGTCAGAAGGGTATCATTAGAAATATATTACAATATACACTTTACTATTTACTATTTCATATACAATTTAATTCATTTATTATTGAGTTAATTTGTAATTTTACGTATTCCTCCTTTTTGCCAAGTTGCACCAATTTTTAATTATTTTTCTCTTTTTAAAATTATTTAAACTTGTGCTAGAATTTTAATGAACACGTACCTGACGTAAAATTTAAATTTAATCTTGTACATTATTAATATTTTATCTTTGGACTAGAGAACTTTTAAAATTTTGGCCCTACAGTATTAAATAAGGCAGAAATTTCCTCCCAACACTTTTCTTCTTCTTAACACAATACTTTATCAGTTTTTTTCATTCTATACATGTTTTTAACTCTCACTAAATCTATTAATAATTCAACTTCATTGGTGGAAAAATTTGCAGCTCTTTTCATATTTTCCATCATGTGTATATAAATATATTTCTTATTTTGCCTGTGACAGAATATAAACTGAGGTAATGATTATAATTTTCTCAGAATGCCAAATTACACAACACCATAAAATTATGTTGACATTCAGTTTAGGTTCAGTTGTACTAGATTAATTTGACAAGTTATAAACAAAAAAATGTTCATACTGAAGTTCAAGGTTCAACTGAAAATCCGAGCATGAGAAGTTTATATGAGGGTGTCGCGTATACATCGGGATAAAAGTTTGTGAATGAGGGTGTATAATGAGGATGTTAGAGATATGTCTGTTGAGTAAATAAATGAATGAATGAATGATGAATTATATTGTGGAATGAATCAGATGAGAATGATGTTGCGTGTAAAGAATGGCAAGGCTCCCGGCTTGAATGAGATGTTGATGTATGGAGGTGAGAGGTTATTTGACTCCTGATGATTGGAAATGCGCGCACACAGTTAGAGTGTTTGAAGGTAGCGAGGCTGCGGTAGTGTCTGCGTTACCTGGTGCGGATGATGTTGTAAATGATTTCAATAAATGAAGGAGAAAACTATTTAAATAATGTTAATTAATGATAATGTGTTAGTAGAATTAGTATTTAGTTTTATAAATTTGGCAATAACATTTATTGGTAGATATGGTTTACAAAACAAATTTACAAATACTTATATATTGTACAAATACAAACACATTATTAATAGAGAGAGGGACTGTTTAGGGAATGTCCTTTAATGACAACGTCTATGAACATCTAAATATTCATTCATTAGTTTCTGGTCGGCCCTAACGGCTTCCTTAATTTTAAAAGCTAAATTCGGCATTCAGTTCTGAGCGTCGAGTCGACAGTTTTATCCCATGCCCAAGTCGCAATCTTCTTCTTCCTTCTCGAGTACGCTGTCTACCGCTTCGCTTGTTGCAGAATCATACAGTTAAGAAAAAGATAAGTGATATTTTTTATATTTTAATTAGTCTAAAAAGTATGTACTCCATGAAAATAAATGAGATGCATATAAACTCCCAAATTTGCACGAAGTTAGGGTTTGTACAGATTTGTTAAAAAGAAGTAAAACATGTATTACAATTATCTGATATCATCCATATCGTATATAAAATTGAGAATAAACATTTTGTATAATTTGTTTACAATTGGTTTACTTTCCATACATCTGTATCTTACGTAAAAGTCTTTTTTATACTAGCGTATTATAACAACAACTTTTCGATTGTCATTTCCGTTGTTAAATGAAGTACTTTTAAGCACTAGTGCTTAAAAGTGACAGTTTAATGCGTAAAAGTAAAAGTACACCAACTGGCAAATTTGTTGTAAGTTTCTTCATACAATTTTTTTGATTTTCCTGGAACCAGTGTAGCCCATGCAGCCTCTGCACCATTTTCAATATCAGAATCAATCTCTGAGTCACTCATTTTAAGTAAATTTATTACCAAAAATTCTCAAGAAAAATTATACACCGAGCACGTTGACATCAATGTTTATTAAACAACATATTGAATCGCATAGCAAC